>CAVLGL010000088.1:27703980-29157450 GCA_963668995.1 Parnassius mnemosyne
AGAATCACCTTTCGTACTCCAAAATTCCGTACCCGCAATACTACATTGTTACAGACTCCCTGGCATCATTCAAACTACTGTCGAAACACTGTTCTTTCGCGGCTTGCTCGTACATATAATGAACAATTTGGACACATTGACCTCTTTGCGAAATCTAAACTTACGTTTAAAGATTACATCAAGAAAACTATTACGAAATAGAGCAGTTGAAGTTAAAATCACATACAATCATATATTCTCTCATCTATTTCTTCTATATGTATTTTGAGGCTACTAATATAAATATAAGTACTTAAATTATTTTATTTAATATATATTATAATTAATTATTTGTATTATGTTTATATATTTAAACATTTAATATGTATATATACATAAGTAAGTAATATATATGTATGTATATATATATCTTATATGTTTATATATATATATATATATATATTTATATATATATATAAAGGTAACGTAATATATCATTCTACCTGACTATCTCTCCTGATCTGTAAATTTATGACCACCTTCATTACATTGAATTGCTTATAATTTTGCTTATAATTTATCTATTAGATTGTTCTTTTTTCTTTTCTTCTAACAACAATACACCTACCATCAAACAATATAAGGGAAACCTGTTATTGGCCATACTTTAAGTTTGTTACATTAATGTTAATATTTTCTATATACGCTGTTGGTTTTCTAAATAAATAAATATAAATATATAAATGATGTGTGGGATACTGGCCAGTTACATATTATAATATATTTTAAGACACGACTATTTACAAGCAATAGTACGAACGTTCCAAATTTAAAATTTCCACCAAATTTTTACGAGCCAAATTTAAATATCGTGTTTTGTTGAAAAAGTTTCTGCGTCAGAAACCTTTTTGCGCCATAATTTTTTACTATTTCAAATGTTGACTAACACCGGACGCATCATTTAATAGACTGGCATTTTTTGGATAAGCCTCACATAAGATTAGATTTAGGACCTTCTAAGAGAATGAGCACACTCACAGAATACAAACCAATACCAAGAGTGCAAAGCCATTTTTCAACATTGTTGAACATAGCCTCCCCCAAGGTATTCCACAAAGTACCTACGGTCCCTAGCCTTATAATATATATTTATATATTTATTTATTGTTCAAAACACTTAAATTGATACTTACAATTATTACATAATCACCTGACGTAAGCCTTATGCTAGAGGCTTAAGTGTCATTTGATCGTTTCAAGTTTACTTAAGTATCAAGTTCAATTATATATAATTTGTAAGAATGTGTTCGGCAGTTGTATTAAACAAATTTTATAGATTCTATCGCATTTAATTTTAACTTTGTTAATTCCATTAATAATTACCAAGTAATGTTATCATATAAATTATATTGAAAGTTCAGATGATTTGCTTTTAGGCTAAATATTTTGCTTAGGATTAATACAGCTGAAATGGTTCGATTCTTAAATAAGTTGGTAGAAACAAAAAATCAAATAACCTATTACTGAGCCAAATGGCAACTAACTTGGACGTTCTTTATATTTGTTATTTTTCCTAATATAATAACAACTTATCGTCTACATAAAATCTTGTGATCCGTTGTGTTTTCAATTACGTATTAAATATTAATATTTGTTTTTATTATTCCAGGTAATCATCACCCCATCACGCGTATTGATCACCGCTTAAAGGTAGATTAAGTATAGTGAAATTTTACGTAATAACGAACTAAAAAATCCACAACTTGGCACATGTCTCCTCTAGGGTAGGCACAGGTCTGCTGCAGGCACAGGTTTCTTCCTGATTTTATACCAAAGAGGGTCCCCCGATCTATTTGTGTTCGTTGATATTTTTAATTGTGTGTATTAGTCTATGTGTGCATTAACGAAATGAACTTAGAGTTTAAGTTTGCCTAATGTGATGTAAGAGTTATTCTCTTACATCACATTAGGCAAACTTATCCATTTGGAGAGGCCATTATCCCTTTTCGTCTTGTGGTTGATGAAGGAGACAAATACAAGAAATGTCAGAAAAATCTCTAGCTTCCAATAGGTGGCGGTATAACCTTATCGTTTTTTTTATTGGATAGGGTGACAAACGAGCACACAGTCTACCTGATGGTAAGTGGTTGCTGTGGCTCATAGACATCTACATCTATCCTCGTTTGCGAACTAAAATGCAGATGCGTTGTCAGCCGTGAGGACTAAGATGGAATGCCTCTTTTCCAGTAAAATGGATACCTCCGGTTCTCTACACCTCACCATACGAAACACAGCAGCGTTAAGCTGCTATTTTACGCTGGTTTTCTGTGAGAGCGTGGTCCTTCCCCCAGTCGAGCCGACCCATTCGTGCTACAACTATACCACTAATATAGCTGCAGCATGGCTCTACCACGTTTATATCTGACATAAAATACCCAGAACAATAACGGGAGACCAAGGTGCAATTTGTACGACGATAGCCAATCCGATGGCCAAGCGTGGCGATTATGGCAAAGCCTCCCTACAACTGGAGAGGTAATGAATAATAATAATTAATTCGTACATAACGTTAATTGGATAACACTTTACTAATACAGAAATACGATACGATATACGTTGTAGCACAAATGGGACGTCTCGACCGGGGAAGGACCACACTCTCACAGAATACCAACGTAAAAATAGACGCTGAATGCTGCTATGTTTCGTTTGGTGAGTGTACAAAACCGGAGACCTTTTTTGTACACTCATTTCAGGCATTCTATCTTAGTCGTTTTATTCTTAACACGTTGGTCGCCATGTCGGACAATGGTGACCGCCAGTAAATGTTTCATTCAGGCCTCATCTGACATTGGTGACCGACAGGACACACCTTACTTTGACTTAAGTTTGCAGGCCGGCGACCACTTTTTCATTAGATTTGCGCATACTAAGCGACCCGCGCGGCCCTGTAGAGTATTAAAAATAATGTGTCATCCTAATTTTTTTGAATATTTGGAATGCTAGAGACGAAAATTAAAAATATTTGCAAAATAAAACCATCACATATTTAATCATTTGTTTATTTTAATATGAGATCAATTTTCAATGTTTTTTTTTTTAAATGGGTATTATTTAACTTTAGATACAAAAAATAATTATAAATTGAAAAAAGACCTAACGGTGTTAAACATTGGAGCAGTCTAGGCACAAGTGAGACTTTCCTGGTCAAATCGGACAGAAGGTTACAGACTCTTTTTGTTTAGTTGCGTGCTGTTTGCCTGCCAATAGTTTGTACGTTCTTATTGTAACATCCAAGATAATTTCTTCGTGATTGTTTGGCTTTTCCTTCCTTTCTTGAGAGTTGATGATTTATTCGCGTCTGCCTTGTTGCTTAGGACATTTGAGACTGCTTTTCATTGTTTGAGGACATGAGATGGTCAACTAGCGCTCGTCTAAACTGCACGATGTAGATGTTGTTTCCTTGTATAACACCAAAGCGTTCACAACAGCTGTATTGAGAAGTAATTCGAATCTTAATTTTCGATACAATTTTACTGTCTTCCTAAGCGCAGTCGAGTATGCAGACATCTGGTCCGACAAATCAACTGCTGATTTCGCTTCATTATAGTCCAGAATTATCCTTGGTTTTCTTTTTAGGGTTCCGTACCTCAAAAGGAAAAAACGGAATCCTATAAGGATCACTTTGTTGTACGTCTGTCTGTCTGTCTGTCTGTCAAGACCCTTTTTCTCAGGAACGCGTGGAGGTATCAAGCTGAAATTCATATCAAATACTCAAGTCTACTGTCCCTTGGAGCTGTGAAAAAAATCAAAGTTCTAAGCCAAAGCAATCAAAAGATACAGCCGATTATGCCGTAAATTTTCGACATTCGCAAGGGAATCAAAACCTACAGGGTACTTCCCGTGAACTCAGAATCTTGAAATTTGGTACGAAGCAACGTTTTATAGCAAATATAAAGGAAAAATTGCAAAAAGCATAAATTTTTAGTTACATCATATAATAAAAATATTTTTAATAACTTTAAACTTATATTCCTACAGTTTTGTTCGGAACCCTCGGTGCGCGAGTCCGACACGCACTTTGCCGGTTGTTTTGCAACCCTTTTATTTCTAATATTTCGAACATTTTTGTTGTTCGACAGAGTGACCCGCGTGGCGCAATTAAAATAATAATTCCGTTCAGGCCACGTCGGACTAATGTGTCCGTCAGTAATATACTCGTATAAGCATTATATACAAGCTAACACTATGTAATAACACCGTAGGCATATAATTATACTTTAACTCAACGTAATATAAAAAAGTGGGTGACTTTTTTTTATTTTTCTAAATTCTCTTTGGCAACTAACTTGAAAATCGAGGACAGACGTAGATGTCTATGATCCAAAGCATCCACTTAGGTGTACTGTGTGCTCATTGTCACTCTTATTATACGAACTATGTACACGACGTTCACTAGTAATTAATCTCCATAACGACGTTAGTATTTTTGTCATAACCTTTATTATAACGTTGTTCTATATACATTTATGCGAGAAATATATAGCCCATATCATATGACATAACATACGCAAAACGAAATTTATCATATCAACTTATTGAAATTATTATAATGTATCACACAGATCGACGTATGAGTCATGCTGCTACCTCAAAACAATCAGCTGGATGTGCTTAAACGATGTTATAATTTACCGATTTTTTTTTCTATACGGTAACAGATGATGTATTAAACCAGTTATCTGAAGAAAGTGACTGCCTCGTTGGTCAAATGCTCGTAAACGCGACTACATGATCATGTGGTCATTGTGGTCCAGGGTTTGGGCGAAATTAGGTACTTATCAGAATTTTTCAGTTAGTTCGGTGTTAACCCCCGTGCCTCGGAAAGCATGTAATGCGTTTGCATCTCTCTCCGGTCATGTCTGATTGCCGTTCCATCCGATTATGAAAGTTAGGGAATAAAGAGTGTATCTGTGTTTATGCACATACTTCTGCACCATATCGTGCTAGTCTCAGTTGGGAGTGACCGCCATAACCGAAATTTGGTCTGGAGGTTCTGATTTAGAGGTCTGATTTACCCATATTAATTTAACACTAACGTGTTTGTGCTTCTGACAGCATACTTTGAAATTTCATTTACGTCAGCTAATATGTAATTTAAATATATACATTGACATGTGCTGTTGTATTGTATTGTGTATACATGTATTATATTTATCATGCAAATATGTTCGACTTTAATAAATACCGACTTTAATGTATGGTAGTGAAAGTTGGGTCTGGCAGAAGAAGCATGAGAGTAGAATAAATGCTGTAGAAATGCGTTCCTTAAGGAGTATGCTAGGGCTGAATCTGAATGACAGGGTGAGAAATAGTGTAATAAGAGAAAAATGTGGTTTGCAAGATGACGTTGTGACAAGGATTAAGAAAGGAATGCTTCGGTGGTTTGGTCACGTAGAAAGAATGAACGAGGAAAGAGTGACAAAGCAAATTTATGTTGCAGAAGTGAACGGCAGGGTCGGGAAGGGACGCCCTAGACGAAGGTTTATCGACCAGATCGGCGATACATTGAAAATGGGCCAGATTAGGAGTACCCTTAACCGACGAGCGTGTATGCGTAGATATATGGATGTGAAAGAGGCGAGAGAGGTGTGTCAGGATCGCGCCAAATGGAAGTCCGTAGTCTCTGCCTACCCCTCTGGGTGACAGGCGTGAGTGTTTATGTATGTATGTATGTATGTAATATAAAAAAGTGGGTGACAGGCGTGAGTGTTTATTTTATGTATTTATGTATGTTCGGTGAAATGTATCACACACTTGTACGTTGGTGCAGGCCTGCGGGCAAACGCCAGCTGTTGTCCCACATGTGCGGTCGTTCGTCAGAGCCCTAGTAAAGAAAGTTGGCCAAAGCAATTGCGACAAAACATTCGTATGGTGTGTAATTTTATTTATGAATACATTTGTGCATTAGTGTGTGTTTACACGCGTTATGCCGTTTTGTTATTTGAAAAAACAAAACGACAATTGACGATTAATACGTACTGTCATTTGTTGAAAAGACAAGACGGGGGTAGGTTAGTATTTGTGTTACTAATAGAGACTCAGGTAGGATTAATGTTAAGTTCATAAGGTTATTATTACGGTTATTATAATTATTGGCACCAGATTAAAAGGTCCTTGTAGCTAAGATCTACACAAGATTATTATTAAGTTGCGAAGCTTGCGAAGTCACTTATTGATTTCACGATGTCTGTCCGTCTGTCCGTTTGTCCGTCTGTTCGTCTGTCCGTCTTTCCCACGATTATCTCGAGAACGGTTTCGAATTTTCAAATTCTGTTTTCAGCAATCGATTACTGATCACCCAGGCATCTGAACCTCCTATTTTGAAACTGATTGCTCAACGGCGACCGTAAGAAACCGCTACAAAGCTGATTGCTTCGCCACTTTGCTATGCTGTTAGCTTGCTAGGTTTATTGAAATAGGAAATCATTCTAGTTACCTTTCAAGTCACGGCTCTTTGTCTTTCTCGGCTGTTTTTTTTTTCTTTCAGTCACTGCTTGACAACGGTCTATTTAAAGAGGGCGACATAATATGTAAGCCTTGTATTTATTGAAAATGTTACTCATACTCAGTAATGGACAGCACAGCCACAGCACACGGGAGCGAAAACATCTCTACAGATTACCAATCGTCGTAGCAATGTGCGAGTCATGGCCAAATACTAAAGGCTACTCAATCTCTATCGATGTCACAGTCACTTTGATTAAAGGTGATAGAGACAGCACGAGACTTCACGGCATCTTAAAATTGAGCAATGTTTAAGTATTTGGATATTCGTCAGTCAATTTTTTTACAACTGAGCAACTGCAAGGCTTAGCAGTGTACTTTGCAATAACAATGAACTTTGCAATAGCAATGAACTTTGCAACAGCGGTGATGCAGTGATCACAATAGTTAATAATGATTGCAGTGTTGTAAGACCTGAAAATCTGTTCGCGCATATTCGTCTTTGACTTGTTACTTATTTATCTACTAGCTGTTCCCTGCGACTTTGCGTGTAATTTAGGGTTTTAATTTTTTTGCGAGAAAACCTAATCCTTTTTTTAAAATAAAAGTAGCCGAATTTACTCCTTATGACATCAGCTATCTGCCAGTAAAAATTCCGTCAAAATCGATCCAGCCATTTCGGAGATTAGCCGGAACATACAGATAGACAAAAAATTTTTTAAATTGTATTTTTGTTATAAGTACCGTATATATTTTTAAGCTGTAATTTTAACATTACAAACAGACACTTCAATTTTATTTATTTTTATACACGAGCACAATTATTGTAATCGCGTAACTTTTATAATATTTAGGACTAAATTTTACTCTTCTTTTAAAATTTTATTCATAGGATAAAATCCAACATAAATTGAAAATTACTGTTGTATATATAAAAAAGTTCAATTGTTTTACTTTTATATTCGGTCGAATTATATTTTATCCGATTGATAATAATTAATAACACAAAATTACTATATTTTGCCAATAGATATGTATATTGTATGACTCCGTTAAATATCATTTTACCAGGGACCAAATTGAACTTTAACAATAATTTATTTCTTAATTTAGCTTTCACTACACTTTATGAATGTACGGAAAATATAAGTTATTCATTTTCTTCGCAATCCCCAAACTATGTAAGTTAATACTTCAATGTAAGTCTTCACTTTCATTTGATTAAAGCTTGTGAGGGGAAACATTATATTATGGAGAAATCATCTACTTTTACCTTATGTAACTAGATACTGTAGCGTGACCAGTATATAATGCAAATCGATCAGTATTCATCCGACTAAGCATTATATATTATTAAAGGTCACTTCAATTTTTATCGGATCTGGTTAAAATTTCAACTATGTAATTTTATACATTATCGTAACGCTCACTTAAAGCTTAAAAAAATTGACGGCTATGTGGCGCAGTGGCTTAGCAATGAGTTGTTGTGCTGGCGGCCGCGGGTTTGTATCCCGCACGGAAAAGTATTTGTATGGTCTACAAATTATTGTTCCGGATCAGGATGTTTGTCTGCGTGCAATTTATGTTTGTAAACTGCCTCCACGATACAGGAGAAAATCCTAGTGTGGGGGTAACGTTTTTAAAAAAAGTATACATTAAAGAAATACACACGAATTTATATCCCCCTCTCATTATATGCTATAAAGACAAGTAAAAAGCAAAGAAAATTAAACAATTGAATATTCCATTTCTGGATCAAGAACTATTTTACTTATTCCCTACGTTCATCGTAGAATCTTGTGAAAAAGTAGGTACCTATCACATTGATGTTATTTTCAACCGATTTTAAAAAATGGGAGGTTCTCAATTCAACTGTGTTTTTTATGTGTGTTATCTTAGAACTTTTTTTAGGTTAACCGATGTTGATGATCCTTTTTTTATTTGAAATTTTATTCTTTTTATTTATTGCAGAAATTTATATGTGGTTCCATATAAATTTGATCAAGATCTGACCAGTACTTTTTGAGTTATTTGACTTCGACTACATTGATGATGTTCTCAATTTGTTTATATTATATTGAAGTCGGTTGTACAAATTTTTTAATTTTACCACTTGTGTAGGCACTAGGCAGCATCTAATATGTTTTAGATTTTTTTTATTGGACGTTTAAAAATTATTTAAATTAATGTTAAATCATTTTAATTTTTTTATATATTTTCATAGCATAAACACTCACGCCTGTCACCCAGAGGGGTAGGCAGAGACTACGGACTTCCATTTGGCGCGATCCTGACACACCTCTCTCGCCTCTTTTACATCCATATATCTACGCATACACGCTCGTCGGTTAAGGGTACTCCTAATCTGGCCCATTTTTAATGTATCGCCGATTTGGTCGATAAAACTTCGTTAAGGCGTCCCTTCCCGACCCTGCCGTTCACTTCTGCAACATAAATTTGCTTTGTCACTCTTTCCTCGTTCATTCTTTCTACATGACCAAACCACCGAAGCATTCCTTCCACACTTTTCTCTTATCACACTATTTCTCACCCTGTCATTCAGATTCAGCCCTAGCATACACTAGCATTTTCTCATCCATTAAATTATATTTTATCTATACAGCATCTTAAATTATTAGACGACTTAATGTAAACAACTAAAAATAATAATTGATAGACTGTACCGTTTTATTTATATGGGCAAAGTAATATAAAACCATTTAGTTATAATTTGATGCCATGAATATATATATTTTCATTCTATATATGTTTGGTATCAATATCCTTTATTTTTACTAACGAGTGGCTTACTGGTTAGCGTTCCCCTTTTCTGGCCGATGGTATTGGGTTGAACTTCCAAGTAAAGACAATATTAGTGCAAGGTTGATTGTTTTTCTGCTATACCTACATTAAGTATGTATCGCCGCCTATGTGTGTAACACTGAAGCTGAACCTTCATCATACATTGCATACGAGAAGGTTAGAGCGATGAGTGCACGTACTTTTACATAAGAATGTATCTGTAGTTCAAACGGGAAGTCATCATCATCATCAACGTCTACAAATTTTGAATTTGTGAAGTGTTGAATGAAATTAGTTCTGATTGATTTTTATCGCGTAAACTATACACTTAACTACACACGTTAGAGTGTATTTCCGCAAGAGTTTCCATATCGCCAACTATTCCATCGTCCTTATACCCAATTTAACGACAATTGTAATTTAGGTATGACAACTACATAACCGGAACCGACGGCTTAACGCAACGCTCGGGCATAGGCACGACCGACCAGATAAATGACTCACTATGACCGAGCCCGTCATAATATATAGTTAGCGTCTAACTATAAACAAAATGTGTTGCTAAAACCACGGTCTAGCTTTACTTGTTTATAACTACCCACATTATCATGATCAGCCTGTAAAAAAAATATACTTAAATGTAGAGAGGATTTCCTATTATCGTCACGCTTGGTAGCTGGATTGATCATCGCAGTATCAGATGCCTCAAACCAGTAAATAAAAAAAAACATGCGTGAGTGTCGTGGAACACTCGGTTGGAACGAAGTTCCTTTCATAGTATATTACTAGCTGTTCCTCGCGACTTCGCCCGCGTGTTATTTGGGGTTTTAATTGTATTGCGCGGAACCCTAATTCTTTTTCTAAAATAAAAGTAGCGTAAATTACTCCTTATAACATCAGCTATCTGCCAGTGAAAGTCCCGTCAAAATCGGTCCAGCCGTTTCAGAGATTAGCCGACAGACAGACAGACAGACAGACAGAAAGAAAGACAGACAAAAATTTTAAAACTCGTGTTTTTGTTATAAGTATCTTATATACTTTCATATGCATATAGTTAAAATGCTGTTTTTTGACATTACAAACAGACACTTCAATTTTATTTATTTGTATAGATTATTAATAAACGTATTATATTATTGATTAACAATTATAAATTAATTAATTATTAGCGTCTATTAAAATGAAGCGTCATTTAAAATAAAATACACTATGACACAAGGGGTAGTGACGAAAAAAATCTTACACTTTTTGTCGCCTAGCTCCCATCCGCCAAATCCGTACCGTCCGATAAGGAACTTCGTTGCAAAAAAAAAATTAACTCAACATGGAGTGCACAAAGGCTATTGTAACAACAACAATGATAATGATCATAATTATGTTGATAACAAGCAGGTGCTTGTGTCATCTGCGTACCAAAAAGTGCACCCTCTTTCGCAGCTTACCGTTACTAATGAAACAGCTGTATAAATAAGGTCCTGAAATTATCTTTATTGAAATAAATCTTTGTACGTGGTAGAGCCATGCTGCAGCTATATTAGTAGTATAGAGTTGTAGCACAAATGGGTCGGCTCGACCGGGGAAGGACCACGCTCTCACAGAATACCAGCGTCAAAAAGCAGCTACACTCTACACTCACCATACGAAACACTGCTGTGTTTCGTATGGTGAGTGTAGAGAACCGGAGACCCTTTCTACTGGAAAAGAGGCATTCTATCTTAGTCCTCACGGGTGACAACGCATCTGCATTTTGATTCGCATACGAGGATAAATGTCGATGTCTATGGGCCACAGCAACCACTTACCATCAGGTGTACTGTGTGCTCATTTGTCACCCTAATCTATAAAAAAAATATATATTTTTGTACGTATCCGCCACGGATTCAAAAGGCTCGAATACGTAGTGAATTGACTAGAGAACATTAGCAATTATCAAGATATCCTTTCAATTGACTGACCTACCTTTCGAATTGTAGTCACGTTTGTGCTTTGAAATAGATATGGTGAATTTTGTGTTCTATAAAATACAAATAATAGTCTTACTGTACCTCCTGGGTACCATAAAAAAGTAATACCATCTGTTACACGCGTTCTTAAGAGTGAAATTTCATGTTCAAACTTCTGCAAAAACTATATAGGTGTCCCAGGATAAATCAGGCTTAGAAAATGCCCACGTGCTTTATGTAACGACTTCTTTGAAACACCAACAAATACTGTGTTCCTTATCCATTTCTAATCTGAGTAAATGAATCAAATATTTAAACTTGTCAAACAAAGTGCTAATCGTTAGTTAATACTCGGTAGAGCCACGCTGCAGCTCTATTCATTTTTTACATCCGTTAACAGCCTACGTGTTTAAACACAGAAATAATAATTATCAACTGAATAAAAGTCTGTATTGTTAGGGCAAATAGGGTTTGTATTTGTCTATGTATTTTAAATTTAATCTATAGGTTATTTAAAGAAAGTATTTATTACAAATTTCAAGTCCTGAACGCAGCTAAAAGGTCAGCAATTCAATTTCAAGATGGCGGTAGTTCTAGTCTGTGTAAATGGCAACCGTTTTGAGGTTAAAAGTGAAAGAGATCACGCCCCCCTATTGTCATATTTAGTGATCTTGGGAACTATCGCAGTTTCAATTGAATTGATACGAGGTGGGTAAGTGTTTACGAAGATTAAAAAAGGACAATAAAGTTGTATATTATGTATGTTTACTACAGAGAATTCTGTCTATAGTATTTTGTTTTGAAATCCCAAACGGATCCCGTATTGTTACACGTAACTTTTTGGTTATTAGGCTAGAATTAATTCAAGTTACTTAATTAAATTAAATCTTAGAAATTCTCGACTTGGTATAATTTGGCTTCCTCGTTGGTCATTTAATTTATTTCGTCGTTGGAAGGGAACATTATTACTCCAATTCAATTCAAGGTCTATACGGGGTATCCTCCTATAGTGGTTACCTTTATATAATAATAATAATTCTTTATTGACATTTTTATAGTTTACATACTATTTATATCAATTACGAGATTTACAACAATGAAAATAGATACAAATTACAATTCAGCAAAGCGGTATAGTAGTGTAATAATCCGCCGGCGTTTGTCTTTTCGTTCGATTACAATCTGAAGAAGAGTGGGTGAAGAAGAGTGGGACGTTACGCTAAAACAGTGTAATGGTAAATTGCCAGGGCTGGGGCTTCATCATCACTTACCACCAGGTGGGATTGTAGTCAATACTGGCTTGTAATAAATGAAAAAAACATGTGGTAAAATTAAAAATTTTCTGCACCTATTTCAATATAAATTATTGAGGATAACTCAACAACTACTGGTCAGACCTTAAGCAAATAAATATGGCACTACATGATAAGCACCAGCTTTCACCAAGAATCATGGTCGAATTGAGTACCTCTTCCTTTTTGAAGTCGTGTTAAAATCGACTGTAGTTAACTGACTGTGGAAAAATTTATTTGAATGTTATAGATCATTCAACTTCAATGAATGCATCATCATTCCTAATTAAACAGTATAATTCTTTCAAATATTTAACCGATATTTCCACAATTATTACGTCTGTGGCAGCAACGCGTCGGTTACCAGCTAGTACATCATACAAGTGGTAAAATAAAATAAATTGTAGAACCGACTTCAATATAAATAAAATGAGAAGAACATCATCAATGTAGTCGAAGTCTATTAAATACGCATTATTAAGGATAACTCAAAAACTACTGATCAGATCATGATCAAATTTATATGCCACCAAATGAGAAGCACCAGCTTTCATTAAAGAAAAGCATCGTCAAAATCGGTTCACCTAGAAAAAAGTTCTGAGGTAACACACATAAAAAAACTATTGGTCTGACCTTGATCAAATTCATATGGGACCACACGAGAAGTATCAGCTTTCATATAAAAAAGGAATCATCGAAATCGGTTCACCCAGTAAAAAGTTATGAGGTAACACACATTAAAAAAAAACATACGCGTCGAATTGAGTACCGTCTCCTTTTTGGAAGTCGGCAGAAAATATTTGGTCTGGGTAAATCCCATTAAAATATAATAGTGAGATCACACTGATTAATATTAAAAAAAGTACTTACAGTAAATGTATTTAAAATTAAAGTATTCGAAAATCATCGCCGGCGGGTCAGACGGTAAATTATTGGTCATCATCAGAACGTCCAAGAACAAGTCCACCACTGAACCCTTTTTTACTGTAAACGAGGCATTCCATCGTAGTCCTCAGGGGTGACAACGCATGAGGCAGCGTGCCTCCTTGCCGGATTGCCGCCATGGGATCTGGAGGCGATAGTCCTCGCGCGCCTACACGAATGGCGCGCGGAGGCACTATGCCGGGGGGAAACCCCGCTGCCGCGGCAAGTTGTCGTGCAGCGGACAGACTTCCGGCATGATCTCATGGCGACATGGAGAGAGCGACTGTCGCAACCCCGTGCTGGGCACGCCACTATAGCGGCGATAAGACCCCTCTTTGAGGAGTGGCTTGAGAGACGCCACGGCGTCCTCACCTTCCGCCTGACGCAGGTCCTCACCGGACACGGTGTGTTCGGGAGGTTCCTGCACCGAATCGGGCGGGAGGAAACGCCCGGGTGCTCCCACTGCGAGGATCGACCAGAGGACACGGTGGAGCACACCGTGGAGGTGTGCCCTGCCTGGGCGGAGCACCGCCGTGTCCTCGTAGCGGCGATAGGCGGCGGCGACCTCTCGCGTCCGGCCCTGGTCGAAGCCATGGTCCGGAGCGAGACGGAATGGGATGCCGTCACCACCTTCTGCGAAGCAGTGATGCTAGCGAAGGAGGTGGCGGAGCGGGAGAAGGAGAGAGCAGCAGCTTTCCTTCCCGGCCGCCGCGGGAGACGCCCCGGGCGTCGGGGGCTACGTCGTGGCCCCCGGCCACCGTAGGCGCGGGCCTGTGGACGGCGAGCAATGGGTAGCTCGCCGTCCGTCCGTCTAACGACGACAGGCCGTGTCGACGGCGCGTTTTGTTCCACGCGCGCCTCAAAGAGCTGTCAGCAGCGTGAAGGGGCCCGCAAGGGCCGACGCCTGTCGGGGCTGCGGGCTGTTCGAAAGAGATACCGCGGCTCCGGAACGTAAGGGCACTGAAGGAACACGGATGGTTTTTAGTCAGTAAAAGTCTGACACTCCCTTCCGCTCCACCCAGAGCGAAAGGCGTCATTTGATGATTTTCCATCCGCAAAAAAAAAAAAAGGGGTGACAACGCATCTGCATTTTGATTTGTAATCGAAGATAAATGTAGATGTGTAGATGTCTATGGGCCACAGCATCGACTTACCATCAGGTAAACTGTGTGATCGTTTGTCCCCCCCCCCCTTTCTAGTCTTATACTCGTGGATATTATTAAATTGAAAATATTGTTTTAATTACAGAAAGGCCAAAGAAACTCAAGTGTTTCTTTGAATATATATAAAGTAATATAAGTATAAATAATAGTCTTAACAATAGGTTAGACGTGGTAGAGCAGCTAGCTGCAGCGTGGCTCTACCACGTAAAATGTAATTCATTTTTCTAACTTATTAAATTAAACTAACATAATGTAATATATTGCTTTGCCAATATAAGAACTATTTATGTTACCACTAGAACACAATAAAATGTTCCACTTTGAGTTTGTCTCAGTATCGATTGCTACAAACCGGGGATATTTGTTATAGTTACCTCGCTTGGTAAGTAAAAGTTCGAAATTGCAGTTTTTTATTATTGTCGAGTTGTTATCCGGAAGGTGTTGCTGCCCATCTCCTATTTGATTTCCTTCAGTCGACACTCACAGGGGGAATGGGGTTTGTAGATATTCTGACAACGCCAATACACTGTAGGCATTTATAGCCAGTGGATCATTAACTTCATGTTTATTTGCCTTTAACGAATTATCGACGAGTCGTGTTAACGAATAGTGCTTGTGACCTAGACACGCTTTGGTATGATGATGTAAATCGTTTGCAAATGTTGGCCGTAACACAATACAAATACGTACAAATATTATGATTCTTATTTTCAATTAATTATAAATCTATACAAATAAATAAAATTGAAGTGTCTGTTTGTAATGTCAAAATAACAGCTTTTTACTAAATGCATATGAAAGTATTTACGGTACTTATAACAACAAAACAATTTTTAAAATTTTTGTCTGTCTGTCTGTTTGTTCCAGCTAATCTCCGAAACGGCTAGACCAATTTTGACGGGAGTTTCACTGGCAGCTAGCTGATGTTATAAAGAGTAACTTAAGCTACTTTTGTTTAAGTAAAAGAATTATGGTTCCGTGCAAAAAAATTAAAACCCATGAAATCCAATAGTAACGCGGACGAAGTCGCTCGGAACAGCTAGTTAGTTATAAATATGTCACAGTACGCGAGCAACTCGGCTGAGATCCCCGCCGGCACCAATGCAATTGTTATTTGCAATTTTAAGTGCTGATTTACCACGTGCTCGGGGAAAACTTCGTGAGGAAACCTGCATACATATCTACAAGGCATGTGAAGTTCGCCAACTTGCATTGGGGCAGCCCGGCGGACTTTTCCTTATACAAAAACCTCTCAGAAATAAGAGGGGGCCCAGCTGTGGGACGTGGGTAGACTAATGCTTGTCGGCATTCTCTGTCAGTGAACTTGTAGCGTGGTAAACTATTGTGGCAGGTGTAAAAATTTGATGTGAAAGCAGTAAAATAATAAAATAAACATTTATTTAGCAATACATAAAAACCATATGTTATATTCATATTTACTCATATACAATCAGTCACATATACTATTATTACAGATAAAAATAGGCTGCAACTTTAACTTTTAACTATGTCACAATAACTGAGCAAATAGTATTTACACACTATATTCTAATTTTTATCCGTTTATCTTCTATACATATAATAAAACTGTAAATAGCAGATGTCTATACATTTTATATTTTTGTAATAAAAGTGATTGAGGGGTACTAAAAATAAGTAATTAAATACATTTCTACCATTTTTAGAATTTTCTGTCTGTCTGTCTGTCTGTCTGTTTGTTTGTTAACGTATCACGTTTAAAGTACTAATTTATATCATAAGAATTGTTAAGGAAATTATAAAGTGTATCTTCCGGTTACATTTAGTCTTTATTTCATTAAAATCGGTTCATTCCATCAAAAGTTATGATAAATATTCTGAAGTATGGGTAGGGAATTTGCTCAACGGTGGCTTTGTTTGAGTCATCAAGTTGATGTTAGCAGCGCCATCTCTCTTCAATTAAATATATACATATAATAAAAATGATGATAACATGTTGTGTCTCTTTCTGTACATTGTATATATATTTTGGTGACTAAAATCATTATGGGGAACTAAAAATAATTAAATAAGTACATTTTTATAATTTTTAGAATTGTCTGTCTGTCTGTTTGTCTGTTTTTATATGAATGCATCACGTCTAAAGTAAACATCTTTTTTTTCAAAGAAATCGTTAAGAAAATCATAAAGCGTATCTTCAAGTTACATTTAATCTTTGTTTTATTAAAATTGGTTAATTCTATCGAAAGTAATGATTATTATTTTAAAATGTAGGTTCGAATTTGTTCAATGGCGCCACAAAAATCTCAGAAATAGTAATAAAAAGATTTGTGTGTAAAAAAAACGTTCCATAATAATTAATATATTTATACTTAAAACATAAAAAGAGATTTAAAAAAGGATGTTTTCTCACACAAAGGACGTAATAGATAGAGTTGTACAAATTACAAACTTTTCTGAATTGCTGTGTTGAGATTTTTCGCCGATGAATCGTATTGAGACTTACTGAAGAAATTTGTATCTATCGAAGCCATACAACGGAACCCGAAGAAAAATAACAAAATTGCAACGAAATGTCGTGATATTGTATTTATAATATACGCAAAATCAGTACTGCCATTTTAGCGCTTTGGGAACTAGATTTAGCGCTTTTTTGGAATGTATAGCGCGCATTTCGAAATTTTAGCACCTAGCACTTAATCCAGCGCTTTTTGGTGTATTTAGCACACATTTCAAAATTGTAGCGACTAGCGGGTTATTAACTCTTTTATAGCAGCACTGTTAGTCCACATTACCGATAATAATAATAATGACCTTTATTATTTTTTTCCACAAATAGTACATTGCAGTTTATCTTTTTCAAACATATTTTTTCCACAAAACAAAGAGCATGGGAGACGAGTCCAAACTAGGATACCCTGTGCTATGGATCTCCCGGCTTCCCCTTTAGGATGATCAACTTGATTTTTTTTTATCGACGACTATAAGCGGGGAAATCCCCTTCATTAAAGTTTTCGTTCATGGTTTTGGCAACGCATTTATTTTGCTTTATTCAGTTTTAGTCAGTTGTTTAGAGCACAGCTAAGTTAAAAGTTACTTAGAGTAGTACTAACTACTGTTGACAGCAATTGCCATAATTATAAGTCGATGTCCTGCGAAGTATTGATACATCAAAAAATATTGCCAGAAAAAAACTTAATGTTGTTTTCTTTATTATGATTATATTTTCTTGAATTATAAATTATAATAAAAAACACAAACTTTGTTTGTAGTTAATTTAGCGCGAAATCTAGGGCTTTTTTAAAGCGCTGTTTTCATGAAATCTAGCGCTTTTTGTGTTGTCCTAGCGCTGAATGAGATTTTGATCTGGCAGCACTGCCAAAAAACCCTCTATTAAGAAGTAACTTTCCTTTCAGTTTTAAGCGCGTTCAGTTCCCAGTTACAGTCAGCGTGTGTTATGCGATGACCGTAAATAAAGCGCAAGGTCAAAATTTACGCGTTGTAAGAGTGGACCTCAGTACTGACTGTTTTGCACATGGCCAACTCTATGTTGCTTTTTCCCGCGTTAGTAGCCCCCGTAACATTTTTGTGTACAACCCGTCTAAGTTTACTTCTAACGTCGTTTACACAGAAGCTCTATCATAAACTACTTAGAACTTTGATGATAATGATTTAATTGTTACCACTTATTGATACAGTAATGAAATAAATCGTTTAATATTCTCTTACCTAATCGACAAATTCTTTATGTAAAATCTATATACGCGAGCTACGCCGCGGGCACAGCTAGTATCTAATAAAAATTAGAAAAAACTCAATTACAAATCTGTTAAGTCGTTGTAAAAAATATATAATTATATAATAGAAAAGTTATAATTACAACAATTGATAAGTGTGTTAGGTATTTAAAATGTACTGTGTTATTAAGTCATAATACTCCTTTATATTGTAAAGTTCAAGCAAATTTCATTTTATGTATTGAAAACATCAATTCAAATGCACTATTGTATTGAAATGTTCAAGCAAATTTGATTGTTGATGGTCTTCGCCATTCAACAAAAGGTATTTTATGTCTTCTCGAAACCTTGTGGACAAGAATGAATTAATGCTTTAAAGGCAAAAAAGCAGTCGATTACTGTGGATGACGAGATCACTACATAATTTGACGGCTCCGTGGCGTAGTGGCTTAGCAATGAGTTGCAACGCTTGGGGCCGCGGGTTCGAATCCCGCACGGAACAAGTATTTGTATGGCCTACAAATAATTGTTCCGGGTCTGGATGTTGGTCCTTGTGCAATATATGTTTGTAAACTGCCTCCACGATACAGGAGAAAATCCTAGTGTGGGGGTAACGTTTTTTAAAAAAAAAAAAAAAAGTTTGCAGTAAAAGTTTTATTCATTTGGAGACAGTGTGTGAATCCTGTGCGGTGTGTGGACGGGGATTGTCGTGTAGAAATAGCCCGCTATATTACCACAATAATTAGGAACTGAAAGAACTCCTCAACCAACATTTGAATTTATTTATAGAAAGTAAATCTTTGTGGTAATTGCTGTCCTAGATCTCGAGAAGATGTAGTAATAACGCCGACACAGATCCCACACTCAGTCACAAAAAGCGTTATTTTCCCTCAATTTGTGTTTAGGATTTAGTTTAGCTACCTCTTTTTGGAGCCAATGATTGCGGTGAAAGTTACCGATTTTCGTACAGAGTGGATCCTGTATGATATCTAGAATTTAAACAGCCTGGAGTCTACTGGGTAGAGTATATTGTACTCTATTCATACAATTAATTACCTAAACCTAAAGAAAGTATAGTCATAATTTCAATGAAACTCATTGCAAGAAGGTTCCTATGTTCGACGTCCTGGTAAAACAAAATTAATAAGAATTTTCGAGGTTGGTCTTGAAATTAGTGGAAGTTTTAGTTCATAAAGTATAATTCAGTTAGATTATTCTTAGGATTATTTAAATAAAACAAGACTTCGAGATACTATAAGTTCATACTGCGTAGATCAGACCAAAAATTAATATTTTTTTAATTTAGGGGTAGCCGTGGTTAACTATGACATTGGAACGTCGAACAACTCAGTTCTCATGGGTGCTGTAATGTCCTCGAAACGTCGGGAACATAAAATAAGTTAATATACGCGGCGAAATCTGTAAAAGCTACTTTTATTTAATTGTATTGTGTTCGCGTATACATAAGAAATGATTATTCTTAGACTTATCAATGCTTTACCTTGTAAAAATTAAACGACAAGTGGTAAAATTCATCAATATAGTCCAAGTCAACTAAATACGCATTATTAAGGATAACTCAAAAACTGCTGTCAGATCTTGATCAAATTTTATTTGACCAGTAGTTTTTGAGTTATCTTATGTGCTCTTATATAAATGGGACCACATGAGAAGCACCAGCTTTCAAACAAAAATAGAATCATCAACACATAAAAAATACAGTCGCATTAAGTACCTCCTCCTTTTTTGAAGTCGGTTAAAAAGATAAAGACACGGCACCTTTGAATCGATGTGCATGTTGCTGAAAATGTAATTAAATCAAGTCGCCTTCACGCCTAGAAATTTAGAGCAAATTCAATTGGTTAAATGCTATATGCGTCATTGTAATTCGAATAAAAGGTCAGGTATTTAGTAGAATGTTGGCACTAAAGTGTCTGCGGCATATAAATTTAACTGTGCCGCAAAAAAAACTTTAATTATTTTTACTTATGTCTTCCTTTTCATATCTTCTCCTTTCTTGATTAAAACTAGTTCACATACGTAACCAATCGGGGCCAGTTTAGATGCGGTCGCAATTGTTGTTCCAACATCGGAGCCAATTTGCCCAATTATTTGATCAAAGTTCACGTATGTCCGCCTTAGGGCTCCTGGTACGGTAAGGTTCGTACGTCGGCTATGATTGATTCGTCCACCTCAAGATATTTTCGTAAGGCCATGTTCTATTATCAGATTTGAAGTTCTCTTGCTATTTATAGTCCTAAAAAATTAAATAAATATGAACAAGTATATTGTTACTACTGTAAATTTTTGTCCATGCCTTAGTAGTAACTATGAATATCACAACACTCATGATAAAGCGCCAGAAACGTCAAGAAGTAAAATGTTAAAATTAAACGCAAAAAAAAAATCCGTAATATTAGTTTCATTTAATTAACCTTAGATACCAAATAGCAGTAAGTTAGTAGTAAAATTGGGCATTGCTCAGACATTACTAATCCGTTCATCCGAATCATATTTTATTTATTTATTTATTACAAGATCCACAGCATATAACTTTCCATGGTCCAAAGGTTCTGACGCCCTCCAATTTTTATGTATATTTTAATTCAATAAAATAAAATGTTTTAAACCCCTAGTGGTTGTGCTATAATATTTTTAAGTGCTTACATTCTTAGAATTTTGAAACAAAAAATAGTTTAAAAGCCTGTAAATATATATATTATATAGATCTAGCAATCTTCACACCGAATTTCATTCAAGTAACTTCGGCACATGACGAGGAATACTTGCGCGTAGCCGTACGAATCCGAGTAGGAGCGGCAATCTATCAACCGTACCAGTGCCCTTGTGGTGGCTGTTCGTATGGTGAGTCTAGATAACCGGGGACCCTTTTTACTGGATACGAGGCGAGACTTTACATCTTAGTCTCCTCAAGGGTGGCAACACATCTGCATTTTGATTCTTAATCGAGGGTAGATGTAGATATCTATGGGCCACAGCATCCACCTACCATCGGTGGACAGTGTGCTCGTTTGTCACCCTTATTCTATAAAAAAAGTCTCACCGAAGAGAATTGTTAGTGGGTTGTCTTATCGCGTTCCTCTGAACAATATAATCTGAAGGGTTCTTGCCTCTATTAATTTTCCCTCGGTTTTAGTCTCGTGGAATATATACAGACCTACCTGCGACATGACATCAGAGGCGACTGAACTAAGTGAATGGCGCAAATGTGAGTCTGAGAGATGATTTGGGGCATTTATTGTATGGACAATGAGGAGGTCCATGGAGGCAACATGCGTGAGATTCTTAAAGGAACTGTATCCACGACATCTCGTCGCCGCTGGTGACAAGAGAGCTCGTTAATTTTCGATCAAAGGCTATGTACCTATTGGCATACAGCGAGGAGACGCAGGAAGCGTTCTTGGTATTATATTTATACCGCTGGGAGTAGTGCTGTATGATAGATAATTTTATTTTTAATAAATATTGTAATCTTTATGTTACGTCGATAGATGTATATTTATTTTAATACTTTTATTTCTTTATTACATTTCTAACACAAATTTTAAACCCACGGACAGGTGGGTTAAATACCACGTTATACATAAATATTTAAATAAATACATAATATAATAAATATGTGTACGTAAAGATATGGATGATGCACATCAATTATACTATTTAACAGCATACATACTACTTAATAAAGTCATGAAAACTATTCCTCTTTTATTGGCCTGAGACTCCAACCTTGAGTTTCATTTGCGTCGGAATTGCTATCGAGCTATAAAATTGTATTTCTACGTTTATAGTCCAAAGAAAATCGCTGTTCTTTTAAGGAACATAAATTAAAAAGCTCTTCCTTTGATGGTTAATTACACTTCAACTATAAAAAAAATATATATTTTATAGATATAGCCTTTAATAAGTCCATTTTCAACTAATAATTTATTTATAGAACATATAAAAGTTTATTGGAAAAGCTGTCACTGTTTGGTATGTGTTCACTTTTTCCCTTTTTACTTATAGACATCAACTATTTTTTTTTAATGGTTCATGGCTATGGTTTATGAATTTTGAATCTGTCACTAATGTTTTTTTTTTCATAGATTTAACTACATTAAAGTTTTTATTTATTTGAGCCCGATAACTGCGGTTGCTTCTGCTGATACACACAGTGTATATTTATTATAATAAGGATTGTATGGCGAATTATAATGATACATACTTTTTATTTGGAACTTTAGTTAATCGCAATAAAAAAAAAATTAGTTAAATGCTTCAGATAATCGGTCAAGATTCTAAGGAATACCAGCACTATTTAGATATCAGCTAGATTTTACACATTAGTTGGTGCTATCTTTATATACCGAACAAGCCGGTTTCCGAAAGGGCTTTAGCACCATAGACCACATACATACCCTTCGGCAAATTGTACAAGTCCGAAGAGTATAATTTGCCACTATGTCTGGCGTATGTGGACTATGAGAAAGCCTTTGATTCCGTCGAAATTTGGGCGGTGCTGCAGTCCCTTCAGCGGTGCCAAGTTGACTGTCGGTATATCGAAGTGTTGAAGTGCTTGTACAGTAGGGCTACGATGGCTATCCGAGTACAGAACCAGAGTACGAAACCTATCCAATTGCAGAGAGGTGTAAGACAGGGTGACGTCATATCCCCGAAACTCTTCACCGCTGCATTGGAAGACGTTTTCAAGCTTCTGGACTGGAAAGGATACGGTATCAACATCAATGGCGAGTACATCACTCACCTTCGATTTGCCGACGATATAGTCCTTATGGCAGAATCGCTGGAGGACCTAAGCACTATGCTCAATGACCTCAATAGTGTTTCCCAACGGATAGGTCTTAAGATGAACATGGACAAAACAAAGATCATGTTTAATGTCCATGTCACACCTATGCCGGTAGTTGTTGGGAACACTAAGCTCGAAGTTGTTGACGAGTATGTTTACCTGGGACAAATAGTCCGACTAGGTAAGTCCAACTTCGACCGAGAGGTCAATCGACGGATTCAACTCGGCTGGGCAACGTTCGGGAAGCTAAGACACATCTTCTCGTCAGACATACCTCAAAACCTTAAAACGAAATTGTACAACCAGTGCGTGTTGCCAGTGATGACTTACGGAACTGAGACGTGGTCCTTCACTGCTGGCCGGATGAGAAAGCTCACGGTCGCTCAGCGAGCTATGGAGAGGGCTATGCTCGGAGTTTCTCTGCGTGATAAACTTAGAAATGAGGATATCCGCAGTAGAACCAGAGTCACCGACATAGCCCAACGGATTAGTAAGCTGAAGTGGCAGTGGGCCGGCCATATAGCTCGAAGAACCGACAACCGATGGGGAAGAAAGGTTCTCGAGTGGCGGCCTCGTACCGGTAGGCGAAGTGTAGGGCGTCCCCCCACGAGATGGAGTGACGACCTGGTAAGACATGCAGGAAGTCGATGGATGCGGGTGGCTCAGGACCGTGCTTTTGGCATTCTTTGGGGGAGGCCTATGTTCAGCAGTGGACTTGTGAAGGGCTGTAATGATGATGATGATGATCTTTATATATAAAAATTACGTGTCACGTTGTTTGTCCGCGATGGACTCCCTAAACTACTGAACTGATTTCAATGAAATTTTGCACACTGTGTGCATTTTGGTCCAACTTGAGAGATAGGATAGTTTTTATCCCGATAAATGACCCGCAAAATTTTTTATTGCGAATTTAAGTATTTTTATAGGAAGTTCCGACAAAAGGGCAGAACAACGTCTGCCTGGCGAGCTACTATATTATATATATATATATATATATATATATATATATATATGTGTGTGTGTATATATACCCATTAAAACAGTATAGTTTGTTTAAATTGAGGATTATCCCCAAGAAAAAGATTAAATATTTATGAACTGCCGAATATTCAAGGATAATGTTATATGAGATTTTTTATTTGTAATATAGGTAAAGAGCAAAGTTCTTTTTATGTAGGGTTTTAATGTCGATTCTACGTTTAAAAATAAATACCAACAAACGAACCAGCTGCGCAACTAGTGATGCCACACATGTCAACATTTTATCGATATTATTGCTTGAATTGTAATGTTAACCTTTACACGTGGCCAACATATAAATATAATTATAAGTCGCGCATAAAATTATTGTGAAAAAGTTGTAAGGATTTTGATAAAAGTTTTATCACTTAAGTTGTGATGGTATATTACAGGTAAGAATTAACTTTACTCATAGTATTATTCTCTATCTACTGCTTTCAGTGAATAAAATATATGATTGTATGTTTATGAATTTAAAATTTACTGTAACCATGTTGTTCGTGAACCTTTATTTGTAAATAAATAAGTACGTCTATATAAGCTATGGTAATAAAAATTAAGACAGATAAATTTTTTAAAAATTCATAGATATTGACATGTTGTGAATTAAAGGTACGAGTAACTTATAAACTGTTGATCAAACGGTTACAGAACATCAAAGTAGGCTGCGCTTTATTTATTTAGATTTTAGAGTGTAGTGACGGCAAAAGAGAATCCACTAAGTACCACCCCACATCATCCCGTGGGTGTCGTAAGAGGCAATAGAGCGAAACTGAAACAGGAGATAGGTACAACACAAACTGCGGTCGCCAACCTGCCTGCAAGCGTGCCAACTATAGCAAATATCCCACGTATTAGGTATTCTATGAGGAAGGCCTATGTTCAGCGGTGGACTTTGATAGGCTGATGATGATTTTTGACATTTGGACCGATACTTATCTGTCTGTGTTTATATTAATAATAAAAATGATAACAGCAGTGCAAACAAGGGTTACAATGTCATCATAAATCACCGTCTAATATGACACAGCATTATGATTTTATCGATTTAGTACTACGCAGCGAGTCGGTCGGTCGGTCGCAATCAAACGGCCCAATTCTGACTAAATTCGCTGAGGTTATCGCTATATTTGGGTTAAATGCTTGAAAATTTAACTTATGACATACTAGAAGCGAGCGATAATTAGGTATTTATATACGTTATACTTATCAGTAGGTGCCAAACTGAACTCTTATTTTTATTCCTATTTTTTTTACGTGGTAGAGCCATGCTGCAGCTATATTACTGGTATAGTAACAGTTGTAGCACGAATGGGTCGGCTCGACCGGGGAAGGACCACGCTCTCACAGAGTACTCGCGTAAAATAGCAGCTTAACGCTGCTGTGTTTCGTACGGCGAGTCTACACAGAACCGGAGCCGCTTTTTACTGGAAACGAGGCATTCCACCTTAGTCCTCGAGGGTGATAACGCATCTGCATTTTGTTTCTTAATCGAGGATGAATGTAAATGTCTGTGTGCCACAGCATACACTTACCATCGGTGGAATGTATATTCGTTTGTTACCCTTATTCTATATAAAAAAAGATCGGTAGCAGTCCATTAGCAACCCCGCTAAATGATCATGCTCCATATGCCTCCACCGTCATTCTTAGTCTGTGGTACGGCGATAGGTTGAATCTCTGTCGTTTTCGTATAATAATATACATGATTGTAAGCTGTTATTTAAAAAAAAAGTCCTGTTGGGTTTCTTGCTGGTTTTTCCCAGAACAGAGGTTTTTGTTCGAACCAGTGGTAATTAAACAAAAGAGTGACTTTCAATAAGTATTATTTATAAACTATTTTGAATAAAAAAAGTTTCTGTTGCTGTTTCTATAATTAATGATAGCGAAAGAGGAAATTTATTAAAAATTACCAGCAGCATCTTTCTAATAATAACTCAAAATTATAAAAAAAAATACTGCGGTCGCCAACCCACCTGCCAAACGTAGTATCTATGGTAAATATCCTATAGGTGTACTTGTCTATGTCTTTTATTTATAACCATGTCTTTTAGTGTACCCCTAATTACCCCTTTTGTTGTCCATTTTCAAAGTTAAATTATATATTTATGTAAAAATATACAACTAATTGTTTATCCATAAAAAATAAAAACTTCTGACGTTCTTATTTTTTACTGAAAACTATGACAGAGTTTTCAAACCTCCTAAAAATGTTACATTTGACTAGAGTATTTATATATACCCAATTTCACACTTATTAATGTGTTAGATAGATTTCAGGTGTTATAGATTCATAATAAACATTAATAAACTTCTTTCTGGGCTAATAATCGGCTGGGTAAATGAAATAAGTTGTAATATCAAAATAATATAATTTTAAAATATAAAACGGAATTAACACTAAATTTGGATTATCACAAAGAAAACGGTCAAAAAATATAATTACTCGACAATGCTTTTGGAGTTGATGGTAGATTTTTGAAGTACATTGAAAATTTATATAAAATATTTTTAACTTTGAAGAATTTAAGCAAGTTCTTTCTTTAAGATATTGGCATAAGGAATAAGAACTTAACTATCTGAAAAATAATTTCACTGGTTTGGACAACGTTTTCAAGTATGTTATGCCACAGCGAAAATAGTAACTTAGGTATATTTTAATTTTCTGACATAATTTTCACAAACGTTCAGCACTATGACCTTCACCAAGTCTCAACCTTTCTAAAGCAGCGTTTGTTTCACTCGATCTTCGGTGATTGTTTTCTTTGTTTTCGTGTTAACGAAACCTTTTTAATTTTAATAATTAAGCTATTGTGAGATTATTGAATTTAACATTCATGGTGATTACAATACATCCCTAGAATAGTAATATTCGTGTTTCTATATATGTATATAATATTAATGGAAGCTTTTGACCTTTGATTCTCGATATAAAATTTGTCATTTTAAAATACTATTCTTTACACAAGAAGTCTTACGTTTTTTCATTATAAAAGCTCATCAAGTATCCGTAAAATCAGTTTCATTTAATTTGTAGCATTAGCACAAATAAAAGAAATCGTAACCTAGTGAATATAAAGGGAAAAACTAAAAAAAAACAACATTTTGATCGCCATTGTAAAATTGTAGACAAAAGATATATTTCTACGCCGTTCATTTCCAATCCAGGGAGCTTTGTACTCGGTATAAGAAGAAAGACATTACACATTTACTTACGTATTCATTTCCATAATCACTGACTCACTGCGGACCGTTGTATTTGAACCTGTGGTATTTTAAATATTTCCATGTAAACATTCTATAGAAATACTAGTCATTGTTAAGCCAAAAAGTATTTGTTCGGTTGATTTAAATTAATTGTTATTTAGGTATATTTCAATCTGTGGTTACTCTAGGTCAGTGTCTCTCATCCTTGCCCCGTTTATGAATCTTCCATTCATCCTCTCCATAAGATAAAAAGCCCCTCTTGATTTTTAAGGATTTTGCATAGCAGTTCCTTTATGTTTGTGTTGTGTTGTTAGCCAAAAGGGTGGGGACGGGGATGAGGAGGATTTTTTTAATAGAATAGGGTGACAAACGAGCACACAGTCCACTTGATGGTAAGTAATTACTGTGGCCCATAGACATCTACATCTATCCTCGTTTGCGAATCAAAATGCAAATGCGTTGTCACCCGTGAGGACTAAGATGGAATGCCTCTTTTCCAGTAAAAAGAGTCTCCGGTTCTCTACACTCATCATACATAACACAGCAGTGTTAAGCTGCTATTTTACGCTGGTATTCTGTGAGAGCGTGGTCCTACCCCGGTCGAACCGACCCATTCGTGCTACAACTATGCTACTAATACAGCTGCAGCATAACTCTACCGCGTGGTAAGATACGGCATAGCACACATTTCTTCCTCATTTCGGGGATGACACATTACTAACAGATAGAGAGTAATACCAGAAGAAATCTAGGCTAGGTTTTTTTGAGGAAACAAATAATTGATAAAGTAAATAGTCTTTGATTATCTTAAATCTAAATAACGTCATATTAATAGATCCTATCCAGGCGAAGCCGGGGCGAGTCGCTAGTTTATAAATAAAAAGGTCGAAAACAGAAACTTGACATTAACGGATCGGTTCTCTCACGCAACTACTTGCATTTCAATGAACGTGATGGTTTTTATTTGCGTTTAGATATCACGACGTCATTGTTTAGAACCCGAACTTGACGCAGTCACACAAATAGTAATAATAGCCGCTGACAATAAATTGTACACAACACAACTTCTGCTGCAATGTTCTTTAATATGGCATGTCGCTTACAAAATTGCTGTGTCATTCGACTCTTAAAACGATTGCGGTGACCGCATTTAATAAAATCTATCTAACCGCAAAAACCAGGAAGCGAACGAACAATGTGTTAATAATAACTAATCGGTCAATTGTTTCAATTACAGTTTATCGCCGGTAAAACTACTTCACAACTTTGCATATAATATGTACACTGCAAAATGTAGTCGCTTTCAAAGCAACCACTTTTATTATATAGGTCGCTGTAGATTGCATCGGATTTAAGAGTTAAAATGGAATTTGCGCTCACCTAGTATATTTTTAAAATACTCCGAGGAAAATTGCATAATGCTGAAATATTGGGGCAGCTGAACCTATATATGTGTTCCTGAGAGGTATGTGTGGTGCTGACGGCAGCCGCGACTGTTGGTGGAGCCGCGCGATCGGACTGACCTTCTGGGTGAGGCACCTCTGACGCGCGCACTCCACACGCACTTGTTCTGTTGAACTCTGAGTGAATCCACAAAGACAGCATTATTTGTAATTTGTTACAAAAATTAAATAATGAATACAAATCAGTTGGACAGCTACACTATCGCATTAGGTAATTAATCCTGTAATGATAGTTGTAAGTTATGGTAATAAATAAAAATTGTTACAAAGTTCTGACGAGCTAAGAAAACCCCGTTCAAAATACCGAAGTACATTCAAAATACTAAACTTCATATACTAATGGGGAGTAGCATCGCCAGTAGTAGTGATAACACCATTGAAGTAATACATAATAGCTCAATGGATAACACAAATGGCTGGTGAATATGGACTATGGACATGGCATTTTGAAAATGCCAATACTCAAGCAGCGGATTAAGAAGCTGATAAAAAAATAGAAGAACATTCTTCTTCTTGAACGAACTCACCCTCCGTTTTTTTTTTGCTTTAAATTGCTCAATTAAAAAATGTAGTGGCGGTGTAAAAACATCCGCTACCCCATATCATCCCGTGGGTGTCGTAAGAGGCGACAGAGGGAAACAAATCAGGAGATGGGCAGCAGCACCTTCCTAATAACGACTAAAAATAAATAGTTGCGGTTGCCAACCCGCTTACCAAACGTGGCAAGCGTGGCAAGCAAGGGGAGAGGCTTAAGTGGGTTTTAATAGGCTGTAACGGTAACCGTAAAATGCACAATCTTATATTATTTACGTATTATAAGCTAATATTTTGTACCTATTATACAGGGTTATTTTTCAATAGCCAGCCAAATTTGCAGGGAAGGTTCAGAATAAGTAATATAGGCAAATGGTGAAGAAAAATTAATAAAAAATAATCTCAAACATTCTCTCCTTTTTATTTTTTAAATTCAAAATGACCACGCATTTTGTGCAACCCATTATGCGCACGCACACATTCGTAACGGTCGATCGGTAGGCAAAAATGTTGTTGCCCATAAATAACATTCAATTTGGGATAATTTTAAATAAAAGTAGAGGCCTTATTTATTCGTATTTTTAAAAACTGCAATCACGGTATATTATTATTGATATATTCAAACTTATGTTTAAAATTTGGCTACTCACTCTTTGAAAAATAACCCTGTATATTGTATGTTATCGCATAATAAGTAACTTAGTCTTAGTACTTAGTTAAAGTAGGTATATCTTAAACCAATGTCGTGAAACCTAACTTTGAAAAGGTGTCACTAACAAGCCATTTTCTATGTATGTATTTAGTTATTATAACGACTAAAATATTTTATAAATACAAGTATTCATCAACTCGGTCTCGACAATTGCATGTAATGACATTGACACTATCGCAGTTCGCAGTGCTGTGAAGGTTTTATAGTAATATATTGCTAACTATTTATTAAACTGGCAACTTTGAAATACAATGACAACAACAGAGGATGACGTTTTGTTTTAAGATGGATTCTTTAACTGCCATATTCGGAAATCTATTTATATGTTTATACGACTCATTTGATCCACAAACAAAACTATAATCAGATCGTATGGCGTGTTTCATGACAGATGAAGTGAACTACCACCGTCATCATGATTTTTAACACATATACTTTTACAATTTAGAGCCGTGGTAGCTCATAAGCTAAGCGCCATTAATTTCACAGTACGCCGCCAACCCTAGGATTGACCCCCGTGCTTGATTACTATCCCTCCTGATGGAAATTACGTGGTAGAGCCATGCTGCATCTATTTTAGTAGTATAGTTGTAGCACGAATGGGTCGGCTCGACCGGGGAAGGACCACGCTCTCACAGAATAGCAGCTTAACGCTGCTGTGTTTCATATGGTGAGTGTAGAGAACCGGAGACTCTTTTTACTCGAAAAGAGGCGTTCCATCTTAACCCTCACGTGTGATAACGCATCTGTATTTTGAGTCTTTATTGAGGATAGATATAAATATATATGGGTCACAGTAACCACTTACCATCATGTGGACTGCGTGCTCGTTTGTCACCATATCCTATAAAAAAAGTGGTGATGCAGCTGAAGATGGTGAAGCGCTGACTTTGCCTTGTTAGACACCCATATTATTATCGAATGGAAAGACTATACGTATCTATACGTTGTAGAGCCAAGCTGCAGCCTGCAGCTATATTATGGTTGTAGCACGAATGGGTCGGCTCGACCGGGATAGGAACACGCTCTCACGGAAAACCAGCGTAAAATAGCTTAATGCTGCTGTGTTTCGTACGGTGAGTGTAGAGAACCGCAGACCCATTTTATTGGAAATGAGTTCTCATTATGATTGTTAATTGAAGAAATGTAGATGTTTATAAACCACAGCAACCACTTACCATCAAGTGGACTGTGTGCTCGTTTGTCATGCTTATTCTATAAAATAAAATAAAAACAGATACTTTTAATTATTCCACTTCTTTATTGTACGCATTATGAACGACGAAGTAAACCGATTACACTAATGCATGTATGTCAACAACAAAGATATGGAGACCAGCCGAGCATCTGGTGCTACGATGATGGAATGGAAAGGGATGAATTAAGTCATGCACTTCCTGCGCACACTCTCCAAAATATATCCTGTAAAACACAGAAAGGCTCCTTTGCGCCTGTACTCGAGACTGGTTAAGATTGGTTCACCTTTCCATTGAGTCTAAAGTCGCTAGGTAGCATTTTCATCATAGTCTGCATTCCTCTGTTAACATTCAGATGTCACAATTGTGTTATATTGCCATGGTCCTGGCCAACTTCATTCATCGCCTCCGTTCAAGTAAGAAAGACTATTCAAATAAATTTTATCTTGCTGGATTATACTTTGTATTATTATACCAACCTACACATTGCTTGCGTATTTTGTGTATGAGTCACTTTAGCTGGCATCAGGTCAAAAAACTTACTGCATTGCTGCTTACGAGTAACAATGTATGATAAGAGTTTATTGCAATAGCAATGTATGCAGAGGGATTCGATATATTACACTTGAAAGCGGCGTGAATGTTGTTAGCCTGTTACTCACGACTGTTATGCTTATTTAAATATTATTATAATTTAAGTTTTTACTATTCACAAAAAATAATCAGAATTTCAGCATTCATCTAGTTTATATTTGGTCATAGTCACGAATGCCATGTTTTCTGAATGTAGCAAGCAAGGTCACGTTTTATCTTACTTAAATTAGACGTACATTTATCCCAATTTAAAAGTTAATTAACAAATCGAACTAAACTGTAGACATATTATGTAATTCTTAATTTATTGATATTCCCTTCACCATGAACAAAATAATCTTATACAAAAGTTTTTGTTATACAAGGAAGTTCTTTTCAGTGCACGAACGAACAAAAAATCTTCCAAAGTTTCCAAGTAAAAAATTTCCTTCGTCTAGAATTATTGATAAATTTACACCACCTTTTTCCCATATTGCAATCATGATGTCACTCACATCTGTATACTAGATAAAAATACTGATCAAACCTGTTCTCTGAGTCAACAAACTAAATGTTTTGGATGTTGAGTGTTTTTATAAAATTCTTTATAATTTTAATCATTTATATATATTATTTTAAAACTGAAGTGGCGAACGAACTTACACTTCACATGATGGTAAGTGGCTACTGCAGCCTACGGACACTTGCTACCAACCTAACGTTGTAAAACAATGAAGGCGCGCAAACTAACGATGCGCTGTCAGCCCTGAGGACTAAGATAGAATGCCTCACACTTACAGCCTAATATTATAGTTACTATTTTATATCGTACAGACTGGATCACGGCAGTACAGGCACTGCTGTTTGGCGGCGGGAATAGGTAAAGGGGTGGTAGGTAGGTAAGTAGGTAGGTAGGTAACCTACCCAAACAGATTCCATCTCCTAGGCAGAAAATGAGGCATTAAAATGCTTTAGCTTAAAAATAAGTACCAAGAAGATTTCTGTATTGCCCTATATATTATCTTAGTCATAATAAAAGCCACCCATTGTCATATATAGTTTATTTCAAAATAAAATAACATTACAATTTTAGCTCTGAACAGTGGTGTAATTGATATGCCAAAAAATAATTATCGATAATTTTGGTCCGGGTGAAATCGAGTGATGTCGAGGCTCACTATAAATATGAATCTGCTTATCACCAGTTTTTCCTGCACGAGGCAAAGGATAGCCCTCAGTAAATAGCCCGGCCTGTCTGACATCCGTCGCATTCTCTGTGCGCGTGTTGTTACGCAAGCATAAGCCAAAATAGATTTTATCGACTATCGATTTTTATACAGTTATATAAACAGTATAATATTATAATTATAATTAAAATGCAAAAAGTAAATATTAAAATATAAGCCTTGATTTATTCGATAACCTATTCGTCTTGTATTGTTATTGAAATAAAAATATTTTTACCGTTCATAGCTTTTTTCATTGAATATTTATGAGATAAATATAAATTTCGACATAAAAATGTCGTAAGTGATTTTTAATTTTTATATAATATTAGGATGCTCTCCTTTTGATGTTATTGCATAATAACCGCATAATATGTTTGTTTTTATTTGCGATTAGACCTTACCTTTTCTTTCCACCATGATGTAGCAGACGTATGACGCGTACTTCTGTTTTTTTTTTTTAACATATAAGACATTTTTTTTATTTATTAAAATAAACATTACACTAGATATTTTTCCTGCCCTTGTGGTTATTGTTCATGGACAAATACCCTGACTTGGAATAGTTATTTGTAGGTGATACAAATGCGTTTACCGTCAAGGAATCGAACCTGCGGCCCGCAGCACCGCAGCTTAAAATGCTTAGTCAGTGCGATAACGCTCCAACAAGATATCCTAATTATCTACATAAAGTAATCTACGTACGATACATTGGCCTGTATAACATCACTAAAGCAAACAAGTGTGAATGAACGTACATGTTGCATCAGTGTGCCAGAGCAAGCCGTGTCAGTCCGTACTAAGTACGGAACTCACCGCTTGTTAAATTGAATAACGTCGTATATACACGGCTTATCACACACAAATAAAGCCACTATGATATCAAGCATTAAAATTCTAAATTTATTTGCGGAGTGTTTGGGCAAGCTAGTTTCTAAGTAGTAGAATAATATACTATGACGTATATTATAATGTTATGATGTTATGTTTAAGTTTATGAAAAATATAACCGTTAACCAGCCTGTAATCATGCTAACTAGCTCATACTTTATACTCTAATACAGCAATTAGGTGCTCTCTCTTTTTTTCTCGACTCTTGCTTAGCGGCAGATAAAGGTGAAAAAAGGATTAAACAAGACACACGTATAAGGAGTAACCTTGGCTACTTTTATTTATAAAAAAATGTGAGGGTTCCGCACAAATGAAATAAAACCCATGAAATTGTTATCAACATCCGATTCAAATAGGGTTAAAACTATGCGTACGAAGTCGCAGGCACAGCTGGTTATAAATAAAGTTCTTCACGCGTTAACATAGTGCCACATTTATTCGCATTTATCCGTATCCGACGTGATGAAGCCTTTAATTTAGATTTATGCAATATTTCGGAGCAGTGAGGCATAGCATCTTGGTCCTCAGAGATGACAACGCATTTGTAGTCTTCTTTGTTTGAAGTGCAGCAGTGTAAGTATGAGCTACGAGGTGTTTGCTCATAGGGCTGCAATATCCACTTTCTATCAACTGAACTGTTAGCTTAGGTCAACCACAGAGAAGACATATATCCATGAGGATTTGCGCACGTACAGAAAGAAATGTCAAACACAGATCTATCACAATTAATGTTCGTGGCGTGACCCTAATGCCAACAATAATTGGTGTTGTGCACAATAGCACAGAATAAATAATAGTACAAGAAACACTAGTTCGCTTCGGCTGGGGTTCGAACATAAGACTCGCGGCTTAATAGCCTAGTATTCTCTGAGACATATACCATCTATAATACGAGTAATATTTAAATAATTTTTTGTGGGTAACTATTTTTTTTAAATAAATTGAAGTGACAAATGAACATACATTCCACCGGAAAGTGGTTACTGCAGTTAATCGACACCTGCAGGCAACTTCAAACAAGGAAGGCTACCAATATGCTGGTCCACACTACGGAATAGAGCATATTGAGCATCCTAAAAGGTAGGCTTCATCACATCTGATGGATTCGAACGAATATAATATGCCAAAATGTTACCAACTTGTAAATAGTTTTTAAAAATCATCATTAAAGACTTTGTAAGAATTAAATTTAAACTATTAATAAAAAGTCATTATTCAGAATGTCAACGTTAGTTACAAGAATTACAAAAACACTGTAAATTACGTTATTACAAAAAGCACTTGTAAGTTAATTTTGAGATTTAGCATTAATCTTAGTTAGGCAAAGTGATGGGTAAAACCGGTTCTGGTAAAAACCGTATTCTTTTTGCCTTCCTAATAAAAAATAAATGGAATATTCCATCGTTTAGACATGGAATATTCCATTTATTTTTTTATTTTCTCTTCAGTAAGGCAAAGCCCAACAGTATTTATTTCACTGATGTTAATTCGGTCCTCTGGCAGTGAATGCCAATTCTTATGAGCAGGTAATTGGTATTATCTTAAAAATAAAGAAGTTTTACGCGGTAGAGCCATGCTTTACGTGGTAGAGCCATGCTGTAGCGGAGCTATATTGTGGTTGCAGCACGAATGGGTCGGTTCGACCGGGGTAGGCAAAATATAATAGCAGCTCAATGCTGCTGTGTTTCGTATGGTGAGTGTAGAGAACCGGAAACCCTTTTTACTGGAAACGAGGCATTCCATCTCAGTCCTCAGGGGTGGCGGTGCACCTGCATTTTGATTCTTAATTGAGGATACACACCACAGCATCCACTTACCATCAGGTGGACTGTGTGCTCGTTTGTCACCCTTATTCTATATAAAAAAGTAACTTTAAATGTTTTCTTTATACCGAAAGCATTTTTATATTATTTTTCAAGGCTAGAAGATGTGTAGAGTTACTCTAGTGCATCCATTTGCTTTAATAGGCTCACCTCGCGTTTTCAACGTTTTAATTTTTAATTTGATTAGAAACGCAACAAAATCTTTAAAAATGCGAAAATTTAATTTCAAATACAATTATAAATACTTTTTTAAATAAACTTATATTTATAAAAAACTAGGTAAGTGCATGAGCTATTAAGATTGCAGGCTTGCCTCAAACGCACGTAAGCAACGTACAAAGTGACAAATTAGAACACACTTATTTCCCGGAAAAATACCACCATAGATAACAAAGAAGAAGTTTTTGTTTATAAACAAGGCTGTATTAGTCGAACGTGTTGCAAATTTAAACCATTTTAATATTTACATTGCGGTACGTCGCATCAAGGACGTTGATCACTGCTGACCTTTAACGAGCAACGAACTCATGAATTTTTTTCTCTACGCGCAAATTGATGCTAAACTTCCTTTTAACTTTTAAGAATGCCATATGGTTGAAAATCGCATGACCTTGTTTAACTACAAGCACAGTACCGACCCTCATCCTCATTTTATTAATAAGGTACTAAACATTTCCAGTCATATGTATGAAGCACCTTATCTTATAGGAAACAATATAGACTTACATGTTAATGTTTTGGTTAATAGTATGGATTTAGTTTTAGGTGTGCGGGGTTGGCGTATGAGAATCCATCATTCCATTTCGTCCCATAGATGTTTTAAGAAGCTACTATGGGCTATACCAATAATTTAAAATTAAACATTTTTTACAACCGACTTCAATATAAATTATTAAGAATAACTAAAAAACTATTGGTCAATCCTTGATCAATTCCAATTTATATGGGACCACATGTGAGGCACCAGCTTTCAAATAAAAAAAGAATCATCGAAATCGGTTCACCCAGTAAAAAGTTATGAGGTAACACACATACAGAAATATACAGTCGAATTGAGTACCGTCTCCTTTTTAAGTCGATAGAAAAATGGGATAGACATAAAACAGAGACCGGCGCCGGGTAGCAGTATCAAAGTCAAAAGTGCGGAAATTCTGGTACTGTGACCCTCAATCCAAAAGTAAAGCAAATCTTCTTTCTTCAATCAAGGATGAGGAGGTTCTCAATTCGTCGGAATCTTTTTTATATGTATGTTTCATGTGTAACCGATTACTTGAAGACGCCTGAAGCGATTTGGAAAATTCTTTATTCTTTTTTTGTTTAAAGGATATACCTACTTCCCAGGTGGTCCCATTTAAATTTTATCGAAATCGTTCGACCGGTTTTTAAAAAATCAACAAATAAATTATTTTATTTATATTGAAGTCGGCTGTACAAAATTTTTAAATTAAACCACTTGTTAATAATAGTTTGCTATATTTTTACCATTGTACGACAAAACTGCTGCACTTAAATAGATTTTTTTTTATTTCGTACATAAGTTTAACTAAATAAAATAACGTGAAAGTACTTAAATTCTCTATTAATTTTATAGTAAAAAGTTATTGGCCTCACATTGCCTTTTATGTTAATTGTACGTTCAACCACTGGTTATTAACTCAAATGCAATTTAGACTCGAAAGCTCTGACAAGTAATGACTTAGTCTCTATGAGTACATTTCACTCGCGCAATTCAACTAGAACAACCTTTTTTGTAATAAAACTAGTATTTATGCGATAATGGCATTAGCATGAATTTATTTTTTTAATCTACATTATTTGGTGTTTAGACAGTTACCTAGTTTTGGCGCCAATATTATATAAGCAACAACAGACACACTTCTTTCAGGGGGCAATGTGTAATGCTTTTGCAACAACGTTCAATGTACGTAAGCTTTTTTTTTAAAACAGATCATGCATAGGTTAATATAATATTCATGTAAACATGGTTGATATTGATAGGTCACTATCAAAACTCTTATAACTGCACCCAAAATAGCTTTATTTGGAATAAAAGCCCCGCTGGGTTTCTTGTTCGTTCTTCCCACGACTGAGGTTTATTTTCAGTCGGAAGTTGGTCAAGACGAGCTTGGCCCCGGTCGGCAGATTTTAGTTGGCGGCATTTTTCTTAAGGAATATGAGCTTCCGACTTAACAAGTAAATGATGACACTAAAATTCTCAAAAAAATCTAATAAATACTTTGATTAAAATTTATCGGACACTGTAGCATTTAAACTTCTAAACACATTTGCCAAGGTTAGGCATAAAAAATACATCCATACATACATACACATTATATTATCATTTAATAAAATGTAATGTCATCCAGACCGTATTTCGAACAGCGCGTAAGACGAGAATATAGTTCACGGGTGCATTTCTCACTCGCATAGTCCGATGGGATGGCATTCTGACACGACTGGACAGATCGGGCACAGGACCCAACAGCTTTACTTGCTTTCCGAGGCACGGGTGTGAACACCACCAACTTTCTGACTCCGGGCTGCTGCTGAGAATTTCTTGGCAGAAAAACCCAATAACTGGTTTTGGCCCAACCTGGTATTCGAACATGTGCACCAATGACAACAGTCACAGATACGACCACTAGGCCACCGAGACAGTCGCAATAATATGTACAACGCCTGAGACAAACAACTATGAAAGATTTACCGATTTTATATAAGTATTTAAGATATTTCGAATAGAAGTGAGGGGAAAGGGGTAAGAAACGGCATATTTGACTCTGGTGGCCTCGGTCGGCAGAAACTTATGATGCTCCGTTAAAGTTTCCGAAGCTGACGCCTGTCGCAGCACTTTGATACAACTACCTGTGTTTTTCCCGTTGACGTAGACGATGACCCGCTAGCCCCAACGAACTCTCTCTACTGAGGTTTTATAATAATAATAATAATAATAATAATATTCCACAACTATCACACAACGCCATCTAGTCCCAAGCTAAGCAGAGCTTGTGTTATGGGTACTAGACAACTGATAAACATACTTATATATTTCTAAATACATAAATAGTATAGATAAATTACACCCAGACACAGAACAAATGATCGTGCTCATCACACAAACATTTGTCCTGGGTGGGAATCGAACCCACGACCTCCGGCGTAGCAGTCAGGGTCACTAACCACTAGACCAACAGGCCTGTCATATTGTTACACTATAGCTATACAATCCATGGGCATTTTACGTTCCCCTAATATAGTTTAAGTCACTCGATAAGGACATCGACATTTGTCAATACACACACAATTAGATGTTTACAAGTTCTCAAGTCCTCCATAAGTCGTGATGTATAAATCGATGTTACATCGCGTGATTAATAACACCATGCGGTTGCTTTGAATAATCATAACTGATTATGACAAGAAGCTGCTTTGTTCTTTAAATTACATTGTCGCAAAAGGCAATGGCGTTTTGATAAAAGGTAAAATGTGATGACTTTTCAACTTATCATTGAACATTCATGGTTCCCGGTCTGCATTTTACCGTTGTTTCATACTGGTCAATCTTTTTATCCCGTACCAATAACTAGTTGAAAACGAATACCCATGGACAGAGATGTAACGTGTGACCTTTATAGCTCAACGAACAGCAGTTTCTACTGCTTTCTTTATAGAATAAGGGTGACAAACGAGCTCACAGTCCTCCTAATAGTAAGTGGATACTGTAGCCCCTAAACATCTACATTTATCTTCGATTAAAAATCACAATGCAGATGCGTTGTCACCCCTGAAGATTAAGATGGAATATCTCGTTATCTGTAAAAGGGATCTCCGGTTCTCTACACTCACCAAACGAAACACAGCATCATTAAGCTGCTATTTTACGCTGGTGTTCTGTGAGAGTGTGGTCCTACCCAGGTTGATCCGGTCACTTTTTTTCGTAAACTACAACCAATGTATACAAGAAAAAAGATAGTTCTCCTCTCATACTTCTCTGCACCTAATTACTTCCTGATCATTTTTAAATAACATCTAGCGCTATTCCATGAGTATTGAACCATCTAGGCGAAGCCTGGGCGAGTCACTAGTCTATTCTATATTCTATACAAATAAATAAAATTAAAGTGTCTGTTTGTATTGTCGAAATAACAGCTTTTTACTATATGCATATGAAAGTATATACGGTACTTATAACAAAACCACGATTTTTAAAATTTTTGTATGTCTCTCTGTTTGTTCCGGCTAATCTCCGAAACGGCTGGACCAATTTTGAACAGACTTTCACTGGCAGATAGCTGATGTTTTATTTTGATTTTAGAAAAAAAATTAGGGTTCTGTGCAAAAAGTTAAAACCCATAAAAGTCAATCGTTCAAAATTACGCTCGGGCGAAGTCGCTGGGAACAGCTAGTCATAAATATAATTTAAAAACACCAATTCGCGCCTTGTCGTTTCTCGTGTAATATTATTGATCAGCAAATGTTTGCTCAGTGTTGCCGTAACAATTAGGGCGATGTGTTTTCTTTTCCCCATACGGAAATTTCGACATGTGTATATCTGTATATTTTGGCCAGTAAACATTACACGTATTGCAAACAGAAAAAATTTGCAGTAATTTTGGTAATTATATAATACGTACCTCCACTTATTAATTATTCGAAGACGTATGTACTTAGATTCTTTGCGTTATTTTCATACTTATGAGCTGTAGGTAACTATTCCATTTTCAAACGGGAAATGGTATTAACATAATTTATATTGTTAGTATAGCATAGTTAAAATTTTATTGCATGATATCTAGTATAACACGTACTTCTTCTCCAGTCCGGATAAGTCTACTGCTGGCCTCTCCCGTTGGCCCGCTTTTTTTTTTTATAGAATAAGGGTGACAAACGAGCACACAATCCACCCGATGGTAAGTGGTTGCTGTGGCCCATAGACATCTATATCTATCCTCGTTTGCGAATTAAAATGCAGTTGCGTTGTCAGCCGTGGGACTAATATCGAATGCCTCTTTTCCAGTAAAAAGGGTCTCCGGTTCTCTACACTTACCACACGAAACACTGCAGCGTTAAGCTGCTATTTTACGCTGGTATTCTGTGAGCGTGTGGTCCTTCCCCGGTCGAGCCTACCCATTCATGCTACAACTATACTGTTAACATAGCTGCAGCGTGGCTCTACCACATGTAAAAGTTTATTATACCAGCTTGGCAGAATGTGCCTTCATTATCTGATCGCGGTACCATACGTCTCGCACATTTGACGCTTCTGCCCGACTCCGGTCTGATCTGACGTAAGCGACATGGTTATACCGCCAATTATAGGAAGCCATAAGATTTATGTGGCATTTCTCAAAGACACCTTTCACGACCCCTTCGATGTGGTGATGGGTTCTCTCACGCCGTTATCACAAGCTATTTATACCTAGGTTTAGCCAACCGCTACATTTCCTAACTTCAGCTAATTTTAATACGTAACTATTTAATAATATTATTTGCTAGTTTTATTTAAGTTTTGGGTGGCAACTCATACTTTCCATACGTTTCAACCTCGGTGGGTATTTGCACGTAAATATTGCAAAGACACAATTAAATTACACTGCGTACGATTTTCTATTTCTTTTTTTTTTAATCAAAATTACTGGCGTGACAGCACTTGTTTTTACCGTTTTTTTTTTTTAAATAAAATAGAAAATGGGAATATTTTATTCATACTGCCTATAAATCGGATTTTTGTAATTCCATATCTGAAGGTCCACAAAGTGTGATTGTCTGATTTCAAAAGAATGTGTATGTGGGGGTATTTGTTCGTCTCTCATATCTCGACAAGGAATAATGATATTATCCACAAACTCACATATAAAATTAAGATTTCTTCTTCTTTTTCTTTACTACCAATGAAACCTTCCCCAAGGAATGTCACATAAGTCCACCTCTGCATCTATTGACTTCAAGCATTTCTTATCAGGTCGTCACACTATCTAGATGAGGATTTCCCCAACAGTTTTCTTGCTAGATCTTTTTAAAATAAAGGAAGCCTTAAACATATAGGTACCGTACATTTATAAAAGGCCGGCAACGCACCTGCAATTACCCTAGTTTTGCAATTGTTCATGGGCGGCGGAGTCACTTACCATCAGAACCGAAAACTCGTACTGCTCGCTCTCCTATAACATAAATAACAGAAACAGAAACAGAAACTTTTTTATTCAATATAGATTATAAATAATACTTATTGAAAGTCACTCTTTTGTATGATTACCACTGGTTCGAAAAAAAAAATAGAACTTGAGTATGATTTTAGCGTAACTTTACATTTACGCAACGCTACTTACGTCTCTTTTTTGTTTCTTTTTTGTTGTTCTGAGTTTTTAATTAGAAAAAAACCTTCCACTTAACAATTAAATCCACGTGCACACAAAACACTACCCGGTACGTATTGGTTTTTCCAACAATCATTTAAATAAAGTTCCTACTTTAATGTAAACGCTTTGTGTTAAACTCGCAACTCATTATAACGTAATGATTAATGTAACATTTGCATTAGTGATAAAGTAAATACCTACAACTGAGAACACAATTCTGCTGCATAATTTTTATCTGGTGAGTTAAGCTGTGGCTGTATTACGGTTGCAGCACGAATGGGTCGGCTCAACCTGGGAAGTTGGCAAAGGATCTGTATTTAAATTCTTAACCGAAGTCAGTTGCAGGTTTCTATGGATCACACAACCTACTAACCGTCAAGGTGTAGGTACTGAGTGTTGTGTGATTGTCATCGTTTGTCTATAAAAAACGTCACAATCGGCCGTAGGTAAATATACACAAATCTAATTGTTACAATTAAGCATGTTTAGCAGACGAAGTGTACGTCCTCCCACTAGATGGAGTGACGACCTAATGAGACATGGATGCAGGTGGCTCAGGACCGTGCTTTGTGGCATTCCTTGGGGGAGGCCTATGTTCAGCAGTGGACTTGTGAAGGGCTGTAATGATGATGATGATGATGTTTCATTTATCATGATGTTTAGCATACGGAATTAACATTGGCAATGCGTGCAGAGATTTTCAACTAAAAATGCTTTACAGTGGCAGGAATTTACAAAGACATTATACTATAATATCCTTACATTACACCGGTTATATTACACGGTTTTCGAAAGAGAAGAAAGTAAAACGGTATGTGAAATAAGAATAGAAGGGGAGTTGATTGAGCAAGTGGATGAGTTTGTATATTTGGGATGTGTATTTATCAGGGATGGTAGATATGATAAGGGTATAGAACGACGAGTGAACGCAGGAAATAGAGTGAATGCAGCTCTACACGCTATTATGAAGAGTCAGAATGTGTCAAAAAAGGCACGTATGGCAATTCATAATGCTGTGTTAGTCCCTATTTTAATTAATGTATGGTAGTGATAGTTGGGTTTGGCAGAAGAAGCACGAGAGTAGAATAAATGCTGTAGAAATGCGGTCATTAAGGAGTATTTTAGGGACGAATCTGAATGACAGAGTAAGAAATTGTGTGATAAAAGAAAAATGTGGTTTGCAAGATGATGTCGTGACCAGGATTAAGAAAGGAATGCTTCGGTGGTTTGGTCATGTAGAAAGAATGAATGAGGAAAGAGTGACAAAGCAAATTTAAGTTGCAGAGGTGAACGGCCGAGTCGGGAAGGGACGCCCTAGACGAAGGTTTTTCGAACAAATTGGCGATACATTGAAAATGTGCCAGATTAGGAGTACTCTTAACTGACGACCGTGTATGCGTAGATATATGGATGTAAAGGAGGTGAGAGAGGTGTGTCAGGATCGTGCCAAATGGAAGTCCGTAGTCTCAGCCTACCCCTCTGGGTGACAGGCGTGAATGTTTATGTTATGTTATATATTACACCCCTCTAAGAAATGAGAGGAAGCCTATTACCAGTAGTGGAACGTATATAGGCTGTAACTTTAAGTTAAACCCTTACATATAAACGTCGATTAGTGTTTACTTCAATTAAGAATGTATTGTGTTATATTTGCGGTCATTAGTTATTAATTACGTCGCTTTTCAATTGTCATTCAGTGCAAAAAGAGATACCTAATAAGTAACTTTACATAATTATGTCGATTTTTATAAGTAACATACTACTTCGAACATTAAACAACGTCTTGAAATATGAGACGATGGTACCGTGGTTAGATAACACCTAACAACTTAATACGCAACCGATAAATGGCGTATTATATATTACTAAAAATAAATTCATTTACGATTGTTTCCGCATCACATCGATCTCTGCGCAGTATTTAATCATAGAGTATTATCGTGCTAGTAATTTGTTGGTTTTTGTCACTTGGCGTTTTTTATTTTTTTTTCTAACCTACCATCTACTGGAATGAACCGGGATAGTTTTCTGAAACTGCACGAGGGTCTGGTTGAAATGATAAATTACAAATAATCCGATCGGCTCGATTCATTGGCGTTGCGTAGAGATTGATATTGCATCTCTTGCGTATTTTGTCGCGTCTATCACGGGGAATGCTCTGAGGTATTGTTCGGACTAATTCCAGCCGCTCAATTTCACCATGGCACATCGCGACAAAACTCGCGATAGCATCCATACCATCTCTATGATTGGCGGTCCACCACTGTGCGATTTAGAAGATTTTTTCTTCCTCGCACAACTCCCTTATGGAATCGATTACCACCAGCGATTTTTCCGGACCGATACGACTTAGGGACCTTCAAGAAAAGAGCCTACTCCTTTTTAAAAGGCCAGCAACACATCTGTAATTCCTCTGGTTCGCCTGGTGTTGCAGTTGTTCATGCGCAGCGGTAGTCACCATCAGGTGAGCCGCATGCTCGTTTGCCCCCTCTCCTATAAGAAAAGGCCCAAAGCCAGAAGGCATGAAACAATATAAATACAGGTACGAGTATCCCGGGTATCGCTACTGTTCTTATACTTTCTATCAAGTTTTCTACCGACTTCAATAAGGAGGCGGTACTCAATTCGACTGTATGTTTTTTTAACGTGTGTTACTTCAAAACTTTTTACGGGGTGAACCGATTTCGATGATTTTTTTTTATTTGAAAGCTGGTTCTTCACATGTTTTATTTATTTATTTATTTGAAAACTTTATTGCGTCCCTTTACAAAAAAAAAGTATACACAGGGCGGACATAATGCCTAAAGCAGGGGTCGGCAACCTTTTGAGTCGGAAGAGCCAAAAATTACAATTTACAAAATTTCAAAGTTTTTAAAGAGCCACAATTTTTTTTCTTGCCAACCATAAATAGTACTTCCATAAATAAAGTTTCTTGATAAGAAAAACTAACAGCCTTTCACAAGTCTACTGCTGAACATAAGCCTCCCCCAAGGAATGCCACAAAGCACGGTCCTGAGCCACCTGCATCCATCGACTTCCTGCATGTCTTACCAGGTTATCACTCCATCTTGTGGAGGGTCGCACTGCACTTCGCCTACCGGTACGAGGCTGCCTCTCGAGAACCTTTCTTCCCGATCGGTTGTCGGTTCTTCGAGCTATATGGCCGGCAAACTGCCACTTCAGCGTACTAATCAATTGCGCTATGTTGGTTACTCTTGTTCTACTGCGGATATCCTTAATTCTAAGTTTACCACGCAGAGAAACCCCAAGCATAGCCCTCTCCATAGCTCGTTGAGCGACTTTGAACTTCTTCATACGGCCAGCAGTGAAGGACCACGTCTCAGATCCGTAAGTCATCACTGGCAACACGCACTGGTTGTACAATTTCGTTTTTAGGTTTTGAGGTATGTCCAACGAGAAGATGTGTCGTAGTTTCCTGAACGCTTCCCAGCCAAGTTGAATCCGTCGATTGCCCTCTCGGTCGAAGTTGGACTTACCTAGTCGGACTATTTGTTCCAAGTAAACATACTCGTCAACAACTTCGAACTTAGTGCTCCCAACAAACACCGGCATAGGTGTGACATGGACGTTAAACATTTTTTCATTTTTGTTTTTTCCATGTTCATCTTAAGACCTATCCGTTGCGAGACACTATTGAGGTCCTTGATCATAGTGCTCAGTTCCTCCAGCGATTCTGCTATAAGAACTATATGCCCAAATTTAGACGGAATCAAAGGTTTTCTCATAGTCCACATACGCAAGGCAAAGTGGCAGATTATACTCCTTTGTCTTCTGTACAATATTCCGAAGGGTATGTATGTGGTCTATGCTACTAAAGCCTTTTCGGAATCCGGCATGTTCGGTAGGCTGGAAGTCGTCAAGTCTGCGTGCGAGACGATTCGTAATGACTCTCGAAAACAGCACGTAGACGCGGCTCAGAAGGAAAATCGGTCTGTAGTTCTTCAAGAGAGCATTGTCGCCTTTCTTGAAGAACAAGTCCACCGCACTTCTGCTCCACGCCTCCGGAGTAGTGCCACTATGGAGGACGGAATTAAAGAGTTTCTGAAGAAATTCAAGTACCGGTTTTCCACCCGCTTTCAAAAGCTCCGCTGTAATTCCATCCTCACCTGGGGCTCTGCCATTTTTAAGGTGTTGGAGAGCCATTATAGTCTCGCTCAGACTGACGTCCGGGATATCTTCGGAATAGTGTCGGATAAAACTCACTCTTGGATCGTCACTCACACTTGCGTGTGGCTCCAACGATGACGTGTACAGCTGGCCATAGAACCTCTCAATCTCACTCAAAATATCAAGTGTCTCGGAAACGTTGCTGCCACACTCGGTCTTCAGCTTAGACAGTTGTCTCTCTCTAGCAGAAAGATCTCTGGCAAAGATTTTGGAGCCTTGGTTACGCTAGATTGCTTCTTCAATACAAGCTGTATTGAAGTTGCGTAAGTCCCATCGCATGCATTTGGAGATCTGTCTGTTCAGTTGCCTGTATGCTGTCAAATCTGTTCAAGAATGTGGCTTCATTTCCCGTCTAACAGCCATGAGATTAAAAGTGTGATCGGAGTTTTTGTGTTCTTCTGCGGTGGATCTTACAGAACTTAGCTCCGACCGCATGGACAGTTTCCGCGAGCTTGTCATTCATATATATATATTTGAATAATAAACATAAGTATAAAATAAATTTTATTTAATTTGGCTTGTTACATTACTTATAATTATATTCATGCAAGAGAACGCTTATTCGCACGAATATGTCGATCCGAAGATAGTCAGCACTCAAAATGCCAACTTTTTCACCTCACTGTAGCAAATCCGGAAGATTATTCCATGCGTTGAATATAAGTGCCTCAACTCGAGCCATTTCTTTTAAAGCTATTCATTTTTGTTGCGTTACGTACATACATTTCTGGACCTCCAACCCTTTCAAATTGATTATCAACTCTATAGATTTTTAGCTCCACAAAGCTTTACTTTTTAAATCGATCAATTGCATTTCTAGAGATCCAGTATTTTAACAGATTTTTAAATGTTTTTTGTTCTTATAAAATAAATAATATTTGCATATGAAACTAAAGAGCCGCAGCTTCACATCCAAAGAGCCGCAGCTTCACATCCAAAGAGCCGCATGTGGCTCGTGAGCCGCAGGTTGCCGACCCCTGGCCTAAAGGCATTCTCTACCAGTTAACCCATGGAGTGGTGAGAGTTTGTCGTAGGTAGCAATTAAAAGAAAATAAAAAAAAAATTATACATAAATTAATACACAATATATGTAACAAAACAGATTATGATATAATATTATATATATATATATATATATATATATATATATATATATATATATATATATATATAAGAAATATAAACATACATAAATACATATATATATGGATATACATAAATACAAAGTTAATACATACATACAAATACGATTAATTATTAATTTTGTAATTCTAATGATTATTCAGTAAATGCTCGCGTACCTTCTTTTTAAAGGAGTATTTGTTAGGTGCTTTTCTGATATCATCAGGCAAGGAATTCCAAAGACGTGTGACATGTGACATGTGGTCCCATATAATTGATCAAGGTCTGACCAATAGTTATTGAGTTATTAAAAATATATAATTTATATTGAAGTCGGTTGTACAAAATTTTTAAATTTTAAATTATGTAAATAAAAAGTTCATTAATTAGAAAGCTCATTGCTAAGCCACTGCGCCACGGAGCCATCAATTTGCTGATAATAAAAACTTTTGTTTTCAATGTGAGGCAGCTTATGTGTAACCCTGCTTACTAGAAATGAGGGATATCATCTTAGTCCTCATGGGTGACAACGCATCTACATTTTGTTTCTTAATCGAGGATAAATATAGATGCCTATGGACCAAGCATCCACTTACTCTCAGTGGGACTGTGTGCTCGTTTGTCATCCTTATTCTATAAAAAAACCGGTAAATATTTTGTTAAAAAAATTGAATATAACATTGATATCACACGTCTAGTTACTTTTCATGTATTCGCATTTGTAATTACGGCATTTTATTCCATTTGATTTTGTAGTAATCAAAATTAAATGGAATAAAATGGAATAAAATTGCGTTGTCAATCTTAATCACCTTCTCCATTAAACGATGAAACACATTATTATTTATTAACCATTTATCATTATTGCAAAACATACAGAACATTAACCCTTTATAAGCATGCGATACTCGTATTATTGTCTATAATATTTTTTTATAGAATAAGGGTCACAGCCCACCTGATTGTAAGTGGATGCTGTGGCCCATAGACATCTACATTTATCCCCAATTAAGAATCAAACAAATATGCGTTGTCACCCCTGAGGACTAAGAGGGTATCCCTCATTTCCAGTAAACAGGGTCTCCGGTTCTCTACACTCACCACACAAAACACAGCAGCATTAAGCTGCTATTTTACGCAGGTATTTTGTGAGAGCGTGGTCCTTCCCCGGTTAAGCAGACCCATTCGTGCTACAACCATATCATAGCTTTTTTTTTATAGGATAGGGTGACAAACGAGCACACAGTCCACCTGATGGTAAGTGGTTCCTGTGACCCATAGACATCTTCATTTATCCTCAATAAAGAATCAAAATGCAGATGCGTCGTCACCGGTGTAGACTAAGATGGAATGCCTCTTATCCAGTAAAAATGGTCTCCGGTTCTCTACACTCACCATACGAAACACAGCAGTGTTAAGCTGCTATTTTACGCTGGTATTCTGTGAGAGCGTGGTCCTTCCCCGGTCGAGCAGACCCATTCGTGCTACAACTATACTACTAATATAGCTGCAGCGTGGCTCTACCACGTAAAAAAATACTTTACCAATTATTCTTGACAATTACTTATGTGACAAAACTAATACATATTTTATTAAAAAAATAAATATATTTGGCTTCGCCCTGGAATAATTAGCTCATCCGTGATGCATAATATAATGATTATTGATTGTTACTACTCACATATTTTGTTGATATTTGGCACTCGAACTGAACTTAACCTGTTATTTCCAGGATGTCCACCCTGCTTTTCTGGCAGGGCCGCAGTAAGGCCAACGGTGCCCCCAACGGCCGCAACTGGATACACGCTCCTGACGCGCTCGTCAAAGGTCACGTTGCATATCTTGTTAAGGTATGTTTTCATTTGATTTCATTTAGCGAACATTTCAATCTGTTTCAAGTATGCATAAGAATGTTATACTATACTCGCCAACGCAAGAAAGTAAAAAAAAAAATATTAGTTTGTTTAATATATATTGATATAACCGTACCTGATACGAATAATTTTCATTAATGACGGCTCCGTGGCGCAGTGGTTCCGTTAGCAATAAGTTGCGGGTTCGAATGCTGCGCGGAACAAATATTTGTATAGCCTACTAATATTTGTTGTGGCTGTGGATGTTTGTACTAGTGAAATTTATGTGTGTAAACTGCTTCTACGATACATGAGAAAATCCTAGTGTAGAGAGTGGGATATCGCTTTTTTTTAAACCAAGAAGAGGATATATATAATATGTATTATATTGTATATAATTCAATCAAGAGATTCGCGCACCTTTACAGTTATTGAATTATATCCAATGTATGAATCAAACGCTACTCAATTTTAAAGATGTTAAATCTCGTGATGTTTACGGTCACTTTGACTTCTGCTACTCGTACTTTCATAGAACAGGACTGCTTCCAACAATCGCCTGAATCAATTGACGTAAATTGAAATATCAAACACACGATCGTCAAACCAAATCGATTCAATCAATCCCCATTCGATTGGTTTAATTCCGATCATAAAATACCTAAAAGTAGGTGCAAGCGCATTATCAGTACACGTGTCCAAAACAGATGTTCACAGCGAACGCTATCGAATGTTTGGGGGCGTTGTTTGTTTTACTCGTGTGAATGGATCGCTGTATATTGTTTTCTGAATAGGGTTGTCAACCGTTATGTTGTACTAAAGATTTAAATGGAAATATTCGTTAAGTCTTTATTATTTTTAGCTAAAAGATTATCTACAAAATGTTGACACCTATTGTTATTTAGGTTTTAATTTGTTTATTTTCTATAGTTTTCTTTATATATAGAAAATAAACAAGAAATATAGTGTCGAAAAATGTAGTTCCGCTGCTGTATTTCTTTCTTTATATGTATTATTATATTTTGTCAATTGGCGACCCTAGTGTTAACTGTCAATTGAACGCACCCGTGCTCTCGCGAGCGTATTGTTTGCGGAAAACGGCGACCAGCGCGATATCTCCCGATGACCTTTTTGCATAGTCATCTGTTTATTTAATAATAATATAATGAATAGTTAATAGCGACGATCATGCGTATGTATTTTTTCCGTCGGTAATAATTTATAATATGTTAGTACTTATTAGATATGTGCTTGTGATAATAAAATTATGATAGGTAAATATATTCATTTTATAAGTATATTATATTAAATTCACAAGTAACAAAACGCCATTAGTACCACGCGGTGGTATCATTAACATTTTGTTATATAAGTCTGAATTTATTGGTATACCTATAATAAGATAATTTAAACAGGGCCGCATTGATTAAGCATATTTTGCTAAAAAAGTTAAAATACTATAGCTCTACACTAGTTTTAAAAAAAACATTTAAATTATACAAAAACATAAGAATTAGGCCTTGACAATAACTCCGCCCTAAAGTCTAATACAATCTAAGTACTGAAGATAATTCAACAAATATTACGTATTCGGTTATATCAATCATATTATATCCATCACGAACTGACAAACAAAAACCGCGAAATATGAACTATATATGTAATTACTTTTGTGTTTGTTTGCCGTAAATTTTGACGTAATGTAAAATGACACTTCGATTTACACTGCCCATACAAATGCGTTATTTTTTAAATAAAAGTAGGGGTGACAAACTGACAAATAAGCACACAGTTCACTAAAAGGTTGGATGGATGGGAGTGGATGTTGTGGCCCATAGACACGTACACTTTTTATCGATTAAGGAACAAAATACAGTTGCTTTTTCACCCCTGAAGGTTACTACGTTAAGTGGAAAATGTCTCGTTACCACTAAAAAAGGTGCTTGGTTCTCGTTTCTCATTATTCAAAACAGCCATATTATGCTGCCATTTCACAATGCTATCACACAGAATCGCACAGAAGTGCAAACGTGGTCCTTCTCCGGTCGAATCTACCCATTCCCATTTATTACTGCCATAATTCACTGCAGCGTGAAGTATTCCATCTTTATCCTCACATTGTGTAGCCTTTTTTGTTTAAAGTTAGTAGAAACATCATACCGATTAGCAGTCTAGCTTCAAATAGTTCATTTAATATAACCACACACAAATACTTAGTAAATAAAAGTAATTTAATGATTTATGAAAACTACGTCTTACTGATTGACTATCTCGCTCTCTCTCTCTCTCTCTCTCTCTCTCTCTCTCTCTCTCTTACGGCTTGGTCTCTCGTCTCTCTTACTGCAGTTTTAATATGTTATTAATATAATAATATCCATATTTTTAATAATATAAATGTGAAGTAGTGCGTATATTATGTATATGTAATCTATCTATCTATCTATCTTACTATAATAAAACTAACACGCATCACGCAATAATCTGTGAATCGATTTGGATGGGACTTTCACTGGCAGATAGCTGATGTTATAAGGAGTAACTTAGGTTATTATATATATATATATATATATATATCTCATGAAATACAATCGCAATAAATTCCACGCGGGTGAAGTCGCGGGGAACAGCTAGTGAAAGGGTTCAACAGACGGGTGTCAACTGGAGAGTGACCTTCTAGCCCAAGAAACTGATATCACACCACGTTGGGTTCGGGTACAACGAGGTGGGCGTGACTCCTGAGGTGTGCTACTCAAAGTCAGTCTGTCACCCTTTCTTAAAAGAAAGGTTAGAGGACTAAGATTACGGGTCACTATGGACTGTAATCGTTATGAAGGTGCAGTAGGAAATAAAACATCAATTTTATCTTCGTAATTTCTCCACAACAGTGCACAATTGAAACTTTCACTACTTTTCCTATCACTTTCCCTACTGTCTTATCTCTTGATTTAAACTGTAAAACTAGCAGCTGGTCCCGAACGAATTTCCGTTCGTTCGTTCGTATCGCCCAAGGCGCACTTGTGCCCCGATGGGTATCGGGGGATTTCCCGCATGACCCGGACTTCCTCTCAGAGGAGACACTGCTCCTACGGTCCTTCACTCCTTCTCCCTACACTCCTTCTACGGTCTTGGGTGCCTTGATTGGCATGTTGGTGTGGGCCAATTTATTGAGGTGCGAATGTGGCGGCCCATTGTCTGCACGATCGAATAGCCCGCGCGACAATCGGGTCACGAACTCTTGTAGATCTTCTATTTTCAGGTTCCTCGCTATCACGGCGTTCTGGACATATCGTCCGGCTCCCACGATGGCCCTTGATTTTGTTGGACTTGAAGTCGCTTTTTATGTGTGGCACTGGTGAGCGCATACCAGGCTAGTGCTGCGTACGGTAGTTTTGATCGAATGTAGGTTTTATATATTGCCAGTTTTGTTCTTATTGGCAATTTGGATGACAGCGCTGGTCTAAGGAGTGCCAGCGCCGCTCTCGCCTGGCGGATTGCGTGTTCTACCTGGCTAGAGGCGCGCAGTGAGCAGTCGATGTGACATCCAAGGTATATTATTGTAGTTTTCCACTCTAGGTCCTGATCTTGGAGTTGGAGTGGTGGTGGTTTGTTTTTTCTTAGGCGGCTAGTCAGTAGAGCGGCCTTCTTCCCCACGTTAACAGCCATCCTCAACTGGTCTAGCCATGGCGGCAGCAAGTCAAGCAATCGTTGCATTTTCGTAGCAGCTATGTTTGCTCGACAAGAAAAGGTTAATTTATTAAATAAAATACGCGCTATCATCGGCGTATAGTGCAAGTTGAATATCTTCTTCCCACTCTTGGAGGTGATCTTCCAGTGTGGAGATGTCGTTTGTGTATATCGCGTATAGGGGTGGCTATACACAACTGCCCTGGGATACACCAGTGAGAATGGGTCGTGTTGCCGATGTTGCTTCTTCGACACACACGTAGAATAATCGTCCCCGAAAAAATGACTCAATTAGTCGCACGATAGCCGGCGGTAATTTGGTGTCATATATTAGTTTGTTTATTAACCCGTCGTGCCACACACTGTCGTACGCCTTTTCCATGTCAAGGAAGACGTCAAACGCTATGGGGCTTTTGTCGCAAAGTAGTACAGCACGCGGGTCAGCTGGGTCGTTGTAGAGTGGCCGCTTCGAAATCCGTGTTGTTTCGCCCTAAACTCTATATGTGGGCGGATCCTTCATAGCAGCATCCTTTCAAATAATTTCGCTATGTGCGACAGCAGTGTGATGGGATGATAACTCGCAGCGTGGCGCCTATCCCTTCCTGGTTTCGGCAACATGATTATTCTCCCGAGTTTCCATTCACAGGGGAAGTGGCCGGTGCGTAGTACTCCATTGTAGAGTCGTGTTAGGCTGACTACAGCCTTCCTGGGCAGCTGTCTTAGGGCTGCGTCCGTGATCCCATCATGCCCCGGAGCTTTCCTGACTTGGGAGTCGTGCTATCATCTAGTGGTGGTAGAGGGTGCCATAGGAATTCCGTCACATAGTTTTCAATTTCCTGGAGTTAGGTGCTTCCATGTGGGGGGTGAACTGCTAATCCAGATATTCTATTAGGATCTTTGCTCTTTCGGTGGCCTCGTAACATCGACTGCCCTCCTTGTTAATAAGCGGGCAAACTGGGGTCTTGGTAGCGACCAAGACCCTAGTTTGCCCGCTTATTAACAAGGCTGAACCGGCAGCTCATAGCGATGAGCTGCCGGTTCAGCTGGTGGAGCGACTGTTCCCGATCTCCAGCTTCATCGATGCGTCGCTCCCATGCTTCCCCTCTGTGGGTCTTCATTGCATTAGACAGTTAAAGAATTTCCAAATTACCAGTTTACTATCCTAGTTCGCGAGCTATACGAGAAAGAGAACCGCGCGTCGCGCGCCATTTAGACATATTTTAACATTGACTCTCATCATTGCACCCTTGTATTTTGCCCCATATCTTTATTTCTTTAAAACATATGGTTACCTAATTTTATTTATAAGAAACACATACAAAGTCTTATCATTATGTTATACATTACATCGTCATCAGATAAAAATATATTTAAGATATTCAACACAATACACCTATTTTACAGAACATTTTCAAAGTTATAAATCTTAAATATCTAAACACACGTAGTCAAAACAACAATCTTTATTAATAATATGAAAGAAGTGATAGGGGTGTGTCAGGATAATAGATTAATAGATCAGAATGGTGGCAAATGGAGGTCCGTAGTCTCTGTCCACCCCTCTGGGTGACAGGCGTGATGAATTTATGTACTTATTATTATGTATTAAGTTAAACTAAATGCTATTTTTGTAAATACGCAATATAACCCGTGGAATATCAAAGTCAAGCGCTCTATAAATATCAAAGAGAGGAAATGAGGTTGCATTTATGCCGAGTTGGGTAACCATTTCAGTAACCATTTACTTTCAAAAGATGCCATAGATAAAACTAAATTTTTTAGGCCCTAGCAGAACATACCTGTGCGCTTCGCGCCTAAGGTATGCAATTGTAATAATGAGTTACTAAATAAACCATTTTCTTTCAATTTGGATGGACATCTGTTCTCAGGCTGCAGTAATACTTACATCCAGTGACAAAGGCGTATTAAAACCTTGCTTGTTACTAACTTTAAAGGTTACTAAAAAATATGATGGTAACATTAAATAAATTCTTCTTCATTCAAACAGTCTACTGGTGGATATGGAACCACCTGACGTTTCGCATCAATTACGCTCCTCCTTGTCGCCAGCCTGGGAATACCCAGTTCAATATTACCATAAAAATTTAAAGTTTCAAGCTATATACGTCCCACAGCTGGGCCTTGCCCCTCTCCTTTTTGAATGCGTGTTGCTTCTAATTGAAAATAAGAGCCGACTCTAAAAAACTAATAATAGCCTGCTTAATCTAAGACTATTAAGAATAAAATTATTTCACATATAAAATGTTTAATGCTCTTACCTTTACCTCACCCCTAATATCACATAATCAAATGTCGTCTAAATAACTACATTATAAACTTCACCCCTATTTTCCCACCCCTTTGAATTGGTTTCTCAACTGCATATGGAACCACCCCTAAAGTATAATCTATTTAATAAAAAAGGAATTATTAAGATTGGTTCACAATAAACGAGGATATCGCGAAACATACATACAAAAAATACAGTTGAACTTGAATATTTTGAAGTCAGCTAACAAAAAGAGACCTTCCCTTGACACTATTTTATTTGTTCTTCATAACGTTCTTATGCGGCAATTATTGCAGTTACGTAACGCTGCATGTGTATAATTACCTATTGTTTTAATACAAATTTGAAGAGGTTGCGGTTTTAGACGTAGGCATTCATAAAATTGCAAATTCAGCTCAGGTTTTAATATTTTGAAAAGCATAATATCGTATCCTTTCGAAAGTATAGATTTCAAACATCCACAAAGTCTTGTACAAATATAGCGTAAATGTGTTTAACGAAATACGGTTTGTGTAGAATCGTTTAGCAAGAAATATGATTCGCAATTGAATGAATTGAATTGCATATTTCCCATAGACTGAGAAGATGATTATGCCTAGCGTAGTATATATACATATATTATGTTCTGTATATAGGCAAAGGCGGATTAAACGCCGATAACACTCTAGGCTAGCACCACATCGGCGCCCGTCTAGCCGTTATAACTACGTTTTTGCAAATAAACTACAATATAATTTATGATATAATTTGTTTAGTTGCAAAATAATTAAGACATGTCACAGGTGGACATGTATGAAAAATGTGATAAGAGAGAGGGCGCTGAAGGAGTAATCAAGTAGACGGGGCGCGGAAGCTCTACATCTTTATAGAATGTTTAATTTTCTATTGTTTGTAAGTTAACTTAGTTATTCCCTTATTAGTTTGAAAACTTCCGCGTACGCCCATTTGAAACCTTGCGCCCCTAGGCACGTGCCTAGTTTGGTTTAAGAATAATCCACCACTGTATATAGGCTACTTTATATAAAGATATGCGAAGATTACGAATTTTAATGTCGGTCTATTTCGGCTTTTTGCCTTTATACTTTTCCTACGTGGTGGGACTTTTTTTCCGCCTAGAAGATAGTCTGGTAGGTACCTTGCTATATCTGCCTACAAATAGCACTGTGTTGTAGTCGGAACCGAATAGAGACAGGTTTTGGCGGGAACTTGACCGGCGGCGGATTGCTGCTCCTGTATTATTGTTTAAATAATATTTTGAAGTAGATTTTGATATGTAAAAGTGGTGCGGTTTTGTGTATTAAGTGTCTGCGTATATTATCTATTAATGGAAACGGTGAAACAAGTGCTCTGATGGTGAGGTGATTCTCAAGACAAGGTGTCTACTTAGGCGCCTTGAGATACCATCGCCAACTGTCACATGTCTGTACACTTGATGGTAAGTGGTTGCTGTGGTCCATAGACATTCAAAACTCGACCCATTCGTGCTACAACTATGCCACTAATATAGCTGCAACATGGCTCTACCACATAAATCTGTTGCATTCTTTGTTTGAAGTTGGCTGGAGGTGTCCATGGGCTGTTGTAGTTACACTTTATACTTTCTCGTCGGTAAAGTATAGTCTTGATAAGGCTTTATGTGCCCTGGTTCATGAACACTAGATTAAGTAGGAAATTAGTTACTACTGCTCATAGACTCAGATCTGGACACGTTCCATGTAAGAAATTTGTATTTCTAATGAGAAAAACAACTTCGTCCAATTGTGAAGACTGTGGAGTTAGAAGACTGTGGAGTTATAGAAGACCTATACCATATATTGATGGAATGTGTTCGATTTGAGTCTATTAGAAGTAATTTCGTAAGGGTCTTGAATTTGAACAGAACTGACGTAGGCACATTCCATAATATTCTATCCCAACCAAATGGCGACGATGCGAAAGTTTTGTTCGAATCCATGGCCCATGTAGTTATTAAGTAGTGTTATATGAGTAAGTCATCTATATTAGGGTATGATGGGACTGACATACCCTAAGCGGTAAATGTCCCTTAAATTATAATAGAATAAAAAATTAAAAAAAAAGGCTTTAGGGATTCGCAATTTGATTGTGGTACGATTGTCGAGTTTAACTCCTTCCAAAAGTGTTACACTATATCAGTGATTCCCAAACTATTTTGTGCAAGAGACCCCTTTTCCAGAATGAACTGTTACCTCACACCCCCATAGCCAAATTACTTTAAAAATCCTATATCTAGTTTTTAAAAAGTACAACAATGATACTTCCTACTAAAATATTATTCATTCTTATAACGAGTTGGTACACGTAACACAACTTATACAGTATCTTGAAAGTTGGATCGATTTTTAGACTTCGTCGACCTCCAAAATTAGTTTTCGTTTATGTCGACCCCTGGTAAACCGATTTCGACCCAAAAGGGTCGATATCGGCCACTTCGGGAATCCCTGCACTATTTCTTTTTTATAGTATAGGGTGACAAACGAGCACACAGTCCACCTGATGGTAAGTGGTTGCTGTGGCCCATAGACATCGACATTTATCCTCGTTTGCGAATCAAAATGCAGATGCGTTGTCACCCGTGAGGACTAAGATGGAATGCCTCGTTTCCAGTAAAAAGGGTCTCCGGTTCTCTACACTCACCATACGAAACACAGCAGCGTTAAGCTGCTATTTGACGCTGGTATTCTGTGAGAGCGTGGTCCTTCCCCGGTCGAGCCGACCCATTCGTGCTACAACTATACTATTTATATAGCTGCAGCATGGCTCTGCCACGTATAGTGTGCTAGTAACAAAACTTCAGTTATTGCATTAGTGCTGGCCCATATTGATAATATGTTATTTTAATTACTTCCAGTTCCTAGGCTGCACCCAAGTGGATCAGCCCAAAGGCATCGAGGTAGTCAAGGATGCAATCAAGAAACTCCAGTTCACACAACAGCTGAAAAAGTCGGAGGCGAAAGATGGAGCCAAATGCAAGAAGGTCGAAATTACGATATCAGTTGACGGTGTTGCTATACAGGTCAGTACAATAACACACAGACAATAATATTGAGCTCAAGGAGAGAATTTTAATATTTATAAATAATTATCCACGCATAATCATGAGAATACAAGAACATTGTATTGTTACGTAATTCACATCTGTATTGTATGTTGTATTAGGCAGCCCCAAACATTAGCGTAACGGTGTACTCACCAACAACAGTATTTTGCGTAACTATGCTAGAAGCGGTAAATCACCCGGATTTTTTAAGAGTATTATTTATTCTGTGATTATACCGTCATACACGTGACGTCATTAAATCATCATCATAACTTATCTAAAAATACTAGCACTGTTTACTAAATTTCGAGTGGATCAAAGTAGAAAGGTAGATGGAGCGCCGCCTACATTTCGAGTAACGCAAAAACCATGCTCAAATTCACACGCACTCACGCACACATTTTTTTGTTTCTTTCTATATCAGCCCGCAACAGTTCTGCTGAACGCACACATATGCACCTATAACCGTGTTGTTGGTTCCAAATGAATTTCGATGTATTTATATTTAATTTTAATTGTTATATGTATATGTCACAGCCAACTAGTTCAAGCCTAGAAATTACATGACATGTCACCCTATTAACTTCATTTAGCGAGACGGTGACTAGTTTGTGCCTATTATGCTTTACGGGCTATATTATATCAATGAACGCGGCTTTAGGGTGGCCCAGGGGCTCAGCTAATGTATACACTACATATTACAAGATATGTGCAATGTTGCATCATCATCATTCATCATCATCATTACAGCCCTTCACAAGTCCACTGCTGAACATAGGCCTCCCCCAAAGAATGCCACAAAGCACGGTCCCGAGCCACCTGCATCAATCGACTTCCTGCATATCTTACCAGGTCGTCACTCCATCTAGTGGGGGGACGCCCTACACTTCGCCTGCCGGTACGAGGCTGCCACTCGAGAACCTTTCTTCCCCATCGGTTGTCGGTTCTTCGAGCTATATGGCCGGCCCATTGCCACTTCAGCCCACTAATCCGTTGGGCTATGCTAATGCTAATGTTGCATCGGCTGAATATAATTCACGCCGCTAGTTGTGAACGGCGCCGTTTTGTAAAAAGGCTGGACTGTTAACTGAAAGGCTAATTAAGGTAGTTGGCTGCGACATATACGTGAGTGATTGTTCTTAGAATAAATTGAGCATGTGTTTGGCTAGGTTTTTTTTATAGTATAAGGGTGACAAACGAGCACACAGTCTCCACCTGATGGTAAGTGTTTGCTGTGGCCTATTGACACCTACATCTATCTTCGTTTGCGAATTAAAATGCAGATGCGTTGTCATTCGTGAGGACTAAGATGGAATGTCTCTTTTCTAGTAAAAAGGGTCTCCGGTTCTCTACACTCACCATACGAAACACAGCAGCATTAAGCTGCCATTTTACGCTGGTATTCTGTGAGAGCGTGGTCCTTTCCCAGTCGAGCCGACCCATTCGTGCTACAACTATACTGCTAATATACCTGCAGCTTCGCTCTACCCCGTCTGAAAACGTTGGTTTTTGCGTCCTTTAAAATATTTACGCAGCACTCCGTCTTTCGATCTTTGTCGGTCTCAGATACAAATATCGATGTCAAATAAACGATAATTATTATAACCATTATAGTAAATCATTTCAACGGGATGGTTATATGCAATTATCTGGTTGCTTTTGGCAAATGAAGTCGGTGAAACAAATTAATAGTGCTTGTTTCAGTATTACTGTAAACGTATTTAACAATATAAACATTTTTAAATAAACGTATAATCAATATTAAAAAAAAATTATAACTACATAACTTAATAATTACCTCACTTTTGTTTTTGACAGATTGATATAAGTCGAACGTTATCGCTATGTTTGGAGATCGGGACGGCATTTAAATGAAAATTTTATTTTCTTTTATTATTAATGTTTTATTACATCCTATCAAGTCTAGAGTTGAATAAATACATCCCCCATAGATAAACAATATAGGGGGATAGGTGCCATATTTGCCACGCTTGGCTCGGGTTGGCACCCGAACTTTATTATTATTATTAAGTTGTTATCATGCTAATGTTTTACGTGGTAGAGCTATGCTGCAGCTATATTATGATGATGCACAAATGGGTTGACTCGACCGAGGAATGAATACGCTCTCACATTACTTTGATTCTTGATCGATGTAGATGTCTATGGGCCACAGCATCCACTCACCATTATTGTGATTGACTGTTTGCTCGTCACACCTGTTCTATAAAAAAAGATGCAGCTGCCAATATCTTATTTAAGTTTCCCTTTGTCGCCTCTTACGGCACCCACGGGTTGATATGGGTGATTGGCAGTTGAGTTTATGATGACACCATTACACGGTAGCATTTTAATTTATATAAATATAAATATATTCACTTCAGGTCTATGTTATCTATGAAAATAGAATTTCAAGTTTTAACCGTCACTGTATGTTAATAATTCATTATTCATCACGCATGTGAACGGTAATTCGCTCGCAAAAAATGGCGGCGCCCTGCGTTTTTATGTGATTTCACTTTCCACTCAACTTCACCCGCCTCACTGCTACCTAAAGCTAGAGTTGATTAAAAATTAAAGATTATATTACAGTTTTCGACAGTCTTTATTATCCTCCCTATGATAATATGGAAGTTGAAATTACAATCGTTAATGGATTTATCCAAAATAATTTTAAAATGCAACGTTTAAATATTTAAATCATCATCAGATTATATGTGGCCTTCTGTTGGAAACAGACTTCTATTAAATTCAAAAGGGTTTTTATAATTGCCACGTTGGCGTAATGCCAAACCACTCTAACTTTAAACGTCGGCCTTAAATATGCACACCATCTAGAATAATTTAGGCAGACATGAGGCTTGTGGAGAATATTATACTAAGCGAAATGCCAGAAATACCGATCTCAGTCAGTTGGAATGCGAGCCTTGTGTTTAGCCTTACACTGTTATGAGGAAGAGAAGTGATTCTCTCTTTAGAAGGGACCGAAATTGTGTGCCTGAGTGTAACATTATGGGGTATAGATGGTAAAAACACGGGTAGAAACTCAATCTAACCCGTGACGGGTTACAAAACTACCGCGAGGCGGATTTACTTCAGGCTTTTCTCTATGAAAAAAATGTTTACCAGTGTACTTTTGACCTTTTTTTTTAAATTTTAAAGAATACTTACATTGATAGTTACTATAGTATAATATGGTCGATATTCATATAGTTATCGATAATCGCAATCGAATTATACACGATAGCAATTCTATCTATTCAGTTTGTATTACTTCTTTCAGCCTTTATTGCATATTATGTATTATTTTCTCGTTAAGACTGTAATAAGTAATATAATCATTTTATAATAACGATTTCTCTAAATGTATATGTCGTGAATAATAAATATTATGTACATATTTGACACAACAATGCTTAATTTTCTTATTTCAATATAAGGTCAAATTATGTACAAGAGTAGTTTGTATACGAGTTAATATAACATACAGAGCACTGATTGTCTAGTCAAACTAGTTGCAAAAAGAGTAAAACCTCGGAATGAGAAATAATATTTATAAGATAGGAACTTGCTTAAAAACCTTTGTTTTAGCATTGTTTACGTTAACTGAAGTCTCATAGAATCTCGTACACGCAAGTCAAGCTATTTAAGATCAGGGGGCCGTAAATATCCGTTTTTTTTTTTAAAAACACGCGGACCCATTTTTCGAATAAACTGGAGTAGAGGGACATTTGAAATTTCAACATTTGTAGGTTTACATTATAATAGCCGTAGATTCAAAATAAATTATATCTGGCCAGTTTCTCATAAATAAATAAAAACTTTTGTACAAATCTTTCTGGGTATCTCGTACCGTCGTACAATAATTAATAAGTTCTCGAGAATAATTAATAAGAGCGCGAAGAGTAAAAATGTCAACTGTAGAATCCAACCAAAAACAATCGAATAAAAAGGATGGCAGTTTATAAAGCAAATTATTTACTCAAATATTATAGTAATAAGGAAACATTAATTATCTTAATATGTTTCAAAATCGGAACATAGTATCAAAAATTTTCGATATATTAATTTCGATATGTAGAAAATATTACCAGAGGCCAACTTTGTAGAGAATTTTATGCTTTAGACCTCTCTTTTACTCAAAATATCATTTGAAACAAAGAAAACAAGATATAAAACAACAATACACACAATCGATTTGCAAAGACCAAAAAAAAACATTTTTGCCAGCTTTTCCATATCTTCACTCGCCTACATGAAATTCAATGAGATTTTTGAGGTAACTAATAGAATCAAAGTTTTATACGATTATATGGCTTGTTATCTCTCATTGTGACGTTAATTCCCTATTTGACTGGACTTGACGTCTAAGACCTTATATTTAAATATTTTCGACTGACGAACATCCACACAACATAATTTTCCAGGAATATTGGAGGTTTGTTTACTTAAACTTTTAACATTTTCGTAATGGTAAAAATTGATTTTTTTTATATCGTGGTGAAAAGCAAACCAACAATTTAATATGAATATTCTGGAACGCCACTTTGGTTTACATAATGCAGATGTATTTGTTCAAAAGTCGGAACACGTTTACCGCTACGTAACTAGTTTAGTTAAATTTAACCGAGTTTGTGTAATAGTTTCACTTTATGTAATACCTGAATGGCCTTGTTGAGAGACGGTGTCGGTGAAAAATGTCTGCCGCTGTATTCTTGGTTTATTATGCCCTGGTAAACAAAGGAGATGCTAAATCTCTCACCGTGTACCAGCGGTTTCAAAAGTAAAGAAAGCTTAAACCTAACGACATAAGTGACAAAAAAATCTTGATTCTTGTTCTTTCTTGTCAACTGTTCACTCGTTAAACATTGCTTTTTCTTTTAAAAAAAAAAGCAGAACCCAGTGTTTAACCATAATCCCTATAAAAAATCCCAAGAGATCCAATATGATACAATCATAGCTTACTATTCTAATGTCCGTCGCCGTAAAACCGGAAGAAGATTAAGTGCACTGACAGAGACGCAGGAAATAATCAAAATACACAACAAAATTTGTTTGCTTGATTTGGGTGTAGATATAAGATCCATGCCATAGTAAAAAAGTATCGTGCTTCTAATAAGAATTGCAGTCATCAACAGAATGTAAGTCATCATAATTATTACAGCCTTAGAAGTCCACTGGCGACCGAACATAGGCCACTTTTATAGTTTGACTCATATTCGGAATATTTTCCATTTTTCCCACGCTTGACGTGTTGGCGAATGTATTGTTCTTCAATGTACTTCAAAGAGGTGGAGGTACTCAATTCGACTGTATGTTTTTTTTAATGTGTGTTACCTCATAACTTTTTTCTGGGTGAACCGATTTCGATGATTCTTTCTTTTTATGAAAGGTGGTGCTTCACATGTGGTCCCATATAAATTTGATCAATGTCTGACCACTAGTTTTTGAGTTATACTTAATAATTTATATTGAAGTCAGTAGTGCAAAATTTTAAATTTTAAATCTTATTATTAAATAACTGTGAAACTCATAAGTCGTGGATTACATCGAAACCGCTATTCAACTACTGTTATGAACCACTTCTGGCACAATTCAAGCTTTAAGTGGTTCACGGGAACTTAAATATTCATATCATAGCTAGAAAACGCAACACTACACAAACAACTTTTCTAAAAAAACGTGTGGCTGAGTAAGAGAATCCATTAACCCATATTATCCTGGTGGATATCGTAAGAGGCGACAGAGGAAAACTGAAACATACGATGGGCAGCAGCATCTCCCTGAAAGCACTCCAGGAAATAAAATTAAAATGCGTGACAATTATCGTAAATATATCCCCGTATGAGACAACCTACTGGGGAGGTTCGTGATCAGCAGTAGACTTTTAATAGAGAAAAAAAAATCATTGTAAGTGGTACTTACCATTTTACATGTTCTAAATGAATGCTGAATATTAAAAATTCAAATAGAGAATATTTTTAAAATTAATTTTTCAAAATTGTCCTCCAACACGGCGACTTTAATCGTGCGAAAATGTAAACAATGCGCGAAAGTGTTGACGGGTTAGGTTATTTAAAGTATTATTCTCGACTGTCTGTGCGGCAAATGTCAGCGCACATTATTCACTTTCTATCGAGGTAGGTACCTGTATTATTATGTATTCTGTGATCGAGGCAAATTGCACTGCTATAACATTTTACAAGTATAAAATTAGGAAATGTAACCTACATTTGAGTAATTATTTTGAAGTTTTTTCGTCGTATTAGCTTTAAGAAAAGTCCGTAATGTTAAAATTCACCTTTCGTTCATAAGCCTAAATATAAAAGTTTAGCCCGATAGCTTCAGTGGAAGTGGGTGAAATATTGATTGCAAAATTCCAGGACATACCTACATACAAGTGATAAAAAGCTTTTAAAATGTAATATGATGCAGTATCAGTCATTAGTGGGTTTCGAAATATTGTAATGACACGCATGAGTGTGTGTTTTAGGTGTGACAAGTCTAACCAGTGGCGGTATTATAGTTTATAATAAAAGTTAACACTTTCACTGTCCGGTTTTCAGACACAATACTAAGACAATAGCAATGACTTATATGTAGTGTACGGGACAGCGACAGGGTTAAGCAACATCCATTGTTCATGGAAATATTAGTCATGAATTTATTATTTTGTTATTGGTTCAAAAAAATACGTCTGCAAAATTTCAGAAAATTCAGACGTCAGGAAGTTGGCGGTAACTGAATTATAAAACTCTATCTATCACTACATACTTAAGTACAAAGTTGGAACTAATATGAAGCGTTTAACAAATGAAAAAATCTTTCCATATGGCAACACAGCAATGCGGTAAACACAAATATATACCCACGAATACTTGACGACGTAATGACAGGAAGCGATTACGTGGATAGTAATAGCCGCTGATGAGATGACACGTACCAATATATTATACTCGCCGCGCTCGACAGACAGACTAAACCGTTTGCGGTTACTCTGACTTCCTCATATCATATATTTTATTCAGTAAGGATTCATTTAACCCACTAAATACGAGTGCAGACCTGATTAAATATACACATGGAATACTGAATAAAACTATTTTTACGGATTTTATCGCGTTTAATTTACTTATTTTATATTCCCGACGTTTCGGTTGCTTTCCAGCAACCGTGGTCACGGGGGACTGAGGTGATTGACGTCCCGATGTCAAAGTTAACCCGGAGTACCTTCAGCTTTTTAATTATTAATTTTGGTCCGATCTACGCAGAATGAACTAACTGTGTCTTGAAGTCTTACAGTGGTATGCTTGGGTTTAGTTTTAATTTTATGAATTACAGGATCCCAAGCAGGTGGTAGTACCCAGCCTCCCTCTCTATTGAAATTAGGATGTTTTTTAATTTCAATAGCCTATTGGAATTAAAAAACATCCTAATTTCAATAGAGAGGGAGGCTGGGTACTACCACCTGCTTGGGATCCTGTAATTCATAAAATTAAAACTAAACCCAAGCATACCACTGTAAGACTTCAAGACACAGTTAGTTCATTCTGCGTAGATCGGACCAAAATTAATAATTAAAAAGCTGAAGGTACTCCGGGTTAACTTTGACATCGGGACGTCAATCACCTCAGTCCCCCGTGACCACGGTTGCTGGAAAGCAACCGAAACGTCGGGAATATAAAATAAGTAAATTAAACGCGATAAAATCCGTAAAAATAGTTTTATTCAATGTGTAGTGTTCGCGTAAATATAAGAAATCATCACATGGAATACTGTTTTCATCTCTGGGCCGGGTCACCCCAGTGCCAGCTCTTTCCACTTGACCGCATCCAGCGCAGAGCGGTTCGAATCGTCGACGACCGAGTTCTTTCTGATCGGCTCAATACACTGGCACTGCGTAGAGATGTTGCATCCCTTTGCATTTTCTATCGAATTTACCACGGGGAGTGCTCTGAGGAATTGTTCGGATAAATTCCAGCCGCCAAATTTCACGAACGCATATCGCGTTAAAATTCACGATACCATCCTCACCATCTGGATGCTTGGCTGTCCATGACTGTGCGTTTTACTAGGAGTTTTCTTCCTCGTACAACTTTTGTGTGGAATTGTTTACCACCGCCGATTTTCCCGGACCGATACAACTTACGGACCTTCAAGAAAAGAGCTTACACCTTTCTAAAAGGTCGGCAACGCATCTGCAATTCCCTTGATGTTACGTTTGTTCATAGGCGGCGGTAGTCACTTACCATCAGGTGAGCCGCATGCTCGTTTGCCCCCTCTTCTGTAGCTCAGGACTGGGCTTTGATTGTTCCTTGGGGGAGGCCTATGTTTATCACTAGACTTATGAAGTGCTATAAGGATAATGATTATTTCAACACCCACAATATCTTTTTTTTATAGGATAAGTATGACAAACGAGCACAGAGTCCACCTGATGGTAAGTGGTTGCTGCGGCCCATAGACAGACATCTACTTCTATCCTCGATTACGAATCAAAATGCAGATGCGTTGTCATCCGTGAGGACTAAGATGGAACGCCTCGTTTCCAGTAAAAAGGGTCTCCGGTTCCCTACACTCACCATACGAAACACAGCAGCATTAAGCTGCTATTTTACGCTTTTATTCTGTGAGTGCGTGGTCCTTCCCCGGTCGAGCCGACCCATTCATGCTACAACAGGTATACTACTAATATATCTGCAGCATTGCTCTACCATGTAAAAATTTGCAATGCCACAACATGAAAACAACAGCAAATAAAATTGTATAAACATAACATTGTTATTTCTTTATAGCCTAACAAAAGAACACTATTAAACATATGCCTCCCCCGTTGATTGCCTCATAAAGGGGGTTATTTGCCAAAGTTGCAAAGGGAACCGCGGTTTTTATTACCTTGAGTTGTTAAGAGGAAGATGTTCATGCCCATCTTCTGTTTCATTTCCCTTTGTCGTCTCTCACGACATCCTTCAAATAATATAGAGTATAATGAATGCTTCTACGCTGCCCCTATCTACGCCATATTGGTTTAATAATAATATTATTGTAGTTTTAAGTCTCCTTCTGTTGGATTTCTAGCAGATTAATACACTTAATCCTATTGTCCTTATTTTTTTATACAAAATTAAGCAAGTGTGTCAAAGAAGCACACAGACCACCTGATGGTAATAGGATGCTGTGGCATATTTTTCTATTCTAATTTAAAATGGAATGCCTCCATTAACAATAAAATTGGTCTACCATTCTCGTCGTTTACCATACAAAACACAATAGCATTATTCTGCTATTTTACGGTTTCCTTCTCGACGTGTTACAGCGTAAAGAAGCAACCAAATTTTTATTTTAATAGGGACCGTATGTACATTCAAAATGAGTTATGTGAAATTAGCAAATGTTTGTTGTATGATATTATGTATTGTTGTTGAATGTACCAAAGTATATACAGCGTGGGCGAGAGAAGTGTGACAGGATCGTGTCAATTGGAAGTCCGTAATTTTTGCCTACCTCTATGGGTAGTAAGCGTGAGAGTTTATGATTATGTGAAAGACATGGAGCAAGACAAATCGCTGGATATGTTTCAACTTTACCGGCTTTCGAGTTTACGACGATCCCGCCGGGTGCAAATAATAGTGGCTTTAGCCTTTTTATGTCCGCTTAACGACTCTCGGTTTACATTTGACCTTATTCCATACAACTGACTTGGATCAAACGTAATAATGCAAAATATACTATTCATTTCGCCGGTGACCTTTCTGCCGTGACTTGAAAGCGTGACGCGTTCAAGTGATACGCCCCGTTCCACTGCTTGGTAGGTGGTGACCGTAAATTCCATTAGTCAGAAATCTTATTTTTCTGTCAGAATGTGGAATTACTTTATTCTGTTTTAGTTGTTTGAAGTTGGTTTTTATTTTTAATAAAACTTAATATCCGAATAGAAGGTATCACAGAATACCGTAAATGAAATTGAAGGAAGATACACAACCTACCCACTTTCTTTTGATACTGTTACCGTTCCGTTACAGCCTATTAAAGTCCACTGCTAAACATAAGTCTCCACCATAGATTGCCTCATTGGGGTGATATTTGCCATAGCTGCCACGCTTGGCAAGCAGGTTGGCAACCGCAGTTTGTTATAAATAGTCATTATTAGGAAGACGCTTCTGCCCATCTCCTGACACCCACGGGATATGGGGTAGTGGATATTCGTACACCGCCACTACACACTATATTGTTTTGACAACTAGAACTCATTTTGAATTATATTTAAAAAATAATGCTTTCAGAAATAATAACGTAATAAGAAACATGTCGGTCCGACACTTGACAATATTCTAAGCTATTTTGTATTTCTCAGGCAAATGAAATGTACCTTTTTCTTTTTGAGAAATATACAAACAATATCTTAAAACGTATGATTTTTTATTAAAACAAGTGGTAAAAGTAAAAATTTTGTACAACCGACTTCAATATAAATAAAATGAGACATTCATCAATGTAGTCGAAGTCAATTATTAAATACGCATTAGGTATTAAGGATAACTCAAAAACAACTGGTCAGATCTTGATCAAATTTATTTGTGAGAAGCACCAGCTTTTAAATAAAAAAAACAGTCATGAAAATCAGTTCGCCTAGAAAAGAGTTCTGACACACATAAAAAAAAACAGTCGAATTGATTACCTCTCATTTTTTTGAAGTCGGTCAATAAATTATAAACAACAGAAAACCAACGTTAACTGGTCTCATATTTGTTTGTTTTCCCTTGCGGACATTTTTTTTTGTTGTATTATGTTGTCCGTATCCGAAACTTTTTATCTAATACATCTATACAAATAAATAAAATTGAAGTGTCTGTTTGTAATATCAAAATACCAGCTTTTTACTAAATGCATATGAAAGTATATACTGTACTTATAACAAAAACACAATTTTTTAAATTTTTGTCTGTCTGTCGGTCTGTCTGTCTGTCTGTCTGTTTGTTCCGACTTATCTTCGAAACGGCTGGACCGATTTCGACGGAACTTTCACTGGCAGATAGCTGATGTTATAAGGAGTTACTTAGGCTACTTATATTTTAGAAAAAGGATTAGGGTTCCGCACAACATAATTCAAACCCTAAATTACACGCGGGCGAAGTCGCGGAGAACAGCTAGTTTTTTATAAAACTGAAGGGACAAAAAAAATTACTATTCACTTGTTGATAAGTCGCTACTGCAATCCATGGACACGTGCAATAACTTAACAACAAATAAAGAGGGAAGAATGAAGAAAGAATGCGTTGGCACCTCTGAGGAATACCTTAGTACACAGTAGTATATCTGTAACTATACTAACTCTCTATACCCTCCGCCTGAAATACAGCAGTGCACGCCATGCTATTTGCCGGCAGAATTAAGTAAGAGGGTGGTAATAATTTAAAATTTAATATTTTGTACAACCGACTTCAATATAAATTATACATAATAACTCAAAAACTACTTGTCAGACCTTGATCAAATTTATATTGACCACATAAGAAGCACCAACGTCATCAAAATCATCGAAATCGGTTCACCGAGTAAAAAGTTACGAGGTAAAACACATTAAAAAAAACATACAGTCGAATTGAGTACATACCTTCACTACAGTCCTTTTTGAAGTCGGTAGAGAAGTAGGCCGTAGACGTAGTAGATAGCTACAAGTACAGGTGTACTCTCTACTCCCTCCCTCTCACGATCGGAGAGAGATAAGATGCAAGACCAACGATTTTACGTGCTACCCGAGACACGGGGGTGAAACACCGTTAATTTCCTGACTCCGGGCTGAAAAACGATAGCTGTATTTGGCCCGTGACGATCCAGTATTCGAACTCATAAACATTGATTATATACATGTTATATTACATTCAAAAAATCAAATAATATAGTATAATATATAGATGTTGAAATTAATTAATTTAAATTACAGTGGATTTCCGAAAAATAACGTCCGTTTTTATTAATTATTTGTTTTTGATTTCCAGGAGCCAAGATCGAACAACATCCTATACCAGTTCCCGCTTCACCGGATATCCTACTGCGCAGATGACAAGGGCGCCAAAAAGTATTTCTCTTTCATCGCGAAAGGTGGCAGCACCGTCAATGGCATGAACGGTCATGATAATGGGAACATGGAGAAACACGAGTGCTTCGTTTTTATTTCCACCAAATTAGCGTCTGAGATCACGTTGACGATTGGACAAGCCTTCGATTTAGCTTACAGGTTGGTTCTTTTTGTTAATTATCTGTAAAACTATTGTTAAATAAACTTTATATTAATAGTACATTCATACTAGTTAAAAAATACTATTAAGATCAACCCTGTACTTGAAATAGACACAAGTTAGCGCTGCCTATTTATGGAACTGACGTAGGACATGGCTCTACCATGTTTAACGTGGTAGAGCCATGCTGCAGCTATTAGTAGTATATTTCTAGCACGAATGGGTCCTCTCGACCGGGGAAAGACCATGCTCTCACAGAATACCAGCGTAAAATAGCAGCTTAACGCTGCTGTGTTTCCTATGGTGAGTGTAGAGAACTGGAGACCCCTTTTACTGGAAACAAGGCATTCCATCTTAGTCCTCACGGGTGACAGCGCATCTGCATTTTGATTCGTAATCGAAGATAGATGTAGATGTCTATGGGCCACAGCAACCACTTACCATAAGGTGGACAGTGTGCTCGTTTGTCAGCCTTATCCTATAAAAGTAAGTAAAGTAAGAGTGTAACTCTACAACAAGCTGCCTAATAATGTGAAAGAATGTAGCACTATTGCATTATTTAAAAGACGTTTAAAATTACTCATCCTAATTTTTACTTGTTTTGAACCGCAGCCGTTTGTTTTTTATACTTGTTAATTGTTAAGTATTCAATATTTGTCACTGATACACGAACTGTATATTGTATTATGTGATAAATAAATGTCTTTAACCTGAAAACTTTCGTGTTGACTCGAGGTAAAAATGGAAATATCATGTCCTAAACGTGCACAACATTGTTTTAATGGTGTTAAGAAATGCGAATAGGTAAATATTGCACACTTGGGTTTTATCGTTAGCTTTTTAGCTTGCGATGCTAAAGTTAGGACTAAATCAAAATTATTTTTTCTAAGAAACCAACAAAGTACGTCTACTATTAAAATTTGTAGTGTTCTGGTCAGTTTATGCGATTGCATTTGCACGTAGTAATGCTACTATGCTTGTTTACGATAAAATACTAAATTTCAATAGTCTAGACATGTGGCGCCGTGGCTTAGTTGGTTAAAGCGCCTGTCTAGTAAACAGGAGATCGCGAGTTCGAATCTCGCCGGGGCCTTACGTTATAAGTTTCTTTTTGTTTTTTAATATGCTAAATTTTAATACAATAATATTTGTAATATGATAAGATTATTTAATAATGATAAGTAGTATATGTTTCATCTACTTTTTTACATTTTATGGTGGAGACCTTTTGAAACGAATTAAATTTCATATTTTGAAACTATTACATATTAACGAAAAAAAAATATAATTTAATCAATATAAGTTTAAATAAATACGCATTTTAATTATTACGCTATTATGATTACCTTGACCTGTGTGTATGTAATATATATAATATATATGAATGCAATTGAATTTTTACCCACATCTGAATAATATTAAAATTTTACTCAACTACAAAATAGAATTTTCTTCAATACAAACTACAAACTACAAGTACAAACTTGTTTCGTGCCTTAGGTGCCGTAGCGCCGCAGCGCAATGGCAACTGCGCTACCGAGCCGTCAAAAGATAACAACGTCTGCATTTCCTTACGATTACAATATGGATGCCATCAAGGAAAGAGTTAATAGGCTTTTGTCACACTGAGCCAGCGTGGTTTCATTTTCGGCTACATGATCGCTTGGTATCTGATGGGATAGAAGTCAAGTACTAGCTTATAAATTATAATAAGCAAAAAATACCATAACAACAGTATAATGCTATATCAATAAAAATCCTAACGATTTCATAAACATTCACAAGAAAAGGTAATTAGCTTTATGTCCACACAAAGCACGATAAGAGTTTGTACATTGTTCTGATATCAGGCAAAGAGAGTGAAGCAATATTTGTCTATGCATTTAAAATGGATCTCAATGCGTCTTTAATGCGTCATAAAAACACTTGGTAGAATCGTGTTAAATATAAAACCTTAGTCGCTGCATACCCCTCTGCGAGACTGTATGTACTTTATAGACACACTTCTAGTAGATGATCTTTAATGAATATATAGATTTTTATGTATGTATGTATATATGCGTCATGCTTTTTTATAGAATAAGGGTGACAAACGAGTGCACACACCTAATTGTAAGCGGATGCTGTGACCTCTACATCTTTTCTCGATTATGAATAAAAATGCAGATGTCTCCGGTTCTCTACACTCACCATACGAAACACGGCAGCATTAAGCTGCTATTTTACGCTGGTATTCTGTGAGAGTGTGATCCTTCCCCGGTCGAGCCGACCCATTCGAGCTACAACTATAATATAGCAGCATGACGGTTAAAAATAATTACATACTAAAAATCTACTGCTCCTTGCTGCGTTTGTTTCTTATTAGGCCTTATTCTTTATTAAACCTTCTGACAAATAGTTTAAAAGTTAAGAATAATAATATTAATAATAATAATAATTGATATTCTTCCAGGCGGTTCTTAAACGACAACGGCAAATATATAGAAATGCAGAAGCTCACGTTGCAGAACAAGAAACTCGAGCTACAAATGAACGTGTATAAGAATCGATTGCAGGTACGTTTGTCGTAACAAAATCGCGTCACCTATCGGATCCTAGCTTAACTATGAACCATCGCCTCGACAAAACAAATGTGAATATGACCTCAATCGGTCAAATCGTTCAGAACTTACCCGATTACTAACAAACACACCAACGATTATACATATAAATAAAGTTATTTTTTAATTACATATCTCTAAATGTAATATATAAAAATTAACATTTGTTTGTTCGTTTTTTTATAGAATAAGGGTGACAAACGAGCACACAGCCCACCTGATGGTAAGTGGTTGATGTGGCCCATAGACATTTACATCTATCTTCGTTTGCGAATTAAAATACATGCGTTGTCAGCCGTGAAAACTAAGATAGAATGCCTCTTTTCCAGTAAAAAGGGTCTCCAGTTCTCTACACTCACCGTACAAAACAGCAGATTAAGCTGCTATTTTACGCTGGTTTTCTGTATCCGCTGTCCTTCTCCGGTCGAGCCGACCCATTCGTGCTACAACTATACTATTAATATAGCTGCAGCATGGCTCTACCACGTAAAACGTATTTTATGCGCTGCCATACCGTTCATCAGTTTGCGGTAAAACTTTGCCAACTTATTGCTTTCAATTGCGCGAAGGTTATAGGCAATAAATATATAATAGATATTTATTTGAAAGTTATATATCATTCAATTTCCATGAACGTATTGATCATTCCAAATTAAAGAATATAACTCTTACAAATTTGAAACGTTATTTCCACAATTATTGCTTCTGTGGCAGCAACGCGCCGGGTACCACCTAGTAGAGTTATAAAATCCCGATTCACTTAAGTTGACGAAGTTAACGTTTTGTTACCTGCTTGACCGATTGCGATGAAATTCCATAAATGTGTATTGCTTGCTCCAACTTGAGAGATAAGATTTATTTATATCGATTAGTGACCTTAAAGTTTTTGCAAATTTAAGTATTTTTTATAGGACACAAAGGGTCGTAGAAAAAGGTAGATCGTCTGCCTAGCCAGCTATTATTTTATATACCAGACTAATCCTAAACAGAACAATATCTATAACTATTAGGATGCTAAATTAGACATTGACTCAACGTAACAACATGTATGTATATAGTACGTGTAGCGTTAATATTTTTTTAGAATAACAGTGAAAAACGGACACAGTCCACCTGATGGTAGTATACTGTAGTACATTTATCCTCGATTAAGAATCAAAATGCAGATGCGTTGTCACCTCTGGCGACAAAGATGGCATGCCACGTTTCCAGTAAATAGCGTCTCCGGTTCTCTACACTCACCATACGAAACACAACAGCATTAAGCAGCTATTATAAAGACGACGCTCGCGTGGTCCCAACCGCGTTGAGCCAACCCATTCGTGCTAAAACCATAATATAGCTGCAGCGTAGTTTTACCACGTATATGAAATGATTTTTTTCAGCATGATGAATGATGATTTCCAGCAATGCCCATAAAAGTTGCTCGTGTGATTTAATTCCAGGAGCTTTCCAAGATAACGTACAAGGACGACTTGTCGGCGTATCTCGCCCGCAACAGTCTGGCGGAGATCACGGAGTTCAAGGCGCCGCCGGAGCTGGACAAGCAGATCGCGTCCCTCACGCTCGCCAACGGCTTCAGTGCCATGAACGGCAACAAGACCCCCGACATGGGTACGTAGACTTGTTGACCGAAACACAAAAGAACATAGTGATTTTCTTTGACCAAAACATTGAGATTTGATAAATAGAATAGATAGGCGTTTATTTACGTTACACACAACTATTTAATAATTTAAAATTTAATAATTTGTACAACCAACTTCGATATAAATTATTAAGAATAACTCAAAAACTAGTGGTCAGGCCTTGATCCAATTTATATAAGACCACATGAGAAGCACCAGCTTTCAAATAAAAAAAAGAATCATCAAAATCGGTTCACCCAGAAAAAAGTTATGAGGTAACACACATAAAAAAACATACAGTCGAATTGAGTACCTCCTCCTTTTTGAAGTCGGTAGAAAAATACTTTAAATACAAAAATTCAAATGAATCATACATATTATGCTTGGTACAATTTGTGCACCGGTGTGAGTGCACTGCAATGGTACAAATAGAGACCTAACTCAGTACACGTATTGCCCACAAAGAAACAAAGCACTGATCTTCAGTTATCGATCGAAGTCGAGTAGGGTTGCATTATTTTGCTATTTGTAATATTCGCAATAATAATAAAATAATAATGTTTGTACATTCTGACTGTGACAGTCTTAGAAAAATACCTAAATCACTTTCTAAAACCTAAAAATCTATTACTTAGTGCCATCGCCGTATTTCGATTTTTTTAATATAGAATAAGGGTAACAAACGAGCACACAGCCCACTAGATTGTAAGTGGATACCGTGGCCCTTAACCACCTACAACTATCCTCGATTAAGAATCAAAATGCAGATGCGTTGCCACCTCCGAGGACACAGTAGGAATGCCTCGTTTCCAGTAAAAAGGGTGTCCGGTTCTATACTGAGTGTATCATACGAAACATAGCAGCATTGAGCTGCTATTTTACGCTGGCGTTCTGTGAAAGCGTGGTCGTTCCCCGGTCGAGCCGACTTATTCTTGCTATAACCATAACATAGCTGCAGCGTGGCTCTACCACGTATACAACAAGCATTTTATATACACACACATACAAGAATTGCTCACTTGCAGTACTTATAGAAAAATGTTTCGTTCCAGGCGCCGATGCTCTCTCCAACAACTCAACGGACACGTTCAACTCGAGCAACGACAACAACCTGCTGCTCGCCACTCCTCCCCCGACTCACAATGGGAAACCCAACCTTAGCACTGGGTGAGTCTGCAATCGATAATTTCTCCTCCTGGCCAATTTTCACAGTAGTTTAAGTCCACTGCTGGCCATAGACCTCACTATCCCACATTGCGATAGTGATTCAAGCCTCAAGGGCTTGAATCACTATCACATCGAGCCTCACTCCAAAAGCAAGGGTCGAGCTGCCTCGTGTAAGGGTACCCCAAAAGTGGACCATAGAATTCTAAATAAAAGGAATTAATCAACGCAATAACAATATTTATTTCGACTAAACTAAATGTCAGTAAACTAAAATTAAATAACATAGTATAACAAAATAACATAATATATCACAAACCTTGTCACTCCGGCAGCTCGTTTTTGAATGACGTTTGACTCGGCTTCTAAGTGCTAGCTTTTTATCGACAGACAATATTTGACGTCATTTTAAGACAATCGAGTTGAAACGTAATTTTCTCTTTTAACTTTGTAAGTCTTTAATGTTGATAGATTGATGTAAGCAACTACTCTAAAAGACAAGTCTAGTTAGTAGATACACTCTGAACTGTCGGCGGCGCTTCGCTTTGTAATTCTCGATGATATCTTTATCGTTGACTCTAGGCGGCCATAAATTCTGAACAACCGCAAGCTACTGACTGCTCAATAACCGTCCGTAGCTTTCTATTGTTCAGAAGTTTCGTTTCGTATACTGTAGTAACGTTCCGTGGGTTCGTGACCGAATCCCGCACGGAAGAAGTGTTCATAAATACTTTTACATATTTTAACTTGTTTATTTAACACAGAGATTACTTTGACACAGTTACTTTGCTTGCTAAGTAATTTCACACTTTGGTACAAATATTATTTTGAATTGATGTAAAATATTTGATGAGAGGAACCCATTACCGTTATGTAGATACCAGGGGCGTAGCTACCGCCGTATCAATGATACGGGGCCCCCGGGCTACACAGGCCCCGAACGTATGTAAGCAACAATTCTAAGGACTTCTATGGTACAGGATGTTGGTTTGAATTGTTTGGCTAGCTTAGTTCCTAGGAGTATTCATTTTAAGTAATAACGTATAATCAATATATAATTATTTAAATTCAATGCGAGAGTTTTTGTTCCTTTTGTGAAAAATCTTTACCCTTCATTCGGGCCCCCCGACAAATTTTGATACAGGGCCCCTCTATGGCACGCTACTCCACTGGTAAATACGAAGGTAGTTAGCTAGAATTATGTTATGATATTTCAATTGCGCTGTCTATGATAATATATGTAATCATTTGATGTGGGGTTCCATAAAATAAAAGGGATTTGATGAGTGTTCCAATACCTTAAAAGTTTGGGAACTACTGATTTATAATATTTTTTTTTTATTTACAGAAAGCTCCTGGGTGATTTATCGTCTAACAAGAACCCTGTGGTAGGCACCAAGTTAGAAGGCTTACTGCTCAACTCAGACTCCGACAGTGGTGAGTATACATTTCTTGGGCATATAAATAAGAATATTAGTTAAATTTTATTAATAAGAAAGTTATCTCTACATAATGTAAAACCAAGTCGCTTCCCGCCGTCTGTACGCTTAGATCTTTTAATCTACGCAACGGATTTTGATGCGGTTTTCATTAATAGACAGAATATTTCAAAGTCGAGTATGTAGTATTCAAGACTAAGGTTTATACGTATAATAATAGTTGCATGCGTATTATATAATTATATAATTCTATTTTCCGCGTTTACGTGATTGCCCTTCTCCTAAACGGCTGGACCAATTATGATGAAGTTTTGTGTGTGTGTGTGTGTGATTAAGTTGATTAATGAATGGTTTAGATTCACAATAGGACCCGGTAGGTGGCGTTGTTGTCCATATCCAGAAATCAACGCTAGTTGTTGATAAATAAGAGTTATGTGCTAATATACTTCCAAAAATTTTCGTTCAGAAATAAAATATTATTTTGTTGAAGTCGCGCTTTAATTCTCCAATATACTATGTATATTTTAGCACCGACTTTGAAACCGTTTTGTTCTTTTTAATTGTTTGAAGTACCGCTTTTACTTTTTATTACTGACGGCTCCGTGGCGCAGTGGCTTAGCAATGAGTTGCAGCGCTAAGGACCGCGGCGCGGGTTCGAATCCCGCACGGAACAAGTATTTGTATGGCCTACAAATAATTGTTCTGGGTCTGGATGTTTGTCCTTGTGAATTCTATGCATGTAAACTGCCCCCGCGATACGGGAGACAATCCTAGTGTGGAGGTGACGTTTTTAAAATAATAATCAAATAATCTATTATAAGTTTAATTGTAAATAAATAAATAAATAAATAAAAACAGTTAAATGAAACTTGCTTTACTCTACGCTGATGTCACAGTTTATATATTAATTGTTTTTCTTGTGTTCGCGTAAATATAAGAACGCATTATAAAAACAGTTTTTATAAAGTAGTAGGCAGGTATGCAATTTTGAACGTTTTTTTTCTATTTTTCTCCAGATTTCGATCCTCGTGCATTTGAATCGGAGCCGATGTCGCGCTTCGCGAGCCCCTTTGTTGAGAAGCCCGTGTCTCCAGCGCCACCGCTATGTAAGCAAATATTCATATTTGGATATATCAAATATTTAACTCTGGCAATATTTATTAGTGATAATATTTAACAGTGAACATATTAAATAGTGAAAATATTTAATATTAATTAGCGGGTGTCGTGTTTCAAAAGGTGACTAGGAAATCCTAGAAAAATTCATGCATTCCGATAAATGGAAATATAACTTACGGACAAAGTAATCTATACAAATAAATAAAATTGAAGTGTCTGTTTGTATTATCAAAATAACAGATTTTTACTAAATTTATATGAAAGTATATACGATACTTATAACAAAAACACAATTTTTAAAATTTTTGTTTGTCTGTCTGTTTGTTCCGGCTAATCTCCGAAACGGCTGGACCGATTTCGACGGGACTTTCACTGGCAGATAGCTGATGGTATAAGGAGAACTTAGGCTACTTATATTTTAGAAAAAGATAGGATTAGATAGATTACAAAGATAGAAAAAGTTCCGCGCAACATAATTAAAACCCTAAATTACACGCGGGCGAAGTCGTAGGGAACAGCTAGTTATGAATAAAGCCCTATTAAACAATTTTAAATTGTATAGGATAACTTTTGACTTTAAACAGGAGACAACACAAGTTATTTTTAACGTGGTAGAGCCACGCTTCAGCTATATTATGGTTGTAGCACGAATGGGTCGGCTCGACCGGGGAAAGACCACGCTCTCACAGAATATTAGCGTCAAATAGCAGCTTAACGCTGCTGTGTTTCGTATGGTGAGTGTAGAGAACCGGAGACCCTTTTTACTGGAAACGAAGCATTTCATCTTAGTCCTCACGGGTGACAACGCATTTGCATTTTGATTCTTAATCAAGAATAGATGTAGATTCATCTATGGGTCACAGAATTCACTTACCATCAGGTTGACTGTGAACTCGTTTGCTACCCTTATCCTATAAAAAAAGTACAGTTGTGGTCTGATGAAGAATTTATCGACCTTATTTCATTGAAGTATATTGTGCTTACGTTACTAAAACAGCTATTTCTAATAAAAAAAATCAATGCGCTACACTCACAAACAAGTCTTGGTGTCTGTTTTGGCACGTATTACATAATATTCCAATGACCTTACTCACTGGACTTATGATTACGACGACACAATAACTAACAAACTGTTTATATTTACAGTGGCACCACCTCCCAAAGCATCGAAGCGCCAGACATCGCCACCCCAGCAGCAACAAGCCGCCTCTCCACCAATCAACGGGAACGATCTCTTCGGATCCACACCGTTCTCAATCCCGAACCAGACCGTCCAGCAACAACCGGCACAGACAACACAAAATTCACCGTTTGGCGCGCAAAACGCTGTCAAACCGAACTATGACATTAGTGATTTCAATTTGCAAACTTCGGTCTTCAACAACACCACCACGTCGTTCACGAACGGCCTGACCGGTTACGATCCGTTCGACACGCAGAAAACCGGCAACATATTTGGCAACGGTTTCGGCAACACGTTCAACGGCTTCGGTAACCTCAGCGAGAAACAAACCGTCGAATTGGATAGCAGTTTCAACGGTTTCCTAGACAAAACTATTTCAGAGATGAAGGTTGGTTAATGTTTATTTTTATTATTTTTCATCAAATTTTTAAGTTTGTATATTAAGCAAGCTATATTTCACTTTCAACTCACAGTATATATGTTATGGACCCCTTAGTCCGTAGCATATATACCATACATATAGGACATCATTCATAATGCCTAAATTTGAATAGTATTCGCTGACCAACCACAATTTTACGAACTTACTAACAGGGCTCGGAAACGTTATTAAAAATAACGTTTTTAAAACGTTTGGGACGGTTCCTTGTATAACATTTTGTTCGGAACAAAAACTAAATGAGAACGTAACGTGAAAATGTAAAAAACGGTTTATTCCGCAGGAAACTAAATGAATGGCACGTGCTACGGCAAGTTTAAACCTATAAGATATTTTTGTTTCGTATTGCAGGGCTAAAAATGGGAAAAAACGGTTTAAAATGGTTAAAAACGTTTTATTGAACAAGAACCATTTAAAATTTCGTTCTCTTCATAAACGTTTTTATTATGATTCCGTTCGAACATATACGAAACAAATAAGTTTTAGGTATTTAAGGCGAAAACGTTTCGAAAAATATACCGTTATCCGAGCCCTGCTTACGAACCAATTTCAAACAGCGCAAGTGAATGTATGGTCCCCAACATTCGTGCCTACTTTATCACTACGACTTCCTGGAAATCATCAATGTCAAAATAATTCGAAGAAAGTAAATGGTAACCTAAATTACTAATCCATACCAACTAAGTTCAGATTCTTATATTATTTATTTATTTCTTCTCTTATTTTTTTACAGGATGGATTCAGCCGGGGGATCAGCTTTGGAAACGAAGATTTTTCAATAGACAACCTGGATCCCCTGAAAAAGAATTAAAATTATTTTCTTTCATTAAATAAAATAGGCAAAACTTTAGACAATAACAGTCCTCGTTTGAGTTCACATAACTTAGTATAAATAAATGCAATATTTTTCGGTAAATATTATGAATTAATTATTAAATATTAGTCTTAAGTGTTGCGTGAACTGAAACGACGATTTCGTATTTTTAAAAGTGTGTGTTGCCATGTTATTGGTTACAAAGGTATTTTGCTGAATCCGTGATAGTAGATAATATTAATATTTTTATTTCTTTCTAAACTAAATAAAAGCTTATATATCCTTACTTAGATCATATAAGAATCTCAAAATTATAAGCAGTAATGTGACGAAACATTACTAATTATTTTTTTATTGAAAAGATATTGGTGATATATTTTGAAATTACGCTCAATGTCATTCTGAATGTGCCTTAAAGTATAAAAACATATACCTGAATAATTTATTTTTACTGTTCAATTTTTTAATGTAACGCTTTTTGTAGTTGCGGGCATTATAAAATATTTCTGAAAAATCCATTGACGTTTAATAATTATAAAAGATTTGAAGATCACCTCAGATTATTCTGTGATAATTCTTTTCAAGTTGAGGGACTTCAAATGATGTAAATTTAATGTAAATTTTGTCCATAATCACTGATAAATATACATTATTATTATTCATATTTGAAATTGAATATTAATAGTTGTAAATAAATTAAAAGTTACAAGACATTACAAATTTTATACGAATGACATTGAAGCTTAGGGTCAATACATTCCATAAACGTTTTTTGTATCGATAACTATTCTTATTCGATTAATATGTAAGAAAAAAATAATGTGTATATTATTGCTCGTAATAAACTGTTGTATCGCTGTCTCATTAGTGGAATTTTTTAGGTATTCTTTACACTAATGTTACTATAAGGCCAAAAGATATACATTATTTGTGTATTTGAAAAAATAAAATTAATGTTTTTATCATAGCATTTTTATTTCTATACATAATATGAACCTGGTTAGACTTTTTTTTAGGAGAGGGGGCAAACGAGCATGCGGTTCACCTAATGGTAAGTGACTACCGCCGCCCATAAACAAGTGCAACACCAGGGGAATTGCAAATGCCTTGCCGGCCTTTTACAAAGGAGTAGGCTCTTTTCTTGAAGGTCTCTAAGTCGTATCGGTCCGGAAAAATCGCTGGTGGTAATCAATTTCACAAGAAAGTTGTGCGAGGAAGAAAACATCTTATAAATCGCACAGTGGTGGACCGACCGCCAATCATCCAAATGGTGTGGATGATATCATGCAGGAAGTCGATTGTGCAGTTGGCTCAGGACCGTGCTTTGTGGAATTCCATGGGAGAAGCCTATGTTCAGCAATGGACTTGTGAAGGGCTGTAATGAAATAAAAATGGAAAATAAAAAAACTATAATAGAAATAGAATAGAAATAGAAAATATATTTATTTAACCAAAAAACATTACATAATTAAACAATACACTGGTTTCTGCACTAAGCTCTAGGCTTGTATCGCAGGAACCAAGAACATTGACTGACACCGTTCACACCGATAAATACATAGGACTCCGATTAAATTAAAATAAAGCCAAAAATTTTTTTTGTATAAATTAATGCACCAGAGAAAGAAAAAAATAGCTAATTGACTCTAGGAGTGCGTGCGTGCGTGTGTGTTTGTGTGTGTGTGTGTGTGTGTGTGTGTGTGTGTGTGTGTGTGTGCGCGTGCTTGCATGTGTGTGTGAGTGAGTGTAAGTCTACACGTGTGCATGTATGGGGTCAACTATGAAAAGAAAGTAATACTGATAAGAAGCATGGATCAACCAGGTTATTATTTTGAGTTTGACTTTGCTTGTGGACAAAGACCTCAAATCTGGGAAGAGACAGCAGGATTTGTTGTAGATGCTAGGCAGAAGAAATGGTGAGTAGCGTTTGATAAAGCTACTGTGTGAATTGGGAATCGGTACTCGAAAGATCCGACGATGGCACAGGCTAAGATAATCCGGGGAATTTATTATTTTTCTGTTGGTTAGAATTACTGCCTTTAAAATGTAGATTTAGCGAACCCGTAGCATCTTACATTCCTTGTACAGTTCGTCAGTAGGAAATCTAAAGTTTTTAGACAACATTACTTTTAGTACTGCTCGCTGGGCCCTCTCGAGCCCAAGCCAGCCTCTTCACCCCAAACCAGCGTGCAGTAGTATAGTAGGGACTGTGTTAGTGTTTTGTAAACCATTTTCATTGTTTCTTTAGTAACACAGCGTCGCAAAGATTTCATTATGTAAATGGTTTTCCTAACACTAACCGACAAGCGATATGATGATAGCTTATCATCAATGATCACTCCTAGATACCTGATGTTATCTGTGTTGCTGATTATATTACAGACACAAAAGGGTACTTCAGATTCGCAAGTGTGAATTACTAAGTTTACCAGCGAAAATGGTTTGATGCGAGAGTTTTGTGAAAGGCTATGAACTTAGTTCTTTTGTAGTTTAGAGTTACTAAATTAGAACTTAACCATTTATTCAACACAAGTTAAATCATTAAATATAATGGCAGTATCATCCGCATAGCATATGACGTCTGCTCTTTGTATGGGTAATTCTAGGACGTCATTAATGTAAATGCTGAATAGGATTGGACCAAGAGTACTTCCTTGAGGAACTCCAATACTGATTTTTAATTGCTTACTTGTATGTGAGCCCACTCTTATGCATTGACGCTGATTTAAAAGATAGCTACGGAACCAAGCCAACACCACTCCTCTAATTACTCTTGTTTCAAGCTTCCGCAGCAGTATAGGGACCGACACGGTGTCGAAGGTCCCAGCAAGATTATGGAAGATACCTACACAGCTGCGTCTATTGTCCAAATATCTAGATACAGCATCTGTCAGTAGAACTACCGCATCCTCCGTGGACTTACCTCTCCTAAAGCCAAATTGATTTACAGAGAGCAGATTATTAGTTTCTATAAAGTTGGTGAGGCGCTTGCTTATAATTTTTTCCAGTAACTTGGAAAATATACTTAGCAAAGATATGGCGATATAGCGAAGATTGGAGTAACAACTGCTAATTTCCAACAATTAGGAAAAATGGCACATAAGAAAGATTAAATATGTGGGTAAGTGTTTGCAGAACTGTGTGTTTTATGTGTTTAATCAACCTTGGGGTGCAGCCGTCGATACCCGGTGCAGTATCGTTTTTTAGCTGGTCAATAAGGGTACCAACTTCATAAGGATCCGTTGGCTGCAGAAAGAGGGAGCCCTTGCAAAGCACTCTTGGATAAAATGGATGATGGAATAATAACAGCAATAACTACAATAGCGGCAAAATAACAGCCGTGATAGTGTTACCACGGCTGTTATTTTGCCGTTCTGAGTAGAGCTGATTGTCGAAAATAGTATCGGGTTTGATCTACATCGGCCCCAATGAAATTGTTTATTACATTTTGAAGTATGTACTGATTTATCACGTTCTTCGCGTTGAAGGAAGACATAGTAAGGGTGAGAGTGAATCACATCTAAGGAAGGTGAAATCCGTTAACATGCACTGGCAGCGTAGCAGCACAGTTCTAAACATAGCAAAGCACAGGTATTCGGCTGCGCATAATATAAACTGGAACTAAATTCTTATTTTTTCACCTGCTAATTTTCTAATGCCATGTAGTGACGACGTAAGAGATTGCATTACCTATTATTTAATTGGTATATCTGCCGTGTAGTGGCGGTTAAAAATATCCACTACCCCATATCTTCCCGTGGGTGTCGTAAAAGGCGACAAAGGGAAACAGGCACGAGATGGGCAGCAGCATCTTCCTGATGTAAAGTACAATAAAAAAACTGTGGTTGCCAACCCGCTCACCAAGCGTGGCAACTATGGCAAATACCCCCCAATGATTAGAGCAACAAAGGGATGGCCCCCAGTCCCCGGTGGCCCCGCTATTCCTGGCTACGGTGGCGACCGTGGTAACGGCGGGGCAGGGGGTGCTAAGAATCTCCGGTGGAGGTTCGGTTGCCACCTAAGACGACTCGACCTGGCAACATACAACGCACGCACCCTGAGGACTGATGCGAAGATTGTGGAGCTGGAAGAAGAGATGACAAGTTACGCTGGCATATTATAGGATTATCCGAGGTCCGAAGAGAGGGGGAGGACACGGTAAACCTCGAATCCGGCAACTTGCTCTATCACCGGGAGGGCGACCACTTGTCCCAAGGAGGTATCGGATTTATCGTTCACAAGTCTCGTTAACAACGTTGTAAAGATTGAGAGTGTGTCGACGAGGGTTGCGTACCTTATATTCAGAATCACCAAACGGTATTCGCTGAAGGTCATACAGGTTTACGCACCAACCTCGGCACGCTCCGATGAGGAGGTGGAGGAAATGTATGAGGATATCTCTAGAGCTATGCATTCCTCCAAAACCCATTATACGGTGTTAATATGAGACTTCAATGCAAAACTAGGCACAAGAGAGAACGGTGAACTGAAAATAGGGAAATTTGGAATAGGGCAACGGAACCCAAGGGGCCAGCCGCTGGCCGACTTCATGGAGAAAGAGGGACTCTTTATGATGAACTCTTTCTTCCAGAAGCGGCCCTGTAGGAAGTGGACCTGGTCGAGCCTCGACGGTTCAACAAAAAATGAGATTGACTTCATTATGACGACCAGACGACAACTGTTCAGTGATGTCTCCGTGATCGCGAGGTTTCACCCTCATCCGACACTATTCCGAAGATATCCCGGACGTCAGTCTGAGCGAGATTAGAATGGCTCTCTAGCACCTTAAAAACGGCAAGTTCCCGGGCGAGGATGGAATTACAGCGGAGCTTCTGAAAGCGGGTGGAAAACCGGTACTTAAAGTCCTTCAGAAGCTCTTTAATTCCGCCCTCCATAGTGGCACTACTACGGAGGCATGGAGCAGAAGTGCGGTGGTCTTGTTCTTCAAGAAAGGTGACAACGCTCTCTTGAAGAACTACAGACGGATTTCCCTTCTGAGCCGCGTCTACATACTGTTTTCGAGAGTCATTACGAATCGTCTCGCACGCAGACCTGACGACTTCCAGCCTCCCGAACAAGCCGGTTTCCGAAAAGGCTTTAGTACCATGGACCATCTAAATACCCTGCGGCAGATTGTACAGAAGACAGACGAGTATAATCTGCCTTTTGCCTTGCGTATGTGGACTATGAGAAAACCTTTGATTCCGTCGAAATTTAGGCGATGCTGCAGTCCCTTCAGCGGTGCCAAGTTGACTGTCAGTATATCGAAGTGCTGAAGTGCTTGTACAGTAGAGCTACGATGGCCATCCGAGTACGGAATCAGAGTACGAAACCTATCCAACTGCAGAGAGGTGTAAGAAGGGTGACGTTATATCCCCGAAACTCTTCACCGCTGCATTGGAAGACGTTTTCAAGCTACTGGACTGGAAAGGATACGGTATTAACATCAATGTTGAGTACATCACTCACCTTCGATTTGCCGACGATATAGTCCTTATGGCAGAATCGCTGGAGGACCTCCTAAGCACTATGCTCAATGACCTCAATAGTGTCTCCCAACTGATAGGTCTTAAGATGAACATGGACACAACAAAGATCATGTTTAATGTCCATGTCACATCTATGCCGGTAGTTGTTGGGAGCACTAAGCTCGAAGTTGTTGACGAGTATATTTACCTGGGGTAAATAGTCCGACTAGGTAAATCCAACTTCGACCGAGAGGTCAATCGACGGATTCAACTCGGCTGGGCAGCGTTCGAGAAACTACGACACATCTTCTCGTTAGACATACCTCAAAACCCTAAAACGAAATTGTACAACCAGTGCGTGTTGCCAGTGATGACTTACGGATCTGAGACGTGGTCCTTCACTGCTGGCCGTATGAGGAAGCTCAAGGTCGCTCAGCGAGCTATGGAGAGGGCTATGCTCGGGGTTTCTCTGCGTGATAAACTTAGAAATGAGGATATCCGCAGTAGAATCAGAGTAACCGACATAGCCCAACGGATTAGTAAGCTGAAGTATCAGTGGGCCGGCCATATAGCTCGTAGAACCGACAACTGATGGAGAAGAAAGGTTCTCGAGTGGCAGTCTCGTACCGGTAGGCGAAGTGTAGGACGACGTTAGGGTTTTTATGTTTTTGCACGGAACCCTAATTCTTTCTCTAAAATAAAAGTAGCCTAAGTTACTCCTTATGAAATCAGCTACCTGCCAGTGGAAGTCCCGTCAAAATCGGTCCAGCCGTTTCCGAGATTAGCTGGAACAAACAGACAGACAAAAATTTTCAAAATTGTGTTTTTGTTATAAGTACCGTATATACTTTCATATGCAATTAGTAAAAAGTTGTAATTTTGACATTACAAACAGACACTTCAATTTTATTTATTTGTATAGATAAGATTTTTCATTCCAGCTAACATGATAACGTTGGTCTTGTCTAAGATTTTTCTTTCCTCTTCGATCCACTTGCGAATTCATACATTATAACAACCTGACTGCGTCGTTGCTGCTAGTGGTCGTAGTCGGCTTGATTATATAAAATCTAACCCGTTTCCGGTCGTAAATAATAAATTGCTTTTATAGAACTTATGACTAAAAAAGTTCGAGCAATTCCATGAGGGAAATTGGGTATAGATTAGAAGAGAATAGAATAGCATGATTTTTTATTCAATATTGATTATTACATGATACTTATTGAAAGTCATTTTTTTATTTACCACTGACAGAAGAATAAATAATAGTACTACGCACAGAAGTTGCACTCTTTTGATGTTGACTACTTGCCGATGTTTTAATAGCCTACATAGTTATTATTTATCAGATAAATCGCACACGCAAGCTAAATGCAACTTTATCGCTGCGCGCGTGTCCGTATTACTTTGCATCTTTTCGCCTTACTACTTCACAACGGACTTTACGTGGTTGCTAAGGGCTGTTAATAAAGAGTAAAAAAATACATTGTGAAATGGTAAGTTACTTAGGTAAAGTATCTATGCTGACTATAATCGACCATATTATCTACTATGTGAGTTGAGCCCAACGCATGCAACTTGCAAGGCCATTCGTCGGGTCCAATGTGCTACCAGATTTAAATAAAGATATTACTTTACTATATTTCATTAAATCAGGAATCACACCAGAGTCGATACAAGTATTAAAGATAATAGCAAGATGAGGTGCAATTAAATCTATTATGGACGCAATAACTGTAACGGAAATCCCCCACAAATCTGCGCTTTTCTTTACATCAATGGTTTTGAAGTATTTTACAATATCTTGCGGTAATATTTTTTCAAATCTAAATTATTTTAAACAGGTATTAACATTATGTTTGAGTAATGACTCGGCGACAGTTGGAAAGTATTCAATGACTCCGTTGTCAAGATAGGAACATCAGTGAAATATTTATATCATCCGGTATCGCCACAGTCACCTCTAAAACGGAGGGGGGGAGGGTCATATCCGAAATAGACTTATTTATTGATTTATTGCTTATTGCATTCCTTAAAACAAAAGAATACAAAGAGCGGACTAAATGCCTTGAAGTAATCTCTACCAGTCAACTCATGGAGTGGTGAGAATTTGACGTAGGTGTGGCAATATAGAATGTTTTTAAAACGTTACAACTACACTAAGATTTTCTCCTGTATCGTGGAGGCAGTTTACAAACATAAATTGCACAAGGACAAACATCCAGACCCGGAACAATTATTTGTAGGCCATACAAATACTTGTGCCGTGCGGGATTCGAACCCGCAGCCCCAAGCGTTGGAACTCATTGCTAAGCCACTGCGCCACGGAGCCGCCAAGAATATAAGAACACTACACAAAATGATAATTAACTACATAATATATATATTTTAATAATAAATAAATTTCAAATATATGACTTATACATACATATATACAAACATAAATACATGCATATACCTACATACAAATATACAAATAACTATGAATATACGCGCCTGTTTAGCAATACATCATAATAAACGGATGAATCATGTAAAATGCGTTGTCTTCAATAGATGATTACGGACCATTTTTAAAAGCATACTTATTGGGTGCTTTTCTGATGTCATCGAGCAAGGAGTTCCAAAGGTAGCCTAAACTGTAAAGGAATTACCATAGAACTCGGTGAAGTAAACAGGAATACAGATTTTGTTGTCAGAAGAACGTAGAACCCTATCATTAGATGAGGAGAGATAATTAAATTTTCTCTTAAGATAAGAAGGCGAAGATGAGTCATTTAAAATGGAAAAAAGAACAAGCAATATTCTGGAATTACACCTCTGCCGGATTGTAAGCCAATTTGGCTTAGCTTTCCATTGACTCCCGTCGAGTTGGGGGTTGATACGTATTTTTACAGAAAAGTTACACTATTATAAGCACACACATAAATTTTTAATATGTCAAAACGCGTACTTTTTGAGAAAAAACATTATTTGAAAATTAATTATATTTGCAATGTTTATGTTACATTCCTAGCGTAAAACTGGCGCCATTTTGTAATGTCATTGTCGTCGTCAGTACGGATGTCGATTCTTTCCGAAAAAGATAGATTTTTAAATCGATTCAAATCGTAAGCTGTCGTGATATCACAAAAAATGGACCTATACCTATTAGGGCAGATAATAAATAAAATAGGTTAGATTCTACTTATGTCAAAGAACCAAACGACTCCACGTGATACGAGTCTGTCCTACCCCTGGAGTGGTTATTATAATAATAATAATAATACTATATATCGGTGTCGATGAGGCGGGTATGAAGCAGTCAGTTTGCGATGTGTTTTATGCACGCTTGACAAAAATGCTTAACAGTCTTTTGTCGGGCGTTAATAAGACACACGCTTATAACGGCTGGATCATGCCTGTTCTCATGTATACCTTTGGCATACTCAGGTGGACTCAGACCGAACTGAACGCTCTGGACAGAAAAGTCCGCACTATAATGACGTCCCACAGAGTGCATCATCCGAGATCGTCGGTAATGAGGCTGTACTTGCCGCGGAAGTATGGTGGGCGCGGCTTTTTAAGCGCGTTTACCCTGCATAATCGCGAAGTGTGCAGCCTCCGTAATTATTTTCTGTCGAGAGCGGATGATCCATTCTATAGGGACGTTATTTTTTGTGATAAAGGACTTACCCCTCTATCCTTAGCCAACGAGCAATGGCAAGACCCGGCAGTACAGAGCATTTCCGACCGGGAGACCGTATGGAAGGAGAAGGAGCTCCACGGGAGGTTCTACAAGGCTCTACATGAGCCTTTTGTAGATACAGTTGCCTCCCTCCACTGGCTACGTTTTGGTGACCTCTTCGGGGAAACCGAGGGTTTTGTCTGTGCAATACAGGATCAGGTTATTAAGACCAACAACTATCGGAGATACATCCTAAGAGATGGCACCGTCGACATTTGTCGAGCTTGTCGCCATCCTGGTGAATCACTTAGGCATGTCATCTCCGGTTGTTCGGCGCTTTCTAACTCTGAGTACTTGCATAGGCACAACCTAGTAGCCAGGATTCTACACCAGGAGCTCGCTCTGAAATACGGTCTCGTGGATCGGAAACTACCTTATTATAAGTACATGCCGGAAGCCGTGCTCGAAAATGACCGCGCCAGGCTCTACTGGGACCGGGCCATCATCACAGACAGGACCATTCTTGCGAATAAGCCTGATATTGTGCTGATGGACCGGGCACAGTCAAGGATATTTTTGGTCGACATTACCATTCCGTATGACGAGAACCTCGTGAAAGCCGAAACAGATAAGCGAACAAAATATCTGGACCTGGCTCACGAGGTGACCGACATGTGGGGTGGACTGCCGGCCGAAATTATACCTGTAGTCGTTTCTGCGAACGGGTTAATCCCAGTCAGCCTCTCAGGTCATCTGAGGCGACTGGGACTCCGTGACGGACCGCTCCAAGCTCAAATGCAGAAGGCGGTGCTCCTCGATACCGCCCGCATCGTCCGCCGGTTTCTTTCCCTTTCCCCCTAACCCTTGGCCGTTTGGTCTCCCCTGCCGAGGGCTTCCATCTGGTTGGGTTTTTATTTATTTATGTATTTTTTATGCATTTATTTTATTTTGTTGATATTTATTTATGTTTATCATTTTCATTTACAATTATATATTTATACAGCCCAACCAGATGAGTAAACTATATAGATGCCCCAAATAATAATAATCATCCCCACCAGACAGCTTGGTGTAGGCGGGGTCCTCTCGGACTCGGCAAGCGGCACCCGCCGCTGGTGGAGTACGCCGCATGCGTTGGACAAAAAATATGAACATAAACGCATTGCGGGCGTATTATAGGGCGAAAGGGGAAGAAACTGAAGGAATAGCGTATCGGGCTCGGATGCATCGCTTTTTTGCTGAGCTTGAGCCGTCAGTTCCCGTCACGGAGCAAAACCTGGCAGACCGAGTTCGGTACATCATACGCTCGAAAATATTTGATGATGCCGAACTCGAACGACTACGACGTGAGGCTATTCCCTCATCGAATGAACCGGCTGAGGCTGGGGATGCGGCTCTTCAGGCCACAGACCAGCAGCCACATATAGAGGGCGCCATGGATCTCCCCGCTCTGGTTGATTCAGGAGATGATGGAATGGTCACCCAAGAACTAGAGCAGATGAGGAGTAAACTGGAGGAGGCGATTGTGGAAACGCGCAGTACGCCTCTCGAAAATCGACCGCGACTCCCGCGCATACCCCTAAGCAAGCGGAATCGGGCTGTCGTGAGGGCTCTCAACCCAATGCTGGTGACCTATTTGGAAGCCAGCTGGAACCTTTGCGAGACGGACTCAATTCTTTTTGGCCCCGCATTTGCAGTTTGCCGTATTGTTGGCGCCAAACTTCCCACGGCTGGACGCGCTACTAGACAAAGTAGCGCCATCCCAGCCTGGAGAAGAAGGATTGAGGACCGCATCGTAAAGGCAAGGGCCCTCATCGGCAGGCTGATAAGTTTCAGGTCGGGCAATAATAGGCCGAGAATTGTGCGCACCGTCAGAATGGCGTTTGCTGAGACAAATATCAGTTTGTCCCAGCCGGATATAACGCAAAAACTGACGGAGCGCATAGACGACCTGAAGCAGAGAATCGCTGCTTGGGGGAAGCGGATTCGGCGATATACCGAGAGGTCGACACGGTTCAACCAGAATCGTCTCTTTCAGAGTGATCAGAAGAGGCTCTATGAATCATTGGAGCGGCCAATGGTACGTGGAACGGGCCCAGTACCGAATCAGGCCGACACTATCGCATTCTGGCGCGGCCTGTGGTCAGAGCCCGTAAACCACAGCGAGGGCCCTTGGACGGAAGTTGTGGCGAGTCAGTGTGCGAATATTACGCCCATGGACCTCGTCATCATAACGCCGGATGACGCAGTTGAGGCGGTCCGTAGGGCCCCGAACTGGAAATGTCCGGGGCTCGACGGGCTGCATCACTACTGGCTGAAGGGGTTCGTGGTGTGTCACGCTGTGCTCGCCCGACAGTTTCAAGAGGCTCTCGACCAGAAGTCGCTCCCGAGCCTCTTCACTACTGGGATCACTCATTTGGTTCCTAAAGATCAGGATACCACAGACCCGAGTAAATACCGCCCCATCACGTGTCTATCCACGATATACAAGACACTAACATCCATTTTGAGCGCGAGAATCAGTCGTCACCTGAACTCAAATCAGGTGATGTCGCGCGCTTAGAATGGATGTAGGGGCGGTGGTCGTGGAACCAAAGAACCACTCCTCATTGACGCGATCATTGGCAAGGTGGTTAAACGCAACCGTCGGAACCTCTCCGCCGCCTGGATAGACTACAAAAAGGCATTCGACTCGGTGCCTCATGCATGGCTTAAGAGGGTCCTCGAGCTGTACAAGATTGACTGTACAGTTAGAGACTTCCTCGGGCAGTGTATGGGGCAGTGGAGTACGATCCTTTGTCATCTAGGCGAGCGGATGACGGCTGCGGAGAACCACATAAAGATAAGAAGGGGTATCTTCCAGGGCGATTGTTTGAGTCCAATCTGGTTCTGCCTCTCTCTGAACCCTCTCAGTACCTTACTGGAAGGCTCCGGGAGGGGATTTCAGCTTCGAAAGGGAGGTACAAAAGTGACCCACCTTTTCTATTTGGATGATCTCAAGTTATTCGCCTCCAGTCGCTCTCATCTTATGGAATTGCTAAACATCACTTGTGATTTTAACAATTCTATTAGAATGGGGCTGGGGACGGATAAGTGTGCGGTCCTCCATGTTGAAAGGGGAAGGGTTGCTAACTCTGAGGGCATAGATTTATCTATGCCCATCAACATAAGGACCCTTTCCGAGGCTGCAACATACCGATACCTGGGTATGTCACAGAACATCGGTGTAGATGAGGCGGGTATGAAACAGTCAGTTTGCGTTGTGTTTTATGCACGCTTGACCAAAGTGCTTAACAGCCTTTTGTCCGGTCTGAATAAGACGCACGCATATAACGGTTGGGTCATGCCTGTTCTCATGTATACCTTTGGCATACTTAGGTGGACTCAGACCGAACTAAACGCTCTGGACAGAAAAGTCCGCACTATAATGACGTCCCACAGGATGAATCATCCGAGATCGTCAGTAATGAGGCTGTACTTGCCGCGGAAGCATGGTGGGCGCGGCTTTTTAAGCGCGCTTACCATGCATAATCGCGAAGTGTGCAGCCTCCGTAATTACTTTCTGACGGGAGCGGATGATCCATACTATAGGGACGTTATTTCTTGTGATAAAGGACTTACCCCTCTATCCTTAGCCAACGAGCAATGGCGGGACCCGGCAGTACAGAGCTTTTCCGACCGGGAGACCGTATGGAAGGAGAAGGAGCTCCACGGGAGGTTCTACAAGGCTCTACACGAGCCTTTCGTAGACACAGTCGCCTCCCTCCACTGGCTACGTTTCGGTGACCTATTTGGGGAAACCGAGGGTTTTGTCTGTGCGATACAGGACCAGGTTATTAAGACCAACAATTATCGGAGATACATCCTAAAGGATGGCACCGTCGACGTCTGTCGAGCTTGTCGCCATCCCGGTGAGTCACTTAGGCATGTCATCTCCGGTTGTTCGGCGCTTTCTAACTCTGAGTATTTGCACAGACACAACTTAGTAGCCAGTATTCTACACCAGGAGCTCGCTCTGAAATATGGTCTCCCTATGGTCTAAACTGCCGTATTATAAGTACTTGCCGGAAACCGTACTCGAAAATGACCGCGCCAGGCTCTACTGGGACCGGGCCATCATCACAGACAGGACTATTCTTGCGAATAAGCCTGATATTGTGCTGATGGACCGGGCACAGTCAAGGATATTTTTGGGCGACATTACCATTCCTTATGACGAGAACTTCGTGAAAGCCGAAACAGATAAGCTGACAAAATATCTGGACCTGGCTCACAAGGTGACCGACATTTGGGGTGGACTGCCGGCCGAAATTATACCTGTAGTCGTCTCTGCGAATGGGTTAATTCCAATCAGCCTCTCGGGTCATCTGAGGCGACTGGGACTCCGTGACGGACCGCTCCAAGCTCAAATGCAGAAGGCGGTGCTCCTCGATACCGCCCGCATCGTCCGCCGGTTTCTTTCCCTTTCCCCCTAACCCTCGGCAGTTTGGTCTCCCCTGCCGAGGGCTTCCATCTGGTTGGGTTTTTATATATTTATGTATTTTTTATGTATTTATTTTATTTTATTGATATTTATGTACGTTTACCATGATTATTTACAATTATATATTTATATTTCCCAATCAGATGAGAAAACTATATAGATACCACATAATAATAATAATTTATTTCAGATAACCAAGTGATCCATAAAATTTGCTAGTAAATATGAAACTTATAACCTATGTTAGTACCTAAATCTAATTCTTAAATACAAGTGCCTTATTAACTAAACATAGGCGGTAATATTGCTTAAGGAGGAATGAGTCGTATCTTTCAGCAATTATTTTCCTGATGGAGTTGGAGCTAGCCCGCATCCTGCCAAGCAACGAGGCTGTTTTCTTTCTTATAAGGGCGTAATAGGCATCTGTACGCGACTTTGCAAACATGCCTGATGCACTGCAAAATCGGGATAGCCCCAACAAGATCCTGAAGCCATTATTGCACTGGACACGTAAGGTGTCGACAGTCCGCTGTGAATAATTCGACCACAGGCTGCACGTGTAGAAAACTTGACAGTACGCTTTAAATAGCGTTATCTTTACTTGTTCACTACACCGCGCAAACCTACGAGCCAACATATTACATCGGACTGCCAGCGCCCTACTTTCCCTTTCAATGTCAACATTGTCATTTAGGTCATCTCTAACAAAATGCCCTAGGTACTTAAATTTAGCAACACGTTTACAATTTTACATAATACTTAATTTTATCTACAATATTAAAAACTACGATAATAAAAAAGAAAAACTAAAACTAGAAACTTAATTATCATATAGTCCTACTCCCCGCGGTATCGTGCCAAGAACGCTGGCTGCGTTTCCCCGCTGAATGGCTATACTTAGCCTTTGAGCGAGGAAAGAACCAGCCCTCTTATCACCAGCAGCAACGACCAGCCGCGGATGGAGTTCCTTTAGGAACTTCACCGCACGTGGACCCCACGGACCGATAGTCTCTACAGCAAATGGCACAAATATGTAGTCATCTCTCAGAGACTCATATTTGCGCCACTTACTCAGTTCAGCTGCCTCTGATGCCGCCCCAGCTTTAAACGAGGTACCCCTGAGATGAGAGGCCGCCAGAGTGTCTACGCAAGTAGCGTCCCACACTAGGGCTTTACCTCTCTCCCAAGGGACCAATGTCATACCGTCGGGTCTCTTGCCATCGTCTCTAAATATTCCACAAGGCTCTAAAACCGAGGGAACATTTATAGAGGCAAGAGCCCTTCGGATGACATCGTTCAAAGAACTGTGTCGTGAAAACCTACCAGCGCTTTTCTTACATGAAAGTCCGTGGAGCCCAAACTTGTCGACGCTGTTACCACAGGGGCATTGATGGGGTTGACAAATCGCTGCTCCTAGTCGGATTCCTACGGCAATACGCAAGCTTTCCCTATCAAGTAATGTGCCGAGATTACTTGATGGTAAAGCGTGTAACCAGTGACTAGATTCCTTAGTCGAAACAGCTAGAAGGCGTGCCTTATCTTGGTCACTATGGAAATTATGAAACAAATCCTTCTGCACGCCCTGTACCAACGGAATATCCCACTGTTTTTGTTGGTTAACTTCCAGTGGAATATTTTCACCAGGACAGAGCGTTAGCCATGTTTGCCCTGCCTCCGTAGCAAAGCATAGGTCTACTTTATTATTTAAAATTATGTTACATAAGTCACTGACACTATGCACGGAAGCAAGGAAAGCAGGCAATGCAACGCTAGAAAGATTTCTCACACCAATGCCACCAAATTTTATAGGTAAAGTAGCTTGAGTCCAGGCTGTTGTATTTAAAGTTAAATTTAGAATTTTTTCTATAGCAATTTTAAGATTATTATCAATATCTTGTAAAATATCCGAACATTTCCAGACTGGACTCGAGCGGAGTAAGTATGTAAATCTAGGTACAAGAAGACAATATTTTAAAATAGTAAGAGCTATGTGGGGGTTTAATTTATACAATTTATCAACGTGGTTTAAAAACTGATCAAATTTTGTTTTTAAAACAGGTTTAATACTATCGAAAAACAACGGGGCACCTAGCAGGTAAAGTGATTCCGTATTGACAGTTTTTATTCCTGGACAAATATGATTAAAATTTTGAATTAAAGTGTCTCTATGAGAAGTAGATAAATTATTGGAAAAAAATATTTCACATTTATTGCTATTTGGTTCAAGGCCAATATTTTTAAAATTTCGAAAAATATGAGTAAGATCGCTGAGGACGTCATCTGCTCTACCTCCCAGTGTACCGTCGTCTAGGTACCAGACATTCAGCTTGGATTTCAAATTTGAAATAATGGGTTGAATTCCCAAACTGAAAAGTGCTGGACCCAGAGGGTCACCCTGCTGAACACCAACAGCAGAATCGATAACATGGTTTTCGTAAAACAAGTTAGTATTTTGACTATAACATTGCCAAACGTAATGATAAATTTCGGGGGTATTGTTAGCCACTTCTTTCAGCAAGGTTACCCTATCGATAGAGTTAAAAGCATTCCTTAGGTCAACCTTCACAAGAACATCTGCATCAGAGTTTGTTAAAAATGTACGCACTGAATGTACCGCCGCCTCACAGCCACCTCTAGTGCCAAAGCCTAGTTGAGTAGGCTGAAATTTGGTCTTAAGGTTAGAGATTATGTACCTGCAAGCTAATTTTGAAGTTAAGCGTCGAAATGTGGAACCAACGGCAATAGGACGGATACCGTTATCCTTTTTTTTGAAGGCACATAATCTTGCCCCATATAAGAATGGAATGAAATTTGGATTAACATTACCAGAAAGCATAAAGTTACATAATTTTGTAATGTCTTTAAGAAGTACTCCGCCGGCGTCACCGGCAGAAGCGCTTACAAGATCTTTAAGATGTTGAGGCGTAATTCCGTCAATGCCGCCAGCAGAGCCATTCGAAAATGACATAATTGCTTCTAAAGTGTCTTTTTCCGAAATTTGTAAAGGTTGCATAGATGTCTTGGGAGGCAGCGGTAAACCCTGAGACGGTTTGACCGAAGGATGCTTTTGACGAAGGCTTTCAAGAGTTTCGACATTACGAGGAGCCAGGATGTCGTCTGAGAATAAAATACGGGATGCATTTTTTAAGTCGCCATCCATTACTTTCGACTCAACTACTTTTTTTAAATCAAATTTAGGACGTGGTCGAGATAAATGAGTATTAATTGAGTAATCTAAATTTTGAAAAGATGTCTCTTTTAGTTGAGACGTAATTGATTTATTTATTGTTTTATCAAAATGAAAATGAGAATACGCGAAAGTAAATAATTTTTGCCAACTATTTTCACTATTAGCGAAACAATTTTGAATAGTGCCTGACAATGCTTTAGCAAGCTGCATCCTCGCACCTCTAGGAATTCTTTTAACCACTGGTACATTACGATAATAATTGTAAATTTGCTCCGAAAAAAGGGAAACATTTGTGTCATTAGAGGAATTGCTAATAAAGTTATGAATTTCTACGGCAGGCTGTGAAGCCGAAATACTTTTACTATGGCATCGTTTAATATGTATATTTAATCCCCTTTTACCTTTAAACAGCCTACCGTCAGCACAATTTTGACACTGTAGGAAATCCGGCTGTGAATGTAGAGGAGCAGAGATATTCATTAAAAAATCTAAACAGATCTCTACAACACTCAAAAGTCTTTATATTACATATTCATATTAACTTGAAATGTGCTGTACCCCGTATCTTTCCCTGGAACAATCATTTACGGCCTAAATAAAAGCACTTTACTCTATAAATGAAATATTATTACATTACTTCCCTGGATTTATTCCATATTGATAAACATTGTATGTATAGTTGTTACGCTTTGACAGTTGTCAACGGCGCAGCAGAAATATTTTTCTTTATTAATTAGTATTATGTCTGAAATCAAAAAATTATTATTATAACAACTCTCTTATATATTTTCTGATCTTTTTGTTGAAATTTGTAAGCCAGAATTGGCCTCCAAATAACAAAATAAAATAATATAAATATACGTAGCTTTTGACAGTGAAAAATTTTTGACATATATTAATTATTATTATACACGTTTTAATTCAATGCCATTCAATTTAATTGCAGGCACATTTTCTGGACTTTTACAGCCGACGGCCCTAAACACCATAAATTCGCTTTTATTACAATTGTATCGCAAGCCATGGTTTAACGCATACTTCTCACATATCTTAAGGAGTTCTCTGGTGGCCTTAACTGTGGGACTCAGCAACACCATATCATCTGCGTAACTTATATTATTAAAACTTACATCGTCAAAACGACATCCGACTATTTTGCTGCTGAGTTCAACGATTAGGTCATTTATGTACAGGTTGAAAAGTTTTGGTGACGTAATTCCTCCCTATCTGACCCCACATTGCAATCTGTACCTTTCAGAGAACTTATCGGCCCATCTCACATTATTATACTGCTATGTTATATAGAACCGGATGCGCGTAGGGGGAGCTGCCTCCGCCCTCTCGCTACTCGTCCGATGCCTACGATTTGTTACGCAAAAGCGTAGAGGCTGCTCTTCCCGCAGCGCCGGAGACGTTGCAGTCTCAAAATAGATACAGAAATCCCTCTGAATCGTAGATAGAGGATTGGATAAGATACTATGTCTATGCTCTGAATTAGTCCCCCTACACCTCCTCTCCCCCCTCAATTTGACGAATGTCAATGGAAATTCGTAATAAAATAGGCTCAAAGGGGCTAGAACCCAGAGCCGTAAAGCCAATTGAAAAAAAAGCAATAAAATATTGTTAAAATAAGTGATTTTTATTAATTTATTTCTCAAAAAGTACGTGTTTCCGCATACTTAAACATTGTGTGAAAAGAGTATAGTAATATATAAGGAAGAAGAGAGACCTCTTGCGAAAATGTTACATTACGGTCTTGTCTTTAATCTATGTTGATCAAACATTAAAACAGCGTTTCATCTTTAAACAAAATAGGTTAAAGGCAAGTCATATTTAATTGCCAAATAGCCACACGGGGTGGGATAACACACAGGCATGCACGCGCTGTCAACCCGCCACGGGCGTCTTGACTATTGAGGGGTTATGGATATCCCCAATTTCAGCTTGCACATAATGCTGAAGGTCATCGGCGTACAAATGGTACGAGTAGTCGAGGATGGAGGTCATAAAGTTTATAAAATTTAAAAATATATAGGAGAAAGAATACCACCTATTGCCACACCAGCATCCACATCAGCCCAAGCTGAGGTCATTTGATCCACACAGACTGACTGCTCTCGACCGCGAAGATAAGATGCAAACCATTCCAAAACAGTAGGTCCAAACTTCAGATGAGACAGTATGGAAAAAAGGATTTCATAATCTAGAAGAAATCAACTAGAGTACGTGAGGGTAATATGGTCATCCGGTTAATATGGTCACTTTCTTATAGCTCAAAAACTACAGCCTAATTTGCATAGATGGCTTTGTGATACGATAGCTCTTCATCAGTCATTCAAATAATAAAGGATCAAATGGCCGCCGCTTTATCGACGCCATTTTGATAGTTGATATTATAGTAAGTACGTGAGGGTAATATGATCACCTTAAGCTTTATCGCCCTATAAAACCCAAATTAGGAGGAGAACAGAGACAAAAACACAAAGTCGTATACTATACGAGTAACTAATATGTTAAGAAAAAAATAGCAAACAAGATTTGGAAATAATTAGGAACACTTCGTAAAATCTACTTAAAAAAAACTAACTTACTACATTGCACAATACAAAAATCGACTAAAATATTTACAATAATATCAACTGTCAAAATGGCGTCGATAAAGAAGCGCCTTTTTGACCCTTTATTATTTGATAGACTGATCAAGAGCTATCGTATCATAGAGCGTTCTATGCAAACGACGCTGTAGTTTTTGAGTTATAAGAAAGTGACCATATTCACCGGATGACCATATTAGTACTGTAATACCTCACGTACTATAGTTAGTTTTTTTTTTAAGTTGAGTTTTCGAAGTGTTGCTAATTATTCCCAAGGCTTGTTTGTTATTTTTGTCCTCAGCCTAGTTTAGGTTTTATAAGGCGGCAAAGCTTAAGGATACGATATTACCCTCACGTACCTTAGTACCAATACTGTAATCTTTTTTTCTTCCATACCTTGTCTAATATTATCAGTAACATTAATAAAAGCAGTAGTCGTACTATGACCAGGGCGAAACCTTAGAAATTTGCTTGTAAACACAAGATTTTAAAATTTTGGTAAGAAAGGGTAGAATGGATATTGGGCGAAAATGATTGGGAAGAATGGGAGTAGGAACTTTTGGGAGAGGCTTTATAAAACACTCTTCCAAAGATTAGGGTACTGACCTGAATCAAGGGAAAAATTGATAATATGGGAAATTGCCGGAAGAAGGTGCTCTAGTATAAATACTACCATATATACTTCCCCCATCAGACTGAAAATGTTTTTCATTAATTGCAGCTCGTGCCTTTCTAAACACGAAAAATAATTATAAACATCCACCTTTATTTCAACCTCCAGTATATTCTAAGTCTATGGTCTCAACTATGTCGGACAAGAATTTAATATTATTAATTTTTATGTAGAAAGTCGCTATTTTCCAACGAAAGTAAAAAATGAATAAAGTGGAATGACAGATGATCATGTCACTGCCTGATTGAATGACTGTATGGCTTAGTTCCTTTGCCTGCTCTCTCGAGCGAATAATAAAAACAACAACAACAGCAACTGACGTAGATAGAGGATTGACAACTGATTGAACCATAGATATAGTATATACGTTTAATACCATGGAAATACATGTACTTCGTATATACTTCCGTGTTTAATACTATATCTATGGATTGAACCATAGATATATAAAATTTATTCATAGATTATAAGAAATTATATCAATGGATTGAACCATGGAAATACATGTACTTCGTACAAACTTCGTTTGTCTATACTTCCGTGGATTGAACAGATTGAATGACTTAAAAAAAATATGACAAATGACATAATATACTGACAGTCTGACACTGACAGGCAGTTTTGTTTATTGTGAAAGTTAGCGATGTTGTCGACGATTTCCTCTGTTTTTTATTTTCAATGATCTAATTACTGGCCTATGACTTGTGCCGTTTCAGTATTAGTATAATAATTTGTAACACAAGTATTTAATTAAAATGGTGGATTTGAGCGGAGGCCAAGATGGACCGCTAGAACATGCATTCTCCAACTCTGTGTTTATTTTACCAGGAATCGTTGTAACCAGCCTAACGGGTAAGGATGTTTTTCATTTATTATTACAAAATTTCGGCGCGTCTGACCGTGTAGTGGCGGTGTAACAATATTCATTCTATCCAATTATCCAATATCGTCCCGTCCCGCGGGTGTCGTAAGAGGCAACAAAAGGAAACAATTCCCTGAAACAGAAGAACGTCATGGAGATTATTGTAACAGTACCATTTCATAGTCCGATCCTCTGACGTATTATAGTCTATGCAGTCATCAGTACTTATTATGTTATATTCAGTGGCGTAGCGTGCCTTAGATGGGCCCTGTATCAAAATTTGTTGGGGGGCCCCAATAAAGAGTAAAGATTTCATAAAATTGAATTGAAATTATTAGATATTGATTTTAAAATTTTACTTACAATTAATACTCCTAGGAACTAAGCTAGCCAAACAATTCAAATCAAATATATTTTCTTGCCTTTTGTTCGGCGAACATAGATGAAGACGATTCGGCGCCATTCATAGCTGAAAACGATTTCAGTTTTACTACATTCTTTGCTTCTATAGACAATAGTGATTGCCTTTCCTGTCCCATAGAAGTCCTTGGAATTTTTGCTTACACAGGTTCGGGGCCCCTATAGCCCTCTACATCTATCCTTAATTAAGAATCTCGATGCAAAATGTATTGTCATCCCTAAGAACTGAGATGGAATGCCATATTTCCAGTAAAAAGTGTCTCCAGTTCTCTATAATCACCATTTTTTTTTTTATAAGATAAGGGTGACAAACGAGCACACAGTCCACCTGATGGTAAGTGGTTGCTGCGGCCCATAGACATCTACATCTATCCTCGTTTGCGAATCAAAATGCAGATGCGTTGTCACCCGTGAGGACTAAGATGGAATGCCTCATTTCCATTAAAAAGAGCCTCCGGCCACCTGCACTCACCATGCGAAACGCAGAGGTAAACCTCTACTTCACGTTGGTATTCTGTGAGGTCGTGGTACTACCCCGGTTCGAGCCGGCCCATCCGTGCGACAGCAAAAGCCGCCGCGTGGCTCTACCACTGTTAAAAACATAATTTAAAGTTAAAGACATATGAAACATGGCACCATTAAGCTGCTAATTCTGTGAGAGTGTGGTCCTTCCCCAGTCAAACTGACCCATTTGTGTTACAATATAGCTGCAGCATCTATTTTTTGCTGTTGCTACCTACAGCAGCTCCCCATTGATCCCAGTATTTTATGACTAGCATTATTGAGATGGTGATAGCTCCATCTATTGGATGCGATGAGTTCTTTCTGAAATTCTTCATAGTTGTCTCTTAAGATACTGGACAAAATGGTGCAATGTATCGTCTAACAATTATTTTACTTGTTATAGTTTCTGTTAAAAAAATCTATTTTTTATTTCCAATTGTTATAAATCCCTATTTAATTAAGCAATTTTTAAAAACAAAATTTGATCAGTTTTTAAACAACGTTGATAAATTATATAAATTAAACCCCCACATAGCTCTTACTATTTTAAAATATTGTCTCTTTGTACCTAGATTTACATACTTACTTCGCTCGAGTCCAGTCTGGAAATGTTCGGATATTTTAAAAGATATTGATAATTATCTTAAAATAGCTATAGAAAAAATTCTAAATTTAACTTTAAATTCAACAGCCTGGACTCAAGCTACTTTACCTATAATTTGGTGGCATTGGTGTGAGATATCTTTCTAGCGTTGCATTGCCTGCTTTCCTTGCTTTCGTGCAGTGTCAGTGACTTATGTAACATAATTTTAAATAATAAAGTAGACCTATGCTTTGCTACGGAGGCAGGGCAGACATGGCAAACGCTCTGTCCCGGTGAAAATGTTCCACTGGAAGTTTGTTTTATAATTTCCATAGTGACCAAGATAAGGCACGCCTTCTAGCTGTTTCGACTAAGGAATCTAGTCACTGGTTACACGTTTTACCATCAAGTAATCTCAGTACATTACTTGATGGGGAAAGCTTGCGTATTGCCGTAGGAATCCGACTAGGAGCGGCGCTTTGTCAGCCCCATGAGTGCCCCTGTGGTAGCAGCGTCGATAAGTTTCAGCTCCACGGACTTTCGTGTAAGAAAAGCACTGGTAGATTTTCTCGACACAGTTCTTTAAACGATGTCATCTGAAGGGCTCTTGTCTCTATAAATGTTTCCTCGGTTTTAGAGCTTTGTGGAATATTTAGACGATGGCAGGAGACCCGACGGTATGACATTGGTCCCTTGGGAGAGAGGTAAAGCCCTAGTGTGGGTTGCTACTTGCTTAGATACTGGCGGCCTCTCATCTCAGGGGTACCTCGTTTAGAGCCGGGGCAGCATCAGAGGCAGCTGAACTGAGTAAGTGGCGCAAATATGAGTGTCTGAGAGATGACTACATATTTGTGCCATTTGCTGTAGAGACTATCGGTCCGTGGGGTCCACGTGCGGTGAAGTTCTTAAAGGAACTCCATCCGCGGCTGGTTGTTGCTGCTGGTGATAAGAGGGCTGGTCCTTTTCTCGCTCAAAGGCTAAGTAAAGCCATTCAGCGGGGAAACACGGCCAGCTTTCTTGGCACGATACAGCGGGTTATTATAGTTTTTAATATTGTACATTATTAAAATTTTTGTTTTTATTTATTTGGATTGCCAACATAAGAAACAGCAATAAATGTTTGGTTACATAACAGTAATATAAATTTACATGATCAACTGCTCTTATAATTATAGGCAATCACAGCATGCGTTGTGTTACAAAAAGTTAAACAAATTTAATAAAATTATGTTAACTAAGAACAAAAAGAAAATAAATAAAAGTTGATTTGTACAACTGCAGTTTAACGTGCGTCAACATGTTTAATTTTGGTCAAAAATTGAGTGAGGGTATCATAGTAAATGTCAAGGTCGGGTATATTTTTGGTGAGCTTGTTGTACAGACGAGATATACGGGTCACTGGGGAGTCACGACCCAAGTTTGTCCTACAAAATTTATTCTTAAAAAGACTGCACGGATATCTTGGTATTCTGGATGGTACGTTAAATTGGAATTTGTACAATAAAGCGGCACAGTCTATGTGATTATTTACAATTTTATGTCGGAGTGACATGTCTAAGTGATTTCGGCATAAAGCAAGGGGTTCTAGTTGAAAATACTTAATTTTTTCACTATAGGTTTTGATATTTCTTGGAATACGAAAACGGTAGGTTAAGCTACGAATTACTTTCTTTTGAACTTTTTCGATCCTGTCTATGTGAGTTTTATATGTAGGGCACCATACTGTGCTGCAATACTCGAGCTTGCTCCTTACAAAACTGTTGTAAAGCTGAATGACAGTTGCTGGTTTTTTAAAATCCCTTGAGTTTCTCAATATTTAAATTAATTTTAATATTGTATAATATATTAATTAATTAATAATTATTAAATGCAAAAAAAATTAAGCAATGTTTTTCTACAACTTCAACTTTGTCTATGTACTTACACACATTCATTTGTGAAGAGAGAAATTTGTACCCCTTTTTAAGCATATGTGTGCATCAAAGTGTGAGATATGGCATAGTTAAAAAGTTAAAATTTATATATAACTAGCTTCTATCCGGCTTGCTGTCGCAGAAGAAATAATTGTGAAAATGAGTTTTTAAATTTGGAAGAGTAGGATATAACACTCATTGAATATTTAACTTTCAAATAAATTTGTTGGTAAGATATGCACGCTACATACTCAAAGTTAATTGTACTATGCCTATAACTTTCACGGAAGTGCAAGGAATAAGTTGATAAAGTTTAAGTGCGATCTGATGAACGTCATGCCACCACATAAAATACGAACAAACAAACATTAATTTTTATATATTAGATATGTGTTTTACAAATATATTAAATACAATAAAACACCATCCAACATTTATTAGACTTGTTTGCTTCGATTACTACTGACTATATCAAAAACATATTAGTCTGTGATCAAACAGTCACAGAGTAAAGATTTATTATTGCCAAAAAATTTAAGAAAACAAATTGAAACTTGAAAATAAATGGATTGAAAATTATTTAAGATTTGTAGCAGATAATCTATAAACTTTTTTCATATTTTGTACAATGTATCATATAAACATACTTCTATTGATGTGGAGTCTTATTTCTGATTTCTTATATTTATGCGAACACTTCACAATAATGAAACTAATTTTACAGATTTTATCGCGTTTAATTTAATTTTAATTCTCGACATTACGGGTGCTTTACAGTACCCATGTCCAAAAGGGGGAATGAGATGTTTGATGTCCCAGTGTCAAGAGTTGTTATATCATAATAATAAAAATAATATTGTTTATTCGCTTAAACATGGTACATTAGAGGTGATAAATAGTTGCATTTTGTACATAGTCCACATGTTTACCACCATCCAACATGCTAAAATTATTAATAAAATAAAATAATTATTATGTACATAGATTAAATTAAACCAAATCATTGTTTCAAGCAAAACAATTATTTATGTATTATTCTATTAAATCAATTAAAATTTAAATAACAATCGTCATGTCGATCATTATAAAATTAGTAGTAGTAGTAGTAAAATTAAAATGTCAAAAAAGTACGTATTAAATCTACAGAACCTTAATAAAAATAAAGTGTAAAATACAGTAATGTTTTAGGCAATAAGATTCTACTCATTTAAAAATTGTAGCTCTTACCTCCCCTTTGGGTACATCTGACCACTTTCTGGTGCAATCTGTATCGTCATATTCTCCACTTGTTTACGAGTCCCAAGGTGTTCGACGAATATGGCGGTATAAGTCAGCTGACTTTTTAGCATCCTATCTACGGCGGGAGGTGTTTCTCTTTAGCGGATCCGTCGAGCTGCGCGGATGCGATAACCGATGTGTTGCGTCAGGCTATGGAGTATTTTATCCCCTTCTCTGACGCTCCCACCGGTAGCAAAGCTCGCCCATCGTTTAACGCTGATTGCGCCTAAGCTGTAAAGCGCAAGCATTTAATGTACTTTTTTTTTACTTATCTTGGATTGACGCTCGAAACTGCAAAGATCCGGATATTAGCTCCAAGTAGAGAACTTTCAACCAGGCCGCGAAGTCCTTCAAATCTCTCGATCGCATTAAACATATTGGTGCATAACTTTCTGCCAGATAATCCGGCACTAGAACTTTTTGTCCCTCGTCAAAGCGGTCGAGACAAACTTCTGTCGGTCTACACTGCCTCCACTGGTAAAACCGGATGGCATACTGGCGCATACGGCTAAAGAGAAAGCGGACATATACGCGTCTCTCTTTGCCTACAATTCACGTGGTGTACTTTGTAACTCCTGGAAGAGTAGAACTGGGTGTGCCGAGCTTAGGCACGTCGGAGGAAATATAAATGGTATTACCAAATTCAAGGGCAACTGCGCATTATAACTAACAAACTCAGCACACCCAGTTCTACTCGTCCAGGTGTTCCAGTAGTAGTCACTGAAGTACACCATCAGGTCTCTCCATCAAGTCCACAGGTAAGGTCTCGTCATAACTAACAAAACGAGTCCAAACTCAGCACATCTAGTTCTACTCGTCCAGGAGTTCCTGTAGTAGTCACTGAAGTACACCATCAGGTCTCTCCATCAAGTCCAGAGGTAAGGTCTCGTCATAACTAACAAAACGAGTCCAAACTCAGCACACCTAGTTCTACTCGTCTAGGAGTTCCAGTAGTCACCGAAGTTCACCATCAGGTCACTCTATCAAGTCCGGGGGTAAGGTCACATCATAACTAACAAAACGAGCCCAAACTCGGCACACATGGTACTACTCGTCCCGGACTTCCAGTAGCAGTCACCCAAGTATACCTTCAAGTCACTTCACCAAGTTCGGAGCTGAAGTTATCATAACTAACAAACCCAGCTCAAAGTCCACAGCCAACATCTCACTCCCTGTAGAGGGCTTCTAGTACCTAGCTGTCTCTGGAGCAGCCATTTATATTTCGTATCTAAGTATATTTTTGTAGGTATAAGAAATATGAAAAAAAAAAACAATCTTTCAAATTATCAAAATGTTTATACTTAATTGCGATTCCCGCAGCTAACCGTGCGTACACTTGTGTGTGACCAGTGTCAATGTAATAGTTCAATTCTATACCTATCAATTTTGTAAACGCGTCCTTAAGCCGCTTCGTCGGATCGGACGCGACCCTCTTTTGGGAGAAGAGGGTGCAGGCGGCTACAAAGAGCCGCTGAGGAAAGCTTCCGTGAGGAACTCCAGCGTACTTAAGAACTAGTCGCGATCAAAATGTTGACAAAACTTTATTTTTTTAGGACTTCCATACACTGTTTTCTTGATGTTTAATCTGCAATGTCAGTCCTCTTATCCCGTACTTTTGTAGCTTACATAATAAGGTGTCATGGCAAACAAAGTCAAACGCTTACTTGTTATTTACGTTATCATCTAGTGCATACGTGATTATTTTCAGTAGATTAAAACATGCTGTCATGGTCGATTTGTTAAAAATAAAATTGTTTTCATTATAATAATGAGTAAGCCTACTTTGCGTAGGCATTTTCATAGATTTTGGATAAAATAGACAAAATTGTTATTAGACGATAGTTGTTCATATCTTTTTTATCAACTTGCTTAAATAGAGGCACGACCAATATAGTTTTAAAAACTAAAAAAAATACCTACTTCGAATGATAAATTTATCAACTATGAAAGTATAGGCGATATCTCATCCTTGCAGTGTTTGATGACTCGTATTTACACGACCATATTCTTCACTTCCGGAACTTTTTAAATTTACTATTAATACCTAGTCTCCTCCAGAGTAATTGGATTTAGCTCCGACCGCATGGACAGTTTCCACGAGCTTGTCATTGCCACACCCCGTGTAATGGCGGGTAAGAATACTCACTACCCCATATCTTTCCATGGGTGTCGTAAAAGGCGACAGGGGGAAACTGAAGCAGAGGATGAGCAGAAGCATCTTTCTGATAATATAGCAAAACAAAAATAAAAAAACTGCGGTTGCCAACCCGCTCGCCAAGCGTGGCAACTATGGCAATAAACCCCCCCAGTAACAAAGAGGCGGCCCCCAGTCCCCGGCGGCCCCGCTATTCCTGGTTACGGTGGCGACCTTCCGATGGAATTTAAAGGTCACCGCCTGGCACGCATGCGCGCGCGCGTCGCACCGGGCGCCCGCGCCCAATAGTCTAGAACAATCAGTTGGTTTTGCGGCGTGTCGATTAGACGGTCAAATTTTTACGCTCGGAACCGCGTTTTTGTGTTGTCTAAGCTTGTGCGTTTTTACGTGAAAACGAAGCGTCTCGGGAGTTTTGAATCCTTAAATTAATTTCTAAACATAAACACTCACGCCTGTCACCCAGAGGGGTAGGCCAGAGATTATGGACTTCCATTTGGCACGATCCTGACACACCTCTCTCGCTTCCTCCACATCCATATACCTACGCATACACGCTCGTCGGTTAAAGGTACTCTTGATTTGGCCCATTTTTAATATATCGCCAATTTGGTCGATTAACTTTCGCCTAGGGCGACCCTTCCCGACTATGCCGTTCACCTCTGCAACATAAATTTTTCTATTCCACGACATTTAAAATGCTCCGATTCTGTTAAATCTGAAACAAAATGAACGGTGGTAGAGCCACGCAGCAGTTTTTGCTGTTGCATGTATGGGCCGGCTCGAGCCGGGTTGGTACCTCGACCTCACAGAATACCGGCGTGAAGTAGAAGCTTTGCTTCTGCGTTTCGTCTGGTGAGTGCAGGTGGCCGGAGGCCCAATTCCCCCCCCCCCCCCCCCCCATCAACATGGTAGCGTAATTACACGAAGAACTACCCCAGGAGGGTACCAGCACCCCTGGAGAATGCCTCGCTGAGCATCCACGACCATGTTATTCCAATCCTGAGCGTGGGTGCTCAGGCTGCCCCGCGTATTCTGGGGGGGGCAAAATTCCGCTCAAAAGCATTACCGCTAGGGGCAAACTGAGCAAGAACACCAAGGCGACCCCTGCCACGCTATCCGTGAATTTCTGCAACATCAGGGGACTTCACTCTAACCTAAACGCCGTCCACTACCATCTGGAGACGGCGAAGCCGGCCTTGCTCTTTCTGACCGAGACGCAGGTTTCCTCTCCGGCTGATATTTCGTATCTTTCCTACCCGGGGTACAAATTGGAGCATTCCTTTGTGCCTCGGGCTGGAGTTTGCGTGTATGTCAGAGAGGACATCTGTTCTCGACGCCTCGGCAGTCTTGAAGGTTCGGACCTGTCCATCCTTTGGCTACGCGTAGACAGCGACGACCATCCGCGCGTCTACGGGTGCCTCTATAGGTCCCATAGCGGTAATGCCGAAACAGACCGACTCATCGACCACGTCCAAATGGCTACAGATTTCTTGCTACAACAGGTCCCATCCGCAGAGATCGTGATCCTTGGCGATTTTAACGCCCACCATGCCGAATGGCTCGGTTCACGTCTAACCGATCATGCGGGGAGATCTGTTTATGACTTTGCCTTGGCATATGGTCTGACACAACTGGTTACTTCGCCTACGCGGATTCCAGATGTGAAGGATCATACACCTTCCCTGTTGGACCTTCTGCTGACCTCTCATCCGGACGGATATCAGGTTTCCGTCGATGCCCCTCTCGGCTCTTCGGACCATTGTCTGATCCGGAGTGTGGTGCCACTCACGCTCCCTTCGCGGTTGCGTTCTGCAGGTTGCCGCCGTGTTTGGCATTACAGGTCGGCGGATTGGGACGGAATGCGGTCCTTCTTTGCATCCTACCCATGGGGGCGGGTTTGCTTCTCGCCGGATGATCCCAGCGCTGTTGCTGACTCTGTCACTGATGTGGTGCTACAGGGAATGGAACTATTTATTCCATCATCTGTGGTACCCATCGGAGGCAGATCTCAGCCTTGGTTTGGTCGCTCCTGTAAGACTGCATTACGCAGTAAGCAGGAGTGTTATCAAGCCTGGGCTGCGGCTTCGGCGACTCGGGATGTAAATACCAGCACACTTAAAAAGAAGTATAACTTCGCCTCCAGGTCCTTCAAAAGAGTTATTGCCAAGGCAAAGTCAGAGCACATAGGCAGAATTGGCGAGAAACTAGTTCGCCTTCCTTCGGGAACCCGTGCATTCTGGTCTCTCGCCAAGGCTGTCCAAGGGAATTTCTATAAGCCATCACTACCATCTCTGCACAGGGAGGATGACTCACTGGCCCATGACGCAAAAGACAAAGCCGACCTTTTAGGCTCCCTTTTTGCGTCCAACTCGACTCCTGATGACGGGGGGAAAACACCGCCGACCATCCCGCGGTGTGAGTGCTCCATGCCGGATGTGCTGTTCTCACAGCGCTCGGTTCGCAAAGCACTGCTCTCCCTGGACATCCAGAAGTCGAGTGGGCCTGACGGAATCCCCCCAATTGTGCTGAGGACGTGTGCTCCGGAGTTGGCACCGGTCCTAACGCGTCTTTTCCGGTACTCCTACTCCCAAGGCGTAGTCCCGAATTCATGGAAGACAGCTTTTGTCCACCCGATCCCTAAAAAAGGCGACCGCTCAGACCCATCCAACTATAGGCCTATCGCGATCACCTCCTTGTTCTCCAAAATAATGGAATCCATTATTAACTGCCAGCTCATCCGGTACCTTGAGGATCACCAGCTGATTAGTGACCGCCAATACGGTTTTCGTCGGGGTCGATCAGCTGGTGATCTTCTGGTCTACCTGACCCATAGATGGGCGGAGGCAGTAGAGTCCAAGGGGGAGGCGTTGGCCGTTAGTCTGGACATTGCGAAGGCCTTCGATCGCGTTTGGCACAAAGCGCTTCTTTCGAAGCTCCCTTCCTATGGGCTTCCCGAGAAATTGTGCAATTGGATCACCAGCTTCCTTGCAGATCGGAGCATCAAGGTCGTTGTAGACGGTGCATGCTCTGACTACAAGCCTATTAACGCTGGTGTTCCACAAGGCTGTGTGCTATCACCAACGCTGTTTCTTCTGCATATCAATGATATGTTGCTAACTGGTAACATTCATTGCTATGCGGATGACAGCACTGGTGATGCTCTATACACCGGCCGTGCCAATATTTCTCGGGAAAACGTCGCTGAGTACCGGAACAAACTTGTGTCTGAAGTCGAGTCTTTGCTGAACAAAGTCTCGGATTGGGGGCGACTAAATCTAGTCCAATTTAATCCTCAGAAGACACAAGTTTGCGCGTTTACCGCTAAAAAGAACCCCTTTGTCGTATCTCCTCAGTTTCAAGGCACTCCCCTTCTTGCCTCAGCCAGTATCGGTATCCTCGGAGTCGACATATCGAGTGACGTGCAGTTTCGTGGTCACTTGGAAGGGAAGGCCAAATTGGCCTCTAAAAAGCTTGGCGTGCTCAGCAGAGCGGGACAGTATTTCATGCCGGCACACCGCCTGCTACTTTACAAGGCGCAAGTTCGGCCTCACATGGAATACTGTTCCCATCTCTGGGCAGGGGCTCCCCAGTGCCAGCTCCTTCCACTTGACCGCATCCAACGCAGAGCGGCTCGAATTGTCGACGACCGAGCCTTTTCCGATCGGCTCGATTCATTGGCACTGCGAAGAGATGTTGCATCCCTTTGCATTTTCTTTCGCATCTACCATGGGGAGTGCTCTGAGGAATTGTTCGGATTAATCCCAGCCGCCAAATTTCACGAACGCACATCGCGGCAGAACTCCCGATACCATCCACACCATCTGGATGATTGGCGGTCCACCACTGTGCGATTTAGAAGATGTTTTCTTCCTCGCACGACCTCCTTGTGGAATCGATTACCATCAGCGATTTTTCCGGACCGATACGACTTAGGGACCTTCAAGAAAAGAGCGTACTCCTTTTTAAAAGGCCGGCAACGCATCTGCGATTCCCCTGGTGTTGCAGTTGTTCATGGGCGGCGGTAGTCACTTACCATCAGGTGAGCCGCATGCTCGTTTGCCCCCTCTCCTATAAAAAAAAAAATTTATTTCACTCCAATTTTGTTCCACATCTTCCTTTATCAAAATACATACACCACCTTAACTTTTTACGACCATAGAAACTAGCTAATTTAAAACCAAAAACATTATAATTATTAAAGTCACTTACTTTAACAAAAGTTTCCGTTAAACATCTATTCGTATATGTACCTCTTCTTGTAAATATTTTAATGTTAATTCTAAAATATCCTTTTTGAAGAAAATGCCAGCTATATTTTGGTGTAAGATTGTAAATTTCACATTTAAAGATTTTACTAATCATGTGATACCTTTATCATATAAAAAGGTATCAATCACATGATATCTTTCGTCCATAAGATTTTATAGGACGAAAATATATAATAAGTTGTTATTCCTCTATTTGATTTACAATTTTCAGAGCTATCACTGATGATGTTGTAATTTTCATTATTATGTCTAACATTCTTTTTACTTATTAAACTAAAATAGTAAGGCCACCTTCATCATCATCATTTACAGCCCTTCACAAGTCCACTGCTGAACATAGGCTTCGCCTAAGGAATCCCACATAGCACGGTCCTGAGCCACCTGCATCCATCGACTTCCTGCATGTCTTACCAGGTCGTCACTAGTGGGGGGTCGCCCTACACTTCGCCTACCGTTACGAGGTTTCCACTCGAGAACCTTTTTTCCCCATCGGTTGTCGGTTCTTCGAGCTATTCACCACCTAAGGCCACTTTCAGTTTTTGAATATTAATTTTTGGTCTGATCTACACAGAATGAGCTTACAGTATCTTGAAGTCTTGCTGTGGTATGATTGGGTTTGGATTTAAACAAAAATTAACACCTGAATTAAAAAAGTTAAATTAAACGCGATAAAATCCGTAAAATAAATTTTATTTAAAGTCTTATTTCTATTAGCGTTTATTTGATTCAGTAGTAATATAATAACAAGCTGTAATTCTTTTTCCAACTGTTAACTAACATTAAAGTCTAATTTCATAAGTATTGTAAGGAATTAAGGCAAACAACACACACGAGTATAACATATTTGTTTTGTATATGCTTGCAGCTGACATAATAGAACACAATTCAAAAAAATAATACACAATGCGAGATATACTCTGTAGATATATACTATATACTACTACCATAGAGGTATACTCTGTGGCAGTGTAAGAATATCCACTACTCCATATCATCCTTTGGGGGTCGTAAGAGGCAACATAGGGAATCAAATCAGGAAATGGCCAGCAGTGTCTTCCTAATAACGACTAAAAATACAAAACTGCAGTTACTAACCCGTTTGCCAAGTTTCGTGGCTATGGCAAATATCCCCCCTATGAGGCAATATATGGGGGAAGCTTATGTTCAGCATTGGGCTTTTTAATAAATAGGCTGTAAGTGTAACGGTAACGGTTCATAACGCCACAATCTACTGTATTTATTACAGCCATCAATATTTTATTTTATTTTACTAAGTGATTCAGTGTAAAAGTAGAAAGTACTGTACTTGGAGTTTCTCTGATGGATAAAACCTGTAGTGAGGATAACCACGGAACAACAAGAGTAACTGACATAGCCTACTACATCAATAGCTGAAGTGGCAAAGGGCCGACCATATAGCTTTAAGGATCAACAACCAATGGTGAAGAAAAGTTTTTGAGTGGCAGCCTGCTACATATAAACTCAAATTAGAGTTCCCTTCACTACCTAGATCGTGTGACCACCTAATAAAATGCGCAGGTAGTGAATGGATGCAAGTGACTCAGGACCATCCTTTTTGGCAATTTATTGGGGAGGAGCAGTTGACTTGAGATTGGCTGTAGTAGTATATTATTACGAAACGCTGTAAGACCTTTTTTGACTGAATGAAGCCTTTTTTTAATGAAGACTGAATGAAAAAAGGCAGTCTTTCAACGTCTAAATAAGAGAGTAAAAGACGCATTTTGTTGACGTATAAATGAAATAAATTAGCAAATCAAAATAGATTTTACAGCTTGCCAAAATTTGATAAAATCCCAATCACGATTTGCTGTTGTATTACGAATATTGCTGGAGACATGTATTTAATTTACTGTGACATAAATTTTAAGCATGCCTAATATCGCTTTACTTGCTGATCAATTTAGTTATATTTGCCGACGACTAGAAGCAACTCAATTCACTTTGTTTGCTGACATAATACATTTTGGAGCTGACCAAAACCTCTTTAATTAGCTGACCGTTCAAATGATAGCCGAAGTTTATCGACTAAATTGGTGATATATTAAAAATGAGCCGAATTAAAAGTACCCTTAATCACCGTGCATGTATGCGTAGGTAGGTTTAAGGACGTAAAGGAGACGAGAGATGTGTGTCAGGAATGTGTCAAATGGAAGTCCGTAGTCTCTGCCTACCCTTCATGGTGACGGGCGTGAATGTTTACGTATGTTATGTATGTGTGTTATTCTTTATAGCGAAGACAAATTATAAATTTGAATAAACACACATTTGTTAAAGTACTTTTTTTTATTTGATGCCTTAAGTCAAAAGCTTTAGTATTCAAACGTAATAAGACTTAATATTTCATGAATCTATTCAAAAGAAACGATTCTCTATAATCTCTTCCAAGGATTGTTTGATTGGAAGGAATTGACTTGCAAAAAGTTGCAAGTTAATTACAATAATGACTTTTTTTATGATTTACCAATTTACGTCACTATCTTATTCTGCTGTTACGAACTTTAGTTGGAATGTATGATATAGGCTTCCTGTCTTATACGAAAGTTGTTTACGTAATAAGGGTTATTATACTAATAAATACAACATTGATTTCACCCTAGGAATGAGGTGATCGCTACCATGCTCTTTCTAAATGTTCTCATATTTAATTATGCGATATATTATATTATAAATTAATGTTTAAAAAAACGTCCTGCTGGGTTACTTACTGGTTCTACCCAAGTTTTTATAACCAGTGGTAGACCTGAGATGTTTCAAATCATGAAATCTAAGATAACTATGAGCATAATAGTCAAAGTTAAAATGAAACGCGATAGTTAAAAATGCTCATTGGCTGAGCGCTACCGTTGAATTCCCTACCGGTACCGTGAAATAATTAATCGAAATTTTAAGTGCTGTTTTTAGTTTAATGTATAAAAACATACATAAACTCAGACTTACAACATACATAAACTAACTCAGAAGAACATAATAAAGGAAGACATCCGTTTAAACATGATGTAGAATCACATAAACATAAACACTCATGCCTATCACCCATAGAAGTATAACGTGATTACGGACTTCCATTTGGCACGATGCAGTAGACACATCTCTCTCGTTACTTTCACATCCATACATCTACATACATTCGTGTCGGTTAAGGGCACACATAACATGGCCCATCTTCAACATATCGCCAATTTGGCCGATAAACTTCTTTCTGGGGCATTCCTTGGCAACTCTGCCGCTCATTTCTTCAGCATGAATTTGCTTTTCCACTCTCTCCTCCGCTTTCTCACTCACTCCTCGTTAAATTTGGCTACGTTTCCAAACCACTAAAGTATTCCTTTCATATTCCTGATCACTACATCTTCTCGCAAATCACACTTTTCTATTATCACATAATTTCTCACCCTAATATTTAGAGTCAGCTCTAACATACTTCCTTGAAGAAAACGTCATGAGAAAACCTGCATTTTAAATATTTTATTCACATGTGCGAGATACTAAAATATTTCGAGGTTAAGTCTGCCAACACGCATTACATTAGGTCCTAATGTAATGCGTGTTGGCCGCCGTGTGACCTTAATAATTAGGGTAACACGGCGGCTTTTTTTCGGCTACAAATCCATCCAGAGATGGAAACAAATCTGTGCCTAGCTGTGAAACGTTTACAGTATGCGCATAAAACTTAAAATAACAGGGGCTTAATAATAAAGTTGCAATTGTTATAGGGTAGCCACTTTGAATTAAATTTAAACATGTATGTGGGCTAAGATCCGTAATTATACACAAAAAAACTATAACATTCTAAATAAAAAAAAATATATGACATTCTATTGTTTGACTTTCAATGGTTTTCACATTTATTAATTGAGGTAAACAGAGACCTCAAATACGAGTCCCGACGTAATTCTAACGCAGCAGAGACAGGGATACGACTAACGAAACTTTGTGCGTTTTTTATTTAATCGTTTCGTAATGGAAATTTTTACTAAAAGAATGTACCGAGAAAGACCAGACAAAGTTAAATATTGATGAATTAAAATAAATGGTGGAAACCGATCCTTATCAAATAACCAAGGAATCAGCGTCATGGTTTGGAGTTTTTTTATCCACAAGAATGATTTTTTTGCTCCAAATTGGTAAAATAAAATAAATAAAACTCGAGATATGGTGCCTCCTGAATAAACTGATGTGCATAGCCTTGCTTTAATGAGTAGGTACAGAAAATAATGGATTACGGAGAGAGGTGTGACGTGTGCTGAAAAGTGGATTATCTACGATAATAATTGCAAGTGAAAAACGCAACGGCTGCACTGAGGACAAATATCGGTAAATAATGCCCTAAAGCGATGCTCACGAAGAGACGAGCTATAGTAACTTTTTGGTCACTGGTGTCATTCACTATAGCTTTTTAAGATCCGGTGTATTAATAACAGCATTTGTCTATTGTGAAGAACTTCGAAAATTGATGGCGAAAAACTCATGAGAACCAACCCCGAGACCAACGAGAAACAACTCCGATCGTCAATCTATCTTCGCCATTATTTCTCCATGATAACGCAAGACCGTACACTGCTCGACGAACTGTTTTAACATTACAAGATATGCCATTAAAAACCATAATTATGTCTTGCTCCGTGCTTGCCAGACCTAGCCCCAACAATTTTACAATTTCGGGGGAGGAAAAAATTGTTCTTTGGAAGTGGTACAAAATTACTCCATAGACTTTGTAGAGTCCAGATCCCCAGAGTTCTACCGCAAAGGCATAAATGATCTTCCCTCAAGATGACAGAAATATATAAATAATGAGGGTAAATACTTAGATTAAATAAATATTTTTTTCTTAGGTATAATGGTGTAAAAAGTTTTCAATATAATACTGAAATTTCATACTTAAAATCCTTATATTCTAAGGCAAGAATACATAATACATTTCCAATTTGGTTAATAGATTTTTCAAACGCTATCGCTTATAATTTATACCATACGGCAATGCAGCGTGGTGCTCCACGTATCGATACACGTCTTATTTATTTTATTATTACTTCACAGATAATGGACAAGAATCGACAGTCCATGTTTTAAATTCTTTTAGATTACATCTCATAAGTGTGTATAGATAATAAAATCTGTTTCGGTGAGTTTGTTATATTTTGTGTTGTTTGAAACTAAGTAAGTTATAACTACATATTATATATTATGTGGAATTTGTACAGAACATAGAATTATTACTTTGCAATACGACGACAACCGAATACTTTCGATTTTCGCAAGTTATGTATGCATAATTTACCATATTATTAGACTGTTCCGATATTGCGTACCGTATTTATTCAATTATATTTAATTGAATAAAAGCGCATGAATTTTGTTTTTCCATATTTATATTTAGATTATTTGTTCTTTATTCTGTTTAAAATTGTAATTTTTCTCCTAAATCAGCCCTCCCACGTTCTCTTAATACTATAGTCAAAAATGGAAGACGTTGAAAATGGAAATCTTAACAAAATCGAGGACATGTTGAATTCCGTCGATGGCGCTAAAACTCCCTCCCGGAAAGAACTCCTGGATATGTTGGAGCAATCCGAGATGAACGATGAACTTAAGGAGAATCTGAGAAGTATGCTGTCTGGAAATGCTCCCCAACTCTTCGGCAGTTACGGCGGTGGCACTTGGCTTGGGATTTTATTTGTTATTATCATCTTCGGTGTTCTTTGTAAGTGTGATTTTCACCAATCTAATATATGTATAAAAAATAATGTTTGTTTGTACGTGCTTTATGCACTGCCATACCGTTCATCAGATTGCGCTAAAACTTTGTCAACTTATTGCTCGTACTTGCGCGAAGGTTATATGCAAAGTACAAATTAACGTACAGAAGGTGGCGAGCGAATCGTACCTACACATTTATTTGAAAGTTATACGAGGGCGGCACTGAAAATTTCGGGAATCAAAGAAGTGACACAACATTACTATTTAAAAATGTATCTATTGCTTTTCGAAGTATTCTCCGCGAAATTTGACACATTTTTCCATACGATGGAACCAATCATTGAAGCAACCATTCCATTCGGAAGTTGGGGTCTCCAAAATGGCCGTTTTGTAGGCGTCCACAGCTTCTTCAGGTGATGAAAATCTCTGTCCACGCAATTTATTCTTTATTTTAGGGAAAGTATAGAAATCATTAGGGCTTAGGTCGGGGCTGTACGGCGGATGGTCTAATAATTCTATGTTTTCTTGCTCTAAAAACTCTTTTGTTCTGTGTGCGGTGTGAGAACTCGCATTGTCGTGATGGAGGATGATGCGGCGGTTGCAGTTCTCTTTACGGAGTTCAGAAACGACCTGTGGCAAACAAATGCTAGCATACCATTCTGCATTAACCGAATAGTCGTAACATGGCCGGTTTTGGAGACAAACGTGGCCACCATTTTTTTTTGCAACACTCCGTGAACGAACAATTTTTGTTGGCTTTAACTCATTTTCGAACACCCAAACTCGTGACTGGTTTTTAGTTTCGGGTTCGTACGCATATATCCAGGATTCATCACCTGATACGATGTTGTATACAGCATTTGAGGATCCTGCGTGGAATCTTTCGAGAGTTCTGACGCACCAAGTAACGCGAGCCGATTTTTGCTCTTCACAGAGCGAATGCGGTATCCATCAGGAAAACAACTTTTTTACACCTAATTGTTCATGCAAAATTATTTGTATTTGACTCATGCCAATGTCTAAAGTTGCCTGAATTTCGCGGTATGTCACATGTCGATCTTCCTCAATCAGCTTACGCACAGCATCAACGTTTTCTTGGGTGACTGCAGTTTTTGGACGATCTTAACGGGGATCATCACTGAACTTGACACGTCCACGTTGAAATTCATCAAACCAGCGATAAATTGTGGTTTTGGATGGGGCTTCATCAACAAATGCAGAAATCATGCGGTCAACACACTGTTTTTGCATAGAAGTATTAGGCTTAGAACCGCAGTAGGCGCACGCAAAGTGAAGCCATTTCAAGTTAGCCTTTAAAGGCTAAGTACGACTTTTGACGCCTTAGTACTCGAGTCTACGTAGTCATGTAAACAGCTCGCACAATTTTTCAAAAAAATGACGTACTGTATTGTGAAAGGGTGTCACAACTCATCACATAATCACGACAAAAATGTAAAAATCTCATTTCACGGTTAACTACTGCCTAGCATCTTATATTTTTGTAAAAAACATTCATCAACACAAAATAATAAATAATAAATTTGACAGACGCCAATGTAATGAAAATGTTGCCAGGCATAGTATAATATTTTACCCCATTTTTTCTTATTATTATAATTATAAAAAAAATGCATATTGAAAAAAATACATACATACTGCCAATAGTCTGATTCACATATAAATAGGTATTTTTATTTGCCAAATATTATTAGGGTTCCCCTTTGCCACGAAAAAAATATGTTGATTTTATTTTGTTTTGATAATGTGCAGTTGTTTTAACCTTTTTATGGTATGTGTTGTAGGATATATAATATAGCCTATGATTTTTTTTATTCTAATTAACATATATTTAACATTTTTAGTTCGATCCTTTTATGAATCGAAAAAAGATAACATTTCGAGGATAGCGTCATCAAAGCGGCAGTTGTTTAGAAAACATTTGCAGTTTCAGGGTCATTAAGAGATATTTTTTGAAGTACTTGGGTACATTTCATTTTATATTTTTTAATAAACATTTTTAACTTCATGTTTTATTTGAATAGTTATCTCCTTCCGAATCTTATTTTGTTTTAATGCAAAACATAATATCCAATAAAGTAATAATAATAATCACTTGAAGCTGATCGCACTCATAAGTCTCGTGATTCCTTCTTATATTATCTTCTTATACCTTTACGTTGAAACCGATTTAAATTAAATATATCACGTAAATTCTTAGAATGGCAAGAATTGAAATCAGTGTATGCTTTAATATGCGGGTGAAGCCGCGGGACAAAGCCAAAGTTAGTACGGAATTACTAATGAAAAAATATCTGACAGCTAAAATGATTATCTGATAACTATTCACTTGTTAAATTTAAGTGGGACTGGATTGGAAAAACTGGAAGAAATAGACGTAGGCATTTGCCTCCTCCATTTCTTCCACTTCTCTATTTATATCATAGAATAAGGCCATTGAGTATTATATATAAATTAATATTACAAATAGTATAACATTTTATGGAAGATAAATAACAAATATTTATATAAATATACCGCTTCTAACAGAATAATATAATTACATAATATATTTGTTAATATAACACAAGATATTACGTATATAAATAATTTAAATATTACACAAGTTAACAAAAATAAATAATGTTACATTTTTCTCTTTGCAAATAGTTAATAAATAATTATAAACGCAACCTAAATATTAATTCTATGTCGATGTCTACTATTACATTTTCCCCACTTTTTGGGGAAAATGTCAATAACTTGTAAACATTACTGATTTGCTTATGTGCGTGTGGGCAAACGTAATTACAGGCCGCTTATGCACACATTCATTGTGTTGTAGCTTCAACTTTGAACGGAATTTTGAATGTCACTATCACTCTATGTGTAATTACTCTAAGCTGTTTTTGTATTAAACCACTTTGAAAGTCATAATAAATCATCGCTCTTGAATTTTCTCAAGTCAATTCCATTTTCTCAACGACTAAACAAGTTTGACAAAACCTTGTGACAAGACCGAGAATCTTTTTTTAAATAAATAAATGGTATTCAATTTTAAAAAACCAAGGAGTTTTCAATTAAAAAGATTTAAATATGACAGGAACAGTGGAAATATTCCATTCCCGATACTTTTAGTGCAGCCTATGTATGTCATTCAATTTCAATGAGTGTATTATCATTCCTAATTAAACAGTATAACTCTTTTCAGTTGAAAAGAGGTATTCCGTCTTAGTCCTCACGGCTGACAACGCATCTGCATTTTATTCGCAAATGAGGATATATGTCTATGGGCCACAACAACCACTTACCATCAGGTGGACTGTGTGCTCGCTTGTCACCCTTATCCTATTAAAAAAAAAAACGATATTTCCATAATTATTTTTCTAAGGCAGCGACGCGCCGGGTACCAGATAGTATTTAATAATTATTGTCTGGTAACTTTTCATGTTGCTCCAATGATTAGAAATTTTGCCGTCTGGTTTTGCAAGAAAAATTATTTCAATATTTTTTTATTTCTTCTATTAACATGATTTTTTTTAATAATTCTCGACCTAACCAATGAATCTCGTTAAGACAATATGAAACCTCTTTTTTTTAGAACTTATTTATTTTGTATGCTATATGTGTACGCTCAATGTTGCTTTTATATGTCATAAATAAATACAAAAGATTTTATATTTATTTAAAACTAGTGATCGGACCCGGCTTCGCACGGGTGATTTCTGGATCTCGACTAGCGGATCCAATTGTGAATCTTGTAGACTAGACTATAATAGCCTTTGAGCGTGACGTTTAGCTACCCGCAAAAATGTTTTGTCAATCAGATATTTAGGGGTTTTTGAAAGTCGAGCAGTTTTTTATTATGACGCCGACTTCCGAATGTCGTCGGAAAATTTTACTTGCTCGGTACATTTTGGTCATTCACTTAACTATTTCTACTTCTCCGTTACCGTTACAGTATATCAAAAGTCCACAATTGAACATGCTCGTATGCCTATCCCATAGATTGCCTGAAAAGGGGAATATTTGACATAGTTGTCACGCTTGGTGTGCGAATTGGTTAACGCAGTTTTTTTTTGATGTTATTATGTTTTTTTTTTTTGTCACCTTTTACGACATCCACGGGATGAAAGATTGTAGATTCTCTTTCGCCGAATGTAGTGGACATTGCAATTAAAGCATGTATTTAAAGTGAGCTCATGTTGCTTGCTTATCTTCACGCACAATCCCTGACGGGGTAGCCAGAGAGAACAGATCGCCAAGTATCACGATCCTCACATACCTCTTTCGCTTCTTTCAGATTCATTATCTTCTTCATACATGCACGTCTAGGTATCCGAGTACTCTTGACCCTCCCCTCTTCGAGCAATTTGCTCACATGGTCTTCGAAAGTTAGTCTCGGTCTACCTCGACACCTTTTAATATTTACTTTCGCGCTATATATTTTCTTCACCATTCGGTCTTCACTCATTCGCTCAACGTGCCTAAACCATCGAAGCACGCCCTTATCAATTTTTGTGATAAGGTCATCTTTCAAACCTGCCATATTGCGAATCTCTTCGTTTCGCTTTCGGTCGGCCATGGTAACGCCGCACATTTTACGAAGAGATCGCATCTCCACTGCATTCAACTTGCTTTTATGCTTCTTCTGGCATACCCAGGTTTCGCTGCCATATAACAAAGTCGGTACCAACACTGCGTTATGTATTGCAAGGCGTGAGCTCATGTTGATAGTGTGAAACTATTATGGTATGTGTTGTGATTGTGACATAGTTGCAGAGTAGAGATATGTCAGATATATTTTATCTTGCGTCCAAAGCGCATCAGTACACGCGTCGCATATATATTCCTATCAATTTTTGTTTTAATAAAAATTGTAAAGGTAAGCCATATAAATTTCTTAATTAAGGCTAATTATCGTGTCGTTATCTATCATACATTTTGCTTACATAACATTGAAAAAAAAACCATTTTAAATAGGTATTCGACACGTAGTCTGTAATTGCGTAAACAATTTTATTGATAAAAGCTAATCCAGTGTCCATTAAGTATTGCCATGGAAATAAATTTAATTGCTATCAAAGTTAGAAGAACACCTTTTCTGTCTAGGTAGGTACCACCCTCTTGCCTTTTTTATTTATTTTTTTATAAAATAAGGGTGACAAGTACACATACCTGATGGTAAGGAATGATCTCATAGACATCTACATCTATCCTCGATTAAGAACCTAAAGAGACAAAGATGGAACGCCTCGTCTCCGGTTCTTTACCTAATTCTGTTGGCAAATAGTAGTGAGCAGATAGTAGTAGAGCCAGTATAAAACATTAAAAACAGCAACAAGACATTCCATCTAAGTTTTCAGAGGTGACAATGCATCTTGCACCCTTCTTTATTGTATCAACTTACCATCGGGTGGTCTTCGTGTCACTTCAGTTTTATAAATATTTTTTTATATACCAAACTTTATAGTACTTCTAAAATGTTTTAATTTACTGGTAGGTATATTTTGTAATAAATTGTTACTACTAACTTTTATTATAGTAAAACCTACTATGAAATCATTTTGCGGAAGATATCTGAAAAGTATTATACATAATTATTATTAGTATTACATAAATCTACACACAGTTAGTTTCAAATAAATAGAATACACTAATTGTGAATATATGTAGGTATATGAGCATAATATGTATAATATTATGTGAATCAAAATTTAAAATGTCAAGTGTCATATAAACTAGATTTCATTGTGGTAAATTGGTAATACGAATATATTCTGCGAGAGTAATATTGATAATATTTCAATTATATAAATTTTTCGTAATATTATAATATTTTGCTTGCTTAAAACGCATTCTGAAGTAGTGTCATTTACTGAGTCCGTTGAAGCTGTAAGAGCCAAAAGTCTAACAGCACTAACATCATCAGACACCAGAAAGAAACCATCATTTATTACTTACTAGCTTTGCCTGGATAGGATCTATTAACGTGGCGGTATTTAGATATAAGATAATCAAACACCATTTATATAATCCATTATTCGTTTTTTTAAACTTCAGTTTTCTTTTTAATTTTATTTATTTTTCGTTTTATGAAAGAAAAAGATTTCTTTAGATTTTGGAGACCCTTTTTACTGGCAAAGAAGCATTCCATCTTAGTCCTCACGGGTGACAACGCATCTGCATCTTGAGTCTTTATTGAGGATAGATGTAGATGTTTATGGGTCACAGTAACCACTTACCATCAGGTGGACTGTGTGCTCGTTTGTCACCCGATCCTATAAAAAAAAAGATTACTAGAAGTTTTATTACAATCGGTTCAGCCATTTTGAATTTTAGCCCTGCCAAATAGTTATTTTTTTTTTCAAATAGTTATTTGTCTTAATGGCATGCACATAATCTTCTCATTTCAATAAAAGGCGGTTAATACGATATTACAGACTGACACTTCAATTTCATTTATATGAATATAGATCACCGCCGTTTGGTTTCTTCACTTTTTAATTATAGTGTACTGAATGTGGTTCTGATTATCTATAATTATTATACGCATATTTTTTATTATAAAAACAGTTGGTATATCCAAGTGTGCATGGCCTAAGCGCTTTTTTAAAGTAGTTTAAATACACACAAGTTGTCACTAATAACCTTATTATTATACTTCCAATTTTCTAATAATTTTATGTCAAACTTCAATTTTAAAAAAAGTTCGAAAAATCCAAAACTGCACGACTCATAATGCTCATATGATCTTGATATGATCAGACTTGATAAATCTACGCCATAAGCCACTAAAAGCACCTTTTTATTTAAAAATAGCAATTAATCGATTTAAAAAAAAATAAGTTCAACAACCATTTATCTCTCTGACAATGTGCTTTTTATATCTTTTATATGTTCAATATGATTGTTAGATACGATTTTATGCGACAAAACGTTGTAATCTTGATTTTTAGGCCCTAGTAGAACATACCTACACGCTTTGCGCTTAAGGCATGCAATATGTAACTTTATGATAATGTTTCCATTATTGTTCATATCCCAGTATTTTGGTTATCAATTAATTCGATATACGCACACGTAATAAGGTACGTGAAGATATTGTATTGCATTATTGAAGATAAATCAGTGTCCTTCGCCAAATGAAACAGTTTATCTAAAGGTGCTGGCTTAATAACTTGTGGTGAGTTTTATTGTGCCATATAATTTCGTAATCTATAAATTTCTTGTCGTAGTTATGCTGTTGTCCGATTTCTTATCATGTTGTTCTTATTATACAGTTCTTTATTTCATATTGTATTATACACAAGACTTGCTACGACCGTTTCCAATTGAAATTACATACTGGCCCAATTTAAATTGTACTTATATTTATAAACAAAAATATTTATATAGTAAATTTTTTAAATAATGTGATGACAAGTATTAATGCCTATATTATATAATGCTGATATACTTATATGTGTATTATAAATTATATAGGTATACAATCTAAATTATTTTTTATTTAAGTTTTCGTTTTTAATATAAGCATTAATATTTGTAATCACTATTTATTTTTTTACTATTACATATTTGTTACTATTTACAACTACCTGCACTTCTCGTTAAAGCAGTAAATGTCATTCGTTTTTGATTTAATTTATTTTCCGTTTATTTGAAGTACCTGTTATTTTTTTTTCAAGAAACAACTTATCTAATTAGGTATTTCAAAAGTTCTAAACTAAAACAAGTTGGTAAAATCTTGTGGCGTCGAACTATAAAATTAATTTCATCCGATTAAGCACGGGTGCCGAAGGGTATGTATGTGGTCTATGGTGCTAAAGCCTTTTCGGAAACGGGCTTGTTCGGGAGCCTGGAAGTCGTCAAGACTGCGCGCGAGACGATTCGTAATGACTCTCGAAAACAGCACGTAGACGCGGCTCAGAAGGGCAATCAGTCTGTAGTTCTTCAAGAGAGCGTTGTCAAGTTCGAGGAGTACAATTTGCCACTTTGTCTGGCGTATGTGGACTATGAGAAACCCTTTGATTTCGTCGAAATTTGGGTGGTGCTGCAGTTCCTTCAGCGATGCCAAGTTGACTTTCGGTATATCGCAGTGCTGAAGTGCTTGCACAGTAAGGCTACGATGGCTATCCGAGTAGGGCTGCAGAGAGGTGTAAGACAGGGTGACGTTATATCCCCGAAACTCTTCACCGCTGTATTGGAAGATGTTTTCAAGCTTCTGGACTGGAAAGGATAAGGCATTAACATCAATGGCGAGTTCATCATTCACCTTCGATTTGCCGACGATATAGTCCTTATGGCAGAATCGCTGGAGGACCTAAGCACTATGCTCAATGACCTCAATAGAGTTACCCAACGGATAGGTCTTAAGATGAACATGGACAAAACAAAGATCATGTTTAATGTCCATGTCACACATATGCCGGTAGTTGTTGGGAGCACTAAGCTCGAAGTTGTTGACGAGTATGTTTACCGAGGACAAATAGTCCGACTAGGTCAATCTGACCGAGAGGTCAATCGACGAATTCAACTCGGTTGGGCAGCATTCGGGAAATTACGGCACATCTTCTCGTCAGGTATACCTCAAAACTTGAAAACGAGACTGTACAACCAGTGCGTGTTGCCAGTGATGACACATCGTGACGACACGTCGCTGCAGTCATGATTCCGAACCCGACTGCTCGAGCGTTGGCGGCACTACTGGTCTGCGGTCGGGCGACATGTCGTCTGCCGCTCTGGCAAACGACGTGTCGCTAGCTACGGAAGGTATTTCATAGAACTACATAGAAATCAGTAGTGTAGCGACGACACGTCGCCTGCTGTTGCTGTCTGCGGTCAGCTACGGAATTGTACCTTAAGAGAGCTCCATCTCTGGTGCGCAGGGTTAGGGCCAGCCCGGACGGCATTCTAAAAATAATAGTGGTCAGTAACGGTGTTTGCCCAGCAACTAATTGACTGCTGGACATATGCATTATATAACATTAAGTAACAGTTAATAATATTAATGCATGAATCCAATGTTAAGATAATAATAGAGTAGTTAATTAAATTTTTATAATAATTATAATTCTAGAAAAGTTAACATAATGATGAGTCCTAAATACTTGAAATTAAATAAATAATAAAATAATTATTAAAATATGCAGAGGAAATGTTTGTTGGCCGTAGGTAATTAATTGGAATAAGTCAATTCCATTCTTATTTTTAATCGTATTATATAACGCAAATTTTGTACGTTTTCTCTTTAATAAATATATACATATTACAATACATTACAATAATTTATACACCGTATTATCGGATTAGCTTTTTATTTAGGCTAATTATTAATTTGTTATCTATTGAGTAGCACCTGCGCGGAAATTAATTCATCAAAAATATCGGTATTGAATATTCTTGAATTAAGAGTTATACCTAATTTGTAACAAGTAAATTTTCTAACAGTTTCAATTAAAATAAACAATCTAATATGAATTAATGAAGCAATAACATTGTTAAATACGTAACCGTAATATAAATTAATTATTTTAAAAATATTTTTATTGATTAACTCAAAAATGTTAGCAAACTTTGAAGAAAACAGTACATGTTATGTTAATGGATAGGTACTTTATATAAAATCGCGTGGGTTTCTATTGTATAAGAAATGCAATTATAACAATTAGAATCATTCATTTTGCTAACAATCATTGATTTTAAATTATCGACCTTCTTATCATCAAGTTTCCGGCCTTCATACACTGACACATTTAATTTAATTATCATTAGCATGTAGTTGTGTTAAAACAATTAATGTTTCGTTTGTTAAATTTATCAACGCACGGTACGAGTATATTTTTTTTCTTTTCGCACTGTAAAGAACATGGCGGAGGATCAATCTGCTGGAATTGGCGCGCAAATTGGCAGCGCTATCAAAAATAAACTGGCGGATTCCATAAGAAATATGGATGTATTAAGTATAATACAAAATATCGTGGCCACTACACCAGAGGATGAGGAATCCGAAGAAATTAGAGAGAAGCTGCAGGGCGTGCTGAGGCAGTATAATGAAATGCCGGAAAACGAGAAGGTTCAATTTGCAAACCAATTAAAGGAGGCTCTAGCGACGAAATTACAAAGAAAATTACAGGACACGCCTATAAATTTAACCGGTTTGGATGAAGCTATAAGTCAGGCTATTATGTTCAAACTTTATCTAGTCGGTGCCGGCGTGTTACTTTTAATAATGGTTATCGGTATGTTTTTCTTACGTTTTTACATATCTATATACACTAATATTTACGCTAATCATGCTTTTTTAAGTTTATTTATTTATTACCAACAAGTAACATAAATGTCTTATGATAAACCAAAAACATTGATCTCACCATACCACCTCGATATATTGTTACACAGACTTCTGTGTATACTTCTGTAGTAGTATTACTAATACAGTGTACATTAGTCAGTCTTTTCGTTACAATGTTTAAGTAAAGAGCTACTACAAATTCATATTTATATGAAGTAAACAGAAATACATTTCGAGTTAGAACATTATTGCTACGGAAAAGTTAATGTACCCTCCGTACTAGCTTGCACTGTATTAGACGTAGTCATCTTCCTCAAACGCCACAACAATCACTGCACTCCATAATTTATAGTGTAAGCAAAATCATGCGACACTTCATTTTATACAAATTTGAAATGAATGTTTTAACGAAAAAAAAAAATAAAAGTATTATTTTAATTAACTTAAGTATTATGGATATGTTAGTGCACCTAATATATATCTATAATATAAAAATGATTCGCTGAATGTGTTGCTAAGCTCAAATCTCGAGAGCAGCTGAACCGATTTCGCTAATTATTTTTTTATAATATTCCTTGAAGTACGAAGATGGTTCTAACGGAGAGAAAAATTTTAAAAATTGCCTGAAAAAGTCTAAAGACAACACTTCTATATTCCCATACAAAAGGTTCGTAATAGTACTTAAAGTCAATTTGAACTTTAATACCATATTATATATTATAAAGTTTAAGTGTTAGTGGAGGGGTTCCGGGAAGGCAAAACAATTGAGTGACGTCAGTATCGTATAAATATTAATGTCAATATTTGTGTAGGTATTATAATAAGAAATCAGAAATTGTAATTTTCATTGTGATTTTTAGTGACTATTAAAATTAATTTTAAGTGTTTTATAATTTTTATTTTTTGATTTAATGTAATTGTTGACTTATCAACTTTCTTTTTTCTTTTTTTTTATCTTACTAGCTGACCCGGTGTCCCGAATAGAAGAAAAAGTATTAAAAAAAATTAAAGAATCGACTGTCAGGCGGTACGAAGTTCGCCGGGTCAGCTAGTGATATATAAATGTAGAGCCATGGTGGTCTGAGTTATATAGGGTGATATCGTTTTTAATGTGTACACCTACGCAATCATCCCTATTTGGATCCCTGTTATTATTAAGACATATCAAGACCCGCAACCCGTCTTGTTGACTATATTTTGATGCTTTAGGAGGGGGGGGGGGGGGGGAGGCAATCCGGGTGCCAGCTTAACTTCACAACTTAATTGATATGAATGATAACCAAACCAACTTTATATGATAGGTAGTAACTTTTACAACTTATCTCGTCAGAGTGAGTATGAGTATTCACATTCAACATATCGTTTTGTCACTTGTCGTATCCCTCACTTACTAATGTACTTACTACGAGAGAGACGCACTGAGCAACAAGCGAGAAACGGTAACTCGTAGTAGGTCTTCTGTATTATACTATGCTTTTTAAAAGCAAATTATAAGAATAAAAGCCATTCGGCAAGCGATTTGGAGGTAGATTTCTTCTTATTTATTTTCTGACTATCAAATAAAAATTAGTTAAAAGCTTAAATGTTTTGGACATTTTTCATGGATTTTAAAGTCAGAAATGGTACGACTTTCCATTGACGTCCGTCGAGTTGGGGGTAGATATTTTTTTTAAAAGAAATTTTACATTATTATCAGCACACACGCAAAGTTGCAACATTTGGAGACTCGTACTTTTTGAGAAAAAAATATTGAAAATCAACTATTTTTGCAATATTTGTCAGTTGCTACCGTAAAACTGACGCTATTTTGTATTATCGTTGTCAGTAAATGGATTTATATTTACATTATAAATGCAAACATGAAAAAATATAGATATTTTAGAAATCGATTTTTTGTGAATCGATACATCAGCTTACGATTCGAATCGATTTGAAATCGATCTTTTTCGGAAAGAATTGACATCCCTACTGAAGATGACAGTGACAATACAAAATAGCGTCAGTTTTACGGTAGGAATTGACATAAATATTGCAAAAATAATTGATTTTCAATAATTTTTCTCAAAAAGTATGCGTTTCCTCATGTTGAAACTTTGCCTGTGTGCTTATAATAATGTATCCTTTCTGTAAAAAATATCAAACTCCAACTCGACGGACGTCAATGGAAAGCTAAGCCTCAGAAATCACTGCAAAGAAATTTTCAAAAGGGCAAGTAAAGAAACAAAAATACGAGGCAATTAGATGAGGTTTAAAATACCTTCAATGACAAATCACTATAAATTTAAGTAAATTCTCTTAATTTACAGAAGCAATTTATTAAAGAGATTAGTTTCTAATAATGTTTTAAATTCTAATAAAACGTTTAGAATTTTAGTTGTATTCTTAATTCAATTAACTCGTAACTCAATTCTTATAAGTAACATTTAAAAAATAATTAATCTTAGTGTATTGGTTCTGAGGGGTCCCTTCTAAATATTACTATACTCTTAGGTGGGATCTACAAATTTGGCATGTTGCAATGTGTTTCTCTGGAACTTGACAGATAAAGCCATTTTATTTAGGTACAGGGAAGTCCCAACAAATACTTTTCTGAAGTGAGTAGTTTCTTACATTTATTTATTTTCATTCCATTTTACATATCTACCTAAATATTGGCTGGCATGATTATTTTTTTATTACATACTTAATGTTTACTTCAATAAATGTGAAATTGGATTTTGAAATACATCTACCATAAAGACCTTTTACAAATAAAGATTCACATATATCTAACCTGTAATTTAGTTTTAGAACGCAAATCATGGCGAAAAGTGCTTAAAGTACCAATCATTGTACAGCTTACCCTACATTGTTGAGATATTGGATGTATAAAATATGTAATTATTAATAATAATCTTTATATATAAAAATTACGTGTCACATTGTTTGTCCGCGATGTAAAGTTTTATCAAAATAAGTTTAATAATTTTTGCGTCATCTAACATAATATGTACCTTACTTTCACGTCTTTAACATTAAGGTGAAAGCTCCAGGGTGGCCCGCGATATTCAAATTTTCTTGCGTTTCTTGGAATTTGCAGGTCAGGGTCAGGTTACTGGAAATGAGGCATTCCATCTTAGTCCTCACGGGTGACAACGCATCTGCATTTTGATTCGCAAACGAGGATAGATGTAGATGTCTATGGACCGCAGCAACCACTTACCATCAGGTGGACTGTGTGCTCGTTTGTCACCCTTATCCTATAAAAAAAAAACAAAAAAAAAAGTTGGATGTTTAATAAAATATGATTCGCGACCGTAACGAGTATGTGTTTATAGAATTATTATCATTAAAATCACCAATACATCCCTCTAAGTTCATATAATCCCTTTGAATTGAGTTTTTCTGGAAATAGCCATACAGTGGAATTATACAAACATAGATGGTTGTATTGATGATTATAATCCTGTAAATACCATACTCGTTACGGTCGCGAATCATATTTTGTTAAACATACAACCTGACACTGACCTGCAAATTGCAAAAAACGTAAGAAAATTTTAATTTCGCGGTCTACCCTGGCGCTTCCACCTTAATAGGATATAAAAGGGCGTCAAAGGAATCAGTCGCTCGGGGCGCCTAGATAGGGCCAGCCCAATCCATTTTTATTCCACAGTTGAGATAAAGTTACTTTACTATTTCTCCTCTCCATACCTAAACGCCACGCTTAGCAAGTGTTTTGGCGAAAGCTGCAAAAGACATCTACTTTTAACGCTGCATCCTATCGTCGAACTAAGCACATTCTTCTATTAAGAATCAAAATTCAGATGCGTTGTCACCCCTGAGGACTACGATGGAATGTCTCGTTACCAGTAAAAAGGGTATCCGGTTCTCTACACTCACCAAACGTAGCGCAGCATTATTCTGCTGTTTACCGCTGGTATTGTGTTACCGTTTTTACTGATAAGAAGGCACTCCATCTTAGTCCTCAAATAACCCCGATAACGCATCTGCATTTTGTTTCTTGATCGAGGATAAATATAGTCTATGGGCCGCAGCATCCACTTAAGAATTTTTACGTGGTAGAGCCATGCTTCAGTTATATTATTATGGTTGTAGCACGAATGGGTCGGTTCGACCGGGGTAGGACCACGCTTTTACAGAATACCAGCGTAAAATAGCAGCTTTATGCTGCTGTTTGTTATAGTGAGTGTAGAGAGCCGTAGACCCTTTTTACTGGAAATGAAGCATTCCATCTTAGTCCCCAAGTTTGACAAAATGCCATAAACATCCAAATCGAGACTTACCGTCCGATGGACTGTGTGCTTGTTTGTCACCCTCATATAAAAAATAATATTTAAGCTTTTAGAAAAGTTCTAGCTACAACATTACATTTTATTATCTTGACAACAGAGTCATTGAAGGCTTCTCCAACTGTCGCCGAATCATTACTTAAACAGAATGTTAATACCTGTTTAAAAGAATTTAGATTTGAAAAAGTATTACCGCATAATATTGTAAAATACTTCAAAACCATTGATGTAAAGAAAACCGCAGATTTGTGGGGGATTTCCGTTACAGTGATTGCGTCCATAATAGATTTAATTGCACCTCATCTTGCTATTATTTTTAATACTTGTATCGATTCTGGTGTGTTTCCTGATTTAATGAAGTATAGTAAAGTAATACCTTTATTTAAATCTGGTAGTACATTGGACCCCGCTAATTATAGACCTATTTCTGTACTACCAACTCTCAGTAAAATTTTTGAAAAAATAATTTTGGATCAATTGTTAATTTTTTTTAATACAAATAAATTACTTCATAAAAATCAATTTGGTTTTACAAGGGGTCGCTCGACGTCTGACGCCGGTGTTGAGCTTATGAAATATATTTTTAATGCCTGGGAGAATTCACAAGATGCCTTAGGTATTTTCTGTGACCTTTCCAAGGCTTTCGATTGTGTTCATCATGATACATTAATCAGGAAACTACAACATTACGGTGTAAAAAATTTGGCGCTTAAACTTATTACTTCATATTTAAGTAACAGAACTCAAAAAGTCGTCATTAATGGTAAATGTTCCTCCGGATCGGTAGTATCAATGGGCGTTCCTCAGGGCTCGATTCTTGGCCCATTCCTGTTCTTAATCTATATTAACGACTTACCTTATCTTGTAGGGGACAATCACGATATAGTATTATTTGCTGACGATACCTCTTTAATTTTCAAACTGAAACGGCAGTCAATTAAATATGACGATGTAAATAATGCTTTATCGAAACTAGTACATTGGTTTAACGCCAACAATTTGCTCTTAAACGGCAATAAGACAAAATGTATTAAATTTACAATACCTAATGTAAAACATTCGAAAACCAATGTGCTCTTAAATGGGGAGGAGTTGAGTCTTGTGGATACCACTGTTTTTCTCGGTATTACTATTGACGCGAAACTTCAATGGGGCCCCCATATATCTAAATTAGCAAGCAGACTTAGTTCTGCAGCATATGCTGTAAGAAAGATTAGAAGTCTCACAGATGTTGAGACAGCTAGGTTAGTGTATTTTAGTTACTTTCATAGCGTAATGTCTTATGGAATTTTGCTATGGGGTAATGCGACTGATATTGAAGCTATATTTGTTTTGCAAAAGAGAGCCGTACGGGCGATTTATAATCTAAATTGTAAAGAGTCCCTTAGAGAAAAATTTAAAGAAATAAACATATTAACTTTGGCATCGCAATATATTTATGAAAATGTAATGTATGTACATAAAAACATAAATAGCTTTAATAAGAATAAGGATGTTCATACCTTAAACACTAGGAACAAACATAAGCTTGTAATGCCACTTACAAGACTCCACAGAATTAGTAATTCATTTATGGGGCAATGTATACGCTTTTACAACAGAATCCCAGAACATGTTCAAAGTTTGTCAATAAACAAGTTTAAAAGTTTTATTAAAGAAAAACTGTACAAAAAGGGTTATTATAATATCAAGGAATACATGAATCAAAATAACCCCTGGGAATAAGGTGATCGCCACCATGCTGGTTCTATGAAAATTCATTTAAAATTGTATAAACAAAATTATTGTTAAGTGAAATTATGTTTAAAAAAAAGTCCCGCTGGGTTTCTTGCTGGTTCTTCCCAGGACAGAGGTATTTTCCGAACCAGTGGTAAATAAAATAATGACTTTCAATAAGTATTATGTAATAATCCATATTGAATAAAAATCATTCTATTCTATTCTATTATATTTTAATTAAGATACATACGAGTATGCGTACCCAACATTATACTTTATATTTTGAATATGATTTTGCCGAAACTTTAAAACAATATCTTGTGAGGTTTAAGAATGTCTAGATATCTGCTCTGGTACAGTAGAACGCCGATTATCCGAATTAATTGGGACCGGGGTCGATTCGGATAATCGGACATAGTATGTAATATAGAAAAACGAACTGTCACACATAGAATAAACTTTATTAAGTTAAGTTAAGTTAAGTAATAAATGGTTTTACACTTTATAAAGTTTTATAAAGTGTAAAACCAGCTACACCCATTTTTTCACTGAACATTCGCGCCTTTTCACATAAAATCAATCCTGAAATCGGTTTTCAAATAGATCGTTGCTGCAGAAACCACGTAAAAACAGCATTCTCAAGCTGTTCATCCTTTGCCTTTTTCATTACTCCATCACCAGTTTCCAACGCAGTCACAAAACTTGAATTTTTTTCAGTTATTTTTAATATCAGTTAACCAAGAACTGTAAGTAAGTAACATTACTTACAGTACTTGGTTTTAATTTTTTATATTACGCTTAGGACCGATTCGGATAATTGGCGATTCGGTTAAACGATTCGTTGCGCCACAGAAGTTGATGACACACCTATTGTGCCATCAGCCATGTGTAAAAGTAATGTTCTTTTTTATACTTTTTTTCACTTGTTTAGACCTAATTAAGTTTATTTGACATCAAACATCAGTTACTAATGGAAGGATACTTGTTTTTAGTGGGTAACGACGTGTTTTTCTACGTGTTTTCTTTGAAATTGAGAGTGACTTTTTTTGTGCAGAGATTACAAACCTTATATACTATTTTTTTGTTATAAAAAATTATTTATATAAGTAGGTACAGCTAAATCACCCTGGAAAACCTTGGTCTTTATTAAATTAAATTTCCACCTAATAATAACATTTATAAATATGAAACAATCAAGATCCTCAATTTGGAAAAAAATAAAGTTTATGATTCATTGATATTTACAAATGTTAAATATTATTTAATGTTATACAAATGTAAAAGTAAAGTCGATCTGAGAACCTCTAATTAGTAAGAATAGCAAAACAAGTGTTTTCAAAAGGAAAAAAACGCCGGCGCTATACGGCGGCGGATTGACAAAAGACTATTTATTAGCGAACTTTTTTTATGCATGAACGGTTTCGAACTGTTTCAAGCAAAAATAAACCTTATACCATATCACAAGAGCACATGGTTAAAAAAAAGGTTGTCATCCTCTAAAAATTTCAAATTTTCAAAAATATCCAGAAACGAAGCCGCAGGCATGAACTACTTGCAAAATAATGAATATTTTAATGTGGATAAATTTTCCAAAACGCAATTTGAGCGAGTTATAACGATTTTTAAAAAGACACGACTCGTGTGTCATACGCCACACACAAAAGTAGTCGCCCGGTACGTAGTAGCACTGAACCGGTTAATCGGCGTTTTACTGTAGTTTATTATATTTAAACTTCATGCGTTTCTTTCAACTGGGACAAAATGATACAGAATAATACCGTCAACTGTCGAATGATTTTGATGATGGTCATGATGTTTAAAAAAAATTGGCACAGCAAAATTTCTTTTATGCGTGACTTTGTTTTTACCTATGTGATGTTTATGTTAATAAGCTTAGTTCAATTTAATGTTAGTGCTATTTATTTGAAAAAGTATGTGAACAATCTGAATAGCAGAAGCCGCTCGAAATAATTTTTGAAAACCCTAAACAGGCCGTGATTCTGTAAATGTGAAGTTTGACAGTTCAGAAGTAGGTTACACGAAATTGACTGTGTGATTCTTTTGCCGACGCACTTAGCTGTAGGTCGGGATATCTGAATTTGAATTCCAAACACAACACAACATACTACTTGGTTTAGATGTTTGTGACATGACCACTTTTTTGGTCAGATCTTATCTGGTGATAAAATATATGCGTCGCCCTGTGGCGTTTGTAAAAAATTTAACATGAAATAAAAAGTACCTATTATGAATATCCTAAAGCAGGATTGTGAATATTGTTCCTGTACCTTTGAAAGAGATCAGGGCTGTTGGGGCTCGTGCTTTACATGAGAGAAAACATATTGTTGGTTTCCTTATTGTTTGGTGTCCATCACACTGCATCAGATAGAAGTTAGGGCGAGAGAGGGCTAAATGTAAGACCTATAGTAAAATTCACTGCCGCGCATGGTCTGCTGCGGTTGCTTGAAGGATATGCTATAATCCCAAAGCTGGTCACCTTTGACGCTGCTTTTTGTAGCTGGTCTTGACATTTTGCGTCTGTCAATACCGTCATCTACCGGAAACCATGAAGAATTTTACATGTGCACGTGGTAGAGCCATGCTGCAGCTATATTATGGTTGTACCACAAATGGGTCGGCTCGACCGGGGTAGGACCACGCTCTTACATAATACCAGCGTAGCAGCGTAGAACAGTACTTTTCATTGACGTCAAGCCTCTATTTCACTTGTGACTTGTGGATGGGATCCGCGAAATCTGATTATTGTTCAATTTCTAATCCCTGTATTAGCGCGTTATCATATTGCTGTTTAATGGACTTGGCAGTACAAAGTTTTCTTATCCTAAATAAAAAGTTATTATCCGCACTATGAATTTATCCTGTATAGTGGTCTTAATCTTTCAGTTTTTTTTTTATAGAATAAGAGTGACAAACGAGCACGCAGTCCGTAAGTGGATGTTAAAAAACACGACAACGCATCTGCATTTAAATTTTTGATCAAGGGTAGATGGAGATTTCATAAGACACAGCAGCCACATTACTATCATGTGGTCGAGTGCTTTTTCTAAAAATGTGCGTCACTTTTATTCTCTTAACACAACCACGAAATGGGTGGATTAATTTTCTTAGCCACGGCGCTATAATTTATTTAGTTATAAATATCTTATGAGCAAACATGTCTGAATGCCGAAGTCGAAAAGGACAACGAAACTTTTTGTCTATAGAAAGAAACCAAGTATTTGCATGTTGACGTTGAATTCCCAGAGAGAGAATATCCTTGCTTGGGACTACATCAATGCAAAAAAGCAAATATCGAATATTATTTAATCTAATATTTTTTCTTTACAGTGTTCTTCGGATACAAACTCTATAAATCAATAAAGGATAAGGAGAAGAAGCGAGAGGAGAAAAAGAAAGCGAAACAGATGAAGAAAAAGAAATGACGGACTCTTTTGTAACACATTGACCAAGCGACGTTAGTTTAAAGATTGGATACGTTTTTGCCTGAAATATTATGCGTGCGTACAAGTTACCTGTATTAGAATATAGTTGTGAAATATATTTCCTGTTATCGAATATTTTAAAACGGCGGACCACAGCTGGACTCACTAAACAAAGTCTTGCATTCACTATCCAATAACTAATATAATTAAATTAATACATTTTATTTTGACAGCTTATAAAAAGTTGGATTGTTGGTTACGTGCACATTTTAACATCAAGATATAATAATAATTAAATAATCTCTATTAAAACTTATAAAGGTTACGAACCAATCATTTTTGCACTGATTCTTACTGTATCTTGGGATATCAGTACCTTCCCATACAATTTTACAATATTAAATTTTTATTTTTATTATATATTTAATTATTATAATATAATGAATATTATATAAATATTATATATATAATGAATATTATATATTAAATCTACATTAATTCATAACAATTGTATTTCCGACTGTGAAACAAATAGCCATTTTCCACTACTACAGCCACTTTCACAAAGTCGAACTAACACTTGTTTCAAGTCTACCTCTTCTCCTACTCTTGTAATAGCTGTGTACTGAGATACCGAGGAGCTGTCCCATGTTTTGTTACATCTGCAGTCACGCCTCTTTACGTTGCACATCCTCCGTAGCATTTTCACTATCGTGACGTTGAGCTCCTCTACATATTTTTGCTATCTAAGCTGATGCTTATCTAAGAGAACGAAAATAGGTAAAGATGATAGTTGATACAATTTAACAAGTTTTTTTTTATTTACGGTTTCAAAGGCTGACGACGACGATAATTGTCAGGGTTACCGATTACCATATATACAGCAACTCCTAGGTTCGATTCAAAACCAGAACAAAACAAAATATACACTATATGACAAATATATTCCGATATTATTCAGAAATTGGCATGTTTATATTTTGTTTGTTGTTTATAGTTATATGATTGTTTTGGGCGGTGTATTACCTAAATGGCAAATGTATATTCCTATGTTTTATTACTTATAATTTCAATATTGCCAACGTATATAATAATGATATGACGCATAATATTCCAGGCAGTACCTTATTAAACATATTATGACTGAATTTATAAATATTAATTAAAAATAAGTAACAAGCATCTGTCTATCAATGGATGTAAATTTTTAATTTACGTATCTATGTGCAATTTATTGTAATTTGTAACGAAATCATAAACAAAATGTTATTCATAAAAATTCTTTAAAATGCTTTGCTTTTCGTATAGTTCGTTTACGCTTATAAATCGTCTTGGATAGTTGTAATTTATTGTATGTGATCGTGGTTACACATTTTACATGTGAAATTTTAATTAATACATTTATGTATGAGAATTTACTTGCCAACAATCTAGTTATTTCAAAGTTAGTTTTATAAAAAAAAGTCAAAGCACAAACTTTTGAGGAGGCGTTATCTAAAATGAATATACCCATCATAAATAATGTAAATCAACGAAATAGTTATACACTTCGAATCCATTCAAGACTTATTTTTCTTTAGAACTGTCCTTAGTATAATTAAAATTAATATTTTTTTAAATACATTTTATTGATGTAAACAGGGAAAAACAAATAAGTACTGCTTATATTTTTTCATGTTATGTTTAAAGTGTTGCAATTACATTCCCTATATTTAGAAGTCGTTCTGTTTGAAATATATTTACGTTTTTAATCAAGGTCTTTCATTGAGTTTGCAGTTTATTGTGGGTTCTCCATATTACATTGCGAGTCGAGGGCAAGAGTCCCGCGTTATATCGAGTGACACATCCATAGCAATAAACCTATTCTACACGATTCTGCGTATATTTTGCAAACATGTTTTAATAACATCATCATCAATAAAGCCCATTGCTAATGTTGATCAATTCATCAATCAAATGTCTTGAGCCACCTACATCCATCGACTTCCTGAATGTTCCTAACAGATTGTCACTCCATTGTTTTAATAATCTCAGCGTAATGTAATTTTTTTTTTTCGAAATTATTTATTTCATTTTATTAAAATTGTGCCATGTATAATTCGCTAAGCAAGAATGAATACCTAATTTGATTATTTTTTTTGACATGTTTAAATTCTTTTATATCAACATTTTAAAAGGTTTTTTTGTGATGAATTTAGTGCTCTAAGTTTTCTTACCCCTTCGTTCGTTACTTCACGTATTCAGTATCCCTTTGTTTGTTTTGGAAACTAAATTTGTTGTTTATTTTGTGCTGATAAACAATAATAAATTTTTTTTAACTTACCAAGCACAGAATAGGACGGAGACAAGTTTAAAATAACAATACGAAAACACAAAACAAACTTCACACTAACAAAACCCTATTTGGGCATTGGCATCAAAGAGTATATAATCACTACTGTATGTGTGTATATATTTTTTACAAAAACAAAAATAGAACTTTAATCAGATAAAAAATTATTTATACTTTGTTTTTTTTTTAACATTAAAAAAATTTAAAAGTAATAATCGAAACAGACAATCAAATTTTGATTGGTCTTCAATCACTTACATTTAAATAATTATGTTTAAGAACCTACCCTACCTAACATTGTAGACAACTGCAAATCAAAGTTTATTTGTATAGATTTTCGGAAAGCTTTGCCTTTTAAAACAGCCCAGTATTGAGTTGATAATATTATAAAGAAAAAAATATGAAAAATAACCTTGTAACGCAGATCTCGAGTTTTATATACCTTATACTTAATTGGAGACTGTATAGAATATTAAATATACTACAAGATTTATATAAGGATTATTTCAATTGAAACACAATATCAGAAAGAATGTTTTTTATTTATCATTACAGCTATATTTACATCAATAAATATTCTTCCCGGATTTTATAGAAAAATAAATTCAGAATGAATATCTTTGGGAATTTTATAACCGCAAATGGGATAAGGCTGCCGCAAGGACCTGCGAGTAAATATATTGACTATTTGCAATGCACCAACGAATACATGTTTCTGCAACGCTTGAGTACAAGTTTAAAGAGTACATACATAAAGCAGTTTGCTTTTCAAAACCATACATCGAAAACCACCTTCATGTAATTTAAGGAATCTTTGTTTTAACATTAGTAAGTCTGGTATTATTTGGTAAACTATAAATCTATAGTTGATTTATTTACCAAGCTTATGGACAATATTAAAAACGCTAAACATCTTATATCAACAACATGAGTCCACTTTGAAAATAGGTCTAATATTAGATACCGCGATGGAAGATCGCACGCAATATATTATATTGAATAAGAATGTTGATATTAATGCATTTGCTATATTATGGATGCATGGACAATATAACAATTATATATAATTATAACAACCGTTATGTAGCTGCAGTAGTTTCCAAAAATACGTCATTATTTTTCTCATCGTCAGTGCGACACTTCAAAGACCAAAATGTGCCAAAATAAAAAACCTATGCAACAACATCGTTCTGATATTATTTATTTGGTGCAACATGTGAGCGACATTTGCAAAGTATTGTAGATGATTGAGAAAGTAAAGCTATATAATATAAATAACTAAAAAAAAAATGTCAGTAACGTAAAATCAAAGTACCTTTTAACTAATAAGAAAAGACAAAGAACATGCTAGTGTATATTCATCTTTATTGCTTTTCAAAACTTATAGAAATCAAAGCATAAGGTCCAGTCAATCAGTATCGGACGATTTAAAGGCATTTGACAAAAATATCCATGTTCTCATTTGGCCAACCTTTTGTCTTTGTAAATCAATAAACACTGTTTCTACAACCAAGCTATTACTAATTAATATATATTATATATGTAGTTTCAAGTTTTAATAAGAATCGAACAAGCGCAAATGTATATTGCCATGGTTATTTTGTCAAATACATATTTCGTATGATCAATAACGTAATTGTGTATACCGTACTATATTTCATATTATACTCTCTTAAAAGTCAAGCCATATAACCATTAGTATGTCGTCTATATAGTAGAATATAAGAATATCTCATTTCACGTAACAGTAGCACACCATGCCGGATACGAAATACTCAAGCCAGAACGAAGCTCGTTTAATACAACTCCTTTATCTATTAAAGTTGAAAGTATATCTTCCACATACATTTTTTTTATACATTTTTCAGTTTTCTAACACCGCAGACATCTCACAACACTTTCCTTTACTAGTTGGTACGACTGGATATATCATAACCACATTCACGACTACGGTACAATACACGTAAAACTAATATAATAAACGAATGCCGTTATAGTACGAGAGCGATAAGTTCCGATTGGCTGTTGGATGATCAAGTGACGGTCAAAAGAACAAATTAATAAATCGTGATTAGCGAATATTTCAAATTCGAATGTTTTGATAAGCAAGCTAGATTACTTTTTCATGGATCGGAAATTGATCCGTAAAATTTCATGGAAATCGCAGGATACGCTTTCGAGAGACTGCTAACAAATATAAAAGGTAAGCTAATAAGAATAGTTGGTATATACTCGAATGAAGATACCATCACAAATTCCTATTAAGATGTTTGTGAAAGACTGCCGTAAATACGAACACAAAACATATTTTAATGCGACGTACCTATTGTTGAAACAAATTTAACTTTAGAGAAAATGCGTAATATTGAAATATTTAGTTTTCACTCGATTTTTTGCGTTCGAAATTTTTAAAGATTATTTTATAGTTTGGTGTTGTGAAAAGTACTTCAATTATAGAAACGTCCATACCATTATTATTATATAAACATGTTTATTTGAATGGGATTATTATGATAGTCGCTAATAAATTTGGTAGAGTGAAACGTCATTTTGTCCCAAGACAGCGACATGACTAAAGTAATTAAGAAAAAAAAAAACAAAAAAAACTAATACACAATATAACGATACTAGTTATACAACCTTTATATACCTGACACCGAGCTATATCACATTTTCATTAAGAAACTTGGCCGACTTACGTTTCTTGAAATCACTTCTATCCATTCTAATCAACTTAAATAAGATTGATTCTCTTCGAGACGTCAACACCCATACCTCTATTACAGTCCGTAATGGTAAAACAGTGTAGTAACAGAGGTTACAGAAATAATCAAACTAAAAAGTAAAAAAAAAACTCGATGAGAAAATTATAATTTCAGCTACTTTTTTACACTATGTACAATCTTAATCTAACTTAAACGAACGAACGTAACAAATGCCTAGTCTACATTTCAAAATTAACCTATAATTAGAAACTTATAATATCGAATTATTTTTTTAAAATCTACGGAGAATCAATTTAACTCTTCATTAGTGTTGCCAACTAAATTCAATCTTTTGTTCTTAAATCACTTATTCTATAATTGTATTTTTATTACTTTTTTATTTCATTTTAAAAACGCCTAACTAGTTATCATGAATCATAAGAATCGTCTCAACTGTAATTACTACGTTAGGATTTTTTCTGACAGAAAATTAAATTGTACTATTTAACATACTACATTGAAAAGCGGAGCTGAAGTCAACCCTTTGCCTACATTAGTCTCAACTTAATACTTAAAGTATTAAGACGATTTGTTAAAATTAACATATTTTAAATACTTAAAGAAGAAATTTCTAAATGACATTTGCGTATTTAAATATTACCTAAATAAATATTTTCAGCTCAATCCCAAAGATTTGACTAATTTCGTTATGGTTATGATGTGGTCTGTTTATCATCAACAAAATTATCGTAAATTAAAAACAAAACTCACTTGACACATTTAAAATGTTTATAAAATTATCAATACAATCATTGCCATCGAGGTTTTGGCGCGTAAGGATGTGTGAAACATACTATAATCCAGACGCGCCCATTGGCGAAAATAAATTCTTTAATTAGCGTGTGTTTGCTAAGCTATAGATAACATTTAGTACGATTTTTTTATTTTTTAAACATATATTTTTTTAATCGCACAAATGGATCCACTACTAGGTTTGATAGACTGTAAATTACAAACTTTTGTTTAACAAAACTTATGCGTTTTCCAACGATTTACAGAAATTAGTACGAACGTCAAAATCATCAAAACTACACTTTACTAACAATGCAGTCTTGATAATAAAATCTCAATGTGCTTCATGTACACTTGAAAGAAATATCAATTTGTATACCAGTTAATTTACAAGTGCAGAAACTTGATCACTATACAAATTTTATGTAGAAGTCTGTTTTTCAATCATTAGTAAATTACACATTCAGATAAATAGCTTCTGTGTAATTTAATAACATACGGTACGATTTTGGCTCACGATTTAAAAACAACTTTCAAATATGGTATATATACCGAGTAATAATATCTTATATCTAAGTCAAATTATTGCTTGCGTTAAATGTTGATATAATTTTAATGCAAATAAACAATAAGTTCGATTTCAATATTTAGTCAGTCAGCAAAATATTTACTAATACATCTGGTGGTGGCAAGTAATATTGGATATTGATAATCACTAATACTAGTTTACTATTGGATACGCGGGTATATAAGCTTATTTCAACATCTTTACTTCATTTATTTATAAATATCACATGTAGCATGAAAACAATTTGATTAGTTTAAAACTAAATTTGTACTAAAAAAAAATTTTGGTATAATTTGTAGGTAGACTTCACCTGTTTCTTATCGTTCACATAGTTTATCAACCAGTAAATATCTTTATTAAATGTACATATTTTATCTAATTCAAAATTGTTCTATTTTACATGAATAACAAATATATAAAAAGGAAATTTATATATTTAAAACAGCGCCGTCTTTCGTAACCCAAGAGTAAATTTTGCTTTAGTTCAATTACAAATACAAAAAGATGTCAATTTACAAATGATACTGAGGAAAGTTTTGCATCATCTTTTATTGTCACGCTACAAGTTAGTGACAACTATATAAATATGAATTACGTGAATATTAAAAGAAAATCTATTTAAATATGTATAGTGATGTCAGATTTAATGCGAATTAATTTTCCAAAAGTACCTTTATATTTTATTTCAAAATATGAAGAATACAAAGTATTATTTTTAAACTTTTTAAGAAAGTTCTACAGTTAGTAACAACTCGTCACATAGTGTTATTTTTATATATTATTATATGTACAGTCATAATTATAAATATAGAACCTTTCCAAACAAAATATCAAACTTTATATATTTTTTTTTTGTAAAATTTTCTCTAATTTTTAAAGAACTCTATTAAGACAGTATTTTAATAGAGAAATTTAATATTTAACAATAACAAATTTGTTAGTGATATACAAAAGCTGGATTTATAATGTTTAATTGGGGTTAAATCGTCCAACTATTTTAGAATCGCGTAAACACTAGATACAGCCCTTATTTATGAGATAAAACTGTGCAAGTTATGTTTATGAGCATAGCTAAGACTGTAAAATAGTTTAATGGGATTTGATTATACACATTTTTAATAAAGCAGTGTGAAAAAGCTGACTTAAAAATATTTAATACAGTCCCAGTTTAGTTAAGTTCTTTAGGGATCTTAGTCCTCTCTTAGCCACACCCATTTCTTTTTTGTAAATATCCCGATTATGACACGGCAAAGAACGTCCCAGTGTTCCAAATAGTGCAGTATATACACCATCATACAACCAGAGAGATATTACAGAGTAGGGAAATCAACTTAAAAAGAAAGTTTTCTCCTATTTGTAAGCAAAATATAGCAATGTTATATAGTGTCTCTGTTTTTTTGTATCATCAGCATCGACGCGCACGTTCCGTAGTCAGTAATACCTCTATGGACACAACAAGCGAGCCAAAACCGACCGTTTGACGTAGAATATAAAGGGTAATAGTGAAAAAATCATTGTTACACTACACTAGTGAGGTCCGTAAGTTGTTGTTGAGGAACGGCGACACACGTAGCGCTATGGCGGCGGCGGGAGTGACGTCACTTGCCCGCGTGCCCGTTCCCCAGTGTTGGCTCGATGACCTGCAATACGAGCGACGTAGTGAGCGCACAGCCGTGTGTCGTCGTTCCCAATGAGGCTGGAAGAACTGACGCTAGGCGGGGGTCGAATTTAATTTACAAAATTTACTTTTACAGACTAACGTTCAACAGCCGTCCCAACTGACAATAAGTTTCAATGAACCACCGCCACGCGTCCTTTATTTACATTCGCAGTTCAGATTGGTTGCATTGTATAAAAACATATTTAAACCCACAAACACAATCCGAACTGCAAAGTTAGCCCGCCACCAGTTTTGCCAAGCGAAATCCCAGCGATTATAGTGATTGCAATCCATAATTACGAAGGAATATCCCATTATAAATTTAAATTTCAAACTTTTTTTTCTAAATTCCGTGTCTTTGGAACGGTAGTTTTCGAGCCCCATAAGGTCACGATATACACAGCTGCGCGCAAGCTATTATTTAGCTGTTACATTTTAAATTCAAACAAAAATATACAAACATAGTAACATTAATGAAAATTACGATAGGAATAAGACATAAAAATAATCTGTATCAAACGAAAAATAGGTTACTCTGTAAAAAAAATAACAGCTAAACAAGTAGCAAATACACATGTAAAAATAAGTGGTTTCTCTCACAGACCATGTTAAATAGAATCATAAAGCCATATTCACACATGCAGAGTTGTCCTCAGTTACTTCAAAATTAACAGTGAACCTAATAATTTCCATTAGTGATGGATGTAACACCAGTTATAATATCAGAAGTGTTGTTAAAGGAGGTGCACACTTAAATTTTATATATATTCTAGCAAGTAAGTACAACAGTGGAAGAAAAATTCTTGAATAAATGTATAAGTTTTATTGTAACAGTTAAAAATCATAATATTTACGATTTCGTGAAGTCAACAATGCAATAAGTATAATGAAAATAACAAATTCTTATAATTGTTTTACAAGTTCAGAAAACAACTAAGTTGTTCTATAAAACACAGTCCAGCGGTGGCAATCACCCGTTACATAATTTCTAGGGTGACAATTTTAACAACAGCTCACTACCTAACTAAAGAAATGACCTAGCGTATAATAATTTCTTAAATATACGCATTGATTAAAATAATATTTACGGATTTTATCTTGTTAAAATAAACTCTTTTTATTCCAGACGTTTCGGATGCTTTACAGCATCCATAATTAAGGTGACTATGTTTGACGCCACGATGTTATAGTTAACGAAAACTACCTAATTAAAATGCCTGATTAATATTAAAAAAAAAATTGAACGTAGCCTTCGTTAATTATGACATCAGGACGTCAAATATGACCATGTCTGTAAAGCGCCCGAAACGTTGAAAATAAAAAAAGTTGAAATTAAACGCGATAAAATCCGTAAAATTAAACTTACTCAATGACCTAGCATACTAAATAGAATCTACAAAAAAGTGTTTGGTATCATCAATTTTAAAATGTTTCAGATAATATGATACGGTAAGCAATTTTTTTTTATTTTACATTTTTTTTATCTTTAAATGTAATTTTGAAAGTAACTTTGTACATTATACATTTCGATATGGTGTATACAAACGCTAAATACTATAATTGCTAATCCAATAATTAAATACCATTTAAAGGTTATAACAAAATTTTAAATTTTGACTTGATTTCTATTTAAAACTTGAATGAAAGATCATAAAAATAAAATCTATGGAAATATTTATTTTTTTAATTATGTACATAACAGTTAATATTAATCTCCATAATTAATATTTAATTTACAATATACATTACTATTTTTTTAACTACATATAAACGAGTGATATAATCTATAATATTGTAACAACTGTCTTAAGTACTTTTCCAGTAAATACATCTAAAAATAACGAGTGCCTAATTGCAAATATATATTATAGAGTAAAATGGTAACAACAATGGCACCACTGTAACAATGTATGTATTGTTTAAAAGAAATCATTATTTACAGATGTTATAGATTTCACTATCGTCCAATGCTCACAATTAAAATTTAATCGGTGTAAACAACAACTTTTTGCAATGTATTGAGAAAACACTCTAAACAATCATAATACTTCGATTAGTTACTGAGTGTATATTGGCTCAACCTTAAAGAGACCCTGTAAATATATTTTAATTTTATTTTCACTTCTCTTGAGCAAGCATTTAACTTATTCGCCTAATATGAATCTTAAATACAAGAGTCTAAATAGAAATTAAATTAAAGCTGATGTGGTAATGTGTTCAGTGGTTTGAATGAACTTTTACATAAAACATTTTTTTTTAACTCGATTTTTAGAAATAAAGCTAATAAATAACTAAGAAAATAATTTGTTAAGAGAAAACTATTAGAGAAAACAACTATATAATAGGTATACACACAGCTGACCCCACTTTGTATTCCTAATATTATATATAATATATAAACAAAGATAACAATCCCATTTGTCATAATACACAATATAATTTTAACTTCAAACTTGAACATACTATATTCTACTAAAATTAATTCCAGACATATAATATATTATATTATATATACATAAATGAGAGTATATATAGCACTTACATTTGGCATATATACAAATAAGCAATATCAATATGCACAAACTGTCCTTTATTATACTTACAATGGAATGTCATGTAAAATTTTTAAAATTTTATAATTATATAGCCTTTTAGTATTTTAATCTGGTCGGACTTTCAGTCAGAATTGGGATTAATAAATACTATGAATTAAATTTAGTCATCAAATAGAGTACAATCATTGCAAAATAATTGCGAGAGCGAGTTACTCAGCTAAATTATCGAATAAGCCCTTGCATAACATAACACCCTTGCACCGTAGCAGAGATCAATGTAATACAACTGTAATCAGAATTTACCTCACGGTAGAAGAGGTTCATCATCCGTGATGTTATTTGTAAATATCTTAAAAAATATGTTTAATTTCAAACTACATACTTACAGATAGCGCTTCATATTATAATATATTAATTGTAAAGTTTGTAATAAGAGAAAAAAATATGAGTGTGTGGTCCCATCAGTGTTATAAATTAACAAAAATATCACAAACATGAAAATTATGCTGATTTTATCGGTTTCAGTGAAATATTTTTAATTTGCGTTTACAATATATACTGAAATATAGAATTAAATTCAAATACTACATATATGTAAAAAAGAAACCACCCAGTCCGATCCGAAAGGGGCACCACCAGTACCGCAATGACAGTACCATATTATTGATAACATAAAAATGTTAGTTATTTAAAATACCTTGTTTTTTTTTTTACTAAGATTTGTTGAAATCTGACCAATTATTACTGCAATTCATTTCTTAAATCAAAATTTTAAAAACTTACGTCAACACCGTCGTCATCTTTGAATGGCGGTGTTGTTACCTGACGGCCGGCGTAATTATATTTTATATTGGGGAGGTTAATTTTTGTATTATAGTGTTTGTTGTTTTATGTATTTTTTTATTTATTTATCGAAAAGGATTTCATTAAATTTTAGGGGAATTTTAAAGGATTTTATCAAACCACGATAGCTAAAAAGCACCCTCACAGATTGGACAGGGTTTTTTACATATTGTATATTATTACAATTACTTTACAAGTGAATTGGATATTGAATAGATTTTAAAAATAATTTAAGCAAGGTAGTCATTAAATAGATATTCCGATAATATTGTGTATCAGAAGAAATATTAATAAAAAATTTAAACAGTATTTCAAGTTCCTTAGCTGTAACAAATTGTATCAGATATTGAAATCAGTGCAAAGCAAAAAATTTACAAAAAGGAATACAAATTATAAAGAAATGTGATTTACCAAAAGTATTATAAAAATATTATGCCTAAAAATCCCCCTTAAATAAATATTTTTTAATTACAACATTTTATGTTTGTATGTAAGCATTTTCTTTTTTATTTACTTAATTCATAACAAAAATATTTCATAATATAGCCATTATTAACTAAATATATTCAAACAAACTATACTTTTTGTTTAATAATTATTATATACAATTTTAAGGAATATTAGTTGGTTTTACCATTACAACAATAAAATAAAGTGATGTAATTAAAGCACATATTGATCAATTTAATGAACAAATCATGATTAGGCAATCAATAAATAAAAGTAAATCTAAGTTTGCTACTGATATATAATTTTAATCCGCAAGCAATATTTGTAGTGTCCATCAAATCAATCATCAAATGATTTGAAATTACAAAATATATGACAACATTGATAAATATATATTTACATAAAAACTATACAAGCTTTCATTAAAAAATGTAAAGCTCAAAAATTTGCCAACGAAATTGTAATATTTATAAAAAATAACATCTAGTTTTGTCCCCAGCAAATATTGATTTCAAAAATATCTCGTATACAATTGTACACGTTAATATGAAAAATTTATTTCATCAAACTTTTTCACTGAGCTAAGACACCGAGCCGATACTGACATTTGCAACCTCCGTAGCACACACGGCAATACTTTGTCTTGATCATGACCATGCGAATTAAAAAAATAATTTAAAAATAATATTTCATAGCAGTCAACAAATTACGTTCACGTTAACTTTTAACCGTGTCGTGGTGATGTATGAATATCCACTTAACCATATTGTCCTGTGGGTCTAGTAAGAGTTGACAGAAGGAAACAAACCAAGAGATTAGCAGCGGTGTCTTCCTAATAACAACTTCAAAAAAAAAAAACTGCGGTAACTAATCGTAAAGGGCGTGACAGTTACAGCAAAGCCCTATAAGATAATCTGTGACGGAGGACTATGTTCAGCAGTGGAGTTTTGATAGCCTGAAACAGTAATGGTAACTTTTACTGTGTTTATATGAATATATAATTTTAAACTAGCTTCCCGATGAGCTATAGACTGGAAACTTCAAACAGGGCTCTGAACTTTCCTGTCTGTCCACTAGTTTGTTCGGTTCAAACTTTGCAATCGATTTTAAACTAGTTTTTCAAAGATCCAGAGGTCTGGAAACTTTAAATTTAGTTTTGAACTGGAAACATGGTAAAAAAAAATGGTCACCATTTTGCATTATAAATAATATTTTGTAGAAAAGCATATTGGTTAGTAGACGTCGGTATTGTTTCATTAATGGTTATGTCGTGGTCGGCTACAATAGTAGTGTGTATATGAGGTTACCTGCCCGTAAATATCGGGTCGGTGCCGTTATCAGTGTGAAAGAGTCATTATATTCTTTTGTATATTAAAATACAACTAAGATTGTCAATGCATTATTGTTTTTTAAAAACTTATAATTAACTTTTGATTATTTTTAATAAATAAGTCGCTTGTGACATTAGATTTGTATACTTGTTGAACATTTATATATTTATATAAAATTTACTAGTGTGCAGTCTTAACTAGTGACTTCACATAAAGAGGCCCTGTAATCATCTCGCCGTGTATAATATAGGCGTATCCTACATTAAAAAGCTAATTAATATAGTAATAAAAAAACTACTCTGGTGGTGGCGGAGGAACAGGCGGAGGTGGCATCGCTGGTAACGGTGGCTGCTGGTGTGGCAGCTGCGGTGGCGGATGTTGCGGATGTTGTGGCGGATGTTGTGGCTGGTGGGGATGTGGCGGTGGCGGTCCGTACATAGCACCATAAAAATAACCGTCCATCCCCATGCCGTAGTACAGCGGGGGTGGTGGTTGAACGACATAATAAGGTAGAGGGGGTCTATAAGGAGGTGGAACGTTCCAATTGCCTACCTTAGGGTGCGGAGCTCCATTCTGACGCGACATCTTCGGCGGCGGACCAGGTTCGGAGCCTCCGGTCCGCTTTCTCGACGTCTCGAGAACTTCTTTTGAGATCTTGATCTTGAGACCTGAGGGTTGGGGAGGCGGGGGAGGGACAGCCAACCGTTCCTTCGGGATCTTTATCTTGAGTCCTGGACTAGTAGAAAGTTTCTCTCTGGGTATTGTTATTCTTAAAGCACCATCCGCTATCGGCTCCGCTGGAGGAGGTTGAGGACTCGCCTCCTTCTTTTTCTCTTTGTCCTTGTCCTTTTTGTGTTTCTTCCTCTCTTCTTTGGACTTGTCTCGGTCCTTGTGTTTATGTTTCTCTTTTTTCTTCTTTTCCTTTTTGTGTTTGTGTTCAGAGGTCTCTTCTTGAGATTGTGGTTGTATGGGAACGGGGAGGGGTTCGGGTAGTGATGGTGGGGGAGTTGGCGCTGGTGGTTCAACCACAGGTTCACGCTTCACTTCGATAGGCGATTTGCGTTCTGTTGGAACCGTTATAGGAGCGGGTTTCGCTAGACTCTCTTTGAGTAAATTCGACACTAAAGTAGGATCTGTCTCTATGCCGTTGAGACTTCTAGAGGGCGGTTCTGGTTTTCTCTGTTCAGGCGGCCTCGACCTGATAGTGTTGCCCCGCTGAGAGTCCCGTATCACGTTTTCGTAGCCGGGGGTCTCGTCTAGCTTTTTAACGACCGGTATTAATTCCGGTTCGGAAGAGTTCGAATGTGCCCGCTGCCTTGGCTGCTTTGGCGGCGGCTCTTTGACAGCAGGCGGGGATGAGAAAGGTGACAAAATGGCCGGCGGTTGCATCTCCCGTATCGCGGCTGTTGGATCTGGCCGTTTCTTGTGCGGGCTAGGAGGTCGTTGTTCTTGAGCAATCGGTTGTGTGTGGACTGGTTGAGGTACTTGGACAGTGGGAGCGGCCACGGTTGGAGGAACTGTAGGCAGTGGACGTGGCTCAGGCCTGGGGGGTCTCTGTTCTCGGTTCTGGGGAGGCTGAGGCCTTCTTGGAGCTGCGGCCGCCGCTGCGGTGGGTGTTGTGGCGTTTTCAGGCGAAAACAAAGATGGTGGACGTGTTCTCTGCGGCACAGGTTCTGGCTGAGGTTGCGATTGCGTTTGAGGAGGATGAGGTACTGCCGACGTCGAAGTTGACGTTGTCGTAGGAGGAACTTGTGGGGGTCTATGATGTCTATGGTCATGCGCCGGCTTGTGGTGGGGAGGTTTATGATGGGGCCACGCGTGGTGGGGTTTATGGTGATGTTGGCTAGAAGAGGGCCTTTGATGGTGAGGTGGTGGTTGGGAACTGCCAGGTCTAGGTTGTTGAGAGGAGCTGGGCCTTGCTTGTTGCAAAGCTGCTTGCCTTCTTTCTCTTTCTTCTCTTTCTCTTTTTTCTCGGTTTTCTCTGTATAAATTATAATCTATTTTCTGAGGTTGAGGAGGGTTAGGGGCAGGAGCTGTTGTTGCTGGCACATAGCCGCCCACGCCAGGTTGACGACGTCTTTCCCGCTCGTATTCTGTTGTTTAAAAAAACGTTTTAAATAATTACAAGTCGCGGCACGTAAGTCTAGCGCTTAACGAAACGTGGAGGGGACGCGCAGGAATTGAACTGAACGAATGCTACTAGAGAGCCAATCAGTGCGTGTGAAAGATATGCACAAGCCAATCAACGCAACATATGCGCAATAACGGTCACCGCTAAACTTTCGTGCCGCTACCTGTACAATGCGTAATTGTCATGTTGTGGCGGCGTAACAGAATCCGCTATCCCATATCATTCTTTGGGTGCCGTAGGGGAGACAGAGGTAAACAGGAGAGCAGTATCTTCATTGATAACAAGTCAATAATAATAATAATAATAAAAATACTATGGTTGCCAAATCACCTGCCAAGTATGTCATCTATGGAAAATATCCCCCTTATGGCAGACTTATGTATTTAGCAGGCGACTTTTTCGACTATGATGTATGAATAACTAAATGAAAATCTTGCGATTGGAGAGAAATATGTTTTCAAAAATCTAGAAAACTTCTCTATAATCATGGACAAATAAAGTGTTTTTAGCCTCCATTTCTAATAAGATACTAATGAAGGAAGGTAACTCAACCAACCTTACCACATAATATGTAAAGTGGGCGCTAAATAAATCTACAAGCGTCTAAGGACGCGCTGCTTGCTAAAAAAAGTTCGATGTATGTACAAATACCTTACATAGCCATCAACGATTAGTTAGTGATGATTTTGCTAACGGGTAGACTTATCACTATATGTTATAATTAAAAACCTTTCAATTCAAAATGCTACAGAATCGAATACCTGTGTTCAGCAGAAGACTTTGGATAAGTTGTGAGTAGGTAGGTAGTAGTCTGGAATATGTTTATTGTATTGTATATATTGTTAGTAAAAAAAAAAAGTTGATTGACTATCTGACTGATACGATTGATTATAGATATTCTCCATGAGGTAGCAACTTACGAAAATCCATTACCACATATCGTCCAGTGGATATCGTAAGAGTAAACTAAGGGGTAATTCATCAAAGATCTTTGTCTTTCTATAGGTCAAACTATCTTTATGCCAAATCAAGTGTATAATTCACCTGCCAAGCGACACAAACCGTTCCAGAATATTACAATAAAAAAATGGAAACTGTATGAAAAAATGGAAACTGTAATCTTTTTGTTTATAGATTTTGAAATGGTTTATTTTAGCCAATACCGTAAACCTTACCTTTATCAAATGATTTGTCGAATTCGTCGCTGTTGGGTGGCGGATGTTTCTTGTCAAACGGTGAGCTAGGCACCCCTTGAGCAGAAGAAGACGGATGCGCGGCGTTCGAATGAGGTGAACTTCCGCCTAAGGGACAACACTTTGGTAATACATCTGTTACATTATATTCAATCTATTCTCGTACATAAGTGGTGCCAGTTAACAAATTTATTTTTACGTGTGCTTTTAAAGTCCACATGAGTTTTAAGCGCCTCTGAGCGGTTTTCATGAAATAAATTTCCGCAATTCAATAAAATGAATTTTATCGCGTTTAATTTTACTTATTTTCCAACGTTTCGGATGCTTCTCAGTACCCAGTAGCATGTCATAACTATTATAATATATAAAAAAATGATGTTCAAAATTATATTCTGGGTTAGTTAGTTAACACAGGCTACCTTCAGCTTTTGAAAATAATTCTTTTTTGGTTCGATCTACGCATAATGAGTTACAGTATCTTGAAGTCGGTCAAGCCGGGACATATGGCAATGTCTTTAATGAAGTTTGTGCTATGACATGGGCATTTCAGACAACCCCCCGTCACGGATTTATGTCAGCATAATTACGTTGTATAGATGCGAAATGAAATATACCCAGGCCGAACGTAGCCACTAAAGGCGGCGCCTAATTCGAGAAGTTTATTATTGAGATCCCTCGCTTATATATGAGTCATTGCCAGTGGACTATTTAGGGGTTGTAAGATTCGTACAAGATTACTGTACTAACTGTTATTAGACATGGTCATCATTTTCCTCTTCAGACGCGACGGGCACTTGTCGAAGATGTGAAGGAACTCTGCAGTTAGCCGTTCTAACAGCTCCGAAGTCACACTACGGTCCACGTAGGAAAACCAGTGCCGACCTTCGTGTGATTGTGGGATCTGTGGAAAGTTGCAATAAGTTACTGATTTAACTGTTAAACGAAAATTTCTTAAATAAAAATAATGACCGCGAATTTACAACTGTTCATTGTAATATTATAAAATCAAATAAAAATATATATACCCCTTCTAAATTAAATGAAATTAAGATTGCTTCAGTTTTTTTAATATTACCAATTTATTTGTACTTAGTTACCAAAGTTAATTTTTTTAATAAATTTACAAATATATAGATATGTTTAAAATCTTGTCAAACAACAAGTTGCTAACCAACAATCAGTATACTTTGCTTTACAAAGTTTAAAGTACAGACTACAAACCTGAGACTTACATCTCACGAGATCTTACAAATTTTTATCTTAGATGTATATCATATATATATATATATATAGAAGTCAAAATTAGTTTAACATTTAGTAACAGTCACAGCATCAACTATTGTCAATTTATATGTTGTTTAAAATAACTTTTAAGTTAAAAAATGTTATGGTCGATTAAAAAAGACTTACTTACCGACCAATTACTCCATTTGGACGCCAAATGTATACAGAAGCAAGCGACAACCGTAGGCCTATACTGCAGGCACATTGTAGTCAAATGGAGACTATTTGACGCCATGAAATAGGAAGTCTGCGCCAGATCCTTGGGTGCTGAAATAGATGCAATTATCCCGCTTAGTAATTATTTAAAGAAAGTGAAATATCAGCGACATCAGAAGATAAGTTTTTATGTGGCAGTTCTGATACAAACTTATATGTTTTATTTAACGAAAGCGGGCGAGCCTTACTCAGCTGCTAAGAAAAAGACATTTATTATTTTCTTACATCACATTGAACAACTTGTCTCCATTTACTTTGCGTGTTGACGGTACTCGCTAGTAATTTTTGCATGAAGCAAATACAAAGAAGAGATGGCATAAGCGACTGTGCACTGTGGTTTTAACTAGGTCCTGACGTCATCACAGTGGGCGTGGCTTTACTTAGTATACTGTCAGCGTTCGTCCTGTGTGCTTATGTGTCGAAAATCGCAAATCAGTATATTTTCATAGTATTAAGAAGAAAAGGATGAAGTGTTGCGTTTTATAGTGTAAAAGCTGGTCAGATTAGACGCTCTGATGCTATGGATGGCATCACATTTCATTTGTAAATAATTTTATACCCAATTTATTAAAAAGGTTCTAGAAAAATCTCTGCGTCAGCTTTCAAATGTAATTAAATATATTCGACACTAGGTGGCGACACTTTGTATCATGGGAACTAAAAATATAAAGGTACATAGAGCTCAGTATTGGTAAAATAATCATACGAAGGTGTTGAAATTTGTTTCGCATTTAGTCCTAAAGAATTTTTAATCACCAAAATATAATTTTTATAATTATTTTGTGAACAGGCTGCCATCTATCGTCTAGGTAGCTAAACTACATTGCAACATCGATATGGAACGATGCGAGTAGTTTTACTATTTATCGGTAGATGGAAAATGGTAATGTGGGTGGGGCTTAACATCCCCTCACCCCAAAAATTGTCACGCCGTTATTACACAGTGAAATCTAATTACAACACCTCTTTATATTTGCTCCGTGCATTTCAGACTCGAGTTTATGCACACTAAAACAATGTACATGTGCACCTACATTACAAGTAAGACCAACCCGCCATTATGAGTTTTGAATAGTTATTATATTATTCAAATCTATTTATCTACGACTTATTAAAGAAAAAGAAAAATGTATAATTTACTGAATTCAGTAAATATGGTTAATATGAGTTAGGTAAGTATCCAATGCTGCTTAACACATTATTATAAAGTTCATTATAGCCAAATTGAATACTTTTGGGTGTTTTTTTTTTCTTCTTTAAAATGTATTATTAAATAGACATTAACAAACTTTTGACATGCAAGGCTATGGAGGAAATAAATTTACTAAATAATATGTATAGTTATGGAAATAAGTCTATTTATTTAAAAGAAACCTATATACAAAAATAGTATGGTAAATAAAACCCTAATGTATTATAACTGCTACAATACGAGAATGACACTGAAAGTTCTTAGAAAATCAAGAAATGAACAAACTAGCAAGTTTTTAGATTTATTATATCATTTCAAAATAGTGTTCTGCATCCGATGGAACCACTGAGGAAACCACTTTGCCCACTCGTCCTTACGAGTCTCTTCGACGGCATTTTGAGACGCAGCCACTGCTTCGAGGAAATCGTTTTATGGACGCCGAGTCCATAAAACGATTTACTCGAAGTTTTTCTTTTATTTTCGGAAATAAATAAAAATCGCAAGGTAATAAAACTTGGTACCACTCTGCAATAACTGTTTTTCGATCCTCTAAAACAAATGTTGCGTAATGACCTGTCCTTTCGAAGAACGAGGCCACCATCTTTTTTTCCCACGTTTCGACCTCTCTTCACTTTAGTTGGCAACTCCTCGGAAGGAAACACCCAGACAGCAGACTGTTTCTTAGTTTTAGGATCATAACAATAAATCCAGCTTTCGTCACCCGCAAGTATGTCGAACACAGCATTTGAGTCACCTCCGTCCAATCCTTGAACCATTTCACGACACTAATCAATACGACGGAGTTTTTGGGCCTCTGTTAAATTATGAGGTATCCACCGGGCACAAAGCTTCCTGACCGCTAAATGTTCATGGAGGAGTTTTTGAGCTTGACTGATACCGATGCCTAAGCTTGTCCGAATCTGCTGATAAGTCACTATTTTGTCAGTCTCTATCATACGCCGCACAACACTGATGTTGCCTTCAGTCGTCGCCGTAGAAGGTCGTCCCTCACGCGGATCATCGGTGAGATTAGTGCGACCACGTTTAAACTCATTAAACCAGTTGTAAACAGTGGCACGAGATGGGGCTTGATCGTGAAAGGCCAATGGTAGTGTATCATAACTTTCTTCTTGACTTAAATGACATCGAGTCATAAAAGATCATTGTATGAAAATTTTCTCGCGTTAAATTCATGCTGACGTGACACAGACAATTTTCAATATGCCGCCAAATCGTAAACAAATGACAAATTAATAAAATACATACACAATAATATTGGTAAAGAGTTCCATTTTCAAAATTTTAACTTATTTTTTTATTATATCGTTTACAAGTGGCCAGTTCTAAAAACTTTCAGTGTCGCCCTCGATAAGCTAATAATACAAAAAAAAGGAAAAAAAAAATTAACGGTAATGAATAAATAGACTTCTAGCCGCAACTATACCCAGTTAGGGCGAAAGTTTGCGGTGATTATGTGCGTATATGGGGTGGACACACAAAATTTTAGTTCAAGATATTATCACATACCTCTTGCCGATGGCAAATATGCGTGATACCATGCCCGTTGTGGATCCCATCATTTTTTTGTTCGGATCGCACGCGGCAAGTCTAAGCGGTATTTCAGAAAGGGATGTGTTCTTTTTCAACAAATTTGTTTGCCTTCAATGTAGCGTAAAGAAAAATTTATATTTTTTTTTAAATTAGTCATAGATAAGATATTGCTATTTAAAAAAATCAAATAAGCGAAAACAAAAATAGTTCTAATGCCAGATTTAATCGGAGTTAACCCTTTCGTAGGGCATTGCCTATATTATGACAAAGCCCTCACTATTAGTAGAGATACCCTCGAATCAATAATTTAACAGTAGAGCAGCAAATTGTAGTAATCGAATATAACTGTTACAGGATACAAAATTAATACTCATATTAATTTGATTATTTTAAAAGATATAAACGTACTTGGATTATAATTTGATTTGGTTGCAGGCGTGTCACTTTGTAAAAATCTGAGGTATGGAAAATGGTGGCGCGATTTTCAAATTTGTTCGCATTACTCGTGGGGTATTAAGGTTTAAGAGTTTGCAGTGTATATACTCAACTTATTTATTGAACTATAAGATGTGGGGTATTGAGGTTTAAGGGCTTGCGATTTATTTATATGGGGTTTGTAGTAATATGCGATTTATTTCCTAATTTCAGCTATGGAATTCCATACCTTGAAAAACTTGAGGTATGGAGTGCTCCATACCTTCCATAGTGGAAGTGACACCCCTGTTTGGTTGTAATTTTAAAGAAACACTGTGAAAGCCTCCTCTTTCGACAAAAAAGAAGTAGCTAAATTAGCCATCTATTCTTGGAGTTGCTATGTACAATAGAGATACAATTGAATTGATGGCCTCGCCCATTTTGAAATCGGACATAATGTGAAGACATATTTTATAATGCTAATGTTCTTTGTTTATTGGGAAGGTGTTATTTAAAAAAAAAATAGCCAACAGAGAAGGCAAACAAACACAAGTATAAAAAAGAACGACATACCATTCTAAAACTACTACCGCAATAAATATAGACCGGCCGTACGCTAATCCAAGCGTAAATCGAAACGCGCCCGCGTCATTGCACATAGAATGGAATACGCCCACATCGTAGCCGTGTAACGGAACGTGTCCGAACGGCTCAGTAGGCGTTCAACTCTCGACGCGTTTGGACGCTTGTCTCACCTTTGACAAGGTGACACGTGCGTACAACGTGCGTGTGCGGGTGGTCGATCGCGACATCGAAACCTAACGTCTGAAGGAGTACGTTCTCGTTGAATACCAGGTCCTGCGCCTAAAACAATGACGATAGTCACATAAAGTATAATAGCTTCAGTCCCGCAAAATATAATATAAATTGACTATATTGGCCTATAATATATGATACCTGTTCTTGGTACTGTTCAGAAGTGAGAGCATTCACTCCCTCACCCCTGTGGAGGCAGACATGGGCTACCTTTATTACATATTCTAATTTTCTTGGTTGTTCCTCCACCTGTAAACATTACATGAAATAAAGATAAAGAAACTAGTATAGTTTATTTATAATAACGAATAAGAAGGAACACCCAACTAATTACTGTAAAATTTATTTTGTCATTGATTTCCAATATAAATATTAAAATTGATATTGGCTATTGGCTTACTCGCCATGCTTTGTGGCATTCCTTGGGGAGGTCTATATGTCAGCAGTGAACTTATGAAAGGCTGTAATGATTATCATGATGATGAAAATAAAAGATTAATTGCAATTTCATACCTTTGCCGCGAGGAAGAGGGCCGCCGCGGCGATGGCGTTCCTGTGAAACTGTGTGAAGGAGTGAAAGGCATAAAACCGATGCATATACACAATAGCCGTGTTGATACATAGTTGTGAACTGTAACACTGTTGTTAAGGAAATGTGCAAATAAACTTTTTTCTTCGAAACATTATAAACAACAATATATAAAATTATAAATATTAAGTAAACTAAAAAAAACTAGTTAATGTGCGTAAAACGGTACATCGTAAAACATGCAAGTGACATGTTTTAGCACCTGCAACTTAGCAACCGATGATTAAACCTGTCAGATTAAAACGATAATAATAAGAAAGAAAGAAAGACCACAAATCTTATAAAAAAAAACCAAATGCAATGTAAATCACAGTTCAATCTTGGCCTTTCCCTAATTCGAGTGAACATAAAATTTAGACTCCCAGAATAACTAGAAGCATAATTTGACAAATTTAGACTCCTTTTCTGGGATTATAGAATCCGCCCATAGTGGGATGATTGATGGAAAAAACTTAACACACAATGATCCTGATAATTATTTTATTTTTATCCTGGTGATCCCGATCAGGATTCTAAGATAAAGTTAAATTATTGTATTGTCATAAGTCCCTGATATGCAAATTTTCAAGTCAACCGGCCGGTCTACATGTTGGTCAAAATTACAATAAAATATTCCGTTACATAAGTGGATAGATACACTCGAAGCTAAGACAAACGTGTTAAAAAGTACGCGAGAGGCGACTAGGGTTGCGAGATGGTCGGGATTCGTCTGGATTCTCCCGACATTTTAAATGATCTCCAGACTCCCGACAAAACTCAAAATCTCCAGACAAACTCTCGGAAAGTTCTATACAAAATAATGGTTTAAAATTGCCACGCGAGTTCACGTTCATCTTCGTCATGCCTTTTGCCCACTTTAGGTCATTTACTGTATTAGTCTCCTGTAAATCAGTATTTTATGTTGACAAGGGAAGACGAATGTCGAAAAGAGATATTAATATGGGAGTTTGTAACAAAAAGTATAAGCCATATTGATAATAATAGTCAACGGGTTGACGAATGCAAACAGGAATGGGATTTCAGAAGCGTATTTATACTTTGTAACGTAATGTTGGAGTTCATGTAGCAATTTTAGCATTGGAAAGTGCTGCATGCACTGTCCTAGAATTTGAAAGAACTAATGAATCATCTCAAAAACAGATTGGATGACAAATTTTTAAGTAGTCGAAAAATAATCTTATTATGGAATGTTTCCGATAATGAGAAAACCCTTTTTTTGCGTCAAAGCTGTAATGTTTTTAAGCTATTCAATACTTGCAAGAACGCTATTTTTCTGAGAACTCTATATAAAAACTCGCTGTATTGTCTTTAAACGGTACAAATTTATTTATGTGGGAAGAGTTATCCGTATTGCCTGACGTACAACTTAATATTTCAAACGATGTTGACTTTATATACCGATTACTTTTGTTTTCAAGAAACACTTTAATATCTCCCAAAAAACAAGGACATAGTCACGGGGGACTATGGGTGCTGTAAAGTACCCGAAACGTCGGGAATCAATAAAAAACAAGATAATTAAACGCGATAAAATCCGTAAAAGTAGTTTTATTCAATGTGTATATGTCAACTGGTTTCAATTGGTTATATGTCAACAATTTTCAAACAAAAAACAATTTTTTTCAAACAAAGCCTTTTTGTAGCCTATTAATTTAAAAAATATTTTTTTTTATTTTACGTTTTTATTTTTCATATTTATTTCTCCCGACAACAACCCCAAAATCCCGACATTTTCAAATTTTGTCCAGATATTTTGGCCTTCCGATCTGGCAACCCTAGAGGCGACCGTAACGACGTATCCTGTTGCATCATGACAGTGCTTCTCATTTTATGTATGAAAGTACAAAGTAACTCGTGTTTATTCTAAGTCAAAAGACCTGATCTCGTACTATTCGCAATCCAGAACTATCACCAACATACGCCAAATTACATAACCTTATTGCCAGTAAAAAGGGTGAAATGGTGAGTGCAGAGAACCGGAGACCCTTTTTACTGGCAATAAGGTTCTTCGGTTCTCTGCACTCACCATACGAAAAAGGAGTTATAAGTTGCTATTTGCGCTGGTAACCGGTGAGAGCGTGGTCGAGTCGACTCATTAATGCTGCAAGCATAATGTATTTGTACCACATTGCAAGAAAAGAATTATATAGTCATTAATCATAGTTCTCAACCGACAGGCGTTATTATATTTACTTCAAATAAATGAGTTAATGTTTAAAAAAAATATTAGAGTATTACTTTCGTCGAACCTACTTTAAGATAAATAAAACTTTCATTGTGGGAGGACCATGAACACTTTCATCGTGGTCCTCGAGCAAGCGTTTTTATATCAGTACAGATAACGGCATTCTGTCTGTAGAAAGCCTGCTGTATGTCAAAGTCAACGTCACGTACTTATCGGAGTTCTCGTCGTTCATTGATTGCCATTCAGTCAAACGTGTAATAAATAAATTATTTTTATTATTATCACATTGGTGTTGGATTATTATGAATTTTTAAACTTAATGTTAACAAACCTAAATAACCGGATCATCTGACCCAGCTTTAGGCAACTGCGTCATATTACGCGGTAATTTTTTGCGGCCGTGTGCAAAAAAAAAAAGTAATACCGTACGTGCCCCGGTTACAGCTTGCTTTCACTATTGTTCGGCGTGCTTCTGTCGAGAGTTTTGGTGCCTTTGTTATACCAAGTCGCAAATATTTCGCTTTGTAAAATTTGCTCACGTGTCCACATACACATGTAAATTGTAATTATATTTTTCGTGCTATTTATCCTATACTTAGTGAAGTTGCATCAAAACTATAATATAATTGTAATCTATACAACTAAAACCCATGAAATCCATTCGTAATAAATTAACACACGCGGGCGAAGGCGCGGGGAATAGCTAGTACCTATATTATATATTTTGAGGTAGCGTATGACAATTAACATAGATGGAGATCATTCCAGAACAATACGATATATTATAGTTATAAATTTTTACTATATATATATATATATATTATATATATATATATACCGGCACCAATCGGAAGCCATGACCTTCGTGGCATTTCGCGTGTTTTGCATTCTCTTCCGACATTACCACACGGCAAATTCTATTCACTATACATTAATTTCAAAACATAAAATCAAAAACCGTTGACCCATCATCAATCAACACCAACAAAATACCTAAAATGGAAATAGTACAGATAATCATAATCTAAAATAAGTGTTCGGTTTGGCTGAACAAGTTCGTATCAAGATACGAAACATTAAAAAAAAAGGTAAACAAAACATTAATTATCACGATAAGGTGAGTCATGTATGCATTTACCGTGTTATTTTCAAGCTCTAAAATGCATTTCAATGCAAATCAATGTTATGACTCTCGACTGAAAATAAAATGAGTCATTGATAATTTACTTTTAATTTCACTCGTTTTCAATGATATAATATTTAGAACTTTGTAAAAAAATTATCTGACAAATCTATACTTTCCAATAGCCATAGATCTTTTGCGCACTCCATCCGAATCCGAAAAAACATAAATCTAGAAAACTCGAACTGAATTCGGTAGTCGAACTGTATCAGATTCGAACCCAAGAAAATACGATTGCCGCTTGTACACTTGAGATTCGAAAGTATTGGCCATTCTGGTTATTTCGCATACAACGCTTAAAATGTCTTTCAATAAGAAGTGTCCTCTCAAACGCCGCGCCATAACTTTTGTCATTATTAATGGGATTTATATGAGGAATATTTTAAAATAATCACGACGAATTAAGACACTATAGCAAACGATTTTATAATCATTTCTAGCCCGTTACAGCCCATTAAAGTCCACTGCTGAATTTTTGCCATATTTGGCAAGCGTGTTTTTTTGAAGGTGCTACTGCTCATCTCCTGATTTGTTACCCTCTATGGCTTCTTGCGACATCCACCTTTGTCCCATAAACAGGGTTTATTTGTAACACACTCAACGTAAATAAATCGTACGGGAACATGATGAAAAGTTGCGCGTGCTTTGTCCAAAGAGTAGAGAATTACACAGTGAGTTAGTCTGGATGTAGTGTGCCAAAAAGTATTGATACTCGACTCGCCAATCCGGAAGAAGTGCGATACTGCGGTTACTTTACGTGGTAGAGCCATGCTGCAGCTATATTAATAGTATAGTTGTAGCACGAATAGGTCGGCTCCGGTGAAGGGCCACACTCTCACAGAATGCCAGCGTAAAATAGCAGCTTAATGCTGCTGTTTCGTATGGTAAGTGTAGAGAACCGAAATCCCCTTTTTACTGGAAACGAGGCATTCCATCTTAGTCCTCACGGGTGACAACGCATCTGCATTTTGATCCGTAATCGAGGATAGATAGATAGTAGATGTCTATGGACCACAGCAATTACTTACCATCAAGATGGGACTGTGTGCTCATTTGTCACTAATTCCATAAAAAAAAAAACTTCAGTCCATGAATATTATGATCCGAACGAGAGATATTCTCGCCTTTGTAAAATGGAATACGGCTGTAGTGGGCAGCCCCCTCATGCAAATAATACCTAGGTACTATGGCTACTTTGAATCAACTTTTTCGATTCGGATCAGATTCATTCGACAAACGCTTTTATGATTATTAAAGTTGGATTTGTGATGATTATTACACGTTAGCAATATTTGTACCAAAGTAATGTTGGAGCAAATATCTGGTATATTTGAAAATAACAAAACATACCAATGAGTGGATTGGTTTTGGAGGTTACTTTTTTTACTTATTATACGCCAATTTACTCTTGTTTTGAAAACAACCAGATTATAATTGGATGGAAAGACAGACGCTGGAAAATTATTCCACTCCCCTGCTGTATGATGTTATTCAATCACCATCCTCCGCTTTTCAACCTTGAACCATAAGTTGAATCCAAAATTGTGCAGCACTGAATTAAATTGTAGTATTACGTCTCATAAAGAATAAAAATACCTATCTTACAAACAATGGAAACATGTTTTGAAACTTTGAAGATTTAATGCCTAGCTTATATAGGAGCACGTAATTTACGTCAATCTAACATCTAACATGAAAGTATAGGGCAGGTATTAATAGTGTAGGATCTGACACTCATTCTATATCTTAGTAAACTAACCTAGATCAAGGTCAAAGTCAAGTAGGATCGAGGGCAAGTCAAAAATGTGAAGACATTTATGCTGTTCAGTGTGGGTCATTTATAAAGCTTGTTACCTGTTTTTCAAGAGACTTCAAAAAAGGAGAAGGTTCTCAATGTGACTGTATTTTTTTATGTGTTACCTCAGAACTATTTCTAGGTGAACCGATTTTGTAAATTATTTTTTTATTTGAAAGCTGGTGCTTCTAACGTGGTCCAATATAAATTTCATCAAGACCTGACCAGGAATTTTTAAGTTATCCTTAAAATGCATATTTAATTGACTTTGACTAAATTGATGACGTCCTCATTTTATTTATATTGAAGTCAGTTGTACAACATTTTTAATTTTATCACTACATCTTACAACACACTTAAATGATTTTACAGGGAGTTGATCCACTTTCATAGAAGGGTTTGAATATTGTACATTATTCAAGCTCAATGAAATATACCGGCTGGTCATACATCTAAGAATATTTAAATTGTTAAGATGGGGTAGATGCCCCTAATTCCACCCTTTTCGCCTTTTTACTTCGTAAATAAGATTTCTAGTAGTCTTAACTACAAATATTGTGACCTAAAAATTCTTCGTAACTAGAGGAAAGTATATTTCAAATATTACCTCACAGTTTTAAAGCTAACAGTGTTAAATTAAAAATCAAAATATGTACGCAACGAAAAACGCTCATTTTCCTAATTTTTTGACAAGTTATGATCCCGGTAAAATTATGCTTACTTTATATTATCTCGTATATAGGATTTTTGATTTATATGAATATGATTATAGACATAGTAATGCAGTTATTTTTGTTTAAATTTACAAGTTATTTATTTTCTTTTAGTCAGCCGGCTGTTATTTGCTTTGACGTACCTAATAAGAAGTACCTAATTTCACAGCCACGTAATATAAATCAGGGCTGTTATAAACTGCAATAAATACTGTTAATTAGATCATAACTTATTTTATAGTTAAGGGAGTTATGATCAATTTGTCTGTTTTAAAATTGGTTTTAGATTTTAAAGTTTAGCAAAAGATGTACTGGCTTTTCTATCTGACATTCGTTGTATATTAAGAACACCTTATGTAAGTATTCAATTATTTTTTGAGAAAGAAGAAATAACAAGCTATAAATATAGTATATATACAAGCAAAAACTATAACTTAGTAATACTAATTATAACTTAGAACATAAATGAAAAACTCATGACAAGGAAAGTGGTTTAGGACCAGGTTTTGCGGCAGTCTATGGAGGAGGATATTCAGTAGTGGACTTATGTAAGGTTGTAATGACGATGATGATTTGAAAACTTGGAGGATTAAATTATTAGAAATCGATGTACTACATAATATTTTATCATAATTTGCTTTAATTTATTGAACTGCTTTAAACTAAAACACAATAAGTTAAGTAGTAAAATATTAAAATAAAATAATGTTGTCATCTGCCTTATATATAATCTTATATAGAATCCATGATTGTGGCATGCAGATTCAAAATTAAAAGTTGTTACGAATTTATTTCTGTGCCTCTAAAACTTACCTACAATAGGTACCTACCAAAAACTCAAAAGGCATAACCCTATGCTATGCTGACAATAGGTACACATAATTTAAAATTAAAAATTTTGTACAGCCGACTTCAATATAAGTTATTTAAGAATAACTTAAAAACTATTGGTCTGACCTTGATCAAATTCACATGGGACCACACGAGAAGTACCAGCTTTCAAATAAAAAAAGAATCATCGAAATCGGTTCACCCAGAAAAAAGTTCTGAGGTAACACACATAAAAAAAAAAAAAAAAAAAAACGAAAAAAAAAAAAAACATACAGTCGAATTGAGTACCGGCTCCTTTTTGGAAGTCGGCAGAAAAGGACGACATTCGGTTCAGGGTGGCTGGAATTTGAGCCATAACGCCCTTTTTTGCTTATCGTAGTTTTTAAAATTGTTCTTGAAATAATATGCTTGTAAATAAATTTTCATTACATTTGTCCATAAATAACCTATCGATTAAAACAAATGTTTAAAAATATTCTGCCCTGCTTAAAATAGCAGGAATTTTTAAAGTTGAAATTGGCACTAAAAGGCTGGTAATAGGGGCATCCACCCTATATGTACTGTCAAATCATTACCAGTTATTATCCTGTTGTAACACTTGTTTTTCCTACCTGCTAGTGGCAAAGAATCAACTAAGATACATACAATTCAACAAGTGAATTCAAGAACAGGTGACTGTAACAATGAAAAAAGCACTGACTAAAAATGGGCAGGTAGAAAAATTCTCTATTGTTAAGTATGCTTACCATTGTCAAATTGAGTTTTATTGTTAAATAGGCTTGAAAGGCAATTTATTGTATGAGAATATTTCTAAAATAATATTACTATTGTTATCTTTACTATTTTTTAAATGTAAGAGACATGAAGAAATAAACTAGAGATAAATGTGAAACATAAGTAAAATAATTTAATTTTCAAAAACTGAACTGACTTTAAAAACTAAAAATAAAAAACAATTTCCAGATAATTTAATATTCAGTTATTAGGGCTTTTAGTTTTTATTTTTGAATGCACTGTCTTAGCACTAATTTCAGAAGCAATATTAAGTAGTTTTTTGTTCTTTTTAGTATTTTAAAATCGGTTTATACTTCTTTTTAGAAAAGTTTAATAATTTGACACATGATTGGACTAACCAAATTCAAAATCACAAGGCCAAGATAACAACTAGAACATCTGTTGCATTAAACATTTCATCCCCTATTTATCCACCCTGGAATTTTTTCTAAAAATTGACATGGGACAATCCTTGAGATATAGTTAAATAAAAAAGAATTGTTAAAATCATCTCATAATTATTGGCGAAGACACCACATAACATACATACAAAAAAAAGGTTGAAATTTAGAATCGTTTGGCAGGAGGAGGGGGCAGGGGTTGAGGGGAGGGGAAAAGGGGAGCGTCCCCTTACTCCCGACACCACTTCCATTAAAAGGTAATACACCATTCTTGAGAAAAGTCAAAAAGAAAATCCCATAGACGTAACCTGACTGTAACATTTATCGTCTCCAGCAGGAGGGGGGAAGTGGGTAGCAGGAGTGTGCCCTATCAGGGAAAGCCTTAGGAAAAGTATAGTTTATGAGTAATGATCTTTTTTTAAATCATTTGATTATAATATAATACACTTTGTGTTTTTGGTTTGGGGGATGGACTACACTCTCACAGATTACACATAAAAATAGCACTATATTCATATGATAAGTGTAGTGAACTGGAGACCCTTTATAATAGTAATGAGGCTTTCCATTTTAGTCCTCAGGTGTGACAATGCATCTGCATGTTTATTCTTAATCAAGGATAATTGTAGATGTCTGTGGGCCACAATATCCACTTAGGATAATGTGGACTGTGCATTTGTTTGTCACTCATACTCCAATAAACAAATTACGAAATGTGCATTGTATATTCAACATTGAATCTTCAAATTATATTTCAATTTTGAACAATGTTCTTCTTAGAGCTGGTTGCAGTTGCACATCCTACAGCATATTATAAATTATCAATTAATGTAAATGGGGATAAAAGGCATTTTTCAGATATCACACAAACTAAGCACACAATATAACAAATGTGGAACTAAAATAAAAGCAATTCAAAACCTCTAGACTTCAATAACATAACAGACCAAGTTAGTCTTAAACTTACTATACATAGTGATGTATATAAATTGTTTTCTAAAACAAGTTTAGGACGCCTCATACAATATTTCTTTCCACATAGAATTAATTATGTTATTGAAAATATAACCCTGACCCTGATCATATCAAAGTATTGATGATTTCAATTACATTGAACATTCCGGAACAAACAATTTACAGGACTTATGACCAGAGTATAATAATGTTTGACGATCAACATTATCGAGTGGGTCTCACAGATCACAAGGTACTAAAACTCAAAATAATACATTTGAATGATCGACTCAAATCACCCAGTCATAAGACGAATCAATACTTGAATTATTGGGTCACTAGAAATGAACAAATGACATATCGCACGCTTAATAATAAACTGACCGATTACGGTTCAGGTCCAAAACGAGTGAAGCATACAAGGAAATTCGTTTTAACGTCATCTATCTTTCTATCTCGGAATTTCTTCGATATCTTGTTCCTAGCCCAACTTTAAACTCTATCTGTCTCTTTCACTCTCATACGTTTTCACGATGATTATTACAAGACAGTGGCGCTAATCATTATGCGTCGGCCGCTGTCATAGTGAACACGTGGAGTTTTTATTTTTAAGTGACTGAATCATAATTAAGTCTCTTTTGTGCGAAAATCTAAGGTAAGTTTTATTTAACTTTTTCATAAAACCATGACCCATTTTTATTACGTCTGTTTAATACAAAAAATATCAAATTATCCGTGTTTCTTTTTAGTTTTAGGTCTGTGTTTTATAAAAATGTGACAAAATTATGGTGACCAACTATGAGTTAAGCCTGTTTTTCATAAAATACTATGGTATTTTTGTAATAGTATTTGTTGTCATTAGAAGTTCTGTCAGTTTTTTACAAAACTGTTTACAAAATGTAAAGAAATACTTTGATATAAGTCTTTTTCTTATAAAAAACTATTATCCGTTATTTAATTGTCTTGTTTATGTTGAGTTTTGTGTCACTATTCTTTTAAGTTTAACATCAAATAAAAAGAGAATTTTGGATAAGAAAATGATTCGTAAATTCTTTTAAGATGGCTTCGAGGTCGAGGAAGATAATGGAACTGATAAATTTGCAATTAGTTTCGCCTGCTGATCTTTCTACCAATGAAGACGAAGTTCCAATTCAAGGTAGACCATCTGATCACAACAAAATGTCCATGGACTTAGGTCAAGATTCTGCGGCTAATGTTGTGGTAAGGTTATACCTATTTAATTTTATATTAAAACATAACTGAGTTCTAATTTACTTCAAAATACATAACATCGCGCTTGTATTACAATGCAATTGTGTGTAAAGTCCCATGTAATAGAGGGCGAGCCTATACCTCTAGCATCCAGGCACAAATTCAAGCTCCGGGCTGCTACTGAGAAATTTCTAATGGAAAAACCCAATAACACATTACCCGCCCTTAGAATCACACTCACACCCAGGACCTCATGCTTAGCAGTAGCGTTTGCAACCACTAGACCAAAGAGGCAGTCGCTGTTACTAAAGAATAAAAGTAACAAAACGATACTAATTTATAATTACTAAAGTTATATTTATTTTTTTGTTACAGATATTATCAGATATCACTAATAATCCTGAAAACAAGTCTTACTTGAATGTTAAGACCTTTTTTGAATCCGACGAAATCGCTCATCAAAAATGTGCTAGTCGAAAAAGAGACAATGTAAATTACAATGTCTCACCTTTAAACTCGGATGAATCGGACGTAGATGTTAGTGACCAAGATCCAACGTATGACCATCAAATAAAAAAAAAGAAACTGATACCAGTATACCCCGTGTTGCGGCGTTTATCGTCATCTAGTTCTAGCAGCTCATCGTCATCTGGTTCTAGCAGCTCTTCATCGTCAGAGTCATTATCTCCTTCCGTAAATTCGAATCATGAGCCAGAAAATTTTATACCCACTTATCAAGACTTTAATACTTTTAACAATCCGGACACTACAGCTAATGAACAATTAATTGAGGCACAGGGAACAAGTTCAATTGAAGAGATGGCAGTAGGCCAAAGTAACATTGAAGAAGATATGGAGATTCCCAAGAAGAAAGGTAGGAAGCGCACTAGTAATCCTAAAAATTGGAGACAAAACATAAATAGAGTACTAAGAAATACTGGCCATTCTTATGTATCTAAGGAAAAAAAAATCATTCCACCTCGTGAAGTGAAGCAACCTTGCACAGATCGTTGCAGACTTAAATGTTCTGAAAAGTTTACATCCGTTCAGAGACGAGCTCTTTTTGAAGCTTATTGGAATATTGGGGACGTTGATAAGCAGCGATTGTTTATAAACTCTTGTATGTCCAACGTCACGCCTAGATATAAATACACAAACGCCATGCGTCCGAGGCAGAGCAATAAGGCTTTTCACTTTATTATGGATGACAAACCAATCCGAGTTTGTAAACAGTTTTTCATAGGAACACTAAATATATCCGATCGCGTTATTCGCACAGTAAAACAAAAGTCTGATAAGCTTGGCATTATCCAAAGTGATCAAAGAGGAAAACATAACAACCACCGTACTAATGATGAATCACTGATTTTAGACATAAAAACGTTTATAGACTCTATACCAAGAATTGAGTCGCACTACACAAGGCAAACTTCTACTCGCGAGTATATAGATGGGGGAAAAAGCATCACAGATCTTTTCAAAGACTTTAAAGAATGTCAAGAAAAAAACAATAAGTCATGTGGTAAATATTGCACATTTTACAATGTATTTACTAAAGAATATAATATATCATTTTTTTATCCGCGTAAAGATCAATGCGACCTGTGTCTGCAGTACGCAAATTCAAATAACGAACAGAAGAATCTAATTCGTGCCAAATTTGAAGCTCATTTGGAAGAAAAAGCACTAAGTCGGCAAGAAAAATACAATGACCGCTGCAAAATAAATGAAAAGAATAAAGTTATTGTTTTTGATCTACAAGCTGTTTTACAATCGCCGAGGGGCAATACATCAGCATTCTACTATAAATCCAAATTAAACAGTTATAACTTTACTGTCACGCTTCTTAACAAAAAAGTTGATGGCCAAATGAAAGACGCCTATGCTAATGTACATTCTTATTTTTGGAATGAAACTGATGCCAAACGTGGTGCTAACGAAATAGGCTCCTGCTTACTGGATTGCTTTGAGAAGGTTTGTCGTGATTCAAGTGTTAGTGACACTGGCTTAAATTTCATTTTATATTCTGATAATTGCACTGGCCAGAATAAAAATAAATATATATTGGCACTTTATCTCTATGCGGTGACCCACCTGAATATAGAATCAATAACACATAAATTTCTAATCAAGGGGCACACCCAAAATGAGGGAGATAATATTCATAGCCTTATAGAAAAGGAAATAAAAAAGAACCTTAAAACAGGACCAATATACAGTCCCCACCAGTATGTAACCATAATTAAAAATGCCAAAAAAACGGGCCAAAAGTTCTTAGTTCATGAATACACCTACGATTCATTTTTGGACTTGAAAAAACTTCAAGAAGACTGGGGATACAATTTCAATGAAACTGAAGACAAAAAACACTTATCATGGAACGATATAAAAATATTAAAGTGTAAAAAAAGTGAACCGTTTGCATTTTTTGTGAAAACATCATACAAAGATAAAGAGTTCATAAAAATATGCTTAAGGAACAGGAGGAAAAAAATGAAGCCCTTGTCAGAGCTGACAACAGTAAAAGCATACACGGGCAAGCAAGAGCTCAGCGAAAACAAAAAGAAAGATTTAAAGGAACTGATTGATAAAAACCTGATCCCCAATTTTTACAAAGATTTTTATGACACAATTTTGTAAAAAGTTAATTTTTTTTAACTAACCTAATATTAGTAGGTAAACTGACTGATTGTACAAAATTGATCTCTTCATTAGTAAGTAAGTACATCATTAGTAAGGACTATTGTATAACATTTAATAGTAGGTGTGTTTATAAGAATTTATTTTCATATTCTGTGATTAAATAGATAACAAGTTTTTCTACAATTATCTAAAGAAGTTTACAAGTTAAAGATTTCTTTTAAGATTTATTATATAGACTATTTTTCATTAAAACTGATTATTATTACCTCTAATTATTGTGTGGAAGAACTAATTCTAAGAAAAAATACAAAATTTTAACTGTTTTCACTTATAAAGGAGTTTATATTATACTATAGTATTTAGAATTTATATTATAATAGTTTATGTAGTTATACTGATTGAATACCAAATATTGCAGAGATAATTAAGTAATAGGTATTAATATTTTTATTGTTTTAAGGATATAAGGTAATAATGAAGACATAGAAGCTAGCTAAGTTTGTTATGGTTATGATTGTTATTTTTATAGTTCATAAAGTTTTTTGAAGTTGAATTTATAAAGCTAACTTTGTAGTTTGCTTAAATTTTTAAACTGAAATAATAATAGATACTTATTTTAGAAATAAGTACAAAAAGTATATGATTCAAAATTGTGCTAAATATACTTTGTTTTCGATTCCATTTTGTTCCAAATTACACAGTAAAAGACTTAAAATATAAAAAATGTTTTATTTTTTGATCCAATACAGACGAAATACATAAAAATGTTAAATATTTAGGTAGATATTTGATAAAATACAGACTTATTACAAAATGCGACATCAGTACTAGAACGATGTATAATTGGCTTTAATAATAAACAGACTTATGTCACATACATCATTTTTAAACGCTTAAAAAATAATTAAAAAACAAAATTTCTTCTAAATATCATTTGTGTATCAATAATTAGTTCATCAACTATTCCTACAATATATTATTTCATTATAATTATGCTTTTTCACTAAGTTTTAGGCTATTATGTAAGACAAGTCCTGATTGCCAAAACGTTTTATGCGATTTTCCAAAAAACAGTTTTTTTTAGTTAGGTCAGTATATTATTAAGCGTGCGATATGTCTACTTCAAATATACCACAGTAGTCCATGCACTGCTTTTTCGCAGATGGTAGAAGTACGTAGACATTGTTTAATTTAAGAAGAATAATATAATAAGCACAATAACAAAAATGGACTTTATGTCTTTGTTTTTGAACAGCTTAATAAAATATTTCAATTTACATAAGTGTACATTAAAAACTAGAGTCATACTCCCTAAAGATGATTAGTAAATATATTTCCTAATATCCAGTACTTTAATGGCCACTGTAAGTGTCCACTACTAATAATAACAATCCAAGCATAATCATACAAGATACTGATAAAGAATGGTTGTGGTGCAGGAATTTCTTTATTGCTTTGCATTTTAAAACTTTATTCCCATCATAAAAGTTTTATTTCTATTGCAATTAAGATAGTTTTAGGACCTTTTAACTTTGAACAGTATTTGTGATGCGAAAAGAGAGTTTATTCTCAAGTTAGTAAAATTCACACATTTGTATGAATTGAAATAATTTGAAATTCTTCCTGCTCCGCAAACACGCCATAGAAGGTTTATGTTGTATTATTTTAAAATTAATGAATATCAAATCAAACTATGTAACTCTCTTAACGCTTGTAACACCAATGACTATCCTTTCTGTGAACGAAATAGATACAGGACTAAGAATTTATTACAATATTTTTATGAATGGTCATTGATGTACAATACGGCCGACGTATCTTGGCGAGTCCGACCTTCGCGCAGAAGGTTGCGCAATAGCTTTTTTAAGGAACAAAATGGTGGCATGAGGCGACGTACGGGGGGCGGTGGTCTAGGCTAGAGATTGACCATAAGTAAACACAATCGACCCTTTAGTCATAAAATATCGCAATCGATTAGTTTTATTTAGAAGTTATTGATTTTTGTTTATATAAGATATTAAACGAAATAGATTTACAAATATAGTGAATTTTGTTGATAATAAACAAGATTTCGACTTAAATAAAAAAAAAAAACTAAAAACATATTATTTTCTCAGCTGAAAGACATAATGTACTTAAATATCAATTATCTATTAACGTCTTCTTGAGTAACGACTATTTGAGAAAATTTAGAACCTCCTTATAAATTGCAAATAAATATATTTTTATGTCTTAATTTTAATCGATTTGAATAAAAATCGATTAAACAACACCCTCAGGCACGCGTGTTGGACATCCCTTTCTGGTTACTTCGTAAAGCTTCGTGCTTATTCGGCAATGCTCGGTACACGGTAATATTTCTCAGTCACACGTTAGCATTGGTGTCGTGTTCGTGTCGCTATCTCTGTCTTGAGCACAGTCGGTTACAAAAGTTTTCGTTGTTATTGTTGTTTGTTTTTATTAATAGTGTTAAGTTTGTTTTGTTTGTTTTATTTGTTTTATTTGTTTTATTTGCAAGTGTCAGTTAGCACTTATATTATTCGCCAAACATGCCACCAAAACATAACAGTGTGTTAAATCGCCAGGCGAGAAAAATTATTTACGATTTAACGCAATATATGAAAAAAGAAAAAGAAGAAGGCGTAAAAGATGTCGATAAAGTTTATTTAAGAGTTGCTAACGCAACTGGTGTGTCCCAACGCACAGTACAGCGGATCGCAACTGAAGGCAATATTTCGGGCTTACTTTCAGTATTCCGCACGCCTGGTAAAAAAAGGTCTAGATCAAAACCTATTACTGATATGGATAATTTTGACCAGGGAGTAGTAAAAAGATGCATACACAACTTCCACAAAACTGAAAAAGAAATGCCGACGATAAACAAATTACTAGCGAAACTCAAACGGGATATAAATTTTCAAGGTGGTAAAACGAGCTTAAAGACAATTATCAAAAACTTGGGTTTCAAGTGGCGAAAGACCGAAACCAATAGAATGGTTCTTATAGAGAAGACCGACATTCGCCTGAAAAGGATCTTGTACTTGAAGGCAATGAAAAAATACAGGGACGAAGGGCGACCAATTGTATTCACTGACGAGTCGTATGCCCACTCATCACATACAAAAGGTAAGGCGTGGTCAGATGGTTCCGCTCAAGGACTAAAGCGCCCGATATCAAAAGGTCAGCGGATAGTGATGGTACACGCTGGGTCAGAAGCAGGGTTTGTTCCGAACGCGCTACTAATGTTCAAATCTGGCAGCAAAACCGGAGACTATCATGATGACATGAATTTCAAAAATTATGAGAAATGGTTACGGACCCAACTGATTCCAAATTTGAGCCCTAACTCGGTGGTGGTTATCGATAATGCTCCGTACCACAACAAATTAATGGATCCTGCCCCTACATCTAATGACAAGAAGGCAAAAATGGAATCGTGGTTATTAGAAAAGGGTATACCATATGAAAAGGACATGCGTAAACCACAACTTTACGATCTAATAAAAAAAAACAAAGACGTGAATAAAAAATACGTAATAGATGAAATGTTTAAACAAAACAACCACGATGTCCTTCGTTTACCCCCATATCATCCCGATTTAAACCCCATCGAGATGGTGTGGGCTGCCATTAAAGGGCACGTAGCCGCTAAAAACGTCGACTGGAACGTAACCCGGACAATGGAGCTCATACAAGAAAAAGTAAATTTAATGGGTCAGAATGAATGGAGTGCTTTATGCAGAAAAGTGCAAGAGGTCGAACATGACTATAGGAAGAGCGACCATATTATTGACGAAATGACGGATCAATTATTCATCATTAATACAGCTTCAGATTCAGAAAGTGAGTCTGAAAGTGAGAGCGACGATTACGAAGATGAACCTATGCCAAGTACCTCACATGGTACACAAGGGGCCGACGACTTTATGTTAGGAATTTCCCCCCTCAGCGACAGTGATTAAATAATAATAAGTGTAAATAAATAAAAAGTATTAAATGTAAATAATATTGTATGTGTTTGTGATAAAATCTGCCCCTATCGAAAGGTGAGGTATCAAAATTGAATCTTTAATTTATAATGTCTCCAAAGTGTTTTGATATTTTTGGTCACTGTATTAGGGAAATTTTATTTGTACATTGGTATATATAAAAAAATGACAATAACAGTTTTCTTCACGAGTGTTCATGCGCTAAACTTCGCAGAGCCTATATTCAGACTCGCCAAGATACGTCGGCCGTATTATAGTCATGAATGACATTGGAAAAACTATCTACAATGTTATTGAAATTTACACTGATAACACTCGGAATATGACTTACACGGGAGCACACAAAACGCAGTCTTTCGTATAGTATATATACAAGCCACCATCAGGAAATGATAACAACATACGATCGAGACTCAAGACTCGCAAATATTACGAGGAAAAAGACGGTTAATTTTAGCGGGCAGGTCGATTGCCAGACCCTACGTCATACGCGCAGGCGTCCACAGCTGTCAAGGATCACTGACCTAAAAAATTTCACGCCATCACGCGGCCCTAACCTAAATGATTTGAAACGACAACAAAGTTATAAGTATTATTAATATGTCAATAATCTTACCTTCAGAAAACGATATTCCAAAGCATGAGGCAGTGGGATTTCCCAGTTGTCCGAGGGAAAGTAACGATCCGTAATCATCTGGTGAAGATATTTCGTCATAATTTTCACCGCCGCACTTCGTGATATCACTCGACACAGACATTTAAATTGAATAAAAACTATATAATATATTTTGGAGTAATGAAAACACTTAAATGAAGCGTGTTTTACACGTTTTACGCACATGACTAGACAAAAACATTGCACTTTAAAATCGTCACATTGAAAAGGATACACTTGAAGCCGTTGGCCCATATCCTGGATAAGGTTTGCTGCCTGCTGTCGGTACGCAAGCTCTTTATCTGCATCTAAACCGCATTTTCTGCTTGGTGAATTCTGTAGTTGCTCTTTTGTAAAATACCATTTCTCTTGTCCTCCAGCCATTGAACGAATGTTCTAATGACTGCCCGCGAAGAAGCACGACGGAAAATTTAGCTCCGTTTATGTGCTCAAGTGGAAAAGGGACAGCGCTATGACAGCGACGAACGGATGCAGACCGCGTTAACATTTGAGAGATTTTACAATATTAAAAATAACATATTGAAGCTAAAATAATTAAACACTTCATAAAAAGATTAGCAAATATTAAATGTACTTTTAACACGTAACTATAACAATGAAAGTAAATGTTGGATATATCGTAAATATGTTAACTTGATAGGTTTAATCAGACGTCGTCCGCCATTGAATAACTTGATGGTTAACGTAGTGAGTCTCCGGTGACAGAATGATAATCTGTAACAAACACAGGTACGTTTTACTTTATCACTATATTTTATTTTATAGATCAAATGCTATAGATTGTTTTGTATATATTTTTAGTATAATTCATTCACTTTTAACAAAAATTTAACCATTTTAATTTTACGGGCCTAAAAAGTCTGTCACTCGGTGCAAATGGCCGACCCACCACTGTTGACAATACAATTCATTATTTCTTTTGTCACAAAACTTCAGCTTCTTTAACACTTAAATAAAATAATTCTAAAATACATTATTATTATTTTACATTAAGCGTCATAGTTTTATTTATCAGTTCAGTATGTTTTTTTTTATATACAATAAATAAGTATGGTATTTGATATTTTGTTTTGTCTACCAATTTTTTCGCGGTGTACACCAGGCGTGGTGGAGAACTGGAATGTGAGAGAATAGGATAGAGTATGTATAGAAAAAAAAAATATGAATAAAATAATTACTTGTGGCAATTACATAATACATAAATCGTTCATGGTATTTTCCACTAAGCACAGTGTATATATTTTTTGGCAGTTTTTTAATTAATATCATTTCTCATTAGGCAAATTAACTAAGTAATTATTACCTACTGTAGATTAGAAACGATTACAAAATGTTTACAATTAATAACGAAAATTTGATAAATTTACACCATCACAACATTAGAATTACTGAGCGTAAGTACCGAACAAATGTTTTCAAAGTTTATATTTCTTTGTGTATACTAAAAATTTTTGCATATTGCGAGGGTTCCATAATATGTTTTGCGTTTTCTGTTTTGAAATTACTACGATGCTTTGTTCATTGCTTATGCTATTTGGGATAATAAATATGATATATAATCTAATAGAAGATATATTCGATTATCTTTTTAAATGGTCACTTTTTCGCTATTGGGATGTATCCTAAAGTCTAGTAATTATAATTTACCTGCTGAATATTCACTAGGATAGTCTAACCCTATGTATTTATTATAAGGCTGGTTAACTTGTAACTTCCTTCTCAGCGTAATTAATACTTACTCCCCAAAAGTACATACTTATTTTTCAGAAGACAATGCACATTTCTCAAGTTACAATGTCTTCTTCTAAAAAATAATTACACTTTAGGAGGCTCCTTACTTAATTTGAATAGGCTTATAGAATTATTAATGTTTGAAAGTGTTAAATTAAAGTGGGTGTAATGTATAGACTTTGTTTATAAAAATTTATCTAAACATATACAACAGTGTTTATTTTTAGAAATCATTATTAAAGTTGTCCATGATTAAAAATATTTTTATAAACTAAAGTATAATCTTGCCATTGTTTAATTATTGGATATTAATTTAAATTATTTTGAAATATTTGATATTAATAAAAACTGATGATGATGAAAAGGGGGAATAAATTTTTTTTTCAAACTTAATCACATTGATATAAGATTTGAATTGCATTAAAATCTATCTGTAACATTATTTAATATGGTAACTCTAATAATTTTATTGAAGTATTATTAAGTTAGCATGTACATGATCTGCCCAAAATACTGTAGTATAGTAAAACACAATATTGTTCTTCTGTCCATGTGTATGTGATTGTACTCCTCCTAAACTGTTACCTAAACCTAGTTTCACAATTGGATCTGGTAGGTAGCACTGTTTTCGAGCCTGCGCACATGGTTAGTAATTAATATAAATACCAATTGATTATATCAAAATATCATTGATGCCGTCCTATTTTTCTTCCGACTTAAAAAAGGAGGAGATACTCAATTGGACTATTTTTTTTTATTTCTATTAAAGCTGGTGCTTCTCATGTGGTCCCATATAAATTTGACCTAGGTCTGACCAATAGTTTTTGAGCTATTCTTAATAGTTTATATTGATTTAATTTATTACATTTATTAGATTCTTAATGTGGTAGAGCCATGCTGCAGCTGTATTACTGGTATAGTTGCAGCATGAATGGGTCGGCTCGATCGGGGAAAGACCACACTCTCACAAAGTACCAGTATAAAATAGCAGCTTAACGCTGCTGTGTTTCGTATGGTGAATGTAGAGAACTCGACCCTTTTAACTGGAAACGAGGCATTCCATCTTAGTCCTCACAGGTGACAACGCATCTGCATTTTGATTCCTAATCGAGGATAGATGTAGATGTCTATGGGCTACAGCAACCACTTACCATCAGGTGGACTGTGTGCTTGTTTGTCACCCTTATCATATTAAAAAAATTGAAGTCAGTTGTACATAATTTTAAATTTTAAATTATTAATGTCCTAAGCTTATATTTCATACTCCTCAGAAGCCTAATTGCTTATTTTTCTGTTGGCCTACTCCATACCCCAATCATATTAATCAAGAAATATTATTTTAGTTATAGCTTTAAACTAAATAATTTGTGGCACATTGTGATTATGCCATAAATTTTTTATTAAACTATAAGTATTTAGTTAAACATATTTATTAAGTAATCTTCAATAAGTACTAAGGTTTGTGTTTTTGTGTGGTTATTACCCAATTAACACAGGTAGCATTTCAACAAAAGAATAGTAAACTTATGAAGTCTTAAGGTCCATATATAGGTTCACCGAGCATCTTGACGGTTTATATTGGCATTTCATACCATTATGATGCTATACATTGTATAAAGGTTGGATAATGGCATATCAAAATGCTTTTGTAATGTCTTTAGGTTTAGTGCAGCAAACCACATTGTATCTGTACAGCTTCCAACTGTTTATAGTGCATTTGGATTTACAATAGCATTTTAAAGTAATAAATAAATGCTTAATGCTGTTTAATAGCATAAATATGAACCATTCTAATGCCACGTAAATCCGCTATACAGCTTTCAGCTGTTTTTAGTGCCTTAGGTTCTACAATAGCATTTTTAAGTAGTAAGATAATGCCTAATGCTACTTAATAGCATAAACTTGTACCATTATAATGCAACGTAAATCCGTTATACAGCTTTCAGCTGTTTTAGTGTGCTTTATTGTTTAATAGCACTTTTCAGTAGTACTTAAAAGCCTAGTACTGCTGAACAGCATAAACATGGATCAATGTAATACTTGCATTCTTAAAGATCAACTGAGTTATGTTATACAGCTAACACCTCTCTAATCAAATACACGTGAGTTATTGTAATGTGTAAAGCTGTATATACATTCATTTTACTGTATTCGTAGCCAAATTGTGGGGAAAAGCAACATATGCACATGTTTTGTTACTCATATAATTTTTTTAATTTATTAAAAATATCCACAATTGCATTCAAGTAATGACTTTATTTCTGTCTACTGATATTTTTTTTTTTTTATAGGAGAGGGGGCAAACGAGCATGCGGCTCACCTGATGGTAAGTGACTACCGCCGCCCATGAACAACCGCAACACCAGGGGAATTGCAGATGCGTTGCCGGCCTTTTAAAAAGGAGTAGGCTCTTTTCTTGAAGGTCCCGAAGTCGTATCGGTCCGGAAAAATCCCTGGTGGTAAACTATTCCACAAGGAAGTTGTGCGAGGAAGAAAACATCTTCTAAATCGCACAGTGGTGGACCGCCAATCATCCAGATGGTGTGGATGGTATCGGGAGTTCTGCCGCGATGTGCGTTCGTGAAATTTGGCGGCTGGGATTAATCCGAACAATTCCTCAGAGCACTCCCCATGGTAGATGCGAAAGAAAATGCAAAGAGATGCAACATCTCTTCGCAGTGCCAATGAATCGAGCCGATCGGAAAGGGCTCGGTCGTCGACGATTCGAGCCGCTCTGCGCTGGATGCGGTCAAGTGGAAGGAGCTGGCACTGGGGAGCACCTGCCCAGAGATGGGAACAGTATTCCATGTGAGGCCGAACCTGCGCCTTGTAAAGTTGCAGGCGGTGTGCCGGCATGAAATACTGTCCCGCTCTGCTGAGCACGCCAAGCTTTTTAGAGGCCAATTTGGCCTTCTCTTCCAAGTGACCACGAAACTGCACGTCACTCGATATGTCGACTCCGAGGATACCGATACTGGCTGAGGCAAGAAGGGGAGTGCCTTGAAACTGAGGAGATACGACAAAGGGGTTCTTTTTAGCGGTAAACGCGCAAACTTGTGTCTTCTGAGGATTAAACTGGACTAGATTTAGTCGCCCCCAATCCGAGACTTTGTCCAGCAAAGACTCGACTTCAGACACAAGTTTGTTCCGGTACTCGGCGGTACCAGTGAACCCATATAAACAATGGTACTGCAGTGGTTCTTCAAAAGTCTTCTCGCTGGCTTAATAATTGTTCATGTGTGAGTATTTATATTGCTGGCAGCATTAATTAGAGGCTCACTTTTACAACCAAAAAATATTATCATTTAGACCTATTTAAAAATAATATAGCTATATACATATATAATAAAGATATAACTTAATTTAATACTGCTCAACCAATACTATTTTGTTAATTATGCAAAATTCGTTCTATATTAGGAATACACAATTGTTTTGATTATTTCACACATATTTTTATATAACATTTTATATCAAATCCACGAAAGATTAAAGACGTCTGAAAATTTTCAATGAAACTTATATAGACATTACATTACATTTTGATGCAGTAATATTTGAAGATATGAAAAATCAAAAAAGTCAGAAACTATACATTTTGTTTTGATGCAAATAAATATGGTTGTGTCACTCACTCAGTTCTGACCGTTTTTCGTCCATTTATTATATTGTGAGATAAATTAAGTAGTTAAATTACAACAATAATTGTATTATAACATTTAGTACCGCACATATAAAGATGTTTTTGCAATGATCTACATCATCAACCCTACAGTTTAACAAGTTCTGATTTAAATAGCTCCAATCAGTCTTTTACTACATTCTAATACTAGGCTTATGCTTTTGTAATGCAATTAACATATTCAGTATCAATAATAATGCTAGTATAATGCTTCTGTAATGCGATTGGCAAATTCATCAAGCATAATGTGATTGGCAAATTAATTGACCATTATAATGCTTTAATGCAATTGATAAATAATGCTAATATAATGTGGCTGTAATGCAATTAAACTACTATTGTGAAAGCATTACAGTATCCGTATAAATGTTTGTATTGCTATTATAGAACTAATTCAAAATGCAAAAGTGATACACAAATGCTGTAAGTTGGCTGTTATACTGCTTTGATGTGTTGCTTGGGTTAAATTGGATTCTACTATTCATAAAAGTGCCAGTTAAAATAAATTACATTTATATATTTCTTATATTACTAAATTTATCTGTTTAATTATTTTCAGTTGATTCATCCTCAGTATTAGATATGACTTCCCAACCACCTCGTAAAGTGATACATCTGTCCAAAGTCAGAATGCTCAACCGTGGCAGAGGTTCCTCATCTGCCATTAGGATAACAAATATCAAGTCTATTAAACCACCAGACCCTGAAGTAGTAAAAAAGCAGGAAGAAGACAAACTAAGGGCACAGGTTTGTGAATTTGAATACTTTTTTACTTTAATTTTTTTTTTTATAGGAGAGGGGGCTAACGAGCATGCGGCTCACCTGATGGTAAGTGACTACCGCCGCCCATGAACAACTGCAACACCAGGGGAATCGCAGATGCGTTGCCGGCCTTTTAAAAAGGAGTACGCTCTTTTCTTGAAGGTCCCTAAGTCGTATCGGTCCGGAAAAATCGCTGATGGTAATCGATTCCACAAGGAGGTCGTGCGAAGAAGAAAACATCTTCTAAATCGCACAGTGGTGGACCGCCAATCATCCAGATGGTGTGGATGGTATCGGGAGTTCTGCCGCGATGTGCGTTCGTGAAATTTGGCGGCTGGGATTAATCCGAACAATTCCTCAGAGCACTCCCCATGGTAGATGCGAAAGAAAATGCAAAGGGATGCAACATCTCTTCGCAGTGCCAATGAATAGAGCCGATCGGAAAGGGCTCGGTCGTCGACGATTCGAGCCGCTCTGCGTTGGATGCAATATTTTATTACAACTCAAATAAATGTTACACTTGTACCGATTGAGCCCTAGCTCCTGAACTAGGAATCCTGTATATCAGGAGCTAGTACCTTCCTTACATTATGCACAAACAATTAATATTAATTATGAATTTCGATCCAATTTAATTATACTTAATTATGTTGTGTTATTTTGTTTAAAATTAAAAAAAAAGAACAGTTTAAATAAATTATTAAATTCTAAATGAAATATTAAAAAAATGTATAATAATATGTGATAATGAGTATTTTTGTGTAAGTGTTTCGTGTATGTTATAATTTGTGAAGTAGTGTTGTTAACTATGTCAATACTACTATGCTTTAATTATTTTGAGAAGTGGTCTAAACTTACATTACTTTGAAAGAAAAGTATTAGTCATTAATTGTGTTAATCTTAATTGATATGAATTGAATATAGTATAGTCCACCAAATTCATGAATGTAATTTTTTTTAGAGTCCAGAGTAGATATCCAGCACCCCATATCATCCTGTGGGTGTGTTACGAGGTGAATGTAATAAAACTTAACTTTGTTACACAATGTATTACAGAACAAAATCCTCCCCAAAACTAATGCAAATCCAGCTGAAAGCATGTATGAGGATTTACATTGGATATTTATTTGAAATTTTAAGGTCAGTCTCGTCTGTCCTTAATAGGAAATCATGTAAAAATGCGAGAGCAGAATGCAGTATAAAATATGTATTCACACTGTTTAAAATAGAAGATAATAAAATATGTTAGTTATGTCATAATGCGTATACCTATGTCATAATGCGTATTAAAATTTCATAGAAACCCTGTCTCAGGAAATATTATAATAATATTATAGTTTAAATATTTAAACTGCTGATAAGCAAACTAAAAAAGCAAAAAGCAGTAATTATTGTTTTTTAAAATATATACTGTGCTTTTGTATTATTTTCTGAGCTAGATTTGACCTCAATTTTCCAGTTACAAAAGGAGATAATGTCCCGTTCCCGATCTTGCGCCTACCGTGGCTACACATGTCATCTACCAGTGTTAAATGGGCGACAGCACTGCGCGCGTCACATTCTTCACGAATTGGGCGCTCCATACAAACAGTGCTTGCACACTTACGCTGGTGGGCAACGTTGCAATAAACCAGCTCCTGCAGCAACTGGATCGCAGTCCAGAGATGCTTGGTTAGTATTAATACAACCATTATATATAACCAAGAAGTGGAATCTAATTTAAAAATGCTGTGTGTAATTTTTATATTTATACAATAGAATTATCACTTTTTCAAAAGAAGTAATGGATTCTCAGGCTAAGCGTCCACTAGGCTCGCCGAGCCGAGTCGAATCGAATCACAGAAAGTCGCCTCCTATATATTTACTATGAAACTGCGTCCATTAGCGACGAGCCGCGGCACGCCGAATTGAATCGACCGCGCGAATTGCTTGACAGGCGAATTTCTTCGCCGATGCGATTCGATTCAACTCGGCGCGCCTCAGTCGACGCGGCGAAGTAGATGCACGCCAGCGTATTTTAATTAATTTCTATTTGGTTTTCGTAAAAATATTTGTTTAAATAAAAATGAATGAAGAATTATTGTTACGGCCTACGGCTGCTCCCTTAAAGGATCCAATCCTCTGAAGCCCATGAGCAGAAGACTTCCCGAGCAAACGTAGGTCGGGCCTCAATGTGGCCACGTGGAAATTCCTAATTACAATAAACCAGATGGGAGGACGTCAGAAGGACATAGTACTTACCATTGTCCGAAGCTAACTTCGCACCAAGGCTTGGGCAGGCCGTGAGTGTGTGTAATAGTGGATGAAGAGTAGTGTACAGTGAGGGGTGAATGTGTGGGGCCTTGTCAAGCATAGGCGACCAGCTGCTGCCGAGTTCCAGGCTGCTCCAAAATGCTGCCACACTGCTTCAGACTGCTTCGGCGCCGGACCACAGTCACTTTCTTCTTTCGTCACGATGACAGTCAATTAACTCTATCGTACGATTAACTAACTTACAGAAGCCACTAACTATCGCGGGGTATAAGGTTACCGCACAAAACACGCACGGAGTTTCTGGATCAAAGGTCACTACCGTTTCGCGTTGCAACAGTTAGTTCTGGAATACAGAGGCCGCACTAGCTAATATTGTCGAATGCTCTTATGCAGATTCTGAGTCGGACCCAATAAGTCCCGGGGAAGCTCTCCAGTAGGGATACGCGCCACAAAATTCCTAGACCGTATTTTTACTGTCCGCGCTTAATTATTCCGAGTTCCCACGCTCAATTGGCAGCGTGCCAATCGTGAGCGCTGCCTAAGGACGACTGACTGCCCTTGGGCGTTTTTCGCACGACCGAAAGTCAAACCGGTATGAATGCACCGCGCCGAGCGCCCTCTCGCGTCAATCCTTGAAAGTGTTTTGCGCGAACAACTATTGATATCACTGGTCCATCAATATCCAGATTTGTTTAATCATGAAGATCCACATTATCATGATGAAATATAATTTAAAATTAAAAATTTTGTACAACAGACTTCAGTATAAGTTATTAAGAATAACTCAAAAACTATTGGTTTGACCTTGATCAAATTCATATGGGACCACACGAGAAGTATCAGCTTTCATATAAAAAAAGTATCATCGAAATCGGTCCACCTAGTAAAAAGTTATGACGTAACACACATAAAAAAAACATACGCGTCGAATTGAGTACCGTCTCCTTTTTGGAAGTCGGCAGAAAACCTCTCTTCATCCGAGCTATCCATAACGCAAATACGACCTATTTTGTTGAAGAATTTGCGATGAATGAATAATTCGATTCGATTCGTCAGAGATGGACGCACTAGTAATAAATGCGACTCGCTTCGATTCGACGCATTTCTGCTGTAGTCGACGCCAGGCTTCATGGTTATAACTAATCTTATCTTAATTCTTTATTATCTGTGGTCAAAACTGAATAAAAGGACTTCAAAGTTATTCAAAGAGAATTTCGTGTAATGCGTCAGTTATCATGACAAATTTTTTTTCTACATTACAGGTTATGTTTTGAACACGCGCGAGCCGCTCTGTACGCACGGCAACGTAGCGCTGCACCGCCACCGCCCGTCACCACTACTGAGACGTTGTTGAACCAACTCCAGCACTATGTTCAGTAAGTTACTGGTTACAGGTACCAGATAAAATAAAGGATGACATGTAATTACCAGCGTAAAATAGCAGCTTAGTGCTGCTGTGTTTCGTATGGTGAGTGTAGAGAACAACCGGCGATCCTTTTTACTGGAAACAAGGCATTCCATGCCAGTCCTCAGGGGTAACAACGCATTTGCATTTTGATTCTTAATTGAGCATAAATGTAGAAGTGGGCCACATCATTTACTATCAAGTGGACTGTGTGCTAGTTTGTCACCATTGTTCTATAAGAAAAAAATTGGAAGTTGATTCCAGACTTTTAGTTTATTCTTTCTTTATAATCATTTTTTAACCAAGCCTTTGTTTGCAATTTAAACTCTTTTATAAGCTCTAAATAAGTCTGAGCTGTAAGTAATATCATCATCATCATCATCATCGTTACAGCCCTTCACAAGTCTACTGCTAAACATAGGCCTCCCCCAAGGAATGCCCTGAGCCACCTGCATCCATCGACTTCCTGCATATCTTACCAGGTCATCACTCCATCTAGTGGGGGGACGCCCAGCACTTCGCCTGCCGGTACGAGGCTGCCACTCGAGAACCTTTTTTCTCCATCGGTTGTCGGTTCTTCGAGCTATATGGCCGGCCCATTGCCACTTCAGCTTACTAATCCGTTGGGCTATGTCGGTCACTCTGGTTCTACTGCGGATATCCTCATTTCTGAATTTATCACGCAGAGAAACTCCGAGCATAGCCCTCTCCATAGCTCGCTGAGCTACCTTGAGCTTCCTCATCCGGCCAGCAGTGAAGGACCACATCTCAGTTCCGTATGTCATCACTGGCAACACGCACTGGTTGTACAGTCTCGTTTTCAAGTTTTGAGGTATACCTGACGAGAAGATGGGCTGATGAAGAAGATGTGATGATGTATGTAATATAAGTTATAAAAATTTAAAAAATTTAGTGATAAAAACATTTATTTAGAAATTGAAAAGCACTTACTAAACTTTGGAAGTAAAGTTACAACCTATAATATAAGTCCCACTGCTGGTCTTTTTTCATTTCTGAGAGGGTTTTAGGGAAAGGAAATGTCTGCTGTACCTAAATGACTCATGACATATTTTGCAAACTGTTATAAATGACTGCTTGTAGTAATTGTAAATAATAATTGGCTATTTATTCCTAACAGTCCGGAACGAACACGAACAACTTCGTGTGCTTCTTCCGTTTCTGTTGTTAGTGATCCTATGGAACAGGAGCAAGTCACACCTCACGCCGTCGATCCTTTTAGTGAGTACAAAATTTACATACATATCTAATATATAAAAAATTATATTTGTTTGTTCGTATTTTATACGCTGCCATACCGTTTATCAGATTGCGGTAAAACTATGTCAACTTATTATTTTATTTATTATTTTCACGAAAAATTTATTTGGAAGTTATATATCATTCAACTTCAATGAATGTATTATCATTCCTAATTAAACAATATAACTCTTACAAATTTAAACCAATATGTGCACAATTATTTCTTCTGCGGTTGCAAAGCGCCAGGTGTCACCTAGTATATAATAAACATTTACAAATATTTTCTGTTTCCTATATAAAATGAATGATATACTAACTAATTAGCGTTATATCAGGTAAAATATATTATCATTAATTTACTTATGATATTAATTATATTCTACTAAGCCAGTGCTTATCTATGATCCCACCTGATGGTAAGTGGTGATGTAGCCTAAGATGGTGAAGCGCACTGACTTAACAAAAGCCTATTCACTCTTGCCTTGATGACACCCACACAGTAATCGGATGGAAAGACAGATGCTGGCAACTTATTCCACTCCTTTGCTGTACGCATGATGAACGACGTGGCGAACCGTTTGGTTCGAATGCGTGGTAAGTCAACAACGAAGGGGTGGAGACTGGCCGAACGTCTGGTTGTCCGATGGTGGAAGGGAGAGGGGGGAATTAAATTATGTAATTCCTGCGCACACTCCGAAATACATCTTGAAGAAAACCGAAAGGCTGGCTACTTTACGTCTGTGTTCGAGGCTGGTAAGATTGGTTTTAACCAAATTCGGGTCACCAATAAGCCTCTTAGCACGCCTTTCAATTGAGTCCAGAGCTGTTAAGTGGCATTTTGCAGCACCAGCCCATATATGGCAGCAATACTCCATGCACGACCGGACTTGCGCTTTATATAAAGTTAGCAGCTGTCCCGGCGTGAAGTATCGCCGCACCTTTGCAAGGACTCCCAGCTTCCTTGCAGCAGCTTTGCCCTTGGACTCAATGAACCGCACGAAGTTCAAATTTGAGGATATTTCAAACCCTAACAACTGAAGGCGGTCGGTATATTTCAGTGATACATTTAGGAAAGAAGGAGCCAAGGTGAGCTGCCTCCTTTTTGCAGTGAAAGACACGCTTGTGTTTTGGACGTGAGTGAGATTCACACGCTCTACCATAGCTTCTCTTTCGGACTGGATTTGATCCCGACAGGCCCGAGGACTTGGTTGGTATCTCTCAACAAGTTTGCTATCGTCTGCATACCCATAGATACCGGGCATAAGCAGATCATTAATATGCAGCAGGAAGAGAGTTGCGGAGAGAACGGACCCCTGAGGAACACCGGCGTTATTCACAACATGATCGGATGAGCAGCCATCGATGACGACCCGAATAGACCGTTCACTCAGAAAGTCCTTTACCCATTCAATCAGACCAGGGGATAAGCCGCACGCTGGAACCTTAGCCAAAAGGCTAGTGTGCCAAACTCTGTCAAAGGCCTTCGAGACATCAAGGGAAACAGCAAGTGCTTGCCCACTGTTCTCGAGTGCCTCGCCCAATACGTGTGTGGCATACGCTAGAAGGTCCCCAGCTGACCGATTTCGGCGAAACCCATATTGCCGGTCACTAAGGAGGTCATTCTGTTCTAGGTATGCCATTAAGCGGGCATTCAATATACGCTCCATAATCTTGCAGAGTATGGAGGTAATTGAGATTGGCCGATAACTGGAAGGGCCGGCGCGGCTGCTTTTTTTTTTAACAGGCTGCACGTTGGCCAGCTTCCAGGATTTTGGCACTATTCCAGTACTAAATGAGAGACGGAACAAGCGTGTCAACACAGGGGACAACTCAGGTGCACAAGCCTTTAGGACTGTAGCTGGTATACCGTCTGGTCCACTAGCTTTATTCACGTCTAGCCACCGCAAGGTTTTAAGAACCGATTTTTCCGGACCGATACGACTTAGGGACCTTCAAGAAAAGAGCCTACTCCTTTTTAAAAGGCTGGCAACGCATCTGCAATTCCCCTAGTGTTGCGGTTGTTTATGGGCGGCGGTAGTCACTTACCATCAGGTGAGCCGCATGCTCATTTGCCCCCTCTCCTATAAAAAAAAACCTCCTTATTCGTTATACGAATCTCCGACATAGAGGTCCCGCAGTGAGGTAATTTTGGTGGAACGTTGTTGCCACTGTCCAGACGTGAATTGTAAAGAGAGACGCGAACAAGTCCGCTTTCTCCTTAGCCGTATGCGCCAGTGTGCCATCCGGTTTTACCAACGGAGGCAGTGTAGGCCGACAGAAGTTTCTCTCGACCGCTTTGGCGAGAGACCAAAAAGCTCTAGTGCCGGATGGTCTGGCAGAGAGTTTTGCGCCATTATGTTTAATGCGATCGAGACTAGCTTTCCGTAATGCTTTTTTGTAGGACTTGGCGGTCTGGTTGAAAGTTCTCTTCTTGGAGCTAATATCCGGAACATTGCGGTTTCGAGCGTCAACCCAGGATAGGTAAGCTAAATGCTTGCGCTTTTCAGCTTGGGCGCATTCAGCGTTAAACCATGGGCGAGCTTTGCTACCGGTGGAAGCGTCAGAGAATGGGATAAAGTACTCCATAGCTTGACGCAACACATCCGTTATCGCAACCGCGCAGCTCGATGGATCCGCAGAAGAGAAACAAACCTCCCGCCAAGAATAAGTTGCAAAAAAGTGTCGCATCTCATCCCAATCAGCTGACTTATACCGCCATATTCGTCGAATCTCGCCATACTCGTAATCAGGTGGAGAATATGACGATGCAGATGATATTTATTAACTTAAAACAATCAGCAACTTTTCCGTATCAGCGTATTACAAATTTTGTAACCATGTCCGAATTACATTTCTACAATCTGCCATTTTTAATGGATACATGTACAAAATTGCATTGACTGTATAATCAATACAGAAAAGGGCTAAGGAATGTAAAAAATTATGCATGAAAGAATGCCTTATTCTAATGTTAGTTTCAATGACTTTATCTTTCCGTCTTTTATCAGTGACCTCTCTTCTGTATGGCAATTTTAAGTGCTGTTTTAGTAACTACTCATAACGAATAACTGGCGCACTGAGAGGACATTATAGGATTTAAATAAGAGATGGAACGGGAATAGGATAAGGCTGAATGTTGCGACTTTTAATACAGCTCTTTGAGCGCGTTCCAGTGGTAGCAGTGTAGTTTTAATAATATAAATAAATTGCCTAATAGGCATAGGCAAGTGTATATCACTCATTATATGAAAAAAATGTTTGAGTGAAACCAAACTCAGGCAAATGTAATGAAGAATATCCCTGACTATCTGTGCAAGATGTCTGGTGACAATTGGCTGCGTAGAGCCAGAGCAATCTGCTTTAACGTTCACTCTTGGTAAATGGATTGATGATAGAAGTATCTGATATTATAATACTCATGGGATGAATAGGTCTGAACGAAAAAGTCATTTATACATACTTACACTGATTATTCTGTTGTGGTCATTTTCGTCTCGTCATTTAAAGGGAACAAACAACAATAAAACAAAAACAAAACAAATATAATTTTTATAATGGAAAGAATTGCTAAGAGGCTTATTGGTGACCCGAATTTGGTTAAAACCAATCTTACCAGTCTTGATCACAGCCGTAAAAGCTAGCCTTTCGATTTTCTACAGGTGCATGTCGGAGAATGTGTGCAGGAGTTGCATAATTTATTTCCTCTCTCTTCTACCATCTGACAACCAGACGTTCAGCCAGTCTCCACCTCTTCATTGTTGACTCACCACACATTTGATCCAAACGGTTTGCTACATCATTCATCATGCGTACAGCAATAGAGTGGAATAAGTTGCCTGCATCTATGTTTCCATCCGAGTATAATGTGGGTGTCTTCAAGGCAAGAGTGAATAGGCTTTTATTAAGTCAGTGCGCTTCACCAACTTAGGCTATATCACCACTTACCATCAGGTGGGATTGTACATAGGCTGCACTAAAAGTATCGGGAATGGAATATTTTCACTGTTTCTGTCATATTAAAATCTTTTTAATTGAAAACTCCTTGGTTTTAATAATCGAATACCATTTATTTATTTAAAAAAAGAGTCTCGTTCTTGTCAGAAGGTTTTGTCAAACTTGTTTAGTCTTGGAGAAAATGGAATTGACTCGAGAAAATTCAAGAGCGATGATTTATTATGACTTTCGAAGTGGTTTAACACAAAAACAGTGTGTTGACCGGATGATTTCTGCATTTGGTGATGAAGCCCCATCCAAAACCACAATTCCAAAAGCCCAAAAACTGCAGTCACCCAAGAAAACGTTGATGCTGTGCGTACGCTGATTGAGGAAGATCGACATGTGACATACCGCGAAATTCAGGCAACTTTAGACATTGGCATGAGTCAAATACAAATAATATTGCATGAACAATTAGGTGTAAAAAAGTTGTTTTCCCGATGGATACCGCATTCGCTCTGTGAAGAGCAAAAGCGGCTCGCGTTACTTTGTGCGTCAGAACTCTCGAAAGATTCCACGCAGGATCCTCAAATGCTGTATACAACATCGTATCAGGTGACGAATCCTGGATATACGCGTACGAACCCGAAACCAAAAACCAGTCACGAGTTTGGGTATTTGAAAATGAGTAAAAGTAGTAAAGTAAAGCCAACAAAAATTGTTTGTTCACGGAGTGTTGCAAAAAAAATGGTGGCCACGTTTGTCTCCAAAAGCGGCCATGTTACGACTATTCCTCTGGAGGGACAAAGAACGGTTAATGCAGAATGGTATGCTAGCATTTGTTTGCCACAGGTCGTTTCTGAACTCGGTAAAGAGAACTGCAACCGCCGCATCATCCTCCATCACGACAATGCGAGTTCTCACACCGCACACAGAACAAAAGAGTTTTTAGAGCAAGAAAACATAGAATTATTAGACCATCCGCCGTACAGCCCCGACCTAAGCCCTAATGATTTCTATACTTTCCCTAAAATAAAGAATAAATTGCGTGGACAGAGATTTTCATCACCTGAAGAAGCTGTGGACGCCTACAAAACAGCCATTTTGGAGACACCAACTTCCGAATGGAATGGTTGCTTCAATGATTGGTTCCATCGTATGAAAAATGTGTCATATTTCGCGGAGAATACTTCGAAAAGCAATAAATACATTTTTAAATAGTAATGTTGTGTCACTTCCTTGATTCCCGAAATTTTTAGTGCCGCCCTCTTGGTTAAGTGCAGGCTTAGAATAATATAAAAAAAATAGCTGAAAATCAGTGTTTGCTCCCTGAGCAATATGAATCACTGCACTAGGACCCATTTGTTAAACTGTGATGCACATTTACTTTCAGATATTATGTAACTTTATGTAATAAGCTAGTTAGTATCTAGTTTGTTTCTGAGATCTGATTGGAGAAAAAAAGAAATGCTGTATCTATATTTCTATACATATTATTTAAAAAAAAATAACATATATTGACAAAAATTCTCTTGTGTGTCCAAAACAGAGTCATTTTTATATTATGCTAGATACCAGATCAAATACTTAGACTGTGTGCTGGAAATTTCCATCTGCCTGCCATGGAAAAGATTATGTCAAGTAGTATACTGTTATAGACTATTCTAATCGGTAATCTTCTCCAAAATGTTATTTTATTTTCCCTTACTTTACTTTTAACCCGAGATGCAAACAATAGGGTGTTATAAGTTTATCATGTATATCTGTTTCTAAGTGTCTGTCTGTGGCATCAAAGCTCTCAAAGGGATGAACCGAATTTTATTTAGTTTTGGTGGAAAAGTGACTTGATCGAGAGTGTTCTTAACAATGGTTAAAGAAAATCTGTTCAGCCATTTGAAGAGCATTAAATAAAAAAGAAATTAAATTCATAATTATTTTATGTTTAAGTTATATCTCTCTACAGAGCAGATCGACGCAACGGCAGTGAACGCCGCATATTCGTCGTCCATAATGGAGTGTGCGAGTGCCAGCGACAGCGACTGCGACAGTGTCACCCTGGGCCCCGAAGGCAACTGTCGGGCTGTTCACGAGGACCACTTGTCCGATGCAGAGGAGGCGCCATGCGAGTTACAACCGCTTTGGTAACGATCGACTTTGCTCACGTACACCTTAATAGATCATAAATATTTCAGTGGGAGGAATATGCCAGAATTGCTTATTACATCTGGAGAGCCGTGGTAGTTTTTGTCACCTGTCTGGGTTTTTATATCGGGTGTATATACAAGAATCTGAGATGTGGTTCTTCATTGCTGTATGAGGAATATCAAGGACACACAGCTAGCTCTGCGTGATAGATTTTATAACAAGAATATTGATAGTAAAACCAGAGTTACCGCTATGACCTAACAGATGAGTAAGTTAATATGGCAATGGGCTGGCAATATAACTCGAAGAATGGACAACCAATAGGGAAGAAAGTTTCTTGAGTGGCAACCTATAATAATAATAATAATAATAATAATAATTTATTGGACTCTCAGTTTGACAAATTACACTGATGTATTATATCTATTTTAAATTACAAAATAACATTTCAAATAAGTTAGCGTTAACGGCCATACTAGTATAAACTGTGTTACAGCCGTCAGCGTCTTCCACCCTAAGTAGTACAAAAATAATTTCATTTCGCTATACAATACACAGACATGTTAAAATAAATATGGAAAATAAAGAGATTTTTTTTTCTAATTACCACAAACCTCTGTGTGTGTGTGTGTGTGTGTGTGTGTGTGTGTGTGTGTGTGTGTGTGTGTGTGTGTGTGTGTGTGTGTGTGTGTGTGTGTGCGTGCGTGTGTGTGTGTGTGCGCGTGCGTTAGTATTTAAAAATTCATTAACCTCTCTGTTTCCATGTAATTAAGATTTAGCAACCAGTATAGAATTTTGTCCTTGCATTTATAAAGGGACATAGGGTAAATATAGCTTATTTTATTTGCTACATTATATAAATGACTGCTTATGACATAATATTGTCGCCGGGCTAGAGCAGTTCTATGAAAAGTCATTTTACAAATTCTATTTTTGTTACGTTTTAAATTAGGTATAAAATCTGTATTTTTGTGCTTACGTAGTATAACAGACATGACAAATAGTTGTCTTACAGTAAGTACAGAACATTCCTTATAAATAAGTTCAGTGCTATATCTTAGTGATTTACCCAGCATAACCTTTAATATTGCTCTCTGTGCACGTTCTAAGGGGAGTAGAGTTGTCTTTCCAATTCCACCCCAGGTTAAAATGCAATATTGTAGTAAACTCTGAGCAAGGGCATAATAAACACATAGCAAGGTTTCAAAATCAGCTGAGTTCCTCAATTTTCTTAAAATTGGTATTAATTTTCTAATACGGCAGGTTAAGTTGCTAATATGCGCTGACCAAGATAGGCAGTAGTCTATGATAAGTCCGAGGTATCTTATATGAGTGGAACGACTTAGTATTGGGCAGTTACATTTGCTTTGTTGTTCACATGTATGTGCTTTGAGATGAAATTCCGCTGATGGTTGGGTACTAACACGGTGAGTGAAGGTAATATATCTCGTTTTCTTTACATTTAGTGTCAGTAGGTTACTACTAAGCCACCACATGACCTTACCAAGCGCAAACTCTGTATGAAATTGGGCGTCTTTCCACTCTTTACCGTGTACAATTAAAGCAGTATCGTCGGCATACGAAATTATTTTGCAGTTAGGCAGCGTAATTTTGCATAAACTATTCACGTAAACGAGAAAGAGAGTTGGGCCCAGTACGCTGCCTTGTGGGACTCCAAACGATACAGTTGCAGGTAAACTAGTGTAATCACCGATTTTAACTAACTGCGTTCGATTAGATAAATAAGACCGAAATATATCTAAAGCAATTCCCCGTACGCCGATCATTTCCATCTTATGAAGAAGTAGGGGAACAGAGACAGTGTCGAAAGCCTTTGACAAATCAAGAAAGACACCTATTACTTTTGACTTATTATCAAGATGTTTTGCAATCGTCTCAGTTAGGATTAAAGTTGCGTCTTCAGTAGACTTGCCTTTCACAAAGCCAAATTGGTTATCCGAAATAATATTATTATGTTTAAGAAAATTTGTGAGTCTAAAATTTAAAACTTTTTCAAGTATTTTAGAAACCTATGTCACCAACTCTAGAATTGGCAGGCTCGATACTAATATTTACTGGTTCGGTACCAATAGTTAAAAATTAATTGAGTTGTAAAACAATCATATGCTTTGTAAATTATTAAGATATACCTACCTTCATAAAAACAGATTTAAATTTGAATATTTTGCCTGACAAGTCAGTGAAAAAACGCAAAAGGGCGATTATGTATGTTAGTATCTTTCTAGAGCTCAATATGTATGTCACATACTAACTTATTTGGTATTACAGGCGAGCAGGTGTATACACCGCAGAAGAAGCAGTGAGCGAGGCCAAAACGGTTTTGAAGTCCCTGCAATCAGCCTATATAAGGCAAATGGGACATTTAAGAATGCTACTCCAGTCTTCTAGACACCAGTACTTGAAATCCTTAAAGGCTGAAAAAGAACAGTATTGTAAGTACTGACAATTTTTTCATTATATTATTGTAAATGATTATTTTTCAAAAAAATAAAATAAGTCCCACCGAGTTTCTTGCTGGTTCTTTCTAGCACAGAGTTTTTTTTACCACACCGGTGGTATAAACATAAATGACTTTCAATAAGTATTAAGGGGTTTTTCAATATGGATGCTTGAACTTTGACAGCGTATAGCGGCCCTCTTGGTAAATCGAATACTTATTTAGTCTTGACATTTCACCTTTTGACGCTACACGCTTCAACAACGCATTGAAATTGTTAAAATTAATTATCAAAATCAGTGCTCTGTTCACCTAACGCGTTTGAACGGAACGCGTTGCGTCCAATTTATGGCATTCATGGCCGTCCTGCAGAGTACACAATACGTTGTTTAATGAATAAATTTGAGACAACCGTGTCTGTGATTGATGAAGCAGGAGAATATTGTTGTCGTTCGGGATAGAGTGCGCGAAAACCCCAGACAGTCCATTCCGCGGTCTGGGTCTTTCTGCAACATCAAGTTGGCGGATTTTGCGTCGGGACTTGGGTTCATTTTCAGTGATGAGGCTCATTTCTGGTTGAGTGACTTTGTTAACAAACAAAATTGCCGGATTTAGAGCGACGAAAGTCCACGGGAGATTCGTTAGGTGCCTGTAGTCTCTACTACACTCCGAAAAAGTCACGGTTTGGCGTTTCTTTCTTGAGGATAGATGTAGATGTCTTCTTTATTGAAGATAGATGTAGATGTCTATGAGTCACAGCAACCACTTGCCATCAGATGACTGTATGCTCGTTTGTTGCCCTCAAGCAAGATATATACCAATTAACATTTTGTTTGACTGAGGCGTAGACCGACGTATGGGTACTGTAAAGTTAAGTCTGTTCTTCAATCGAACTACCTGTTACATGCTTATCTTACCAGAAATTTATGAATTTCAGTAAGTTAATGATTTAGGTGAAAATAGGTTTGTACTTACCATAACTGCTACTGCCTTTATACATACCTCTTGTATAGAAATGAATATTTCCTTTGTTAATTTACGGCATACGTGTATCGGACTATTTTTGCGACAATCCTTGGAGCTTAATGGAGTAAGTTCAGTATTTGACTTCTGAAGGGCTATAATGAGGATCAGTATCGAAAACAGGTCAAAATTGAAACTTGATTTAAGTTTATACAGGATTTTCAAGGCGCGAGTCCTACATGCACTTGTCCGGTTTTTATTACTAATACTCTATGTAATGTATTTGCGAAAGTTTTCCATAAATACCAATATCGGTTTGTATTTTGCAGGCAGTATTAACACACAAGCTCGAAGCGGCCCGCTGACAGTACGCGAGAGAAGACAGCTTCGTAAGTTAAAGGCTTATGCTGGCTACCACAGGAAACATGGTGTCGACGCGGTGCTAGCAAGGAAGTTATATCACAAACGAGCTAAGGTATAATACAACATTTTTAAATAGTGGAGCAATGGTGCAGCTATCCTGTAGCACAAATGTGTTAGCTGGACTGGAGAAGATCACCTTGGTGGTCCTTCCCCGGTCGAGCCGACCCATTCGTGCTACAACTATACTACTAATATAGCTGCAGCATGGCTCTACCACGTATAGACTTCATAAATTTCTGGTAAGATACGCTTCAAACAGATAGTTCAGATTGAAGGACATACTTAACTTTGCAATTCCCATACATCGGTCTACGCTTCAGTCAAACAAAATGTTAATTTGTAGAGGGGATAACTGCCCAGATGGAAAAGTTCCAAAGAAAAAAGAAAAAAAGTAATTTTACCACGTTGTAATATGACTTAATAATGGCGGATAAAATTACTATGTATAATACATTACATTATTTTAAATCAATGTTACAGGTGAATGACACATCATCACACCGTCATATACCGTCGCAAGGGCGATGCACATTCACAGAGGGAGGGGTGCGCTGCTCTAACCATGTATTGCCTGCAGCTAAGCATTGCCTCAAACACATCTTACATGACAGGCATCAAGTAAGTGCTTTTGTTCTCGAGTAATAAGATAATTATTATCTTGTACAAGTAAATAATTATTAAAGAAAACAATAGCTCAGACTGCAGTAATCTGTAATTATACTCAACCAAATCTGAGAAATACGTTTTGACAGCTGTCAGACTTACTGGACTAGGCGTGCCAACCAAAAAATCGATACGTACTATATTCGATTCTTTACAAAAATTGATATCAATTCCTTAGAGTTGGTAATCATTTACAGTTTTGTTTCAATTAATACTTGATATATTTAATATAATATAATCTTGAATAATTTAAAACACAAGATTTATCAGTTTCTTCGTATTTATTATTGCTGCTTATATCTAGAGGCAAAATTGTATAAATTTAAAATTTGAATTTAGATTAAAAATAAATATAGTCACGTTCACTACAACTAGTTGAGCTGTCGTTGTTTAGATTAATTATTATTGAATTTATATTATATTTATTTAAATATATTATATTTATTCAGATCAATAATGTATCAAAATTAATGTTCTTTCAAAGTCATCCATAATAATTTTCTTTGTTTTCTCCACCACTTTTGCCCAATTATTCTTGGTGACATGGGTATATGCTTCATTCAGCAAACCTTCTATTTTCTCTTATCGGACGGTACGTATTTGGCAGATAGGGGCTAGGCGAGAAAAAGTATTTTTCCGTCACCGCCCCTTCTGACATAGTGTAGACCCCTCTCATGCTTTTTCTTTTTTTGTCATGAAAGAAATATTATTTTATTATAAATGACGCTTCATTTTAATACATGTTTGTTAATCAATAATATAATATGTTTATAAATAGTAAAATACTACGAAAAGGACTTCGTTCCAACCGAGTGTTCCACGACACTCACGCATGTTTTTTTATCGTGTGTTTTTATGTACATCATAACTTTTATCTGGGTGAACCGATTTCGATGATTCTTTTTTTATTTGAAAGCTGGTGTTTCTCATGTAGTCCCATTTAAATTTGATCAAGGTATGACTAATATAATTTGACGGTTCCGTGGCGCAGTGGCTTAGCAATGAGTTATTACGATGGGGGCCGCGGGTTCGAATTCCGCATGGAACATGTTTGGAGGTTTGGATGTTTATCCTCATGCAATTTGTGTTTGTAAACTGCCTCCACGATACAGGAGAAAATCCTAGGGGGTAAAGTTTTTTAAGCGTACAACGGCAATAGTTTTTGAGTTATTCTTAATAATTTAAGAATTTGAATTTATTATTTTGCATCCATTTCCTCATCGTGTTCTTTTGTACTCTTCGATTGGAAAGCTAATAAACAATTTTCTGCAAATCATCCTCCAGCGGATCCCGCATCACCTTTTAGGGTATCTTTGAACAAAATGCTGTAGTGTCATCGTTTCATCAACGAATATGACGTCCCAATTGGTTATATTTTTCATTTCTCTTCAAAAATGTTATATTATTAATGAGGCTATGTCATGCCTCTCCATAACAATTTTGCGTTTATCTTTTTTTTTATATCGGAAGTGCATGCGTTTTAAAATGGTTCTCAAAGACTGCCATTATATAAACCGCCATCTACTAAACTTTCTTGTAACTAAGCCGCAGTAGGATATCTTCTATTCTTATTAAGATAATATCATAAATAGTAATATGAGATATTATTGTTTATGATATCAATAAAAAATTCTACTTAAGACTTGGCTGTATGGGCCTAGTTCCCTTTGCCTACCCAGAATGGGTGATGAAAACAAAAAAAATCTTTGCTTATATTCTTTTATGGTTGGCGCCATTTTCCAAAAATGTTGTTTAATAAATTGCTTAATTTTTTTTTTATTTAACTGTATTAAAAATAGTTGTTCAGTACACGCGCGGAACCGTCATTGCAACTTGTTCCGACTGTCAACCCTCACCGGCTGCGATTCGGCTCTGGTAGACATTTGTCCGGAACTGTATGCAATGACAGGCTTTCCGCACTCGTAATGAAAAATATACTATACTAGCTGTGCCCCGCAGTTTCACCCGCGTCATCACGTGTCGGAGGTGCGCGACATGACATAGCTCAAGCATTTTGTAATTGCAATTAAATATGTTATTTGATAGCAATGGATGGAAAAATTGGCATAATGGAGTACTTTTATGTCGGCATATTATGTATGATGTAGAGCGAAGTTAAGTTTTATCCACTTTCCCTCCCCCCTCCCGGTTGAGCAGTTCATACAGTTCTCATCGGGCGGCTAGGATTAATGTGTCGTTCGCGCGCCCAGCCAAGTATTGAATTATTTTAATTTTACATTATCTCTTAAACTATGCGTCCAAATAACATGGTATAAGGAACAAAGTTTATCTTCATAAAATTGTCTTGATGACGAAGTAACTTTCGTTGTAAGGATAAATAGACCATGCCTAATAATAACGCTCATAAATCACTTTTAAATTTTCAATATTTTTTTGTCACAAAATACCTAATTATGGCTTATGTATAAGAAATAGACATATGGTATCGCGGACTTTTTTTAGACGGAGTAAAGATCTATATTTTTCTAGAACATTGTATTTACGTATCCCTAACAATAACACCAGCGTACGCGGATAAATCATTTCGGGAGTGCCTTTTCTTCTGACTTGCTTAACAAATATCTATATTTAAGGCTATCTGAGTGATATAGCTTAATGCTAGATAGCCTATACTATTCCAAATGATAATATACAAAAAAAAAAATTCAAATCGGACTGGTAGTTCCAGAGATTAGCGCGTTTAAACAAATAAAAAAACAAAAAACTCTTCCGCTTTATTATATTAATATAAGTATAAGTATAGATTAGTTAAGTATGGATAGTGGAGAAATGTGTATTAAAATTGAATTGCCTGTCTGTACCAGAAGCCGAAATTTTATAGCGAGTGTAATGAGTTTGTTTGCGGTGCGCGCAGGTGCTGTTCGCGGCGTGCGGGGACCCGCGCGGCTGCGCGTCGTGCGGCGAGCCCGTGGCGCGCCTGCCGCTGCCGCACTCGTGCCGCTACCACGCCGCGCCGCCGCCCTACGCAGTGTTCACGCTCAAGGTACGTGCGCAGTGCACGCGCCGCTGCCGCACTCGTGCCGCTACCACGCCGCGCCGCCGCCCTACGCAGTGTTCACGCTCAAGGTACGTGCGCAGTGCACGCGCCGCTGCCGCACTCGTGCCGCTACCACGCCGCGCCGCCGCCCTACGCAGTGTTCACGCTCAAGGTACGTGCGCAGTGCACGCGCCGCTGCCGCACTCGTGCCGCTACCACGCCGCGCCGCCGCCCTACGCAGTGTTCACGCTCAAGGTACGTGCGCAGTGCACGCGCCGCTGCCGCACTCGTGCCGCTACCACGCCGCGCCGCCGCCCTACGCAGTGTTCACGCTCAAGGTACGTGCGCAGTGCACGCGCCGCTGCCGCACTCGTGCCGCTACCACGCCGCGCCGCCGCCCTACGCAGTGTTCACGCTCAAGGTACGTGCGCAGTGCACGCGCCGCTGCCGCACTCGTGCCGCTACCACGCCGCGCCGCCGCCCTACGCAGTGTTCACGCTCAAGGTACGTGCGCAGTGCACGCGCCGCTGCCGCACTCGTGCCGCTACCACGCCGCGCCGCCGCCCTACGCAGTGTTCACGCTCAAGGTACGTGCGCAGTGCACGCGCCGCTGCCGCACTCGTGCCGCTACCACGCCGCGCCGCCGCCCTACGCAGTGTTCACGCTCAAGGTACGTGCGCAGTGCACGCGCCGCTGCCGCACTCGTGCCGCTACCACGCCGCGCCGCCGCCCTACGCAGTGTTCACGCTCAAGGTACGTGCGCAGTGCACGCGCCGCTGCCGCACTCGTGCCGCTACCACGCCGCGCCGCCGCCCTACGCAGTGTTCACGCTCAAGGTACGTGCGCAGTGCACGCGCCGCTGCCGCACTCGTGCCGCTACCACGCCGCGCCGCCGCCCTACGCAGTGTTCACGCTCAAGGTACGTGCGCAGTGCACGCGCCGCTGCCGCACTCGTGCCGCTACCACGCCGCGCCGCCGCCCTACGCAGTGTTCACGCTCAAGGTACGTGCGCAGTGCACGCGCCGCTGCCGCACTCGTGCCGCTACCACGCCGCGCCGCCGCCCTACGCAGTGTTCATGCTCAAGGTACGTGCGCAGTGCACGCGCCGCTGCCGCACTCGTGCCGCTACCACGCCGCGCCGCCGCCCTACGCAGTGTTCACGCTCAAGGTACGTGCGCAGTGCACGCGCCGCTGCCGCACTCGTGCCGCTACCACGCCGCGCCGCCGCCCTACGCAGTGTTCACGCTCAAGGTACGTGCGCAGTGCACGCGCCGCTGCCGCACTCGTGCCGCTACCACGCCGCGCCGCCGCCCTACGCAGTGTTCACGCTCAAGGTACGTGCGCAGTGCACGCGCCGCTGCCGCACTCGTGCCGCTACCACGCCGCGCCGCCGCCCTACGCAGTGTTCACGCTCAAGGTACGTGCGCAGTGCACGCGCCGCTGCCGCACTCGTGCCGCTACCACGCCGCGCCGCCGCCCTACGCAGTGTTCACGCTCAAGGTACGTGCGCAGTGCACGCGCCGCTGCCGCACTCGTGCCGCTACCACGCCGCGCCGCCGCCCTACGCAGTGTTCACGCTCAAGGTACGTGCGCAGTGCACGCGCCGCTGCCGCACTCGTGCCGCTACCACGCCGCGCCGCCGCCCTACGCAGTGTTCACGCTCAAGGTACGTGCGCAGTGCACGCGCCGCTGCCGCACTCGTGCCGCTACCACGCCGCGCCGCCGCCCTACGCAGTGTTCACGCTCAAGGTACGTGCGCAGTGCACGCGCCGCTGCCGCACTCGTGCCGCTACCACGCCGCGCCGCCGCCCTACGCAGTGTTCACGCTCAAGGTACGTGCGCAGTGCACGCGCCGCTGCCGCACTCGTGCCGCTACCACGCCGCGCCGCCGCCCTACGCAGTGTTCACGCTCAAGGTACGTGCGCAGTGCACGCGCCGCTGCCGCACTCGTGCCGCTACCACGCCGCGCCGCCGCCCTACGCAGTGTTCACGCTCAAGGTACGTGCGCAGTGCACGCGCCGCACTCGTGCCGCTACCACGCCGCGCCGCCGCCCTACGCAGTGTTCACGCTCAAGGTACGTGCGCAGTGCACGCGCCGCTGCCGCACTCGTGCCGCTACCACGCCGCGCCGCCGCCCTACGCAGTGTTCACGCTCAAGGTACGTGCGCAGTGCACGCGCCGCTGCCGCACTCGTGCCGCTACCACGCCGCGCCGCCGCCCTACGCAGTGTTCACGCTCAAGGTACGTGCGCAGTGCACGCGCCGCTGCCGCACTCGTGCCGCTACCACGCCGCGCCGCCGCCCTACGCAGTGTTCACGCTCAAGGTACGTGCGCAGTGCACGCGCCGCTGCCGCACTCGTGCCGCTACCACGCCGCGCCGCCGCCCTACGCAGTGTTCACGCTCAAGGTACGTGCGCAGTGCACGCGCCGCTGCCGCACTCGTGCCGCTACCACGCCGCGCCGCCGCCCTACGCAGTGTTCACGCTCAAGGTACGTGCGCAGTGCACGCGCCGCACTCGTGCCGCTACCACGCCGCGCCGCCGCCCTACGCAGTGTTCACGCTCAAGGTACGTGCGCAGTGCACGCGCCGCTGCCGCACTCGTGCCGCTACCACGCCGCGCCGCCGCCCTACGCAGTGTTCACGCTCAAGGTACGTGCGCAGTGCACGCGCCGCTGCCGCACTCGTGCCGCTACCACGCCGCGCCGCCGCCCTACGCAGTGTTCACGCTCAAGGTACGTGCGCAGTGCACGCGCCGCTGCCGCACTCGTGCCGCTACCACGCCGCGCCGCCGCCCTACGCAGTGTTCATGCTCAAGGTACGTGCGCAGTGCACGCGCCGCTGCCGCACTCGTGCCGCTACCACGCCGCGCCGCCGCCCTACGCAGTGTTCACGCTCAAGGTACGTGCGCAGTGCACGCGCCGCACTCGTGCCGCTACCACGCCGCGCCGCCGCCCTACGCAGTGTTCACGCTCAAGGTACGTGCGCAGTGCACGCGCCGCTGCCGCACTCGTGCCGCTACCACGCCGCGCCGCCGCCCTACGCAGTGTTCACGCTCAAGGTACGTGCGCAGTGCACGCGCCGCTGCCGCACTCGTGCCGCTACCACGCCGCGCCGCCGCCCTACGCAGTGTTCACGCTCAAGGTACGTGCGCAGTGCACGCGCCGCTGCCGCACTCGTGCCGCTACCACGCCGCGCCGCCGCCCTACGCAGTGTTCATGCTCAAGGTACGTGCGCAGTGCACGCGCCGCTGCCGCACTCGTGCCGCTACCACGCCGCGCCGCCGCCCTACGCAGTGTTCACGCTCAAGGTACGTGCGCAGTGCACGCGCCGCTGCCGCACTCGTGCCGCTACCACGCCGCGCCGCCGCCCTACGCAGTGTTCACGCTCAAGGTACGTGCGCAGTGCACGCGCCGCTGCCGCACTCGTGCCGCTACCACGCCGCGCCGCCGCCCTACGCAGTGTTCACGCTCAAGGTACGTGCGCAGTGCACGCGCCGCTGCCGCACTCGTGCCGCTACCACGCCGCGCCGCCGCCCTACGCAGTGTTCACGCTCAAGGTACGTGCGCAGTGCACGCGCCGCTGCCGCACTCGTGCCGCTACCACGCCGCGCCGCCGCCCTACGCAGTGTTCACGCTCAAGGTACGTGCGCAGTGCACGCGCCGCTGCCGCACTCGTGCCGCTACCACGCCGCGCCGCCGCCCTACGCAGTGTTCACGCTCAAGGTACGTGCGCAGTGCACGCGCCGCTGCCGCACTCGTGCCGCTACCACGCCGCGCCGCCGCCCTACGCAGTGTTCACGCTTAAGGTACGTGCGCAGTGCACGCGCCGCTGCCGCACTCGTGCCGCTACCACGCCGCGCCGCCGCCCTACGCAGTGTTCACGCTCAAGGTACGTGCGCAGTGCACGCGCCGCTGCCGCACTCGTGCCGCTACCACGCCGCGCCGCCGCCCTACGCAGTGTTCACGCTCAAGGTACGTGCGCAGTGCACGCGCCGCTGCCGCACTCGTGCCGCTACCACGCCGCGCCGCCGCCCTACGCAGTGTTCACGCTCAAGGTACGTGCGCAGTGCACGCGCCGCTGCCGCACTCGTGCCGCTACCACGCCGCGCCGCCGCCCTACGCAGTGTTCACGCTCAAGGTACGTGCGCAGTGCACGCGCCGCTGCCGCACTCGTGCCGCTACCACGCCGCGCCGCCGCCCTACGCAGTGTTCACGCTCAAGGTACGTGCGCAGTGCACGCGCCGCTGCCGCACTCGTGCCGCTACCACGCCGCGCCGCCGCCCTACGCAGTGTTCACGCTCAAGGTACGTGCGCAGTGCACGCGCCGCTGCCGCACTCGTGCCGCTACCACGCCGCGCCGCCGCCCTACGCAGTGTTCACGCTCAAGGTACGTGCGCAGTGCACGCGCCGCACTCGTGCCGCTACCACGCCGCGCCGCCGCCCTACGCAGTGTTCACGCTCAAGGTACGTGCGCAGTGCACGCGCCGCTGCCGCACTCGTGCCGCTACCACGCCGCGCCGCCGCCCTACGCAGTGTTCACGCTCAAGGTACGTGCGCAGTGCACGCGCCGCTGCCGCACTCGTGCCGCTACCACGCCGCGCCGCCGCCCTACGCAGTGTTCACGCTCAAGGTACGTGCGCAGTGCACGCGCCGCTGCCGCACTCGTGCCGCTACCACGCCGCGCCGCCGCCCTACGCAGTGTTCACGCTCAAGGTACGTGCGCAGTGCACGCGCCGCTGCCGCACTCGTGCCGCTACCACGCCGCGCCGCCGCCCTACGCAGTGTTCACGCTCAAGGTACGTGCGCAGTGCACGCGCCGCTGCCGCACTCGTGCCGCTACCACGCCGCGCCGCCGCCCTACGCAGTGTTCACGCTCAAGGTACGTGCGCAGTGCACGCGCCGCACTCGTGCCGCTACCACGTATTCATCCTTGAGAATAAACATCAAAATACAAATGCATTGCCACTCCTGAGAACTAAGCTGAAATGCCTTGTTTACAGTAAAAAGGGTTCTCTACACTCCCTTACGAAACACAGCAGCATTAAGCTGCTGTTTTACGCTGGTACTTTTTGAAAGCCTGGTCCTAGTCCCGAGTTGAGCCGCCCCATTCGTGCTATAACTATATTTTAGTTGCAGCGTTGCTCTACCACGTATAAGAAAAGGCCCGGCAGTAGGATTTATATAGGCTATAAATTTATTTTTTAATTTATCTCTATTACAGAAAGACGAATCGGACAGCAACTCCGAATCTCATTCAAGTTCCGATGCCTCCCAGTCAGATGATGATCAGTACTTGGAAGACAAGACGGAGATTGCAGTAGACAATTTATCGATGGACCCACTACAGTATGAATGACAAATGGACTTCAGTCATATCATGTATGACGACTTGTGGAGCTGATGCGAGTTATATTATTTATCATTAATCAGTGAGTGATGTTCCAAAGATTACAGTTTAATAAGTGAAAAGTATTAAAGATAATATTGTATTAAAAGTAGCCATTTACGTTATTTTGTGCATAAACTGTATTACATTAAAAATGTTGTAAATGAGTGTATCCTGTAGTGGACATTTACATATACGACAGGTTTGTGTATGTATCAATTTAAGAATTCGGTATGTAAATTATTTTAAGATTTCATTCTTATACTTTTGCTTTATATATAATTATAAGGATTTCATAAACACCAATTTTAATTACTTTTCTTATATAAGCAGTAGTTAATTTTTAATCGCATTTCATAGTTTTACTAAAGATGGCATCATAGAATAGGCTGAAAAATCAACCTTTTTCAGGTATAAAAAGTAATTATCATCATCATCATCATTACATCCTTCACAAGTACACTGCTGATTATAGGCCTCCCACAAGGAATGCCACAAAGCACGGTCTTGAGCCACCTGCATCCATCGACTTCCTGCATGTCTTAATAGGTCGTCACTCCATCTAGTGGGGGGTCGCCCTACACTTCGCCTACCGGTGTAAGCCTTCCACTCAAGAACCTATTTTCCCCATCGGTTGCTGCTTCCTCAAGCTATATGGCCGGCCAATTGCTACTTCAGCTTACTAATCCGTCGAGCTATATCGATCACTTTCGTTCTACTGTGGATATCCTCATTTCTAAGTTTATAACACAGAGAAACCTCGAGCATAGCCCTCTCCATAGCTTGCTGAGCGACCTTGAGCGTCCTCAGGCCAGTAGTGGAGCACCACGTCTCTGTTCCATAAGTCATCACTGGCAACACGCACTGGTTTTACAGTGTCTAAAAAGTAATAATAACTCATAAATTGACATTTACAATAGATGATATGTTTATAGTTGTTCACATCTCAGAGTAATTACTAGCATAGAGGGATTCTTAAAATAGAAACAAAATTTTTGTAGTTGAATTCTTTATGCACATTCTGACATTTTGCATGGTACAAAATAAGACAGTTTACAATTCTCAACTTCTTATAAAAGGTTGTTACCTTTATTTAATTCCATAGATACAGCAATGCTGCCCCCGATAATAATAAAGACGTATCTAACAAAAAGTAAATACGGAGAAAAATATTTTAAGTTGAAAAACGGGAAAACCCATGCTGTGATTTAGTTATTGCATTTATCAAATTCTGTGAATGTGCAATTTTTCGGCCCATATCTCCTCTCAATTTAGTATTATAAACATTTCAGTATTGATAATAAAAAATCGTCTAGTTCCAAAAGCCACCAAGTTTTGCTTATTTTCCACTAACTAGTAAAAAGTTCTCGTTGTCGATAAATGTTATCTTTTTTGGATGATATGAACCCACAGAATATGGCAACACTTTAAAATCCCTTTTCAGCAACAAATTAGTTAAATAAACAAAAATATGGAGGTATTTTCTTTTATTTTAGCAGCCTATGAAACCTTGAAATAAGAGGAATTTGATAGTAACATGTTACTTTTTAGTGGGTTTTGCAACTGATAAAATCTTAACAAAGGCTACAAGATATTAACAACCACCATGATCAACCAAAGTAAGAAAGTAGGTAAATGTAGCATTCATTAAATCTCATTAAAATCCGGAATTAAGTCATTTCTTTTGATTGATAATATAAAAATGATAAATCTGTTATAGGCATGAAGTTTTATAAATGTTTTATTGTGTTTTTATAATTTAATTTACGTAGCTATTAAAAATATAATTAAAATGAAAGAATTTAACCCTTCGTTGCGCGAATTTTTATTTCAAAAAGAATTAAATATTTTCGGATTTGAAATAGCTTAAACAGTACCAGAAAAATATTTGAAAAAATCACATTGTTATATATTATGATATTTTTACAAAAAACATGTTGTTGTTTTAAAACAACATTGCGCATTATCCAAGGTTTTGAAGTATATATAGTGTATAATGAAATATATTTTTTACTTTAACTAATTTATTTGAATATAAAAATTAATTATTATGGTATTTATCGAAACAATTATTATTTTTTTGTGTCACACAAAGAAACACCACATTTTTGACAAAATTTGAAGATCCACCACATTTCGGAAATTTGCACCGTTGCTGTTTGTCTACCCACACGGACGTATTGGTTGCGTAGCTCTTTTACGCCTTTTCTTTATGAATTTATTATTATTTAATGAATTGCTTGATCGCCCTCGCTTGGTACCGTTAGTCTGCAACCCCATGCGACAAAGTTTCACCCAATTCCATCCTGTATCTGGACAAATTTAACACTTGTGTCCTTTGTATGGACTTTTTTTATAAATAAGCCAAGAGTTTATTACTGTTACGTCTAACAAATGACAAAAGGAGTGCGTTATATTCTTTGATTACTTTTGGACAAGAGAGCGGCGGAACTCGTTATTTTTTCACTTTATCATAACATGTTACAGTTGTAGCTGGTTCAGCACCAACGCAGGTGGAAAGGATATTCACAGGTTTATTGTCTTTCCATACTACAGCACTGACATCAACGCCCTCCACATTCGCCACATTTTCTTCGTAATATCCTCTTGGGATGCTTTTTTTCATGATAGCCTTTTTGTGTGGTAGCTTGAAATTGCGTAGACGGTTGGCACGCACTGTCCCAAATGAATAAATGCCGTCCTTAGCTAAGAAAGTCACAAGCGGTAGAGAAGTATAAAAATTATCATATAGACTATATGGTTTGCTTTGCGGGGTATCATGCGAGCTAGACGTACAACATTCCCTGACTCTCCTAAATTAGGCTCATTAGCTGCCACTGCCCTGTGTAAATTTCAAATTTATGAGCGTAGCCATAAAGGCAGCAAAGCAGGTTTGAAGCCTCATTGTGCGGCTTATTGGGTAAATATTGCTTTATATGGTGGCTTATTTTCGTGGCGCACATCTGTTCATCAATCGACAAACGTTGCTCAATTGGTACAGTAGCAAACCTATTATTTAGTGCATCAACAAGGGGTCTTATAAGATAGATTCGGTCATGGTCACGATGTTCTTTTGACAAACTTTTCTCTTTGTCGTTGAAATGTATAATGGACCTTATCTTCTCAAATCACTTCTGAGACATCGTCGTTTTTATAAGCTCATATCCATACTTGTCATGCCAGTAAAGTCTAATATTAGGAAAACGAATTACAGAAGAAACAATCAAAATTCCAAAAAAACTTATTCAATTCATTCTCGTCTATGTTGACTGGGTTAGAAACTTGCTTCTGCGTGGCATACAAGTTACTTTGCTCAACTGTATGTTCTATCAAATCTGGCGTGAAGAAATAGGTAAAAGAATCTAAAGGAGTTTACCTTTATGTAAGTTCTTCTGGCAACCCCGAAATATTCTTATAAATATATAAATATATGAGTCATCTAATATCAAAGGCGGCAATATCCATTTCGTTGAATTTTGTGTAAAGTGATAAAAACGTATTTTGTGAAATTTATTTATCCCTTAACTTAGATATTTTTTAAATATGGGATGTACAATGAGAATAATCATTTTACTCTGTTTTATTAAACATATATTGCCTTTTTAAAGCAGAATTGACAAATAACCGTTGGAGATTGCCGACTTTGAAAGTTTCGAATATTGCCGTATTTGTTTTAGACAGGCATGGAGATAGCCATGTTTGTTACTGATGATCACCATAATGTATCTGGTATTTACCTGGTTATTACCACAATCTTGATATTTGAAGTAAAAATTTAAAATAATAGCCGTAGTAATAATCAAACTCTTTTTTATTACTTATCAATCAGTTACTGGTTTTTATAAAAATATAATATACTGAATGGCACTTTACGTAAAACTTCAACAAAATAAACAATCATGCAATTAAAAAAAACAAGTATTATTATCCTTAGGTAAACTTCAGAAAATCAAGTACTCTTAAACTATAGACATCTTTCCTCGACTTGCAATTCACAAGTAACTTCTTGTGATGCATCTTCCTCTTTTTCTAGGCTTGATGTTTGTGATAAAATACTTCTATAAAAATCAAATCCCTCCTCATTTTCCCATTCATTTCCAAAATGAGTGTGTTACGGCCTACGGCTGCTCCCTTAAAAGGTCCAATCCTCTGGGGCCCATGAGCAGAAGACTTCCCGAGCAGACGTAGGTCGGGCCTCAATGTGGCCACGTGGAAATTCCTAATTACAATAAACCAGATGGGAGGACGCTAGAAAGACATAGTACTTACCATTATCCGAAGCTAACTTCGCACCAAGGCTTGGGCAGGCCGTGAGTGTGTGTAATAGTGGATGGAGAGTAGTGTACAGTGAGGGGTGAATGTGTGGGGCCTTGTCAAGCATGGGCGACCAGCCGCTGTCGAGTTCCAGGCTGCTCCAAAATGCTGCAACACTGCTTCAGACTGCTTCGGTAACACCGAAGCAGTCTGAAGCAGCAGCAGCACCGACCACAGTCACTTTCCTCGTTCGTCACGATGACAGTCAATTAACTTTATCGTACGATTTACTAACTTACAGAAGCCACTAACTATCGCGGGTTATAAGTTTAACGCACAAAACGCACACGGAGGTTATAGTTTATTAAAGGTCGCTACCGTTTCGCGTCGCAACAGTTAGTTCTAGAATATCAGAGGCCGCACTAGCTAATATTGCCTAATGCACTTATGCAGATTCTGAGTCAAACACAATGAGTCCCTGGGAAGCTCTCCAGCAGGAATGCGCGTCACAATGATAGACCGTATATTTACTGGCCGCGCCGAATTATTCCGAGTTCCCGACAAAATGACAGAGTGCCAATCGTGAGCACTGCCTAACCTGACTGCCTGCCCTTGTGCGTTTTTCGCACGACCGAAAGTCAAACCGGTATGAATGCACCGCGCCGAGCGCCCTCTCGCGTCAATCCTTGAAACTAGCGCTTGGCGCGAACAGAGTGGTTAATAGTTTTTTTACGTCTACCAATTTTGCAGGTTTGATTCTCACAATGTTTTGAGTGATCACTTCAGGGTTCAAATCAGAGGTCTTTTTATTTTTACGAGTTATTTTCTTCAATACATCCAAATTATTAGTATAGTGCACTTCCCCTTGAATTACAACATTACCAATTTCTTTTGACCGCTGTATTAAAAATCTTTTGCAATGTTTAAATTGGAAGTGCCAAGAGCCGACATCCTTTATAACTGAACTCATTCCACTCTTAAAGTTTAGGACTTCATAATCCGAACCCATACGAACTATTGTGCTATAAGTGCCTATAATCTCAAGGTAATCCTCCGGTCTTAATATACACTCCAACTTTCTCACATCCTTTTCCACATGAGCAAATACGCGGTCCGGTGGAATGAAAGAGTGTCCCACGGTAGGAAAAACTATTTCAATTCTTTGCACGTGATCAGGTGCCGAACTACTTAACCACTTCGAACACATCGCTATCATTATCGAGTTTTTATTTTGCCCCGGACATCCATCTGCTATCAATCTGATCGTACTTATATCTGTCAAATTCGTGTTCATCAGTCTGTGATATACTATGGAAGCTATTGCGTTAGCTCCTTTGGCATATTGGTCTTCGGTCCAACAGTAGGCGAATACATTTTGTGTTGTCAGAGGAGCCTTTGATGAACCTTCTACTATAGTACAGTTATATACATAAAGCTGTCTGGAATAATAAGTTATCTGATCAGGTGTTTTTGGTAATGGTAGATTTTTTTCACAATCAAATGAGAATGTTTTTAAATTGGGTCTTTCTTCTCTCACTAAATTAAAAAATGCTTTAGCTTTAAGTTTGTGAACCCTATGTTTTACCATAAGTCGTTGCTTTTGTGCCTCATCTGATTCTCTTTTAATTTTTTCTAGAAGTAGAATACATGTCGAGCATACATCTGTTCTAGGACTGCCAAAACCGAGGTTATAGTTGTTATTGAAAATTTTTCTGAACAGACCTTTTTGGACTTTTAAATTTGCTTCAAGATTTGGCTGTTTGTTGTACATTTTCCATATTTTGTTAATTGAAAGTTCTGCAGGTAAATATCTCCGTTCAGAATGTCCTCTACAGTAATGTGCTTCGTCAACGTGAAACATATTTATAAAAAGCATTACAGCATTTTTTTTCTCTGTGAATAAATGGGACTTGTGGTCACCGCCTCTTTTTTCTTTTACTGCTTGTCCACCCGATTCCACAAACTTTTTAGCAATATACTGTACTCGATGTTTAGTAATGTTTAAAATTCCGAGGAACGCTTTCTGACATATTGTTATTTTTTTTTTCTGTAAGACACTGTAAATGCTGTAATTTGTATGAATGGTTTTCGGATGTTGTTTCTTATTTTTAGGTCTTTTTCTCTTGGGAATTACAGGGACGCAGTATTTTAGAAGAAAATCATCTTGTGTTTCCTTGTTGTGATATTTATAAAATGCTGCATGAAAGTTCATCACGTCTCGCATAGTTATTGACTCGCATTTATAAACACCCTTCCGGAGGTGTTGACATCTGGGTCTATTTGGACTTTCCTTAGGGGAATATCTGTAATAAAAGCACATAAAATAAATAACTTGGCACAACTTGGTACAACGTGGTAAAATTTGGCAATACGGCACTACTCACTACGCTCGTGATTCTATTTAGATTGTCTATATCGTTAGCTCGGAATTTAAAATCAGCACTCGTACTAAAAGTTATCTATTCGATCTGTAACAAATAACTATTGGAACAAAACTTGACAATAATAGATTTTAAAAGAAAATATCTGGCCACAAAACATTTGAACGCAACGAAGTCCCATACAACTTTGCTTATTCGAATATCGTGTTAATGCAGACTTTGCTCAAAGAAAGTTTTAAAATTATGACCAAATTACATGCACTTTTGAATAAAACTGATTTCAAAAAAAAAATCATGCTAATAAAATCAAGTATCAAATCTGTGCCATCTGTGTGTACTTACCGCTGCCGTTTAGCTATGTTTTGTTTCCAGTTTTCTGGATGAGCCGTACGTTTTCTGGTCTTCCCCGATGTACTCGGCGATGCTAGACACTCCATAATTACAATTTTAACCAAAGTTTTTAGAAAAAAATTCAGTATTCATTAGAAAACAATAAAAACACTAACACTATTTCACGAGCGTTAGCAACCTCAACGCTTATGAAATTCTGCGCTCTGATTGGTCCACATGGATGTTGCCATCTTTGATTTGAACGGTACAGGATAATGCCGGGTTTGTTACGAGCTCCAAACTTTGAGCTCCATTTTCTATGGGATAATGCCGTAAATGATGCGTAATGTAGATTTCCTTACAAAACTACGTTCACAGACAATAAAACTATATTCATAGTTAAATTTTGACCTTGAGTGGATATTGCCGCCTTTGTTATTAGATGACTCATATAGATTCTCTTCTCTAGTAATGAGATTTCGTTGTAGCCAAACTAGAGGTCTTGTAGGGCGATGTGAAGATGAAGTCGGTTCTTGTAAAGGTTGATCTGTTTCCATAATAAGGGCATGATCCATATAATCTTCGAGCTGGTTAGAAGATGGACTTTGAATGTTCTCACCTATGTAAAACTCTTCGCAATCTGAACCCTCCAGGTCGCGAAAAACTTCCCGAGCTGATTGGTAATAGGTGTCTTCCTCGTCACTTTCCGATTCAGAGCCATCGAAACCATCCTCAGAATCGTTTAAATTTTCTAGATAGTTCCCTTTGTGTAAGTTCTTCTGGCAACCCTGAAATTCTAGATTCTCTTCTCTAGTAATGTTAACACAATGAAATAATTTATTATAAATAAATATGCACTTATGACACAATATATGTATTCAATTAATATTTGTACAAAGAACTCAATATTACAGGTTTTGTAAACACGACACTTAATTACACTTTGACTAATTCGACGCGTGTTCTCAAAACAGAATGCCCAAGAATCTTTTTTTTTTGCGCCCGAAGCAATTGGAAAATGGGCTACCCTTTACGTAGGGAGGCGGAAAATGCATTACGCATACCACGATAGGCTATCCATCGTGGCTATGGGGGACTCACACCTAACCGGGGAGCCTAAGTGATACCCCCTAAAAACCGCCTTTGGGGACTGACAACCAGCTGTTTAAAACTTCACATGCCGTGTCATAAAGCGACCCTCTTTTGGGAAAAGAGGGCGCAGGCGGCTATAAGCCGCTGAGGGAGTGCCTACGAAGGCATTTTAATTATGAATAAAAATTAATTATGAATTTGACTGAGCCGCCAGGAGGCAGTTCAAGTCGTTTGACAGTTTGTTTGGCGGATCTGAGAGAGAGTTTCTCGGCCTGCGGACGCGATAGCGGGAGGGGAGTGTGGCTGCATAACTAGCTGCCTCACAAATTAATGTGTTATTATGCGACTCTGAGGCTTTGAAAAAGTTTTCAGAAAGTTTTTTAATAAATTGTTGTATTGTTGGGATTTCTAAGTCCCGATGAAGGTCGACATTACGGACGTAACAAGGTGCGTTCGTAGCTCGACGACAGAAGTGATTTTGGACTATTTGAAGTTCGTTTATAATTTTAGAGTTAGCGTGTGCAAAAATAGGGGCCGCGTATGACATTACCGGTCGTATACAAACGTTATAAAGGGTTCGCTTATTTCTTAAAGAGATTTTACTATGTCGACCTAACATACTGTTAAGCCTACCTAGATAGAACCGTGCTAGACGGGTAACTCTTTTGATATGATGCTCGAAAGTAAGCCTTGTGTCAAGGGTGACACCTAAATATTTAGCAGACGTATGCCAGGGAACTGTGGTCTCTAACATACGTATTGGTGGAATATTTTTATTGATTTTGAGACGGCGTCGTTTCCAATCGAATTGAACTGCGGAGCTCGTATCCGGGTTCACATCGATGCGCCATTTTTGGAACCAAGCTCCTAGGTCATCGACTGACTTTTGGATCTTGTTCCTTACAAAGGGTAGTGTGTGACCTTTAAAATATAGGGCAGTGTCATCTGCAAATAGGGAGACCTGTACACCATTCCACGGGATTGGAATGTCGTTGGTGTACAAGATGTAGAGGAGGGGAGCAAGTACTGATCCCTGAGGAACACCAGCTTTAATGGGTCTCTGAGAGGAGAGCGTGCCTTCGTATCTAAAACGAAAGGTACGATGTTGTAAGTAAGAGGCCACGAGACGTACTAAACGATCGGAGAGACCTACTCTATATAGTTTAAATATAAGGCCTTCGTGCCATACTCGGTCGAAGGCTTTGGCGATTTCGAAAAAGACCGCGATGGTTTTATGTCGACGAGGATAAAAACCGCTGAGGATGTATTCCACAATGCGGTGAACTTGTTGGGGGCAGGAGTGTTTCGCTCGGAAACCAAATTGGTGGGGGATGACAATAGGGTCACTGTCTGTGGGAAACAGATAGCGCCTCATTCGATTTTGAATGACTCTTTCAAAGAGCTTGCCCATGGCCTTGAGGAGGCTAATGGGACGATGACTGGAGGGGAGGTTAAGAGGCTTGCCTGGCTTGGGAATACCAATGAAAGTTGCCTCTTTCCACGTAGTTGGAAAGTAACTAAGATTGAAGCAGGCGTTGAAAATAATAGCTAAGAGGGTTAACACCTGCTCTGGAAAGTATTTAAGGGCTTGGTTGGAGATGCCATCCGCGCCCGGAGCTTTTTTGGGCTTAAGTCCTTTGATGAGGGACGAGATCTCATCATTGGACACAGTAATGGGGTCAGAGGTTGTAGGGGGTGAGTTCCGGCGGCGGACCTCATCCTCCACTTCCTGAATATGTGAGGGGTCGACAGGTTGAGAGCTAGGAGAGCATTGTTCGGCAATGCTGTCTGCGAAGCACTCGGCCTTTTCGTCGTCCTCGAAGGCAACCGTACCGTCGGGGCGAGAGAGAGGGGGAGTGTGAGTTATAGCGTCTATACGGAGGGCTCTAGCCATCTTATAGTACGCTGTATGTGAGGGAGATATATTCTCCATGAGTCACTCCTTTGGTGGTCTCGAAGTTCGGACAGTTGGAAACGGAGTTGTCGTTGAAGACGATTCGCCGTGTGCCTATATTCGGGGGTGGGATATTTTGCTGCTCTCCGGAAAGCAGCTTTTTTAGCTTTTAATAGGTTGCTAATATGTAGGTGAAGCCCACTATTATTAACAACCGGAACAACCCTTTCCTTCTCCTTAAGGGAGGATTTAATAAGTTTCGAGAGTGAATCGACCGCGGTGTCGATTTTTTCAGGACTGTCTAGGTCTATGTCCGACGATAGGTAGTTGGGGGTGTCCTGTGAGTCTATAGCTTTAGCTAGAGAATCCTTGAAACCCTTCCAATTAGTAAAAGTTTTCGTTGTTGTTATGGGGGGTGGCTGATGGCCAAGAATAAGGGAGACCGGTCGGTGATCGGATCCTATATCGTCTAGTGTCTCGATTGACCTGAGGTTAAGAGAAACTCCTTTGAGTAACGCAATATCTAGTATATCGGGGGCGTAATCAGTGGCATCGGGATAGTGAGTAGCACCGAGTGGACTGTGGATTGTAATGTCAAGAGACTGCGTTATTTCAAGCAGTTTCTTGCCACTACGGTTAGTTGCACGGCATGTCCAATCATTATATTTAGAGTTAAAATCTCCAAAAATAATGACTGAATTGCCTAGCGATAAGATAGTCTCAAAATCTTTTTTGATGGGGTCGATTCCAGGGGGAATGTAACAGGAGGCTATGACTAAAGACTGATGTCCCGTCATAGCTAACCTGCATATCGTAGCTTCCATATTGGTAAGTTGTGGCGTATTAATGTTAGAACAATGTAATGTCTTCTTGTAATAAATGGCCGTTCCGCCGCCTCGGCGGTCGGGCCTGTCATTACGAAGAAGGGAATAATTTTTAATAGAAAGGCCTTTAGTGTCCTTTGATTTGAGGTTGGTTTCCTGTACGAGGAGAAAATCGGCTGCGCGATCTCTAAGGAAGAGCTTAAGCTCTGGGAGGTTATTTCGTAATCCGCGAATGTTAAAAGATATAAGCGATAACCCTTTAGGCTTTATACGTCCGTGACTTATAGGCAGAGCAGATGGCTCTGTCATTGTGAAGTTAAGTTAATTAAGTTAACTTAACTTACAATGAGCGCAATAGATTATTATGCTCTACGAGAGCTAATAGGCGGTCCTGAGGGGACCGAGCAGCGCGCAATTTACTCGCTAACACTGCAATTTCGTTGATGTCGATGTTCCTTATCGCGGCGTAAACCGTGTTAAGGTCATCGACCATTGATGGTTGTTTCGCTTGAGGAGCGGAGGAGGTTGCCCGCGGTGGGTCAACCTTTCTAGGGCCCCAGGGAAATACTGGAGCCTGCGAAGGCTTTGAAAAGCCCGGAGGTGGCCTAATGGGCGCCTGCGTTGGTCTAACGGGACCCTGAAGGGGTCGTGCGAAGCCCTGCGGCGGCTGGGACAAGCCCTGACGGGGCTTCCTAACATATAATGCCGGGAATGAACGGTCATTTACCGGCGGTGGGATCTGCCTATTTGGGCGAGGACGAGGAGCGCACGGGCATCCTCTATAACTTGCCGGGTGGCCTATCTGTTGACACAGGGCGCACGCGGGCGGGGATACGGCATCTTTGGGCCGGGGGCACTCCTTAGTGGTATGCGGGTCAAGGCACTTAACGCACCTGGGTGGAGCGGAGCAATTGGCCGCCGCATGCCCATAAAGCTGGCAGCGATGGCACTGCGCCGGGAAACCGCGCCTATGCGGTGGCTCGACTTAGACTCCCGACAAGCCGCACACGATGCGTTCTTGTCGAAAGATAGCTTTCGCCTCCGGAACGTTTGTTAAAATGACTAAAACTATCGGGTATCTCAACCCGGTTCTGCTGTGTATTTTATGCACAGCCACAACTGGAAATCCTTGCGACTTAAGGTCCTCAAGGATTTCTTCGTTGGAGAGCTCGAATGGGACTCCTCGGATGACTACCCTAACTTTACGCTCTTCCGGGAGAGCGTATGTGTGGTAAGACACACGTTCGTTCGTAAAAAGTCTAGTAATGCGGCGAAAATCGTCTATCGATTGTGGAACTATTTTAATGGCTACGCCCATGTTCGTAGCTTGGTCATATTTAATACCCGTATCATAGCAGATTTTGCTAAGTCGGGTGAATTCTGTTTTGTCTCTTAAGAAGACAGGGGGCGGGACTTGCTTTTTAACGAGTTGGGGAGCGCAACGTGAAGCCGGCTTCGACGGCGCTGCGATGTCTAACGGGGTCGGGGCAGCGGCGGGGGCTGCGGGGGTAGAGGGAGCGGCACGGACCGCTGAGGCGGTGGGCGAACGGTTTTTCGCGGCGCGCTTCGCTGCGCGCTTTGACGAAACCGTGGTGTACGACGTATTGGAGTCACCGGTATCATCGGAGTCAGAGGACTCCGATATCCTGGTGCTAGACTTATTAGCAGGCCTCTTCCGGGAGGCAGATACTGATGACGCGGAGTCGGAGTGAGAGCACTCCATGTCGATTTCTAATGGCGCGAACGAGTTCCGAGACGCGAGGTAGTCCGCTATAACGGGCGGCGGTGCCTGAAGGGCGGGAGAAGCCTGAAGGGCTTTGAGAAATGCGGCAAGAGCCTTCGGGTCTTCCATCCTACGGACGGCTTCGATAATGGAACCTTGCAATTCCTGTGAGGACATTTTTGGCGACGTTATTACGCTAATAGGGAAGGGATCACCGTTCTCAAAAGAACGGGACGGTCTTATCGAAAACAGTAAGGGCGGGATCACCGTTCTGAAAAGAACGGGACGTTCTTAATTCAAGGAGTAAGTGCCCCTACTCTCAAAAGAGCAGGGCCTTGCTCTGAAAAGAGCAAGTAACTCCCTAGAAACAGTATATACACGTACACGTTATACAAATAAATAACGAAAACAAAATTAGAAATAGTTAACAAAAGAATTAACAATAAAAATAACAATATCAAGCAAGACCAACAGTCAAACCGCCCCGTAATAACTGGAGTTAGCGTAAAAGGACTCACCAGGCGTCGCACTGTACAGCGCGAGCAGGACAGCGGAGGCGCGAGAGCGAGAGAGCACTACCGTACGGGGACGGATGCGCGGACTACCTGGACACGACCGCTCGAGAGCGGTGCCACAGGCGGAATCGCCCAAGAATCTTTTTTTTTTTTGCGCCCGAAGCAAATTGGAAAAGGGCTACCCTTTACGTAGGGAGGCGGAAAATGCATTACGCATACCACGATGGCTATCCATCGTGGCTATGGGGGACTCACGCCTAACCGGGGAGCCTAAGTGATACCCCCTAAAAACCGCCTTTGGGGACTGGCAACCAGCTGTTTAAAGCTTCATATGCCGTATCGGAAGCGACCCTCTTTTGGGAAAAGAGGGCGCAGGCAGCTATAAGCCGCTGAGGGAGTACCTACGAAGGCAATTTAATTGTAAAAAAATTAATTATTTATGAAAGTTTAATTATGAAATTGACTGAGCCACCATGAGGCAGTTCAAGTCGTTTGACAGTTTATTAGGCGGGTTCGAGTTGGAGTTCCTCGGCCTGCGGACGCGATAGCGAGAGGGAGTGGGGTTGCACACTTAGCTACCTCACGAATAAGTATGTTTAATGAGACTCTGAGACTTTGAAGAAGTTTCAGAGAGTTTTAATTAGTGAGTGCCTATGAGGGCAATTTTAACCCGACGTATATTGACCTTACGGTGAAATGATTAAAATAAACTTATAACGTACTTAAAAGATTATGATGCTCTGTAAGAGCAAGGAGTCGGTCCTGAGGGGACTTGGCAGCGCGCAATTTGCGTGCTAAGACGGTGATCTCCCCAATGTTGATGTTCTTAATAGCGGCGTACACCGTATTTAGATCATCAACCATTGAGGGTTGTGTTTGCTGTGCAGCGGGGGACGACCGCGGAGGGTCGGCCTTTTTGGGGCCCCAGGGAAAGACTGGAGGCTGCAATGGTTGCGAGAAGCCCGGAGGTGGGCGAAGAAGAGGAGGAGGGACCCGAGAGGGCCTTGTTGGACCCTGAGATGGTCGAAAATAGCTCTTAGGTGGCAATCTTGACGGGAGGGCTGGGAATGACTTAGCATTAACCGGCGGTGGAGCGTGCCTAATGGGGCGGGGGTGAGGTGCGCAAGGGCAGCCTCTGTAGTTAGCCGGGTGGCCTGTTTGTTTACACAGGACTCACGCGGGTGGGGATTCGGCATTTTTGGGCCGGGGACACTCTTTCGTGTTGTGGGGGTCGAGGCACTTAACGCACCTGGGTGGGGCGGAGCAGTTGGCCGCCGCATGACCATATAACTGGCAGCGGTGTCACTGCGCCGGGTACCCGCGCCTATGTGGGAGCTCAGCCCTAACTCCCGACAGCCCACACACTGTGCGTAACTGCCGGAAGATGGTCTGTGCCTCCGGAGCGTTTGCGAGAATTACGAGAGCGAGGGGGAACCTCAAACCCGTTCTGCTGTGCATTTTATGCACAGCCTCAACCGGGAATCCTTGGGACTTAAGGTCCTCAAGGATTTCCTCGTTGGAAATTTCAAAAAGGGACGCCTCGGATGACGGCCCTAATTTTGCGCTCTTCCGGAAGAGCGTACGTGTGATAAGAGACTCGTTCGGCTGTGAAGAGCCTGGTGAGACGACGAAAGTCGTCGACAGATTGGGGGATGATTTTAATAGCCTCCCCGAGGTTGGTGGCTTGGTCGTATTTTATTCCTGCGTCGTAGCAGGCTTTGGAGAGGCGGGTGAATTGAGCCTTGTCTCGTAAGAAGACAGGGGGCGGGACTTGCTTCTTAGTCGGATTAGAAGCACAGCGGGAGGCTGGCTTGGGCAGTGGTGTCACGGGAACTGCAGCGGGAGCTGCGGGGACTGAGGCAGCTACGGGGGCTGCGGGGTTTGCGGGGGCGGCAGAGGCCGCCGAAACAGTGAGATTTTTCGCGGCGCGTTTACGGCGCTTGGAAGACACTGTCGTGAACTCTGATTCTTCGGATCCGTCTGAGTCAGACGACTCCGTAGAACCAGAGCCCCGGAGTGTGGATTCTGAGTCGGAGTTGGAGCACTCCATGTCTACTTCGAGAGGCGCGAATGAGTTCTGAGACTCAATGTCGGCCGCTATAACGGACATCGGTTGGTTTGCATTAAGGGCGGACAGAACGTTTGAGAGGAGTCTGACAATAGCCTGCGGGTCCTTCGTCCTAGTGACGGCGTTAAGTATGGAATTTTTTAAGTCCTGACCGGACATGTTTGGACGGGTGTAAATTAAAAGTAAGTTTAATTTACACCCGTCGTTTACGTTTTAAAAAAACAAAAATGACAATTAAAAAGCAAGACCAACAGTCAAACCGCCCCGCCCGGAGACAGGGAGGTAATAACTGGAGTTAGCGTAAAAGGACTCACCAGGCGTCGCACTGTACAGTGCGAGCAGGACAGCGGAGGCGCGAGAGCGAGAGAGCACTACCGTACCGGGACGGATGTGCGGACTACCTGGACACGACCGCTCGAGAGCGGTGCCACAGGCGGAATGAGGACCGCCCAAGAATCATGATGCACCCTAATTTATACATTTCCCTTTCCACTTCACATTTCCCCTTCCACTTCTCTTCCGTTGTGCACGAAGAGGGGAGGACGATGTTGGTTGCCAACACTGCATGGTTCCTGCATGGTTCCTGCCTCAGGAACCTCACGAGTCTATTTAAAATACTGCGAAGACATAAATTGATTATAAACTACTTTTATATATATCAATTATCTTATCATGACGCAAGTTTATAGTCAAAGGTTACAATCAGGTTACACATTTTTAGTTCTACAAAACTCGACGGCACTTTTAAGACCACCTGCACTTAAAGGAACTTGTCACACTTAAGAGACCAGGTTCGTCTTTCTCCTGGAATCACTTGCATTTAAAGGACATTTAGTCTCACTTAAATGTACCAAGTTCATTCCAGTTGCGTTTAATAAGATAATTCGTTTTACTTAAAAGTACCAAACTTATTTAAATTATGCTTATCTCGGTTTTGTTTAACTTTTTATGTGTTTTACCCATATTTTGTACTGACTTGCGCACTCAGTAAAATGCAATCAAAAATTTTGCCATATACACTTTTTCGGTACTACCTAACATCGACCTTGTGATGTACTTCTGTATACTTTACCACCTAAAAGTTCATAGTTTTTGAAAATATCCTTATTTGCTTCGGCCTGTCCTGTCTCTTAAATTTCTTTAAACTCAAAGAACGCGATCGCTTACGCCTTTTATTTTTAGTGCGCTAATTGCGTTGCAGTCATCGTGATCTACGTGAAAAACAAGTTGTTAATTAGCAGGCAGGATACACAGTTGCCTATCCTCTCATCCATCACGCATACGAGGGCCCTCAAACAGAAATACGCTCTCATACCGTGGACTATAATAAAGCACTTCGCTTTCACATTTAAGCATACATCTCCATACAAAGTATCTCACACATACTCTTACTTAAACTTGCGAGATCCCACGTTAACCACGTGAATCACGTTTAAAACGTGAACCAGGACAGCGCCTGCCAGGATAGAGCCTGCTGCATGTTCACGACTTCCGCGCATACAGAGTATAACACTTCCGCGCACACATAGTATACGACTTGCGAGGCACCGCCATGTATAGCATACGCGCGCTTCGGAACGGCGCCCACCGCGCGTGCAGAATACGCGTCTGCCGAAACCAGGCCATGATACAGCTGGACCCGGTAGTCCATACCGACCAGCAAGGCACACACTCGCCTTACACTCGCGTACATGTAATCACATCACACGTGCTACTGTAACACATAAAAGAAAACATTAAAAAGTCTCAGTCGGAACTTGATTTCAGGAAATGCAGCACTACTCTTAGGACACCATTCGCTTTTCTAGGGCACCAGATACTGAGCTGCGGCTACACGACAACCTCTGGTATGGTGCGATCCTCATGTAACGTTAAATTATCTCTTCAATGTCAACAATTTTTATTTACTTTGATTTCGTCAGTTATACTTTGTTTTTCCGCAACTAATTAAAAAGTTAAGCACTTATTCTTACAAAATATTTTTAAGACAATGTTTAGGATAAATTTGCTTTCCTCGTGTATCAAATGGTGATAGCTAGCAGCGGCCAATAATGTGCCTGTGGCGTCATAAGCCCACAGCATACTTCCACTCAAGAGCGAGCGCCACAGCACCACGCCTTCCACTATATCCTCAACATTAGATCCCAATTTGTCGAACATAATACTTGGATTAAACTGTAACACTTGTCAACACATTAGAATACAAAAATACTACTTAGTGTTTTTAATTCATCGCACGTTAAAGTTAAGCATTTTTTTTTGTTTATCGTTTAAACATGATGTAAATTACACCAAATATCAAATTATAACATAACTCGAGCATGTTAAATTTCCACTGAATGCAAAACTATAACTCATCTTAAAATACCTCCAACATTTCTTTTGACATTTTTACGTAAAGGAATAATGAATGTACTTGCGGGTACCTTATTATCAATTGAATCTTAATTGAACAAAACGATTTAACTTTTGGCTTAAAACATTTCACTTTAATCTTTTACTAACTAAACTTTAATGGTATGTCAATGTCGTAAATAGTACCTACAACAAATTTCATCTCGACATTTAATAAAAACAAAGACATCAACGCGAAGTCTTTCACAAAGTTAATAACTATCACAATATTCGAAGATTATATTATGTGGACGATAACAGGGATTATATCCCATTTCTGATGTTAACACAATGAAATAATTTATTATAAATAAATATGCACTTATGACACAATATATGTATTCAATTAATATTTGTGCAAAGCACTCAATATTACAGGTTTTGTAAACACGATACTTAATTACACTTTGACTAATTCGACGCGTGTTCTCAAAACAGAATGCCCAAGAATCATGATGCACCCTAATTTATACATTTCCCTTTCCACTTCACATTTCCCCTTCCACTTCTCTTCCGTTGTGCACGAAGAGGGGCGGACGATGTTGGTTGCCAACAAATGAGATTTCGTTGTCGCCAAACTAGAGGTCTTGTAGGGTGATGTGAAGATGAAGTCGCTTCTTATAAAGGTTGATCTGTTTCCATAATAAGGGGATGATCCATATTATCTTCGAGCTGGTTAGAAGATGGACTTTGAATGTTCTCACCTATGTGAAACTCTTCGCAATCTGAACCCTCCAGGTCGCGAAAAACTTCCCGAGCCGATTGGTAATAGGTGTCTTCCTCGTCACTTTCCGATTCAGAGCCATCGAACCATCCTCAGAATCGTCTTAATTTTCTAGATAGTTCCGTATATCCTCGTCATTCAAGCGGGGCATACTAAAATAAAAACTTGAAAAATCCATTAACAATCATATATTACATTTAGTAAAGAGCAATGTTGTTTATAAACAACATAAATAAAATGCTCAATAATTGCTTTTGAAAATAATAAAACAAAAAAAATCACTAAATAATAACAAAATCAAGGTTCTAATCAATAGAATAAATAAAAATTTCAACACTTACTTGCACAAATAAAATTGTTTCACGATGACACATCTGCTTGGCGGCGGGCTTGAACATTTTTGCCGCGCGAAGTGATAGATCCAGAAAAATTTTTTTTTCAAATAGCGAGGTTGCCAGTATAATTTTTAAATTTATACTAATTATAAAATTATTTCACATTAAAATTTGAAAAAAGAACACATGTAAGGTACGCTGTCCGTGGACATCAAAAACTAATGTGGTTTTAATACAACACTGCGCAATGAAGGGTTAAACGTGACAAATATTATCCGTAAATCCTGCTTCACACAAATCAGTCTCTTCTAAAAATCTCAGGCTCCCGTTTCTGCGGTACTCATTCTTTTTTTTCTCTTTATTAGGAATAGCAAACAACTACATAGTATAATGTTACACAAAATAATGTTGGCTAAATGTAATAATAAGAATAAATATGTAGTCAAATACCCTATCCTCATATTAACAAATGCGAACATAAACTTATCGGACGCGGTTAGATGCTAAGCAACATCAGCTGATCTTGAGTACGTAGTTAGGTACAGTCGCCAGCAATAAGATGCACACACCTACGTTTAACGTTATTACAATAATATTAAAGTTTGTACTTAATTAAAGCTGCACGCATGCCAGTGCCAGCGTCTGCACATAATACCAAAATTAATCGTTATCAAAACATAATTAAAATTAACATATTTATAAAGGTGGTCTAGGAGAGATTGCTACTAAGCACTGTGCAACTGTATATTTTATTCCGTACGCTATCAATTCTTAAGTGGCGTATAATAAAAAGTATCTATCTAAATTTAAATAGCAACATAAAAAACAAAAGAGAAAAAAGAAGTTTAAATTAGGTCACTAAAAAGTGTTACAGATGTAACGTTTGAATTGAGACTTAGGAAGACGGCATATATCAGAGTCAACAAAGTTAACATTATAAATATCAAGCATTCGACGCGGAGGAGAGTGGGGATCCCTGCTTTAGTACGATATAATATACATACAATCTGCTGGTCAAATCAATTATTAATGATACTATGAAGTACCATACACACAAGGAGTTTTCGTCCGGACAGAAGAGAGTGCAGTTTGTACCTATTCAACAACTGATCATATGACATATATGCGTCAAAACACCTGTAGTGCATAGATCGCAGATATTCAACTGCACATTTTCAATTAAGTCTATATACTTATTGTAGAAAGGGTTCCATATTGGTATGGCATACTCCGAGTTGGGAGCGTCCTAAGGCTTTATAAAGATAAAAAAGATACGTACAGGGTTTCTTAAAGTTCTCAGATGACCTCATCACAAAACCATAAATTTGAAAGGCTTTTTAACAATTTTGTCAATATGGAGGTATAAATGCAACTTATTATTTAATGAGACATTAGAAAAAGAATAGCCATAATGTACAATATGTTGTTTTCTGAAAAATTAATATAACTACATAAACTGAACATGCCAAGACGTAGTAGGTTTAATGATGGATTCGTAACTTTTTTTCCAATCAAATACAGGAATTGATGCTAGATCTTTGCACATACCATTTTGTTCTAAGATAGCTGCATATTCGGATGGAGAGGTTATCACTTCTTTAGTTTTCAATGTTTTCTCAACACTGGCAAACAGCCTGTCTGGAGGTATAAAGAAGTGACCTACAACCGGGAAGATAAGCTTTATTTTCTTGATATTTTTGGGGCTTCTGTGTACAGCCATTTACCGAGCATGGTTATCATGCCTGTATTTTTGTTTTGTCCAGCGCAAACGTCTCACACTATTCGTAGATTCGTATTCGTTTATTTTACCTTTAAATTCAAAGTTTTTCAAGAAATCTTAAACTACGCTAATTATCTCATTACTACCTTTGCAGTGTCAAGTTTCATCCCAATAGTAAGAAAGAATGTTATTTTTGTCTAGTTTAGCCTTTGAATTTTACACAACAATGGCGAAGTGGTAAAACTTGATTTGACTGTACTTTCACTACTTTTGATTTGACTACTACTATTCAACTATAGTAGGCAGATTGATCCGGAACTTTGGGTATCGCCTGGTTTATTTGGCAATCGAAGGTTATGGTTTGAAGAATTTAATTTTCTTCTTGCAATATTGCATAGAAGGCTTTGTATCTAAGGCGATGAACTCTTTTTTCGACTGTAAGTACATTTTTCTTGGAAGCGTTCCTTCGTTTTTATGCGTTCTAAAGGCGCGTATCCACCGAAATTGTTGGTAAGTTTTATACTTCCAACTGTTTGCAACTCAACAAAAGTCACCAACTTTTGTTTCCATTGTTTCCACACCGAATTGAAACAAGTCGCCAACAATTTGCTGTCTCCACCAATGTTTTGTTGGCAATATATGTGTTCAAGCGACGATATTATGCAGGCAGATGCAGTATTTATAATTTTATGCAAATAAAAACGGAGGCATAAATATTTGGTACGACCAAGCCTCAAAGGAAAAAAAGAAGTCTTTGGTAGGCAAACCAACTCGGAGTATAAGACGCCGCAGCTCTAGATTTATTTTTATCTTTCACCTTTTTCTTCTCCCTGAAAAACTGTCCCATCAATTTTTTTATTTTTCTATGTATTTCTAGTTTGCTTAACCCCATAGCGTCAGATTTTTCCATGCATCTTTTTTATGTTTATAATTTTCAATACACGCATCCCATAATATATTTTGTGAACGATATAAATTAATTAACGTGTCGATTAACTCGGTCGTCCACATGACAGACATGTTTCCAACTAATGTTTCCAACAAGCGTCTCCATAGAGCGAACAAATGTTTGCAACAAGTGTATTCCTTTGATGTTACCGCCGAAAATGGAAACACGGTTCCTGACATTGTTTACAATTTTAGTTGCCAACACTAGGTAATTACAGAAACTTTTGTCACGAATACGTGTTGACAACACAAAAGTTGGCAACTTTTCTTTGGTGGGGACGCGGCATAACAGTGCACGTTGATTACACGTCTGTCCTATGATTCCCAAAGCCTATATTATACTTAGTATTAAAAACATGTCTGAAAAATCTTTGTTTAACTCTTAAATCCTCCACACGGGCAGCGTTATACATACGCCAGATTTTACGTATTGTCAAGCCTGAAGCAAGATAATTATTATATTCTATTGATACTTTTCGAACGACAATAGTGACTATTGTCCCTGAAAGGATTCGATGTACCATTTGACGGATAATGTTTTTGCTTCGTATTTTTCTCTCTTCCTGTCACCTCCACGCTTCTCTTCTAGCGTTTCACATCCGCTACTTAAAAATCTGTTCATTACGCCCTGTATTCGATCTTTCTTTATTATTAGTGCTCTCATGAGTTTTTTGATATATCGGTATTTTGGTCCTGTTATTACTGAATATAGTATATTTCAACTTTTCTTTTGCTGTTGAGTTTTAATAACTTAACTTCTGATATATTACAATATTTCAGTATAAAACAATCCTACTTCACTTTCGTAGCACACTTATAGAAATTCTTGTGAAATTTTCTTATATCTTGACATGATAATTCACCACATCGAAACGCCTTTTGCTTGTCTCCACACTGCGGAAACTGCGGCAAGTTTGAGGGTTTGTACCTTAAACCATTTTGAAATAAAAAGTTCAGAAATAAATAAACGTTGCTAATAAAATATGATAGTAGGATAATAATTCAAAGAATTAAAGAATTAATACTAAGAGCTATTTCTTTCAGATAATCTCAGGCTTAAAGAAAATCGATTTTGAACTAAAAATAATCAACATTAACAAAAGATAATGTAGTTATTTAACAATAGGTCAATATTTTTTTTCTGTGTTACCATATATTCACCAACTTCACGTATCTTTTCTAAATTTATCAAAAATAATTAAAATGACTACACTCCAAATGATGCATAACAAATAAACATACCTACAAGGGCTATATGAAAGTAAACGTTCATATTCACATGAATAATAAAACAATATTAAAATTTAAAATAGAACATGCTGCAGTTTTATGTTACATAGGTACCTACTGCATAATACCATTCTTGCTAATTTCGATGCTGATTTTAAAGGATAAATCACGTACCGTTTTTCGCGTAGAATCTCACGTTTCCAGGTAGCTTTATTCACAAATCGTTTCCTCGTCTTTTTTGGATTACATATTCTCACAAATTTCATCAAGTCCTCTATTTTTTACGTGTAAAATTGTTAAATTACCAAACAAATCTACACCAGACAAAAACTTCGCCATCTTGTTTGCATAGTTAGGTAAAGTCAGGTGTCAAAAATGACGCGCTACTATTGGTCAGTCAGTTTATCGGTTCTTTTGAAAGCCACATGCAATGTTTTAGTGGCTTTTGATCCCAATCGTTGACTTTATAACTATTTTTGTTAGTGTTTTAGAGGGATTTGACACTAACTGAATGATCAAACTTGAAGTACAAATAAAACGCTTTCACATAATAAATAAGGTTGATTTTTTTAGGGGGTTTTGAAACTAGATGACTGATAATTTCTTCTTTTTTTTCGAAGAAAAAAGTGTTTCTTTTTTAGCAACAAAAATCCAGAAAATTACCTGGAACCTTGGCCCTTTCAATGCAGCATGAGTACAGCACTACCACTTCACAAATTACAACAGCTATTTTCATAATATTAAATATTAACGGCTCTTCAAGCGCCAAAAGTGACATAAATATTTACAAAGAGATCTGTACCTGTACGTAATGGAACTCTGTTACTTTTAGGAGCCACATATTATCTTAATTAGTAAAAATTAGAATCCTGTACATTAGGAACTTAGTCACCTTGTGGCCCATAAGTCTTAAAACAGTCATAATCAGTCAAAATATTCCACAACAATATAAAGGTAACAAAACGGCTCCTCTAGCGCGAAAAATAACATAAATGTTTACAAAGAGATCTGTATCTATACGTAGGTAATAGGCACTCTGTTACAGCAACCATCAATAAATAAAATAAAAAACGGCCTGTCTTCCCGACACACAAATATCAGTCTTAATTTATGTATTAGCAAAACAAAAAAAAAAGTTAAAAACATAAAAATTGTTCATACAAAAGAAAATAATTTTTACACATAGCACTTTAAGCCTCTCTAACTGTCGTCATATTCAGTGATCAAGTTGACTGCGTAATCATCTTTGCCAACATTCCGATGAATATAAAACGCATAACCGCACTACACTTTACACCTTTTTTTTATATATATACTTTTTTTTTTATTTAACACTCAAACCTTACTATCACCAATCTTCAATTCGGGTTGAATCTGTCGCCGTCGAAAGGAAAGCCGAGGCACCGTGCTGCCATTCAGCTCGACCTCTTGCCGTATTCAACGTTAATGACATTTCCTGTATATTCGGTATATTCCATATAAGACTCCCAAAATCAAGCAGAGAACTATTATACACATCAATATGCTTGTTGTTTTCAGGTGGAATCGAAATTCTTCAATTGACGCACTAATTATGCCCCCAGCTGCATTTTGCGGAATCACAATGTTTTCTTCTATAGATTGATGCTTCCCTATTTTCTGCCGACTTCCAAAAAGGAGACGGTACTCAATTCGATTGTATGTTTTTTTTTCCTTTTTTATGTGTGTTACCTCATAACTTTTTACTGGGTGAACCGATTTCGATGATTCTTTTTTTATTTGAAAGCTGATACTTCTCATGTGGCCCCATATGAATTTAATCAAGGTCAGACCAGTAGTTATTGAGTTATTCTTAATAACTTATATTGAAGACGGCTGTACAAAATTTTAAATTATTAAAGCACACTACCATCGCTGCTAAAGATTTTTTCTCTTGTAAGCCCGGCACTGCGCGTGTATTGTAGCAGCGCACCGCCGGACAGGGTCGCCATGTAATGTTAGAAGGTGTTAAATGAAAAGGAGACGTGTTGCATAGTTTAACGGGTGTATTCATAATCATTTTTAAACAGTTCATTAGTTAAAAAGTGTTTTGTCACTTTCTAGCAACAAGTATCTCGCAAATGTCAGAACGAGACAAAACACTTTTTAACTAATGAACTGTTTAAAAATGATTATGAATACACCCGTAAGACTTTAATTATGCTACTCTTTATTACAAACTTAACTCTTATATATAACTATGTCGTGTGGGCTACAACCCTGCATCACATTATTATACTTTTCTCTTGCCCGAGTTAACGTTTGTAGTGATTTTCGTAATTCAAACACTCAGTGCAGGAACAATGTTTTATTTCAGAATTACGGTTTTGAAATTTATATTTTTCACATGCCTCGCACTTCGCATTGCCCAATTTTGCAAAAGATATGTTCAGCGATTTAACAACTCTTCGATAGTGATCATAGGATACAGTACATCCTTGGGTAGGATCACTTGTCATTTTATATTTCGAACAAAAGTCATTATACATGTCCCGCATGTTTATACCGGAAGGTAAATATTTTTTGGTACGTGCATGTTCTCGTCTGTAATGTGATAGGGAAGAATGAAATGAATTAATGTGCTTTTTAGGAGTAGGGTTTGTGTCTCTCTTGTCCTTTGGTTCTTCATGTTCCTCAGACTTAATAGCATTTCGCACAGCTTTATCGTAAGACTTGTTAAATCATAGTGTAGTGAAAAAAAACCTTGCAAACACTGAGTTTTTCTCCATTTCCGTTTGCGAAATGAACAGACATTAAACGTCTCGAGTCTGAACTATTAGTTGTACGTCTATCTGGATTCTTCTAAGGCATGTTACCTTTAATAAAGTATGTTTGTTCCTTCCAAGTCATATTACGAAACAATTTATTCAATGAGCTTTGACTTTCCGAAAATTTTATTGAGCATTTCCTTTTACAATTTTCATCACTAGTACTGGTTTAACGTAGTATTTCTTCATAATTTTCTACCGCTCAGCTAGTTTAATTTCATAATGTTTCCGTTTGCTTATCGTTCCCTCCTTGGTAAGTTGAACTTCGACGTTTTGGTTTTCCTCAATGTTTGACTCCGGCTCGCTAACATTATTTACATATTATCACTAAGTTTATTCTAATTTTTATATCATTAATAGATTAATAACATAGCTATGTCTATAAAAATAGTAATTTTTAATTTTATTAAATGAATGAGTATTTGAATAAATTAATCACAACAAACTTTTAATATTACAAAATATTAAGCTAATAACGTAACGGTAAACTTAAACGGCTATGAGGCGATCCATAGCTGTAACCAAGCTTGGCAACTGCAGTTATTAGGAAGACGCTGTTGTCCATCTGCTGATGTGTTTCCCTCTGTGGCCTCTTACGATGACACCCACTGGATGATAATATGGTGTAGTGGATATACTTACACCGCCACTACACGGTAATCTAATATTTTTTTACAATAAATTATTCATATTCATAAACATAACTTTGATACAACAAAATATTAAACTAATGTCTTTAACAATAAATTTTCACAAGACAAAATATGAAAATAACATTTTTACAATAAATGATTCATAAACACAGCTTTGACAATACAAAGTAAGAAATATTTTTTATAATAACCTTTCCCCCTCTATTGTGTATATAAAATGGCCGTCTATAAAATATAACTATATTAAATAGAGTTAAATATAAGTTATCAAATAATTAATATATTATTGATTATTCTAAAGATCTAGATATAGGCCGTTATTTCTTATTAATTAATACCTTCTCGCTTAGAAGGCTTTTTCTGTTCGGCTTCTTTTGTTAGAATGTTATGTCTAATTCCTTTTAACAAATGCGGTACATCATATTTGGTATATTTTATGTTTATATATAAATTAAATTATAATTTATTATGATTATTAATTTCAAAATTTCTTGTTTTCCATTCTTTAAGATTTTTTAAGTACTTTTGTTTAGTATCTTGCACTAAACTGTTAATTGCGCTGACATTTACAGTACTCTGATCGCATGCTCTGCATAAGACTGAGCCCTGTGCTCTGTATATGTTTTAGTACATCTATAATTATTTGTTTTACTTCTATATAAGTGAGGTTTTGTGTAAAATAGTTAGCGACAGACAGGCTGTTTAAAATTAGTTTTAATGCCCTATATCATAAATACTAGTACATGATTGGCGATTTTGAATTTTTCTCCATAGGCAAAACCTTTTAATTTATTATTGGTGGCATCATAATGTATGTGCGGAGTGATTGTCTTCTCATCAAATATGAGTGTGCAAAGGAGATCTTTTACATTAAGCCCTATTAGTTTCCTTCAATTTTTCGAAAATAATGGAACTTATTCAAACACTGACTTTTATCTCTTTTTATATAATGCTAGTGAAGTCACTTTTTCATCTAAGCTGAACCAACGACCCCTTGGTTTCTTGTAAGTCTGGCGAAATCGCATGCATGAAACAGAAACAGAAACTTTTTTATTCAATACAGATTGTAAATAACACTTATTAAAATATACTTTTTTTCAATTTACCTGTGAATACCTTCACTGCAAATGTCATCTTTTTGGTGATCTTCTCAAATGCTACTTGATTACTCATTTTTTCTGCATTTGATAGACGAGTCCTAAAATCTTTTATTGTTTTTTTAGACTTCTTTAATTGAAATTTAACTCTTAATTTCCTACCCCTAATTTCAGACACATATCTACCTATCTGGAGTCTCACAGACTCCGTTACTTTGAACATTTATAAAAAAAACTATGGTGTGGGGTGACTAATTGAAATAAAAAAACATTATTATTAATATCTTTTTTTCGTATTAAACTTAGAAAAAATTGCAATGCTCAAATTTTATATTTTTTTAACATAGGAAATACATGTCATGTGGGGGAGCACTCCAGGCAAATGGGCTTCTTGCACATGAAACATAAGTATTGTGTCTTACTTTTTTTTGTGGATTACATAGAATAGAATAGAATGATTTTTATTCAATATGGATTATTACATAATACTTATTGAAAGTCATTATTTTATTTACCACTGGTTCGGAAAATACCTCTGCCCTGGGAAGAACCAGCAAGAAACCCAGCAGGACTTTTTTTTAAACATAATTTCACTTAACAATAATTTTGTTTATACAATTTTAAATGAATTTTCATAGAACCAGCATGGTGGCGATCACCTTATTCCCAGGGGTTATTTTCATTCATGTATTCCTTGATATTATAATAACCCTTTTTGTACAGTTTCTTTAATTAAATTTTTCTTTAATAAAACTTTTAAACTTGTTTATTGACAAACTTTGAACATGTTCTGGGATTTTGTTGTAAAAGCGTATACATTGCCCCATAAATGAATTACTAATTCTGTGGAGTCTAGTAACTGGCATTACAAGCTTATGTTTGTTCCTAGTGTTTAAGGTATGAACATCCTTATTCTTATTAAAGCTATTTATGTTTTTATGTACATACATTACATTTTCATAAATATATTGCGATGCCAAAGTTAATATGTTTATTTCTTTAAATTTTTCTCTGAGGGTCTCTTTACAATTTAGATTATAAATCGACGGTACGGCTCTCTTTTGCAAAACAAATATAGCTTCAATATCAGTCGCATTACCCCATAGCGAAATTCCATAAGACATTACGCTATGAAAGTAACTAAAATACACTAACCTAGCTGTCTCAACATCTGTGAGACTTCTAATCTTTCTTACAGCATATGCTGCAGAACTAAGTCTGCTTGCTAATTTAGATATATGGGGGCCCCATTGAAGTTTCGCGTCAATAGTAATACCAAGAAAAACAGTGGTATCCACAAGACTCAACTCCTCCCATTTAAGAGCACATTAGTTTTCAAATGTTTTACATTAGGTATTGTAAATTTAATACATTTTGTCTTATTGCCGTTTAAGAGCAAATTGTTGGCGTTAAACCAATGTACTAGTTTCGATAGAGCATTATTTACATCGTCATATTTAATTGACTGCCGTTTCAGTTTGAAAATTAAAGAGGTATCGTCAGCAAATAATACTATATCGTGATTGTCCCCTACAAGATAAGGTAAGTCATTAATATAGATTAAAAACAGGAATGGGCCAAGAATCGAGCCCTGAGGAATGCCCATTGATACTACCGATCCGGAGGAACATTTACCATTAATGACGACTTTTTGAGTTCTGTTACTTAAATATGAAGTAATAAGTTTAAGCGCCAAATTTTTTACACCGTAATGTTGTAGTTTCCTGATTAATGTATCATGATTAACACAATCGAAATCCTTGAGCCTTGCCATAAAGAATAGTACTTGTTTATTGTTAACTTTTCTGGTACATCAGCACTACACCCTGCAAATTCAGGAAGTGCTTCTTAGTCTAGTTTCATCACTCGACGAAGAGAAAGTCTTATGTTACGCTGAATCGTCGTCAATTTCCCTCTACGCTTCATGTTTCGATAGCTGTCCAGCAAGCGTTTTAATGAATTGAAAACGAGTTTCTGTATATTCCAATTGGATAAATAAGTATACCATATACGAATTGGATGCTGATATATCCAGTAATCTATAGAATATAACAAGTGGCCATCTGCGCGTTCGGCGACCCGTCGAAAGTTTGAGCACCTTTGATCTAAACAATCAACTCCGATTTTGGTAACGTTATAAAATATTATGATTTCTGGTTTATTGGTGGATTGATCTACATCTGGTGTATGATGCATGCTTGAAATAACAATGACCGCTTTGTTTATTTTTGATACAAAAGATGCGATTGATATGTGTTTCGTAAAAACAACGAGAGATGTTACAATCTTTCGCTGACGCGAAGGCAAGAACTGGGGTGTTATGTCTCGTTGATTCTTTCTCATTGTGCCGACTAGTGTCAGTTGTTTATCTTTCAAACAATTACCAAGCTAAGCAATAGACGTAAACCAGTTGCCTGCCGTTATGTTTCTGTTTGTTCCTTCAATACATGAAGAAAACCGAAGCACAGGTTGAGTAGGTTTTTTTATACCGAGCATATTCGGTAGATATGTTTAACCCATCGGAATTTTTTCCTGTATAAATGTACGCATTAAGGATATACCCTGTACTTGCATCAGTGAGACACATTATTTTTATGCCATATTTGGCGGGTTTTTTAGGCAAATACATGTTAAAACGGCACCTACCGCGGTACGCAACGAGCATTTCGTCAACACAAGCATAACTTCCGATACTATACATCTTGACATTGTTTGATAAAGGAATTGAACAGATCAGACATTGGCGCAGACGGATCACTTTCTCGACGAGTTTCTCTTGTCAATGAATCGTCAAATCGACTAACGTTTAGTAAAACTTCGAATCGATTCTTGCTCATTATGCATCGATATTTCTCTGCCTGTACCATCCGTACTACTCCATGACTGATACAATTCACGGTTTTCCTTGAACACAACTGTATAAAATAACAAACCTATAAATGCTTTAAGTTGAACACATGATCGTTTTTTTTTGTATTTTGGTCTGATAGATTGAAGTTTTCTATTGGTGTGCAGTACAATTGTATCGAGCATTGCATCAGTGAAGTATTGACTCCAAATTTCAAACGACGAGAGCGCTATCGATGTCAACATAATCGTCCCACATTCCCGGTGCTGCTAAGAAATCTGAATTTAGGTTTCGTACCCACAAAGATAAAGGAACGTGCCATCTTTTTATTGTTTTTTTTTTTATTGTTTATTATACAAAAATACATTCGGTTATTTCTTACACTACTTTCGCCACACTGCAGGGCAGTTTGGCGAAAGTAGTGTAGTAAAAAAAAAGTCATCTTCATCAAATTCATGTTCTGATGTTTGAACAGGTAAACCTTCGTGGTTTTCAATGAATCATGCATGTGTGAAACAGTTGTTAATTGTACTTTGTGATTTTTTATTCCAAGCATCATTAACCATAACAATTTCGTATCAAGCACCGTTATTTTTATAGAAGAGTGGTCTACATTAGTATCAAGGTAATTAATCATTTTAAGCACAAGATTCTTTCTAAAATTACATTTGAGTGATCGTATTATTCCTTAATCCATTGGCTGTAAGACTGATGTTGTATTCGGTGGAAGGAAAGCAAGTGTTATAGACTTTAAATCAGTAACTTTGGGGTGTGCCGGGCAGTTATCAACCAGTAATAAAATCTTTTTCTTTTTCTTCACCAAATCGCGATCCCAATCTCGAAGCCATTTTTCGAAAATTTCTGACGTCATTCAAGCTTTACGATTGTTTGCGTAATCGACAACGATTTAAAACTGCTAAAACATCTTGGGTTTTGTGACTTTCCAATAACGAGCAATTTCTTTTTCTCTGTGCCGCTCATATTTGCTGCTACCATGACAGTTATTCGGTCTTTCGACAACTAGCCTCTACTGCAATTCTCATCTTTTTTTTAAATTTTAAAGTTCTGTCCGGCATTAATTTGTAAAATAATCCAGTTTCATCTGCATTAAGAATCTCATAAATTGTCGTCGTAGATTTGACCCCACAGACGTCAACCAGTTTGTGGATGAATCTTGATCAACAGACACAGATTCACCGATGATTTTTCCCGCTACAATGTTATGTCGAACATTAAAACGACTTATCCAGCTCGCAGAACAATTGAAGTCAAGAATACCAAAACGCGCGGCAAAAGCTATATCCTGTAACATATGGCCTCTGACGGGTATTCTTTTGTTTCTCGTGATTTTAAACCACGGAATTAACGCTTGATCAACATTTTCCTATCGCGATTTTCGAAGCCTCTTCGGTTTCAAAACGTTTGAATTGAACGATTCCTTAATCTGGTTATTGTTTTTGAAAATCATTGACATCGTCGAATGACCATCCCCAAATTCCCTCGCGAGAGATGAGTTGGATTCTCCATTTTCTAATCTGCATATTATTGTACCTTTCTCCTCAATCGTAAATTCTTTACGACGTTGAGATGTCATTTTTTACACAAATCACTAAAACAATGCGTGACCTTCATCTATTAATTACCCACTGAGACTCAAAACAAAAAAGCCCTGCACGAGCCGAACGTCGTCGGGTATTACGTGACTCTCCCAAACACTGCCGAAGTTGTTAGAAATCATGACGGTCACTATAACCTGACACAATTTATTAAAAATGGGTCACAATAAGCGACATGTCACTATAAACGTGGTCATTATATCCGACTTTTTTATAAAGAATTTTATATGAAAACCAAACTTCACTGTGTAATTACTTCATAATAAGCGGTTGATCAATATAGGCGGAGTCATAGTAAACGGATTCTACTGCAATTTGAATAGAATATAAATCATTTTCCCCCGACATACACATTCGATCAATGTGACACCTACATACAGAATTTAATTCTACAATGTAAACATATACATGTTAATTATATTGTTTTTAATTTAAAACTTACCTTCAACATACAAAGCTGGAACAGCTGTTATGGTTAAACGATGACCTGTAGTTTTGTAATTCAATTGAAAGTGATAATCATATATCTTTTTTGTATTGAAATTATTCATTGGTTCTATTCTTTCTAATCTATTTCCAAATTTCGACATCCAAATAAATGGAACATGTCAGCCCGCTTTGCGGGATGAGGGAACCTATGCATATATGCACCTGAAAATTAAAATGTTCTGTTAGTATAACAGTGTGAAATTGTAAGTGCAACTAACCTTTCCACAATTTGTTTTTATTATTTTAAACAGGTTGACTGCATCCGTTGAATTATCAATATGTATAAATATAGGTTTTCAAATATATCTTACCTAATTCGTCGCATCCAAAAACACAAATCTTTTTTCGCGACGACATCGTAAGAACGAAATAACAGTAATGAATGGAATGTAACAAAGAGATTAATAAGAACAAAGAAAATTATTAGGTTAACAAACTAAATCTCGTGATCGTGATGCATGATGGCGCTAAAGGCTGATTTATACGGGAACAGTAAGTAACAAATGCCAGTGCTAGATAATAGCGCTGTAGACGCTTCATTTGCGAAACGTTGAAAGATGGAGCCTGTTTCCATACATTTTAGATTTCAAAGTTTTACTACCAACTTTCCTCCCCCTGGGCGCAACTGAAGCGTTATCGAACATTTTCCTTCCCCTGGCGTCCCTTTGCATATAGCGAAACGAAGTAGTAAAGGCACTTCTATTCACTTGAATCTTTTTTATTAAGTATTAATATATTAAAAGGGGGAAGATATATGTTACGCACTAATATCGCATTCACTAATCCTGGGCTCGGCGCACGAGTCGTGCGGCACGACTACATGCACCAAAACTTTACACATTTGTTATCACAGTCGCTAAATTACAGTTACGGATAGACAAGGATAGAAATAGGAGCCGGCGCAGTTGTGCGAGCGAAATCGCGTTAGCCGCCGAATGTTAATGATTATGAACGACGTTGTGGTAGCGTTTAGCGTTAGCAAATAAATATCGAAAAAAACCATTAATTTATAATAATCTTTGTATATAACAATTACATGTCACATTGTTTGTCCGCGATGAACTCCTAAACTACTGAACTGATTTCAATGAAATTTTGTACACTCTGTGCAGTTCGTTGCAATTTGAGAGATAGGATAGTTTTTATCCTGATAAGTGACACTCAATATTTTTTTATTACGAATTTAAGCATTTTTTATATGAAGGATCGTCGAAAAGGGCAGAACAACGTCTGCCTTTTCAGCTAGTAATATTTTATTTACTCTCACAATTTAAGTTAACAAGGTAGATTGTAAACAATGTACACTATGGGCTGAGAGTCTGGTGTCTGTACTAGGCGGAAGCCTGTATTACGGATCACCAGGGTCTCCCCCTCAGGATACTATCAACATAACTTAATTGTATTCAGAAATTAGAATTTACAGGTTAGTTAAACAAATTTTTATTAAGTTTGACTTAGTGTCAGCTCTGAGTACTACAACGAAAAAATATCTAAGCCTCCAGTTCCGTAATTGACTAAACTTCAAGTTTTTTACCATTCCAAACGGTTTGTTGTCGAATAGCCATTTCATCCACGAGTAATGTACAATAAATGTTTTTGTTGGAACCGGATTTTTGTTTTTAAGAACCTCGAACGCTTCAGCAGTAAATCCTGGCTCTGCGTTTTAATTTTCATACCATTTTCCTAGCGTTCGAGGGTCAATGCGTCTTCACAAACTTTTATCTCGCCGGAGAGTAAAACTTTAGAGTCAGGGCAAACTTTCTTAAAGGTGGGCTGAATTTCATCCTTATGTTTTTTCTGTGCTTTCTTTGTATACTAATTCTTGCAAACAAATCAGCCTTCTTCCGCCTTTACACACAATTATTGAAATTGGTCTTCAGAAACATTGAGTAGGTCTTTCTTTAGTTTAATCATTGTCTCCTTTAGTGATTCACACCGTTCCTCGAGTCTTCTATTTTTTCTCTTGAAATTTTTATTTTCTTTAATAAGTTTCTTTTTATCAAATGTTATTCTTATAACTTTTGATTTAAGAAAATGCATAATGAATTTTACAAAATAAATTCATAAATACCTAAAAGTTGTTGCTGTTATCTGTACAGTCTTATGAATACTGTATTGGTTTAATTAATTAATACATTTATTCCTTGCTAAGTTCACTAAGGTGTACAATTAAGGTTGCAATAAATGAAGACACGTGTCGTGTAAACGGAGATATATTTGCGACTACTTTCTAACGTGGCGGACGCAGCCGCCACACCTATAACTATTATACATATTACACATACACATAGCTGTTATACTTAAATAAGTATGGATATGATGTAGGACACCGGACACGCGATCTAAAGTGCCAGTATATTATATATATATATATATATATATATATATATATATATATATATATAATATATGTGTCCCTACACCATTCCTCTCCTTCACAAAGATTTAGAACACTTAACTTACACTAGGTTAACACTCGCACTTGTATACACACTACGCGAAACCGGCAGGCATAGGTGCGGCTTGGTTGGGAACCGCCTGCACCCGCACCATGGTCGGATTGCCTACGCTCTGCTTCATTACTCAGCCTTTCACTACATGTATGCAACGGCGCCATAGTAGGTACCCCACTACGAGGACGAACACTATCACCAGTGCGGTCAACGTCCAGCTGATACATTCCAGCTAATAATCTGAATGATTGTTGACAGTCTGAGCTACTAGGCTGTTGCTCGTATTTTCCTCCTTGCTCTGACTCCATCCCATTTTTGAGCAATTCTAGATATATACGTCTAGCTACAATGAAGCAATTTGAACGAATATAGATACGAAAAATCGTCTCTATATGTTACATTAATAATGATTAACAATGACATGACAATTAAAATGCTAAAATACTAAAAAGTTACCTTAGCAATTACGTACTTTGATCTATTGCAAAATGCATGCTATGCAACTCGCAACTATGTAGCATAAGGATAGGTGCACATTAAAGTATAATGTTTGCTAAATATTATTACAGCTAATTATAGTAAGTACATATAGTTTGCTCTTTAGAGTTCTACAATAAAGCTTAAAAAATATAATTAGAATTTTTCTAATTACTGTATTGGATTACCTAGATATTACCTAAATCATAACAACTAATAAAAGAAACAATTGAGTAAATTAAACTGACAGGTTGTTACACTTATTAATGATGTAGGTCAGAAATCGAACCTAAAACAATTGTAATCATAACCACTAATCCTAAGTAACGATGACACGTTCTACCTAGAACAGAATAGCTTACAATGCCAAACGTACTGGCGTCTTGATAACGCGGCCACATCGCGTTGTTTTTGGAATTAAAACTTTGCTAGAAGCGTCTGCGTTATTTATGCTAATAAAACTATCGTTACTACTATCATCACGAAAATTAATGTTATTGCTTAAATCGTTTTCGTTCAGAATGTGCGCGGGCTTTAACCTATCCATAGAAATAGTACTTTCTTTTTCTCCTATTTTTATGACAAAAGTTTTCCCTCTCCTGCTTATGACGCTATAGGGCCCATCATAAGGTGGTTGAAGAGATTTTCTCATCACTTTCACACCGGACACGCGATCTAAAGAGCCAGTATATTATATATATCTATATTGTGCCCCTACATTATCCTTTTTAAACTTTTGCTGGTTGCATATAATTCTTCTGATTTAAAATGTGTTGAGTGTAATCGACTATGTACGAGTATTGTAGGTGTCCAATCGGGTTCCAGTCTTTGTTTTCGAAGTATCATTATACTGTACTAACAATTACTAAATACAACTACTATTTTGTCTTGGTAAATACAAATTTTGGAATAGTTAATTAAATAACCACGTTTGGTGTTAAAAGAAATCAATGTTTAATCATAGAAATTTGTGTTGCTAAGCTTACGTAACCTCGCTCTAGTACATCTAGACGCGCAAATCGCGCATTGCATGCACGCTACGCACTGAACCGCGGGCACAAAATAATTGTGAAACCAATCTATGAATAACTCTTTAGTTACCCATGCCTTGTTATGATTCTATAAAGAAGTGGAAGATTAACATTTTTGAATGCACTCGAATTCTATGCTTTTCCAATAAACATTAGTTTTTAAGCTTATGAGTGCCACTAGCGTTTGCGCTGGGTATAATAGTGATCCTGTCTTTAGACACTTTCCTGCCTGGAGCTTCTGAGTCAATTCTGTAGACGTAAATTTTGTTAGGTAAAACTGCAAAACAGGCCACTTTCATAAGGCGTTATAAACTTAATGTGGAGTTAAATTAAGGTCGTTTACTATTTTATTAAGGTCATCTACTATTTTCTTGAACTTCCCGACGAATGGAGCCACGGCTGCCATGTCACTAGACAATTTTTCTCCAATGATATTTAACAAACGTATTCCATACATATTAAATTTGGCATTCTTATAGGTTTTTTCGTAAAACGCTAATGATTTTTAGCGAATAATATCACTGTGAGAGGCGGTTTGCGGCCTCGTTTTTAAATAGACCACGTATACAACGCACCTCCATAACTGGATACTCTCCAACTTTAAGTCTGCCGGTAAGCTCGTCCTAGAGTCGGCAGCGTTGGTGAAGTTTTTGATCTTCTCACCAGTTTTCTTCTATCGTAAACTCCATTTCGTAGTTATCATAAATAATTCTTTAACGATGGTTTTTCAATTGCGTACTTGAACCGTAATAGCAATGTTTATGGCGGAAGAATGTTATTCCACTACATTAAAGTATGCTTTTAGTTTGATTATCTTTTCAATTTTTCGTAACTCCTTTTCAATACGAGCATACACTCTGTCCGGCAGAAGAAATGAGTGTCTCACAACTGGGAAGACTATTTTAACCAGATGTATTCGAGCTGGTGCATGTTTTGTTAGCCAACGTGAGAGCATTGCTATATGTATAGAATTCTTATTTTGACCGGACCACCCATCAGCTATATGTTGAACTTGATTCTGGACGAAAATCTGTATTGCAAAGCTTATGGTAAACTGAAGATACTATGAGATTTGCATCTTTTGCTAAATTCATCCTCTGTCCAGCAATAATTGAACACATTTTCTTTTGTTAATTGCTGATTTGGAGTTACCTTCCACAATAGTGAAATTGTAAAAGTACAGTTGACGGAAATAGTAGGTACTCTGGTCTGGTATTTTGGGCAGTGGCATATTTTTCTGGTAGTCGAAATTAAGGATCTTTCTTTTACAATAGTCTTCTACTAACATATTGAAAAATTCTTTAGCTCTACGTTTGTGTACTGTTTTCTCAGTCATTAGCATAGCTTTGTCACTATCATTTTGCATAGTTTTTAATTTTTATTAAGCTGAAGACAAGTCGAACACACCCGAGGACTCCCAATGCCCAAATTAAAACAAAAATTGAAAATGGCTCAAAAACACATCTTTTTTACTTTGAAGTTTTCTGGTACTTTATTGTTATACCTTTTGGCCATTTAATTTATTAATTATTGAAAATATTAGTTTCTGTTAAAAATAATTTGATTACTTATTTTGAGTTTTAAGTTTGCGTTTTGATAATTATGTTGAAACGTAATTATCAAACAAAATGTAATATTTCTTCGATTTCATGTTCACAACACTCATCACTGTCTCGCATGTCGAGTTACCTATGATCCCTAGCAAGGGCGTTTTTGTAAAATATCAACTCTTTCATGTTAGCCCAGTCAAAGCCATAATGTTTTATGAGTAAAATTTTCACATCTTTTAGTTTCAACTCATTGACTGCAATTCGCAACTGAACTTGTTCTGGAATCATTTGCGTAAAACAAATGAGTTGGTGCGCCCTAGTATACTTTTAGCCTACCCCCGTGTCATCTTGGTACGAAATCTCACCTCTTGTCAATATGTTGGGTGTTCTTTTCCCTCTTCTCAAAATGACCCCTTTCACTTTACTTAATTGAAAGTACCACTTACTGGCGGGCTTGATCGTTTCTCCCACGGTAGAATGATAATCATAAACTTTCTTTACTAGGGTAAGGCAAAAATTCGATAATGTCTTTAAAATCTATTATAGAGATAACGTCCTCAACAATTCGAAACACGTTTTTACTTTTTTTTTTTATTTCAGTTCTTTTACAACTATGCTGTCTCCATAAATATCCTCGATTAAATATACATATCTGTAAATTTTCGTTAAATGTTTTGAATAAAATTTTGCAAGAATAAAATTTCCAATCTTAGGAATTTCAGCATCTTTGAAAACGGCATCAACTACATTCTTGTTTGCTTTTATTATAAATTGTCCACTTTTTTCGTCTAGGACATTGACCACCTCAATATCACGTAATATTTTTATATTTGTATGGCGAGATGTTATTAAGTTACAGTTTGATTCATGAAGTCTAAGTCTTTTATTCTCTTTTTCATTGTTTGTTCTGGAAATAGTATTTTTTCTTTCTTACATTTCTGTTATCTCTCTGTCCACGAACATATTCTCCTTACTTTTTTGTTCTGTCTTAAGCTTTTCCTTATTATCATAAACCTCCGTACATTTTCTTTCATCTTCACTGCTTAGATCTTCACTTATCTCATATCCTTCACTTTCACTGGTTTCAGCATAAGTTACATCAGAGTCCACTTCTGTGTCTGTAGAGTCCGTATTTCTCTTTCTTTTGCCTGAATTATTCCTGTTTTCAGGGTCCTTTGCAGGTCGTTTTTTAGTAACGGTTTCCTGTTTACGAATCAGTTGGTATTTTCTTATATTTATAACATTTGCAAAGCCCCCTATTTTCAGATTCGCAATAACAACTTACATCACTATAAAAAATCGACCCATCACAGTTTTGTGTAATTATCTGATGAACTTGAATCGTTCCTGTCAGAGGTATTAGGTTATCAGGTATTGTTTTTTGGATAGCGGTTATATCTTTTTCCGGAACATAAAATATTTTTACTTCAGTTTCTTGCTTTTTCAGTAGATCGTATGCAGCTTCTGCAGATGGTATATCATGTTTATAAGCAACCAATTGGTCTAGCTTCCTTTTAACGGCACCACCTACGCCGTCTGCAAGGCCTTTGCCATACGCAGCTTCGAAAAAGGACCGAGTACCGTAATCAAAGATGCTTTCACCAATAATTTTGTTAAATAAATAAAAGTTTTTTTTCTGGCGATACTGGGTCAAAGGTCCATCGGAGAAAAAGTGAATGACTCGTGCCATTTGACATCTTTCCTTGGCGTATTCAATGATCGGTTTCAAATGAGCCCAAATCGCACCAGGATCATGAGAAAGCGATGGTGATATGGTACAAAATGAGATAGGACTGTTTCCTTGCAAATAAATCACCCCTGTGTGTAAAGTAAATTGATTTTTGCTTGCGCCAAAATGAGCAGATTGTATTTCTTCAGACATTTTGCACGTGAAATTTTCTGAGAAATCACAAATTATAGTAATCTCATCTTCTTTTATCGTTTCTCTGCACACTTTGAATGCTGAAGCTTGAGTTACTATGTTAAAAAGATATTCAGTTCTTCTTTGAAATTTTTTACCAAAGTTTCTAAAGTTCCAGTAATTTCATTTTTTGTATATCTCTTGGTGACAATAGTCTTTAAACATCCCGGTTTGCCTTTGACATATTCATGATTTTTCAAAATCCATTGGTACCAACGTCTTTCCTTTTTGTCATTAATTTCAGTGTTCAGTTCAGGCATTTTGTCTTTACAAAACTCACAAGAAGAATACCATGCATTTACTTTTCTTTTGTTTCAACAATGAAATCATGCATAGTTTTTTTTAGTATTACCTGTTCTTTTAGTACAACTCTGGGATAGGCCGCTGATACCTAAGATACAGACTCGTCTAGTTTGGGAGTCAGAGACTTCATAAAATTTCTTGTGATTTATTTTTGATAATAAAGAATTATTATTATTATTATTATTATTACATGCAGATTTTGGAATTACAGTCACAAGCAACTTCCTTCACAAGCTGTGACAGCGAGTTTGTTGTCAGAATTCCTAAAGCTTTTAGTTTATCTGGTTTAAATTGTAAATTTGTATGTTTTGTGCACAGGCAAGTGTTTCTGTCATTCACATTAGGGCTTATAACATAAAACAGCTTATATCGCCCAAAAGTTGTTCGAGATGCTTTTCCTCCTTCTGATTGATATTTTTTGTTTATATTGTCTATGGTATCTGTCAAAAAGCGTTTCTGCATTTTTATCTTATTCCGAGTCCTGGTTTCACTTCGCCCTGCTGTAGAGCGGCTTATGTCATCTCGAAGGAAAAAATTCTTAATCTATTGTTCTAATATTCTGTTTTTTGGGTTTTTAGACCCGTGACGATTCCTTATCCTTCCCTTGAGACCTAACTTCAGTAAAAAATTGGATTTCATGCGATACTTTTTGGTAACCTCGTTATCAGCAATGTTTTTTATTTGCGCTTTTGATACATTTGTGTTAGTATTCTTGTATTGTGATTCAAGATAATTTGATAATACATTCAGCTCGAAAATTTTCTTCTTTATTATATTTTTATCGATATCTGGGACTGGTGATGACAAAGAATCCATAAAAGAGATAGTTTTGCTTAACGGAGTAGCAACTGGTGTCCTTTCTGTTTGCACATTATTGGTATATCCTTCATCATAAGTTGAAAACGGTTTGCTCAATACTTGCATATCCTTTAAATCTGTTTGATCATTAACTAATTTGTTTAAATGTTCATTCTTTTTCTTACAACGGTATAATTTTTTTTGAAGAGCAATAATTTTTCGATTAAGTTCTTTGACATTTTTACGAAGTTCTTCATTCTCTATTTTTAATTTCCTTCTGTATAAAGCGGCTCGAATTTCTCTCCTTTCTTTAGTTTTTCCTCATTCTGTTTTTGTAAAAATTCCTGTTTCTTATCTTTTCTTTTTTTATTTGCCTCACGCCATTTTTTTCTTTAATTAGTTTTTTCTTCCTCTGATAAATTTGCAATTTTCTTTTGTCGCTGTTTTATTGTATAATTTCTTTTGAAGAGCAATAATTTTTCGATTAAGTTTTTGACATTTTTACGAAGTTCTTCATTCTCTATTTTTAATTTACTTCTGTATAAAGCGGCTCGAATTTCTCTCCTTTCTTTAGTTTTTCCTCATTCTGTTTTTGTAAAAATTCCTGTTTCTTATCTTTTCTTTTTTTATTTGCCTCACGCCATTTTTTTCTTTAATTAGTTTTTTCTTCCTCTGATAAATTTGCAATTTTCTTTTGTCGCTGTTTTATTTTATCAAGATGTTTCTTTCGCTTTTCTTCATACTTCTCCGGTTGCTCTATTTTTAACCGTTCTAAATACCGTTTTTGGCGTTGTTGAAGCGCCTGTCAAATTATATTAGCAGTTCTCATGCCAATATTAGTCCGTAAGCTGTGTAGGTATGTTTAAAAAATGTTGTACCTGTCGTCGTTGTAAAATTTAGAGATCAAGTAAAGGTCGATTGAGCAAATTACAGCATTTTACTATTAAAAAGAGATCAATTTCCTATTCATGGTCCTTCGAGCCGGATTTGAAAAAACGTAATTGGACAAGATATTATTTAGTGGAATACGCTTGGGAAGTCTTAAATATTCGTTGTGGAAATACCACCGAGGGAGTGAAGATATTTAACCAAGAAATCTGGAGTCTTAGCCCCTTAGATATTGGACTATTATTTAATTTATTTAACCCAGCACTCATTATCAGGTAGTATTTTGTGTAAATCGACTGCTAATTTATCAGGTTAGTACCAAATTACCTATAAAATAATTACGTATAACTTAAAGTATTTAATCGGCTAAAATTCATTTAATATTGTTTTATATAGTTTCTAATAACCGTCAAATCATGATTAAATCAAATTATAAAGCTTAGTTAAATTATATTGACGATATTATAATTTTTTTTTTCTCTTTATTGGTTTAAACTGTTTTTTAAAAAAAAAATAAGTCAAGAGAGTGTATAATTGAAAAAATTGCATAATATTATTTATTACATACTAAGGCATACCTGTGAAGCTGTTTGATGGTCTGAATTGTATTTGTTACCCTTAATTGTTGTTAATTATAAAGTTAAATATCAAGGTAGTACATGTACCATTTTGTTTAATTATTTAAGAGTTTGAAAAATAAGTAAGGGAATTAGTTTTCATTTCTTTACAACTGTAAGCAAAATTGTATAAAACTACTTATGAATTATATTTTATAAAATATAAACTTCTTGTTTGTATAAATTTCAGGCATTTGCACTAGTCTCCCAATACCAGCCAGCATGCCAGAAGATAAGGAGCAAATTAGGAAACGAGCTAGTTACAAGGGACAAATAACAGCTTTTTCAAATTATTTAAATTCACTGAAGGTATCTTCATTGGCTGCTACTGGGGTAAATGAGTTGCAATTACGTATTAGTAGGATTGAGTCAATGTATGAACGATATGATGAGGTACAATTATCCATCGAGTGTAATACTGATAATATAGACGCCCAGATATCAGAACGAACTGATTTTGAATCCCTGTATTTTAAATCGCTTTCTCTTGCAAAAAGGATCTTAGCAGATTGCATTAAGTCAGATGACGTAAGCAGTGACGGTGGCTCTCATTCCGGCAATCATAAATTTGTTAAACTGCCCACTATTCAACTACCTAAATTTAATGGTTCTTATGATAATTGGTTAGAGTTTCATGACACGTTCATGAGCCTCATACATTCAAATGACGAGATAGATGACATAAATAAGTTTCACTATCTGAGAGCGTCGTTGGAAGGGCCCGCTGCTGTGGTAATACAGTCAATCGAATTCTCGGCAGCTAATTACACCGTCGCATGGACTATATTATGTGATAGATATGATAATAAAAGACTACTAATTCAAAATCACGTGACAGCCTTATTTAATATAGCACCAATTAATAAAGAATTGTCTGTCAACTTAAAACGTCTTATTGACCAAATAAATAAAAATTTACGTGCACTAGAATCTCTCGGTGAGCCAACTAAACAATGGGACACACTTCTCATTCATATTATTACTCAAAAATTAGATGCTAAGACATATCGTGAATGGGAAGAGTCTAAAGGTCGTTTGGAGAAAGATACACCTATTACGTTCGATATATTTTTGATGTTTTTAAAAAATCGAGCCGATTTAATCGAAACACTAGAAATGTCTAATTCTGGTGCTACTAACCGTTTAAATTCTTCTATAAAATATGCTCCAAAAGTTAAGGCAATGGTTTCAGTGCGGGATACCGGTAATAAAAACGGTTCGGCCTTTTCCGCCAAACTGTGTCCTAAATGTAAGGGTGACCATAAGTTAAGCAGTTGTCCTCAGTTTCTTGGATTAAGTAACGATGTGCGTCTACAGTTACTGCCAGAGTATAAAGTATGTTTCAATTGTCTTAATTCAGGACATTATGCAAATCACTGCAAAAAGCCAGGATGCAAAATATGCCACCGAAAGCATAACACTCTCGTGCACGTCGCAGATTACCAGTCAAAACCAATTACAGATATTAATACATCTAACACGAGTAGTGGTAATAATAAGCCCGTTATGCAAGGTCATTTCGAACAAACAAACAGTTCGACAGGCTCACAGTTGTCATCCAATTCTAACGCACATCTGTCATTATCCGCAAAGGTAGGCACTGCATCGTGTAGTGAACAAGGCGACGTATTGTTATCGACGGCATTAATTAAAGTTATAGGTAAGAATGGTTGTCCATATATTGCTCGTGCTATTCTTGATAGTGGCAGTAACGCTTGTTTAATAACTGAAGAGTTATATCAAAGGCTAGGTTTGCCCGCTCAAAATGTAAATCAGTCGGTAGTCGGTATTAATAATGCTTCGGCACACATCAAGAAGATTTGTAAGGTATCGATAAAATCATTGAATGATAACTTCTCTAGTAATCTTCATTGTTTTGTCCTACCATCAATAACCCAAAATGTACCTACTAGATATGTTAATTTGTCAAACTTAAAAATTCCATCTAATATTTCTCTGGCAGATCCTAATTTTCACTCACCTGCTCCCGTTGACATGCTTATAGGTGCTGATGTCTTTTGGGACTTAATAGGAACGCAGAGATTGAAATTAGGGGACGGTCAGCCGATTCTTTGTGAAACTAGCTTAGGATGGTTAGTATCAGGTCCGATAGATTATAGATATGTAAAGAAAGGGGTTAACTTTATTAAATGTAATTTTACAAGAATATTTCAAGATGAGGCTAGTAAAGATTTAGATGAAGATATACAAAAACAATTAGTACGCTTCTGGCACCTCGAAGAGGTAAGCCCTGCGTCTCTTTATTCAAACGAAGAAAAATTATGCGAAGAACACTTTTTAAAAAACACCACGCGACTGGCAAATGGTCGATTTTGCGTGAGGATACCCTTAAAACATAATCCTGACGTATTAGGTGATTCTTGGCCACGAGCTAAAAAGTGTTTACTATCGCTAGAGCGCAGGTTAGCAGGTCAATCTCAGGTCTATGAAATGTATAAAGAATTTATGTCAGAGTATGAAAGTCTGGGTCATATGGAGAAATGTGAGAATGATAATTTACCACGTAAGATGCATTTTATACCACATCACGGTGTGCTTCGGGAAAGTAGTACTACTACTAAATTAAGAGTCGTTTTCAATGCTAGCAGTCCGACTTCTTCGGGTGTTTCCTTGAATAATATACAGATGGTAGGTCCCGTGGTACAGAACGACCTTTTGTCCATTCTTTTACGCTTTCGGCTACACAAATACGTTCTCACAGCTGATGTTGAGAAAATGTACCGGCAAATAGTCATTCATCCCGATGACCGCTATTTGCAACAAATTGTCTGGCGTGATAACCCTTCAGAACAGCTTCAAGCTTATCAACTTAACACCGTGACTTACGGCACCTCTAGTGCTCCCTTTTTGGCAACTAGGTGCCTCCAACAATTAGGCTTAGAGTTTACCGATGACAAGGTTGCTCAAGTGATCATTCACGATTTTTACGTTGATGACTTGCTAACGGGAGGGGATGATATTAACGAGGTTACAGATTTGCGCCGTAAAGTGACTTCCACACTTGCATCAGCTCATATGGTTTTGCGAAAGTGGAAGTCGAATGAATCTCAACTGGTTAGTGAAAATGATATTTCTCCGCTTGATTTGAATATTGGTGGCTTTGAACCGACTAAAACTTTAGGCCTTGGTTGGCAATCACATACTGACCAACTTTGTTTCCCTATAGGAGGGCTATTCTCAGGTAGAACAAAGCGTGATATGTTATCTGTGATTTCTCAGATTTTTGATCCACTAGGACTTCTATCTCCCTGTGTAATTAAGATGAAAATGCTTCTTCAACAGTTGTGGCTGCTCAAGCTGTCATGGGATGAGCAGTTGACGCCAGAAATCAGCAAGATGTGGGCTGAGATAATAGTCGATTTACCTAAATTAAATACTCTACGTATTCCACGTCGTGTTATTTGTGACTCGCCTAGTTGGTTTGAATTTCATATTTTCTCGGACGCTTCTGAGCGAGCATATGGCGCCTGTTTATATGTGCGTAGTGTTAATGATCAGGGTGAGGTTTTAATTCAATTATTGATGGCGAAAAGTCGTGTCGCGCCGCTTAAACCTATAACAATCCCAAGACTGGAACTTTGTGGTGCACTTGTTGGAGCTCGCCTTTACCAAAAGGTTGTAGCATCGCTGAGACAACAGGCTAAGCGCACTTTCTTTTGGACAGATTCGTCCATCGTGTTAGGATGGTTAAAGGTGTTACCTAGCAAGCTACAACCCTTTGTCAGAAATAGGGTTGCTGAAATATTAGAGAAGACTGGAAATTGCGAGTGGAGGCATGTCCCAACAGAGTGTAATCCGGCCGATCATATTTCTCGCGGTGTGAGTTGTAAGGATATTTCATCCATGAGTAAGTGGTGGTCAGGACCTGAATTTTTAAAGAAAGAGGTCTCTCACTGGCCTGCAAATTTCTTAAGTATTAATCACGAGTTGCCTGAGATTAAATCGTCAAATGTTATCCTCCACGGAATACTTCATTCTAGCAACAATGAAGATTTAGGTGGGAATAAATTAATTGAATTTAAACGCTTTTCTAAATATACTAGATTAAATCGGACCGTTGCTTATGTGCTGCGTTTTATTAATAATTGTAGAAAGCAATCCGTTCACGGTCCTCTAAGCAATCAAGAGTTGCAAACCGCACTCAGTGTTATTATAAGAATATCCCAGAGTGAATCATTTGAGGAATACACCATGTTAATTAAAAATAAAAGTTTACCCACTAAAAGTCCGTTGCATAAATTTAATGTATTTCTCGATGATAATAAAATAATGCGTGTTGGAGGGCGTCTTGAAAATTCCGATTACTGTTATGAGAAAAAACATCCCATACTTATACAGTCCACTCATTATTTTACCAAATTGCTCTTCAATTATGAGCACATAAGGTTAATGCACGCGGGACCACAGCTAATGTTGGCCACTATAAGAGAGCTGTACTGGCCGATTAGAGGTCGTAATTTGGCCAGATCTTGTTATCGACAATGTATAAGATGTAATAGAATGAAAGGAAAAACCATCTCTCCAATAATGGGCAACCTACCACACCAACGCATCCTTTCTGGTTTTCCATTTCAAAATATTGGACTAGACTATGCGGGACCAATTCAATCTGTTTCTCGCCATGGCCGTGGTTGTAAAATTGTAAAGGTGTATATAGCTATTTTTATTTGCTTCGCGACTAAGTCAATTCATCTTGAATTAGTGGGTGATTTAACTAGCAATACCTTCATATTAGCTTTGCGCAGATTTATGTCTAGAAGAGGGAAACCTCTTAATATTTATTCGGATAATGGTACCTCCTTTGTAGGCGCATACAATGACATTTCAAAATTTATTAGGACGTATTGTAATTCTTTATCTGAGGTAATGGCAAATGAAGGAATTAATTTCCATTTCATACCGCCTTATTCTCCCCATTTTGCTGGGCTTGCGGAGGCTGGTGTCAAATGCATTAAATATCATTTAGTTAGAGTGCTGGGCAATTGTAATGTGACTTACGAGGAACTAAATACCACATTAATACAAATTGAGGCTATACTTAACTCCAGACCACTCACACCTTTGTCAACGAATCCTGAAGACTTGCTACCACTAACGCCCGGTCATTTTTTGGTTGGACGCCCCTTGACTTCCTTGCCGACACCAGACTATAAAGATCATTCCGTAAGCTCTTTAACCCGATTTCAACGAATAGAACAATTACGTCAACATTTTTGGGCTAGATGGAGCAAGGAATATATATCAGAGCTTCAACTGCGGATGAAATGGCGTTCCTGTAAAGGCTCTTTGAAGTTAAATTCACTGGTACTCCTAAAAGAGGAGAATTCACCGCCATTAAAGTGGAAGATGGGTCGCATCGTCGCAGTCCATCCAGGCTCGGACGGCGTATCAAGGGTGGCGGATATCAAAACATCGACTGGTATAGTTCGCCGATCATTTAGCAAAATTTGTCCGCTTCCTGAACCTGAAGAATCTGGTTGAAAGGTAGACTTTCAACGCCGGGGGGCATGTTGAAGCGCCTGTCAAATTATATTAGCAGTTCTCATGCCAATATTAGTCCGTAAGCTGTGTAGGTATGTTTAAAAAATGTTGTACCTGTCGTCGTTGTAAAATTTAGAGATCAAGTAAAGGTCGATTGAGCAAATTACAGCATTTTACTATTAAAAAGAGATCAATTTCCTATTCAGGCGTTCTGCGCCAGTTAACGGCATCTAAAATTACAAAAAAATCAGTATAACAAAATAAAAATAAACAAATAAATCAGTATAATAAATAAAGAAGCACGTTAATTATTTTTTATATTTGATATGAAATAAAGAAATATTATGTTTTATTTTTGTGGCGTTTTTTAGGTATATTCACAAAATAAATGAATAAACGTTTTTGCTAAACATTTTAAAATTATGCAATACAGATGCAATGATAGAAAAAATATATTGACACAAAACAGTAGAAAAAATACCATAATTATTTTCATTTTTGCCATGTGAACTCGGCCTAACCATGTTTTACAATTTACTGACGTCAGGAAGTCATGAAATTGTGTCAAGAAATTGAGGTGCCATAACCTAACTTTTCTTATAATTTTATAGATTGTTAAATTATTAACTTCGGCAGGATATTATCTCATGAATTAGTTTTTTTCGTATGTAATGCAAATTGTAACATGTTCCTTACTCACTTTTTTTTTCACACACGCCGAACCCATATGAAAATATGATTGTCACGAAAACAAAAATGGCGGCAGTATGGCAACTTGTCTATGATACATGCCAATGTTGCTGCATTTAATATCATAAAACTACCACGGCTCTGTTGAAAAGCAAAAGTGGAATTTCGCGTCATTAAATGAGTGTCAGTAAATGGTTCAATTGAATAGGACACTTAGTTTTACACGCTTTTTTAATAGTTATTCAAGTCATGTATCAATTAAAAAGCATGAAATCAATAGGTCCATTCATTTTCAATTGATGTAGCTTGTTTAAGTCAGCAGAATAAAAGCACATCATTGGTAAAACGATTTTTAATAGTTGAAATAAATTTAGGACAGTTATTTTTTTCGTAAATTATGCGATTTTGATGAAATGAAATTGTATTTTTGGCTAGTATTGTTAAAAAATTGCTCAGTTTACAAATGAATTGTTTAATTTAGTATATTGTTAGACAATTTGGACAATATTCAATATTATTTTTGCAAAATAAAATCGAAAAATTTACTAGGACACATAAAGGAGAGTACCATATGAAAATATGTACAACTTTTTTGATTATGACTCGTATCATCAAGCAATTTATAAAGGTCTGTCAGGTATGCGATATCATTGTTTGATGTGATGAGGTTGTCGCGCAATTTGACTTTATGACAGATTCAAACAGATTGTAAAATCGACGCCAACTCACTTCTGTATGAAAGATCAATCGGTTGAAATCTTCATCATTAGTAACACAAAGCTCATTATTTAAGTTTTTTTCAGATTATTTAAATCTGTCATTTAAAGAGTCACTCGAAGAGCAATGATTAAAACATTCGTTCACTTAAATTTCTAGCAACCAAATGTTGTCGATGTATTACTTAATATACAGCAAGCACTTCTGGAATGTTGTTTTTAAGTACGCTACGAAGCCTTTTTGACACCACGTCATAGCTGGAGCACCATCTGTAGCAGCTGATATAATATTCCTTATAATATTCTAATATTCTTCCAGTGTTTTAAATATGGTTTCTCCTTCCTGTCTCTAAATTTCTAGCAAATAATAGTTCTTGACATATTTTTTCATCTTTAGTAAACCTCACGAAAAACAGCAACAATGCTTCATTAGTTGGTAAAATGGACTCATCCAACTGAATTGAAAATTGACTAGTCTTCAGATGATTGCACAACGACTCTTCAATGTTTTCAGCCATTTCATCAATTCGTCTTTGCACAGAATTATTGCTCAAAGGAATTTTTAGAATTACGTCTGCCGTCGGTTTATGGAGCACAGTAGTTATAACTTCTTTTATTGCCGGTAAAATTAACGTTTCTCCGTTGATGTGTGGTTTACCTGTTTGAGCAATTAACAAATAGATATTGTATGAAGCTCGAAGTTCGTCATCGTCTTGATTAACAGCCACCGAAAAAAGTTTTGATACACTTGGCTGAGCATTATGCTTCATTTCCAGGTTTTGAAAATAGGCTACATTTTTGTTCTTATCTGGATGCATTTTATTCAAATGATCTTGAAGAATTGAAGTCTTCACCGCTTCGTTTGAAAATGTTTTTGAACAAAAAAGCACAAAGGCAAAGACGGATTTGTCGAATTTTCTTTGAATTCATATTTAATATATTCTGCACTATATTGCTGTCTCTTTTTTTTTTGCTTCCGACATGGCTTTGTTTTTATAAATATGTAAAAAAGTGTTGAACTTAAATACTTGTTTAAAGATTTCAAACCACCAATAAAAAATATAAAAATTATTACGAGCTTTTATATAGGATTTAAATACAGCGCACGCCGACAGGTATAAGACAAACACGTAGAAACTCGTTTATCTCTTTCGACGCTTAATGAGCAAGTTAAGACAAGTATCGATGAACCAGCCGATTGCTACCGGATTGCACTAATAGCATTAATGAACAAAAACTTGTTACAACTTGATTGCGTACGGCATACGGGCTAGGCTATGAAATCTATGTTAAGTATTTCTAGTTTATATACCATCATACAGGGCAGAAATATAAACTAATTATTCGATATGGAGTAGTAGGTAGGTTTTAATTTTAGTAAATTTTAAAATATAAAGTATCTAAATGAAATTCCAAGTCATCCATGCTCCCCCCCCCCCCCCCCCAAACCACGCTAACGCCCGCCCTCATTTTTTATGGGCTCTTAACACCCCCTCTAAGTCTCCAACGCCCACAAGGGGTCGTTATCGCCCACTTTGAGAAAGGCTGGTTTATAATGTCGATGGAGCCTCTCCTAGATATTTACTTGCCATGCTGATGAGAAATTAATTTTTATTTTGGTCTCCGTATCCGTCCGCCATTAACCAAATGGTATTTATAATTTTAGTGTCTATTGAAATAGAACAGTGGAATAATGCACTGCAGATTTCATTCGAAGATTTGAAGTCCAAATGTATGCCATGACATTTTCCTTTTTAAGTTTTGAGTGGGAAGGACCTATTAATGCTGTAAAGTTGTACAGATAAAGTTGCCTAGAATAATAAGTAGATTGATCCGCCACTTTTGGCAATGGGAAATTCTTCTGGCAAACGAAGCTGATGGTGATCAAGCCGTCTTTATCTTGTCAAAGTTTTTAAAAAAAGGCCTTGGCTCTTAGTTTATGGATTCGCAACTGGATCATCAGTTTTTGTTTTTTAACATTACATTTTTTAAACTTTATTTATTCCTGCAGTTTAAAGCAGGTGTTCAACCTGCTTTAAACTGCAGGAATAAATTTCAACATCTTTTCGGGATGTTCCGAATTCAATGTTAAGTTACGGTAAAAAAACTTTTCTGAAACGTGATAAACTTACGTTTCATCTTTCGAATCTTGCCTATAGTTTCATTATCTGAGAAATGTTCAATATTTTTTTTAAAACCAATGTTAATACAGTGTGTCCGCTGGCAGATTTTATTTATTTATTATCTTACTTAAAAATACTGCGGATTTCAAATTTTATAAATCACTTCACTTAAATGACAACCTTCTAGCCGCAAACATTCTTGCAATCTTTCTTTCATATTGACGAAAACTCGCTTGCAAATTTCTGGACTGATAGCTGCAATTTCGCGTCGGATATTTTCTTGTAGAGCCTCTACTATTGATGGCGAATTGCTGTATACGCGAGACTTAATACACCCATAGGAAAAAGTCGCAAGGGATCAAATCTGGTGACCTAGACTATGTCGCCGAAGCGACATCAGTTTTCTAGGAAAAAGTTCTCTCCCTTTAGTGATTGAGTCCCTAGTGGTGTGTGTCGTCGCGCCATCCTGCTGAAAATAAGTCCTTTTACAGTCCGACATGACGATGCAGCTCCGGTATAAAAAAGTGTCCAGCATCGCGCGGTATCGTTGTGCATTAATTGTTTCACCTTTGCCGTAAAAATAAGGGCCAATAAAGCCATTGATAGAAATGGTGCACCAAACTGTTGTCTTCGGGCTGTGCAAAGGCTTTTCATGGACTTCTTTTGGATTGATCGCACTCCAGTAACACTTATTCTGTTTATTGACATACCCGCCAATGTGAAAATGCGCCTCGTCACTAAAAACATGTTACATAAACGTGTAGGCGTAGAAAATCTTTCAAGAACGTCTTTAGCATAAATCTGTCTTTCTTCATCATCATGTCATCTTTCAATTGCTGGATGATTTGGAGCTTATATGGAACTTAAATTGTTTTCGAATAATTTTGTGAACTGACGTCTTTTTAACATCCGTGGATGCAGCAATCTTTCGGAAAAATCAATTCATATTTTCCTTCTCACAAGTTTAGCGTTTTCAGTAATAGTTCCGCCCTTCCTTTAACTTCCATTGAGTTAACACATCTCGCCAGTAGGTCTAGCGAAGCGAAAATTGCGACATCTCATGGCTAAAGCAGATGTGTAGTTTTCGGTGGTAAGTACACAAATGCAATATTCAATTCTTCACAAGTCCTCAGTACGTTTTCCGAATATAATGAGACAACAGATCATGTTTGATCGATTGTACCTCGTCCACACTTCACGTCGAAGTACCCCATATATGATACGATTTATATACCACATATTGGTAACAACTCACCGTCTGCCGTACCCGTAAACATGAGTGAAATTGCTGTTTTCGAATTGCTTGCCACTCTTTCTGGGTACTTTGTGCCTCTTTTATAAATATAGTTCTTACAACATACATTAATATTAATACAACATACATCATCTGTGAGGTTTGTCCCATCATAGTTGATAATTCAGTCTGGAGTGCATCTTCGACAGACATCACATAATTTTCGAAAAAAAACTATCAATTACGTCACTTGTAATTTTGGCTCTATCAGTAGAAGTATTATAAGAAGCCTTGTGTTTTAAAATTGCTGATTTGTGTCTTATAAGAAAATTACGTGCCCAATCAGTCCCTGTTAAGTTATTTTTAAGGCCATATCGACGGGGAAGTGCTAACAACTCCTTAACTTCTTGAGTATTATTCAATATTACGGTGGACGGAGTCGCACTCCATCTGCGTATGGCCCGGCTCCAGATATTTCTGGGTAATAACCACTCCGTGTTTCTTACTAAGGTCAAATAATGCATTAGCCATAACTGTATTCCTATTTTTTAATTTTCTAATCTGAAATTACAGGAGGACAGTTGGATACATTTATTTGCGTGATGTATAAATTTGTTTGTTCCACAATAACAGTGAGTATATCTTCATTCATAAATTCGGAGAAAAATTGGAATGGTGTTTCAAGCGCGGCTAGTGGAGGGGAAAGGTCTGTATTTCCTGTGAAACGTATACGTTTTTCACTGTATTGCAAATTACGCTTTTTCCATATAAGTTCTCTACTTCGTTGCCTCCACGCTGCAACACCAAGAAGGCTTAAATGTGGTTGACAATTCGAAGGTCCTGGAGCTGGACTATTGAAGTGATCCAACCATCCTTCTTCCATGTTCGAAGGTGGATTTTCATTGTCTTCTTCATCGTCATCATTATTGTCCTCTAATTCGCTTATTAGATCTTGTAGGTCCGGGTGATAATCAATTTCGTTCATATCACCCATATCCTCTTCGTCTTCAGAAATGTCTCCATTTTCTATTCGTGCAAGTAAATCCTCAATATCGTCATCTTTTAGCCGTCTAGACATCCTATAAAGCAAAGCAAACTATGTTAAAAGACCCAGACACCAAAAACACTCGCTTATAACTATTTATGAAACAAACGCATAATGTAGACATTTGGCAACATACATTAATTTCCAAAAATCTGTCTTGTATCTAATATAACTTTCAAATACAACATCAAACATTGATAGCTTACCTGATAACAAATTAGAAGTAATTTTTTTTAATAAGAAGAATCACTTTTTTATTAGGAACTCGACAGTAGAAACTATGTCTTCTAGTAACACACTGAACTTCATCACCCACCACATTCAAATGTCAAAAAACGAGTAACTTACCCGCCAAATGTAATGTCAACTTTTTTCTTTCAATAATGATTTAATGTCTATGGTCATTTACGAGCGTTCGGAAACGCAGGGACTCGAAGTTTTTGAATAAAATAACGTGAAAATAAATGTAGACAATTGGCAACAATATGCATTTAAGGGTTAAGAAACCAGTAAGCCAATCTGGCCCAGCTTTTTTATTCTTATACCAAGATAACGGAATATTAGGTGTGTTAAATTTTTGTGCACATTCGGATGCTAATTTTCGTACTTCTTCTGGTAAAAGACCGAAGAAGATTGCAGCACATTTCAACAGATACTCTGCTAATATATTTTTCTGTTCTTCACTAAAGACCAATCTTACTTTTTTGTAGCCAACCGTAACGTTTTCGACTCCAGATTTTAGCTTTTTAATAAACCTGTATAATGTCATATGACAAATATCTAATTCCTTAGCAACAGTTTTTATTTTTCTTCCATCTTTGATGACTGCATCTGCCGCTCTTTGCATTAACTCCTGAGATACAGAACCTCGTGTTGTTTTCCGAGTGTAAGTCCGCATGCTACAAAAGGAAAAGAAAACAATATTTTTACTTCATTACTGGTACTGGGGTAAGTTGTTCCGAGATCACAACGTGCCCCAAAAGAAAGGAACTTTTAACCCCAATAACACATGGCCTCCAAAAAGTAAATAATAGGTTAGGTTACGAAACATACGCAGTTTTAGCGTCGTATATCAAGATACTCGATATATTTTTGTATTAAAACACCAAAGAATTAAAAGCTACTTATTACAATTCGTGAGATTGACCATAATAATTGACCATAATAAAAAAAATATATTAAAAATGAAAATATTTACTTACACGGATCAGTGACGCATGAACTCACTTTCCCATATACCGGACGCTACTGGCCAACTTAAGATGGCTGCCGTTCGTGCGCTGCAACGGTCAATTTCACGACGAATTTACTACATATTTTTATCTCTTTTTCTCGCGGAGCTATTCCAATCGGAACAATTTACCCCGGTAACTTTTAGCCCCGCTCTCCCCTACTCCTATTTTTCTTTTTCTGTACCAAATTCACCGATTTTTGAGACCCGTAAAAAAGATTATTACATGTATCTCTTAGCTGAAAAATCGTCTTTTCATGTTCCATATTCTTTTTTTAAGCAATAGATTCTCTATTTCCGAATTAGCGCTAGCGAGTAAGCTTTTAGTTCTTTCCAGTTCTTCCTTTATGATTTCCAGTTCGAAATTGAATGGGGTTGAAATATCAGGTAAACTCTTTATGTCATATTCCGAATCAGATGAAGTCAACAAGGTATTCATGTGTGAGCTCGTACATGTTTTATGTAAATTATTTTTTTTAGTTCTTAGTGTCACATTTTTTTCATATTTATGCTCATCAGTATTGTTGTCGGTAATTTGTTGATCTTGTCTGTTTAACTTTATAGAACCCATAGGTGAAATAATTGTACTGCTATTTTGTTTTCCGTGATCGCAATTAATACATCTTCATTTCTGTTTTCTTTTCTTAGACATAATGTTAAATCTTTTGAAAGAGACATTGGTACAGTCTGGCTCATACAATTTATTACATATATTACATTTGAAATAATTCACACCTTTAATTATTTTATTACATTTGAAACAATATTTCTCTTTAGATGCAGAGTTAGTATCCATTTTTTTAAACGCCCTCTATATTGCAGTCAGTAAAGCTGTATAACTATGTTGTAAGAGTCAATAGTACATAACTTTGTCAATAGATGTCGCTATTGCAATAAATGATAGCAATTTTAGCACTCTAATCAATTTGAATTATTCAACCGCCACTTTTAAAAGTTTTTTTGTTTATTTTCACTTATTTATTAATGTCTTTAAGATTTAAATGTTACTTGTTTGAAACACTAGTCACACAATGTTTTTGCACTATTTTATTGAGCTTTTATACTATATTTTTTAAATTTATCGTATAATCACCGTAGGTACACTTATTGCATATTATTGTGGTATAATTAAGTCTCGTACTATTGAGATAACACAGTTATAGTCCACATATACACAAAGAACACAAACGTAAAAATACACAATTTTTTAAAAATAACATTTTACTGAATTTTTAAACACAGACGATGTTTACACAGGCCATGCAGCGCCCTCTCCACCACGCTCTCACTGTAGGGTTCACTGTGTCACTGTAGGGTTGTGGAAGTTTATAAATCTAGTTATTAACCTTTCTATACCCGCGCCAAATATTGTGACACCTATACCCGCACACGGTCTCATAGACCGAAAGTTCGGAACCCAATTTCATGGTATTTTTTCAAGAAAACGTATAATGAAATTACGTTTTCCTAAAACTAGGGAGTATCAGGTTAGTAAAATAAAAAAAAAACAATTTATCGACATCATATCATTTATTTACTGACGAACAGTCTTTTATTACATTCTCTGGAAAATAATAAGTTTTTCATATGAACTAATAAAAATGTAACAAAAATATTTTTTCTTCTTATAATAAACTAAAACAAACTTTAATCTTAATTATAACAAGTAAATTAACATTAAACTTATAACTATTCTTAGGCAGAAGTCTCACTATAGCAGTCAGAGCATACCATAAGCGCGTGTTCCATACAAAAATAAATTTTACATTTTACGCAGTTATAACGCGTTACGGTTCTTTTTTGACGTGCAAAATGCACAACGGCCGATTTTATTGTTATTAGATGTTGCTGCAGACTCAGGACCATCTAATTTACATATTTCATTGAGCCGTAACTTTAGAGTTTTTGGCAATGACGTGTTGGCCGCCCGTCTCCTGAGATGCGAATTTATGAGGTCATAGGACAAAGCTTCCAGAAAAGTTCTACGGTTGACTTTCTTATTGGGATTGTTTTGCAGGTATAAAACATACGAATTTATACCCGTTACATTCATCAAACTGTAGAAAATTACCATGGGCCACCTGTTTGTGCCTCGTGCAACGTTATAGGTTTCGCAAATTTTGTCGACAGTATCAACTCCACCTTTTGTCGCATTGTAGTCCATTATCAATTCAGGTTTACCGGTTTCGACGTCGATTTTAGCATCATCATGCATGCTCGACACAAGTAAAACATTTGCCCTTTTTGGGCACATAAGATACAAGTGTACAATGGCCTCGGTGCCCAAATAAGCTGGATTTTTCTTCTCGGCCTCTTATCTCCGTAAACTGTTTGGGCAGTTCCCTTTTATTTTTGCGAAGTGTGCCGATTATGGTCAACTTCTGTGACTCAAGTTTATCTATCAAGGGAATACTGGTAAAGAAATTATCACATCACATGTGATGTTACGGCCAGTATTATAGATACCTTCACTGAGTCGCAAAACCAAAGCCATTGACGAGTTATCAAGTCTACGAGTATATGCGCCTGCAGGCTGTTGTCCAACGTATACTTCCATATTTTGGGTATGAAACATTTTGGCATCAGTCAGGGCGTAGATTTTTATACCGTATTTATTGGGTTTCGATGGAATATATTGCCTAAAGTTTGTCGTGAAGCGACAATTAAAAAAAATAGAACCTAACCTAAGTACAACAAAACAACAAAAGTAGAGCCAGAAAACAATATATTTAAATTTTTAAAAGGTATTTACAATTTTATAAAAAAAAATGAAATGAGGATGATGATGAATGAAGTGAGAGTACAATTAGATTACAAAAAAAAATAAAGGTAGGAGAATAGGGGAATATAGAGTTGTAGTGGAGCCTAAAAGTCGAAGCGACACACGTTGCGATTGTAGAGGTAGGTTTCTTAGCAGCGACGGCACGCAGCGCCTGAAGCCAGCACACGCCGGTTGCGCTTGTAGAGGTAGGTTTCTTAGCAGCGACGGCGCGCAGCGCCTGGAGCCAGCACACGCAGCGTCCGGAGCCGGCGTACGTAGCGCCTGGAGAAGGGGCGCTCAACGCTTAGAGCCAGCAGTTGCAGCGCCCAAAGGAAGCGCCGGCGGTAGGTGCACTCGGCGCCTGGAGTAAGCAGTCGTAGCGCCCGGAGTAGTGTGGCCCCCGCGCTTGAAGTAGACTGCCGACGACTTCCGAGGTAGATGGAGGCTTGTAGGATTCCGGAGTGGTGCGGCTCCGCGCTTGAAGAAGGCTTCGCCGAAGACTTCACGTATAGGTGGAGGCTTGCAGGATAAGGCCTTTAGGAGATACTTCCAATTCGCGAACTGAAGCGAGACTGCCTTTCTTCACCGATTGTTCGGCTTTTATACCTTTCTAGAGAGAACGGAAAAATTATTTAAATTAAACGCAAATTTTTTTTAAATGGTCAAGAGAAAAGAGTGTGGAATTATCGAAATAGGAACAACAGATCGGTAGCAAATTTGAATATAATTACTATGGAAACGAAATAAATAACAATATCAAAACATGTCAAATTTTGGTTTTAGGTTTATAATAAGAAAACGGTAAGATTTAAGTGGAAAATGAGATATTATTGATATAGGAAAAAAAGTAGCGCAGCTGCCCACACAAAGCCCGAGATTGTAGAGTTACGGAAAACTAGCTAAAAGATCGAAAAAAGGTAGACTCCATTGACACCAATTTAAAAGTGCTGATAATGTGAAAATACGAAGTAGAAATGATTTGTTATTGTGTTCTTATGGTTTAAAATCGTTATAGGATCCTATGGAAATAAAGGTGATGTAAAATATCCAGTTTTGAAGTGAATGCAGAAAATCGAAACAGAATGGAAAAATGAATTTAAAATAATGTAAAATGATATGTAAGTAGCATAACACTACAAGTTACAACGACCTCTAAATGCTTCTAGTTTTTCGTCAATTGTGACGAACTGAGACAAACTGTAATATTTTTTAAATCCAGCTATAATTTCTTCGAAAAGCTCTCTGATGGGTGCTAGTTTATCAACAGAAGCACGTACAACTCGTGTGTCTTTGTCGTCAAACCTAATACACCGTAACAGTAAATAAAAACGGTTCCAGGACATGGTCAATCGGAATATCTCTGGTGACGAGCCATCAGTCTTGAATAAATCTTTAGCATTCAGTCGACAATTTTTTCTAACGCCAGCAAAGTGTAAGAGACCTAAGAGTGCTTCAAGTTCTATCTCATTTGTTTCAGTACAGTCTCTTTCTCTTATGAATTGAGATGAAATTCGTTTTATTTGTTCGTTAGTGTACTTTGCCATCCGACCAATAACATCCTCCGTGAAAAATAACCTCCATATCTCACCGGGTTCTTTCAATCACTTAGCTCCACCTTTAGCACCTGGAAGTTGAGTAACGATGTTCCTAGCACGTCTTCTTACTGGATTTGAAGCAGGAGTTTTGTTCCACCTCGTGTGACGGTCTTTTCCGAGGTAATAATTTATATATGTTTGATGATCTTCCGACTCCACTTGAGAATTGCTCTCCTCTGCAGATTGACCCTCTTGCTCATGCCCAGAATTATCCTCTTGCTCGCTATTATAGCTATCTTCTTGTATCAAAATCCTCTACCTCACTATCGTTTTCATCTTCATAGTTAGAATCAGAATTTTCTTCTTCCAACATCAATCTAATTTGATTTTCGTCCATCTTGACGCAAAATATAAACACAAACGCAAACTGGGCAGATTTTGTAATTATAAAAGTTCCTAGTTTATAAAGAAATATATTTATGAAAGAAAGAAAATATATGAAGGAATCTGGCAGAGGGAATATTGTATTATAAATCTCCAGTCCAATCCAGTGAGAAAACAAGCATATATTTGTATGCACAAAGCACCTCCTGAAAATGCTCTTAAATACCAGATCTTTTTCTATTACTACTTTTACTTTTATTTCATTTCAATTAATTGAAAAAAAAAATCAATAAGGTACATGTACCTGTTCTATCTCCTGAAAGTATTTGGTATCTTCTTGTCTCTTCTTGAAAGCTATTCAAGGCTGCTTGGAATGCCGTCTAGTCACAGCATAGAGCTACAGGAAGAAGACTTGTGCTAGCCACCTCTTCGATAGTTTGGAGTAATATTTCTTTCAACTGCATAGCAGAAGTGGCACCTTTGCAGAAATAGTACGCAATTGGCTGTTGCCATTTTTGAACTGCTCCACGCAACAAAAAAACCAATGCATGATCTGTAAATTCATTGGTCCTATCCATTAGTTCAACAAATCTATGTATTTTGTCTCTATTCTTGTCATATGTAAGACATGCCTCCAATGCAACCTCATCAAAAGGAATCGAGCAAAAGATTTCCTAAACTCAGGCCAAGTTTAAATCTGAAAAAAAATTTTGATTATTACATTGAATAAAATGTTTCTGTGATTGTAACATATAAGTTGGCGGAACTACAAATGCAAATCATATACTTCCAAAATTTTGGTTAATTTCAAAATTATTTAAGAATCTAGCTTGAGAGTATCAAATATCTTGAGATTAATTTCAGAATTAACATCTAGGCCAGCTACCACTTTGTTTTAAATGGCAATATAAACATTTTTTTGCAAAAACCTGTAACATTTCGCACTTTGCTTTAAAACGGATAGAGCAATTAATTTCTCTTCATCTGAAAATCGTCTACCTTTTATATTTTTCTTTATCTGTCTAATTTGCATCCAAGATAATTTTTGAGCCAATGGATTCATTTTTTAGCCATGTTTAAAAAAGACCGGTCTTTAGAAAAGTTAAGAGCCCTCTGGATTCTTTTCCTGAAGTCTAACTGTCGTCGTGACTTCCCGTATTCTTTGTACATCCTTCTACAATTTGGAGTAAGAGATGATATTTTCTGCAGGAACCGACTTCTACGCGTCTTCTTTGGGGTAGAAAACATAGGTTCGACTATTGAATCTGTAATCTTTACATAACAAATACCAAGTGTATTATATTAGTCAGAAATTAGATTTAATTATTCTGCAAGTGTAAGGGTAAGAAAAATATATCATTATATATATATATATATATATATATATATATATATATATATATATATATATATATATATATATATATATATATACAGGGTCATTTTTAATTTACTAAAGACCTTTTGGGAATATATTGGTAACATCATTACAAACAATTTTAGCGAGATCACTCTTTACAGAATATAATACATTTATGAAAAAACTACTTTTAAGTTTTTGTTGTCATGTATATGTCTGTATTTTGTAGTACCTAAATAATGTCAGAATAAATTGTCAAAGAAAATGCCTTATTTATTTTATACTTGATATCAGTATGACACATTTTGTTGAAATCATTAAACATAATTAAATAAGCAATTGACATTCAAAAAAAAAATCACAAATATTAAAATTTATAATAAGTACCCTATGACCGCCGGGCTGGTCAACGCCCGCGCTCAGCTGATTGCATTGCGAAGGCTTACTAAACCATTCATCACTGTGCCTATTGCACCAGGGCGCCACTTTAAATGACTTTACATTGCAAAAAGATCTTACCAGCCCGTGATGTTGGAAGAATGCATACCCTTGCTCGTATCGATGGATCAAAAAAGAAGTAATGCATGAGGAAGAATATGGCCGGGGATAGACATTCGTTCCATTTGGTTGCGTCCTCTGTTCTTTATGATACGTGAGCCGCAAGGTCTGTGTCTAATGAAGTTATTTCCATATTAGATGTGATCTTCGCCTTTTTCTCTTCCCCGCCTATGGAATGGTTGATCCTTGTAGGTCTTTTGAAAGCTCTAAGTGAAATGCTTCGATTGAATGGAGGAATGGGCGCAATAGCATTGTTGCTGATGCTATGGCTCTCCTGTCCTTCTTTCCTCTCTTTGTGCTTTATATATAATGCGAAGCTGCATACAAGTTTCTGCATAACTTTTCGAACAATATCAACTCCTGTCACTGTTGTTTTAGATGTTCGTAATGATTTCTTCACTTAGAATTAAGATTTGAGAGAGGTTAAGAATTACATCGTAGCTGACTCGCTATCGGGAGTCGAGACAATTTCCTGTCCCACAGTATTTACATATTAACACGAAATTGCTGAGGCACAGAAACACGACGACTTCATTACACAATCAACACGTTCTGACACAGTATCAAAAGTGTATTTTGCCTATCATTCATAATTCGATATATTGCGAAACTTTGACGAAATATGCCAGACCCTTTTTACAATAGAATTTTAGAAAAATAGCATTTGACGCGATACACAATTTGAGCCACCAGAGTCAAAATTCTTTTGGCCAGAGATGAATAAATATATTAATTTATGGGCTTTCGATTTTTGACATTGAAAATGTCGTGAAGCGACAATTAAATATAAAATAGTCTAACCTAACAGCAACAAAACAACAAAAATAGAATAAAAACAAATAATATATTTAAAATTTAAGATATTTACAATTTTAAATAACAAAATGGAGTATGAAAATGAGGATGGATAATGTGATTTACAAATTATTTAAAAAAAAGGTAATAAAAAAAAGGAGATTAGTGTCGAGACTGAGTCTGAAGATCCAAAGTGTGCTCTCAGCGCCTGGAACGAGCACGCACGGCGTAGGTGAGAAGGCGTGGGCGTCTCTAGGCGACGACCTCAGGTGAATGCGGTGATTGCAGGATCCGGCGATTTCAGGCCAGACAGGGGCTTGCAGGATCCTCAGCGACTTCAGACAGCACAGAGGCCTGCAGGATCCGGTGACTGCAGGCGGAACAGAGGTTTGCAGGTTCCGGTGACTTCAGGCGGAACAGAGGTTTGCAGGTTCCGGCGACTCCAGGTAGAGCAGAGACTTGTAGGATCCCGGCGACTTCAGGCAGAGCAACGGTTTGTAGGATCCGGCGACTTCAGGTAGAGCAGAGGTTCGTAGAGTCCAGTGGCTTCAGGCAGGACAGAGGCTTGCAGGATCCCGGGGCAGTGCGGCCCCGGGATAAAGCCTTTAGGAGATGCTTCCAATTCGAGAACTGAAGCGAGACTGAATTTCTTCACCGATTGTTCGGCTTTTATACTTTTCTAGAGAGAACGGAAAAATTATTTAAATTAAACGCAAATTTTTTGTAAATGGTCAAGAGAAAAGAGTATTTATGTGGAATTATCGAAATAGAAACAACATACCGGTAGCAAATTTGAATATAATTGCCATAGAGACCAAATAAACAACAATGTCAAAACATGTCAAATTTTGGTTTTAGGCTTGTAATAAAAAAACGGCAAGATTTAAGTGAAAAATGAGATATTATTGATATAGGAAAAAAGGTAGCGCAACTGCATGCACAAAGCCCGAAATTGCAGAGTTACGGAAAACTAAATAAAAGATCGAAAAAAGGTAGACTCCATTGACACCAATTTAAAAGTGCTGATAATGTGAAAATACGAAGTAGAAATGATTTGTTATTGTGTTCTTATGGTTTAAAATCGTTACAGGATCCTATGGAAATAAAGGTGATGTAAAATACCCAGTTTTGAGGTGAATGCAGAAAATCGAAACAGAATGGAAAAATGAATTTAAAATAATGTAAAATGATAAGTAAGTAGCATAACACTACAATACAACTCTTAGTATTCAATGTCAAAAATCGAAAGTTAATATTTTATTATGTGTCTATTATTCTACTAAGTAGAAATTAGAATCTACTTTATACTTCTGAACTGTCAAAATATAATTATCGCGGGACATATACTATTCATGTCGAAGTACCGTCGGCGGGCCGGATTAAAAGCTTTCGCGGGTTGGAGGTGGCCCGCTGGCCGTACTTTGCCCATCACTGCTCTAGGGAATGAGAATTTAAAGACGAAAACACGTCATTACAGTTTAGAAAAAACTTGAAGATTCGGATCTTTATGATTGCAATCTCCTTGGGATCGGAAAATATAATATGGTCTTCTTTCTCCCATAATTCCTCTGTATTTTCCTCAACCTCTTCCTTTCATGTTTCCAAGAGCAGTAATACTTTGTGAACTAGCCTGGCTTCATTTTCTTCCATCTCAGTCATTGTTCACGCGCAGAACGCGTGGTAATTAGGATGCAGTTTTTAAATAAAAATCTTCGTCTTCATAATATATAAATTATAATATCGTACTTGGATAACAAAATTAAATGAAGTAATACAGTTTAACCCTAGAACCGTACCCATAATAGACTTTAAATAACAGTACCCAGGGGTTCTAGTGTACCCCGTTAAATAAAACATTTTTTTACATAAGAATAGACATTTATTAATAATCAACACATAGTCTTTTATGGCACTTATTTCAGTCTCACGTTACATAATTAAACAAAAAATTAACAAACTTAAATTAACAATTTTGGCAAATCTTTTTTTGGTGCTCTAAACAACCAGATGGAAGTTAGCGTAGAACATTCTTTTTTTTAACTAAACTGTATGCCAATTAATTGTTCCTTAAATGCTCCAGCAGAATCTGAAATTACTCCACCTCTATTGTAATTAGTTAATTATAAATTATTTAAAAAAAATTTAAGTGTCATAAATTTAATTTTGCAATAAAACAGAAAATATATAGTTTTTAAAATTAAACTGTATGTCAATTATTTGCTCTTTAAATGCTCCAGCTGAATCCGAAATTGATATACCTCTATTTCTATTAGTTAATTTATAATTAAAATATAAAACTTATTAAACATATAAAACTTTTACATTTTTCACATCGAGTGCGTGATTTACGGTCTTTTGACCTGGGACAAAATGAACATCTACCAGATTTTGAATCTGAAGATAATGGAGCACTAGAAGGTCGTGTTTTTTCTAAAATACCGCCAATACTTATTTGTAGATGCATAGGCAAAGTTTTATATAAAAATCGGTCCTCCAAATAAGGTTTTATAAGGTCAAAAGCTAAGGTCTTCAGAAAACTCCGTCTGTTCTTGAAAATTTGTTTACCATTGGCTTTTGATGAATGCAGTAATATCATGGAGTTAATTCCCACAATGTTCAAAATTCCGTAGAATACACAAAGGCTCCAGCGACGAGTTTTGCGAGAAACACTGTATGCATGACAAAGCTGATCAAAAGTGTCCACTCCTCCTTTCGTTTGATTATACCGGGTGTCTCAGTAAGAGTGCACTTTTTCATTTTAAAATAAAAACAAGTATTTTATGACAGAGTTGTGATATTTTTATTGTATTGTAAAGAAGACATGTTCCGATTAAGTATGGAATAAAATATCCGGCAAATGACCCCCACGGCTCCGATGACAGGCCATTACTCTTTTCATGAAATTTTCCATGACTTTTGCACAGAGATGTGGCTGTATCTCACCGATGACGCGTTGGATTTCCGATTTGAGCTCAGGAATTGTTTCGGGTTTATTCGCATAAACCCGAGATTTCACAAAACCCCAAAGAAAAAAATCGCACGGCGTTAAATCACACGATCTTGGTGGCCAGTTGACATCAAAGTTTCGTGAGATAATGTGTTCTGGAAATCGTTGCTGTAATAAGTCGATTGTTTCATGCGCGGTGTGGCAGGTTGCGCCGTCCTGCTGAAACCACATGTTGTCCAGATCCATGCCGTCTAGTTGAGGCCACAAGAAGTCCGTTATCATATTCCTGTAACGAATGCCGTTCACAGTCACTGCAATTTCGGCCTCATTTTCAAAAAAGTAAGGTCCAATCACGCCGCCTGACCAAAATCCGCACCAGACAGTTACTCGTTGTGGGTGCATTTGTTTCTCATGGATTGCATGAGGATTTTCTGAGTCCCAAATTCGACAATTTTGTGTATTCACGAAGCCATCCAAATGAAAATGCGCTTCATCGGAGAAAATAACTTTTTCTGAAAAATTGGTATCGACTTCACTTTGCTCCATTACCCATTGAACGAATTGCCAGCGCTTTCCGTGGTCTGCTGGTTTGAGCTCCTGAGTTAACTGAATCTTTTACGCATGAAGGTGGAGGTCTTTAGTCAAAATTCGCTGCGTAGTGCTTCGTGAAATTTGAAGTTGTTGAGAACGATGTCGAATTGATGTTTTCGGGTTTTCGGCAACACTCTCGTTTACAGCAGCAATGTTTTCAAGAGACCGACCGGTACGTTGACGCAAAGGATTCTTATTACCCATAATAGAACCAGTTTCTTCAAATTTTTTAACCACTCTTTGAATGGTTGACACATTGGGTGCACTTTCTCGGCTGAAAATTTGGCGAAGTTTGCGAGCGGTTTCAGCGTAACTTTCCCCATTTTTGTAATGAGTTTTCACAATTATAACGCATTGGTCTTTCGAAAACCTCTCCATTTTTAATAATGGGAATAAACAGAGATGACAGCTGTCAAATTTCAGAGTTGCCACTTGCATGAAAAAAAAAATTTCAATTTTAAAAAGTGCACTCTTACTGAGACACCCGATAAAAACTTATTATTTCTGGTAAATCAACAGATTTGTCTTCGTCTGGTTGATAGTGCATAGTAGAAAGCATAATCACGTTTTTCTTTTTTCCTTTACTTAGCTTTGGAGGCATATATGATAACAAAGTAAGTTCGTCATGAAAAGCAAACATTGATGTGTTCTTGAGGCGGTTTTTGGTTTCCAAAAAATGAGTAGGGATTTCTGTTTTGTTTTTTTTCATTGTTCCAACTGTTGTAACATTTTTGGTTAAGAGTTTTTCGGCAGCAGGGATTGAAGTAAACCAGTTATCGTACGTGATATTTCTATTAGACCCATGAATAGAAGTTGAAAGCTCCAATGCGTAATACTCAGTCACTGGTAATTCACGTGGTGTAGAATCTTTTCCAGTGTATATTATACTATTTATCATATAATACGATTTTGCATCACAAAACATTAACAGTTTTATTCCATATTTATCGGGTTTTGATGGAATATAAATACGGAATGGGCATCTACCGCGAAACCCAAGTAATTGCTCGTCAATCGTTGTGCAATCTGAAGGTGAATAAAGACTTTTTGAAGTTTCAACAATGTGATCGAACAGTTCTTTTATTGGTGCCAATTTACTATGTTGTCTTCTTTCAGCTCTGGTCGAACGATCATCAAATCGAAGACAATTTGTCAAAAATTCGAATCTTTTCTCACTCATAGTAGACCGAAAATAGTTGATGCCCGTATTTTTATCAAATATTTCTTTGACAGACAAGTGATTAATTTTTAAAACTCCAGCTAAATAGTATAAGCCAAAGAGAGCTTTTAATTCGGTTACGGTTACATCTCGGACAAAAGAAGGTCGAATACTCGTAGGAACAGAATTATCATCATCATCATCATTTTGAGATGCTATTGGCCTGTCTGACATACTTCTTGCGCTGTTCAGATATCTCAAGATTAGTATTAGTTACTATCATATGCAAAATCTCATCCGTAAAAAATAATTTCCAACTATCTAAGGCACTGGTAGTAAATTTAGCAAGAGCTTTATTTCCTGGTGCATGAAATATTATATTTCTTTGTGGAGTACGCGAGGAACGGCGATGAGTCCCATACCATAGAAATTTTTCGCTAGTTCTTTGCTTTTTTGTTCCTTTACCTCGCAAAACTTTGGGTACTGTAAGAACTGTTACTGGAGAATTTGTGATTCTAACCTGGACAATATCCTCTTCAATTTCTTCTTCCGAACTTTCAAGATCTGTTTCATGGTTAGAGCCATCCTCTACGACAGGAACCTGTTCATCGCGAAAATCGGGAATAATTTCATCCAGTTCATCTTCTAATTCATCCCCAAGAAACACTTCATCTTCATCACGAACGTCCAGAAGGAGGTTTTGAATTTCATTTTCTGAAAGGTTTTTTCTTGACGCCATCTAAAAAGAAGAATTACAAAAAATTCGTTACTAAACAAAATAACGTAAATAAAATTGTATAAATATTGCAAATAAATATTAAGTACAAACACATCGTATGCAGACAAAGTTACTTCTAAGGTAATATTGCAATGTTAAAATTAAAATCATGAATCAAACAAAAAAATAGCATAGCTTATTTCATAAAAAACATCCAGCAATTAGTAACTAATATAATTACCTTAACTGTTCCCAGGGGTGCTGGAGTACCCCACACACGCGTTGCCACGATCGCACGCTAACAGAACTCGCGCCCGACTGATGCTTCGACACAACCCCCCGTCCACCATAAATACGCGCCGGTGCGAAAAGATCCCTTATAAAACAAAAAAGTTATAGCCAATTTTAAAAATATTTTTTCAATTGTACCCCAGGGTACGGTTCTAGGGTAAAGAGAAAAAAGCTATATATACATTTTACAGAAAACATTCTCTTGTTCCTCCAATATTCGTGACATCTGTCTTTTTTATTCTTTACAATTATTTAAAAAATTAAAATAAAAACAATACATATAAAAACTCCACGAACATACTCCGCCCCCCTGGAAGGTTCAGCTTTCAGTTTTCGTATTGGGGATCCAGTAGAAGACACAGGTATTTAATACCACGTTTGAGAACTCCGGTGGACGTCAGAACGTCTGCCACACGGTTTATTCCATCTGGTCCGGGGTAAAACTGTATGATACGTCCGAGTTTCCACTGTAGTGGAGGAGCGTTGTCATCCTTGAGTAAAACCAATTCTCCAATCCGTAATTCTCGAGCTGATACTCGCCATTTATGTCGCTGTTGCAATTCAGATATATAATCCAGCTTCCATTTATTCCAAAAATGCTGACGGTATTTTTCTATTTGTTTAAATCTGTTAAGCCGGTTGAAACTCGTTGAAGTATGATCAGGTGATGGTATCGTATCTAGAGCACGTCCGATGAGGAAATGACCGGGAGTGTGTGGATGGAAATCATTAGGAGAGGACGACTTAGGATATAGAGGGCGACTGTTCAGGATGTATTCAACTTGACTAAATAAAGTTGCCTCTCTTCAAAAGTTAAATGTGTAGAACCAAGGGTTCGTTTAATATGAAATTCAGCGGATTTTACGCCCGCCTCCCATAGACCGCCAATAAACCGGGGAGAAATGAAATTTTATGCCTTCGTTCGAAGCAAAATCGGAAATGGAACGCGAATGCGTGTTTAAAAAATTGCCTAGTTCTTTCGAGGCTGCCACAAAATTCGTGCCGTTGTCACAATAGATATCCTTTCGGTTAGACGGCTTTCCTCTGCGAGATATAAACCCACGTAAAGCTAGTACAAACGCATCTTTGCTGAGATCACTCACCGCTTCTAAGTGAAGGCATTTATATTTCATACAAATAAATAAACATAAGTAGCATTTAGTTACGATTTTACAGCCTCTACCTTTACGATTAACCATAGAAAATGGTCCCGCAAAGTCTATATACAGATGGAGAGTTACATCGGTACTTTCGCAAGTTAAACCCACCACTAGATAAAACGGACTCTACGGTTTCCTTAATATAACTTAATTCTTGAGGGGAATCAGAACCGCTAAGTAAATCATCGACTAAGAAGTCGTTTTGAATTATAGTTTTAATTTTATGATCCTGACATTCCTCTCCTAGCTGCCACAGACAGCGGGTACTTAGAAAGCTTGCGCTCGCGAAACCGTAGGTCACTGTATTAAGACGTAATATTCTTATGGGCTCTCTGTCATTTTCGCGCCATAAAATTAACTGTAAATTACGATCTCTGGGGTCAAGTAAAACTTGTCGGTACATTTTTTCTATGCCTCCGGAGAGTACATATTTATAAAGACGAAATCTGAGTATAATATTAAATAAGGAATCCTGAATAGCAGGCTTCACCATTTGGAGGTCATTATAGAGAAGCCTGAGGTAGAGGGGGCGCTGCCGTCGAAGACAACGCGAAATTTTGTCGACTCACTGTCTGGTTTGATCATCGCATGGTGCGGGATGAAGTAAGCCGGAGATGAAATAACCTCAGTAGCTTCTGATAGATGTCCAAGATCTGAATATTAACGTATAAAATCAGAATACATTAATTTTAAATCTGGATTTTTTCTAAAACGTCTTTCTACCCATAGGAAGCGCCTTTTAGTTAACTGATAAAAATTACCTAAACAATCAGGTTCAGAAATAAGTGTTAATCGAACACAAAACCTACCGTCGTCCATGCGACGAGTATTTTCTAAAAAGTGCTTCTCACATTCCATATCAAAATTGGACAATATCTTATTAGATTCAGGGTATCCTCAACCTGCCAAAATTTAGTAATTTGCTCTTCAAGGGACAAGTGAGTATATCAAACGCCATGCTAACAGACTTTGAAGAAATTGGGCCAGATAATATCCAACCAAACCTTGTATCTGTGACTAAAGGTTTGTTACTAAAATCAGCATTTACGAACTTAACGAGCAAGAAGAAAATGTCATCCACGATCTTAGTATTAATATAAGTGTTCAATATGGTGTGGATTCAATGTATGATGAAGTGTTAGATGCTACAAATTGTCTTATATAAAAAATAGGTGAAAAATTATGTGAGAACTAGTAATTTAATTAATGTAGCTTATAAAATATAATAAAAGTTATACATTGAATTTTATTGTTGTTTTATTATGTATCATTATTATTCAATTGTGTAGAGGAAAAAAGAAAAGACATTTACTGTTACAACGAATGTATTTATTAAAACTAAATATTTATTTATTTTAAATTAATATAAAGTTATAAACATGATAATACATGTAACTTAAGCTATACATTTATCTCTTACTTACTTTTACAGTACATAGTGGTAGCATTACATAGTTTTACATTCAAATTTATTAAAATATAGTTTTATAATATCCCCACGGTAACGTATTGTAGTCATCTGCCATAATTTGTCTTTTATCATCATCTCTATTAAGTACATGTTTATCAACTTTTTGAGTAAATATTTGATGATTCTTTGATCTAATTATACACATACTCTTTCTAAAGTTTTCATTAGACCATAACGCTCGTTTATATTTTTCAATATTAAGATTTTTAGTAACAGATTTTTTAATACCCTTAGCTTTTCTTATTGAGGTTGTTTTAGAATCAATACAATATAATTTCGCTCTTAATCCAACAAATTCAGTTATTATATCACCATCCATTTCGTCTTTGAAAAACCCTGGAATTTTACAATTTACTTTGGGCATATCATACTGATTGTTTTTAAAATTACTTGTATCAAAATATTTTATATTTTTTTTTCATGTCTTTATAAAAATCATTTGTATTTATTAGATACAGCAGACTATCAGTATCAGTATAACAGAGTTGCAGTGAATTTTTATCCATGCGTTTCATTATAGAGTAATGAAAATGATATAAATGACTCTAAGCTAAATCCAGAATTGAAAATCCAATGTAAATTGGGCGATCAAGGATAACTTTTATTAGTTCTAACTGGATTGCTACTAACGAAACTGAAATTATTGACAAATTTTTAAAATTAGGAGCACTTACATGTTTTTCAGCTCCACATAGTTTATTAGTCTTATTAGATGTATCTTTCTATACATTAACCAATTTTACATCGACTTGTTTTCGTTTATCCTCTGCTGTTTTTCCAAAAATGGAATTGTTTTGTTTTTAAAAAAAAATCTCTTTCAAAGTCTGAAGCAGCGTTTTATCTAAGTGTTGTATTTAATAAAATATATGGTGTTAAAAATGCATTTTGACTAAATAACAATATCCTATAAACTAAAAAAACTAAAACATTCTTTTAAATGCTCATAATAAATAACATATTTACATTTATCGTACAAACTAGCCTTTAATTTTTTATGTTTGCTTCCTGGTGGAGCAAACTTTTTTGCTGCAAATGGTAAATCTGAATGATCATCATGTATTTCAATTGGATAGTGCAAGTCTACTTCAAGAATATACCCAATATATATATTTATAATATTTCCACAATTTTCACAACCTGTTTCAAATAATAAAAAAAAAAAAATTTTATTATTTGAAACAGGTTGACTGCATCCGTTGAATTATCAATATATATAAATGATAGGTATTCAAATATTTCTTACCTAATTCGTCGCATCCAAAAACACAAATCTTTTTTCGCGACGACATCGTAAGAACGAAATAACAGTACTGAATGAAATGTAACAAAAAGATTAAGAAGAACAAAGAAAATTATTAGGTTAACAAACTAAATCTCGTGATGCATGATGGCGCTAAAGGCTGATTTATACGGGGACAGTAACACACGCCAGTGCTAGATAATGGCGCTGTAGACGCTTCTTTTGTGAAACGTTGAAAGATGGAGCCTGTTTCCATACATTTTACATTTCAAAGTTTTACTACCAACTTTCCTCCCCCTGGGCGCAACTGAAGCGTTTTCGAACATTTTCCTTCCCCTGGCGTCCCTTTGCATATAGCGAAACGAAGTAGTAAAGGCACTTCTATTCACTTGAATCTTTTTTATCAAGTATTGATATATTAAAAGGGGGAAGATATATGTTACGCACTAATATCGCATTCACTAATCCTGGGCTCGGCGCACGAGTCGTGCGGCACGACTACATGCACCAAAACTTACACTTTTGTTATCACAGTCGCTAAATTACAGTTACTGATAGACAAGGATAGAGATAGGAGCCGGCGCAGTTGTGCGAGCGAAATCGCGTTAGCCGCCGAATGTTTACGATTATGAATGACGTTGTGGTAGCGTTTAGCCTTAGCCAATAAATATCGAAAAAAACCATTAAGTTATAATAATCTTTGTATATAAAAATTACGTGTCACATTGTTTGTCCGCGATGAACTCCTAAACTACTGAACTGATTTCAATGAAATTTTGTACACTCTGTGCAGTTCGGTCCAACTTGAGAGATAGGATAGTTTTTATCCCGATAAGTGACACTCAATATTTTTTTATTACGAATTTAAGCATTTTTTATATGAAGGATCGTCGAAAAGGGCAGAACAACGTCTGCCTTTTCAGCTAGTAATATTTTATTTACTCTCACAATTTAAGTTAACAAGGTAGATTATAAACAATGTACACTATGGGCTGAGAGTCTGGTGTCTGTACTAGCCTGTGTTATGGATCACCAGGGTCTCCCCCTCAGGATACTATTAACATAACTTAATTGTATTCAGAAATTAAAATTTACATACATACATACATATAATCACGCCTCTTTCCCGTAGGGGTAGGCAGAGACCAGTTCTTTCCACTTGCTACGATCCTTACATACTTGTTTTGCCTCGTCCACTTTCATTATTCCCTTCATACATGCTCTACGGTTTAGGGTACTCTTGACCTGGCCTTTAAAATTTACAGGTTAGTTAAACAAATTTTTATTAAGTTTGACTTAGTCTCAGCTTTGAGTCCTTCAACGAAAACATATCTAAGCCTCCAGTTCCGTAGTTGACTAAACTTCAAGTTTTTTACCATTCCAAACGGTTTGTTGTCGAATAGCCATTTCATCCACGAGTAATGTACAATAAATGTTTTTGTTGGAACCGGATTTTTGTTTTTAAGAACCTCGAATGCTTCAGCAGTAAATCCTGGCTCTGCGTTTTAATTTTCATACCATTTTGCTAGCGTTCGAGGGTCAATTCTTCACAAACTTTTCGCACTTATTTGTATCCCGCCGGAGAGTAAAAATTTAGAGTCAGGGCAAACTTTCTTAAAGGTGGGCTGAATTTCATCCTTATATTTTTTCTGTGCTTTCTTTGCTTACTATTTCTTGCAAACAAATCAGCCTGCTTCCGCCTTTACACACAATTATTGAGATTGGTCTTCAGAAACATTGAGTAGGTCTTTCTTTAGTTTAATCATTGTCTCCTTTAGTGATTTAAACCGTTCCTCGAGTCTTCTATTTTTTCTCTTGAAATTTTCATTTCTTTAATAAGTTTCTTTTTATCAAATGTTATTTTTATAACTTTTGATTTAAGAAAATACATAATAAATTTTACAAAATACATTCATACATACCTAAAAGTTGCTGCTGTTATCCTTTTTAAACTTTTGCTGGTTGCATATAATTCTGCTGATTTGAAATGTGTTGAGTGTAATCGATTATGTACGAGTATTGTAGGTGTCCAATCGGGTTCCAGTCTATGTTTTCGGACGTATAATTATACTGTACTAACAATTACTAAATACAACTACTATTTTGTCTTGGTAAATACAAATTTTAGAATAGTTAATTAAATAACCACGTTTGGTGTTAAAAAAATCAAATCATAAAAATTTGTGTTGCTAAGCTTACGTAACCTCGGTCTAGTACATCTAGACGTGCAAATCGCGCATTGCGTGCACGCTACGATCTGAACTGCGGGCACAAAATCATTGTGAAACCAATCTATGAATAACTCTTAAAACTACATTAAAGTATGCTTTTGGTTTGATTATATTTTCAATTTTTCGTAACTCCTTTTCAATACGAGCATACACTGTCCGGCGGAAGAAATGAGTGTCTCACAACTGGGAAGACTACTTTAACCAGATGTATTCGAGCTGGTGCATCTTTTGTTAGCCAACGTGAGAGCATTGCTATAAAATAAAATAAATAAAATAAAAATAAAATAAAATAGCTTTTATTGTTTCCTTACTTTACATTTCGCTTTTACATTTTGTTTAAGTAATACACAATCAGCAGTACATTTCTAATTTAGGTGCTTAAGACTAACATGCACAAAATTAATACTTATATGTTTAGTTTTAGCAAACAGTATAGGTGATGTTGTACAGTTTTAGTAGTTATGGCAAATGTATGATGGAACGTTAATGACAGTTCAATAAACACAAGTTGATTTAATAATCATTTACCAATTTATTAATTCTTACATCTTTTTGCTTACAATTGTACGCATCTGTTTGCAAAATCATACTTTCTATGTCTAAATCTGTTCTACATTTGTCAACATTTGTAACATTTGTCTAACAATAGTTATACAATTTTATCATACCACATATGAAACATCTATACCACCACTACTGTTGCCTTAGTGCTGAGTAATATGCTACAATTATTAAGACTATTATTCTATTCTATGTAAGGACCGCTAAGCGGTAAAAGCCTCCTCCAAGACTTTCCAATTGGCTCGGTCTCTAGCCAACCTTGTCCACACTCTCCCTGCTACTTTAACTATGGGATCGTCCCATCTTTTGAATGGTCGTCCTTTTTTTCTCTTCCTTCCCAGTGGGTACCAGTTAGTTGTTATTTTTGTCCATCTATCGTCCTTAAGTCTTTGAAGATGTCCTGCCCATTTCCATTTAGATTTAAGCAGAATCTTTTTTATATTCTTTGCTTGAGTGCGAAGTCTTATCTCTGAGTTTTTTATACGATCTTTTAGTTTGATCCCTAGATAGCTTCTCTCAATTGCTCTCTGTGTGGTTTCTATTCTGTTGAGTTGTTTCTTTGTAAGTGTCCATGTTTGACAGGCGTATGTCAAACATGGAGTTAGACATACTTCCATAGCTTTAGTTTTCAGTTTATTGGGGAGGGTACCCTTAAATATATCTCTCATACTCCAGTATTTTTCCATGTGTTCGTTATTCTTCTATTGATCTCTTTGTCCATTCCATTGCTAAATGAGATTTGATGTCCAAGATAAGTGTACTCATCTACATATTCAACGTTTCTTGATTGCAGTGTGACTGGTAGTTTTGTTACATTTGTCATAACCTTAGTTTTTTCGATGTTGATTTCTAAGCCAACTGAGTTACTGTACTCATTGAGAGTTTCCAACATGTATTGTAGTTCTTTGTGATCTTCAGTCAGCAGCACCAGATCGTCCGCAAATCTCAGGTGCGTCAGATACTTACCATGTAGTTTGAGTCCCATTTTGTTCCACTCAAGATTTCTAAATATGTGTTCGAGGACGGATATAAATATTTTTGGGGACAGTGGGTCGCCCTGCCTGACCCCCCTTCTAATACTGAAGAATTGTCCAGGTGAGTCAATTTTAACTCTCGCTTTGCTATTTTTATAAATCACTTTTAATATTTCTATGTAATCGTTGTTTACTCCCTGTTCCTTTAAAGCGCGCCATATTGAATCGTGACTTATGGAATCAAAGGCATTAGAGTAGTCTATAAAACCAATATATAATGGCATTGAAAATTCATTATATTTTTCTATTATCATTTTCAGGGTGTGTATATGGTCTACTGTGGAGTAATCTTTCCTAAAGCCGGCTTGTTCTATCGGTTGGTTTTCATCAATCTTTGGAGTTATTCTGCGTAATAGTGTACTTGCAAATACCTTGTACAAGCATGACATTAGGCTGATCGGTCTGTAGTTTGATATTTGTTTGGGATCTCCTTTTTTATATAATAGAATAATATCTGAGGATGCCCACTGTGTAGGGATTGTTTTCTCTCTCATGACCCGGTTGAATATTTCCGTTAGTGGCTTAGTGAGGGCATCTTTCCCAGCTATAATCATTTCGTTATTAATTCCGTCTGATCCTGGGCTTTTGCCTGGTTTAAGTTTCTTGATAGAGTGCTCTACTTCGTTTTCCATGAATAATGGCGCTGGGTCTTCATTAGACAAGTTTGGTGGTGTTATATTTAATGTATGGTGTTGAGTGTCATAGAGGTTTTCGTAATAACTAGTAGCTATGTATGTTATCTCCTTTCTGCTGGTTGCTAAAGCACCAGTCTTCGATTTTAAGTGACACATGAGGCTTTTTGATCTCTTTAAGCACTTGTAGGCTTTTTTGATAGCTCCTGACTCATTGATATATTTTTCCAAAGTTTGTAGCCTGTGATTTTGATCGTTCGCTTTAATTTTATCGTTAATCTCTCTGTATAGCTTACTCAATTTGTATTTTTCTTGTTTTGTTTTCCCCTGTTTGTTAGCTAAATTGTGTCTTTGGTTGATGAGTTCTTTTATTTCCTCTGTTATTATGTTTTTCTTCTCGTTTATCTTTGGTATTTTTGCTTCTGCAACACTGTTGAGGATGCAGTTTTCGACTCTGTTGTAGTACTCTTGTAGACTTAAGGAAGAAGAAGAGTGGGGGTTTTCACTGCAATGTGTTAATTCTTGTGTCAGAATATTGTTAAAGATCTTAGGGTCAAAGTTGGCTTGAGGTTTTTGCTTGTAGTGCTTCCGCGACTTCTTTCTACTATTCAGATTTAGCTCTGCTCTCACTATACGGTGGTCACTAGGAAATTTAAATCTGCTCAGAGTTTTTACATCCTCTATTATTTTTGGAACGTTAGTCGTAATGAAATCAATTTCATTTCGTGTGATTCCATCTGGAGATTTCCAAGTCCATCTCCTACATTGAGGTTTCTTGAACATTGTATTCAATATTTTTAGTTGGTGTTGTTGGCAGAAGTCAATGAATAGTTCTCCTCTCTCGTTTCTGTCTCCGTAGCCGTATTTTCCCAATGCCAGGCTGTCTTCTTCTGTGATTTGACCAACTTTTGCGTTCATATCCCCCATTAGTATTATGTTATTTGTGCTTTTTTCAGCAGCTTTCTGGAGACAATCGTAAAATGATTCTATATCGTGCATTTCAGCTCTTTCAGTGGGAGCGTAGGCTTCTATGATTGTGAATAGTTGTTCATTTAGTTTAACATGAATCAGGGCAACTCTTTCCGATATAGGAATGAAGTCTTGCACTTGGATATCGTTTGACTTTTTGACCAGGAAGCCTACTCCTCGTTCTCCTTTTGTTTCCTCATAGTTATATAACACATAATTTCCTTTGTCTTCTATGCTCCATCCTTGTCTTCTTACTTCAGAGATCCCAATGATGGACCATTTTATTTCTGACAAAGCGTGCTCAAGCTGTACTAGTCTCTCATTGCTAAGAAGGGATCTGACATTAAGTGTAGCTATGTAGTACTTATTGTTTTTTGAATTGTTTTTGCTTGGAGGGTTATGGTCTACTGCCCCCGCGGTGACCAGCCGTGGTGGGGGAGATGTGGGAGTTGGAGGGGGCTGTGTTTTTTGCTATAGTTTCTCTACTTCAGTTCTGGGAGTATTTTTTTTGGAATCTGAAACGTGTCATTCTTGTTACTACTTTCGGAGTGTCTTGATACGAAGGGTAATATTGTCTGGGACATTTGTGTGTTATTCGTAGTAGGATTGCCATTGGGTTTCCTGCCTTGTGTGTTTTCTGCATGTTTTTTCATGAGAAATTTCTTTGTTTTTTTCGGCTGTTGGTTGGCCTTAGTTTCATCAGAGTAGGTGTCAGGTGATAGAGATAAATTCCTTTTGGTGCTTTTTCTGTTGTCATCTATAATTATGATTTTATCGTATTTCAGTATTGCTTTGTTTCCTTTATCTCTTTCTTCTTTTAGTTTAGTTTGGAGTTCTTTGCGTTTGGCTATAACCTCCTTTGGATAATCTTCCTTGATGTAGAAAGGCGTGTTTTCAAATGATCTTTTCTTCTTCAATACGTGGATTTTTTTCCCAAGTGTTGTGAATTTAATTAGTATTGGTCTGTTTTTGCTCCCAGATTTCCTTCCCAATCTTGTAACTGAGTCAATGTCGATTTCATGTAGGTTAAGACCCGTTGCACTATTTAAAGTTTCCAGAACTAGGTTTTCCAACTGATGGTAACCACGTTCAGTTTCGTTAAGATTAAACAGTATTATATTTTTCTTTCTTTCCGTTTTCTTTAGGTTGTGGAATAATGCCTCATACTGTTGTACTTTTTTCTCAAGTTGTGTGTAGCGGTTCTCAAAGGTTTGAAATTTTTCATTTATGTTTGTTGTAATACTGTCCCGGGTTAGCTGAAGTTCCTTTTTCTGTTGTTATCGAGTTAAATGAAATTCTTGTTTTTGCAGTTCAATTGCTTCTTGGATGTTTTTTAAAGTTTTAACTATGTCTTCCATTCTTATGTGTATTAAGAATTTTATAATACAGTACAACAGCAGTGGTGGCAAAATGTCAAAAAACCTGTGTGGTCGTGGTACTGGGCACCTATTTAAAACAATAATTTACAATTAATATTTAATAGCAAAGTTTCTTTGTAGGTATGCATTAACAGAAAGGCAGTACCGTTTATGCAGTAAGTAGTAAGTATATCACACTATAGTATTTATCTTACTAGTTTACATGCAACGGTGTGGATACAATAATAATATTTATAAATAGAGCGAACAGAATGAATCTATTAGTTACTTCACCTTTCAAATTCTGCAGAGTTAAACCCAAGTTTTAACTAGCGAAACTGTACTTGAACAATTAAAAAAAAAAAACTACTTTAACCAGATGTATTCGAGCTGGTGCATCTTTTGTTAGCCAACGTGAGAGCATTGCTATAAGTATAGAATTATTATTTTGACCGGAACACCCATCAGCTATATGTTGAACTTGATTCTGGACGAAAATCTGTATTGCAAAGCTTATGGTAAACTGAAGATACTATGAGATTTGCATATTATGCAAAATTCATCCTCTGTCCAGCAATAATTGAACACATTTTTTTTGTTAATGCTGATTTGGAGTTACCTTCCACAATAGTGAAATTGTAAAAGTACAGTTGACGGAAATAGTAGGTACTCTGGTCTGGTATTTTGGGCTGTGGCATATTTTTCTGGTAGTCGAAATTAAGGATATTTCTTTTACAATAGTCTTGTATTAACATATTGAAAAATTCTTTAGCTCTACGTTTTGTGTACTGTTTTCTCAGTCATTAGCATAGCTTTGTCACTATCATTTTGCGTAGTTTTTAATTTTTATTAAGCTGGAGACAAGTCGAACACACCCGAGGACTCCTAAAGCCCAAATTAAAACAAAAATTGAAAATGGCTCAAAACACAACTTTTTCAATTTGAAGTTTTCTGGTACTTGATCGTTATACCTTTTGGCCATTTAATTTATTAATTATTGAAAATATTAGTTTCTGTTAAAAATAATTTGATTCCTTATTTTGAGTTTTAAGTTTGCGTTTTGATAATTATGTTGAAACGTAATTATCAAACAAAATGTAATATTTCTTCGATTTCATGTTCACAACACTCATCACTGTCTCGCATGTCGAGTTACCTATGATCCCTAGCAAGGGCGTTTTTGTAAAATATCAACTCTTTCATGTTAGCCCAGTCAAAGCCATAATGTTTTATGAGTAAATTTTTCACATCTTTTAGTTTTGACTCGTTGACTGCAATTCGCAACTGAACTTGTTCTGGAATCATTTGCGTAAAACAAATGAGTTGGTGCGGCCTAGTATACTTTTAGCCTACCCCCGTATCATTTTGGTACGAAATCTCACCTCTTGTCAATATGTTGGGTGTTCTTTTCCCTCTTCTCAAAATGACCCCTTTCACTTTACTTAATTGAAAGTACCACTTACTGGCGGGCTTGATCGTTTCTCCCACGGTAGAATGATAATCATAAACTTTCTTTACTAGGGTAAGGCAAAAATTCGATAATGTCTTTAAAATCTATTATAGAGATATCGTCCTCAACAATTCGAAACACATTTTACTTTTTTTTATTTCAGTCCTTTTACAACTATGCTGTCGCTGTATATCTGTAAATTTTCGTTAAATGTTTTGAATAAAATTTTGCATGAATAAAATTTCCAATCTTAGGAATTTCAGCATCTTTGGAAACGGCATCAACTACATTCTTGTTTGCTTTTATTATAAATTGTCCAGTTTTTTCGTCTAGGACATTGACCACCTCAATATCACGTAATATTTTTATATTTGTATAGCGAGATGTTATTAAGTTACAGTTTGATTCATGAAGTCTAAGTCTTTTATTCTCTTTTTCGAAATAGAATTTTTTCTTTCTTCCATTTCTGTTATCTCTCTGTCCACGAACATATTCTCCTTACTTTTTTGTTCTGTCTTAAGCTTTTCCTTATTATCATGAACCTCCGTACATTTTCTTTCATCTTCACTGCTTAGATCTTCACTTATCTCATATCCTTCACTTTCACTGGTTTCAGCATAAGTTACATCAGAGTCCACTTCTGTGTCTGTAGAGTCCGTATTTCTCTTTCTTTTGCCTGAATTATTCCTGTTTTCAGGGTCCTTTGCTGATCGTTTTTTAGTAACGGTTTCCTTTTTACGAATCAGTTGGTGTTTTATTATATTATAACATTTGCAAAGCCCCCTATTTTCAGATTCGCAATAACAACTTACATCCCTATAAAAAATCGAGACATCACAATTTTGTGTAATTATCTGATGAACTTGAATCGTTCCTGATCCTGTCAGAGGTATTAGGTTATCAGGTATTGTTTTTTGAATAGCGGTTATATATTTTTCCGGAACATAAAATATTTTTACTTCAGTTTCTTGCTTTTTCAGTAGATCGTATGCAGCTTCTGCAAATGGTATATCATATTTATAAGCAACCAATTGGTCTAGCTTCCTTTTAACGGCACCACCTACGCCGTCTGCAGGGCCTTTGTCATGCGCAGCTTCGAAAAAGGGCCAAGTACCGTAATTATAGATGCTTTTACCAATAATTTTGTTAAATAAATAAAAGTTTTTTTTCTGGCGATACTGGGTCGAAGGTCCATCGGAGAAAAAGTGAATGACTCGTGCCATTTGACATCTTTCCTTGGCGTATTCAATGATCGGTTTCAAATGAGCCCAAATCGCACCAGGATCATGAGAAAGCGATGGTGATATGGTACAAAATGAGATAGGACTGTTTCCTTGCAAATAAATCACCCCTGTGTGTAAAGTAAATTGATTTTTGCTTGCGCCAAAATGAGCAGATTGTATTTCTTTAGACATTTTGCACGTGAAATTTTCTGAGAAATTACAAATTATAATAATCTCATCTTCTTTTATCGTTTCTCTGCACAATTTGAATGCTGAAGCTTGAGTTACTATGTTAACCCTTAACCAGGCAACAAGGGTTTTATTGAGTGATATTTGTGAAATTTAGGAATTTGTTTAAATAAAAATAAAGAAACAAAACCATGATTACATAATGATTACATTTATTTTATTTTTTTTATAAAAAAGCCTGTGGTCCATATAAGTACCTTACCCTGTGTGGTAAACATGTTGTGGTCTCTATTGGTACCTTATCCTGAATCAATAGTAAAATTAAATTTCTTGAGTATTTATTTATTTTCTTTATTTGGATGAACATGTTACAAATTATGAGGCACATAGGGTAAATGAAACCTTTCAAAACATGGTGATATGCATAGTGGAACTTTGCATGAACTGCACTCTATTTTAGACCGCTTGGGATTAGTTCTAGTGCTGCAGAAACGGCAACGCCGTTTAGTTGCAGCTCGTGGCATGTGTACACCGACTTTGGCCAGTCGCACCTCATCCGAAATTTTGTAGACACCTCCTTTCTTATTTTTTAATATGGTGGAACATGCCTTGCGGGAACTAAAGTTGTTGACTAGGTCCCTGGCAACACGTAAACGAAATTGGCGATGACTACTATTGCGCATGACGTGTCCCTGGCTGTAGAGTATGTAGGCATTTATAAGAGCAGCTTCAAACAGGAACCAAAACAGGCGGAACCAGCTTTTCTTTGACTTGCGGCCTATAGAGTAAGAGCTCCTGAAGTGGTCAAAGCGATCAACTCCCCCCATATTTTTTACGTATTCTACAATGGCCAAAGGACAAAACATGTTTTTTTTTCGTTCCATCTTTCTGATTGCGTTTTATGATTTGTCCCCTTTTTGGATCAAATGCAGTAGTAGCAACATACACATCTTTAGTATCCATCCATTTGATTACTGATATAGGAGCAGCATGTTGAAACATAAATTCTCCTGGTTTTAGGCACATTTGGTCTCTTGTTCCCCTCTTTACAGTTATTTCAGCTGGAAGGCCTTTTCGGTTGACTCGGATTGTACCCACAGCATATATATTTTTGTGATGGAGCATCTCCAGAAGAGGCAAACTAGTAAAAAAATTATCGAATGCCATTAATGTGTATGGTTGGACATTTCTACATAGATCCATTACCACTCTGTATCCAAGACCACCAGAATTTTCATCTGTTGAAGTGGCCTTACCTGTGTAAATATCAAATGAGTATAGGTATCCAGACTCAGAGTCACAGCGTGCCCAAATTTTGTACCCTCGTTTGATTGGTTTGTTTGGCATGTACTGTTTCATGCTACTTCGACCCTTGAACTTTACCATGCTCTCATCTATGCTTTGTGATGAAGATTGAGTACACATGCTTGAAAAATTATGGTTTAGAATTCCAATCAATGGTCTGACTTTAGCTAATTTATCATAATTTGAATCACTGCGTTCCAATTCAGTGTTTGGGTTGTTCACATGAAAGTTTTCTATTAGTTTTTTGTAACGTTTTAGGGTCATCACTCGGCTAATTACTGGGTTATTGTAAAAATCATCAGTGGACCAATAAAGCTCAACATCAGTCAATGGATTTAAGCCCATCATTATAATAACACCAAGCAAGGCACGCATTTCTTCATTATTTGTTTCTACCCAGTTTCTTGATTGATTTTTTATAGCATATAGATTAGTATTTTCCACCAGAATATCAATTATGTTTGATGTAAACATGTGTTCAAAGTAATCTATAGGCAAATGTCTGTTATTATAAGAAGTGGTAGGTCTAGCTTTAGTTTCAAAGACTGGAAATGCTTGATTTTCAATATTAGTTGACCAAGATCTGACTTTTTGGATCAATTGAGTATAGGTGACAATATCACTAACTGGAGGAGATAATGGTTGAACTGGAGATGGTGGTTGAACTGGATATGATGGTTGAACTAGAGATGGTGGTCGAAACGGAGATGGTTGTCGAACTGGAGATGATGGTTGAACTGGAGATGGTGGTGCAACAAAAATATTGGCAACTGTGCTAGTTGGTGTATTATAACCTTCAATCCCCAGGTTCTCAGGTTGTATTATTTGACTTTTTTGACCTGTTTCAGTTACAGGCTCAGCAGAGGAATGAGATGATGCTTCGTTTTTATTACTAAGTATATCTAGGAGCTCTTCAGTAGTGATATTTTGTATCCTATCTAGCCTTTTGTTCAAGATGTCAGAAAAATCTTCATTTAATTCATCATCGTCAGTATCCTCACCTTCTGATGACAACAGGCTTTGAAGATGAGCTTCAATATCTTTGTCTTTCAGCGGCATGGGCTAAAAAACAAGAAAACTCATCAAAATATGTCTTACAAATCGAGGTGCGTAATGGACAATGATCATATATGAACCACATAATTCAAGCAATCGTTACAATAATAAAAATAATGTTAACGATAAACAAAATACATTTAGATTATGTAAAAACTCTCAAATATATGTTACTGAACACCAACCAATACTTACTGGATTTTTTTAGGCATTTTCTACAATTTACTGCAACTAACACACAAAAACAATCATCTGTTGATCAAAAGTGAGAAATGTCAAATATTTTTTTCTTTTTTGTCTCTTAGGTGAGTTTCAATTTACTCCAACTGCTTTCAAGTCATAAAAATATTATTGTCTATGACTGTTTGACATATTGTGGTCCTTAACTACATCTTGCCCTTTAAAATCACCCAAAAACTTAAGTGGTCCTCTATAGTACTTTGCCTGGTTAAGGGTTGAAATAGTGACGCTTGAAGATATGCAGTTCTTCTTTGAAATTTTTTACCAAAGTTTCTAAAGTTCCAGTAATTTAATTTTTTGTATATCTCTTGGTGACAATAGTCTTTGAACATCCCGGTTTGCCTTTGACATATTCATGATTTTTCAAAATCCATTGGTACCAACGTATTTCCTTTTTGCCATTAATTTCAGTGTTCATTTCAGGCATTTTGTCTTTACAAAACTCACAAGAAGAATACATGCAGATTTTGGAATTACAGTCACAAGCAACTTCCTTCACAAGCCGTGACAGCGAGTTTGTTGTCAGAATTCCTAAAGATTTTAGTTTATCTGCTTTAAATTGAAAATTTGTATGTTTTGTGCACAGGCAAGTGTTTCTGTCATTCACATTAGGGCTTATAATATAAAACGGTTTATATCGCCCAAAAGTTGTTCGAGATGCTTTTCCTCCTTCTGATTGATATTTTTTGTATAGATTGTCTATGGTATCTGTCAAAAAGCGTTTCTGCATTTTTATCTTATTCCGAGTCCTGGTTTCACTTCGCCCTGCTGTAGAGCGGCTTATGTCATCTCGAAGGAAAAAATTCTTAATCTCTTGTTCTAATATTCTGTTTTTTGGGTTTTTAGACCCGTGACGATTTCTTATCCTTCCTTTGAGACCTAACTTCAGTGAAAAATTGGATTTCATGCGATACTTTTTGGTAACCTCGTTATCAGCAATGCTTTTTATTTGCGCTTTTGATACATTTGTGTTAGTGTTCTTGTATTGTGATTCAAGAGAATTTGATAATACATTCAGCTCGAAAATTTTCTTCTTTATTTTATTTTTATCGATATCTGGGACTGGTGATGACAAAGAATCCATAAAAGAGATAGTTTTGCTTAACGGAGTAGCAACTGGTGTCCTTTCTGTTTGCACATTATTGGTATATCCTTCATCATAAGTTGAAAACGGTTCGCTCAATACTTGCATATCCTTTAAATCTGTTTGATCATTAACTAATTTGTTTAAATGTTCATTCTTTTTCTTACAACGGTATAATTTTTTTTGAAGAGCAATAATTTTTCGATTAAGTTCTTTGACATTTTTACGAAGTTCTTCATTCTCTATTTTTAATTTCCTTCTGTATAAAGCGGCTCGAATTTCTCTCCTTTCTTTAGTTTTTCCTCATTCTGTTTTTGTAAAAATTCCTGTTTCTTATCTTTTCTTTTTTTATTTGCCTCACGCCATTTTTTTCTTTAATTAGTTTTTTCTTCCTCTGATAAATTTGCAATTTTCTTTTGTCGCTGTTTTATTGTATAATTTCTTTTGAAGAGCAATAATTTTTCGATTAAGTTCTTTGACATTTTTACGAAGTTGTTCATTCTCTATTTTTAATTTACTTCTGTATAAAGCGGCTCGAATTTCTCTCCTTTCTTCAGTTTTTCCTCATTCTGTTTTTGTAAAAATTCCTGTTTCTTATCTTTTCTTTTTTATTTGCCTCACGCCATTTTTTTCTTTAATTAGTTTTTTCTTCCTCTGATAAATTTGCAATTTTCTTTTGTCGCTGTTTTATTTTATCAAGATGTTTCTTTCGCTTTTCTTCATACTTCTCCGGTTGCTCTATTTTTAACCGTTCTAAATACCGTTTTTGGCGTTCTGCGCCAGTTAACGGCATCTAAAATTACAAATAAATCAGTATAACAAAATAAAAATAAACAAATAAATCAGTATAATAAATAAAGTAGCACGTTAATTATTTTTTATTTTTGATATGAAATAAAGAAATATTATGTTTTATTTTTGTGGCGTTTTTTTTAGGTATATTCACAAAATAAATGAATAAACGTTTTTGCTAAACATTTGAAAATTATGCAATACAGATGCAATGATAGAAAAAATATATTGACACAAAACAGTAGAAAAAATACCATAATTATTTTCATTTTTGCCATGTGAACTCGGCCTAACCATGTTTTACAATTTACTGACGTCAGGAAGTCATGAAATTGTGTCAAGAAATTGAGGTGCCATAACCTAACTTTTCTTATAATTTTATAGATTGTTAAATTATTAACTTCGACAGGATATTATCTCATTAATTAGTTTTTTTCGTATGTAATGCACTTGAACAGCGTCAGTAAATAAGTAACACTTTTTTTCCACACACGCCGAACGCATATGAAAACATGATTGTCACGAAAACAAAAATGGCGGCAGTATGGCAAATTGTCTATGATACATGCCAATGTTGCTGCATTTAATATCATAAAACTACCACGGCTCTGTTGAAAAGCAAAAGTGGAAATTCGCGTCATTAAATGAGTGTCAGTAAATGGTTCAATTGAATAGGACACATAGTTTTAGACGCTTTTTTGATAGTTATTCAAGTCATTTATCAATTAAAAAGCATGAAATCAATAGGTCCATTCATTTTCAATTGGTGTAGCTTGTTTAGGTCAGTAGATTAAAAGCACATCATTGGTAAAACGATTTTTAATAGTTGCAATAAATTTAGGACAGTTATTTTTTTCGTAAATTATGCGATTTTGATGAAATGAAATTGTATTTTTGGCTAGTATTGTTAAAAAATTGCTCAGTTTACAAATGAATTGTTTAGTTTAGTATATTGTTAGACAATTTGGACAATATTCAATATTATTTTTGCAATATAAGATCGAAAAATTTACTAGGACACATAAAGGAGAGTACCATATGAAAATATGTACAACTTTTTTGATTATGACTCATATCATCAAGCAATTTATAAAGGTCTGTCAGGTATACGATATCATTGTTTGATGTGATGAGGTTGTCGCGCATTTTTGTGTCTTTGTTTTCCAACAACTCTATGACAGATTCAAACAGATTGTAAAATCGTGTCAGACCATTTCCTTTTGATGCCAACGCACTTCTGTGTGAAAGATCAATCGGTTGAAATCTTCATCATTAATAACACAAAGCTCATTATTTAAGTTTTTTCAGATTATTTAAATCTGTCATTTAAAGAGCTGATTAAATAATCTGTCATTCGAATACCAATGATTGAAACAGTCGTCCACTTAAATTTCTAGCAACCAAATGTTGTCGATGTATTACTTAATATACAGCAAGCACTTCTAGAATGTTGTTTTTAAGTACGCTGCGAAGCCTTTTTACACCACGTCATGGCTGGAGCACCATCTGTAACAGCTGATATAATACTCCTTATAATATTCTAATATTCTTCCAGTGTTTTAAATATGGTTTCTCCTTTCTGTCTCTAAATTTCTAGCAAATAATAGTTCTTGACATATTTTTTCATCTTTAGTAAACCTCACGAAAGACAGCAACAATGCTTCATTAGTTGGTAAAGTGGACTCATCCAACTGAATTGAAAATTGACTAGTCTTCAGATGATTGCACAATGACTCTTCAATGTTTTCAGCCATTTCATCAATTCGTCTTTGCACAGAATTATTGCTCAAAGGAATTTTTACGTCTGCCGTCGGTTTATGGTGCACAGTAGTTATAACTTCTTTTATTGCCGGTAAAATTAACGTTTCTCCGTTGGTGTGTGGTTTACCTGTTTGAGCAATTAACAAATAGATATTGTATGAAGCTCGAAGTTCGTCATCGTCTTGATTAACAGCCACCGAAAAAAGTTTTGATACACTTGGCTGAGCATTATGCTGCATTTCCAGGTTTTGAAAATAGGCTACATTTTTGTTCTTATCTGAATACATTTTATTCAAATGATCTTGAAGACTTGAAGTCTTCACCGCTTCGTTTAAAAATGTTTTTGAACAAAAAAAGCACAAAGGCAAAGACGGATTTGTCGAATTTTCTATGAATTCATATTTAATATATTCTGCACTATATTGCCGTCTCTCCTTTTTTGCTTCCGACATGGCTTTGTTTTTACAAATATGTAAATAAAGTGTTGAACTTAAATACTTGTTTAAAGATTTCAAACCACCAATAAAAAATATAAAAATTATTACGAGCTTTTATATAGGATTTAAATACAGCGCACACCGACAGGAATAAGACAAACACGTACAAACTCGTTTATCTCTTTCGACGCTCAATCATACTGAGCAAGTTAAGACAAGTATTGATGAACCAGCCGATTGCTACCGGATTGCACTAATAGCATTAATTAACAAAAACTTGTTACAACTTGATTGCGTACGGCATACGGGCTAGCCTATGAAATCTATGTTAAGTATTTCTAGTTTATATACCATCATACAGGGCAGAAATATAAACCAATTATTCGATATGGAGTAGTAGGTAGGTTTTAATTTTAGTAAATTTTAAAATATAAAGTATCTAAATAAAATTCCAAATCATCCATGCCCCCCCCCCCAAACCACGCTAACGCCCGCCCCCATTTTTTATGGGCCCTTAACACCCCCTCTAAGTCTCCAACGCCCACAAGGGGTCGTTATCGCCCACTTTGAGATAGACTGGTTTATAATGTCGATGGAGCCTCTCCTAGACATTTACTTGCGATGCTGATGAGAAATTAATTTTTATTTTGGCCTCCGTATCCGTCCGCCATTAACCGAATGGTATTTATAATTTTAGTGTCTATCGAATTAGGACAGTGGAATAATGCACTGCAGATTTCATTCGAAGATTTGGAAGTCCAAATGTATGCAGTTGTAAGCAGGTTGAACCAACATCTTTTCAGGATGTACCGAATTCAATGTTAAGTTACGGTAAAAAAACTTTTCTGAAACGTGAAAGACTTACGTTTCATCTTTCGAATCTTGCCTATAGTTTCATTATCTGAGAAATGTTCAATATTTTTTTAAAACCAATGTTAATGCAGTGTGTCCGCTGGCAGATTTTATTTATTTATTATCTTAGTTAAAAATACTGCGGATTTCAAATTTTATAAATCACTTAACTTAAATGACAATCTTCTAGCCGCAAACATTCTTGCAATCTTTCTTTCATATTGACGAAAACTAGCTTGCAAATTTCTGGACTGATAGCTGCAATTTCGCGTCGGATATTTTCTTGTAGAGCCTCTATTGTTGATGGCGAATTGCTGTATACGCGAGACTTAATACACCCATAGGAAAAAGTCGCAAGGGATCAAATCTGGTGACCTAGACTATGTCGCCGAAGCGACATCATTTTTCTAGGAAAAAGATCTCTCCCTCTAGTGATGAGTCCCTAGTGGTGTGTGTCGTTGCGCCATCCTGCTGAAAAGAAGTCATTTTACAGTCCAACATGACGATGCAGCTCCGGTATAAAAAAGTGTCCAGCATCGCGCGGTATCTTTGTGCGTTAATTCTTTCACCTTTGCCGTAAAAATAAGGGCCAATAATGCCATTGCCAGAAATGGTGCACCAAACTGTGGTCTTCGGGCTGTGCAAAGGCTTTTCATGGACTTCTTTTGGATTGATCGCACTCCCGTAACGCTTATTCTGTTTATTGACATACCTGCCAATGTGAAAATGCGCCTCGTCACTAAAAATATGTTACATAAACGCGTAGGCGTAGAAAATCTTTCAAGAACGACTTTAGCATAAATCTGTCTTTCTTCATAATCATGTCATCTTCTTTCAATTGCTGGATGATTTGGAGCTTATATGGAATTTAAATTGTTTTTGAATAATTTTGTGAACTGACGTCTTTTTAACATCCGTGGATGCAGTAATCTTTCGGAAATATCAATTCATATTTTCCTTCTCACAAGTATAGCGTTTTCAGTAATAGTTCCGCCCTTCCTTTAACTTCCATTGAGTTAACACATCTCGCCAGTTAGTCTAGCGAAGCGAAAAATGTGACATCTGATGACTAAAGCAGATGTGTAGTTTTCGGTGGTAAGTACACAAATGCAATATTCAATTCTTCACAAGTCTTCAGTACGTTTTCCGAATAATGAGACAACAGATCATCTTTGTGATCGATTGTACCTCGTCCACACTTCACGTGGAAGTGCCCATATTATATGATGCGATTTATATACCACATATTGGTAACAACTCACCATCTGCCGTACCCGTAAACATGAGTGAAATTGCAGTTTTCGTATTTTTTGCCTCTCTTTCTGGGTACTTTGTGCCTCTTTTATAAATATAGTTCTTACAACATACATTAATATTAATACAACATACATCATCTGTGAGGTGTGTCTCATCATAGTTGATAATTCAGTCTGGAGTGCATCTTCGAAAGACATCACATAATTTTCGAAAAAAACTATCAATTACGTCACTTGTAATTTTGACTCTATCAGTAGAAGTATTATAAGAAGCCTTGTGTTTTAAAATTGCTGATTTGTGTCTTATAAGAAAATTACGTGCCCAATCAGTCCCTGTTAAGTTATTTTTAAGGCCATATCGACAGGGAAGTGCTAACAACTCCTTAACTTCTTGAGTTTTTGTTCAATATTACGGTGGACGGAGTCGCACTCCATCTGCGTATGGCCCGGCTCCAGATATTTCTGGGTAATAACCATTCCGTGTTTCTTACTAAGGTCAAATAATGTATTAGCCATAACTGTATTCCTATTTTTTAATTTTCTAATCTGAAACAAATTTTATTTCGTTCCACTCCTATATCTTCCTTTATCAAAACATAAACATAGTCAGTCACCATAGAAACTAGCTAATTTAAAACCAAAAACATAATTATTACAGTCACTTGCTTTAACAAAAGTTTCCGTTAAACATAATACATCTATTCCTGTATGTTCCTCTTCGTGTAAATATTTTAATGTTAATTCTAAAATATCCTTTTTGGAGCAAATGTCAGCTATATTTTGATGTAAAATTGTGAATTTCATATTTAAAGATGTTGCATTATGGATGAAAGGAATCATGTGATACTTGTTTATAAGACTTATAGAACGAAAATAATAAGTTAGTAACCCTCTATTTGGTTTACAATTTTCAAAGTTATCGTTGATGATATTGCAATTTTCATTATTATATCTAACATTCTTTATAGTAATTAAATTAAAATAGTAAGGTATAGTGCCCTTTATAAATTGAACTTTAGGTGTGTTAGGTTTAATTTTTTGCGAGTTAATGCTTTTGTTGTGTGTCACTCTATTTCTTAATTTACTTAATAATAGAAACGATGTATCATAGTCAAAGCAATCTATATTAAAATTTATTTTTCGACTCATATGCGACAAATATTCCTTTACGTTATAAAAATTACCATTCGATGTCAAAAAAATACAATTATTATACAACCGAACTAAAGAAGCTATATTATCATTTAATGTTTTTATATTCAAATAAGGATTATTTACAACTTCTAAAATATATACTCTACTACATTTATTTAATCTATGAAGCTCCAAACTTAAATTGTTTAATAGTTTGATTGGGTTAGAATCATTGGCACCCGTCACAATCACAGTCTTGTCGTCATGGTTTAAGTTCTTAATTATATGATTAGAGTAGTCCAACGAATCAGCACAAAGAGATTGTGGTTTTATAAACGACATAATTTTGTAGTTATTGTCACCCCTAATTTCTCGTTCCATGAGTAGTTTAGTCCAGTCGTTTGTTCATCACCCAGTACATAATTTTTTTTTGCTCTAATGTAGTAGCATGCGTTGATTGAGTATAAATTTTCTTTTCTTTGAATTGTTTTACCGGCTGTTTACTTTCCTTTGTTTCAGTAGCTCCATCTAGTGAACATATCTGGAAACTCAATAGAGAATCAGTTTGGCCATCTAAAATTTTTGTTTTTGTGGATATCGATAATATGTCCTGCTCATTTTCTTTGCTTGTATCAATACTTAATAAAAAACTTCTCCTATTTTTCTTTTTCTGTACCAAACTCACCGATTTTTTAGACCCGTAAAAAAGATTATTACATGTATCTCTTAGCTGAGAAATCGTTTTTTCATGTTCCATATTGAATAAAACTATTTTTACGGATTTTATCGCGTTTAATTAACTTATTTTATATTCCCGACGTTTCGGTTGCTGGATCAGCATTTTTACAAATATCATGCTGATATTTTAAAAATATGATATTTTAAAAATATCAGCATTTTTACAAGCCTTATCCCAAGTCTCTCCATAAAATACCAGCGCCGTGTCATCAGCGTATGTAAATATTTGTCCATTATATAATGGCTGTTGGCAAAGATCATTAATGTAAACCAAGAAGAGACTTGGGCCAAGTATGCTTCCTTGTGGAACACCATATGTAACTGCGACATAAGGACTTACTATTCGATCAATCTTAAAGCGGTCTACACACCAAAGCCGCTGACCCGGCGGCACAGCCCAGCGGCTTAGTGCCGGCGGGTTAACCCGGCGGCTTCAGAATGGCCAAGCCGAACGACTTTGCCGGCGGCAATGCCGGCGGCACGACAGCCGCGGCATGTGGTGTTCTAGTAATTGCCAAATAGTCGTAGAGATTGGACGTGTGTGTTTCGAATAATTCAGAAGTAGTATTTTCAGATTGACATGGAGGAGGACGATAACAGTGATTTAATAATAGCAGTTTGTGGAGTTATTATCGGTGGAGCCCTCAACACACGAAAGTGTTGGGTTAGGCCAAGTTTAATGAGTCGCAATAAATACAGTACTTGTCAAAGATTAAGTGATTTAAAGGCAAACGACTTGGTTCGATACAAACCCAATTCTTTTAAGACTTTCCTGTCATTAACCAGTACCGACTTTGAATATTTACTGAATATTGTTGGACACAAAATAGCTAAACAAGACACAAATTACAGAAAAGCAGTTTCACCAGTGGAAAGATTGTCAATAACGTTAAAATACCTAAGCTCAGGAAATTCTTTTAGTAGCCTGTGCGACGTCTTTAAAGTATCTCCTCAACTAATTTCAAGCATTATTCCTGAAGTATGTGATGCTTTAGTTGAAGGACTTTCAGATTATGTGAAAATTAGTAAAAAGTAGGGTTGTGGAAGTTTATTAATCTAGTTATTAACAGTGTTTTAAAAGTGTTTGCAAAGGTGTAGCAATCTGGATCATTATTCCTAAATGCGCGCACTTGGCCAAAGAAATTTTCAATTGGATCTGTGTTGAAATAACGTGGGCGCATAATATTCACATTTTTTTCATTAAAGAATTGCCTCAGCCTTTGCAAACTCTATAGTTACAATCCAATTTTTATCGAAGGAACTGATGATTCTTTGCCACGAAGTTCTACATATTTCATTTCATTTAATTTTTAATAGCATCTAACCAAAATGTGTGATGGTCTGATGTCGCTGTAACAGCTTTTCTTAAATTTTACCTTTGTGGCTTTTGCTTGCCCCATTTACTGAATGTAATAAGTTATCAAAAAGGAGAATAGTGGACGAAGGACGTTCAATGTTTAGCTCACGTTATTTCCATGAACATCATGAGCTAAAAAATAATAATTTTAAGTTCTTAACTATTACAATATACTTAATTTCTAATTAAAATAATTTATATTTCAAACATCTTAAACTTACAAAATTTTTCAGCAAAATTCAAAGCTTGTGCGACTTTGCAGCTAAGAACTCTTACACAGTTTTAACCTGAAACAAAATAAATACATTTAAAAAATTAATAATAAGTTGATAAACTTTGTAAAGTAGCATTTTATCTACCATTGTGAGTATTGTAAAGGATTTTTAGATACAATCAGTCACCAAGGGCAAATTTTTCAATTGTCACATTGAAGTTGTTCATAAAATAAAATACAACTTAGATAAATTGAGAATTATAGTTGAATATTCATTCAATAGTTCAATTGTTTTACTTTTTTTATATACGATAGGGTGACAAACGAGCACACAGTCCACCTGATGGTAAGTGGTTACTGTGACCCATAGACATCTACATCTATCCTCAATAAAGACTCAAGATGCAGATGCGTTGTCACCCGTGAGGACTAAGATGGAATGCCTCTTTGCCAGTAAAAAGGGTCTCCGGTTCTCTACACTCACCATACGAAACACAGCAGCGTTAAGCTGCTATTTTACGCTGGTTTTCTGTGAGAGCGTGGTCCTTCCCCGGTCGAGCCGACCCATTCGTGCTACAACTATATATTACTAATATAGCTGCAGCATGGCTCTACCACGTAAAAAAACTTACTTCACATCAGTAAGTATATCAGTACTTGGCATATTGGCGTTCACATTCTATTTCTTACCAAGAGTCTTGTATATTTGGTTTTATGGTATATTTGGTATACACAAAATAGTTTACTGTCATCTATAAGGGCTTAAAAATATTTCTTCGCATCTTACAACACCAACAAATGACATTGAGTAATGTATTACTTTACTGCCACAACATAGCATAAAAGATATCTGTCATGAGTTACATTTATTTAAATCCACTATAGTACAGACAATTTAATTTATCTGAAAATAGTATAATAATAAAAATAAAAATTCGCCATCCCTTAGGTGTGGCAACAGTTGGAAACTGTACAGGCAATGGACAGCAGGATCTTTCTGTTAACAACTAAAAAAATATAAAAATTGCAATTACCAACCCTTCTAAGCCAAGTGTGGCATCTAAAGAAAACCAAACAAAAGTAAATACTTTTTACTTTTGTTTGGTTTTGTTTTGGTTTGTTATACAAATGTACACTAACCATGTTGGCGCCTGGCAAAAGACGTGCGGAAAGCGGTTGGAGGCAAGACATTAACTATTGTACGTTTTTCATTCACATCATTAAGCTGGGTATATTAACAGTCCCTGGCATGTACATATTACAAATATATAAATTTGTCAAACAACATGCAGAGTTATTTAAGTCAGCTTGTGATATATATCCACGAAGCACTAGAGATAATAAGCGGCTTGTCCTAGACCATAAACCAAAAACTTCTCTCTTTCAGAAAGGTTGTTACTGCATGTGTATAAAAATATTTAATAAAATTCCAAAGCAGTTCAAGCACGGCTCTATGATTCTCATGACCAAAAAGTTACGTGAATGGCTAATAAAAAAATGCTATTATAGTGTTAATGAATTTCAAAATGATAATAATATGCAAGTTGACATGTGATGGACAAAATTGCTGTGTATCACTGAGTATCACTATTTTATCTGACCTTTAATTAATGATCGGATGTATTTAAATTTAAATTTTAATTATGACATTGACATTTTAAATTACGACATTTTGAATTATATAACTTACATTTAATAAGTTGACAATTTAGAATCTATTACCACCAACATAATTTGTACAATTTAAAAAAAAGTTTGCATGCCGTACCTCATGGCTAAATAGGTCTTTAAGCAACTTATTTTTATTGTAAAAACCTGTAATTTACCCTATTTATGGCAAATAAATGAATTTGAATTTGAATTTGAATTTTCTTTCTATTTTGTCTTTGTCGTATGCAGTAGCAAGATGTTGTCTGCTTATAAGTAGTAAAATGTATAACTGCCGAACAGTAAGAACTTGACAATCATTATAGAGTGTTCTAGTTGGGAACCTAAACGGCTTAAAAGTCATCGTTTTAAGCAACAATCTTTGGGATCTTTCAAGTCGCAAAATGTGGGTTTTGCATGCGCCACCCCAAACTCTAATACAGTAGTTTATTACTGACTGAGCAAGCGCGTAATATACTACGCGAAGTGTATCAAAATCAGCCACATACCTTAGATGTTTAAACGCCCAAATTAGCTTCCTTACTCTAGAGGTTTGTAGATCTATATGACCAAGCCAGGTTTATTTTACAATCTAAAATAACGCCTAAGTATTTGACAGTATCAGATTTATGGAGCATATGACATGAACATTGTTGATCTTTCAGTAATTTACAGCAATGCAGCTTTATTGATATATTTCCAGTGTGGTTTTCCTTGATATTAAACTGGATAAAAGTTGTTTTTGACAGGTTTAGAGTAAGTAAATTCAGTCTTAGCCAGCAGTTTACCTTGTGTATTCCAACTTCAGCATTTTTACAAGCCTTATCCCAAGTCTCTCCATAAAATACCAGCGCCGTGTCATCAGCGTATGTAAATATTTGTCCATTATATAATGGCTGTTGGCAAAGATCATTAATGTAAAAGCTTTTACAAAAATTTACTTCGCAAATATCCGCGTTATAAAATAAAATGATGTGTCTTACCTAGTATGAAGAAGCACCTCCCGCCCTCCCTCAATTGCGTGCACTAACCCCGTCACCACTAATCCCAGCACCGCTACTTCCAACACCACTACACTAGGCAAGACACACCACTGACGATAATACGACACGTGTTTCGCCTCTACACGAGGCATCCTCAGGTGATATAGACTCTACGGTGGCTAACCGCTAAGAAGTCTTAGCGAAACACGTGTCGTATTATCGTCAGTGGTGTGTCTTGCCTAGTGTAGTGGTGTTGGAAGTAGCGGTGCTGGGATTAGTGGTGACGGGGTTAGTGCACGCAATTGAGGGAGGGCGGGAGGTGCTTCTTCATACTAGGTAAGACACATCATTTTATTTTATAACGCGGATATTTGCGAAGTAAATTTTTGTAAAAGCTTTTATATAATGGATTTCCGCAAAGTAACGCCTGATTCTATTAATTTCATTAATGTAAACCAAGAAGAGACTTGGGCCAAGTATGCTTCCTTGTGGAACACCATATGTAACTGCGACATAAGGACTTACTATTCGATCAATCTTAAAGCGGTGTACACACCAAAGCCGCTGACCCGGCGGCACAGCCCGGCGGCTTAGTGCCGGCGGGTTAACCCGGCGGCTTCAGAATGTCCAAGCCGAACGACTTTGCCGGCGGCAATGCCGGCGGCACGACAGCCGCGGCATGTGGTGTTCTAGTAATTGCCAAATAGTCGTAGAGATTGGACGTGTGTGTTTCGAATAATTCAGAAGTAGTATTTTCAGATTGACATGGAGGAGGACGATAACAGTGATTTAATAATAGCAGTTTGTGGAGTTATTATCGGTGGAGCCCTCAACACACGAAAGTGTTGGGTTAGGCCAAGTTTAATGAGTCGCAATAAATACAGTACTTGTCAAAGATTAAGTGATTTAAAGGCAAACGACTTGGTTCGATACAAACCCAATTCTTTTAAGACTTTCCTGTCATTAACCAGTACCGACTTTGAATATTTACTGAATATTGTTGGACACAAAATAGCTAAACAAGACACAAATTACAGAAAAGCAGTTTCACCAGTGGAAAGATTGTCAATAACGTTAAAATACCTAAGCTCAGGAAATTCTTTTAGTAGCCTGTGCGACGTCTTTAAAGTATCTCCTCAACTAATTTCAAGCATTATTCCTGAAGTATGTGATGCTTTAGTTGAAGGACTTTCAGATTATGTGAAAATTCCAAGGAGTCAGGAAGGATGGAGAGAAATTGCGGATGAATATTTAAAAAGATGGCAAATACCCAATTGTCTTGGGTCAATGGATGGGAAACACATAAAACTTCAATGTCCCCCAAAAAGTGGAAGTGATTATATAAACTATAAAAAATATTTCAGTATTGTGCTCTTTGCTTTAGTAGATGCTGATTACAACTTTTTGTACGCTAATGTGGGATGTCAAGGTCGGATTTCAGATGGTGGGGTTTTTAATAATTCAGCATTAGGTCGATTGTTAAATGATAATGAATTGAATATACCACATAAAACCCCTTTACCCGGAAGGAATCTACCAGTACCGTATTTTTTTTGGGTGATGATGCGTTTCCTCTGCAACCCCATATTATAAAGGCTTATGATGGTAATCACACAATGGGATCATCTAAGAGGGTTTTTAACTATCGCGTATGTCGAGGGCGAAGAGTAGTTGAAAACGTGTTTGGGCAGTTAACACACAAATTTAAGATTTTTCATAGTCCTATTCAGCTAATCCCAGAAAAAGCTACTACTGTAACTTTGGCGTGTATACATTTATTTAATTTTATCAAACGAACTGCTGCAACTCAGCAAAACGAATACGATACTGAAAGTAATCAAGGAGAAGTCTTTCCCGGTGAATGGCGTAGACATCTTGAAAACGACAGTTGCTTAGATAATATGTCAGGAGAAGACAATCAAACCTCGGATACTACAGTGACCGCTGAGGATACAAGAGTGGAGTTGACTCATTATTTTCTTTCTAGTGTCGGAGGATTAGAATGGCGATATAACCAATAACTCAACTCATATAATCAATATTATTTTTAATCATTAAGTAGTCCCATGTATTATCCATTAAATCTAAAATCGTAAATTACACATAGTGAGATACACTTTTATTGTGATTCGTATAATAAAGTTTTAAACAAAATAAGAAATGTGTTTTTGTAAACCAATAACATGATATTAACTATTGGTAACAGTAGAAGTGTCACTAAACTAAAATTAAAACCTTGCTATTCCTTTCGCACATATGTCAAGCTCTACTCGTGTGAAGGGAATAGTCAACACTAATTTTAAATTTAACTTTAATGGGGCTACCTACAGCTACCTTTATTATACCAAAAAGAAAATTAAATATTTATAACATATTTTGAAGATTACTTTATAACACTATCAGAAGGATTTAGAGCTAGGTATTCTTCAGTAAATGTTTCTAGTGACGAAGGTAGAATTGTTTGTGGATCTGGGTTTGTTTGGGCAGAGTATTCAGAAGAAGTTAAGTTATTTGTAGAAGGGCTTACAACCGTCTGTTGAAGTGAAGATGCTGTATAGTATCCTGGATGACTGTGTGAACTAGAAACACTACTTGGTCTTGCAAAATCCGTAAATGTATCGGATCTATATCCAGTTTCGGCTTCAAATATTATATTGTTGATCCGATGTCTCACAATAGCTTTCATTTGTCGATCCATTTGTCTTAACTGACCCGCAATATAATCTCCAAATAAACCATCCTCATCTTTTGTCACATTTGGTCGTTGGGAGACATTCTTCATAATATTCAATGCTTCGGATATCAACTCTTTATTAGGGTTGATTTAAGGACGTTTATTTCGTTGCCAAGTTGTATTTTCTGGCGACATCTGTGGTAAATCATTTTGATTTGATTGTGAATCTCGTTGTGAATCGTGGCTCGTCGACGGTGTGTCCTGCGATAAAAGACGAAAAAGACTGCCCGTTTAGCCGTTTTACTTTTATTTAATAAAAAATAAATAAGTATATCTAGTCAAAATCAACATTTATTGTGTATTTTTTATTATGGATTTTATTAAAGGCACTGAATAAGTCTTCAACATTTCAATTATTTTTTTTCAAACACATTTTTTTTTACCTGAGTGGCAACTATTTTGCCAATGCCCGGGAAAGGGTTAAAATGTAAATACAAAGATACACTAATAAATAAACTAATATAATTATATGTCTATGGGGCCCTAGTTGCCTGATTATAAATAAAAAAAAAATTAAATCTTTACTTACAGTATCGGTTGTTCCAGTAGGCACATTTTTGTTCTGCAGAAAATTTAGTGATTTGTAGGCAAACCATTTACTATGATAAATATCATCAGTACCCGCACCAGACTTATTTGAATTATCTTCTTTTTTTTCTCTCGGTAATAATGACTAGTTAAATTTTTTATCTTTCTCTCGATTTCCGGAACATCAGTAGCAAATTCACTGGCAATTTCATTAAATGCGTCGTAACGCTTTGGCTGGCTTTTGTAGTCACGGTTTTTTGGGTTCCATAATATTTATTTTAAATGATAGAGGTCTATTAGTTTTATAAATGTTGCATCGTCCCACTCCATATTGGTTAGTTGATAAAAAATAAAAGTGCCGACACTTCACAACAACAGAGAATGAATAATTGATACGTCACTACTCTATGAAAGCCGGCGGCCAACTGACTGAGTGAGTGGAGAGGGATGCCGTCGGCATCGGCATGCTGCCCCGCCGGCTTGCCCGCGCGGGCGCAAGCCGGCGGCATGATTGTAAAATATAAGGCCGGCGGGTTGGGCCGGCGATCCGTGCCGCCGGGTCAGCGGCTTTGGTGTGTAGACCGCTTAACACACTGTACACGATCACAAAGAAAGTCCTTAAAGATGGAATGCGCTACACCACGAATTCCTGCTCTTTCTAGCTTGTCAAGGAGAGAGGGAATCGAAACAGTGTCAAATGCCTTGGCAGGGTCAAGAAAAACACCAATACATTTTTGTTTATTATCAAGCTTAGTGGTAACATAATCAACCAAGTCACTGACAGCATCTGTACTTTTTCCCGACCTAAAACCATATTGATGACGCGACAGAATATTATTCTTTTCTAAAAAATTCATCAACCGAGTATTTAAAACTTTTTCCAAAATTTTTGAGAGTGCAGGCAATACAGATATAGGCCGGTAATTATTTATATTATCTTTAGAGCCACTTTTATGTACTGGAGTTATAATGGATTTTTTTAAAACTTTTGGGAATATACCTTGATCTAGACAAATATTAAATAATTTAGTTAAAGGCGGAACAAGAATATTTCTAGCTAGCTTTAAAAGTTTGCTAGAGATAGAGTCCCAGCCTACAGCGCAGTCATTTTTAAGGTTGATAATAATAGACTCTATTTCCGCTTCGTCGGGTGGAATGAGAACGCAGGAATTGAGAACACAAGGTACATTGAAGTTGTACCGATAGTTTTCGGTTTTGTCTTGACTTATTTTGTTTGCCAAATTTTTACCAACGTTTGAGAAAAAATCATTTATACTCTCAATTGTACAACACCTATTATCTATATTATTCAGCAACACTTTAGCTGGTGCATTAATAGTATTTTGATTTGTAATAATTTTTATAGCTTTCCATTTTTGTTTATTATTTTGTGCCTTTTTAAGAAGAGAGCTTTCATATTCAAATTTAAGCCTTCTTAGGAGAGAATTACAAAAACCTCTATATCGCTTATACGAAACTACCAAAATGTTATTATCCGGGTCCTTTTTAAGGTTTTTATGCAATTTATCTCTATGGCGAATGCACCTTAGAACTCCGGGTGTAACCCATGGCTTAAGAATGATTTGCCGCCTAGTAATCACTTTTTCATGAGTACAAAATTTTACTATCGAAGATATTTTTTCAACTAAATGTGAGGCAGCGTTATCTGCATTGCTGTTGGTGTTTATAAAAGAAAAGTCAATTGTAGACAGATTTTTAAGAATTTCATTGTAATCAATTTTTGTATTATAGCTTACTTTATGAGTATAATCGTTATTAAAAGAAGGGTTTAGAAGCACAGGACTGTGGTCAGTAACAGTTGAATTCAGAACAATTACTGTGGCAGGCAAATAAGTTTTAATCATGACATGGTCCAAACAATTATTGACTCTCGTTGGATAAGTATGTCCTGGTAGAAGACCTAGTTCTGCCATAAGATTTAAATAAGATAAGCTATTTTTATCGCCATTGTTAGGTTTAATGTCAATGTTGACATCACCTAAAAGATATATATTTTTTGCCTTAATGGGTTGAAGAACATGTTCAATCGTGTTTAGAAAACTGTCAATATTATAAAACGATGGCGATCTATATGTGGCTAATATTGCAATATTTGGTTCCGTCTTTAGCAAAAGGATGTTACCACCAATTGAATCTGGCTCCTCCACAATACAATCTATTCCAGATTTTACATAAATAATTATACCATCATTTTGGTTTAAGGTTTTTTTAGAACAATAACATGTATAGTTATCAATAAGTGGAGGAGGTTTGTGACTACTTAACCAGCATTCCGTTAGAATTAGAATATCACATTCAAGAGTAAATCTTTCCAATTGTGCCATTAACCCATCTATGTTTTTATAAACGGTTCGTATATTCTGAGTTAAAACATTTACAGATTTAGAAAAACTGACATTCTGAATAATATTATTACAGTGTTCTGCGCTACAGTTGTATGATTTTGCCACAGAGATATTATCAATATCGATTGTTAGATTTTCTATATTGATAGCCGTCTTTTTATATAAGTTATTTGGTTTTGCTTAATAAAAAATATTTCTGCAACAGCAGTTGCATCCTAATCTGGCTCTGAACAAAGAGAATAATATAATTATTATGGACTCCGATAAGTTCTATTGCTTTCTTATAATTTAGAAGACATTGAAGGCATGATAAATTGTACCTATTATATAAATTAAAATTATTAACAAAATATACCTTTAAAGTTAAATTAATGAATTTATTCTTAATTGTTTTTGTATACGGCACGAAATAGAAATAGAGATAAATAGAAAGCAATAATATTAACAAAATATAAAAATATGTCTGATACAACATAGAATCCTTGCCGTAAGTATTTTCGTATATTTTTTTATGTGATAATTTAATAAATTGCATGTAAAGTTTAATTGAAATGTTAATTTTTTTCCGTGAGGATTTTTGTTAAATAAGTAATTTTTGTAGTGTAAAAATATGTATGAAGTGTAATAGTGTATTTGTGTAATGTAAATCGCTAGTACTATGATAAAGTAAAATAAAGGAAATATTAAAGAACAGTAAAATTTAAAATAAATAATAAAAATAAATGTTAATTCTAGTCATTGAGTCTTCCTTAAATTTTCGAGATCGGCTTCACTGTTAATTCGTATCTGGCTGGATTTTTCATCTTTGCGTTGGTAAACAGTTCCGTTTAGAGTCCAGCAGTACATAAAACTGTGTGATTTTTTGAACGCTCTTGCAAGTTGAAATAATTTTTGGGTCTTTTGAGTTAAAGTTTCTGATATAAACACTGGTTTCTTTGGTTGTTGCAGTTGTAGGTGAGAAGTATTTAATTTCTCATCTCTTGGTTTGTTTTTATTAAAACTTTTTACCGCTCTAAGTATTTTTTCCTTGCTAATAACAGAGTTTAGTTCCACTATAATCGGACAAGAACTGTCCTTGGAGTTCAATCTATATATTATATCTTTCAATTCGGAGTCTTCTATACTGATATTAACGGCCTTTCCGGTCTTTTTAATAATGTTAAACAAAAAATCTTTTGTTTCACCCGTTGATTTAGGAATATTTCGTACTACAATCCCCGATGCACGCATTTTACGCTCCATAGTTTCCAATCTATCCTCCATTAAAGCCATGTGCCGTTTGTCTTCTTTTCTTTGTTTTTCCAAATTAGCTATTATTGTAAGTAAATCATCATATTTGTTAGACATATGCTCCACACTTCGTTTTAACTCATAATTTTGCTCTTTGAGGTCTACAATTGTACTTTGTAAATTATAGAAGCGCGTTTCCTGTTCCTTAGAGAAATTGGTAAACATATCTTTTATCAAGGACGTGATGCTGTCATCTCCTCCAGGGTGGGTTCGTTTTTTTCTCTCACTGACAGTCGTCTTAAGAGTAGTTAAATCAGGCGCAGCAGGTTACTGTGATGCATAAAACTAATTTCATTTGTTGTTATAGTGGTAGCACTGTACTCTGCACTACTGAACGTGGGCGCTATTGGTGTGGTGAGAGGCGAGGGAGGGGGTGTACGCTTCAACGGCATTGTGATTGTGTTCAAATGAATGTACTAGGATAGCAGAATTAAACAATTAGTGACACTTTTCAAATATACCTCCTAAGGGTCAAGTAATCTGGACGTCGAGCGATGAGTTCGTACAAGTTAAAGTTCCGTCCACCTATGCAAGACCTCTTCATAAGCAGAGTGCTTAAAGTATATTTATCCTTTTTTTTTTAAATAGACTGGCGTGTGTTGTATTATTAAGTGCTCCTCTTCCAACTTTTTGTGATATCGAACAATAAGTGGTTAACTCACACATTTGACGTAGAACGGTTTGTTAACACAACTTCCTCAGCAAACTGTGCTCCTAATATTTCAAGTTTATTTGTTTAGTTTATAAAATAGAGAAATTTGTATGCATTACGTACTTAAGTGTACGTAATGCATACAAATGCACGTCCATTTACTTTGGAGGTCCGGGAGGAAGGGCAAAAAAAAAGGGAAATAGATGGCTTTTAAAGACTCTATATTCTGCGTTGTAGTACGCTGCACAATCTTCAAATTGGTCCTTCTTAGGAGATTAAAACGAAAAATACTCTTTGGTAAATATATTGCAATATATTTGATAGTCAGCGTAAGGAACCTTTTCTACTAGACATTAATTTTGCAACATAAGTTCTATGTAATTGCGCATTAGAGAGACCTCCTTCAATGTATTGTCGGCTGGTACTAGCTCGACAGTAGTGACTATTTATTCTAGGAATAGAATTAATATGCGCTTTAATCCCATTTATGATTGTGGTATCTAGCTTTTTGTGGTTCCCATGCTTCCCACTTTTTTCATCTACCAAGTAATCTCCGATTTCAGATTTTCGTTGTTCTATTCCATTTTATTACAGTTCTTATTGGTCTGTCAGATATACCTATTTATGTATTTAAAAAAATGTATTTGTTCTCTGTCTATTTAAAATTAAAATGCATGGTTATCGTCTTTTCTTGTACCTCACTCGCAACTATAACGATATTATCGCAATTACATGTTTTTTGATAAATTGACGTTGTTCTTCCAGTAATTTACGAAAATCAATCGACGCTTTTCTCTACTAATGTTGTCAGAATCTTCAGCTTACACCTATCAGAACATGCTTGTTTAATTTCTTTTTCTGTCATTGGTTTCTGTGACTTGGATGTAGATACAAATGCTTTTCCAGCGTTTGTTGATGCTTTAACTTTACTTTTATCAATTCTTCAGGTACAATTTTTCTTTTTCTTCCTTTTTTGTTTTTTCTTGTTCAACTTTTACTGTTACTATTTGGTTTTCTTCCATTGCAACTGTTTCGTCGACTGAAGATGTTGAGTAAAGTGCCAGATCTTCATAATGAGGGTCAATAGTGTCGTCAGACGTAGAATCTTTTTGACTATCGGGGTAGGTATTCACAGTTAGAAGAACTATCATCACCATTTGATTCCGGTATTATTTTGTTAAAAGAAGAAAGTAGGTGGTAAGACAGTAGGATGGTTAGCACTTTCTATTGACTCTAGATAGCTTTCAAGATTCCACATCAATTCTGCTCGGTCCAAGTTGATCATTCCGCATACCGAGCATAATTTCTGAGTTCGAAAAATCATTAGTTTTAATTTTAACGGGGCTTGCTCCATGTCGATTAATTCACATACATTAGATGTAGAAGTTCCATTGCTAGACCTTTATTTTCTATTGCAGATGTATGCGCTTGAATTGGCTCTAAATCTGAAGTAACTTCTATGATTCCAGAAAATGTTTCAGGTGGAATCGTTTCATTCAGCGGTCTTGGATTTTCATCACGAATCTCGTTAGATATAATCTTTTCAAAATTTTCGCGCCTCTATTCATCCTAAAAAATAATAATTGAATAATTCCAATTAAAACAATTCGTGATAGGCTCGCGAAAGTATTTTTAAAATCGTCTCAGTAGGTATTATGGAGATTATTCACTACAAAATCACAAACTAAGAAAAATAGATTAGTGCATAGAAGAAACTTCATTTTTAGATAATTAACGCAATAAATCAGATATCTGAACATTCACAGTCATAATATTTCAAATTATAACATTTTTCCAATAAGAATCATTCTAATGTGTACAAATTATATACGTGGTGGAAGCATGCTGCAGCTATATTAGTAGTATAGTTGTAGCACGAATGGGTCGGCTTGACCGGGTAAGGACCACGCTCTCACAGAATAGCAGCTTAAGGTAAAACATACGGTCTGTTCTTGGCCATTTTCCTGTGAGACGGCGCTGAAGTCATCATTTTTAGTTTATTTGGGTTTTTGTGAAATTGGAACATTATTAAGTCATAGAAGTAGCTACCGCGGTAACCCTACCGCGGGACTCCCTACCCAGGGAGGGGAAATGGCGTTCACTTAAGGAAACATGATGTATTTTTTATTTATTTTTTTAAATTATTTATTATAAATCATAATTAAGAAAAGAAACTAAGTCTATAATTATCGAGTAATCAACAATTTAACAACAAAAGCACATATCTTTAACCTACTAGTAGTAGGAAAACATTATTAAAAAAACATGTTTGAGCGGCATTGCCCCTGACTTGGGTAATACCGCTCAGTATACGGGATAATAACGCTCAAATATGTTTTTTGGAATATAACAAGTATGATACATTTTAAATTAAAAAGTTTTAATGAGATCAACCTTATACAATAAAAGTAAAGTCTACAATAACAAATTAGCATCATTCATCTCCATTCGTACGTAAGATTAGCCTTTTTCAATTTAACAAATATAGTAAAGTCTTCGATGTCAAATCAACTTCAATTATTATAATGTTATATAAAATAATAATTATTATTAGAGGTAAGACAAATTAGAACTAGAAATATTTTATTTTTGGACACATAAATCATAGATGTATCCTGTACCTACCCTGAACATATAGCATGATGTTTCATATGTTTGTTCTCCTTCTCTTTGACAACTTTTTTTGGTCTTGATTTATAATCTTTTGCAGTCTTATTGAGTTTCGCTATTTTTTTCTTTTCTTTATCCTCAAAAATAATTTTCATAGCAGTCGCAGTTAATATGGTAGCATGTTGTTTAAGCTTTCTTTGACCTGGCTTAGAAGATGGTGCAATAGTTGGTGTCGTTGCTATAGCAGCAAAGGATACCGGAGTTCTTTGCTCATCAACAAGTTTTTGGTTACAAGCAACTGCCAAAACAGATTCAGAGGACTGATCCTTATTTGATAGTCCTGCCAAAGGAGATGTATGTCCTGAAATTATGGCCATACTATCAGACTTCGCATCGTCAAAGTTCTTGACATTTGGGTCTTGGTTTTCAGCGATTTGTAGCGATTCTTGTGCCATCAGCGACGCTACCAGAAAATCTTGATCAGTGAAAGCATTTGGGTCCAATGGGTGAATTCCCGTTGCTCGAAATCCAGATTCTGCTTTACTTATATTCACAACTTGTACGTACGCTTTATTGAAAAGACCTGCAACATCGTATGGAATTATTTAAGACATAAAATGTGTGTTCTTGTACCTGTTGCATTCATGCCTATAAGCAGCATTCAACGGCCAATAAAAATACACGTCCAGCGGCTGTGTTCTGTGAGAACTGTGTGGTGGAATGGAAAGCATTGTGATGTGGTTTTCTTTGCAAAAATTAAAATATTGAAGGGAAATGTGACTGATGCGATTGTCCAGAATTAACAACACAGGTGATTCTTGCGTAGACATAGCAAATGCTGCGAAATGTTTGAGCCAACTGACAAATAAGTCTTCGTTTATCCAGCCATTTTTAGAGTTGGTGTATAATGCACCAGCTGGTTCATCTTTTTCTAATAAAGGCGTCATTCTATGTCTGGCAAAAATAAACATATAAATGAAGTGTCGCACTAACATGTCATGCATAGGTGTCTATAGAAGCGCCCGCAACAATTACATACCGTAGCTCGAACCGCTGTGTCACCACGAGAAGTGCACCGCCCTGCTTCCGACCGTCCGTTCGATCACAACGCAATATTTTGTATCCTTGTGGGACGATCTCTGCATTTTGTATCGATTTGTTGCAACCTGTTTCCGTAATCGCGTATAAAGCCGCATTAGAAGACACAATATTACTCCTAAAAATATCCAATTTAGTTATTAGACCTCTTACATTTTGATAAAATATATTTATTTTATTATTATTTATCAAAACTTTTCTTGGTGGATCTACGAAACCAAATCATTCATTAAATTCAGCGTTTAATCACCATACTTCAGCTTTATTCAGACCTATCATAAAAGACGAATAATCTCGTTCTGTTTTATGTTTGATTTTTTCAATTTTTATATTCACGTCCGAATTATATGGTCAGTAACCGCTTCTGGGGTGGTTTTCGGGTGTAAACGCCATACGTGCAGATATTGTTTTCGTTCCATAGCCTGTATTGCCTTTATATCTGTATTTTTTCCTATTCTCACATCTTTATATAATCTATTAGTTTTCTTATATTGTACCGTCTTCCAACCAGCTTGTTGATGATCCTCTGTTGATGATCGTTAATTGGTTCCGTACTTATTGACTCAGTACTCATTGGTGTGCTTGTTATTTTCGCCTGCGTTATATGTTGAGTCGGTTTCGTGGCTTCACCGCTGTTTATATTTTGCGTATTAGAAAGATGGCGACTATTTGTTCTCTTTTTGAATAGTGTATTGGCACTAGTGGCTTGGCTGACTATTTTAGATGAAAAAGACTTATTTATAACTTGTGGCGAGCTATTTTGTGATAATTTCGACTCTTCTTTTTCCTCTACTACCTTCATTAGTTTTACTAAATAATCAAGGTCAGTCGTGGTTTGGGAGAATTGATCTTGTAGATGTTTTATCGCATTCGCAGGTTGACTTTCCAAACGAGAAGTCATTTCGGAACAAAACTGCCTCAGTTCATACAACAATACAAAATCTAAATCTGCATCCATCTCTACCGGAGAGAACCTTCGTTGACTCCCGCGCTGGGTGTTCACATAGCTCATTGGCGTAACATTTCTACATTCCACATTTGGATACTCATTTACACAAGTACTAATTTCATTTGTGATTTTTTTCATATGTTTTTGAACAAGGCAATGTCTGCTAAAGATATTACCACTATTATAAAGATGGTAAAACACTGATTCCAAAGATGTATAATACTTGTATAACTTACAAATTTTAACACCGTTTTGTGATTAAATCTGTCATTAAAGAATGTATGAATGTTGGTAATTTTCCTTCATACCAAGGTTCTCTTCTTGAGTTTCGCATATTATTTCTTTCCTTTCCTGTTCAAGTAGCACTTGTTCATCTTTGTCTTTTTCTTTCGAGTCTTTACTAGCTGTCATATTTTTTTCTTTAGTAAAAACACCAATATCATATTCGTAATTTCTTTCAACGTGTCATTCTCTTTGATTTCTTCGAATTTTTCGTCCATTTTGTTTTTTTTCCCTTTACTTTTTTTTGTTTACACCATTATCCTTAAAACATGAGGTTTTTAATTCTTGTTAGTAAGTATATTTTCATCGGTAAAATTTTCATAACTTTTTTTAATCATATTTTACATCATTTGTTGTTTTTTGTGACCTTAGTTCTTCGTTGTATATTTGGAAATCATTTTCAGAGTATTCATCCGTCAATTCCTCAAAATCAACATATTCATTAATATCACAATCAGTATGTTGGCTCATGATGTCAGATACACTAGTATTGCTGTCAAGTGAAAGCTGGCGTTTTTCTTTTTTCGTACGTAAGTAAGGACTTGGCTGTTGTTCTTGTTATTGTGCTGTAAATATTGTTGTTTCAGAATCTTTATTATTGTTTACTCTTGTTGTTCTTATTTGTAAGTTTTAATGGGGCTTAGTATCGCTTTCTTACCTTTTATCGTTTCTTCCAAAATGTTCTTACCCATTGTTTCAGTTATCACTTCAGCACCTTTAGAGACACATTTCTTTTTTGTCGGTTTATTATCTTTTTGTCTTGATGTATGTTTCTTAAAAGCAATTCTTCGAATGTGCATGATGGCTCGGGTAGTGGTTGAACTTGAAGTAACTGTTGAGGTGCTATTTTGATGATAACGTTCCAGCATATATTAATGATAAGTCATCGCGCGCTCTGACTAGATACCGCGCTCCATGCAAGTAACAGCTCCGTGAGTGCGGCATCTTAATATTGTAGTGTGTATAAGACAATTTGCATGATGCTAGTGTGCGTGAAAAATTGTATATGCCAGCAGCTTAACTATTACCCGATTAATGGGAAAATTTATTTTATGCTATGGCTTAGTAGTTAAGTTCATAATTATGAATGTATTCCAGAAATACTTAAAAAGGAATAGTTTATTAATAACGAATGTATCAATATATTTGTGTATATTATGTATAGGTTTTTCTTCTGAATAAATGACATATAAATGATAAGGCCTCCTTTTTATCAGTTTAATTTTTTTTATTTACATGTCTAACTAGTATTCACAAATTATTTAAAAAAAATAGTTATATATATGGTGTAATCAAAATAGTGCTTTCTATTCTACGCGTCAATATGAACAACTTTTACTATAGATCTATCTTCCTAATCGCAAGAAAAATCAGGTTTTCCATACATTTTGAGCAAGTTTGTACGAAATTTTGTATGGAATAACTGACATTGATATATTTTTTATAGGATCGGGGTGACAAACGAGCACTCAGTCCACCTGATTGTAAGTGGTTGCTGTGGCCCACAGGCATATACATCTATCCTCGGTTAAGAATCAAAATGCAGATGCATTGCAACCCCTGAAGACTAAGATGGAATGCCTCGTTTCCAGTAAAAAGTGTATCCGGTTCTCTACACTCACCATAGGAAACACAGCAGCGTTAAGCTCCTATTTTACACTGGTATTCTGTGAGAGCGTGGTCCGTCCCCGGTCGAGCTGACCCATTCGTGCTACAACTATACCAGTGAGCTAGCCAGTAGCTGCAGTATGGGTCTATCACGTATAAATTGAAAATTTCGAAGATGATCCCATAATAAAAAAATATTCACGTTGACGGGCAGAATCATTCCATAAATTATTAAGTACTATTTTGTTACACCTTTAGTTAGTATATAAGACTGGGGAAAAAGTTTCTTCGTATATTGTATACAAATTCAAGACGTATTTGTTTTAAAGTTTTATTACATTTAATTATAATATATATGGGTCCATTCTGTTCGATAATTTTTTACCATCTTGTAGGTAGTGAAATAATAAAAAATAAACGTTGCTGTAGAAATCTTGGGATTTTGATTAAAAAATGCGACAAATAGTTTTATTTGATATATTCAATACCAGAGATTTGAAGGAACATGGATTTAGTCATCCCATTTATAATGGAAAAAAAATTATAAACTTAAATATTAAAACCTCCAGAGAGCTTTCTTTTAAAGAACAAAAGAAAATAATGACTAAAACTTCTAAACCAGTTTTAAGTACTCAAGCAAATACTGGATTTTTAGGAATGTTAGTGTGTATTGAAAGTCTCAAACAGATAACTAATCTTGTGATCTGGTGTTATCATGATGAAAGACCACTCCTTTTCTGATTATAAATGCCAGACGTTTCTTTTTCTATTTCTTGCTTGTCTCATTATTTATTGGTAGTAGAGATCCGAATCGATGGTTTTACCCGGCGGTAAAAGCTCATGATAAACTTTCAATACCACCATACACACAGCATCATTTTATTTCGTGTTAATCCAGGTTTCGGTTTAGTCTGCAAACAAAACACATATCACATACAGAAAAAATCACGTTTCTTGTATGGTCTTCATACAAGAAATGTGATTTTTTTGGGTCCTTTAATATTTTACTTGTTTTCTTTTTTATTTTATGTTGTTATAGCAGCAAGATAGATACACATTCTGTGAAAATTCCAAGTATCTACATATTACGATTCATAAGATACAGCCTACTGACAGACAGACGGAACGATAGTGGAGACTTGGGTCCCGTTGATACTCTTTGGGTACGGAACCCTAATAAATGGCAATTATGTCATTTGAGCAATACTACAGAAATAAACATTAAATAATATAGAATTAGGTTATATTATAATTAGTTTAATATATTATATTATAAAATATAGTTAACAATAAATTCACATATAAGAATCTCAGCCGCGGGGAACTTTATTTTTGCATTCGCGTCAACACTGAATAGCGTCATTGATATTTTGCAAAGAGATTTAAAATATATATATACCTAATCAGGTCATAAATTCTGTCACGTTTAATTTAAAATAATTGAAACAAATTTATTCATTATGTAACCATTTATATACCAAAATGAACTTAACAAAACATAGATTCTTACGACACTAAAGTTTATTCAAAATGACCTCCGTGATTTTGAATACAGGCCTTCAATCTGCGCGGCCAGTCGTCTATCGCAGCACGAACGAGGTCCATGTCAATATCGGCGGCTGCCTTAATCAAGGATGTCTTGAGTGACTACAAATTGGGATGAAGCTTTGAGCACGCCTTTTCCTCCAAGTGTTGCCATATCTTGTAATCTAACGGATTCAAATCTGAACTGGAGGAGGGCCAGTCTTCGTGCCGGATGAAGTCGATTTCACGCGCCGCCAGCCAGTCTTGTGTGCTCTTCGCTCTATGAGCTGGCGCCGAATCTTGTTGGAATACCCAGTGCCTGTTATTGAACATGGTATGAGAAACAGGTTCCACAAGGTTCGTCAGGACTGTATTTTTATACACAACTGCATTCGTTTTTACACCTTTCTCACAAAAATGTACCGCTGTTAAGCCCTAATAAGAAACTTCCAACCATACCATGAGCGAGAATGGAAAATGACCTCGTTGGACACGCGGAATACAGTTGCTCGCTTCTTCACTACTGTGTGCTTAAATCATATTATTTTGTTTGTTGTAGCTCTCTTCTACGGTAAAATTTTTTTCATACGAAAAAAGAATTTCTCGATATTTTTACCCGCGTACCGCTTCAACAAAGCGCGGCATCTCTTCAGTCTCAGGTCCATTAGACGAGCATTCAAACAATGTCCTGTTTTTCTTCGATATGCCCGAAGCCCTAAGTCTTCATTTAACACTCTTTTCACCGTGGTTCTACTTAACCCCATCTGAAGGGCCAACAGTTTCAGCTTACGTTTGGGATTTCTTTGAATTCGTGCCTTCACAGCTTTTATCACTGCTGGAGTCCTAACAGACCGAGGGCGACCACTTTTTGACCTGTCATCTACACTAGAGTCTTCATTGTATCGTTTGATGGTACGATAAACGAATCTTTTGGTTATATTCAAATTTTTCAGTATGTCAAAAATTTGAATTGGCGCGTAACCGCAACGATGCAACGCAATAACTGCAACACGGTCTTCTTTAAGCGTCCACTCCATATTTGAAAATGAGTAAAATTCTAAAAAGTAAGTATACAGTTTTGTTTTCATGAACAATTCGAAATTCGAATTCAATAAACTTTTTTGTGGCCAGCATTCTAAAAGAAAAGTTTTTACTGTGTGACAATACTTATGACATTGGGCATTGGGAAAATTTATATACAAAAACTTTAAGCTCGTGCGTGTGTGACGCCCTCTAGCTAAAAATAGCAAAACTACTGTATCATTTATTAAGACAACATTTTAGCTTTAGTAGCTTAGCTTAGCTAGCTTTAGTAGGTGACGCTTAAAATATAGGATCGTTTTAGGAATGTTACCCTTTCGATACCAAAGTATCGATAATGTTGTTGAAGGTTACTAAGTTTGAAATGCTTTAAAATATAATAATAGTGAATAAAATGATTGTTTCATTCTATAAATCTATTTATCATGACTTCTATCGCACGAAAAAAATCACTTTAAATTTTTATGCCTCTTTAGTGACATGAAATAAAATATTAATTTCCAATAACTAAGAATCAATTCAAACGGCAGTCACTTTGGTTGCCGCCTTGGTGGCATCTTGGATGACGTCACTCGGTCCATTAGAAGCTATAATAATAGCCTATGATTGGTCGATCGGCGTTGAAGACACATCAAGAAACGCCAAATTCAATAAGGGAGCGCCTCTATGTTTTTAAATTCGTTTCTTTTACAAAAATACACTTCAAATCTAAAATATCTAGGAAAACACTGAACTTAAAAGCAGTTTCACGATAAATCATTTTATAAATTTATATTCATACATTCATATTATAAATACGTTGGTATGTTATGTACCAATATTCTTCAAAGAGATTTATGCTCAACAACTTGAGACATTACTGACTCGGTGAAAGAAAGCATAGTGAGTAATACTGAACATTATAATCTGAAATCACGAACATGCACTAAGCAAGTGTTGTGATTAATGCTTGTTACTTCCCTGTATGTGAAGATTACTTTGCGCTACAGTAGGCTAATACAGGCTAGTATTATTATAATAAATGAAATTATTCCAGTACTTTCAACGGAATTTTTTAGAAAAATGTTTAAATTGTTGTAAATCGAACTCATAACTAATACTCATAACAACTTGTATCATTTTAATTTATTTATTAAATTCTCACTGTGCACCATTGCTATATTATGTACTAATGTACTAGAGAGGCCTTGCGGTACATCATACCTGGTACGGTGTACGGTTGGATACTCACTGATGAGTCAACACCCGTCACGAAGAGTCGGGTTTTTATCTTTCGTTAATAGTTTCACTATTTCATTTCATTACTAACCACAGATTTTTTGGTGATTTTATACTGATCCTGCTTTTATATCTTTAAGTAATTATAGTGAAAAATAACCTGTTACAATGTAATAACAGTGAAAATCACCTGTTACAGTGTAGGTAATAGATAATCTTTATTTTACTTATTCTTCAATAGCTCAGCTTCTATATTGACAAATCTTTTCAGCTATTAATTGTTTATATATACGCTTTCAAATGGTACTTTCATCTTGTTAACTCTTGGGCCCAAGAATGTATGGAGACGTCTTCTTCTCCTTTTATATTATTTAGTCAATTTCATCAGCTGCACTACTTAAAAGACATTACCCACATCAATAAAAATCGTTATTTTAATTTTTCACCTTATTTTATAACTCAGGCTTAACCTACAACTTATTGAATCTAATATCTTTAACAGTACAATTTTTTTTAATGTCACAAGCCTATGGCACTCTCCTATCACTATAAGCCAGGATCTATAATGGTTTTGTCCTTGAATACCACCAGACAATGAAACCCGGTATGTAAAAGAGAAGACTTGCTGTATTACTAAACATCAACACATCAAGTATCCTCAGCATGTTCATAAACAACACAGAAAATCTCATCATCATGCCTAAAAAAATTTCCCACCCTTTCACATAAAGTAGGCTACTTAGCATAGTTAGTATGTGCTACTGATTTTCGTTGGTATGGGTACAGTATCTTTGATTGTTTTACCTCCTTAAATATTGTAAATGATTAAATCGGCATCCTGTATATTATTTTTATCGATAACCCCAATCGATAAACGTCGTCAATCACTAACTTTAAATAAATAGTGACGTTACAGGATAACAGAGGGCGCTTAGTACAATAAAAATAAATTTTCTAGAACAATCTACTAGAAATAATAAAATTTAAAGATTATTCAGTAAATATACGTTATACTTAGGTAACAAACCAAAATCACGTTCATTTTTGCTCCATATCGTGACTTACAATATCTTAATGCACAACCGGGCATATTTTCTATAAAAATATTTTTTAAAGATATGAAAAGAATGCGTCTTAACTTTATAACGATGTCACTAAGACTAACAGAGATATATCCTATAGGACTTAGAGTAATTACACATAGAGTGATAGTGACATTCAAAATTCCGTACAAAGTTGAAGCAACAACACAATGAATGTGTGCATAAGCGGCCTGTAATTACGTTTGCCCACACGTACACAAGACAACGAGTAATGCTTGCAAGTTAATGACATTTTCCCCAAAAAGTGGGAAAAACGTAATAACGTAACGGCGTAGTATTTGTTGCGCATTTTACATGAGCGCCGGCGGTATCTAGTCAGAGCGCGCGATGATTTATCATTAATCTATGCGTTCCAGATTATTTTTATTTTTGACAAATTTTGATTTGATATTTGATTTGCCACAAACACGCGAGAATTCTGTAAACAAATAGGTATTTGGGATGGTTTGTTTTGTCACAAAACTCAATGTCTGAATATCAGATTTCGATACCTAAGGGAGCAAGGTATCCTTATCAGTGTTTGACGATTTTTGTAAACATACAGGTAGTTGGGTTGGCTGTTTGGCTACAAAACTTAAATTTTGGATACTGGGCTTTGAAATTTGCGACAGTAAGGCGTTATCATTGGTATTTACATTTTCAAGAGCATTATAAGTTGTTGCAAGTGGATTGTTAAACGAGCCAATACAAATTTCTTGTATTGACTTCGGGTTTTTTGGTGTTGATTGTGATTTTTTTTCACTTTTGATTATATCGGGGTTTGTTTCTTGCCAAGTATCTGCCAGCACTTGAATGAAATCTTTTTGGCATTTTTATGCCAACATTTCTACATTGCCACTTTACTAGCTTGCCATCCCACATTGACTTGAATACTGCTATATCAAGAGGCTGCAGCAAATGTGATGTGTGTGGCGGTAGTTTAAGAATTGTGATACGGTTTCGTATTGCCAGCTCCACAACTCTTACATGGACGTGAGTTGAGTGACCATCATAAACAATAAGAACCGGGCGCTCCTTGCCCAGATTTGGGATAAGAACTTTTTCTATATAACTATAGTAAATGTCTGTTTCCATCCCTCCTTTATCACTGGCTACATACGATAATTGGAAATCGTAATCAACACCGACAATCAACACAGACCAACCATCCACTGATCCCAAACAAATTTGCCTTTAAATACTATCAAAGGCAGCTATTTTTATTATAGTTGTGGATACCACTGTTTTTCTCGGTATTACTATTGACGCCAAAACTTCAATGGGGCCCCCATATATCTAAATTAGCAAGCAGACTTAGTTCTGCATCATATGCTGTAAGAAAGATTAGAAGTCTCACAGATATTGAGACAGCTAGGTTAGTGTATTTTAGTTACTTTCATAGCGTAATGTCTTATGGAATTTTGCTATGGGGTAATGCGACTGATATTGAAGCTATATTTGTTTTGCAAAAGAGAGCCGTACGGGCGATTTATAATCTAAATTTTAAAGAGTCCCTCAGAGAAAAATTTAAAGAAATAAACATATTAACTTTGGCTAAAATAAACATATTAAATTTAATGTATGTACATAAAAACATAATTAGCGTTCATAGTTCATACCTTAAACACTAGGAACAAACATAAGCTTGTAATGCCAGTTACTAGACTCCACAGAATTAGTAATTCATTAATGGGGCAATGTATACGCTTTTACAACAAAATCCCAGAACATGTTCAAAGTTTGTCAATAAACAAGTTTAAAAGTTTTATTAAAGAAAAACTGTACAAAAAGGGTTATTAAAACAACAAGGAATACATGAATGAAAATAACCCCTGGGAATAAGGTGATCGCCACCATGCTGGTTCTATGAAAATTCTTTAAAATTGTATATACAAAATTATTGTTACGTGAAATTATGTTTAAAAAAAAAAGTCCCGCTGGGTTTCTCGCTGGTTCTTCCCAGGACAGAGGTATTTTCCGAACCAGTGGTAAATAAAATAATGACTTTCAATAAGTATTATGTAATAATCCATATTGAATAAAAATAATTCTATTCTATTCTATTCATCAGGACTATAATACTAAGTCTACAAGACAGACATTGTAGGCTTATTTATTACGGTCCTGATAACACCCTTTGGGACCAGAATTTTAGTGAGTAGAATATGTTGTGGAAGGGAAATTACTTGTCATTTCTATAATTTATACCTAAATACCATTTTTGTAAAGTACTTTTTTTAAAGTTATGTATGTTTTTTAATTTTAATTCGTATTTTGAATAAATAAATAGAAATTTGTAATTTATTATGTTCTTTTATTCAGCTCTGGTATAGGCAACCAAAAAAAATACCTCAAATAACCCCAAAAAAAGTGCAACGTTTAAATTTTCCCGCCACAAAAATATTGCAGGTGGGCTGACTATAGATGGAGCTAGTGGGTATATATATATATATATATAAAATTTATTTTATTTTATATGAAGTTGGCGTTCTTCTCCGCTAGGAGTAATAGTGTTCTGTGACTAGAGTTGCATCAGGCACTCACAAAATATGCCACGCACTCGTGATTTCGTAGTGTAACAACTAAATTTTTGTTTGTGTCATGGCGGCGCAATCATGAGGTCTAGCGACATCTGTTATTTTTATTTGGAATCACAAAACCACAAATTCTCGCCAAAGAACATCGATTCCTGCCAGGGATGATACGTGAGGCAATTGAAATTAAAAAACACTCTAATTTCAATAGAGAGGGAGGCTGGGTACTACCACCTGCTTGGGATCCTATAATTAATAAAGTTAAAACTAAACCCAAGCACAGACTTCAAGACAAAGTAAGTTCATTCTGCGTAGAACAGACCAAAATTAATAATTAAACAACTCCGCCGTTGCCGGTCCCAAGCCCGGATGAGAAAGGAGGAGGGGACGTATCCGCCGGAGAGAGTCGGTGTATCCGGTGGACTAACACACCCACCTGCGCTAGGACCTGCGCAGTCGCGCGCCGTACGCGGGGGTGAAGGAGTCCTGGAGGGTTGAGCCGATCGTCGCTGGGGTATATAGTGGCGAGAGGCAACACGCCCTCTTTGGTCCGGATTTCAAGCTAAACGGTGGCCTTATCTGCTAGCCACAGATAGGGAAATGGCCAAGCGCCCCGTCAGAGGGTCGCAGGCGAGGGATGTGGGGGCTGCCTAGTCTTCCTGAAAAGGGGGCTGGGTGGTGGTAAAGGCCATGCTGACGGAGCAAGTGACAGTTTATTCGGGTGGTGGGGATGGGCCTTGTCAGCCCCATCTACCAGCTGGATCGAGCTCCCGATGTCGCGCTGTGAGCCAACTTCGCGTCCCTATATTCTCCCGGTAATCCTAACGCCTGAAATTCCTTTTTGCTTCTAAAGTAGGGCGTTCCCAAAGGTGCGGGCTCCATGGAGGGTGGGAAGCCGGGGGGATGAATTTTAAAAAACACAAATTATGGACAATTTAAGGCCCAATAAGAAAGAGGGAGAGGTGTCAGAGGTGCTTACCAGAGACACCAAAGAACAAAAGGGAACCGTCACTAAACCGACGGTTCCACGGACAGTACCGTCCAGCGTAGGTGCCCCCACCAAAGGGATAACCTCGCTGAACGTTTCCAAAACCAGTTCCAAGGAGCTGGAAGAGAAAAAGAAACAAGAGCCCGCAAGTGATAAAAGTGCGGAGCCACTACGGACTGACGACCTTTTCTCTGCTGCCTGGCAAGTGGTGAGCCGTAAGGGGAAAGGCAAGGCACCCAAAAAGGTGACTTGCCGACCTGACGGACCATCAGGAGGGTCTATCCCTGCAGGCAGTAGTGGAAAGGCCAAAAAGAAGAACAAGAAGCAGCGGGAAAAAGGCCGTAGAGAACGAGCCGCATTGGCTGCTTCAGATACCAAAACCAAGGAGGCTGGGCAAGCTACTGCGACTGAGGTGCTTGGCGCTGGAACCAGTAGCCGCGCTGAAGCTGGGAAGGATAAAAATCCAGCCCAAGTGGAAGTCGCGGACGCGGGAACCAGCTCTAGGATATCCGCCAGGAAGCAGCGAGCGGCCAAGCGTCCTGGGAAGAAGGAAAGAGCAGCCAAAAGGATGCTGGAAGAGTCCACCTCGCCTAGAGGTGAAGACAAAAAAGTGCGACTCGAACAGCAACCAAAGACTGCAAGAACGAGCTACGCTTCCGCTGCTAAAGCAGATTTGGGTGTGGCCTTAACGTGTGCGCGTTCAGGTCACATTACGAAGGAAGTAGCAGACGACATCCTCGTAGCAATACAGAGGAAGATGATCAGCGAGGCCTGGAGTAGCCAGGACCCTGATGCGTCGGGCCCAGTTTTTAGGGGCAAACCCGTTTATACGGAAGGTGTCCTGAAACTGTGGTGCGACGATCAGAAGGCTCTGGACTGGTTGAAGGGGAACATTGCTACCCTCGACCTTAAATCCAGCACCTTGCTGACAATAAAGAAACAGTCAGAGATACCACAAAGAGTCAAATGTGGTATCCTTATCCCTGATGCCCAGGGGGCCTGGAAAGACTCACGCGACATTGGTCGCGTGTTGGCGTACCAGAACCGCTGGGTTAACATCAGGGACTGGCTGTTACTCAAGGCAGATAAGCAGACGGACGGGTGGTTCCTCGTTGTTTCGGTGCCGGAGGATCATATCCCGACCCTGATGAAGGCCGGACGCCGTCTCGCATGTGTATGCGGGGCGGTATACGTAAAATTCCAGGGTCGTGGAGGCAAATTCTTTGATACTCCACCGAGCAAAGAGGTAGAAAACAACCCGGAAGTTATGGATACCGGAGCCATAGTTACCGGTACAGCGGAATCACTGGAGGCCAAGTCCAGTGAAGAAACGGCCTGCACAATTGAGCCGAAGCCCCCAGTGGAGATTGGGCTCAGCGGCAGCTCACTGAGTGACGAGGAGGACTGCATTTTGCCGACCACCTCCGACTCGGTGGCTGACGATGAAACCCGAGATCTTCTGGCAGGCCTATTTTTGGGCGGGGACGGGGAGGACGCGATCAATGATGGCGTGCCCTTCGTCCAAAACTAGCCTAGTGCAGGCCAACCTCCACCACAGCGAAACTGCGTCGGGCTCAATTACGCAAGTGGTTGGAGGTTCAAAGGACTGCCATAGCCTTAATCCAGGAGCCATGGGTTGGGGCTGGTAAAATTAAAGGCCTAAACAACCTAAAAGGTAAGTTATTCTACAGCTCTGAACACGACAAGCCTAGAGCGTGTATTTACACTACTAAAGATATCTGTGCACAACCTTTAACAGATTTCTGTTCTAGAGACATGTATGCCGTAGCAATACAGTACAGACAGGAGAGTAGATTAGTCGTCGCCTCGGTCTACATGCCGGAGGAAGACACTCCTCCCCCTCATGACCTCAGCAGGCTGGTGAACTTCTGCGAGAGGACCGGACTAGAGGTTGTGATCGGGACGGACTCCAACGGACATCATCCCCTTTGGGGAATGGAAAAACCAAATGAACGAGGTAAAGTTTTAGTTGAATATTTATTTAGTACTAACCTAACCATTTTAAACATAGGTTCTGAACCTACTTTCATAAACAAACGCTGTCGCACTATAATCGACCTCACACTTGCAACAGAAGGAGCAGCCAAACTAATTACGGGATGGCATGTGTCGAGAGAGGCCTCATGCTCAGACCATAGATGGATCTGCTTCGCACTACAGGTCGATATCCCCTCTACACCACCATGGAGAAATCCCCGCAAGACAGATAAAACAAAATACCTAAATAGGCTGACGTCTTTGCTAGCGGATTTTGAGGGGATAAATACTATAGCAGATCAGTCGCTCCTAGAAGAACAGGTAGCAGCTGTTACTAAGGCCATGATAGACAGCTACCATGATTCATGTCCAGAAATCACTCCACCAAGACATGCCGAGGTAAAACAACCGTGGTGGGGTAAAGAACTCGATAGAAAACGTAAGAAGGTAAGAAAAGCTCTAAATAGGGCCATGAATACCTCAATGTATGAAGACTGGCTATTATATAAGAAAGCTAAGTCTGAATACAAAAAATGTATCAGGTATCGACGCTCGATTGGGTGGCGTAAATTCTGTGGCAACATAGAAACCTGCAAACAAGCAAATAGGATTAGGAATATTCTAGCTAAACAGAACACGTCGGGATCCATGTCTCTAAAGAAACCCGACGGTAGCTACTCAACATCGCCGGATGAAGCCCAACGCATCCTAATTGAAACGCACTTCCCAGGTTGCTGCGTAACCCAGGAGGCAAACCGGCATGACGACATACTGACATCAACAGCAGAAGACTGGAATTTAGCACAGAGAGTGGTAACGATGGACAAAATCCATTGGGCCATTCACAGTTTCTTCCCCTATAAGGCGGCAGGACCCGACGGCATATTCCCGGCACTCCTACAGTGGGGGGGTAAAGCCCTAATAGTCAGACTTGCTGCCATAATGCGAGCCTGTCTTGCTCTTAAATATGTTCCTAGGGGATGGAGGGAAGTGAAAGTTACATTCATACCCAAACCAGGTAAGAGCGACTACACTGACCCTAAATCCTACAGGCCCATTAGCCTCACATCCTTTCTCCTAAAGACGATGGAGAGGATGTGTGAAAGGGAATTAAGGGGGTCGGCGCTAATGAACTTACCACTACACGACAAGCAACACGCCTACAGTCTAGGCAAATCAACAGAATCGGCCCTTCATAAGGTAATTACAAAGATTGAAGAGGCCATCCAAAACAAAGAAATATGTCTAGGTTCCTTCATAGATATAGAAGGTGCTTTTGACCGAACGAACTTCTCCAGCATAAAAGGTGCACTCGGTAGACACAAAGTTGAACCGGCACTGATCGACTGGATAGTTTACATGCTCAGTACACGAATAATAAAGATTGCTGGTGAATCTCAACCAATCCAAATTAAGAAAGGCTGCCCGCAGGGTGGGGTTCTCTCACCTCTCCTGTGGAATATGGTCATTAATGAACTCATCAGCAAATTAAATGACAATCACTTCTACACAGTAGGTTATGCTGATGACCTGACAATACTGGTCTCTGGAAAGACAGCAAGCATAGTGTGCGACCTGACCCAAGCGGCTCTCCGTATAGTGGAGAGATGGTGCAGGGAACACGACTTAACCGTCAATCCAAATAAAACGGTTTTAGTTATGTTCACACAAAAACGAAAGCTGAATAACTATCATCCTCCAAGTCTTTTTAGCACAAAACTCCAGCTATCCTCTGAGGTAAAATATTTAGGTCTTACCTTGGACAGCAAACTTAACTGGAATAAACACATAGAAAACAAAATCAACAAAGCTAGTATAACTTTCTGGCAATGCAGAAACATGATTGGCAAAAGATGGGGATTGACGCCAAAAATCATACTGTGGCTTTACAAAACTGTAATTCGGCCCATGATCACATACGGCGCTCTGGTATGGTGGACCAAGACAAATGAAGCCACCATAATTAAAAAGCTTCAGCGCTACCAGAGACTGGCATGTATGGCTGCCACAGGCTGCATGAGAACTACGCCAACAGCAGCCTTAGAAGCGATGCTGGAGCTAACTCCGCTTCATCTACATATACAACAAGAAGCGACTTTAGCTGCCATCAGACTCAAAACCCTAAATCTTTGGAGTAAGAATAGTGTCCCTCATACAGGCATAATTGATAGAATTCACTCAAAAATTCCTATCCTACAAGCCAAATACGATAGGATTCCTAAACAATTTGTTTTCGATAAGAAATACAAGATACAGTTAAATGAAAACAGCCAGCCGGAAGAATTAAGCCCAAAAGAGCTTAGAATTTTCACCGATGGTTCTAAAACAAATGAAGGTGTAGGTTCTGGAGCTTTCTCTGAAGACCTCAATATTCACATATGCACACCGCTGGGTACCTATAACACGGTCTTTCAGGCGGAATGTATGGGTATCATTCAAGCGGACATAGCAATAGATGCTAGGAAGGTTAATGACTTCCCCATCAGAATACTGACCGACAGTAGGGCGGTACTCCAAGCCCTGAGATGCAATGTGGTGAACTCGGGACTAATATATGAATGCCATCAACGATTAAATGAGGTATGTAAAAACAACAATGTGACCCTGCAATGGATAAAGGGACACAGTGGATCCAGAGGCAACGATGCAGCAGACGAACTGGCTAGAAGAGGATCGGCTTTGGCCACTATAGGGCCGGAACCAATCACACCAATCCCCTTTGGTAACGTTTGTTCACTGGTACGTAGACACTTCACTAATCAACACGCTCAGCTTTGAAAAAATCTAGTAGACTGTAGACAAGCTAGGGATGCCCTGCCTGAAATTAACAGTCGCTTAACAAAAGTTTTAATGAGACTGAACAAGCCGCAGATTAGGATAGTAACAAGTGCTATCACAGGACACGGCACCTTTAACAAACATTTATTTACTATAGGTGTTACAGATAGTCCCCTGTGCAGGGCATGTATGGGGGAGGAAGAAACGGCGGCCCACGTGCTACTGAAATGTCCGGAGGTCGCTACATACAGGGCTAAACATCTCGGCACGCCGGGATCACTCCCCGAAGTTGCATGCAACATCAAGGGCCTGTTGAGCTTCTTCGGAGAGATCTCATGGCTCGAATAATCACATTATTCCTGCCCACACGCAAAATACGCGCATAGACGTGGAGTTGCGGAAAACAGCCCGTCGTAAACTAAACTAAACTAAACTAATAATTAAACAAGCTGAAGGTACTCCGGGTTAACTCTGACATCGGGACGTCAAAGTCCCACGTGACCATGGGTTCTGTAAAGTACCTGAAACGTCGGGAATTTATAAAAATAAGTTAATTATCATTACGCCCTCACTGAATTCATTACGCCCTCACTGAATTCATTACGCCCTCACTGAATAACGCACTTCAACTCGCTCAAACTATTTAAGTCTACCGTACGTATCTAAAATTTATTTTGTCTCTTGACTGGCGGCCTGCGTTTAAAATGTCTACGACTTGCAGCGGTTGTAACAACAAAATTCACAATCTTGGCTTCATGAAATGTTCCAAGTGTAATAAACTATATGACTTAATATGTCTTAATATAACGGAGGAACACTTTAACACACTTTCGCAAAAGTACAGAGATGAATGGATTTGCCCATCATGTGTTTGCTCCCTACCAAAAAAGAGTAACCTGTTAACGCCAGTGCGTTCCCCAGCGGCTTCCCTGAATGACAAATACACAATGAACCTCAATGTCAACACCACAAGAGGGAATAAACAAAAATTGAAAAGCTCTGAGCTGCTTTCAAACGAAGACGTCGACTTAACTACATTAATTTCGGAAATACGCGACTTCAGGGACGAAGTTAAAGACATAGTACGCCAAGAATTGAAAGTGCAAACATCAGCTATTACCAAATGCTTTGAAGAGAGGCTAGGCGAATTATCGAAGACACTTGAGTCTAAAGACTTGGAAATCAGTTCATTAAAATCATTTCATCAAAATCAGTTACAGCAACAAATCGCCGTCCAAGACCAACACTCGATGCGAAATGAACTGGAGATTATTGGTATGCCTGAAGAAAACAATGAAAATCTCACGCATATCGTTCTCGCTACTTGTCAAAAGCTCGGAGTACAAGTATCCGAAAATGAACTGGATGAAGTGGTACGTGTAGGCCCTAAACGATCCTCAGGCTCAAAATCATCTATGCCCAACTACAAACACCCGCGCCCAATCATAGTCAAACTACTGCGACATAAAAAGAGGGATGAGCTTATAACGGCAGCCAGGGCCAGGCGAGGCTTGTCATCTGAGAACATTGTAAATAGCTCACCACAGAATATTTATATTAACGAACGGCTCACCAAGTCTAATCGCTATTTATTTCGAAACTCAAGACTGCGAGCAAAGAACCTGGGCTTCCAATTCTGTTGGGTACGCAACGGAGGGATCTATATTAAACAAGCAGAGAACAAACCAGCTATCCGTATTTTTCCCACGAAGACCTGGATACTAAAATTGGCCCCGAAAAAGCAAACGAACTGTCCTAAAAGTGATATTTTATTTTTTGTTAAATTTACCGTAATCAAACACAATAGACTTATTACAATTTCTATTACTAGAACATGCATACACACTTTCACACACAAATGCACCACACCAACATCACACTACACAATCATCATTCCCGATTGTTCTGGCTCTCAATTAATGACTACTGTCCAAAATCACTCTTGCAGTTAGTAGAATTATTTGTTATTATTAAGCGAAAAAATGTGTGACTTTCATGTTGACATAGACGAAACTTTGACAGTAAAGTGTCATTCCATTGAGAGCCTAGAGCAATGTCGTAATTTATTACCCGTAGGTGTCGACTTTAAAGTTTTAAATGTCAATATTAGGGGCCTCCAACACAATTTTGACGGTTTTTTGATTTCGTTAGCCCGACTTAATGTTGATCCAGATGTGGTTATACTAACGGAGTGTTGGCTTGGTGTAAACCCCACGATTCCACAAATTCCAGGATATATTTCCTTTTACACAAAAAATAACCTTAATAAAAGTGGAGGTGTCACCGCATATGTTAAAGATTTATGGAGTGTAATATCTTCAGAACCGTTAAGTGATCAGTGCGATTGCCTAAACTTAAATTTAAATAATCAAATTACTATTCTAGGGATATATAGGTCTCCCTCTATTAAGAATGTGAATAACTTTCTAGCCTTTCTCGATAAATCATTATCGGAAATTAACAACAAGCATGCCGTGGTGTTGACAGGTGACTTAAATATAAATATAAACGGAGACCCACTTGATGATCAGTGCTCCGAGTATCTATGCTTGTTAGCAAGTCATCAACTGCTCTCTGCTATCTCTGAGCCTACCAGGGGCTCGGCCTGCCTGGACCACATCTTCGTTAGGGGTACAGATTCTGCTGTTGGTATAGTGTGCCATGCAGATCTTACTGATCATGACATTTGTTTACTTGGTACTACTATCAACCAGGCGAATCACCCATCTCGAAACCACGGTAAGTTAAAAATGGATTTTAATCGGATTGTTAACAAGCTTGAGTCGACTGATTGGTCATTGATAATGAATATGGAAGACGCTAACGAGGCAGCTGATAATTTTAACTCAATCTTAGAAATGGCAATAAACGAAAACACAAGTTATGTGGTGCCCAAACGATCAGAACGAGTTATAAAGCCATGGATAACTCCAGGCTTAATGAGATGCCAAAAACACCGTGACAGTCTCCATCTCAAAGCCAGGAGAAACCCTTACAATACATTTATTCAAATAACTTATAAACGTTACAGAAACTTCCTTTACGCGCTACAACGAAAATTAAAGACCGAATACGAGAATAGCCAAATTCAGCAAAATAAAAATAACCCAAAAAAATTGTGGAAAACGCTCAAAAATATATGTAATCTCTCACGTAACACTACCGAGGCTACTGAATTGTTGTCCGTAGACAAAGACCCAGATTCTTCTTTAAACGCTTGTAACGAGTACTTTACTAGAGTTGGCAGAGAACTGGCTGATGACACGCTCAGTAGATTAAACACCCAAGAAGACCTGTTAGCTGCAGAATACAAACCAAGAGTGCTTTGCAAGGACTCCCTTTTTCTGCAGCCAACGGATCCTTATGAAGTTGGTACCCTAATTGACCAGCTAAAAAATGATACTGCACCAGGTATCGACGGCTGCACCCCAAGGTTAATTAAACACATAAAAAACACAGTTCTGCAACCACTTACCCACATATTTAATCTTAGCTTGTTATGTGGCATTTTTCCTAATTGTTGGAAATTAGCAGTTGTTACTCCAATACACAAAGATGGGGATAAAAACTGTCCTAGCAATTACAGGCCCATATCTTTGCTAAGTATATTTTCCAAGTTACTGGAAAAAATTGTAAGCAAGCGCCTCACCAACTTTATAGAAAATAATAATCTGCTCTCTGTAAATCAATTTGGCTTCAGGAGGGGTAAGTCCACGGAGGATGCGGTAGTCCTACTGACAGATGCTGTGTCTAGATATTTGGACAATAAACGCAGCTGTTTAGGTATCTTCCTAGATCTTGCTAGGGCCTTCGACACCGTGTCGGTACCTATACTACTGCGGAAGCTTGAAACAAAAGGAATTAGAGGAGTGGCGTTGGCTTGGTTCCGTAGCTATCTCTTAAATCGGCTTCAATGCATAAGAGTGGGCTCACATACAAGTAAGCAATTAAAAATCAGTATTGGAGTTCCTCAAGGAAGTATTCTTGGTCCAATCCTATTCTGCATTTACATTAACGACGTCTTAGAATTACCCATACAAAGAGCTGACGTCATATGCTATGCGGACGACACAGCCATTATATTTAACGATTTAACTTGGGACAGCGTACTAGAGACGGCTCAAAAAGGCATGGTAGTGTTTATAAAAAAACTAAGTTCATAGCCTTTCACAAAACTCTCGCATCAAAACCATTTTCGCCGGTAAACTTAGTAATTCACACTTGCGAATCTGAAGTTCCCTCTTGCGGATGTAATATAATCAGCAACACAGATAACATCAGGTATCTAGGAGTGATCATTGATGATAAGCTATCATTTAAAAACCATCTAAGCCGCTTGTCGGGTAGTGTTAGGAAAACCATTTACATAATGCAAGCTTTGCGACGCTGTGCTACTAAAGAAACAATGAAAATGGTTTACAAAGCACTAACCCAATCCCTACTATACTACTGCACGCTGGCTTGGGGTGGAGCTATCAAAACAAAAATGCTTGAAGTCGAGAGGGCCCAGCGAGCAGTACTTACTTTTAGTAATGCTGTCTAAAAACTTAAGATTTCCAACTGACGAACTGTACAAGGAATGTAAGGTGCTACGTGTTCGCCAAATCTACATTTTAAAGGCAGTTATTCTAACCCACAGAAAAATAATAAATTCCCCGGATTATCTTAGCCTGTGACAACGTCGGATCTTTCGAGTACCGATTCCCAATCCACACAGTAGCTTTATCAAATAACAACCTGGTTGCTACATGCTTCTTATCAGGAAACGGAAAACTTACTTTCCTTTCATAGTTGACCCTATACATGCACACGCGTAGACTTACACTCACTCACACACAAGCGCAAGCATGCAACCCCCCCCCCTCATACACACAAACACACACACACACACACGCACACGCACGCGCACACGTAAATTAGCTGTTTTTTTTTTCTTTCTTTCATGCATTAATTTATACAAAAAAAAATGTTTTCTTTTCTCTTTATTTTAATTTAATCGGAGTTCTATGTATTCATCGGTGTAAACGGTGTCAGTCAAGGTTCTTGGTTCCTGCGATACAAGCCTAGAGCTTAGTGCAGAAACCAGTGTATTGCTTAATTATGTAATGTTTTTTGGTTAAATAAATACATTTTCTATTTCTAATTAAAGGCGATAGAATCCGCAAAAGTAGTTTTATTCAATGTGTAGTGTTCGCGTAAATATAAGAAATCATAACTACAAACTTAATCAAAAATCATATTACCTGCCGTTACTGTTACAGTCTATTAAAGTCCATGCATTATGTATTTATTGCATTTAAATCAAATTGGATGCGCCAGTAACGTGAGTTTATTCGATAAGGATTTGTAGACTGTATTGGTACATACAACAAGCAGAGCAAGGAAAGTGGATGAGAGTGGAATGCACGCACTAACCTTGTGAGGGATTGCCTCGCCTTCCTCCCGGAGTACCAGCTAACACAGCAGGTCCGTCACGTGGATCGGCGTACGCACTCTTAGATCAGTTCTAGAATGTCACACACTCATTAACTCTCGACTTATTGTAATAGCGGAAGGCGCGTCGCATTCGCGAAATTACTAGGACTCAATGTCCGGTGATAATTGATATTAAAGAGGAGATCGAAGGACGCAATGTCCTTCATGCGGTGTGCGGTCGCGGTTATTAATCAATTACAACTAATTGTCGCTGCTTGGCGCTTGCATCGCCTTCAACGGCTATACGTGCATATAGGAAGGCTTAGGGAAGGGAGGAGTTAAAGATGTGTACCAAGTATTCTATTAGATTTATAAATTAAATTGTTAACTGCCGTTACCATTTCCTCCCGCCCTTAAAAAGTCACCTTAAAGAGAACCGTAAGATAAAGAAAAAAAAAGAAAAGAAATAGTTTTGCGTATATAGAGTGTGTATATATAGTAAGCAAATATAGAGCGGTATGTAGAGTGAGAGAGTGCGCTCAATATTTGATTTACTTGCTTGATTGGCAAACGAGAAAATGGGTACATAGATTTAATATGTCGGTTCAACATTTTATAATATGATATATAAACTTAATTGCTAATTTAAATGATATATAATTATAATTAAGATACCTGTTGTTTATTGTTTTGGGAGAGGACAAATACGAACCAACCGGACGGAGGTAGGTTCCCTTAGAAGTTTTCACGGTTACTAGTCGAACTACACCATCTTTTGAAGGACGAACAGACTGGACAATAGATATAGAAAATTCTTTATTGCACTCAAACAAACAAACATTTGTTACAAAGGCGAACTTAATGCCAAAAAGGCATTCTCGGCCAGCCAACCTTTGGTAGTGTGGTGAGATCTATGGGTAGAGCCGCAACAAAGAAAAAAAAACAATCGTTAATGGCCAAGCTAGGGGCGGTGCGTTATCATTAATCACAACTGTGCCTGGTGCGATAGGCGTAGACGGAGCGCTTCACCTCTGCCGAACTTGTAATCACGAAGATATTCTATCCTCCACTGATTCCAACTGACTGGACTAATCCATCAGTGATTATGTTTACTACACGATCATTGCGTGGAAGTACAATTAAGTATTTTTCAGTGTAATCTATAATGCAGTTTTCGAGAGGCCTACGCGGATCAATCCATTGTTAACAATAGGCCTTAAACGAATGAAAGCGGGTGATAAAGGTTTGTTACCTTTGTAGCGGCGCTGTCGTCGCGCCACAAGCGAAACACATCGAAGCCTAAATCGCAGTCACACTAACAAAGTTCCGAAGTTAAAGCAGCATATATAGAATAGCTCCGAACTACCAATCGGAGAGTTAGCCGCTCTCCGGGCAGCACAACTTGCCCGGAGAGAGATTTCCCCTTTTCCTTCCACCTGCCGCAGTGGTGACCCCGACGTGATATGACATGCAACCAACAAACCTTCGGAAACTACACCTTCAAAACTTTCATCATCCTCAAGTACCCCATTCATTCGCTCCCTAGTTGATATTGTTGCAGTCTTCACATTCTGCAAGCCATCTAGCTTTACAAAGGTTCATTGCAGCACTGGAATAATAATGCTTCCTGTTCCTTCAAGCTACTTTCTGCGCTACAGTGTACGGCACGGCTCTGAGCCTTACTGCTCGCCTCTGTTTCACGGCACTCTCGCATATTGCCTTCTTCTCGACTCACCGCCGACTACAAGGCAATTCCCTGGCACTTACAGATTCGTCAACATCTAGACTACACTATCGACCTCCGGTTTGATCAGGGGGTGATGTAGTGGCGCTGTCGTCGCGCCACAAGTGAAACACATCGAAGCCTTAATCGCACTAACAAAGTTCCGAAGTTAAAGCAGCATATATAGAATAGCTCCGAACTACCAATCGGAGCGTTGGCCGCTCCCCGGGCAGCACACCTTGCCCGGCGAGAGATCTCCCCTTTTCCTTCAACCTGCCACACCTTTATATTTATATATTCCGCTGCAAAGTATTGTTTTTTTAGAGCGCGGTGCATTATAACCTCAGATAAACTGATATCATCAGCAGTATTTAATTTCAGGATCACAAACATCCAGTAAAAAAAATATTGTTTATTTCTTTAACTTAGATCTACAAGCATTATTCTTAACAGTGGTAGAGCCACGCGGCAGCTTTTGCTGTCACACGGATGGGCCGGTTCGAACCGGGGTGGTACCACGACCTCACAGAAAACCAGCGTGAAGTAGAGGTTTACCTTTGCATTTCGCTTGGTGAGTGCAGGTGGCCGGACGCCCTTTTTACTGGAAATGAGGCATTCCATCTTAGTCCTCACGGGTGACAACGCATCTACATTTTGATTTGTAATAGAGGATAGATGTAGATGTCTATGGGCCGCAGCAACCACTTACCATCAGGTGGACTGTGTGCTCGTTTGTCACCCTTATCCTATAAAAAAAATATTTTGTGGCCAGTCGCCCAGGAAGCATGTAGTAATGCTTGTGTTGGGTGTCTCTGCTCTTCCATTGGACCGAGAATACAATATTTATTTTTAGTGTTTTTAATAACTAAACTATAGATTTTACAATATTTCAAGGGCTAGAATACTAAATGAATGATAAATTTCAGATATTTGTGTCAAAACCTTGTGCCAAAACTGCGATAAAAAATCTTGGGATCTGTTAATAACCACTAGATTTTATGTCAAATGTGTGTGTGTGTGTGTGAGTATGTGCATGCGAGTGTGTGTGTGTATGTGCATGCGTGTGTGGGTGTGTGTGAGAGGGAGAGAGAGTGTGTGTGTGCATGTTTCTGAGAATGACTGCATGTGTGTTGATAAATCATTAAAATTTGTATTCGTATTTAAATAAAAAGTCCTCCACGTCATGGTACCCTAGCGTCTCGAGCCAGTACTTAAACTATTGTTTTTTACATTCATATAGTTGAAGGTTATATATTGAATATTTGTTGTGAAGCTTACTGTAGAGATAGGCAGAGTGAGCTTGAAACTGACGTCTGGCAAAAAGAGTTCTACATGGAGTAATAGGAGCTACTTTACACTTCCTTCTACCTGTTTGAACTTTGTGTTCATACGGCAAGGACTTATGTAATTTAAGGACAGACTTGATAATATAGAGTTTTCTTAAAGACAATATTTTATGATGTAGATATAGTTCATCAGTAGGAAATCTAAATGGTTTAAAAAATATTGTCTTAAGTAGGCATCTCTGGGCTCTTTCAGCCTCGAGGAATTTAGTTTTGGTGGCGCCACCCCAGATGGGAATGCAATAACTAATAACAGATTGGGCCAATGCAATGTATTTTGATCCAGTATTATCAAAATTTGATCCAGTATTATCAAAAATGTCGTTATCACCTTGAATAAATTGAATAAAACAATAGATGTATCATAAAAACTGTTGTTTTTTTTTTGTCGGTCTGTAGTATAGGATACAAAATGCCAAAATACATACATACATACATACATATAATCACGCCTCTTTCCCGTAGGGGTAGGCAGAGACCACTTCTTTCCACTTGCTACGATCCTTACATACTTGTTTCGCTTCGTTCACTTTCATTATTCGCTTCATACATGCTCTTCGGTTTAGGGTACTCTTGACCTGGCCTTTTTTCAAGACGTCCCTGATTTGGTCTAGAAACGTACGCCTAGGTCTACCCCTTCCAACACTTTCATTCACACTCGCCTTATACACTTTTTTCGTCAATCGTTCTTCATTCATTCTTTTGACATGGCCAAACCATCTCAGCATACCTTTCTCAATTTTTGGCACATCTTCTTTCAGGCCACAACGTTTCCTAATCTAACTATTTCTTATACTGTCACTCAGTTTAACTCCTATCATACTTCTTAACGCTCTCATTTCAACTGCATTTATTCTGCTTTCATGTTTCTTCTGCCATACCCAACTTTCACTTCCATACATGAGTGTCGGAACCACCACCCCCTCATGCACAGCCAAATGAGCCTTGTTAGACACCTTCCGACTGCTCATAAAGTAGTGCAAAGACCAATTCACCATGTTTCCTGCATTCACTCTTCTTTCGATATCACTCTCACACTTTCCATCTCTCGTAAACTTTGAACCCAGATACACAAACTCCTTAACCTGTTCAATTTGTTCATCTCCAATCACGATATTGCAGTCTGTCACTGCCTCATCTCTTTCAAACACCATCACTTTCGTCTTCTTTACATTTATCTTCATTCCCTTTCTAGCAAAAGCTCCACTTATATCAGTTACCATCTCCTGCAACTCCTCGACCGTAGACGCAAGTAGTACTTGGTCATCAGCATAGAGAAAACATTTGACAAGTAACTCATTCATTCTCAACCCACTTTCATTCTCTTTTAAATCTGTCAAGCAATTGTCCATGAACAGGTTAAACAGCCACGGTGACGCTACACATCCGTGTCTAATACCTTTTTTCGATATTAAACCATTCAGTGTATGCCCCGTTTACCCTTACACAAGCACTAGAATCCCTAGAAAGAGATTGCAATGCTCCTATGAGGATACTACTCACACCGTTCACGGACAGTGTTGACCACAATTCATTCCTCACCACTCTATCATAGGCCTTTTCTAGACACACGAACGCGCAATAGACCTTCTTGTTTTTAGCCAAATACTTTTCGGCTATGCACCGCAAGGAAAAGACCTGATCCGTACATCCCATTCCCTTTCTAAATCCCGCTTGTGCATCCCATAGTTTTTCGTCTGTTTCATTCACAATCCTTTCAATCAACACTTTCGCATACAATTTACCGACGACGCTGAGAAGGCTTATACCGCGGTAATTTATGCAGTCCTGCCATGACCCTTTTCCCTTATACAATGGCACGATTACGGCTTTGCACCAGTCTCCCGGTACATGCCCATTTCGTCAGCACAAATTGAAAAGGCGGTACAGCCCTGTCCAGCCCTCAGCATCTCGACGGCAATCCTGTCATACCCTGCAGCCTTACCTAATCTCATACTTTTCAACGCTTTCACTATTTCATCCATGCTTATCTCACTTTCATCAACATTTTTATTAGTTTCCATGGAAGGTGTAGGATGCTGTACCTGCACTTCGTCTCTTTCAAACAAACTTTCAAAATACTCTTTCCATCTCTGTAACACACATTCTTCTCCTTTTATAATGATCCCTTCTTGACTCTTGATTGTACTCAGCTCCGATGTAGAAGTTTTTCCTCTGGCTGTTTTGATGAATTTCCAGAAAAACTTAATGTTTGACTGGAAATCTTCAGTGAGCCTCCTATCGAAATCATCCTTTCGTTCTTCTTTCTTTCTAGACACAACTTCATTCGTTGCTGATTTCAATCTTTTATACTTCGTTCTTGCTTCCTTTATCTCGTCATCCGTTGCCTTTTGAACTTTTTGGTTAGCTTTTGTTGCTAACCAATCCAACCACGCTTTCTTCTTTTCTTGCACAACCCTTTGTACATCTATATCCATCCACACATTATAGTTCTTTCTTCCTTTCCTTCTTTTAGCTACCCCGCATACCTCAATAGCAACATTCACGACCCCTTTCTTAAATGTCTCCCACAAATATTCAATCACACCTATCTCTTCTATGCCTTTAAAACTTTCTTTCAGTTTCTCTACATACTCGTGATTCTTTTCTTTTTCGTATAGATTTTCCACTTTTACTCTGTCCAAAATACTCGTAGGCTTGGCCCCTCGGTGTCGCCACCGTTTAAAGAGGCCATGCATTCGGGCTATGACTAGGAAGTGGTCTGTGTCGAGGCCTACACCGCGGTATGCCCGAGTGTCTAGCACTTTCTTCCTCAGTCTTTCATCCACAATTACAAAATAAACTTCTAGACTCACCCTCATCTCTTTCATACAAATAGATCTTTTTGTGATCAAACATTGTTGTCCACGTACAGATTCCATTCCAAGCATACTTTAAGCAGGCTTCTCCCGTTGTCATTCACTCTCTCGTCCCCAATCGTACCCAGAACTCCTTCATACCCATCACGATTTACTCCAACCCACCCATTAAAGTCCCCTAACGTCACGATCCGTTCATTTTCTCAGCATTTATTCAAGACCTCTCTCATACTATCCCGAAATTCCTCTCTCTCTTGTTGGACTTTTAATGACCCACCTCCGTGCAGATCCGTCGGTGCATAGACCCCAAGGATAAACAAGCGAGTGAGTCCGACTTTTAACCTAATCCAGAGGAGTCTTGGGCTTACACATTCATGCTCCATCACACATTCAACTATTCTAGATGAAAGAATCACACCAACTCCCTGACAGCCTCGACTGGTTTGAGGGACTCCCGACCAGTATGCCGTGTAGGGGCCATGAACCGTGGTGTCACATCCTTTCCTCTTGGTTTCGTTCACGCACAGAATATCTATCATCCATCATCTGACATACTTCAACTACCTTACAATCTATTCCTTCTCTTACATTCAACGTAGCGAAGCGGCTCTCCGTGGGCCGCTTTTCGCCCCCGCGAGAAACCAGACGTGATGGGTGGCGAACCACATCGCCGTCATTTTGGTTAGTTAAATTATTTTTAAGATTATCCATTGCGTTCCCATGAATAGCGAAGCAAAGGTCTGTCCCCCCCAGCAGAGCCCCGCATGCCAGGGTAAGGCTGGATTAATTCTGGGGTCGCCCGGTCCCAGGGCAGTGTGGCATGCTAACGACTAGGCTTGCCCCTAGCCATGCATCCATCCGCGCGGCAGACGTTGAATTGGCGGATTGCCAAAATATGCCATAAATAAACTAAAATTGATTAAAGTACGTGTAATAAGTCTACGCTGCATTCACAAAGTAAGAGTGTATATCTGCGCTCTGGTCACGAAGCAAAGACGCATATTTACGCTCTGGTTTTATGTATATAGTGTGTTTATGAAATACTAATACTTTGATATAATTTTAGTAAATTATAAAATTATAGGGCGAGAATAGAAAAAATGGGAAAAATGTTTTAAGTGCACAAAGTGATGAAATAAATAAAATGGATGGCTGCTAATCTTATCTGTGCGTTTAAGATTACTTATAAATTATATATTGAAACATCAAAATAAAATATTTTCTTCTGCATATTCAAAATTATACAATTCTTGAAAATCAGGCCGCCATGGCAGAAAATAAAAGCACATAAATAATATTGTCCAAATATACATATGAACGAGCAAATATTATGTACGTATTATATATACATGCAAGGTTCCTGGTTGTGATCTCTCGATTATAATTTGCTGATTTGGTACCACGCGTAAGCTGCCACTTGGTGAACGTTCAACAAGCATTCCAGCAATTGGCGCCGGTGCCCCTCGAGACGTCTCTAAACCATCCATCAAAATCCGCTAAAACATACACAAACATTCCCAAATAATAGATTTTCTAACGGGTCCAATTGTAAATCTTAACCATCTAGGACCAGGAACCCACATAAACAAACATTTCCAAATCGGTCTAGTCGTTAAGAAGTTTAGTGACATACTCGTACAGAAGATAAAGATAAAAGGTGAACATAAAGGTATATTGTTATAGGTTATGTAGAGTTAGTGTGATAGTTTGGTCGTAAAAAAATAATGTTGCAAATCAGACCGAAACATATCACATATCTAAAATCTGGATGAAATTTCCTACAAAATAGTATAAGTAAAGCAAAATTCGTAATACATTTCGACTTCAAATAGTAGTAATGAATGTATAATGATTCTGCGCATAAGTTTTTCAGATAAAACCATCAAAATGTTAACAAACACTACACTGATTCCATTTCAAGATTTCAGACCTAAATACAACAAATATTAGAAAAATACTTACTTTTTACACTTTTTTCTTTAACACGTTGAACGCCATGGTGGTCACCGGTGACCTCATCTGGTTTACTTTATTGCGCCATGGGGGTCACCGGTGACCTCAAGCGAGAGGCATATTCGAAATGTATTTTTGGGCCGCCGGTCACGCGTGTCGTACATTTCGTGTATGCAAGTGACCGCTTTGGCGCTATAGAGTAATCCTTTTCAAGGGGACGTGGCTACTTAGAAAATTTTAGGAAATATGTACAATATCCTTAAGATAAAATAAAAAAGCGACTAATTTCATGATACATGACTTTTAATCACATTAAATCTTAAAGCTATTACAATGCACATTATTAAAAATATAAAACAAACAATATAAACTTCAAATTAAAAAAAAATGTCTTCTTACACAGGAAAAAATCCAGGAAATGCTACAAAAATTACCATTGAAATAAAAATGCAATCAGAAAAAATTAAATCAATAATTGACTAGAAAGAACTAAACATAACGATGGATCTTATTAAAACAGGATAAACAGATATGTGGGTTTCCATCACATTGAGCGCAAAAAGTATTAAACCTTTACCGCATGGAATTTTTAAATCAACTTAAAAAAAAATATTTAGTTCTATACCTTATACCTGTTGATATAAAAATATTTAAAAAAAAATCGAGGTATTATTCATTACAAAAAAAATATCCAAAGTTTTGGTTCCAAATTTGGAACGATATGCATTCAAGCTTATAATTGTACGTGTTCCATATTTGGAACATCATGCAGTGTGTTCTACTTTTGGATAAGCATGTTTTTTTTAAGGTCATAATTTCAAATTTATGTCTAAATAAAAACATATTTTAAGAAATTAAATACTTATGTGACGTCGTATCAATATAATTGCAAATTTATTTTATTAGAAAAATGTCAAAAATATGATTACTAAAAATTGTGAAGTTTTTATATAGGTATTATTATACATATAGATTTTATAATTAAATTATTTATATTTAATCAATTTTTTAAATTAAGTTACTTCAATTAATTAAAACTACATAAAAATATATTTACTTAATATTTTTATTTTCATACATTTTAGAAATTAGTTTATTAAAAATAATACAAAAAAACCTATGCGAAAGCAAACATTTATGAATTTTAATTTATTTATTCAATCATGCGACATGTGAAATTTTTTAAAACAGTTGCGGTCCTTATTCAAGCATAAATAACATTTGCACTTAGTACACATTACTTGGGTTTTTTGACCACAGCCGACCATCTTACACCTTTGTCGGTCAGTATTCCACTCCGGCCAGTGATTAAAGCCATCTTCGGCTACTTCAACAGGAGGCAATTCAATGCGGCGTCGTTTTTTGTCTTTTTTAATATTTTCTATATTTGCATTTAGCGGTCGTCCTCTGCGAGTTGGTGAAAAAACTCTGGCATCTTCTTGCATCAGAATTTCTGCCACCATTAATTTAAAATCCAGCAAGGGTATGTACATGTCTTCACCTTTTTGTTTGGTTCTACGTCTCCACAATAACCAACTATTTACACAGACTAGGTCTATAAAATGGAAGAACAATCTGTGATACCACTTTTTGCTTCGAATTTTAATCCTATAAAAACGTAGCATAGAATCTAATAAGTCTACGCCGCCCATATATTTATTATAAATTGTAATAGCCTTTGGGCAAGGGATATCAATTTTGGCCCTTTTTTTCTTTAAAAATCTTTTCACCATTGCCATGGGTTCTTTGCCTACGTATGAAGAACACAGGCTAACAGGTTTATTGTCTACCCAAGTAGTAACGGTTAATTTGACATCCTCATAAATGGTAGATTTTTCCGCACAATATCCTCTTTCTTCTTTCATAATAGTTTTTTTTTCTATATTTATATTGGGTGCTCTATTGAGCTGAATTGTTCCTAAAGGAAGGAGTCCTTTTTTATGCAAGTTGGCCATCAAAGGCAAACTAGTGTACCAATTGTCCACAAAAATTTTATAATTAAGATTTTGAGGAACAGTGTTTAACAAACGCTGGACAATGTTTCCTGGTATTCCGAGGTCAGGGCAGTTCTCTGGCGGATCAGGGTGTTTTCCAGTATCAACCTCAAAATCGTAGCTAAAGCCACTGGCTCCGCTTAGCACATAATTGAGGTAGCCCCATTTGTGTGGTTTTTTGGCATTATAACGCCTCATACCAGAAGTACATGCTTTGGTAGGAATCATTTGTTCATCAATTGCCAAGTATTCTTCTTTAGGCACTTGTAACAGTCTTTCACGCAATATATTAAGGAAAGGGCGTATCTTTTGTAACCGGTCAAAATTTGGATCACCGGACTCCAACTCATCATTTTTGTTAAAAAAATGTAAAAACCTTTTTACTTCTTCAAACTTGTTACAAGTCATTGCTGAAGCCACCTTTTCAATGTATGTACCTTCCTTCCAATAATGACGTGTTGTTGGAAGATGCACCACAGACATATAAATTATTATGCCTAAAAATTTACGTATGTCTTCTTCCGTGACTTCATTGTGGTTGCTTTCGGTGATTTGATCAGCATATAAGTTGCTCTCCCTTACAATTAAATTAATCGCTGAAGAAGGAAATAAAAATTTAAAGAAATCCATGGGCGCTTCGAGTTTCATAATTTCATTTGGGAGATCTTGGCATCCTAAAAACGCAATATGTGACTCGTCATACGCCATACTTTCATCAGACCATACACATTTAACCTTCTTTCTCTTATTTCCTGTGCGCTGTTTTGACGTAGAAGGCTTGCTTGAGATATCTTCTTCTTCCGTTTCATAAGGAATATATTCGTCGCAATCATTATCAAGAGCGTCGTCATCTAAATAAATTTCTTCAAATTCACCTACATTTCCACGATCATCATCTGAAGCGATTTCATCGTCACTGCTCTCTGGAATGAAAATCTCAGGACCTGGGTTTCTATAAGTTTCATCATCCGATGCCTTCTCATCTTCACTACTCTCTGGGATGGAAAATGCAGGACCTGTGAAAAAATATTATACATTCATTTCAGAAAAAAAATCATCCCCACATTAAGTACGTGTAGGGGAGGTACCCCAGAAAAAAACATTTTTCATAATTTTATTTTAGCACTTTGTCGGCGTAGTAAATACACATATCCATGCAAAGTTTCATCTTTCTAGCGCTAACAGTTTGGACGGTAGAGCGAAGACGGACAGACGGACGGACGGACATGACGAAACTATAAGGGTTCCTTGACGTATACTACGGAACCCTAAAAAGACTGGTCAATTCGATGGGACTGGCTGGATTTAGCCCTCGCCATCCAGGTTTGAGTTCTAGGTTAAGATATAGTTAGCAACCCGTCCCGGACGCGCCCGGGGATGTATTCTATACCTAAACTTTCCTCAAGAATCCCTCTATCTATTGTGACCACCGCATGAAAATCCGTGCAGTAGTTTTCGTAAACAGACAGACAGATAGACGTGGCCGACGGCTTTGTTTCATAATATTTAGTGAAGTGATGATGAGTTCATATATAAATAATCAAAACTAGGACGAGTGTAATTACACTGCATAATGTTCCAAATATGACCAAGGGGGTTTAACGAACACATTGCATGAAGTTCCAAATTTGGCCAGTTAAAAAGCGCCTGGCTGCATTTTGTTCCGAATTTGGAACAAACTTTGACCGATTAATTAAACAAGATACTATAAAATATACTTACGTTTTTTACCATAAAAGCGCTGAGGATCCATTTTTCTGCAACACTCACACAGTTTTTTAATTTTATTGCAAGAACAACAACACTTATCGCTGTATGAAGCTGAGAAACGTCGGGCTCCTACAAAATGGCGGCTTCAACTGTTTTGTCCAGAGATAATAACGTTTCAAAAGACTAGAATGGAGGTTGTTTATAGTAGCTTAGTTAAAGCACACCTTACTTTTGTTTGTTGATGCAGAACGGAATAGATAGATGGCGTTGATAACATTTTACAAGGAAAAAATTAAAGCGTTCCAAATTTGGCACAGTATGCGGTAAAGGGTTAACCTTTTTAGCTTTATTTTTCGCCAATTTTCGTCCAAACTGCTTTACCATATCTTTGTAACAGTGTACACAAAATCGTCTAGTATTTCTCACTGTCCCAGTTTTTGTTAGCAACTCGTGCTTCAAACGTTTGGGTCTTGATACCGTTACTCCTGACTCAGTCTGCTGAGAATCTGACGAGCTTGTTAGATAGTCTACTAGAGATTTCCGAAACTCTACGATTGACATTTTTGTGTTCCTAGTTTCGGTAAACATAATCCATGCATTTACTACGGCAGTATTCAACAAAATCTCAATACCAAGTTTCCGGTACCACTTAATAGTTTTACGTAAGGGAGAAGAATACGACGACATTTGGTCGCTCATATCGACAGATCCTTTTGACTTATTATAATCTAAAATCACTTTAGGCTTAGTAATCTGTTTGCCCTTTTTGGCGATTGTTGACATTTTATCAGAATGTTTAGTAGAAAGCATCATCACGTCCCGCTTATCTTTCCATTTTAAAATTGTTATACCATCCTCGTTTTCCATGGCCATGAACTCTCCCTTTTGAAGTTTGGCTTCTACTACATCCTTAGGTAAACCTCTTCGGTTTTTCCTAATAGTCCCAATCAAGTGCGTTTGATGTTCCAGTAAATTGTAAGCCAACTCTAAGCTGGTGTACCAATTATCAGTTGCCAAAGTGTGGCCTTTGTTTAATATTTGGCTACAAAGAGACATTACCACTGATGTAGGCGTAGTATTTACGGTATCGATATTTTTACCGCCATACAACGAAAATTTGCAGGTGTACCCGGGAATAGTACATAGTTTGAATAGCTTTAAACCATATTTATGGCGTTTACTTTTATTGTATTGTCTAAATACAATCCGCCCTCTGAATGGAACCTGACTTTCGTCGACACAGATGTCTTTTTTCGGTGAATAATACTTTTGAAACGTATTATTGACCATATCTATAATCGGTCTTATCTTAGAGATTCGATCAGATTTATTTGCGGTTTCATTATCACTAAAATGTAGGTACTGTAGGATTATTTCGAATCTATTGCGGCTCATGACGGTACGTGGAAATGTCTGTCCTAAGATTTTATCTTTGCTCCAGTAATAGCTTAACTTTGGGAGTCTCACAAGACCCATGTAAGTCCAAAGAAACGTTTAATTTCATGTCTGTCTGTTGGCTTCCAAGCATGAGATCTTGATGAAGGTTTTACATTTCTCGATTCGCAGGATTGTAAGGCGAATAAGTTGGTCTGCTCTACAATCATATTGAAAATTTCATCAGACACTAAAAGACTATAAAAAGCTCCCGGGTCTGCTTCTTTTAATATAGTAGAAAATTCTTTGTTCATACCTGAAGTTTCGGTAAATGGTATAATAGATGGTTGTTGACGCCTAGGGCGTGACCATTTCTTTGACACACGATCTGAGGCGGTAATATTGGCTGTGACATAATTTCGAACGGAATCAGACTCACTCTCACTGTCGCTTTGGATGATTAAACGTGTTCGTTTTTTCGGAATATGCAACTGTTCTTCGTTTGAATCCGACAACTCTAGATCTGATTGATTATCTCGTTCATTCTGCTGTACAATGCTAGTCTCGAGTAATGTTAATGCCCGCAAATCTTCCTGTGTAAAATCAAAATCTTCCATGTCCACCTGTATTTCTTCAAAATTTTTACTGCTAAATATTTCCATTTTTAATTATTTATTGCAATGTTCATAATATTCAAGTTCACTGCACACAATATCACACTAATTACGTACTTGACGCAAAGTATTACAGCAACATAGAATGATAGAACACTCACGTTTTCTCTTCACGGGCGTTAGCGCAGTACTGAGCGGGTGGGTGGCCGACGCGGTGACCGGCGTGGCGCCTTCGTAACGGAAACTATTTTTATTACTTTATAGCGCCATGGGGGGCACCGGTGACCTCAAGGGTTTTTTTTGTTATATTTACGGAACCCTATGGCAGATTCTTATGAAAAACAGTATACATACATATCTTGATTAAATACATAAATTACAAGTTTTTTTTTTTTACAAAAAACTTTTTTCTATAATGGCGTTTAACGTGTACGTACCACTTTAAAACTCAAACACTTTGCAAGTTTGAATACTAACGGTAGAATGATTTTTTACTCTGTTTTCGCAGCCAACGAGAAAGCTTGACGACTGCAACTCATTCATTCATTCAAAAAGTCAAGATTCAGTTAATAATAAGCTTTAAAAACCCTTAAACATATGTAAAATGGCTTAAATTGGCGTGAAAGTCAGGAAGGGCACATCTCAGCTCAGTCACACAGAGGGTACAGAATTTTCTTCAAATATTTATACACTTTGCAATCCACTTTTCGCCTCTCCGGGGGACAGAACGTGACGGGTGGCGAACCTCGTCGCCGGTTTTCCTCCCGGAGATTCTTCGCACCCCTGCCCCATTAAAGGGGCTGTGTTAGTACCTACTTTAATGTATGGTAGTGAAAGTTGGGTGTGGCAGAAGAAGCATGAGAGTAGAATAAATGCTGTACAAATGCGGTCATTAAGGAGTATGTTAGGGATGAAGCTGAATGACAGAGTGAGAAATTGTTTAATAAGAGAAGAGTGTGGTTTGCAAGATGATGTTGTGACCAGGATTAAGAAAAGAATGCTTCGGTGGTTTGGCCATGTAGAAAGAATGAATGAGGAAAGAGTGACAAAGCAAATTTATGTTGCAGAGGTGAACGGCATAGTCGGGAAGGGTTGCCCTAGGCGAAAGTTTATCGACCAAATTGGCGATATATTAAAAATGGGCCAAATCAAGAGTACCTTTAACCGACGAGCGTGTATGCGTAGGTATATGGATATGGAGGAAGCAAGAGAGGTGTGTCAGGATCGTGCCAAATGGAAGTCCATAATCTCTGCCTGCCCCTCTGGGTGACAGGCGTGAGTGTTTATGTATGTATGTATTATGTATTTACACTTTGGCGTATGGGGCTTTAACAACTTGGCGCACGCGACTGTGGGGGCAACGAAACCCATTATGTCCCACAGGCGGACGACAGTAAATAAGATGGAGCGCTTAGTGCACGTGACATCAGTGGGAACAGTTATCTTAAAATAAAAGGCGTCACTATCAGTAGACCAATACAAGCCCAATATTTTATGTTGCGTTGATTTATCGAACTCTACTTCTCCTGTAATCTTATGAGAAGCAAGGAGGTTATCTAGAACAGGTCTACGGTTGCTAATCCATTTTATTAGGTCCCATTGTGCACCCTTGAATCCTATCAGCTGCTGAGAGGCGTCACTGGCTTCAGATTCGCTGGGCAAAGAGAATGCGATATCGTCCATATATAGCGAAGTTGACACGATACGACTTGCAAGTGGATATTTTGCGCCGTCGTCATTGATAAGCTGCCCTATGGTACGTAATGCATGGTATGGACTCAAGGGCGGATCCAGCTTTGGCGCCAGGAGGGGGTCACATAGTCGTGGTCAATTCAAGAACTTATAATTTAATTTTGATAACAATAGATACAAGTAAAAATTAGGTTTTTTATTAATGTACGTAAGCACTGTACTTAAAAATATTTATTCTTTATTGTACACTTGAAACACTTAACACATAATAACTTGTACATATACACGTACATATTGCCATCTTCTCTTGAAGACATCCAGAGAAGCACTATCACGCACGGAATGAGGCAGCCTATTTATATTCCATAACCGGTGGTGAATGATTTGTCATAACAGCTAGAGAGAGGTATGTCGAGGGGTATGACGCAAAACTCCGCAAAAGTGAAGAGGTGGTACGACAAGGGTTTCCAACAACCAAAATAGAAACAGACAAAATACATATATTTAAATAACAAAATAAATTTTTCTTTTACGTCTTCTCCCGAAACGCGTTATTACGTCATTTACGTCAATGGGTACGTTTTTATAAACGTGGAGAAGTGCCAGTCCGGTTAGGCGATCTTCAACCATTGAAGATCTTAGCCACGAATTAACTCTGCGCGACGTAGAGAAAGGCCTTTCTGCTGCCGCTACACTGACAGGTAGTGTAGCCATAATACATAATTTTTTTTTTATATTAGGATACATATCGATGTCACAATTTAAAATAAGATCAGAAATCGACTGCGGTATGTCCTGGCTCCGCATTTACAATGACAGAAACTGGAGTGTTATCTAGTAATAATGTATAGTCGGTAGCTAGTTGTTTCAGTTTCAATGTCTTCATTACTATATTCGCTTTTTTGTATGAAAACGCTTAGCTGAAACAAATTAAGTACATGAGGAGACAGGCGGTCCTGGAGATCACTTATTATTGAATCTAGAAGAGGGATGTATTTAGCTCTGCGGAAATACTCTTCAGCAGATTGAGCAGGTTGGTTATTGGCCCTATGTATTTATTTTGATAATATTCTGGGGCATTTAATTTCTACATCTAGCTCCTCAGCTACTTCTTTAGCGACTTCAAAAACTGGCGGTAGATTACGTCCACATTTTCTCTTTTATTTTGTAAAACACTTAAAGTATCATTAATAACGTCCGTAGCTTTTTTTAAATCAATTGAGTTCGATTGCAGTATTCTGCTTGAAGATACAGTAGTACTCGTACCTGAAAAATAAAAAGTAAGTGACTGTGACTGTAGTGCATAAACTAAGAATTTATAACTTAATATATATATATATATATATATATATATAACGCAATACTTTACATCAAAGTTTTCGATAGGTGCTTTTAAAAATTTTAAGCAAGATTATAAGTTTATGCATGCTATATTCATTCTGTTAGTTGCTCTCTTATTTTATTTTTAAAGAGCATTAAAATCATTGTGGTCACGACGATACACTTGATTTCATTGTGTGAATTTATCTAAGATTTTAGGTTAGGTCAGTAAGCTTGATGCTCTTCAATCTCCCTCGTCCAAAAAAATATATCTATAGGTAGGTACATAAGTCACGTAGCACTCTTTCAGTAAGTAGGTACCTACATATCTACCTATGAGGTACTTTATGAACATTAACAACAATAACATTTAAGTTAAAACACACGCACTGGAATAATAAGAAACTGATTACTTACCATTTCTTGTAATTAATAAATTTGCAGCAACAATTTTTAAGAATACTTATAAAGGTACACTTACAAACACATTATAGGTAGAAAGAAATTTTAGTTTTTTAACTTAGAACTATGTTATGATATTATGTTGAAAGAGCAATGGCAGAAAAATAGTTGACCAAAATTATAGCGTCTAGAAATAAGTTATATATAAAATGAGTTTTATAATTTTTCTATGATTTTTCAAATAAAAATTTATTTTAATTAAAGCCACAGAAAAAAACAAACATTTTTGGGAATATCAAATGACTGAAACTATTCAATTTTGCCAAACTAAGAAAAAAAAAAAAAACTATTCAAATGTTGCCATTTAGTATATTCCTACTATTTTCGTATACACTTTGTAACACTACCAACACAACACACAAAATATTTTTATATTAAGTTATTATTAGTAATAACTGTACTATCAGTAATAACATAAATAAAAGTAATATGGCTGAGAATAAGTCTCATACAAAGAATTTCCTACAATAATACATTATCTCAATCATAGTGCTATGTAACAATTTCATTTAATGTTATGCCAACACTAGCTAAAATAAAATGTCACTGTTTTTTTTACTGGCTTTACGGCTCTGGGTTCTAGCCCTTCTGAGAATGTCACTATGGTACAAAAGACCTGGAGCCATGCCAGAAATATACATTTATAGTATGCAAATATATAATAGCGATACAATAATCTAAAAACTTTCAATTATGTATTATGTATTAAGCTAACATCAAACAACCACAGGAAGCATGACTTTTTCCAAGTGACATAGGACATAACCTAAAAAGGATCAAATGTAAATATCTTTTTTTTGGCGCCTTCTCAGTACAAAATTCTTTGACAGAGTTATTAAGGGACTGACGCTTAACATTTTAAGATATTTTTGGTATATAGACGCTACCATTTCTTCTCAACTAATTTTATGTATGAAAGTCTGCCATTGCTCTTTAGTTGTTTCAATTCCGATTGAGGTTAGGTCCTATATATATAAAAGTACTCTGTGGGTTAGGTCTGGCTAGACGTTACGTAGTCGACAAGCGCGCGCAAGTGTGGCGCGGTAAAATTCAAATATTCGATGCGTTCGTTCCCAAACGTTAGCAATCATACAAAGTTATTATATTATATTAAATTAATTAAATATTGAAGGTATGTAGTTACATAAAATCTGTATGGTGACAAAATATATAAATAAAATCATTATGTTCAATTAGTGGTCCACCTAAGTCCTGGAACCAGCTCAGGGGGGGGTCATGACCCCCATGACCCTCCCCTTGGATCCGCCGTTGTATGGACTCGAAGTTAAACCGAAGCATACGCGATTGAAGTGGTACAATTCAAGTGGGTCAGTTATGTGGACGAAAGCGGTATAGGAAGCATTGATAACGAAGATCAGAATCGCGAACAATTATCTGCAGGAATTGCTAGCGACAGTCGGCTGTTATAGCGACTGGATATAGGCGGAAATTAAGAATTATATTGAACAAATCACCTTGCAAATTTGGCCCTGAATGTAGGATATCATTTAATGCTCGACCAGTGCTAGTCTTACTGCTAGCATCCAGGATTATACATAAACGTGTCGACTTCTTGTCTTCGCATAAGACTCCATAATGCGGAATTACATAGATTGGAGCGGGGTCATAAGAGTCGTACGGTGGTGCGGGATAGATATAAATTTTGGCTAAATATTCCTTTATGACGTCATCATATACCAAACTTAGTTTAGGTGAGACTTGAAGTTTTCGTTCTAAGCACATGAATGATCGTCGAGCAGTCTCATAAGAATCCCCGAGAGAATAAACGTCATCTTTAAATGGTAAGCCAACAATGTATCTACTACTATCAGGATCGCGGAATGTCCTTGACTTATAAAACTCTTCACATTCAATGTCTGAAGGACGCTGAATAGGCGATGCGGAGAGAGGCTGTTCAAGCTCCCAAAATCGTTGCACTAATTTATCAATGGCGGGAGACTCTAGGATTGGATAACACGTACATGACTGATTAGTTTGAAGTGTCGATACTGAACCCATAATAACGTAACCAAACACCGTATTCAAAGCTGAGGACAAGTCTTTAGAGGAGTGAATTATGTCAGGACAAAATAAGTGCGGGGCAAAGGGATAGGTCTATCAATACGTCAATTTTATTAGGCACACCGTAACATTCATCACCGAGCCTTAAGTCATTAAGTTGTGCATAGACTGATTTGTCTACCACAGCGGTGGGCATACGATCGATGATTTCATTAACAACGAGCGGCGAGATATTAAAGTTAATATTAGAGTCGAACGAAACGTGAGAAAACTTGAATATTGATCGATTTTGATTTAACGATATTTTCTATTCCATCGAATCCCTTTACTACAGTACATTCGGTATCGTGTTGTTGGACGCCTGAACGATGACAGCATTCCTTAGTTATAAAATGGCTTTGAGACGAGGAGTGTAATAATATGCGAATTACTTGCTTCTCCCCCTTAGCGTCGTATGCAAAGACGTGCAGTTGATAATAAAACAGCCTTCTTCGAACGATTTGCGCGCGCGGGGGGCGGTGAATGTTGGGAAACATTCGTCAATGAAGGCCACAGCGCGACGTCCGAACGCGCACCCGAGGTGAGAGGTGGCGAATATGCGGGCGCTGTGGGCGCGGGAGCTGCACACTTAGGCACAGCTTGCTGAGGCTCGCTCGTGGAAGCGATAATTCTTGACGGAATGACAGAATAACCCGTCAGATTGCCGTCACATTGGTCTATGAAAGTGAGATATAATAATTAATAAACAATAGTGTGCACTTGTGGTTTCGCACACACTCGTGCTCTATAATCCTGTCCTGCGCAGATGATTGCCCACCGAGACCGAAATTCGGTTTGAACTTACATCAATTCAAATAATTGGCCTACAAATACCACTAAAATGCCATGTCAAGTACCTATCTCAGACTGTATCGGATGTGAATGAAAGGAAAAATTTGACCTTTTCACATGGAGACATATACCTCCATGAAATTTTAAACGAGAAATTATATTTCTAACAGATGTTAAAAAAAAGATAAAATATTTCAAAATAAATTACTTTCCTAGGTTCATATTTACTATTGCAGTTAAAGGTTATAAATTATTTACATTTGAAACCCGTTTGTGTAAACAGGTTTCAAATGTAAAAATTAAACAAGTTCATGAAACAGAATTGTTCGCTTTATTCAGCAATTTCCGGTTGAAAAAAATAATCAACAAAACTACACTGAAATTCTGAACGTGACTATTTTTACAAACAATTTACAGCATATTTTTTTATAATTATTGCGGGTGTTTTGAATACCTCCCCGATTCGGGTATAAACCCGAGCGAATCGTTGTTACAAGTCAAGTCACAATAGTCGATGACTCCTTTCAACTAAATTAATTTTAAAAGTAATATTTACAAAGAAAAAACAAAGAACAACGTCTGAATGCTCTTGCATTGACAGCTCCAAAGAAAAAGCTGAGGGAAAATAATCGCAATTATTTTAAGAAAAGCATTCAAAATACCCGCGACAGCCTAAACTAGAAATCAGAAACTTATGAGGTACACATCTTCCTATCCACTTTACTAAGCGTATGGTTACCGGCCCCAAAAATGAGGCCATTTTTTTTTACATTTTTTTTTTCCAAATTTGCAGCCTTTTGTACAGTATATGATACTTACTAATTATATATGTATAGACATAGTTAAAACTGTTACATTTTTTTGGTCGTGAGATCTTTTTCTTAACAGATCATCTGGCTGATAAACTGTTATGAAAAAAATGCTCACTCTGATTTTTTAACATTGAAACAACAGGATATTTGCGTAAACACGACTTGATATAAATTCCGCATAGCTAGATATAAACCCCAATTCTTAGTTACATTAAATAAGATGACGATATTTTTAATTTTTTTTTCTTGCAGTATTCTGAAAAAATTCTAACGAGAATTGAACGGACAATTTTAAGTTTGAACCCCGAAAAAGAAACTACACTTCGACATTTCGTAAATTTAGCGATCATCAATTTAGCATAAATAAAAAACCAATACATTTTCTCTAAATATCTAATGTGTCTCTACACATATTCTAATATTTTAATGGACACATTTCTTCCTAGGTTCTATAATACAATATTAACTGTTACGCCTAAATGTCGAAGTGCGGGGTATACCAAGATTTTGCCGGCTACAGCTGGGTCCAGTCGATTACGGTTGGTTAAACTAAAGTATTTTCGATTTATCCATTTACAAAATTAGGTGTGTCGAATTGCTTAGGCTAAAACTAGGTCTAGCCTTCATCATACTGACTAAAACCTATGGGTATTAATTTCAGCGACAATATATTAAGATGCGGCTTGGGTGGCCATATTGGGTCACCCTAAAGCAGTTTTAATTTATATAATATATTAATCATAAAAATATATAAAATATTCTAACTTTACCCAAAAAGGAAGGTTAATCTGAGGAAATCCAGATAAACCGAGGTTTATAATTTCTTCTGTGTTCGTCATGAATAAATCATATACACCTGAGTTTAACCAACCACACTTAGCTGCACTTAGTTGTAGCCGGTCAAACCTTGGTGTATTCACATTTCGGCTTTTAGCCATAACATTTTTAGCAATAGTGATACTTTTGTAACCGTAAACAGCGGTTATTTTTTCATTCAACGTGTAGGATTAACTTTAAATGTAATGAAATTCAAAGGTATCCGTTTCCCTTCTAATGAATATGGTGAAAACCAATTTCTTTCAACAGCAGTAGAAAGCAAATTGTGATACAAAATGTTTCCAAAAATACACAAACATTTATCTGTATTCTCACTTCTATGTCATTTGTCAACAATATTTTAATAATGAACATTGATTAATTACTTTCTTTTAAGAAATCTGAAGCATAAACAACATTATTAGTCCTAATTATTTGTTAAATGTAGTTTCTTCGTCAGTACTTTAACTGTGGGAACATTTAGAGAGAAAAGGCAAATATCATTTTGATTAAGTTACTACGCTTTCTAGTGAAAGCTTTCTAAAATTTACTCATAATATGGGAAAGCTCCGCCCGAACGCCATTAGCATTAACATAGTCTAATGAAGCTCAAATCCGATATCGTTTCCTCTTATTAATGCTCATTTAAATAAGCTGCGCGATAACCGAGCTTTACGTCCATTATATATGATAATTATAGTTGGTGAATAGTTATGCGTATGCAACTATTTCTCATAAAGTTTACATAAGTCTTATAGTATTCCGGCATCACCTTAAATCGTCTCAATTTAATTTAATTAATAGAAAAAAACGTTATTTTTGAAACAATAAAATAAAAATTGACCTCATTCATGTACACAAAGAATTATGTAATTATATTTCAATCATATTTGCAATACAACAGAAAAGAAGAAAGGGACCTTCGTGATTCTACATATGAATTTAAAAAAAATGAAATCAACAAGTGTCACGATGAAAAGATAATAAGTATTTTGTAGCGCAGACATAATAACAAATTAAATTAAATTGTCCTAATTCCCTTGTGAATGATTGATTGGGTTTTTTTTCTTTTTCTTTTTTGGTTCCATATATGTTTTTGCTATTTAATGTTTTAGCATAAGCAAATAATGCAAAGTTGGTCTTAATTATAACTGATAAGAATTTTTTTGATTCGAATATGAAGTAGTTGATAAACACAGTAAAGGGCAGAGATACTCAAAGGAGTTAAGGGGTTAAAAAAAATTATACGTAGATGATATATTATCGTAGGATTGCGCCAAACTGAATCCAACTAAAGGCCAAATATTGATATTCGTAGCAACTGCCCTTATTAAAATTTTCTGAAAAATTACATAATATAACCAATGGTAAACTTGATACACGGAAGCATTTATTAACCACAGGATCGGAAAATACTACAACAGGGAATATAATTGCTTTTTAGCAAGGTTGAAAAATATAAAAAGGAGCCTATGCACTCAGTTTCCGCAAACTCTCCACGAATATACCTTCTAGAATACAGTTTGGTGCCGAATCTATATATAAATAAATGTCGCGGGTAAATCGAGCATTCGTTACACTCTTTAATCTATTACAATACTTCATCCAATCACTGGTCCGGCCAGCTAATTAAGTAAATAATCAGTTAATATACACATAAAACTATATAATACACGTAATGCGACTTATATTACAATTTTTCATTCATTTTACACTGTTTAGATATACATTCGACGACAAATAACTATAACCATTTTTTATTTCAAGTGAAAATAAACTAGAAAGTTGGCTAAAGAAACCATAAGCAAGCAATGCCAACCAAACTCATGATAATAGTGTAATATCCGTTTTAAATTTTTCTTAATATTTTAGTCTGACAGAGTGCAATGTCATAAATTGTTTACTACTAATATTAAAAACAAATAATATAAAATGAAATTGATTTTTCAAAAATTTTTTTCTAAACTAAGTTGTAAGTAACTATTTATCACTCGAAAAGCTGGCATTTACCACACAAACAGTTACTTTAGCGTTTTCATATCGTTATGTATTAACTATGTCACAGCCACTTAAATTTACTTTTAATGAAGCTTGTTTATACTAAAATGGACCGTATTCATTAGGATTTAACAGTTACAATGCAGAAGCAAGATTACATGCAACATTCAAAAGTAGACTTGTACGATGTTCATTGCAGCTAAATGTAATTAATAAAAAATAAACTCGAATAAGTATAGTGTATAATATGTCTATTTTTGAACGTTGCCATAAAACGACCATAGTATTTTGTATAGGGCCTATAATGTCAAATAGTTACAAATATGTAGTACAATGTTATACAATATAATATGTTGACGTAGCCCGAGTGAAATTGTCTTCAAGATTTATACATAAACGCAGTCTACTTATTTATTAGTAAAAAAGACCTTCATTTGAAACATTGACCTTGCTCTCAAAACCTAGTGGCCCTGCTTATTTAGAAACCATAATCAAAATGACATTTAAAACACTATACATATATTACCAGCTACAGATTATATCAGCATTAATTTTATTGGGACTTAAGCTATTAATGAAGTGTTGATAAAATAATTGGTAAAATAAAACAGGAAATATTGTCAATAAAATGTATACATGAAACATAATAAAAATTACATAATCTGTAGTGGCAACAACCTTCAATTATTTTCATTCGAAAAGAAGTCAAACTTCCAACAAAAAATCTATAACTCAAACTTTAAATTATGTTACCCTATATAGTCTATGGTTGGTGTAAATCAAGTTTAAATTAGAAAGTTTGCGTCACCTATTTACTTTGTATTCTAATTGAAATATTTTAATAACGATTATAATTCAAAATAATAACAATTTAACTTCAATTTATCATACGCCAGCATATTTTCTATTTAAGTGTAATTTTTTAATATGTTCAATTTTAAGGGATATTAATAGGTATGAATGTTTAAGAGTGGTTTATGCTGCCAAATAATTGTGATAATTTTGGGAATATATGGGAACAAAATATTAAGAATATGTTTTGTTTATAATAAAAATTACCGAAAACACTTAAAATGTGACACTGAAATTATGGCTTATTTTTTTATAAATTAATATGTAGTTTAAAACTAATGTATAGCTTCTGCATTTTTTATCGAAATGTATTATGTGAACAACAAAATCGTAAAAAAGTTACCAAAGGTAATAATTATTAGAACAACTTTTAGAAACGTAGATTTAATTGGGATTAATACAATAACTGACTGTTAGAATTCACTGTGATATATTACACACTAAAAGGAATGATTATTATGACTGGCTTTCTACTTTTTTGCAATTCAATTCGATGTAAAAGTTTCTAGTAATTAATAAATACCTAGATAGATAAGTGATTGCTTAAAATTATTCCTTGTTTTTTTCTTACTGACGTCGCTATGAACATATATTATACACGGATACCAGAAGAGTCGAAGTGATGAAATTATATTTGGTATCAAGTAATGAATAACATATTATATTCACATCAAATTATATTTAACATTAAAATTTTTTGGGTTCTTTAGGGCCTTCCACATCGGCCGTTTGCCTCAACTCCTCGGACTTCTTTAAAACTTTCAAGTTCTGTACAGAATTATCGGTGAAATAATTAAACAAAATAGAAAATAAAAAGAAATAAATATCGTCGATCTATTTATTCTTTTGAATCATCGTAACACATCACGTTTGCGCTACCCCGCATTTCAATCAGAATACTTTGCGACAAAAAAAATTAACTAGAAAGTGCATTAACTAATACATTAAATGTAGGCATCATTACTTGTTTAATATCACACGTTTCTTAAAAACAAATCATATGTACAAAACGCAATCGGGCGTGAGGGGGAGTGGTGGCTAGCGGTGGCTAGCGGTGGCTAGCGGGGCGTGGCGTTGCGCGGGGCGGGGCGCGGCGCGCGGGGCGGCGCGGGCTAGAACACGAGCAGCGGCGGGTGGGTGGTGCGGGGCGCGTGGGGCGCGCACGGCTGTCACGTGACCTCCATGGGCAGCGAGTCGGCGGCGCGGCGCCGCACGCCGCCGTTGGTGGTGGCGTCGTCGCCGTCGCCGCCGGCAGCCAGCGCCGCGTCGCCCGCCAGCCCCGAGGACGACGCCACCGTCACTGGAGCGCTCGTCGCCTCCACCACTTCACTAAAATGTAATCATTCACATTATATACTAATGCTCATAATACAATCAAGACACAACATTTAATGACTTTAATATTACCGAAATTAGTCAAACTCTCATGGATGTTGTCTATACTGACGCACCGGTATCTTATATAAAAGTAAACTATGTTAATGACTTGAATAGTCATGCCGAAGTTCTATGATGGTACTACGTGGTAAAAATAGCTGTATGAATATCCACTACCCTATAGCCTACATCGTTTCATGGGTATCGTACTATCGTACGAAACGACAGAAAAAAAAAACAAACCACGAGATGTGCAGCAGTGTTCTCTAAAAAATTGAAAAAGAGGGATTTAAAACCGACTTTTCAAGCGTTCCAATTATGGAAATCATACCCCCCACCCCTCATTATAAGATAATCTATAGGGGCAAACTATATTCAGCAATAGGCTAATAGGCTGTAACAAAAACAGTTAGCAACCACTACGCAACATGCAATAAAACTTGCACTAGATAATTTTATTATCCATGTAACCAAAAATATGTTATTACTTTCTGTTTCAATATTCTTTAAAACATTACATTATTTAATATAAAATAATCACCAATCAAATGCAGATTAAAATATCAATGTAAAAGAAAAGTAAGCAAACTAAAATAATTTAATTTAAAAATTAACACAATAATAATATTTTATCATATTATTTGTCTTATATTTTTCGTTATTTTTATTCCCCTAATAGCAATTAGATAAATTACAAAACATCAATAAAATAAAATGGTTTGTAAATCCAAAAGTGCACGCCTTAAGAGCATTTCATTTAGTTTCGATGAAAAATATAAATTACCGAAATAAATCGATTACACAAAATATAATTTCGATTTAAGCTGTATGGTACATTTGTCCTTTGCCTATCAAAAGCTTAAGAAAAATGCAAGCGCCTTTAAATTTTTAATAGCAATAAAACTTGAAAATCATTTTATTAACAAACGACGCGTAGTAGGCTTTTGATGTGAAATAGGAAACCAGTTGATGTAATTCTGAAGCTAATAAAAAGAAACCGGTCTCGATACGTCAATTCTTTCTCGAGTTATCATAACCACATACAAAATCCGGACGTCTACGCAAAATTTTGTTCAAATATTTTTTTATCAAAGTAGCAATATAAAATGATTTTTTAGAAAATATAAGATGGACTAATGTTTTCTTGCTATACGGCTACTCACATTATCGTATAAATTCAATATGATATTGATAGGGGTATTTTAAAATAAAAAATTTTGCTTGACCTTGACGTGTCGAGAGTAATACGCTACCTAATAACTTATAAGGCATACAATAATTTAGAAAAACGGCGATAAAATCTGTAAAATTTACTAATATTATTTTTAAGAACGAAACAATACTCACGCAACGGGCGTCGCTCGTGGCTGAGTTATAAGCCTCGCTTGTCTCGCTTTCAACTGCGCAGTTGAAAAAGCGATTGCTTGTACGTTGCCCGCCAACCCGCCAGGCCCCGAGATGGCGATCTTCTGACCACCCTTCGGTAACTGCACATTCTTTTGCAATAGATTCGCGACCACGGAACTCGGTATCGATGTCTTCGACGGTGCCGCTATCGTTATAGACGTCGAGGGCTCCGACGATGTCCTAGCTAAGGGCGTAGCCACTTGCAGGGTTCGATTTTTCAACTGGATCTGATGTCGGACGTTCGGTGCTCGCACTGGTAATGCCGCTCGGACGATTTGCCTTCCGTCCAGACTAACGCTGACCCGATGCGGCCGTGTCGCTGCAGCCACGTTACCTTTTAACGTGCCATCGAATACAACTTGGCGTTTCCTCGCATCGTTGATATCGAGCCGTGCGACTGTAGTTTTGCCGGGTGGTGGTTGCCTTACGACGTTCACTAAATGAGGTCCTTTTCCTAATTGTCCGCTCTTGATCTCGAAGAATTGGGTAACAGAGCCTGGAGCGGCTTTTAAGAGGGGTTTTCCATCACCTAGAGCCGCTAACGATACGACCGTTGGAAGTTGAGCGAGGGAACGATTTTGTAAGAGTTGAGCTCGCTGTGTGTGAGTAAGTGGATGAGCGTGGAGTACTTTTAGTTTACTGGAGGGTACATGGTGCACGTGTGGAGCGACTACTACCGCTGGTGGAGGATGTAACTGTAGTGGTTTGTGACCGAGCGCAGCTGGGGCCAACTGGACCAACGGGGCGGCGACTCTTCTCGTCGTCGTGGTATTTGCGACACTACCCACTGAGCCCACGTTGCCCACGTTGCTCATGTTGCCAACTGTTCCCAGGTTGACGATGTTGCTTGTCGGCACTGCGTTACCCGCGCTCGCCGTAACTAAAAGAGAGGTTCAGATAACTTACTTAAGTTTTCTATAAGAATATATTTCATAAATATTTATTTTTTTATAAATAAATAAAAGGAATTTAAATATTATGGGTATTATTTCTTTCTACAAATATTTCTTTCTACAATTTATTTTACCCATAAAGGATCCATTTAATGGTTGTTTACATAAAATCTCATGCTAAAATGCAGAGTATACATAATCTCGATTAAGAATTAAAATGTAGATGAAGATTTCACCCTTGAGGTCTAAAATGCCTCGTATCTAGCAAAAAAGGTTTCATGTTCTTGTCATTCACTATGTTGTTTCATGCTGTTAATCTGGAATAAAGTGGCTCTTCCATGTAAACATATGTAATGAAGATGTGTGTGCGGATGTATATATAAAAGTGGTGTAGCTGCGTGTACTATATGTTTCACCATATATTGTAGTATTATATTTATTTTATTATTATAATATTGTCCTCCAGACTTAATTTCGTTTACGGCGGCAAGTTTTAACGGATACAAGTTATCTGCGTAGGACAGGGACAGGGTCATAGAGCGAGACACTGAGAATTTCTTAATGGCGAATCCCTATAACTCATTTTGCCCCGACCCAGCATTCGAACCCAGGACCACAAGATCAGCAGTCTCGCTTACGATCATTACACTAACGAGGCAAGCATTAGTGGCTATTAATGTGTCTAGCCTTAGTTAGGTAAAGACGCTGACTCGGTTACTTTAATTAGTACAAAAGCGTAGTTTTTGACGTAATCGGGGCAGTGTAGCTCCAACCCATACTAAGTTCATACCGCACACGCTGTGCACGATTTTCGTGCAAGTTTTGTTTTAATAACATTTTAATAAATTTTAATAACAATTTAAGTTTTTTTTCTAATTAAAATCTTCAGACGGCCCTCCTAACAGTATAATTGTGGTGCGTGTGCGTGTGTGTGTGCGTGTGCGTGTGTGTGTGTGTGCGTGCGTGTGTGCGCGCGCGCGCGTGTGTGTGTGTGTGTGTGTACGCGTGCGTGCGTGTGTGTGCGTTGCTCACCGATGTCCCGCGGCGGCACGGGCAGCGCAACGGCGGCGAAGGGCCCGTTCTGCAGGAGCCCCACCACGGCGCCCGACCCGCCGCCGCTGGTCACGCTCGCTTGACTCGCCAGCCGCACCTGACGTACACAAAATAGCTTAAATAACAACTTTTTAATTTAAAAGTCGGCAACGCACCAGCATTTCCCCTAGTATCGCCGGTAGTCATTTACCATCAAGTGAGCCGCGTGCTCATTACGAGTCCGTCTTCATTCTCTCATTCTCGACTCCTCATTAAAAGCTCGTACGAGTCCACGGGTGGATATGAACCTGCCCCAAAGCTGGAAGTATGTGCTGCAAGCGGCGCGCACACTAATTGGCAATGAAATATAAAGCGTAAAAGTTTAGAAACATCTGGTGTTTCTAAAGTTTTAAGCTGCTCAATTATATGTATATAATACATAATTCAATAATTTAAATGAATCTAGTCTAAAGTCGTTTTAAATAAAAGTTTATCGGTTAATGGTGTTTTTGTTTGCACATTCAAATATCAGATACGTTTCCAGTAAAATGGCTCTTCAGTTCTCTACACTCACCATATTTGTATTAGCATTAAGCTGCTATTTTACGCTGGTATTCTGTGAGAGCGTGGCCCTACCCCAGTCGAGCCGACCCATTCGTCCTGCCATCCGAACAAATTAACATCCGCCGCCATGAAACCTGTTATTTCACCTAATTACTAAGTGGCACTGTGACAGTGGCAGAAAAAGTCGTGGATGCTCTCATTTACATTTTGTAAGAGAGAAATACCAAGAAAATAACTGCTTTAGATGCTTATTACTTAAATGATAAATTATATTATAATACCTTCAAATTCTCGGAAACTGCTACGGTCACGATTTGCGGCTGTGGCGCCTCCTGTGACGTCACCACAACCTCACTGCTCCTTCTGTGTGCAGCGGAAGTAATTATGTGCTTCTTCAGCGGCGAGTGTTTCGTTTGCACCGTCTTCAGCTGGACTCCGGACGCCAGCTGGATCTCCTCAATAGTGTCCTCCTTCCTCTTCTTCTCCACTTTGATGTGGGGAACTTCATTGACCTCCTCCACGATGATGCTGGAGGTGGGCACCGGCTGCGCTGGTGCTCGCACCTCCTTGGGCGTTTCGATGAGAGGCGGCGTGGGGGGCGACTTAACCTCGGGTTTGTCCACGTATATTGGTTCCTTATCAGCCGATATATGTACGACGGTGGACCCGAACGCTTCCCCTGCCTTCTTTCGCCTCGGGCCAGAGCCGGCACGCCCATCCAAGCTCTGGCCTTGCAATAAAAAAGGATCCTTTTCAACATCCTTCACAAGCTCCTCTAGTATATCGTCAGTTATTGCAATTTTCTTGTCGTCTTTAGTCAAATCAACGTCTTCTAAAGCTTTCAAGTCTGTTTCCGATAAAATACTTTCAACTTGTGCTTCAGTAAGACCTGTGAAATTTTCATTAAGTAAATCATCTCCGCTTATGTCTAGACTGCTTCCACTGTTGTCTACTTCAGGGTTTAAGGGCTCCGGATATAAGTCTCCTAACGTAAATTCTGAAGTCGTAAACGAGTCCAAAACTTCTGATGGGGGCTGCTCTGCAAACCTTAACTCCACAGAAAACGGTGTATCCAAAGCGATAGGGAATTGGTCATCTGGTAGTTTCGATTCGTGTGGGGGCGAAGGAGGTGGTGTTTTTGGCCGAAAATGTAACCTGAAAAATACGAAGTATGTTGTTTCAACAAGACGTTAAAAGATAAAAATCAAATATAAATCCAACAAATATCCTTTGTTGAAAACGAATGTATCATAATGTATCATATGTAAATAACCCCAATATGTTGTACTGCCAGGCACCGACCTACTCTCATTTCTAAGATAGTTATTTTAGCAAGAAAGAGTTCATTGAAAAAATTGGCAAACTTCATATGCCTTTGTTCATATTATGATTTTCTCCTGATGTATGTTTGCAATGACATTTCCTTAATTGCAGACACATCAGGAGGAAATCACAATTGAACACTTACAATGGAAGTAATATCAATTAACAATATTAGTGTTTAGAAGTAATTTAATAAAAGTCTTGAATTTGAACAGAACTGACGTAGCCACATTTTTTCATAATATTCTATCCCACCCAAATGGCGACGATGCGAAAGTTCTGTTTGAATCCATGGCCCATGTATTATAATGAGTATTAACTAACGTAATATGAGTAAGTGATGTATGTTAGGGTATGATGGGACTGACATACGCTATGCGGTAAATGTCCCTTAAATTATTGTAGAATAAAAAAAAATTTGTGTTGGAAATAAAAATCAAACTATAGTTTTTAGAACTTTAAAATTTAAAACAAGAGTTAAATCTTTGGATTACCAATTTTCAAAATATTGCTTACCATTTTTTATTAACTTCATTAATGAACTGTTCAAACTCTTTCTCCACTGGCTGTAAACTTTCATCTGAATCGTAACTGCTATCGCTGCACCCACTCCATGATCTCTTCCTGATCACACGCTTTAGATTTTCTTTAATTGCACTGTCTATAGTTCTCGCACTAACACTAATATCACTTTTAACATCTTGAGGTAACATATCGTCCCGTAACGGTCCATCGACGTCCATTGGCTCCTGTTTGACGTCAACATCAGGCCTGACATTGATGTCTCTTTCGGATTTGACGTCGATGTCCAGCCTGACGTCGCCGTCTCCGTCGTGTTTGACGTCGATATCGGGTTTGACATCGACGGTCCATAAGCCAGGATATCGGGCAAGATGCCGTCGGAAAGCATGCCGCCATGGATACTTTCCACTCGTATGATAATCCCGTTTCATTTCCTTTGGACTTCGATGTGCTTTTGTTTCCAACTCCACCTGTAATTTGAAACATTGAAGATTAGTCCAAGACTTAAACTGTAAATATTTTTAATGAACGCAAAAAGAAAGTAGTTTAGGTAGGTTTTTTTTTTTAATTTAAAAAAAACTAGCAGTAGAATTAACACAATAAAGTAAAGTTAACGGGAATATTAGATTCCCGTTAACCACTTCAGTTGAGCTTGTGATTCACAACTCTAGTGGAATGGTAGGTACAAACCTACGACCTGTAAGTTTCATAGTCCGTACTCTAAATCATTTATAACCAATTAATTTTTGCCTAAATTAGGGCGGCCGCAGGTCGTCGAGCGACATGGCCACACTGTCCGGCCACAGTGCACAGTACATGCAGCGCGCGTACGATCAGCACTCACCTCCTCGTCGCGCAAGGCGCGTTGCTCGCCGGACGCGGGGAAGGCGAAGGGCAGCCGCGGCCACAGGTCGTCGAGCGACGTGGCCACACGGTCCGGCCACAGTGCACAGTGCATGCAGCGCGCGTACGATCAGCACTCACCTCCTCATCGCGCAAGGCGCGTTGCTCGCCGGACGCGGGGAAGGCGAAGGGCAGCCGCGGCCACAGGTCGTCGAGCGACGTGGCCACACGGTCCGGCCACAGTGCACAGTGCATGCAGCGCGCGTACGATCAGCACTCACCTCCTCGTCGCGCAAGGCGCGTTGCTCGCCGGACGCGGGGAAGGCGAAGGGCAGCCGCGGCCACAGGTCGTCGAGCGGCGTGGCCACACGGTCCGGCCACAGTGCACAGTGCATGCAGCGCGCGTACGATCAGCACTCACCTCCTCGTCGCGCAAGGCGCGTTGCTCGCCGGACGCGGGGAAGGCGAAGGGCAGCCGCGGCCACAGGTCGTCGAGCGACGTGGCCACACGGTCCGGCCACAGTGCACAGTGCATGCAGCGCGCGTACGATCAGCACTCACCTCCTCGTCGCGCAAGGCGCGTTGCTCGCCGGACGCGGGGAAGGCGAAGGGCAGCCGCGGCCACAGGTCGTCGAGCGGCGTGGCCACACGGTCCGGCCACAGTGCACAGTGCATGCAGCGCGCGTACGATCAGCACTCACCTCCTCGTCGCGCAAGGCGCGTTGCTCGCCGGACGCGGGGAAGGCGAAGGGCAGCCGCGGCCACAGGTCGTCGAGCGGCGTGGCCACACGGTCCGGCCACAGTGCACAGTGCATGCAGCGCGCGTACGATCAGCACTCACCTCCTCGTCGCGCAAGGCGCGTTGCTCGCCGGACGCGGGGAAGGCGAAGGGCAGCCGCGGCCACAGGTCGTCGAGCGACGTGGCCACACGGTCCGGCCACAGTGCACAGTGCATGCAGCGCGCGTACGATCAGCACTCACCTCCTCGTCGCGCAAGGCGCGTTGCTCGCCGGACGCGGGGAAGGCGAAGGGCAGCCGCGGCCACAGGTCGTCGAGCGGCGTGGCCACACGGTCCAACAGCACGCGGCCACCGCGCCCCAGCCGTCGCCGCGCGAACCCCACGCACCGCGTGTACGGCTGCCGTAAGGACGTCAGCGTGAACCTGCCGATACAATTGGTCATTATATTTTTACTTCGATACAACGGATTTTAATATCTAAATTTAAAACCGTGGAGGTCGTGGCGGCATAAGAGTATCAAACTCTCTGTATCTGTAGCATTCAAATATTTTTATAAGAGTCAACTAAGGTGTAATTCATGTTTAATGTAAAAATTGAGGCACGTGAAATATGATAATGTGTGGTTGTGTATTACGGTAACAGTTGTAATTTATGATAAAGCAATCTCAACCTAGAAACTATCGATATTCTGAATTAATTACCTGTTCCTCTCATCCAATTCATGTTCGTAGAGACCTTCCTTTGATGGACTACCGGGATCCACAGGGTCACCGCAAAGAGTAGACGTAGGCTGTAATAAAATTGCAACCGGTTAGGAAAGAAATATTGCAATAAAAATGTGAAAAGGGTGAAATAAATTTATTGCACTGCTGTGTTACGATATGAAGAGTATAAAGAGCCAGTATAATTACAGAAGGCTGTGAGGCGTTCCATAGGAGATGACAATGCATCTGGCCTTGTGTTTGAAGTAGATTGCAGATGTCCTAGGGCTGTAGTATATGCTTACCGTTAGGTTGAATGTAAGTTCGTTGGTCACTTTAATTTTATATGAAAAGGTATTAATTTAAAAATATATACATCTACCAACCATCTCATAATAGCAGCCAGGCTTCCTACGAAATGCAAATGGCCCATCGTCGATCGTTTCCACCCGCGTAGTAGTCCCGTTGGTTGCAGCCGCGCTCGCTTCTTCATCTGACGATGTGCACACGCCCGAATCTGAAAAATTATATTAGTTACACTTCTTTCACAAGTTACGTCCGCAGTAAAAATCCCCAAAACCATTACGTGGCTCGAAGGACCAAGCGTTATTAATTGATTTGAGATGAATATGTAGCAATGCTAAATTTTAATATGAAGATCTAAGAGTATATTTCATGCAAAGTGGTACATACTATTATAACAACAGAAGTTTTAATACGTGAAAGTAAAGTACAGCCTACGTCTCACAGCTGGACACAAGTTTCCTATCTTTTTACGTGGTAGAGCCATGCTGCAGCTATATTATGGTTGTAGCACGAATGGGTCGGCTCGACCGGGGAAGGACCACGCTCTCACAGAATACCAGCGTCAAATAGCAGCTTAACACTGCTGTGTTTCGTATGGTGAGTGCAGAGAACCGGAGACCCTTTTTACTGGAAAAGAGGCATTCCATCTTAGTCCTCACGGGTGACAACGCATCTGCATTTTCTCGCAAACGAGGATAGATGTAGATGTCCATGTGCCACAGCAACCACATACCGTCAGGTGAACTGTGTGCTCGTTTGTCGCCCTATCCTATAAAAAAAAATCTTCGCTCAAGGGCTCTAGAGTAGGGAAAAGTACATCGCTCTGCCCCATTACACGTTGGCCGATCGCATATATTCTCGAATTTTGCATTTTTCAAGCAATATCAGTTTCCTCACTATGCTTTCCTTGAACCGTGAATAGGTTAATTCCCTTTTTTTTTTATAGGAGAGGGGGCAAACGAGCATGCGGCTCACCTGATGGTAAGTGACTACCGCCGCCCATGAACAACCGCAACACCAGGGGAATTGCAGATGCGTTGCCGGCCTTTTAAAAAGGAGTAGGCTCTTTTCTTGAAGGTCCCTAAGTCGTATCGGTCCGGAAAAATCGCTGATGGTAATCAATTCCACAAGGAAGTCGTGCGAGGAAGAAAACATCTTCTAAATCGCACAGTGGTGGACCGCCAATCATCCAGATGGTGTGGATGGTATCGGGAGTTTTGCCGCGATGTGCGTTCATGAAATTTGGCGGCTGGGATTAATCCGAACAATTCTCTCGTCGAACGTCGAACTCGTCGACGATTCGAGCCGCTCTGCGCTGGATGCGGTCAAGTGGAAGGAGCTGGTGCTGGGGAGCCCCTGCCCAGAGATGGGAACAGTATTCCATGTGAGGCCGAACCTGCGCCTTGTAAAGTTGCAGGCGGTGTGCCGGCATGAAATACTGTCCCGCTCTGCTGAGCACGTCAAGCTTTTTAGAGGCCAATTTGGCCTTCTCTTCCAAGTGACCACGAAACTGCACGTCACTCGATATGTCGACTCCGAGGATACCGATACTGGCTGAGGCAAGAAGGGGAGTGCCTTGAAACTGAAGAGATACGACAAAGGGGTTCTTTTTAGCGGTAAACGCGCAAACTTGTGTCTTCTGAGGATTAAACTGGACTAGATTTAGTCGCCCCCAATCCGAGACTTTGTCCAGCAAAGACTCGACTTCAGACACAAGTTTGTTCCGGTACTCAGCGACGTTTTCCCGAGAAATATTGGCCCGGCCGATGTATAGAGCATCACCAGTGCTGTCATCCGCATAGCAATGAATGTTACCAGTTAGCAACATATCATTGATATGCAGAAGAAACAGCGTTGGTGATAGCACACAGCCTTGTGAAACACCAGCGTTAATAGGCTTGTAGTCAGAACATGCACCGTCTACAACGACCTTGATGCTCCGATCTGCAAGGAAGCTGGTGATCCAATTGCACAATTTCTCGGGAAGCCCATAGGAAGGGAGCTTCGAAAGAAGCGCTTTGTGCCAAACCCGATCGAAAGCCTTCGCAATGTCCAGACTAACGGCCAACGCCTCCCCCTTGGACTCTACTGCCTCCGCGCATCTATGGGTCAGGTAGACCAGAAGATCACCAGCTGATCGACCCCGACGAAAACCGTATTGGCGGTCTCTAATCAGCTGGTGATCCTCAAGGTACCGGATGAGCTGGCAGTTAATAATGGATTCCATAATTTGGGAGAACAAGGAGGTGATCGCGATAGGCCTATAGTTGGACGGGTCTGAGCGGTCGCCTTTTTTAGGAATCGGGTGGACAAAAGCTGTCTTCCATGAATTCGGGACTACGCCTTGGGAGTAGGAGTACCGGAAAAGACGCGTTAGGACCGGTGCCAACTCCGGAGCACACGTCCTCAGCACAATTGGGGGGATTCCGTCAGGCCCACTCGACTTCTGGATGTCCAGGGAGAAAAGTGCTTTGCGAACTGAGCGCTGTGAGAATAGCACATCCGGCATGGAGCACTCACACCGCGGGATGGTCGGCGATATTTTCCCCCCGTCATCAAGAGTCGAGTTGGACGCAAAAAGGGAGCCTAAAAGGTCGGCTTTGTCTTTTGCGTCTTGGGCCAGTGAGTCGTCCTCCTTGTGCAGAGATGGCAGTGATGGCTTACAGAAATTCCCTTGGACAGCCTTGGCGAGAGACCAGAATGCACGGGTTCCCGAAGGAAGGCGAACTAGTTTCTCGCCAATTCTGCCTATGTGCTCTGACTTTGCCTTGGCAATAACTCTTTTGAAGGACCTGGAGGCGAAGTTATACTTCTTTTTAAGTGTGCTGGTGTTTACATCCCGAGTCACCAAAGCCGCAGCCCAGGCTTGATAACACTCCTGCTTACTGCGCAATGCAGTCTTACAGGAGCGACCAAACCAAGGCTGAGATCTGCCTCCGATGGGTACCGCAGATGATGGAATAAATAGTTCCATTCCCTGTAGCACCACATCAGTGACAGAGTCAGCAACAGCGCTGGGATCATCCGGCGAGAATCAAACCCGCCACCATGGGTAGGATGCAAAGAAAGACCGCATTCCGTCCCAATCCGCCGACCTGTAATGCCAAACACGGCGGCAACCTGCAGAACGCAACCGCGAAGGGAGCGTGAGTGGTACCATACTCCGGATCAGACAATGGTCCGAAGAGCCGAGAGGGGCATCGACGGAAACCTGATATCCGTCCGGATGAGAGGTCAGCAGAAGGTCCAACAGGGTAGGTGTATGATCCTCCACATCTAGAATCCGCGTAGGCGAAGTAACCAGTTGTGTCAGACCATATGCCAAGGCAAAGTCATAAACAGATCTCCCCGCATGATCGGTTAAACGTGAACCGAGCCATTCGGCATGGTGGGCGTTAAAATCGCCAAGGATCACGATCTCTGCGGATGGGACCTGTTGTAGCAAGGAATCTGTAGCCATTTGGACGTGGTCGATGAGTCGGTCTGTTTCAGCATTACCGCTATGGGACCTATAGAGGCACCCGTAGACGCGCGGATGGTCGTCGCTGTCTACGCGTAGCCAAAGGATGGACAGGTCCGAACCTTCAAGACTGCCGAGGCGTCGAGAACAGATGTCCTCTCTGACATACACGCAAACTCCAGCCCGAGGCACAAAGGAGTGCTCCAATTTGTACCTCGGGTAGGAGAGATACGAAATATCAGCCGGAGAGGAAACCTGCGTCTCGGTCAGAAAGAGCAAGGCCGGCTTCGCCGTCTCGAGATGGTAGTGGACGGCGTTTAGGTTAGAGTGAAGTCCCCTGATGTTGCAGAAATCCACGGATAGCGTAGCAGGGGTCGCCTTGGTATTGTTGCTCAGTTTGCCCCTAGCAGTGTTGTTTTTGAGCGGAATTTTGCCCCCCCCCCCCTCCCCCAGAATACGCGGGGCAGCCTGAGCACCCACGCTCAGGATTGGAATAACATGGTCGTGGATGCTCAGCGAGGGATTCTCCAGGGGTACTGGTACCCTCCTGGGGTAGTCTACTGTGTAATTCCGCTACCATGTTGATGGGGGGGGGGGAATTCCCTTAGCTACCTCTGCTGTTTTTTTAATTACCTTAATGTTTTGAAATCTAAGTAGTCCTTGTGGGATTATTTTGCATTTTATGTTGTAGAGAGTCTTTTGCGCCAAGGAATGGGTGCAACCCATTCCTTGGCGCAAAAGACTTCTAATCTACTTCTGAAATACATCCACTGTTGCATTCTGGCTCGAAGGGTATGTAAAAGAACCAGAATAATTATTACATGCTGTGGTGTACACATTCCATTTTAATCCTCAAAGGTAAAAACATCTCTGTAGCCCTTTTCAAAAGTTGGTTGTAGCTGTTCTTAGGTTGCATTAACCACTTATCAACAGGTAGATTAATTGATCATTTTTCAATTTAATATTACATAAAAAATCTAATATAATAAATATATAGTTTGGTGGAATTTTTAATAACTAATATCATAAACGCTTTTCATTTACTTACTTCAATCGTATAAAAACAATAAAATAATATTTCATGAAAGATGATGTTGTGAAAAATGTAAGTTAATATATTTTAAATTTAATTGAAAACTATTTAACCACGCCTTTACTTGGCACACGGCTCCAAGGTTTAGAACGGTGAGCACACTAAGGTATAACTAATTTTGAATTTAAATTTCATATTTAATTCTAGGCAACAATAGTACATTAGTTCAAAGGTTTACGCATAATATATATTTATATCTATTGTTTTTCTGCGTGTGTGCACTCACCTCGCAGCCCCTGCACGGAGCCGACGGCGTGGTGCCTGTGTTTCCGTCTCTTGTATGGACGCTTCTCTCGCTGTAAGGTAACCAATCACTTGCATAATACCACAATCATACTATCACAAGTATATGGAAATCCTACTCACTAATTTAATAAAAATATTAATAAAATTTATTGTTGTACAGGCAACAATAAATTTTATATGAATAATGATTAAAAATTATATCCAGTAGCAGATAATAAGTCAAGTTGAACTTTATGAAAGATAAAGTTTTAATTATTTCTTAATTTTGATAATTATGTACTGATGTCGAAGAAACTATAATAAATATAATTAAAATTAACCTATGAGAGAACAGTGCTTGCCCAATATTTAACACAATTATGATCTTTACTTCATATTTTGAAAACTTTTTTAATTAGGTATTGATGAATTCTGGTACGGATGAAGAGCAGGAATAGGACTCACATTATATTTTGGATGTGGAAAAAGTAAAATCCCAAGGTAGTCGGCTATTTACGAAACAAACACACACACACTTACACATATTACTAAATAATAAGATTATTTGGAGCACATTTTCACTTAAAATTAAGTCTGTAATTAAATTCATAATAAGACTAATAATTTAATAATTAAGATTTCATATAGATTGTTCTCTTGCGTAGGGGGTGATTGTTAGGGTGTGTCAGCATTTGTATAGTAAATATCGATTTCTAAGTGTACTAACCTGTCTAGGCTGATCGACGGGCGTGGGCGGTGCTCTCGGTGGGTAGTGTTGCACTGCGTACGGCTCTCGACGGAAGCTTATAGTTGATATTGGAACGGTGCTGTATTGCCTGGGGGAAAGACAAAGATTCGCTGATTTATTAGAGTATAAGCCACTTTAATTTTCTATTGTGGTGTAAGAAGGAAGTGTATATTTATTTCAAGTGATGTATTCATTTATTATAGCCTAACAAAGTCCACCAGCCAGACCACCTCAACATAAGCCCCCCATAGAATACCTCATAAGGGAAATATTGGCATTTGGCAACCGCAGTTTTTTTTTCTTATTGTTATTAGAAAGACGCTGCCCATCTCCTGGTTTGTCTCCCTTTGTCGCCTTTTAAGAGACCCACGGGATGATATGGGATAGTGAATATTCTTACACTGCCTCCACGTAGTCAACACCGTACGCGCAGCACGCACCGTACGCGCCGCATTTTAGAATTCGTTGTATGAAATCACATGAAACCTCGCACATTTCACCTGCACCGTACGCGCAGGCGTACGTTTGTAAAATGCGGTAGGCATCCGAATACTGAAGGAGGCATGCTGATGACGTCATATAATGCGGCGCGTTCAGCATATGCTGATACTCGGTGTTGCCTAAATAATGTTGTCAATTTAGGGGACTTTCCACTAAAAATGTTGGTTTCGTCTACCCTTCTAATGGAAAAATGTTGTTTATTAGTATTATTTTTATATTAGTGTTTTTCTAGTGTTAGTATTTTTATATTATTTATATATTAGTGTTTTTCTAGTGGTTCAGTAGAATAAGGTTTCAACTAGTGGTAAGATGATCACTCCGCCATTAACTAACTTACTGGTTTCAAAATATATTTTTACATAATTTCAGAAGTATTTACTTTTTACTGTGTAGGCAACAATGAGTCGTCAGATAAGACATGCGTAAGACGATCTATCCATCAATTGCACATACAGTAGGATCCGTTTATTATGACTCCGTCTATATTGACCAAACCGCTTATTATGAAGTAATTACACAGTGAAGTATGGTTTTCATATAAAAACATAGACAAAACAATGTTTACGTTACACGTAAACATTGTTTTGTCTATGTTCATTTTAAGATCTATTCGTTGGGAGATACTATTGAGGTCATTGAGCATTGAGCTGAAATCCTCCATTGATCCTGCCATAATTACTAAATCGTCGTCAAATCTAAGGTGAGTGATGTACTCCCTATTGATGTTAATACCGTATCCTTTCCAGTCCAGTAGCTTATAAACGTCTTCCAATGCAGTGGTGAAGAGTATCGGGAAATTATAATTAAATAAAGATAAGATTAAAGATATCTAGAGATTATTAAAGATGAGATTTCGGGATAACAGATAAAAAGTATAATCAAATTTTTAAAAAAAACTTGAACTTTGTCCTTAAAACATTATGAATTCTGTCTAAATATTCGCTTAATTTCTTGTCTGGAGAAACTGGATCGCAGTTATAAAAAAGTAATAAGTAGCATTTTGAAACTTTAAAAAGCCTTCTTCTAGTTATGAAAATGTTAAACAAAATTGTGCTAAAGAAATTAAAACAAGTTATGCCTTTTAATTTTTCTATTAAAAAACCTTCAAGAAATTTACATTACGTTAATTAATTGTTTTAAAAAACTAAACTAAATTAATGCAAACGTTAATTAAAAAAAAATCAAAACCGTTGTCAGGTTAAAATTATGAAAAAAATCATAATTTTTTAATAAATAATGGTAAGTGGTTGCTGTGGCTTATAGACATCTATATCTGTCCTCGTTTGCGAATCAAAATCTAGATGCGTTATCACCTGTGAGAACTAAGATGGAATGTCTCTTTTCCAGTAAAAAGGGTATCCGGTTCTCTACACTCACTATACGAAACACAGCAGTTTTAATCTGCTATTTTACGCTGGTATTCTGTGATTCGGATTTCCCTCAATATAAGGCACCTAAATTTTATCTTTGAACATCACTTCTCCGGCCACCCCGTATATCACATGACAACATTACTAGCTATGTTTACATATATGGATTTAGTATTATAGACCAAGTACATACCCTTCGGCAAAATGTACCGGCAAAATACCGGAGAGATCCATCTCCCACTTCATATTACGTTGATTATGAGAAAGCCTTTGATAGGCTGGTGCAACTTCCACAGTAAAAATTATATGTACTACAGGGGTCAAATTTTAATGACGGTTATCTCTTCTTTCTGCTTTTCGTAATATGTCTATTAATGTCAATTCAAATAGGTTGAAATGTTAAATCAAACAATTACATTTGTATATATTTTATTTATTAAGATTGCTTTTAATTTTGCTATAGGAGACGTTGTTCATTTACAGAATTGATAAAAAAATCAAGATGAGTTATGTGGTGATTTCAACTTTAATTGCAATATGATATTTAACGCGAGTACATTTTTGGACTAGCCATCTACGTAGGACAGGTTTTTATAGTGTACCATTGTGTGCACAAATAAAAACACATATTTCCTAAACCTGATAGTTCGATGGGATGGCAATCCGAAACGAACTATACTTAGAAACCACATTGTCAATGGTGTAAAATACCCTTACACCATGTAAAAAAAAATCAATGAATATATATTTATGATAGATTTTGTAAAAAGTAAACGAGAAATATTGATTTCTATTTATAAAAATGCATTATAAATTTTATATTTCAATTTAAAGAATATTTTTTTTACCTGTGCCTCAAATCTGCAAAACGATGTGCGCCATATTATTAGATAGCGTCGTGACGTCACTAGGTCAAAGAACAAGGTTATGTGATGTGTACTAACTAGCTAATTTCGAAATTTTTCAAGTTATCATTACGATTGTTGACTTTTATTCCGAATTTTATTGAAAAGGCATCATGGAAGACGGATTCGTAAAAGAGAGTTTATTACTTCGCTTTTAACACTAATGTTATAGATATTATAATATAAGATTAGGTGAGAAAAACTTTTTGTTATATTTTTTTGTACAAACCCTCAGACGAAATAAAAAGTCACTTTTTTATTTGGTCTGAGTACAAACCATGTCTTTATTCCCATATAATAGAAGAAAATAGGAATTAAGTAAAACACTACACTGCACTTGCAAGGGCTATCAAAATGGCCCACAAAGGGCGGGACAGACGAGCGATTAACCTAATCTATTACAAAATTTGACTTGCAATAGGTACCTATCACGTCATGATGTTTTGTTTTGTTTAATCGATAGTTAAATATAAGTCATACATCAAAGTGATCTTCACAGAAGTATAGTTTAGATTTTGTAGACAATGCCTTCGTGTCTCTTCTTGCCAGTTTTAACCAAGTATTTCTCATATTTAAATCAGTTGGCACTTTAATCCATAACTTCCCCGGCGTTCTTATGCTCGTATTTTTGCAATCAGGCACAACACAACAATGATATAGATGATAACTCATTATTAAACATTCAAAAGTATCTTATTCCTTTGCAAAATTGTCAAAATTGTAGGACAGTGACGTCACGAGTTGAACTGTATGGCGGCTAGCGTTTTCACGCGAAATTTTAAAACGATAGATTAAAAGTTTTTTTATGTCACTATTCGGTTTTGATAAATTTATATAAAAAATATAGTGGTTCATTATCACTCTGGGATTCATTTAAAACACTTTTTGAAAATGGGTGTAATACCCTATTGTGATATTATATTTGTTCAATAAAAATGTGATTTTATTTATATTATTTTTTCAGATGTGAGCAATGGGTGAAATAGCTGGCACATGCACCAATTGAAAAGATTAACATGTTAAAACATATTTGTAGCAAACATGGCATTTGAACCCAAATAAAACGAACTGTTATTTTATCACTGGACATAATTTAAACTTCCACAATTATGTGTATGTTAATTAGGTTTCATGTATATGTCGCAAAAGGTAATATCCCTCTAAAATCACATTTTGGTAAGAATTCAATTATTTAACTAAACTCAAAGTTATTTGTACACCTGATTATAAATAAAAAAAAATTATAGATTGATCTACAAACAGCCATAATGAGCACTCATTTTGAAAGCGACAATTAGTATACGCAGATGCGTTATCACATCTTCTCGTCACGTATACCTTAAAACTAGAAAACAAGGTGTACAACTGACGAAATACTAGTCTTTCACAGCTAAGCGTATGAAATAGCTTAAAAACGCTTAGCGAGTTATGGAAAGGGCTAAGGTCGAACTTTCTCTACGTGATAGACTTCGAAACTTTTTATATCCGTAGTAGAACCAAAGTAACTGACATAACCCAACGGACGGATCAGTACACTGAAGTGGCTATGGGCCGGCCTTAAAACTCGTAGAACCGACACCTGAGAGGGAGGAAATGTTCTTTAACAGCCTCTTTCTAGCAAGCGAAGTGTAGCCCCTCCCCCCACAAGATGGAGTGACGACCTAGTAAGAGAGGCAGGAGACCTAATAATAGATGCAGATGGCTTAAAACCATGCTTTGTGGCATTTTTTGGGAGAGGCCTCTACCAGTACTTTTATGTTGTCCGCTATGGTATGTACAATGTATTTTTGGGTAGAGCTTATACATGGACAGGTAGAGTGAAATATTTAATGTGTAGTGCGTACTACAAAGTGTACCTTTCTGACGGGTCGGTTGAAATATTTCACGTATTGGGGTGTAGTGCGCAATGTTCCAGGGAATATCGAGTGGAAAACTCTACGTATGGGGTAATGCGCAATGTTCGTGAGGGGTCAAGTGGAATATTTTACGTGCAGTGCGTAGTACGAAGTACTAAAGCGGATTAATAAGAATATTTGTTGTTGTGCGTAGCACGCAAACTTTCTGGATAAGTCGAGTGACATATTCTACGCATATTGTGTAATGCACAATGTTACGTGTCAGGTTGACTCGAACATTTCATGCGTACTGCGTAGATTGTTGTATAATTGAGCGAGTGTGGTGAAATATTGCAAGTGTAGGGCGAAAAGCGCAGTGTATGTGTATGGGTCAAGTAGAATGTGTTTTGTATAGTGCGCTATGTTCCTGGGCAAGTCAAGTGACATTCCAAGTGTAGAGGAGTGCGTAATGTTGTGGGGACGGGTCAAGTGGAATGTTCCATGTGCGTGCGTACTGTAACATCTCATGTATAGTATTTTGTAGTGAGACATGTAATATACCTGGGTGGGTCTGGTTGCAGCTGCGCAGCGAAGTCCCCTGCCGCGTAGCGTCGCTCAGCGAGCAGCGCGGTGATGCGCAGCAACTCTCGCTTGGCGCGTTCACGCCGAGCCACCAGTTCGAGCAGCGACAGCGCTCGCGCCAGATCGCGCCGCAACTTCAGCATCTTCTCGTACGAGCTCTCATCGTTCTTCCTGTAAGTGATTAGTTGTTAGTCATTTATCCGAACGACATAAATGCCTGAATGATATAAGTATGCCCCAAATGAACTACGCTACTTTACAACTTTGTCCAGCACGCCATGGTGGACAGGTGTGCACTGACCGGGCAAAAATGCACTTATTATGCTTTCCCTATCAGCAGTTTGTGAGATTTGGATTCGGCTAATCAATTGCAGTCAGTAAGTCATAAGCTGGACCAACCACGTGCAAGTAAGGTTGAAATTTACGGTTGTTACATCCTCTTACACTCCGCAAGGAATGCTGAAGCACTATAAATATCAACTGCATTCATATAAAATATTTAGTGACACTTTTATTTCAATAAAACATTATGTATGTCGATCAAATTGCATCCGTCATGTTAAATCGAAAATTGTAGAGCAATTTTATTACTTTGTCATTTATTTACGATTTGGGAGCAAATTGAAAATTGTCTGTGTCACGTCAGCATGAATTTAACGCGAGAAAATTTTCGTACAATGATTTTTTATGGCTTTCGATGACATTCAAGTCAACAAGAAAGTTACATAGGCTGCACTAAAAGTATCGGGAATGGAATATTTCCACTGTTCCTGTCATATTAAAATCTTTTTAATTGAAAACACCTTGGTTTTAAAAATCGAATACCATTTATTTATTTAAAAAAAGATTCTCGGTCTTATCACAAGGTTTTGTCAAACTTGTTTAGTCGTTGAGAAAATGGAATTGACTCAAGAAAATTCAAGAGCGATGATTTATTATGACTTTCGAAGTGGTTTAACACAAAAACAGTTTGTTGACCGGATGATTTCTGCATTTGGTGATGAAGCCCCATCCAAAACCACAATTTATCGCTGGTTTGCTGAATTTCAACGTGGACGTGTCAAGCTCAGTGATGATCCCCGTCAAGGTCGTCCAAAAACTGCAGTCACCCAAGAAAACGTTGATGCTGTGCGTAAGCTGATTGAGGAAGATCGACATGTGACATACCGCGAAATTCAGGCAACTTTAGACATTGGCATGAGTCAAATACAAATAATCTTGCATGAACAATTAGGTGTAATAAAGTTATTTTCCCGATGGAAACCGCATTCGCTCTGTGAAGAGCAAAAAGCAGAACGCGTTAATTGGTGCGTCAGAACTCTCGAAAGATTCCACGCAGGATCCTCAAATGCTGTATACAACATCGTATCAGGTGACGAATCCTGGATATACGTATGAACCCGAAACAAAAAACCAGTCACCAGTTTGGGTGTTCGAAAATGAGTTACAAAAATTGTTCGTTCACGGAGTGTTGCAAAAAAATGGTGGCCACGTTTGTCTCCAAAACCGGCTATGTTACGACTATTCGGTTAATGCAGAATGGTATGCTAGCATTTGTTTGCCACAGGTCGTTTCTGAACTCCGTAAAGACAACTGCAACCGCCGCATCATCCTCCATCACGACAATGCGAGTTCTCACACCGCACACAGAACAAAAGAGTTTTTAGAGCAAGAAAACATAGAATTATTAGACCATCCGCCGTACAGCCCCGACCTAAACCCTAATGATTTCTATACTTTCCCTAAAATAAAGAATAAATTGCGTGGACAGAGATTTTCATCACCTGAAGAAGCTGTGGACGCCTACACAACGGCCATTTTGGAGACTCCAACTTCCGAATGGAATGGTTGCTTCAATGATTGGTTCCATCGTATGGAAAAATGTGTCAAATTTCGCGGAGAATACTTCGAAAAGCAATAAATACATTTTTAAATAGTAATGTTGTGTCACTTCCTTGATTCCCGAAATGTTCAGTGCCGCCCTCGTATGATAGACTTAGATTGGCCTTTCACAATTAATCACCTTCAAAGTATGCTCCTTTAGAAACGATACACTTTCTCCAACGAATAATCCAATCATCAAAACATTTTTTGAAACTATTTTCCGGAATTGAGTTCAGTTCTCGCTGCGAATTCTCCGTTACGTCTTCTATCGAATGAAAACGGAAATGAACGGCCACGAAATGGTAATTTGAATTCAGGAAAAAGAAAGAAGTCGGCTGGGGTCATATCTGGTGAATAAGGTGGTTGCTTGATGGTATTTGTTGAGTTTTTGGTCAAAAATTCGTTCACAATTATGGCCTTGTGCGAAGGCGCATTATCGTGGTGCAGAATCCAAGAAATTTTTTCCACAAATCCGGTCTTTTTTAATTTGCTCTATTATACGCCGCATAACGCTCAAATAATATTCTTTATTTACCTTTTGACCACCGGGCAAGAATTCCGAGTGCACAACACTGCGATAGTCAAAGAAAACAGTCAACTTGATTACATGACTTTGACTTTTGATCGACTTTGGCGTGGCGTTTTGGATTTCGATTCAGTTGGAAGGCGCCACTCCGAAGCTTGTTGACTAGTTTGCATGTCAAACTCGTAAACCCACGTCTTGTCATCAGTAACAATGTGTTTCATGAATGGTGGGTCGGAATTGATTCGTTCTAGCAATTCAGGTATTTTGGGACTAGTCGAGCGGCAACATGTTTCATACCCAAGTGATTATATAAAATGGTACGGATCGACTCGTGAGACACACAAATTTCAGCGGCTATCACTCTCAAACTTGAATGAGGATTTTCTTTTGCGATGTTAACTTCAGTTGCAGACATTAATGAACGACCAGAGCGAAGCAAATCTTCCATCACATCTGGAGCGCTTTTGAACGCTTTGTACCACTCATAAACACGTGTTTTTGATAAAGTCGATTCACCGTAAACCTTCTGTAATATTTTCAGTGACTCCGAACACGAAATTCCTTTGGCGATGCAAAATTTAAGGCAAACTCTTTGTTCAATGCTTTAGTCCGTTGTGAAATTCGCAGTGTATATACACTAGATATGATGTAACTAATAACAGCACTGTATTTAATCTAAATAACAGATTTAACTCAAACTCCGCGCCAAAATAGAAAACAGTTGTGCCAATCTAACAACATAAAAAAAATAATTTGAAACCATAAATAAATCATCCATTCCCTATACTTTTTTTACTGACTGTATTTTATAAATTTGGTTATACTCTTTAACTTTAGATTTGAATGGCTGAAGTCTATGAAAACATCTAGGCATAAAAGTGTGGAAAAGCTAAAAAGCTACCTTGAGGTTTCAACATCGTATCCCTCTGGAAAACGAAAAAATAACTCTAAATGTATTTGATAATCTACTCGCCTATTCTTTCTGGTCTGCATCTTTTCTGTTCTTCTCCGGAAAGCTAAGTAGGGATTGTTCGACGATTGCCCCGGCCGATGCTCCGTCTTCACCGACAATACCAATGGATGTTGCTGCAAAATAATAATAGGTAGATTTACAAATTAAGGAAAACCAAATGTGTCGATATACTAAGAGGGCAGAGATAGCATTCAGTAGCCGAATAGATTTTGGGATCAATTTGTAAAACTAGTCTATTTATGCGCAATATGCACTAAATATAATGAATGGAATGTGTATACATTTTCCTCCAGATGTTAAACTAAATTGCACGCGGTGTACCCTGCTGCCTGACCTGGCTAACGAAGTAAATAAGCCGAATCTTAACCAGCCAAATCTAGCCAAAAAAAGTATATCAACTTTCCGCTCACATGCCCGGAAAAACTGCTTCAGTGTAGGCAAATCTATCCAGAAATGCATCATTTGGCACATATTTGAAAAGGCCAAGTAGAGTTATCAAAAGGTTGATGTTTAGGGCCGGGAGATAATTTGATGATCTTTTATGTCTTTTTTTTTGTAAGCTTTCGATCACCGATTAACTCCGATTCTAATAAGTGGAGAATGTGAAGACGAAGTCTTGTGCTTTTAACCGACTTCACAATTTAAATTTGTATCTTACTTATGTTTTTAATTCTATCAAAAAAGTATACTTTTAAGTGGTTCTTTTAGATCCAATGAATAAAGCCGGTTTATTGCCAGATTTCATTATATTTTAACATTCAACGAACATTTTAGTTAATTAAATTTGTAACATGTTTTAAGGCATACCGCCTACATAAAGGTTGCGACGCAGTCGTACATATATTATATCAATAGGTACGCCTCCATTATATATTGCTTAGAACCAAATGTGGTTTCGCTCACTGACTCGAGTCAGAGTCGAAGCAAACTTGAGGCGCGGTAAAGTGCCCCCGCACTGCTGTTTTTCTGCCTATTTGACTGCGCATTGCCTGTACTTCGACTCCGTCTCGTCTTTGCTATAGGCGTTTTTCCTAATACAAGAGCAGGGTCATGGCTCACCGTGTTGAGGCGCTTGTTGAGCCAGTAGTCGTAGACGGCGATGACGAGATCATCCTGCCGCTCCAGCAGCAGCTTGGCCTCGTTCAGCGTCACCACCGTCTGACCTGAACTGCGCTCCAACTTGTCCATCATTTGCTCGAACTTTAGTTCTGTCCAACGTATTCAACTTTTAGGTGTCTGATAGGAAATTAGTAAAATAGATCACGTCAAATGATGCGAACAAGGTAATTTAATAACACTTCTTATAGGAAAATAAATTATATTACTTAAATTATTAAAATGTGATAATTTTAAAGAAATTCTGTTATTAAAATAAAACTTTGTTTCAATGTTACTTCCTAATTGTTTAATCTTATCGTTTTATGAATAAGAAATTTATTTAAGTCTGAAAGCAAATAATCATTATTACTGGAAAATAGTATAAATATTTTTGTAAAAAGTAATAGGCTTGTAATTAGCAATTCTTATCACCATTTTGTAACTTTACCGAAGATGTTAGTCTATAAGCCTTCCTAAAATGAATAAATAAAATAAAATAAGTAATATTTCAGGTTTCTAACAGATTTGAAGACTATAAATTAACATTTTAAGCCTTTTTTTTTTAAATAGAATAAACATCTGTATTCTATATATTCGGTATAAGTATTATTAAAATCCTCTATGGATCATTAGCTACGAAACTAAATATATGATTTTAATGTTACTTTTGACCCATTTTATTACTTACTAGATGGTAGAACTTCTTTTCTGCTTAGAAGTCCGTCGGGATAGGTACCACCCTCTTGCCTACCTTTGCCGCCAAATAGCATTGCGTGCACTGCTGTGTTTTGGTCTGAAGTGTATAGAGAGGAAGTATAATTACAGGCTATGAGGCATTCCATCTAAGTCCTCAGATGTGACAACGTATTTTTGTTTAAAGTTGGCCGCAAGTGAACATAGATTAAAATTAACCACTTAACATCAGGTGGGCTGTCAGTTTGTTTGTCACTTCAATTTTATAAAAAAAAAAATACTAAGATTTATAGGTCTAAAATCTGAGATTCCGGAAATTTGTTTATTTGCAAGTTTGCTATAAGATCGCCTCTCACCTCAGATGCAATGTATACCTGTGAGCTCTGGGTGCCTCTGCTGCTTCAGCCACCTTTCGTCCTCCGAATCGATGTCGTACTCTGGCACCTCCTGCTCCTCCCATAACACTGCAACAAAAGTCATTTTGAAGTTATTCGTGTATTTCTAATAGGTTCATAAAACTGGACATAAGTGTAAGAATTTCTCGTTATGAACACAACATGCTTTGCAATATTATTATGCACTTAATTAACTTAAATCTACCTAAGTAAGAAATGGTAACAATAACGCTTCGCATTATGAGGCGTGCAAAGGGACAATAGTAATACTAGGCTGATTTAAGCATTTTGCCTGCTTACATACAAAACCTCCAAGGCGTGATGTTTTTTAGCTATTTAGTCAATGTGATCTCTAAAGTCCAGCTTGGTGTTAACAATTACAACCAACGCATGCATACTACAGACTTCTATTAGTTAGTATTGTTGATGAAGTAAAAAACAAGCAACGGACAATTTTTTCTAGAAATTATTCTAGGCATTAAATACCATTTTATTACATAAACATCAGTTGTTGATAGTATTAAGCTCGCGTTGTGGATGCATTATATCCTGGTTGGAATAAATTTTCCTATAAATGGTACGAAAATCTGCCAACATTTGAAATTTTGGCGAATAAATCATTTACAAACAGTATAAAAAACAGAGGTCTGAGATGAGAGCCCTGGGTTACACCTGACGACGACAAAGATCTTGGAATTTATAATCACAAAGTATAACGAGATAGGAAAGAGGTTTGGAGGATAAGACTTACACCACCGCAGCAGTGAACCGCAAATTCCGGCATGGCCGAGTTTCTGTATTTAGTAATCTAATGCTTACATCTAATGCTTTGGAAAAATCAATGTAAATGGCATGAACCTCATGTCTGTTAGTAAAACCTTTTGAGATGTAGTTTACAAAATCGATTAGATTTTATGTCGTCGACTTTGCCAGCCATGCTGCTGTGGTATGAATAGAGGTCTTAGGTGAGATATTTTTTTTTGGATCAATGTGTCAATTTCCAATTGACTTATATATATAAAAATTACGTGTCACGTTGTTTGTCCGCGTTGAACTCCTAAACTACTGAACTGATTTCAATGAAATTTTGCACACTCTGTGCAGTTTGGCCCAACTTGAGAGATAGGATAGTTTTTATCCTGATAAGTGACACTCAATATTTTTTTATAACGACTTTAAGGATTTTTTACATGAAGGGTCGTCGAAAAGGGCAGAACAACGTCTGCCTGGCCAGCTAGGTAAAACATAAAAAGCAATGGTTCCGCCAGTTATGAGAAGCAGGGTTTTAGAAAAATAGAGGATATTCGGCTAATCTTTTTAGCATACTCTCAAGGAGACGGGACGAAGGGAACTTATTTCTAAAAGTTCATGATCATGTTTCATATAATAAGTGTGGAAAATATTTGAATATATATGTCGGAGCCTCTATAAAATACCGGTTGGATCGAGAGTGAGCGAGAGATTGCGTCACTCTAGCGGAGCGTCATATCGATGATATCGAGGTGGAATTGAAGGTATATCGAGAAACCCCCACTAGTTTGTGCAGTATAAAGTTCACTGTAGGCGCCGTGCACGAGACATTCCGCTTGAGTCGTTCTACGAGTGAAATCCTTCTACAAGTGCTAATATAGTGTCGTGGTTCTATCCGTCTTAGTGGTTCTTCTGGTGCACGCAAGGATAGTGTTACAGAGAGGCTGCCCTGTGTTACAATGAGATAAGTAGTGTTGCTGTTGGTTTGCATACTTTGGTGTTATCATGTAATTACGTACCTCACGTTACACTGGTGTGTGATTGTGGCGGGGACGTGTTACGGTATGGTCAAATACCGCTCTCACACTTTTATATTATTAACGATTAATGCTATCCTTATGTATTGTCGAAATCAGAAGCGACCACATTTATATTCTATATATAATTTTGGCCTTTCATATATTTAATATACTTAATTATGAATATAGATTGCGCTACCCTTTTTATGTAATAAAAATTATTGATTGTAACACAAAGTATAACATTAAAATGAAACTTCTTTGGTATAATAAGTTAAATAACTTACAGCTCTAAATTTAACTAAGCAGTGTCCCCCAATGGCGATTTTAATGTCAAAATTAACAGAGTGTATTTATATTTTTTATTTCTATATTTTACGGTCCGATATGCGGTGTGAGAGAATACTAACCATCATCCAATTTCTCCTCGTGACAACCACGGAGTAAGAGAAAACTATGGGAAATATCAGATTGATTTATTTCCGGTGAATGGTGGTATAACCATCGCAACACTACTGCAATTATCAATCGGCGTGCCAAGGCGTTAAGCGTGACGACCTTTCTACATTAGAGAGGCCCATACCTAGCAGTGGACTTTTAAAGATTGATGATGATAATGAAGAAGAAGAATATTTTATATAATTTATTTTAAAGTTTAATATACTCAATATTCACAAAGTTCACTGTTATGCTCTTTCAAAATCACCGAAATTATTTTCTTTTCAGACGAACCGCTATTTGCCACGTATATGCGATTGTGACAACGTTATAGGTACCAGTTTATCAACAAAAAACAACTTAATCTACATTATTGACCCATTTTACGAGTGAATAAATCATTCATGTGACCTGAGCTGTAGCAAGCGGCCCTTTTTTTTAACTATTTGCTAAAGCCATGAATTTAAAATAGCTATATTATAAAATTACGTTTCGCTTAACGCTAACGAGAAAATTATCCTTAAAGATAAAGTCGTTTAAAGTATAGTAGAACGGAGAAAGCATAATCTAATGTTTATATTAGCAAAGAAAGTACACAATTCGTATTAAAGTTTATTTGATATCTATAAAAATATGTTAATAAATATGGATTTAGTTTTTTATTTGTGAAATGTATAAATTGCTAAAATAATTGGTAATTATTTTAAAAATATAAATGACGCCAAATTAAAAGATCATTTCAGCACCCATAAATAATACATAACTTCAACTAAAGAAATTATAAATATAAATAAGTTCAGATAAATAAATAACTTTAGCGCCTATGGTACTACAAGCATGACTGCTAAAAGCAGGTTCAAAAATCAATATAATTACTGTACGAATATTCACCACGTATCCATCGCTGATTATAAGACCTGAACTTTCTTTGGAAGATTTGTTTTTCAAGAAGATACAGAGAATATAATATAAAACAATAAAACTATAAAAAGAACTATAAGGATTAAATAGCAGTAATAATTACATGAACGCTATCCATCCATAACATCCTATCAAAGTCCACAGCTGAACATAAGATAAGCTTCCCCCATATATTGCCTCATAGGAGGGATATTTGCCATCGTTGCCAAGCATGGAAGGCGCTTTTTTGTTAACTATTTGCTAAAGCCATGAATTTAAAACAGCTATATTATAAAATTACCAAACGCTGGTTAAAGATTGCCAAAGGCTGGTTTTTTAGTATAATTAAGTTGTTATCAGAATGATGCTGCTGCCCTACTTCTATTTCAGTTTCCCTTTGTTCGCGTTGCTTATTTACGTTTTGCGTTGTAATTAGTGCACCTAAGGACTACACCGCAAGTTAATGTATTTTAAAAACGAACTGAATACAGTTAGTCGATGGTTGCCGGCCGACATGTTACGGCCGTTAAAAATCCATTATCTAATTTCACCTTCGGCTGAATAAAAACAAATATCACTACGGTCGCCTTCATGATGCAGTAGCAGATACGTTCAGATAGAGAAATATTCAGAAAATCTAAAAAGGCTTAAGAGCGCTATTTAACAGGAATATCGTTATCGATTTGAGTGTAAACAAACACAACATTAATAGATTTAAAAATATACTACTTTCCCCAGCAGTTTATATTCGGTAAATTTAAGCAATGTATTTATGTTAAAGATTCACAAACATCTCACGTTACCAATAACAAACTCAAAATTTATCTAATACTAGCTGTTCCCCGCGACTTCGCCCGCGTGTTATTTGGGGGTTTTAATTTTTTTGCGCGGAACCCTAATTCTTTTTCTCAAATAAAAGTAGCCTAAGTTACTCCTTGTGACATCAGCTATCTGCCAGTGAAAATGCCGTCAAAATCGGTCCAGCCGTTTCGGAGATTAGCCGGAACAAAAAGACAGACAGACAGACAGACAGACAGACAGACGGACAGACAGACAGACAAAAACTTTAAAAATTGTATTTTTGTTATTAGTACCGTATATATACTTTCATATGCATTTAGTAAAAAGCTGTAATTTTGATATTACAAACAGACACTCCAATTTTATTTATTTGTATAGATAGAGATAACTTTACCATGCTTATTATCGTAAACTGGATTCTAATTAGGTCAAATTAAAAACAAACATGAGTGGAAAATCAGCCGCTCTTCGAAGCCTCATAGGTTTGTGATAAACATATTTATGTTTGGACCTTCTAGATATTCTACGGTCTATGCACAATTTTATTTAAAAAAAGAAATGCTCATTTTATAATTATCTATCGCTAATTAATAATGTCCTCAGCCACCTGCATCCATCGACTTCTACTTTTTTTGGCTCAGGACCGATGATGATTGTGATGATGAGTTAATGGTGTTGAATTTATCACTCTCTAAGCTCTGCGGTCAATGTAGCTGTAGAGTTGTACAATTAGTGCGAATCACAGCCTAAGTTAATATTAATTTTTTGATTAAATGGTTTATTGTAAGTTTTCTATTCCCATACATCCTTAGTTCTGGGAGGGTGTGATATTAGTCCCATAAATATCCACTTAGCGCTTAGTGATACCGTTTGAGGAAGTTCTTGGGATAGAACGTTGATCGCCTGGGGGTATGGTGCGTCATTTAGCAGTGGGTGCATGCATCGTGGTCAGAGCGACATACTCGGCCGTACGTTGAGAGTCGTCTCCGTTAGACTTTGAGGTCGCTCTGATTCCCTCCAAGCTGACCTTCCCAACGCGTGACAGTTACGCAACGCAACCTCATTGCTGCATTTAAGCTACACTAGGAAGTGAGCTCCTAGGGCCCGATGCATCACTTTTCAGTGGGTACACGCACCTATCGGTAAGACGGTAAAGAAGCCTCCATAGAAGCCGAGAAGCCGGGCTTGCCCTATCAAACTGCTCAATCAATAAAACAACTATATATATAACTTAATTTTTACCATAAAATAATCTAGATAAATATGTTCTGGATGTTTTTCCGAATTTTAGTAATTACCTCTTTTACGTCCAAATTGATTTTAATTGATCCGTTTTCTCTGGCTTTTACTCCTCTGGGTGACAGGTATGCGTGTTCATATGTATGTATGTGCGTACTTCTAACAAAAATCAGTGAAAGTACGTGCCGTTTATGGACAACAATAAGCTTAAGCTTTACACAAGTACCTACATATTTAATATTTAAATTTTTTTTTTATAAACATATGAAAAAGTAAAGCGGAATTCTTTACTGTTAGACATTTATGACATTATGAGTGCATTCATTAAATATTTAGAAATATTTATGTTTACGCGAACGCTACTTGCTTGCCAAACTTACTTGGCTTTTTGCCAAACTTAAAAAGGTTAGAAAGCTTTCCAACCTTGTGGTTACTATCTGGAGATCGTAATCATTTAAGTAATACGGATAAGAAATTTTAGCTATTCTCAAAGAAAAAGTTTTAGGGGTCCAGATCAACTGCAATAAATTATGAAATTAACAATAGCGATTCAAATGCCGAGTGAATCGCATCATTGGCGCTATTTTCAGCACCCCATCTTCCCATATTACTACACTCTTTCAAGAAGAGCATACCAACCAGCGCACTTATAGGAAATGTCATGCCCACCAGAGGATTTAAAAAAAACATGATAAAAATTACGTGCAGCAGCTATATTATGATTGTAGCACGAATGAGTCGGTTCGATCGGGTAGGACCACTGGTAACGCCAGTTAACAATTTAATTTTTAAATACTTGGTACATATGTTTAACCCCCCTTTTCTCTAATCCTTCCTATATGCACGTACAGCCGTTGAGGGCGACGCAAGCGCCACGCAGCGGCAGTTATAATCGATTAATAACCGCGACCGCACGAAGGGCATTGCATCCTTCAATCTCCTCTTTCGCGAATGTGACGCGCCTTCCGCGATTGCAATAAGTCGAGAGTTAAGGAGTGTGTGATATTCTGGAACTGATCTAAGTGTGCGTACGCGGCGGGCCTGCTGTGTTAGCTGATACTCCCGGAGGAAGGCGAAGTAATCCCTTACAAGGTTGGTATGTGCTGTGTGCATTTCCATATCCACTTTCCTCAGTCTGCTTGTTGTATGTACCAATACAGTCCATGAAATCTTTGTCGAAGAAACTCACATCACTGACGCGTCCAAGCGCGCTCTCACAGAATTCCAGCGTATGGTGAGTATAGAGAACCGTAGACCCTTTTTACTGGAAACGTCGTTAGTCCTTAGAAGTAGCAAAGCATTTATATTTAGATTCTTAATCGAGGATAGATGTAGATGTCTATGGGCCACTGTATCCACTTACCATCAGGTGTACTGTGTGCTCGTTTGTCACTTTAATTTTATAAAAAAAAAAATGTTCATGTTCTAATCTTTTCCTCTTTGATATGTCTGTAAAATTCCACAGGAAGAATTTGCTTTAATTGTCACGTTTCGCAGGACGTCTCGCACCTTTGATGCAATGAAATAGAAATGGGCGTCGCCAGTCTAGGTTATTTCATGTACAACGTAAACGAGATGATAATATTACGAGTATTTCGTTGCCGTTAACTAGCTAATATATTAACAAAACATTTTACATGAAAATTTTTCTTCTAATCACCCCTCTTACGTCACCCGCGGGACGAAATGGGCATATGGATACTCTTAAGCCGCCTCGAAACGGCAAATACAATAATAATGTTCTTAAACAATAATTTTGATAAGTCTTAAAGATATTTTTTTAAGCTTATTATGCGCCACTTTTAAAATTATTTGGTACAATCATATAAGTGAAGCGTCCAGAATATATTTTTATTGTATTGACACTTAGGGGATTTATAGATTTATAGTTTATAAGTTTGAGCGAGGAATTCTCAACTAAATATGCAATATCGTTTTTCCTCATGTAACGTTGTTAAAACGTTTTCCTAACATAAAATAACATATGAATAACGCTGATTGTACGAGTGCATTTGTTTTTCTTCCTATGAGCGTGTATAATTACACTGTTAAACAACAAAAATATATAACAGAATACGCTTAAACATAAGATTGACGTAGTATTCTTAAAAATATTATATGATTTCGATAAAATATTAAGAAATGATATTGCGTGCTAGTTAATAAACTAATAAATATACCTAAATAAATTTGAACTTCATTGAATACTGATAGATTTCAAAAGAAAAACATATTTATTTGTCGTTTGCAGCAAGATATCAGGAAGTAAGCCCTATGTCTGAAACTTGCGATACCGTGCCAAGTTTAATGACAGCTTTTTGGAACAGAGTTTTTCTAATCCCTTTTCGAAGTTTTCTTACAGCGCAGTGGCTTAGGACGTATCAATTGAGCCATTACTATAGCTCAAAAAATATGAGAGAAATGAGAATCAAAACAATATTTTCGTAAAAGTTTTTTTTTGGACTTGACGATGGTCAATCAAAAATAAGCTTAGTTCGAGCAAAATCAATTATTCATGCGTCCGTTCGTCACGAACGACGCAATCATTCTGGAAGGTCGCGCACTCGCGCAGTGTTTAACGAAATCGAATAACCAGACGAGTACGTAGACGACTTTAATATTATTATACTGCAAAGTACACACGTTGGAGTTAAATACGGATACGTTACGAGATATTCTTTTTGGCAGCTTAATTTTTAAACATTATGTAATTATTTATTTTCACTACTTACGAAAAAGCTGTTTGTTCGATTCTTGACACAACAGTCCAATGTTATGATAGGTGTAAATTTTGCCAAACCAATTAAGAATTATATATAGAAATACAATAATACATAGAAAATAATTATACATAGAATACAATAATGAATAAAGTATACTTAAAATATTTTACGTATTTAAGTAATAGTCATTGAAACCATGTCAAATAATGAGAAGACACCACTTCCGGCAGTAAACGGCTTCTAGGCAGATCATACGTATTCTTAAAATTCATTTTGGTCAAAAAAAGTTACAGCCTATATACGTCTCACTGCTGGGCACAGGCCTCCTCTTATTTCTGAGAAGGTATTTAGGGCAAGAAAGTGTATATATATATATAAATATTTTTTTCTTTTTTTCTCAGACATGCAGGTTTCCTCACGATGTTTTCCTTCACCGCCAAGCACGTTGAAAATCAGCACTTAAAATTGCAATTACAATTTCATTGGTGCCGGCGGGGGTCCAACCCGGGTTGCTCGCGTATTGTGAAATTCACCGCGAGCGCTAACCATCTGAGCAACCACGGCTCCTTATTTTGGTCAATATAAATAAATTTAATTTCAGGAAAAAAATAGTTTATATAACAAACAAATACATAATTAAAAGGTAAGAATATATAATCAGTGTGATGGCGACTTAAGAGCAATTCATCACCACATTTCATCCTGTGGGTGAAGCATTGAAAAATTTAAGTAAGCTCTCTCACCACAGCCACAGTATAAATATATAGTAGGAACAGTACGGAAACTACCTACAAATGCTCGAAACGGCACACTCACACAAACATGCGCAACGACGAGACTTCTAAGCGCTCTTCGCAGTGCTCTCAGTAGCGAGTGTCGCGTCAAGACTTTTTAAAACTGCCACGAACGTATTGCGTAGTATACGGCTGTTTGAACTCGGCTTCATCAAAACCGGAGCAATCGTATTTTAAGCTTCCTGCTGATTTTGAAAAGTAAGAATTATTTTTATTGTCATTGTTATAATCATTATCGAATTATAAGTCCGTGTGATCGATCATAATGAATTCTTGAACTTATTTGTAAATCCAGAATGCGGCAGTTTTGAGGTTATTTAAAGCTGATAGTGCAATAGTGGTAACAAAAAGTAAATCCAAGATGGCGGCTGCAATAGGTATAATTTTTTTCGTCATGGGTGCCATTTACATGGGTTTCGAGGGTGTTAAAGCCGATAGTGCTGTCGAAATGTAAATCTAAGAGGGCGGCAGAAAAGATATCATTTTTTTCGTCATGGGTGTCATTTTCATAGTTTTTGAGTATGTTGAAGCCGATAGTGCTGTCGAAATGTAAATCCAAGATGGCGACTGCAATAGGTATCAATTTATTCGTCATGGGTATCATTTTCATGGTTTTCGAGGGTGTTGAAGCCTCGTTGAAGTTGAGTGCTGGCAAAATGTAAATCCAAGATGGCGGCTGCAATAGGTATCAATTTTTTCGTATTGGGTGCATCGATCACTAATAAAAATAATTGGTGTTATTTTCATGGTTTTCGAGGGTGTTAAAGCCGATAGTGCTGTCGAAATGTAAATCTAAGAGGGCGGCAGAAAAGATATCATTTTTTTCGTCATGGGTGTCATTTTCATAGTTTTTGAGTATGTTGAAGCCGATAGTGCTGTTGAAATGTAAATCCCAAGATGACGGCTGCAATAGGTATTAATTTTTTCGTCATGGGTGTCATTTTCATGATTTTTGAGGGTGTTGAAACCGATTTTTCGTTGTTGCTTTAAAAAAGAACACATAAACTGCAAAGTAGCTGATCTAATTTACAAAAAAATAAACAAAATCGGTTTCATAGTACCCTGTCCTTGTTTCTCAACAGTTTATTTAAAAAAAACCTGTTCATTAGAATGGTAATTTTTTACACTATTAAATTCAATAATAATGAACTCCGACGAAAATATTTTTCTGTAAATAATTTGTAATAATGAAGAATAAAGGTACGTTTTCGTCCAACCGCGGCTCGCGTACGCTCCCGCCGAAACTTGTAAAAGGTTACGCCGTAATGACAACGTTAAAGATCTACAAGTTGTTGTGTGTTAATATTAAATTGTTTTCCGTGTTTAAACTATCGTCTTTTGCTGAGATTACCCGACGCCATGAGATTACATATTTAAATTGTATTTGTAAGCTAGTTATTTAAATTCGATTGATTGATTACTACAGAACAAAAATATAAAAAAACCAATATCAAATATATTAAAAGTTACAACCCTATTGCTTCAATGGAATGTAGGTAATTATGTCCTCAACTAGGCTTAGTTTCCATACTGTTCATATTTATATACTGTGCCACAGCTTTCGTTAGATGGCAGCATAAACATCCCGATTGCGCCATACGTAAAAAGTTTAAAGGGAATAGAGTCAAAGCTATGAGACGTCGGACTCTGGTACTCCAATCTGTGTTTCCACAATTGAGAGAAAATTCCCCTTTGAGGGAAATTTAGATTCGGGAGTGGAAGATAAAGGGTAAAGAGGGGAAATCGTAGGTAAATCAGATTTCTTTAAAAAACTAATATAGTTATCCTTGACCTGCAATTGCAAGTCATAATTTCTAGCTCAGCTTTATGGACACAAGCCTATAATATTTCCAAAGTACTCATAAAACTTGGCATCAATAATGATCTATTGATTATAATAATGAAAAAGAATGAATATAATAAAGCCATAACACCCTCGCGTCATCCACCAAGTAAACTAACATATTATAAAATTACATATTATATAAACTAATATAATATTATATTGTGAATGTAAGTAAATTTGGTCCACAAATATAGAATATGTTCAATTTAAACAGCGTCTATTGGATCTTATCATAGCTATGAACCATCGTCTCTATAAAATAAATTAAAAAAAATAAGTTTTTACAATTATTCAGAGGAAAAACGGACCAAAAAGTGAAAACTCAATAAAGGCGTGGGGAACAGAAAGTCCATAATGATAAAGCACAATCTGAATTGATGATTTTTATTTTAAATACCAATATGGGCAGTTAATTTAATATCAATGTTAGCACTCAAATATTATCGCTATTCCATCTTGATTTGGCTGTAGTAAGTGCCTACTATTTAGTTTATTTGAAATACAGATATTAATCGGTTCTCACATATTTTAAGCAATTTGATTCATAAAAAAAGGTTCACACGTAGACGTACTTACTCATTAACTTAATATTAAATTATTTTTGTAAAAAAATAATTTAATATTAAGTTAATGAGTAACTCCCGTATCTCATCAGGTGTATAGCCCACATGAGTGAAGGCCTAAGCGGTGCAGTGTTTGTAATGCACATGGTATCGATACGATACTATGCAAACAAACTTAATCAAACATACTGTGCTGCATATTGCGAGTCTTTAAATACACACATAGGGTAGTTGATTTCTCGTCACTGGACAGAGAAAATATCCTGATGAAATAAAATTGAAATTATCTTGCAAATTGTAAAATTACTATAAAAAGTAGATGACACTAGAATTTTTGTATTATTTACCTGAAATTTTATTACTCAATAACTTCTGTTTTTGCATCAGACTAAGTGCTTCTTCGGTCAGTAAGTAACAACGGTAATCCGTTGAGGTCTGTTAAGCTGGAATGGTTATTTGGGCAAAATCACTTAAATTTTTGCTAAATATTTAGTGCTCATTTAGTGCTAATTTAGTGCTGCAAATTTAAATTTCACGCCAAAATAGCTTGATCAAAAATGAGAAAACTGCTTGCTTTTAATTAAACTAGCAGTGTTCTACCTATTAAAACGATAACCGCTTAATACAGCACCAAATAGAAGCATCAATAATTTAGTGCTCATTTAGTGCTGCCGATGTACGCAAAAACAAATATTAGGAAAATATAAATATTTTTTTTAATATCATAAACTCTGCTACTTTGACATCTTTAGTAGAGTATAATGAAAAAAATTACATCAGAGTGGGCTATCACATAATGATATAAGATAATAAATTAGTGCTCATTTAGTGCTGTCGATATACGAAAAAGGCATTACACACTCTGCTAAATATGCCAAGGTAGCAGTTTACGGTATTTAAAACTAATAATTTCTCAAATCCTTTTTCATATATCGACAGCATTAAACGAGCACTAATTTATTATCTTATATCATTAAGTGATAATTCACATGGATGTCATTGTTTCATCACATACTCTGCTAAAGATGTCAAAGTAGCAGTTTACGGTATTTAAAAATAATAATTTCTCAAATCCTTTTTCGTAATTCAACAGCACTAAATGAGCACTAATTTATTATCTTATATAATTAGGTGATAGCCCACTCTGATGTCAATTTTTTCATTACATACTGTGCTAAAGATGTCAAAGTAGCAGAATTTATGATATTAAAAAAATATTTATATTTTCCCAATATTTGTTTTTGCGTATATCGGCAGCACTAAATGAGCACTAAATTATTGATGCTTCTATTTGGTGCTCTATTAAGCGGTTATCGTTTTAATAGGTAGAACACTGCTAGCTTAATTAAAAGCTAGCAGTTTTCTAATTTTTGATCAAGCTATTTTGGCGTGAAATTTAAATTTGCAGCACTAAATTAGCACTACATGAGCACTAAATATTTAGCAAAAATTTAAGTGATTTTGCTCAAATGACCATTCCAACTTAACAGACCTAATTCGTTGCCTACTGAACGATGGCCTCGCCCATAGTTTGCCTCATTTGGGGGATTTTTGCCACGATTGGCAAGCAGATTGACAACTACAGTTATTTTGTTTTTAGTTGTTGTTAGGAAGATGCTGTTGCCTTGGTTTGTATCCCTCTTACGACACCTACGGTACGAAATAGGGTAGTGGCTATAGTGGCTTATACACCATCACTACACGGTTACTCCTTTTACTCGATTACTCGCAAATTGATTACATTGATGCCTCTTTTTTGTACACACTTTAATGAGCGCGAAGTATGCAAATTTAATATATTGCGGAATTTCATCATATAATCAAAAATATATAAAATATTTAAAAGCTAGTCCCCCATGTGTGACAACTGACTACTCACCAGTAACCTTCATTGTTTAAAACTGGCGGCAGATATACTAGGGCTACAGAGGATAATTGACAAAATAATTTGGACGGGAAGCTCGTTTATCACTCAAATGCAACAGAAAACAACGTGACTCAAAGGCAAACCGCGCCGCGATGTGTATTTGCTTTCCGTATTTGCAAAAGTAAATCATACGAATACGGAAAGCACCTTGCCCCGTCAAAAACCCGTCTTTCAAACAATTAGCTCCAAACACTTCATAAACAACATGTTATGAAGCGTTTGTGGAACATAATGGTTGTTAAAGAATGGAACAAAGTAAATAATTTAAAAAATAGACGATATTTGTATTACCGAAAAGAAAAAAAAAAGAAATAACTGGATACAGGCAATTATCAGTTGCTTTAACTAAGTACATGCCTGAATAAAATATAATAATAATAATAAAATCAAGTAATTTAGTGAAGAGCCACCAGTTTTGCAGCATAATTTCAAAACTCGTAATATGGTCGGTTGGTTCATCAGTTCGTCCTTAATCTTGGCCCAAGCTGGATTACATGTAAACGTGATGAATAGGTTCGGCTACACGTAGTTCCGGACGAAGGAATATGCGTCTACTATGTACTAGTAGTAGTAACGCGGATAATTCACGAAAGAAGTGCCGCAAAAATCAACCTAGATGTACTACAGCGAAGTCAAAATAAGGCTATTAAAGTACTAATTAACTACCATAACTTAATTACTACACCAACGGATAAAATCTATAAAAATACTTAACTACTCAATATAAATAAACTTTACATTTACAGTACATGCGTACTATTTAAAAAAATACTATTAAAATCAACCCATTCAATAACTACTTTTTCCAAAAGATCACAACGATATTGTACTCGAAATAGACACAAACTAGCGCTGCCTATCTATAGAACTGACATAGGAAGGAAAAGCATTAAGTTTGCGGGAGTGCAACTTTACAACAAGCTGCCTAATTGTGTCAAAGAATGTAGCACTATTGCATTATTCAAAAGACGCATGTCAAATTACTTGTCCTAATTTATACTTGTTTTGGACCGCAGATTTTTTTAATATTTTGATTGTTATGTATTTACTATTTATCAATGTTAGGCGAACTGTATATTTTTCTTATGTGATAAATAAATGTCTTTAGTCTGAAAGAAGGTAGTAGTCCTAAATTCGTGGCATGCTGAATATGAGGATATTTTTTATGAGGACTATTTACAAGCAGATGTATTTTTTGAAATGCCAAAAGTAGACTTAAAAAGGTTTTTTGTAGAAGTAAAAGTGACAAACATGCACACAGTTCACCTGATGGTAATTGGATGCTGTGGCCCAGTGGCAAATGCTCGATTAAGCATCAAAATGCAGAGGCCTAAAATAGAACGCTTCGTTAACACTTACAGTACGAAACAGTAGCATTATTGCGACTCATGTTGGTATTGCGTTGCAATATATTTAATCATACAAATAGACGATAATAACAGTCCTAACAATTCCGTCAAAAATGTAATGAAATCTTTATTATCATTCATAAACTTGAGTAAGAATAACGAGAGAGTATCGTGTAGCTGGCTCTTTCAGGAACATCGGCTACGATGCATAATTAAATCTTGTTACAGAGAATTGTTGTTATATATTGCTGGAATATAAACTTGTTTTACAATTTTGTACTGTGAGACGGAGCAATACTTAAAAGAAATATAATATGATATAGGTACTCGGTTTTATTGTGATCATGACAATTACCTATAATTTAAATTATAATAATAAACAACCGCCTATAATTTAAATCAAAGTTATAACAGCAGGTCTACATTCTTCCTTAGCAAGAAGCAAGTACTAACACAAAGCGATTATCAAAATTTTTAAGAACTCGTTGCAACTTTATCACGTTTATCATTGGTTGATTAAACTAATCAGATTGTTTTGTGCATGGTTGCTAAAATTGCCCCTTCGCTGCTTCTTTTGTTCGCTCGCAATGTTCTATATTAAACAACAACACGTTCCGGTAGTTGAGCTTTCAAGAATATCTGGTAGTTTTCCTTTTAAGCTATTAATAAACCATACTACTTGATCCCTATACTACGTTTTTTTTTACATCTAAAATCATATAGCATAATATATATATATATATATATATATATATATATATATATATTCATTAATAACATAATATAGTATATTCTTTTTTTAAACGTACCTTCCACACTAGGATTTTCTCCTGTATCGTGGGGGAGTTTCAAACATAAACTTCATAAGGACAAACATCCGGACCCGGGACAATTATTTGTAGGCCATACAAATACTTGTTCCGTACGGGATTCGAACCCGCGACCCTTAGCGCTGCTACTCAATTGCGAAGACCCTGCGCCACGGAGTTGTCATAGATAGATAGTAAGAAGAACATTGATTCAAATTTTAGTTATTAATGATTAGCTTAGAAGTCAACCGAACACATGGGATTTTTCTTATCACAGCCCAAGTTATGTTTTTTTTTATAGAAAAATAGTAACAAACGAGCACACGATCCACCTAACGATAAGTGGATGCTATTGCCTGTAGACGTCTTTATCTATTCTTGATTAAGTATTAAAGTTCCCTGTGAAATAACATGGATACCAATAACAAACCAATAAGAAGGGTCTGCGTTTTTCTTCATTGTTAAGTGATTCCCATCCCATTTAAGCCGACGAATTCGCTCTGCAAACATTTGATACAGCAGCGTGGCTCTAGCTCTACCACATAAAGGCAAAAGTAAAGTATAGTTACAGTCTATATACGTCCAACAACTGGGTTAAGGCCTTCCTTGATTTATGTAGCGACTAGTCCGCCGCATCGCTCAAGTGCGTATATCGGACTTCACATGTGCTCTAAATTTTATATTCCCCACTAGCTGTTCCCCGCGACTTCGCCCGCGCGTAAGTGATTACTATTGGATTTCATAAGTTTTAATTCTTTGCGCGGAACCCTAATTCTTTTTCTAAAATAAAAGCCTAAGTTACTTCTTATATCATCAGCTATCTGCCGGTGAAAGTCAGGTCCAAATCGCTCCAGCCGTTTCTGAGATTAGCCGGAACAAACAGACAGACAAAAATTTTTAATATCGTGTTTTTGTTATAAGTACCGTATATACTTCCATATGCATATAGTAAAAAGCTGTTATTTCGACATTACAAACAGACACTTCAATTTTATTTATTTGTATAGATACACGCAGACAGATGTGGGCACTTAAAATTGAAATAAGAAATTTCATTGGTGCCGGCGGAATCAAATACAGGCTGCTAGCGTACCTTGCAATGTATAATATGATATTATATATGTATACGGTGAGTGCTTAGCCCTTGAGCTAGAACAGCAGTTATACCTACCCGCTGTTCTAGCTCAAGTGCTTCATTAATATGACGTATATGTACACTAAACGCACAAAATTTGTATAATAAAAGAAAAAATAATCCAAAACAAAAAGTGTAAGTCTTAATTTAAAAAATCCTGTTCCCTTAGCATTAGAAATTTCAATGAACAACCCATAAACTTGGAACGATAAGCATTTTTAAATGATATCTAAATCTGGTTATGACTAAATTTTCGTTAACATTAACGTTTTATTACTCTTTTTTTTTATAGGAATAGGGTGACAAACGAGCACACGGTCCACCTGATGGTAAGTGGTTGCTGTGGTCCATAGACATCTACATCTATCTTCGATTACGTATCAAAATGCAGATGCGTTGTCACCCGTGAGTACTAAGATGGAATGCCTCGTTCCCAGTAAAAAGGGTATCCGGTTCTCTACACTCACCATACGAAACACAGCAGCGTTAAGCTGCTATTTTACGCTGGTATTCTGTGAGAGCATGGTCCTTATCCTGTCGAGCCGACCCATTCGTGCTACAACCATAATAAAGCTGCAGCATGGCTCTACCACGTTAAAAATACTCCACATTATAGATTAACGTTACTCCAGCAATATTAATTAATAATGTGGATTTATATTCTCATGTCTTCCGATAGATGGCGATATGAATAAAATATACCCAGGCCGGCGACAGGAAGCAGCCGTCCAAGGTGAGAGACGACTGGATCTACGATCGCCAATCTGTCTTCCAAGCGTGGCGATTAAAACAAATCGCCACTACGCTAACGGGAGAGGTACATGTCGAGCAGAATTTTACGGGCCGGTGAAGAAGAAGAAGATAATGGATTAGGCCACATTTGTACCAATTTATGAAACAAGAGATCTATAAAATATTCTTCCAAAATGAAAAAAAGGATTACAAGTCATAGATAGATTTATACTATTTAATAATATCACAGATAATATTTAGAAGTTTCTTTTTGTGTTTTCGTCGATAAGATCGTGTGATCGTGAAGACCTTTTAGGCATCAAATGATATCATAGTGTGATTTACATAAAATATGATGATACATTAAAAAAAATAACGCTATTGAATTAAGAGAATTAAGCTTAATTTAAAGATGAAGCTATTTACGTAAAATAAAACAAGGTACCGTAAAATAAAATTATTATTTGTTATGTATTTGTATTTGGTGGAGTTATTAATTATTATTGTTCAATATATAGATGGCAGAATTTACATGTAAACAATCACCATCATAAATTAAATTAAGAGACGCTAGTTCGTAAGAGTTAGAAAAAAGAAAATGTTGAATAAAAACACCTATTTTTTGCGTATATAAAAGGCGAAGTCTTTAAGCCAATTTGTGCAATTCGAAAGTATTCTAGAGAAGATTATATTATAATACAAACAATTCGATGATGTTGGGTTCATGATGATAAACTCAATCTTTAGGGTAATTATAAATAATATTTTGGAATGTACAGTAAATTAATTCGCGATAACGAACTAAAGCACACAAAAGCATTTGAAAACTGGTTTCTACTGAATATTTAAAACGCCTAAGAGCTTTTTTTAATATGTCCATACCGATAACAACACGTCACCGACACCTCTTACCAACACCGATATTATCAAGACACTTTTTCATTCAGTGACACGGTACCGATATCGTGGCGATAATAGAACTTTTATGCTTAGACTAAATTTCCATATTATTGTATTTATTTAATATATTTCGGACATCGGCCACACTGCAGCTATATTATGGCAGCACGAATGCGACGGCTCGACCGCGGTAGACCTACGCTCTCACAGAATACCAGCGTAAAGTAGTAGCTTAATGCTGCTTTGTTTCGTATGGTGAGTATAGAAAGATAACCGGAAACCCCTTTTACTAGAAATTTCAGGGGGACAACGCATTACACACAATATTTTTACGTTTATTTATTATAAACAAACTGCATAAATTATGTATAGATTAATTAATATAAACAAACGGCAAGCACGTTGTTCGTTATCAATGGAAATTATGGGGAAGAAAATTAAGAAGAAGATATGGGGATAGTAGATATTTTTAAACCGCCACTACACGGTTATAAAGCCTTATGGTTCGCCCCAATACATTTTAGAGGCCCGATATCGTCGAGCATTATCGGCGATGATATATCGTTATCGTGTCGGCTAATGAAAAACGTTCTTACGAATGCTATGGTTTTATACCTAGAGTCTCAATAAAGCTTAATTTAGAAATGAGGGAAACGCTGGCTTGAATTCGGTTTATTTGTACGGTTCCGTGCCGTTGTGATTTTAAAATAGTTACTGCTATTATGTGAGGGTAACAGAATTATATTCAGTACAGAAAACTCACGATTTTTCCTTTTAAATATATTAAGCTCGTATTTGTAAATACGTAACAATCCAATGACGAAATATGCATTTTCATTCCACCGTTATAGGAATGATATGCCGTAAGCGCCATGTTTGTCAGGATCGTAGTAAGTGACGTTTCGCTATTTTAGATATTCTCCCGGTATTTTAAATTTAGCATATACATGTATCAAATGTTACAACATCATATTTCCCGGAGTCGCCTCTTACGATAACTACGGGACGAATGGAGAGGTGGAATGGATTCCTTTGAAACGTCATCGTTACGCCACGTCCATAAGTAAAAATGATAAGTTCAGATTATAGAATTCTACAAACAGTAAACAGCTTTTTATTTTAAATTTTTATATCATGAGCTAAAATAATAAACGGAAAATGATTAACATAACTGAATAATAGAGACTTAAAAATATTGTTTTATGAAACAATTTAGCAACCGAAATGTGTATCATCGAGTACCTATAAAATTTAAGTGCACTCGCAAAATTACTCTCTGCCTTACCTTAAGTGAAGTTCTATTATAATTATACGAGGTGCCTCATCCGAAGAGATTAGTACCAGGAACTTATTAAACGCAAGTGGTGAATCCTAGACGTGATACTACCTGTGTTTAATAAGTATATTAAATATATTATTTTATACGTGGTAGAGTCATGCTGCAGCTATATTAGTAGTATAGTTGTAGCACGTATGGGTCGGCTCGACCGGGAAATGACCACGCTCTCACAGAATACCAGCGTAAAATAGCAGCTTAACACTGCTGTGTTTCGTATGGTGAGTGTAGAGATCCGGAGACCCTTTTTACTGGATTAGAGGCATTCCATCTTAGTCCTCACGAGTGACAACGCATCTGCATTTTGGTTCGCAAACGAGGATAGATGTAGATGTCTATGGGCCACAGCAACCACTTACCATCAGGTGGACTGTGTGCTCGTTTGTCACCCGATCCTATAAAAAAAAAGTTCCAGTTACTAACCTAGAGGACGAAGCACGAAGTATAATAAAACAGGCATAATTATTAGTTCTTTATTAATTGAAGACAAATCAAATAAATTATGAAAATAATTTATCAGTTACGCTGATGCCGGGCATGCACTATGAACAAACGGGAGAACAAGCGATGATTGGAAATAAATAATAAATGACAAAACATATAACGTCTTATTTCATTTGTATAGGTCAATGCGAAAGTAAAGTCTTATAGAATTTAATAGGATCGGTATCTACAGAACGAAGTAAGAGAGCTGCAATGTTGACATATATATAAACAAGGAAATATGTCCCTACATTCATCCATGGCTCTATAAACTCTTCTTATATTTATTTTGTCTTGGCATATTTCATTTTTAATAAATTAAAATTACTTTTATGTTTAATTTTTGTGCTAAACAAATTAAGTCTAAAAGGCCAATTACGAAATTAAATTTCATAAAAGATTTGCGAAGCCAAAGGAGGATTTGAAGTTATATTAAGAGCAAAGAAAGAGCTGCGTGATCGCGTCTGCTCCTTGGGTAATGGCTGTGAATGTTCCATAATAAATATTTTTCACTACACAATGCGTCGGTTTTCTAAGGTAAAGTAAAAGTTGTGCATTCGCTTTTATAATATTTGACAAGACTGATTGATATTATGACTCAACTTAAAGACCGCTTAACAGCAACAGTGTGTGGCATATCCTAGGATTCAATTCCAGTCAGACTTGGTATATAGGCAACACATTTTTATTTATCTCTTCTGCTAAGTCTTTCTTCCGATCTTATTTTACATCGCACTGATAATACTGTTCCTGAAATTCAGGATCGGCATTTACGAATAATTTTTTCCATCAATCATTGGCCAGAGCCTTGTCTGTTAATCAGAACTGGTGCGCTGCGCTTAGCTTAAGATGTCAGTTAGTGAAAAGTTGAGGTTTAGTAATAATTATTTAAATCCAAATATTCCCTATTTTTTTAGACTTTTTCCAAAATTTTTTAATCTATTTCTTAAAAAATAAGGAAGGAAAGAAGTTGAATATTTCTAAAACTAAATTAATAAACTGCTAAAAATACATAGTTTATCCTCATAATTATTTCAAATACTTATATCTAATGATACATAAATATATCGAGGAAAACCGATAAAATGAAGTACATTAAAAGTTATAATTGTACTTGATTCTGAAACCCTTTTTAATCCGACGCCATAAAGTTTCTTTCTCATCTTTTTTATTTACCACTAAAATTAATCCACAGAGTCAAAACTCAACTTTGTTTACTTAAATCCTTACGTGGAGACACGTTTATAGAGTATAGAGATAAAGAAAAATCATGGGATAAGTAATTTAGCTGCGGGAATTTTAATTTGAAAATAAAGTCAGCGGCAAAATGTTGAAAGGGGGCCAAACATAGGGTAGTTTGGCGAACGCTAGATCTGGCAGAGTTTTCAATAGCTTTGTTTTTGTTGGACGTATCCCATTGCTACGAGAATTGAATGCATGTCGAATTTTAGACAGCGTAAAATAGAACAGCGTGAAAGAAGTTATTCAATTTGCTGTAAAATTTGAGTAGTATTTATGGTACAATTTAAAGAAAGTAAGTACTCTGGTAACCTGATGGTAAATAGGATACTGTACTCCGTAGTCACCTATTCTATTTTTGAATCCGTTCAATATAATCAAAACGCAAAGTACGTTGTAAACTCTACAGTTTAAGGTTGATTTATTTACGTTCTTAAATTGGAGTTAAAATCAATCTAGATAGACTACAGTTGCATTAAATTTATATCATAAAAAAATTTAAAACAAGAATAACGAGGTAAATTCATTATAGATAACATATAAGGTTGAGACAATAATATTACTTTATATACTTAAATTATCTCATATCAAAAGTAGAGGTTGTCTTTCAGAAACAAACTTTATACTCCAGTGCCTTGGTATGAGGTACCAAGGTACAAAAGCAGTGGAGTATAGAGATGGTTTTTTTATTGATTGGAGTATTCATACAATGAAATTCTCTATCAATAGGCTTACGCAAAATGTGCGTGAACTGGAACAAATGGACGTATTTCATACTTAGAAGGCGTGCTTATTGGATAAACATATTTGTTTTGTACTATCTCAGCTAGATTTTATTATGTCATGTTCATGCAATTGTGAAACGAAGATATTTTTCAGAATGCACAAAAGCTAAAGTCATAACTATATAAACAACAAACGAGAAATAAACATTATATTTACCTTTTACCAAATATTATATTTTATACTAAAAACTTTAAGGGCAAGTTATTTTAAAACATATTTTATAATAGGATCGTATATCTGATTGCATACATTTAACTGCAGCACAAGCAATTTTAGTCCAAGGCCTCGGTTCGTTGGTTCGACTAGGCGTGTAAAGCAAATTTCCATATTATATTACATTTTAGTTCGTATATATTCGCGGGACTTCTTTTGTGAAACAAATGTATGTAGTTTAAACCTTAAATATAAACAATTTTTTTTGCAATAAGGGCGTAATACAAGAGTATGTGCATTTATTTTGCAGGCGGAAATCTCCACCCTGTAGAACGCTCTTCACTGGACCCTAAGCTTGGATTAATGTTACATGCCAAACGACGTTTTATGGTTATAATACGCGACAATTGTTTTTAAATTAGTAACAGCGTGTATAACATGAAAATATATTGTCACAGATACTGAACTGGTAGTTCATTGCGTTCTATTTATATGACAAGAGATGATTAATTGTATATGTGTTACAAGGAATTATTTAGCTGACATCGAGCACACAGAATGTAAGGGTATTGTGTAAATTTTAGATTACATTCAGGTATAAACTTTACGATTTAGTCTATCTCGCGGGTTTAGTGGTCGTAAGCTAGACTGCTGATAACTTAGTCTCGGGATCAAATCCCGGGTCGGGACAAATTCAGTTATTGAGTTTTATTGTCAAAAAAAAATTAGTAGCAGCCCGATGGTAGGAAATTAGCGGTGTTTCACCCCAGTGCCTTGGAAAACATGTACAACTATTCGTCTTGCGTCAGGTTTTTTTTCCAGTCGTGTCGGAGAGCCGTCCAATTCGGCTATAAGATAGAGGACCTTTGCTTGCGCACACACTCGCACTATAAAGCTATATTACACCACACCAGCGTAAAATAACAATTTAATGCTACTGTGTTTCATAAGGTGAGTGTAGAGAACCGGAAACCCTTTTTACTGGAAAAAAAGCATTCTTTCATGAACCTTACAGGTGGCAAACTCATCTGCATTTTGATTACTAGCCGGAGATAGATGTAGATGTCTATGGACAGAAACATCCACTTACAATCAGGTTACTGTGTTGTGTGTTCGTTTGGCACTAGAAGAAAACAGTGGTCTGAAACGATTCCAAATTCGAACTTAGGATCACTAACTTAGCAGTTAGGTACAGTGACTACCTCAGTCGTTGCGGCTATAATAACAATCTTGATGTTTTTTTTTAGTTTTTCCAAATTCTGGTATATGTTTTAAGAGTTTATTGAGTAATGTGCTCGGTTTTTTTATAGAAGAATAATCAAGTACACCCCACCTGTACCCTCGTTTAAGAATCAAAATGCAGTATGGCCAAATTTTATCCATTAGTCGAATAGGAGTATATACTTACTTAGTCGGGTCATAAGTTCTGTCAAAACGTTATTATTTAAATTTTTTGAATACTGTTTAGACAACCTTCACTTTCTTTAAAAATATAATTGTCATTCATTTTCAAATATGGAGTAGTAGAAGAAAGAAGATAGAGTAGCGGTTATCGCGTTGCACCGCTGTGGTTACGCGCCAAAAGCGATTTTCAATATTCTACAAAAATTTAAAATATCCCTACGATTTGTTTATCGCACAATCAAACGATTCACTGAAGATTCAAGCTTCGAATATAGTAAGAAGACCGGCCGACCTCGTATAGTTAGGACACCCGCGATCATCAAAGCAGTGAAGGCGCGAATCCAACGAAATCCTGTTCGTAAACAAAAATCTTAGCTCTTCAGATGGGCCTAAGCAGAATCACGGTCAAAAGAGTGATCAATGAAGACCTAGAACTACGAGCTTATCGTAAGAAGACCGGACATTTTTTGAACGAGCGTTTGAAAAAAATTAGGCCGGATAGATCCCGCGCTTAGTTACGGCGGTAGGTACGCGGTAAAAAATGCCGCGAAATTTTGTTTTCGGATGAAACAATTTTTAACATCGAAGAAAGTTATAATAAACAAAATGCACGCGTATTCAGAGGGTTCAACGAGGATATTATCCTTTGTCACTCACGGTTTGGCTTGGAGTATCATATTCAGGCTTGTATTGTATTTCTGTGAAAAAGGTGTAAAAACCAGTGCCGAAGTGTACCAAAATACCGTCCTAACAAACATAGTGGAACCTCTTTCTCAAACAATGTTCAAAAACAGACATTGGATATTCCAACAGGACTCGACCAGCTCATAGGGCACGAAGCACGCAAACTAACAGACCGCGAGTGGAATCGACTTTATCGGACATGAAGACTGGCCCTATTCTAGTCCAGATTTAAACCCACTGGATTACAAGATATGGCAACATTTGGAGGAGAAAGTCTGCGCTAAACCTCATCAGAATTTGGAATCTCTCCGAGCATCTTTGGCTATAGCAGCGGCGGAAATGGATATGAATGTGGTGCGTGCTGCGATTGCTGATTGGCAGCGTCGATTAAGGGCATGCATTCAAAATAGTTGAGGGCATTTTGAATAGTGAAAATAAAATTGTATTCTAAATTAAATTACCTTTCATTTCATATATAATTTCTACATAATTATCAAAAAGCGTATCATTAATTTTATAAAAAGTTTTTGACAGAACTTATGATCTGACTACGTAGTATAATAAAATAAAATGTCTAGTGCCGTTGGTCTTAAGCTTGATCATTATTTTTTTAATGCCGTGACACTACACATCGTAAGAGAATCCACTGCCTCATATCTCGTGGGAGTCGTAAGAGGCTGGAGGCGACAGAGGTAAACTAAAAAAGGTTAAAAAACTGTTAAAATTCGCTTGTCAAGCGTGGCAACTATGAAAAATAATTCTCCTAAGAGGCCAATCTATGGGTAAGGCCTGTTCAGCAGTTTACGAACGGCGGAAATTTCCTTGCCCTAAAAACCCTCTCAGAAATGAGAAGAAGCCTGTGCCCAGCAGTGGGACGTAACAAGTCTTAACTATTTATTTTAAATTGGAACTAATTCCTCAAAGAACATTTTAATTAAAAAATAGCCCATTAAAGTAATGAGAAAAATAAAAATTATATTCTTAATAAAAAGAGACACTTAACAGACTACTTTGTAAACCGGTATGTACGCCTGGAAATGCGCAGGGGTTCCAAGATTTATAATGGATGTTTTCCGTTGAAGACGTAATATAACTCCTATTGATACTTCGAAAAGGAGACCTGACTGAAGTTTCAAATTACTCAGAATGTGAAATGTTGATTCACTTATGAGATGTTGTCATGAGATATAGTATATTCAAATGGTATTATTTAATATCCTGTTGAGCATATTTTTTGTCTTTTCAATTTTTAATGAAGTCTGTCAGCATTTCATGGGCGTTAAAGCAAACCTGTGGATATGTATTATTTTTACCTCGATACCTGTTTCCAGATAGTTCATACCATCATCCAATATTATTTCATCCCTAATGAGGGCAATAATTATATGTACTGAATAATATATTCTTTTTAGTTCATTACTTCATTGCAGAAGGTTCAAATATCAATTGACAAAAATTTAATACCTTTCCTGCCTATGATTAAATTTCCTATAGCCAATTGTGTTTTATTAGATAGGCCATTACTTAAGTACTGACAACCCTTTCATTTAAATATAAAGAGAAAAATCCAACCATAAACCTGGAAAAATAGGGGATGAAATTTATTTAGGTTTCACTAACCATTTCTTTTAAAAATCATGTCGATTGCGACACTACAATTTATTAAATGTATTTGAGAAAATTGATTCTACATCTATTTTAAAGAGCATTTTCCTAAAACTTATGAATAAGTTAAGCAATACGTAAAAGTTTAAAACGCACAGAAGAGAACAACGCCAAAGTTTTCATTTTAATTAAGTTAAAGTGAACCTTTTAAAATTAACAATAAAAGCATTTAGTTTGTATGTCAAATCCGCACCATAACCCGTGTATACTGTTTCATAACATTTACTTTTAAATTTCCTTTCCAAAAGGGTCGGCGGTTAATTGAATAGGAAAATAAACGTTTTGAAACCAAAATAGCTTTATATAGTGGCCATTGTAGTTTTGGCATAAGTTTATTAAACGGTTACGTGAACTTTTCATTACACTACTTTTAATTCTGCTAAAATTACGCCAAGTGTAAAACCACAATATTTGAATACTTCTAAAACAGTACGAATAGTTTTTACTTTCAAAATTTATGTCAGACAATTAAACGCCAATTATGAATAAAATGTAATATTGTCGAATATCGTATTAAAATAGCCAATCACACCATCTCTACTATAATGATTGATGGTCTATATACGAGTAATTGTAGTGCGTATATGTATGGATGTCAATACGTTCTTCGTCTGGTTCAGCTTTTACATAATAACGAGTCGATAGTGTTCTTGGATATGTTTTAAGAAAATTTGTTCAGCCGTTTGAAATCATCAGCTCTTTTTGTTTTGGAGTTTTTTGTTTTTAAATTTTAAATTTTAGTTATAGTGTACTTCTAATGCAAAAAACGTGTGAAATCGTTTAAAGATTCTATATGCAAGCAGACTCCATTATGCATTCAGGCCTAAATCGGTTAATTTTTGGAGGTCTTTTGACAATGAGGTCGTGTGCAAGTATAAATCAAGCATCAATGGTAAAAAAAAAACAACTCAGATACCACACCATGATAAAAGCATTAAGACTTCACACTCTACATATTTTCTTAATTAGAAGCTCAACGCAAAACATTCCTAACAAAGAAAGAACGTAATTATATTTTACTTTTCTTTGAGATCCGATTGGGCTTTGCTATTGTAATTATTGTTTTCTTTGTTGAAAGCTAAAATGTAATTAGTTAAATTAAAATTTTAATATTATACAATCTTAAAAATAAGAAAGTGACGAAATACTCCTTTTATATCTAAACCAATATCTTCCGACAGTAATACATAATCTTAAAAATATACAAATTTTCACAAATACATCGAAATAAGTAAATAATTTAATGGAAAAATATTTAGTTTTTGGGTGAAAACTTCTTACACAAGATGAAATTATTTTCACGTGCAAAGACCTCTTTTGTTCTCAGAGCATTAATTCTCATTAAATATCGGTAAAAAAAAACATGCGATATTTATAAAACATATAACAAGAACACTAATATTAATTTAATGTACAAGATTAACATTTAATGAACAAGTCTAATAAAAGTAACACGATACTTACAGTTAACTACAAAAGCGATTTTGTTAAAACTTTATTCTGAAAATTTTTAGAATAGAATAGAACAATTTTTATTCAATATAGATTACAAGTAATTCGTGTAATTTTTTTTAGTTTTACCACCGGTTTGGTCTTCATTGCCCTGTGAATGAATTATAAATTCTTAAACATATTTTTTGTATTATGAGAACGCAGTACGTTTTAGGTCTGTTAAGCTGGAATGGTCATTTGAGCAAAATCACTTACATTTTTGCTAAATATTTAGTGCTCATTTAGTGCTAATTTAGTGCTGTAAATTTAAATTTCACGCCAAAATAGCTTGATCAAAAATTAGAAAACTGCTAGCTTTTAATTAAGCTAGCAGTGTTCTACCTATTAAAACGATAACCGCTTAATACAGCACCAAATAGAAGCATGAATAATTTAGTGCTCATTTAGTGCTGCCGATATACGTAAAAACAAATATTGGGAAAATATATATATTTTTTAATATCATAAATTCTGCTACTTTGACATCTTTAGCAGAGAATGTAAAGAAAAAATTGACATCCAAGTGGATTATCACCTAATGATATGAGATAATAATTTAGTGCTCATTTAGTGCTGCCGATATACGCAAAAACAAAACTTGGGAAAATATTTTTTTTATTTCCATAAACTCTGCTACTTTGATATCTTCAGCAGAGTATGTAATGAAAAAATCGACATCAGAGTGGGCTATCACATAATGATATAAGATAATAAATTAGTGCTCATTTAGTGCTGTCGATATACGAAAATCGATTTGGGAAATTATTATTTTTAAATACCGTAAACTGCTACTTTGACATCTTTAGCATAGTATGTAATGAACAAATTGACATCCAAGTGGATTATCACCTAATGATATGAGATAATAATTTAGTGCTCATTTAGTGCTGCCGATATACGCAAAAACAAAACTTGGGAAAATATTTTTTTTTATTTCCATAAACTCTGCTACTTTGACATCTTCAGCAGAGTATGTAATGAAAAATTGACATCAGAGTGGGCTATCACATAATGATATAAGATAATAAATTAGTGCTCATTTAGTGCTGTCCATATACAAATTTAGATGTTAATTTTTTCAGTACATACGCTGCTAAATATGCCAAGGTAAAAGTTTACGGTACTTAAAAAAGATTATATCTCAAATCCTTTTTCATATATCAAAAAATGTTTTTGCGTATATCGGCAGCAGTCAATGAGCACTAAATTATTATCGTACATCATTAGATGATAACTCACTTAGATGTCAATGTATCATCACATACTCTGCTTAAGATGTCAAAGTAGCAGTTAACGGTATTTAAAAATAATAATTTCCCAAATCCTTTTCCGTATATCGACAGCACTAAATGAACACTAATTTCTTATCTTGTATCATTATGTGATAGCCCACTCTGATGTCGATTTTTTCATTACATACTCTGCTAAAGATGTCAAAGTAGCAGAGTTTATGATATTAAAAGAAAAATATTTTCCCAAGTTTTGATTTTGCGTATATCGGCAGCACTCAATGAGCACTAAATTATTATCGTACATCATTAGATGATAACTCACTTGGATGTCAATGTATCATAACATACTCTGCTAAAGATGTCAAAGTAGCAGTTAACGGTATTTAAAAATAATAATTTCCCAAATCCTTTTCCGTATATCGACAGCACTAAATGAACACTAATTTCTTATCTTGTATCATTATGTGATAGCCCACTCTGATGTCGATTTTTTCATTACATACTCTGCTAAAGATGTCAAAGTAGCAGAGTTTATGATATTAAAAGAAAAATATTTTCCCAAGTTTTGATTTTGCGTATATCGGCAGCACTCAATGAGCACTAAATTATTATCGTACATAATTAGATGATAACTCACTTGGATGTCAATGTATCATCACATACTCTGCTAAAGATGTCAAAGTAGCAGTTAACGGTATTTAAAAATAATAATTTGCCAAATCCTTTTCCGTATATCGACAGCACTAAATGAACACTAATTTATCATCTTTATATCTTGTATCATTATGTGATAGCCCACTCTGATGTCGATTTTTTTTCATTATACTCTACTAAAGATGTCAAAGTAGCAGAGTTTATGATATTAAAAAAAAAATTCCCAAGTTTTGTTTTTGCGTATATCGGCAGCACTAAATGAGCACTAAATTATTATCTCATATCATTGGGTGATAATCCACGTGGATGTCAATTTGTTCATTACATACTCTGCTAAAGATGTCAAAGTAGCAGAATTTATGATATTAAAGAAAATATATTTTCCCAATAATTTTTTTTTTGCGTACATCGGCAGCACTAAATGAGCACTAAATTATTGATGCTTCTATTTGGTGCTGTATTAAGCGGTTATCGTTTTAATAGGTAGAACACTGCTAGCTTAATTAAAAGCTAGCAGTTTTCTCATTTTTGATCAAGCTATTTTGGCGTGAAATTTAAATTTGCAGCACTAAATTAGCACTAAATGAGCACTAAATATTTAGCAAAAATTTAAGTGATTTTGCCCAAATGACCATTCCAGCTTAACAGACCTGTACGTTTTCCACTTACATCAAAAATGGAATTAAATGGAGCAAATTATCTGTAAACACGAAGTAGTTTTTTGAGATTTAATTAAATTATAATACTTTTGAACACTATGTTACGTTCAGCCCCGCTGACAGCTGACAGTGTAAAATTGAGTTATAACAAGAAACAAACACAGCTACTAACGTGAAAACACCAAACTTTGTGAAAAAACTTTGTTACTATGGCAGCTAGAATCCACGTCATATATTTTTATACTATGCTATATAATATTACAGTTAAATTTGTAATAACAACTTTAGTTTTAATGCTAACTTTTTGTTTCTTATCTATAAATATTATGTAAATATTTTTTTTAAATTCTTTCTCAAAAAATTAAAATAGTCATCAACAAGTCATCAATAGTATCATATAGTCAATATCGAGTGTAAACTCAAATTTTACAATTTCAAAATTTGTAGGACATAATGTTATGGTCTAAACTCAAATTGTGACAATACAAAAAAAGAGTTTAAATTAGAGATTGTCTATGAATATCGGCATTATATGTTCAGTAAATAGCTGGAAGGTGACGTCGTGGATTTGTCGTTAATATTAAGATCGGGTCAGTACCTTAACAAAATATTTTAAAGAAAGAAAAATCTCTACGCTGCTTGAATTTCCAAATTCTAATAAAAGATATTGTGACATTTTGTGCTTAATATATCGCAAAGGGGTATGAACTTTAGATACGACATTTACTTAATACTATGCATAAAAAATATCAGAGGTATATAAAACGAATCCAATGAATGTTTATTTTAAGGATAATAAAGTAACATGCATAATTTTTAATCGTTTGGCGGTTGCAAGAGATCCATACAAAGGATTTCGATGATTATAATAAAATGTATTAAAATATTTAATGTTTTTCAAATTAAGGTTTATTCAAATGAATATTTATTAAATTTTCAAGTTATGTTTTATAACAATTGTAATATAATTTGCATTACACTGCAACTACCGAAGAATAGATTCAATAATTGTTAAGCCAAACTGCAAAATTTTAATTTGAAATCAGTCTTTCTCACGTTTCAAACAGAAAAAAGACATTGAATTAAAATAAAGTTGTGTGCAATAATTAGATGATTGTTTTTTTCTTATTGTAACTAGCTGCACTTGCGACTTCGGTCGTATATAATTAAAAAATAAAACTTTCAAAATAACAAGAAACATAGTTTAAAAGCAACGCAGTCTAGGTTTCTTTTCGGAATGTAAGCTATTTCTATGTCGAACATTTTCAAGATAGGTTCAGTGATTTTGCTGTTAAAAGGTAACTAACATATTATAAACACATATTTACATTTAAAAAGGTAAATGATTTGAAGCAGTAGGTACTAATTTATTATTTATTATATAAGTAATCTCTTTTGATTTTATTTATTAACATTATTCAATCTTTATATAACCGTGTTGTATTGCATATTTTCTATTACACAGTAGGAGCGTTCACATAACTGATTATGACAGAATATAGTGTACCTGCGTAAGTGACTCACATAAACACAACTGGGTATGTATGCTATAATAAAAATAGATATCTTATCTAAGCCAATGCTATCTTACAGTATCGTTTGCTGTTACTCGTACAAGTTGGTTTAAAAATTAATTGTTATGAATTGCCATTTCAAGAATAGTAATGAAGTTATGTTTTAAATAAAATCAATTACTACAAAGAATAACTTCATCATCTAACGAACATTGTACGTCTTAAGGATCCTTTAACTAAAGATTATTCAAGTGCACTTTAACAAATTAGCATACCGCAAATGTGTTGCAGACAACTGTACATATAAGTGGTAGAGCCATGCTGCAGCTAAATTACTGGTATATTAAACGTAAATATTTACGTCAATCCATCAAGAAACCTAACGTATAGAAGACGGGACGTAAGGACCAAAATCGTAAAAAGTAAGTACAGCAAGTGACGACATGATTTATAGCGACCAGGGCACGCAGAAATTGGTTACACTTTTCATAAGGTTATAGTTACTAAACGTTGCCGGAAACCTACTTGGGGGGCACTCCTGCCTACCAATGGTACTCTTATATAATATATAACTTATCAACGCACTCCAAGTCTATTTTCTTAGTTTGGTGAGCAAAATTACCAGCGCATATTTGACTGAGCGTCGTCCACGAATCGACATTGCGTTGAGTAAGTTTCTTAAACTATAAATACCTGTGCTTGCATTTGCACTTGCAACACTGTTGTAGCTGGGTTCTCACGTAATAATGCCAAATACTCGTCTTTAGTTGGAAATTACCTTAGATTTCTGCGGTCTTGCCTGTGCAAAGATTTGCAAGCAAAGCATATCTGGATTCTGCTACGCTTATATAAACCCAAATTCTTCAGGATTGAATTCCACAAACTTTTATTGATTTGCTAAAAATATGTCCAGGTTAACAGCCAGTGGTGGTAATATTTCTTACGTGGTAGAGCCACGCTGCAGCTATATTAATAGTATAGTTGTAGCACGAATGGGTCGGCCTGACCGGGGAAGAACCACGCTCTCACAGAATACTAGCGTAAAATAACAGCTTAATGCTGCTGTGTATCGTATGGTGAGTATAGAGAACCGGAGACCCATTTTACTGGAAAAGAGGCATTTTATTTTAGTCCCCACGGCTGACAACGCACCTGCATTTTAATTCGCATATGAAGATAGATGTAGATGTCTATGGGCCACAGCAACCACTTACCATCAGGTGGACTGTGTGCTCGTTTGTCACCCTTATTCTATAAAAAAAAAATTTAGCGCTGAGTGTAGTCAGTATTAGAATACTTAAGATACCCATCCATATTTGTGTTTGCTACACTGGTTTAACTTATTCCTAACGTATGACTAGTAGCTCTTATTTCTTTAATAAAATATTCTTGTCAGTTATTTCGTCACGGCCAACTAAAAAGGTACCCAGAGCTAAAAATTGCAAACGCCCTTCTACTCACATATTATCTTGCATCATTAAGCGAAGTCAGTGATTAACTGGGACGGTATGTCGTATTGTACGCTCAAGGTTGGGGTAACTGTGAACGGCATTAATTCTATAAAGTTCGAAAAATCTCTAAATTATTAACGTAAACAGAAAAATATATTTATTTTTCTTTTTTGTCTTGTTTTCGATTGTGTATAAAGACACATAAAGCGACAGAGTGGCCTTGTATTATATTATAAGAAGTATTAGCACAACTCCTGATGTTTAAACGCTATTGTTGTAAATATTTAATACGTTATTCAAAGGAAATTAACGATATATTATATTAATTAAAATTCTGAAAAAATTGTTGGGTTTCGCAACTTTGTTAAGCAAGCATAACAAAATTTTACGGAAATATTAATTCGAGAAAATTACATACTGGCAGTATTTAATTTTCATTAAATTCTCAGGGGATTCTTTAATTAAAAACTTAAGTTATTCATTTATCTCAATCAGTCCTTTATCTACTTTAAATCTTGCCCTGACGATTAATTTGAGATTTATTTCAGAAGATTGAAGTCGGGGAAATTTAGAGGGTATCCTTCTCTTCCGCCTTTATCCCGATTAATCTCAGTTCAGCTAAGCAAGTTAAGAACTCTCATTGTAAAATACGACAGGCCACACCGAAAGTTTTGCGAATTTTTTGTAGTAAAATGAAATATTAACATGCAATGTATTTACTATTAAAATTTTTCCCAAATTTTTATGACCTAAATTAAAAATCAAATTTAATTATAAAATGACGCGTTGGGAACATTTTCGTGCGAAGAATCGTTAAGATTTCAAATGTCGCCGCCTAAAACCGGACGAACAGTTTGATACACTCAAATGGCATAAATGAATAAAGGCCCATCTAAGGCGACCGTGTATCGCAGACATAACAAATATCAGGAGAGTCGACTAACTTTGAAAGATAAAGAAAGAAGTAGTCGCCATTTGACGGCTATTACACAGGTAACTGTACAATTTTATTTAAGAGTATAGAATTACGTATGAAGAGATTCAGCACATATTGCAGATAGGATTGAGAAGCTTTCAAGAGATTTTACACGAACAGTTTCGCCATAACGAGGATAGTTTCGCGTCGGATGCCGCACAACCTCACCGATGCTTAGAAGCAGACCCGCGTGGGATGTGCCATGACATGAATACTAAATTTGAAGTAAAACGAGTTTACGGCGTGGTAACGACATTATTACAAGTGACGAAGCATCAATAACGGTTTGGTTGTTTTAAAAATAAACCAACGCCTACCAAAGTAAACCGGTCGAGAAGTGTAGGAAAGATTTTGATCGCTAGAGTTTTCACTTTAACGGAGTCATCATCATCATCATCATCATCATCATCATCATCATTACAGCCCTTCACAAGTCCACTGCTGAACATAGGCCTCCCCCAAGGAATACCACAAAGCACGGTCCTGAGCCATCCGCATCTATCGACTTCAACTACTCTATCTCTTCTTCCAACTCCAGGATCTTCTCGCCAGTCCTCAGGGTGCGTGCGTTATATGTTGCCAGGTCGAGTCTTCTTAGGTGGCAACCGATCCTCCACCGGAGATTCTTAGCACCCCTGCCCCGCCGTTACCATCGTCGCCACCGTAGCCAGGTACCGGGGCCGCCGAGGACTGGGGGCCGTCTCTTCGTAACTTTCATGGGGGGCATATGATTATGGGATTGAACGGAGAATCTGGAGTCAAATCCTTTAAAAATTGAAATAGAATCAATATCAAATGGTATTGTACTACCAAATGCTTGCCAAAGGTATTCACTACTATGAGCAACAAAATCGAAAACAGGGTTCCGCAGGTTACTGCTCCACGATGACGACGCGCCTACGCACTCAGCGTTCAAAACGATGGACTTTCTGGACAGTTTTTATTCTTTTAAATAAAAAATCTGCTGAAATGGGTAAAGTTTTCATTTCCGGAAGAAGCGGAAGAAGGCGGGTCTGAGGCGGACGAAAATTGATTCAGACGTATGAAACTTTGTATAGATGCTGGTTCTTATTAATTAAATCATTATTAAAACGTTAATCATAGAACTTTATTTTAGTTTCACAAAACTTCCGAATAGCTTACGTAAATATTATATACTGGTAGAGGAAGTAAATGTGAGCAAATAAGCGCTTTATGAACAAACTGCTATAACGTTAGGATTTTGTATTCTAACTTAATTAACATCGCCAGCCCAAAGCAGTTTATTGCTGAGCAGAGGCCTCATTCAATTTGGAGACACATTAGAATATATGTGCTAAAGTACAGATCACACTATTGTTTTGATTTCTATAATAAATAAGTGTTTCACAGCAAGACGTCACTAAAAAGAACTGGAGTACGAGTTTTTGCCGTAATGTATATTTTAGTATTTGAAACAAAGCTCTTTTTTTACGTTAGCTTTAGAGAAGTAATATTTTTCTCATAGTCGGTCAGTAGGCTTTACCTACTCTAAATACCAGCTAACGAATGAATGACATCAATGCTTTGTGTCTATTTTTAAAAGCCATTTGAGTTTTTTTTTTAAGTTGATAACAATCCGTTTAATGAAATGCCTATAAATTTATCTATTATTACAATAAAACTGTTGAATACAGTCATTCGAAAATTAATATACATATATATATAACTTTTAGTTTTTCTTTAAAAAGAGAACCTAAAATTAACGGTTTATTCAACGTGTATAAATATATTAGCCACATATCGTTACCGTTATAGCCTATTAAAGTCCACTGCTGAACATAAGCCTCCTCATAGGGGGATATTTACAATAGTTGCCACGCTTCTCAATAATTTGTTTTGTCTTTATTTAAGAGAGCATATTCAAATATGCGCAAGTGAAAATCTACGCGATCGGTCTGGAACGGCGTAATATGTGAATATTACGCCGTTCCACCAGTGACGCATTCAGAAAGAACATTGTAGTGTACGTCAATACACTACACTGTTCTTTCTATGTGCGTGGCTGTTCGAACCCAAGACTAGTTGCCCGAATTATTTTGATACTATTGGAATTAAAAGAATAAAATAATTTCCACATTTCACAGCTTATGAGGTCGGTGGCAAAACATAGTGTATAGAAGAATTAATATCGGATCTAGCCCCGATATCGGAATAACCTACTGAGTAGACTAAGGAATGTTAAAAGTTCAGGGTAACAACTAGAAAGGAGTAAATCTATTACATAAAATAGATACCGTTTGATATACTTGTATTCTGTTTCATAATGTAAACATAATTCATCACACTAACAATTTCATTGGTGTCAGCGGGGATCGAACCCTGGTTGTTCGCATTTACGGCGTGCACTTCGCCCTTGAGCTACCACGGCGCTTATATAGTTTTTTTGTTTTTGTTTTATAAATAACGTTACCTCTACACTAGGAATTTTTTCTAAGCATATTACGGGTCGTTAACATAAGTACATACATTTTTATTACATTTCAAGGTCAAACATGCATACCCGGAACTATTATTTGTAGAATATACAAATTCATCGTCGAATCTACGACATCGATGCATAGTGCGACGAGGCGGGTGGCATCAGGCAGTAAGAGAAAAATAAAACGAGTCAACACCGCGACTTATAACACAGATTGATTTATGTCTGAACACATTACGCGCAAAATTTTAATTTTTATGTTCATTATTTAGTCCGAGTTTGGTAAGAAAATATGAAATTGATAAAGCAAAAATATTTTAATGTAGTAACAGCCACAGTAACAGCTTACAGATGTATTCAATTTTGCTGTCAATATGATCGATCGAAATACGGAGTAAGGAGGTTAGTGAAAATTCGGGATATTTGGAGTCCCGATCAAGGGTAAATCGGGACGTGTCACCAAACCCCTGAAAATTGGGACGTCCCGCGCAAATCGGGACATTTAGCAAAACTACTATACCGGAGTAAATGAACGATTGAATGAACGCGAATGCGTCTTTTGATAATGGTTATTATCCACCTGAAAGATAACTCTGACGCATATTTTCGCAAGCGATGGCGGGAAAAAGTGATACATCCTATCGCTGGGAGGACCCGGAGCGTACTGAATACTGGATCGGATTTATACTAAGTATTTTCTACCGACTTCAAAAAGCAGACGGTACTCAATTTGACTGTATGTTTTTTATGTGTAACTCATAACTTTTTACTGGGTGAACCGATTTCGATGATTCTTTTTTTATTTGAAAGCTGGTGTTTCACATATGGTCACATATATCCATATTCAATTTGATCAAGGTCTGACCAATAGGTTTAGAGTTATTCTTAATAATTTATATTGAAGTCGGTTGTACAAAATTTTTAATTTTAAAATTATTAAAATAATCATATAAAATAATTGACTAAATAAAACGAGCTGATTTTTTTTAATATTCAACATTACCTGTATTTTGATAAAATAAGTAAAACAGATTAGCTGTTTATATTCAAATACACGGGAAAAGAATGTCATGGAAGTGGACAGTTTTGGTGATTTTAAAGTATTGTTTTTTAATATTAAATCAAACTATTTTCGTAATTTAGGCATTGTGTTGCACTTCAAGACTATATGTTCCATTACAATCCTTTTGATAATAGTTATTATCCACCTGAAAGATAACTCTGACGCATATTTTCGTAAAACACTGTCATCAAAAATTATGATATTACTTTATAGTGCACTAAATAAAGACTTCGTCGTTCTAAAACCGTAATTTTCTGCAAATAATCTGCTCACATCGTTACGATATCGCCCTTGAAAAACCCTAAAACATGAAGTTTTCGACGCGAAACGCTTATGCCCTTTTGACAGTAATATAATATGCTAAAGAAAAAACAGCTTATTGAATATTATACATGAATGTAGTATAGAAACACACTTAACAATAATGAATATGTTGCGCCGAAGTGATTTATAGTAAATGGGGAACACACTAATCTAATCATATTTACGGTTGAAAATCTTGAACACATATTATATCGTATATTATGACAGTTGAATGCCAATTTATATCGGAAATTCGTTTGCTGTATCATAAACAAACACACATAAATGCCGAGAATATTTTTATTATTTAAATTATTACTTCACGGGAAAAGATATATTCTTCGTATTTCTTTACGTTACTTTAGAAACCGTTACCGTTTTAGCTAATCAAAAGTGCTATGCTGAACACGCCTCCCCCATAGATTGCCTTAATTTTGATATTTACCATAGTTGCCCCGAATGGCAGGTGGGTTAGCAACCACAGTTATAATTCTTTAGTTGTTCTTTGAAAGATGATGCTGCTGCCAATCTCTTGGTTTGCTTCACTCTATCGCATCTTACGACAACCACAGGACGATATGGGGTAGTGGATATTTCTACACCGCCACATACACGGTCACTACACTTTAGAAAACATAGGTACAACTTGCGAAGCCTTAAACAAATATCTGCCTTTGGATATGATGTTATATAATAATCAAAATTCAGCAGTGCAGTAATAGATCGATCTGAGACTTCGCTTTCGAAGAACAAGTTGTTAACTGGCAGAAATATTTGCATAGTTTAAGAAAATAATCGTAAGTGTTATAAAATATGAGTTCGAGTCTCAAAAATATCGCAAGTACCGGAGTTGTATATTCAGAGGTTCCAGGAATTTCCGGGACTTTTGATAGCAATAATTATTCTCGGGAGCTTGCCCTGCTCAAGATCGTGTTTTGTGGACTTGTGATAATAATGTTAAATTTTGCGCCATATTTTTTACCTTAAAAAAATAATTTGAGAGAAAACTACATTTTTGACAATCGAATTTTTAATTTCTTACGACGAAGAAATAAATTCATTTTATTTAATTAAAGAAACTGATATACGTTAGTAAATAAAAATAGGTATTGCAAAAAGGACACTTAGCAGCGAAAAAGAAACATCACAGCTGTCTTGATATATCTAAACAAAAACTTAAGTAAAAAAAACAACTTAAGTCGATGACGAAAGACGAAGTTTTGCGTTTTATAGGTATGTGTTGGGATTACCAATCCGACATTTTGGAAGATTATGTTATAGTCCAAGAGCTGGCGACGAATTTTTGGAAAGGTCTTTTGACAAGTTGACATTGTGAAAAATCTGGCAGAGCCTTTGTGGTTCTTTCGTTACTGCGCGGCATATAACATTTGCAAAAAAAATATCGAAAAAAAAAGTTTTTATATAATTGACCAGACATCTCCAAAAATATTTTATTAAAATTCCCAAAAAATATACTTTTGGCAATCTCAAATTTTAATCACGTATTTATTGAGTAATTTTAATAACACCTGCAAAACGCCAGAGAAATTAACGGGTTTTAAACAATTACCAGACGTGAATAATTTTTACAAATGAATACGACAAAAAAGCAGCCATAAATACTGCTGCGCAATAACGAAATAACCGCAAACACGCCAGGGATTGGATTCGCCGCCAATTGACGAAATTATATTTTTTCACAATTCAACTTACCAAAAGGACCTTTCCAAAATTCGTCGCCAGCTCTCGGACTATTAGAAGGATTTCAGCAAATTCTTTCAACATGGATGTCCATCCATACTTACGTATGAAGAAAATAAAATTGGTTACATATTATGCAAAGAAGGCATTGTTAGTATTAACATGGGTATGGCGAGACTAGATGAAATCAGAAATAATAAAATGTTTGTTACCTTGTTTTACCTTGTACCTTAGCTATGATGTGAATTTATCTACAGACTAGAGGTGGCAGTTCTTTTCGAGTTATTTAAAATAGAGCAAAGGGTGCGTGCGCAGCACGTGCACTTGACGTGTTCGTTAACAAACGCGGGTGGTATATAATGACTTACATACGTTACACATGATGTCAAAGGCAAAACGGCATTTTACTTATTTAAATTAAATAACGGTCTGCTCCGGTCTTTATTTAAAATAAATTAAAAACCGTTCAAGGGAACACTATGCACCATCAGGGTTTCATGTCATCAGCCCTAATGTGTATTATATATGAATATTAAATAAAAAGACACGATTAGCCAGAACCAAAGTAGCTCATTTACTGGAATCATAAATATCAGTAATATAATATCAATACACATGCCTTCGTGGGCATCTGAAATTCTTTGTCGTCCAAATCAAGACATAGTCCTGACAACCAGCAAATCTTGTAAGCCTCGAGAGCTCATGGCGCAGAGTTGCTAACCTCTCGGTATTCTACAGAATGCATTCCATAGAATGTGCGTAGGAATTTTATGATTTAATTGCTCCTTCCCATCTCCACCATCGGACAACACAGGCGATCGGCGAGTCTACACCCCTTTGTTGTAGATATTCCAAGCATTTGAACCAAAGGGCTTCGTCTTTGTGTACAACAAAGGAGTGGAATAATTTGCCGACGTCTGTTTTTCCTTGCGATTACAATATCTTGACTTTAAGGCAAGAGTGAATATGCTTTTACTTTAGATATACCAAAATAATGGTTTATAATAATTATTAAAAAAAAATGACACGTTAACTAAACTTCGATCGCGCATTAGACGCTTTGAACAAACTTTATGTGAAATCTAGAGTGTACAGGATTGTATGAACGGAGAACTTGCAACTAACTCCTAACCAGCTTTTGGCTAATGCTGCTGTTACATGTTAATGTTGTAAGAACAGTGGGAGCGTGCGATAGTGTGTCAAATGGTATGTATTAAGCAAAAATTCATTGTCTTCCTATACTTCTTCTGGCGCAAATACAATCTACCGGTTGTAGCAATCGTTTAAAGATTCACGTCGAGCGGGCTTCATATTATAAATAAGAGTGAACGTAGTCCAATATCGACCGAGAGGTCAATCGACGGATTCAGCGAAGCGTTCGGGAAATTACGACACATCTTCTCATCAGGTATACCTCAAAACCTGAAAACGAGATTGTACAACCAGTGCGTGTTGCCGGTGATGACTTATGGAACTGAGACGTGGTCCTTCACTTAACTATCTCGCTTAATAAGAAAATAGAATTGAGATTGAGATTCTCTTCCTTTTTTTATTTCGGCTAAAAATATTTTGAAAATAATTAATAATCCTATAACCGTTCTAGCTACTTTTAATACGAGTGTCAAAATATGTAAAAAATAATCGGCGAAGTGCGAGTCAGATTCGCGCATGAAGGGTTCCGTACCATCGTAAAAAACGTTTCTAGCAGGGATGCAACTTTTATTTTTTAATTTATTTTGATTTTTATTATTTGTTGTTTATAGCGACAACAGAAATACACATTCTGTGAAATTTTCAACTGTCTACCTATTACGGATCATAAGATACAACCCGCTGATAGACAGACGGACAGACGTACAGACGGACGGACGGACGGACGGACGGACGGACAGCGGAGGCTTTTTTTTACCCTATGGGTATGGAACCCTGGAAAGTAGAAATACTGCTTATATAAGTCTCCTCTTTCCGAGAGAGTTTTGGGGCAAGGAAGTGTCTACCGCGCTGCCGTGATGGTAGACTTCACAAGTGTTCGAAATATTTTTTTATTCTCAAACATGCAGATTTCCTTTCAATGTTTTGCTTCACTGCTGAGCATGTGGTATATCAGCATTTAAAATTGATATTAACAATTTCATTGGTACCGGCAAGGTATGAACCCGGGTTGTTCGCGTACTGTGAAATTTACTGCGAGCACTTAATCCCTAAGCTACCAAGGCTATTATGACACGTCACATTATTGCCAAACACGCTAGCTTTATGACATAGCTGTAAATATTGTTGTAAAATAGTTGATTGTCCTATTACAGTTTTCAATACCAGGCTTAATAATGTTGGCGAAGTTTGTTTGAAATCCAAGAAAGTAAATTCCTGTAGATTCAAGCAACTGCTATGGAACTTGGCACCCGTTCAGATCTCAATTTTTATCCGCGAAGCTGACAACCCCGAAAGTTGTTTGTATCTAACATGGTCCCCTTTTCATATTATATTGTTTTTTGTGGGATAATATATTACACTAAGACTAAAATTTCACAAAAAAATTATTTTATTTAGGTAGACGTAAAATTTGTTCTTTGACCTAGCCATGCTGTGAAAGTTGTCTCAAATGTTCTATAAATACATAATAATAAACATAATTATTTTGAGCCCGTTTGCGACAAGTATACAAGAGAACGTTTACGTATTTTCTTGATCGTCAATCAAGAAAATACGTAAATGCGTTAACAAATGCTTAAAAAATAATCATGTATAAAAATTATACTCAAATGGCATTAATTGCAAAACGTGATTCAAAGATAATCTCGTATTGGAGAAAGAGTTTTTGTTACGAAAGAAGTCCTTAAACCACGGTACTGTACTAGTCTTCGCGAAATTAGAAATCCATTTCGACGTTTTGTTGATGTTGATTCTTATCCTATGAATAATAATCTGAGGACTGAAAAAGGGCTCTGGTAAAATGAACTTAAAATTCAAAATTCCCACAAGTAGCAATTAAAAGTTTTATCTATGTTTTGTTTATAGAGTTGTTTACGCTACACATTTCTATGAACTCAACTCTTTCTGTTTGATTACAAAATTATGTAATGTTGATTTATCCCTTTAAATTTAAAAATATTTGCTTAGTAGCTGTTCCCCGTGACTTCGTCCGCGTGGAATTTATTACGATTGAATTCCATCGGTTTTTATTTTTTGGTGCTCTAATTATTTTTCTAAAATAAAAGTTAATCCTTATAACATTAGCTAAATGCCAGTAAAAGTCCCATCAAAATCGGTTCCAATAGTTTCGGAGATTAGCCGGAACAAACAGACAAAAATTTTTAAAATTGTTCTTTTTATGTTATGAGTACATATACTTTTATATGCATTTAGTAAAAAGCTGTTCTTTTGACATTACAAACAAATCAATTTTATTTACTTGTATAGATAAACAGTTTTAAACTCATAAAAAAGGCTTAGTAATTCCCTAAATTATAAAGTACTCACGCTGCATATGTATGTGCTGCTTGGGCATTTTGTAGTCGGCTGGGTAGCATCTTTCGTAGAACTCGAGGTCAGTTACCTCGCACACTTCTGGTGTTGGTATTATGAGCCCCGTGCCTGATATCGCCCTCTGGAGATGGTGCTCCTAAGGAATAAGAAAAGAGCTTTTAAAGACTATGCTTTGGAATTGACATTAAAACATTTTCTGTAATAATCGCAAAATAACGCCAAATATTTTCATTCATTTATTTATTCATAACTACCCATGTAAAGCCCATTGATAGTTATGAATAAGCGTCCCACATAGATGCCTCATATAGAAAACATTTGCCATTGTTGCCACGTTTTTATTTCGCTCTGTCACCTCTTACGACACCCACGGCATGAGATAGCGATTCTTTTACGTCGCATTTACACGACACTGATTTGATTTTGACCGATTTTGAGGAAATTTTCAGAAAGTTCCTGGATAGTTTAGATTGACAGTTCCCGGTAGGAGGCGCTGTTGTTAATATCCACGAATCACCCGTACGAAGCCGGGGCGGATCGCATATTACACTAATATATAATACGGACAAAATAATTTTTAAATACATAACAGAAGTGCTTTAGTTTCAGTCCTGGAGATGTTGTGTTTGCGCGTGTATATTGCATCTCATTCTCCATACAACGGGAGAGGTTTATATTCCGTAGTGGACTTTGAAGCTCTGGAGAAGAAGATTCCTTCCTCCGATGTTAATTTATAAATGTTTATTGCTGTTTAAATAGCGATGAGAGGACAAGTGTGTTTCTATGTTAAATCTAATACTTACTGCACTATAATAATATCCGTCGCAATTAACAATTTCCTATTGGTTATCGTCTTATAACATGAGCAAACGTTATTTTATTATTATAAACCACATGACACCTGGTAAAATTCAGAACAAAAGCTATGTTGCGGAAGAGGACACATAATTACCGTTAGCTATAAATTAAATGACTAACTTATAAACTTTAAATATTTATAAAATAACACCAAACTAACATGATTTAAACCGTTATGTCTAAAGCATTTACTTTTCAGTACAATACAAGTAATAAGCACAGATGTATGTTACAATAGATTAATATGGAAACAAAACAGTAGAGCTATTTCATTTACTTGTTCCGAGCAAATGAAGATTAATTTTCCCTTTGCTCATTTAGTTGTAAGGCGGAGGGGCCTTGCGCCGAATTAGAGACATACAAAGAACGTTTGAAAATATATAAAAAGAAATGGATACTATACACAGTATAATATAATGGAGCCGTAGCTCAGGGGCTAAGCGCTCGCTGTCAATTTCACAGTACGCGAGTTACCCGGGTTCGATCCCCGTCGGCATCAATGGCATTGTTATTTGCAATTTTAAGTAATGATTTACCACGTGCGGTGAAGGAAAACATCTGGAGAAATAAGAAAAAAAGATTTAGAAGACATATGAAGTTTGCCAACACGCATTTCCTTACCCTAAAACCCTCTCAAAAATGAGAGGCCTGTACTCAGCAGTGGGACGTAAATAGGCTGTAACTATACATAGTATAAGCGTTTTCTTTTTATGCACGATTTCGAACCACATAAATACATAAAAACAAGAAAATTAACACAATATTCCTATTTCTAAGTGGACGAGAATAGTACAAAAGAACCATCATAACTACCTAAAAGCATTTACATTACATTGACATAAAATAATAAAATGTTTCTTTCTTAGCAACACTTATTATTCTCTTCAATTTTGGTAGTTATATGTAAAAGCATACTATTTAAAAAAGGCAAATTATATAATTATAATATTTACACAATTTTTTAAATTTAATTTTGTAGAATAAAGTTGACAAACGAGCACACAGCAACACCAAATGATGATAAGTGTACATTTATCCTCAATTAAGAATCAAACTACTGATGCGTCATTTCTAAGTACGAGTTTCATGTTATTAAAAAAATAAGAGATACCAATAAATAATTTTTGTACAATTTTCTCTTCTGGTAGAATAACATTCCGCATCGTTGCGTCACTAGATCGACTAATAAGGCCTTCTCCACGCTATTATGTGGGTGTCCTTTAAAGCTTATTACATTAAATATTATAGTATATCGGTACGGTGGATGTTTTGTGATTGTAATTTGAGCAATATATTGGTATTCTTTTATAAATATTGAAGGACAAAACAATAAATATAATATAATTTTGTTTTTAATATATAATAAATACTTGAATGGTGGTGTCATTATGGCTACATCATTTGTCGCTTCAAAAAACACGATACCCACTTACAATCGTATTACAGAACGCTAAATATTTCTAGTATAACGTCACCGCCGTTCGTCATTCGTATCATTTTATCGATGGCGAATGGTAAACGCTAGCCTGGGCTGCAACTATTACCGATAACATCGATGGTGAATATCTTTACTGAATTCGGTGACGTCAAAGGATGGCAATAAAAAAATTATGTGATATTATTTTTTATTAACCGTGTAATGGCGGTGTAAGAATATCCACTACCTCGTATTGTCCTGTGGGTGTCGTAAGAGACGAAAAGAGAAAAACAAACCAGGAAATGAGCAGCATTGTCTTTGTAATAACAACTTAAAACTGCATTTGCCAGCTCGCCTACCAAGTGTGACAACTGTGCAAAATATTTCCTTAATGAGGCAATCTAATGGAGAGGGCCTATGTTCACAACTTTAATAGGCTTTAAGTAATGAATGAATGGATGAATGGTCTTATTCATAAAAATACCCAAAAGTATGTTTACAATCAACAACAATTACGCTCTTTTGTAAGTTTCAATACAATACACTTAATACATTGAAGCTACCTGTACCTATTAAATTTTATAGGGAATGGCCAAATAAATAACTTTCATTTTTTAGGAAGTGGCTAACTTTATTATTGTCTCATATGAGTGGCAGCATTATTAATTTAGTGTCTTAGTTTAGAAAACAAAAAAAAAATCACGTATTAAATTTAACACGCATGCCGTCATATGTAGTCACAGGTTTAAACGATGGTTTAAGAATAGGTCTTGAACTTTGGACTAAAGAAGTCACTCCACCGCGGCGTCAGTCTTCGCGAAATTTGACATTCGCTGTCAAATTCCATACATTTTACATTTTAGTTACCGTGTAGTGGAAAGCGTGGAAACTACGGCAAATATCTCTCCTATTAGGCCATCTATGGGGAAGGCCTATGTTCAGCAGTGGAAACGGTAACGTTAACAGTAAAGGTACAATTTAGTTAGAATATTTCTAACTGACTTTTTTCGTTCTTTGGTTTAAACCTGACACAAATATAAACTATTTTCTTTAATAATTAGGCGAGTCTGCATCATATGCATTAAAGTAACAAAAGGAGGAATACATATAAGCCTTTTTTATTATTGCAATGCGATTGAACATTGTTATGAATTTTGAATCTTTTAAGACTGCAAATGGATGTTGAAATTGTATGTGATATAACAATGCGTTTTAAAACTGGATGAAAGAGGAACTATAAAAAAGCTGTTCTCTGAAAGTCAACCTCACTTACAATGCTGCTTGCGACAAGACAATCATATTTTGGGGAGACGTTTATTCAGTAGGGAAGTTAAAAATGCTCAAGAAGAAAATGAAGGTAACAAATGCATTAAGTAAATTATTTTTCAAGTTAATAAAAATAAGTGCAAAATGAAATTACTATTCTAAAATATGTAAACAAAATAACATAGATTAAATGTACATTTAAATTAAACATTAAAACGTAAGTAAATTACGTTTATTATATAATATTACGTATTACAATAAAGTGTTTTCTTAAGACTGTTGGATTGAAACCAATAAACTGACCTTTTCAAATTATTCTCTACTAAATTAAATAATTAAAGAAAAATACCGATATAAAATATTGGATTAATAGAAACATTCCAGCCCGTTGGTTAAGCTAATTGGTTAACAGACGGCTCAATCGTTAGTAAAAATCCGGTATTCAACTAAATATTTTAACCTTTTAGTTAAAATAAAGTGACAGAAATAATGTATTTTATTAATATAATAGGCTTGCGCTGACTGGATGACAGCCAATTCGATACGGTTGAACCAAGAGACGCCAAGACTGCGACGCTAGCAGTTATTTTCCCCAATGGCATCAGTAGCTGATGGATTTTACCCACCCATTATAACGTTAAATTACAGATGAGTATTACAAATCTTAAAACGTAATTTAATAATAATAATTATTTATTTTCTCACCACAATATTACAGAATTATTGTACATAATGTTATAGTATTACGCCTCAATATCATACTGTGGGAGACTGGTGCTTAAGCTAGGCTTTACGCCTGTAAATGAGGACGCCAGGTCTCCGCCCTATGGTTGTAATTACAATACTTTTATTATATACTCGAACATGTACTTTTACATTATTTACATAATATCTTCTTTTATCTAACTAGGATCTTAGGTACATTAAAAAGTTGTGCTATTATTAATGTGTGTGTGCGAGTGCGTGCGTGCGTGCGTGCGTGTGTGTGCGTGCGTGCGTGCGAGTGTGTGCGTGCGTGCGTGCGAGTGTGTGCATGCGTGCGTGCGAGTGTTTGCATGCATGCGTGCGTGCGTGCGTGCGTGCGTGCGTGCGTGTGTGTGTGTGTGCGCGTGCGTGTGTGTGCGTGCGCGTGAGTGTGTGCGTGCGTGAGTTTGTGCGTGCGTGAGTTTGTGCGTGCGTGCGTGTGTGCGAGTGTGTGCGTGCGTGTGTGCGAGTGTGTGCATGCGTGCGTGCGAGTGTTTGAATGCGTGCGTGCGAGTGTGTGCGTGCGTGAGTGTGTGCATGCGAGTGTGCGTACGTGCACAACTGTGTGTGCGTGCTCAATTTGTAAAATAAGTGTGTATTTAGTAGAATGAATTATATGTTTTATTCATCATCATCATCATCATCATCATCATCACAGCCGAGTTGGGTTCGTTGATTAAATATAGGCACTCGTCAAAACTCCGAGCGGAGTGTTCTCAACTAATAACAGGATTACTAAACTGTAAATAATACACACGCTCATTCAGAACTCCAGCGTGAAGTATCGGCAAATGCTTTTATGTTAGGTATGCTGAGATAATGTGAACCAGAGTATTTTACAATGCTGTAGCTTATAGACATTCACTTGAAATCAGGTGGACTGTGTGTTAAATAGTCATCCTTACCACAGAATAAATAATAGTTCTACCGCCCTTACTTCGATAAAAGAAAAGTGAGAGATGAATTAACAGATATTTTTTAAGGGCTATAATGATGATGATTATTATAATAGTTAGTTAAGCGAAAACAAAAGCTAGACAGAAAAGCTTTAACGTAAAGTTACCGCACTAAAAATACGCATAAAAAATCTAACAAAAGTAAGATACATATCCAACGGCTATCGTCAGTCATATCAAACATGGGTTGGGCAGCAAATCAAAATTTTATTTATTTTAATATTTTTTTTTGGATACTAAAATTTCTTGTCATGATAAAGAAAAAAATATAATTATATAAAATTTAAAACCAGAGTAACAAAAGCATAAATTATGTCTAGACATTTGGCCGTGTAATCAAAGCCATTTTATCTATTTCTAGTGAACTTCGAGGCAACACGTGTAAGAGATTGTATCATTAGGTAACCGTAAGTCGGAGTGTTTCATTGTCAAAGTTAACTATTTTGTAGTAAAAGGATTGTTGCTTAGAGTGAATTAAAATTATCTCAAATAAACTTAACATCCTCTCCTTGTTTACCTTACATATAGAACTAAGTTGAAATAAATCTATTTTAAGGTTTTAAATAAAAAAATAAAGATAGGATACATCTAGAAACATAAACATCGGTTTCGATTCTCTACAACAAATAACAGAAAAGTCTCTTCAGATGACTAAATTAAGATTTAGTTAAAGAGTTAATAAATTCAATGAAGAATTTAGATTATTTATCTTAAAATGAATAAGAAAATAGAACCGAAGTAAATAATTTTAAGGTGTGTTTGTCTTTTTTGCACAATATGAAATGTGAAAAGTTCATTCGCCTTAAGTACGTTGATACTAACAGTACATTGTAACTGTATTGAGGAGGAAGCAAGGACCGGTTCAGCGCTACGTCTTATTTAGGTCTGGAGGTAAGAAACTACTATGTAGCAATCCCTATGGCTATTTATCAATATTCATTACTTCTAAGCAAAAATAATGATACAATGGTCTTACGTAGTAGAGCCGTGATGAAGCTATATTATGGTTATAGCACTTAATGGGTCGCTTCGACAGGGAAAGGATTACACTCCCACAGAATACCATCGTAAAAAGCGCGTTTTGTATGTTGAGTGCAGAGAACCCGAGACCCTTTTTAAGGTTCAGTATAGTTTCGGCATTTGCGAAAATTTTTAGCTTTAAGGTGGTATCTTTCATTAGAGCCATGTGTGCAAGCAACTAAACCGCTATTTTTGGAAATGTGTAAAGTATACACGATAGTAGCATAAATAATGAAGTTAAAAGGAAAACTAGGATAGCTAAGTAGAATTAACAGGTTAACGAATAATAGTCGACCAACTTATTGAATGCACTTTGATTACTAAAAATTTTGTTACAAGTCCATAAAAAATGACCTAATACTAGCTGCATTATAACTTTGTAATGTTATTGCAAACTTTTAAAAATAAACATTTTATATGAATAAAACGACTTAAATGCATTACTACTATAGCTTTACTTTTTCATTTGCGGGATAGGCAGGGAGGATCTTTCTTCCTTGTTTTTAGTTGGTAGTTATTGTAGGCCTCATTTGAAGTATTTATACAATCATATTATAGCCGCATAGATTTTCAGTCATTTTCATTCATTCATTCATTTCATTCGCCACTCTTGGTTTACGCGGGCGACCTTAGAATAATTTAAGGCAGTGGTGTTTTACGTGAAGGTTCGTTACGGTCATATATAATGTATATTTTAGGGTTGCACTGGCGGGAATATATAGTCAACTATGATCATCTTTGTACTTTAGCATGTGAATGATTTGATGTAAATTGTATTATTTTCAAAATTGAAAAGTTTTTTTAATCTTTTTTCAATACCACTCCCTATCTGCTTTGAAAATAAGTTCTTCAGTTACGATCTTCCTATTTGGGCCCATTTTGGTCGTTATAGCGGTCAAACCACGAACTCACTTATTACGTTAATTATTAAGAAAGCCCAAGCATTGTGACGGGCAACTACGGAACCCTACCACTACATTGTGCGTGTCTCGACACGCACTTGGCCAGTTTTACTGAAAAACATGGCATTCCATCGAGGACATATAGTATGTGGCCACATGTTTATAGGCCACAGCATCCACTTACTACCGGTTGGACTGTCTGCTCGTTGGTTAGTCTTATCCTATAAAAAATATAGTAGTTAAATTATAGCTCATGAAAAATAGCTACGAAGTAAATAACATGTGTCGATCGAAACTCATTTTTGAAGGGGTGAGAGGTATTTTTAAAAATAGTTTTAGATAAAAATTGTGAGTGATACGTGGCTAGTGGCAAGTCCACCGCCTTCACAGTCAGAAAACTAATATGCCATTAGTTGCCTTTTACGACATGCTAGGCAAATAACACATAATTATTTCTTGATATAAGTCCCACATAAACCCCACCATGGTTACCTATATAAGTTCCAGACGTAAATGGGACTTTGTGTTCAGTAAATTATGTATAAAGTGAAAAACTGAAAAAATGTACCTGAACATTAAACTATTAAAAGAATTTAAAACGCAGTGAACTTCTATTTTTCTTATTTTCTACATGGTCTGAAGCTAAAACTGAATAGGGCATTTAGAAGAGCGCTATGGTATCAGTAAAAATCCTATAAAGGTAAGGAGGGATGATCCTCTCTCTTCACTCCACAATCGAGGTCGTGGAGGAAGAGGATGTTGGTATGACGAGGCACTACTTCTCCTATACTGCACAACTCTGACTTGGGTCCCACCGATGATGCGGCAGAGGTGGAATTACGGGTAGACAGAAGTATCGGTACACAATTCTCTATCTTTCGCGACCAAAATAATGTCCCTGGCAGAGCCTCATACTTTATCCTCAGCTGGAACCAGAAAGGCAAGTAAATAAGAAACTGATATATCAATCTCAATTGATATAAAATCAAATATCCGTCTTTGTTGAAAAACACTTTTACAAATAAGTAAACATTAAATGATCAATTCGAACCGAATATCCATTCCATTTTATCTCCATATAACCTTCCTATAATAAAATCGTTTTAGGTGAAATTACCCTTAATTTTTATACTTAAAACGCCCAGTATACCTACGAGTATGGTTTATAAAAAGAATGGAAGTGATTTCAGCTATCGGGTTCCTATAAAAAGTAGTAAAAAGGATATTTGGCAACGAGGGACTATCAAAATAGTGGTCATCATTTGAGTCACTATTGTAGAAGTTTGAAAAAGTTTATTGCGTTGGCGACCGTAGCAAATTCGTTTTGGAAAGAATTACATATCTTTATACATACTATTCGTTAGTGCGCCTGTTAGTTATCGTCCAACTTATGAACAAACTGACCGATTGAGGTCATATTATTCTCACAATATATTGGTTTTGTAGAGACACCAGTTCCTAGGTATGGTATGTGGTTGTTTACTACAAAGAAACAGACTAATTATTTTTTATATTTGAAACGTTAATGTTTCGCGTGTGGCCTGCAGATAGTTTATATACATATATTGCAAAAGAACACACATTTAAACCTGAAACAAGTATTTATAGTGATAGGCCATGTATACACAACTTGTTCCATGCGGGATTCGGACGGAACCAGGCGTAAAGGCCATACAAACACTCCGTATTCGTATTCTTTAGCTTAGGTGTACCCATGACACTCATTCATTTATTGACGGCTTCCTACGTCAAAATTTTTTAACCAGTATCCCAGAATAAAATTGGAATAAAAATTAGATATTTTAAAACACAATTCAATTTTGCTGCCTAATTAATTTTGATTACATCATATCAATCATAGTTTAAAATGTCAATACAGTAAAACTAGGACTGCTAAAACAATGTAGCGTAGTGCCAGTAAAATGAAGCGATTTGTTTTAATGCCTTATGTAAACTTAAAAAATGAGTAGGTACCGTGTTGAAATATCGCTTATTATATTTTGTAGTTACACTTTCATCACAAAATATTTTCTAAATTGGGACGGCAGCCGTCAGCAGTACAAAAATATCATAACGAACAGGTGGAATAGCTTCACAATCTCACTGTCCACTTCTTTATTTAATGGACCAGGAATTCACTGCAAAGAAAAACAAAATAAGTACGCAGAGTGCTATTTCGTCACGCTTCGCCCCGCAGCAGTAGTCTCGATGGGTATTAGGGCTCGGGATTTCGTTACAGCTGCTAGCTTCGCTGGAAAGACGGAGATAGAAAATGAATCGGGTTAAGCGACTGAACGAGCTGTCGAATTGATATTTTAGGTTTTCTTAAATTTGTTGGATGACGGCGACCGCTGAGGTAAATATTTTGTGAGGGCCTTTTTTGGTCGTTTTTTATAAGTATGTTTCTCATGGCGAGGCTTTTAAAGTAATGATTATGACGATATAATGGCAATTCGTTATGTTTTTCGTGGTCTATACAAATTATAGAAAAAAGTTTAATAGTGACACGTTACACAATTACAGTAGGTAAATTGTGTTTTCTGATATTTAAAAATATCGAAATTGGAAGTCTTTTGGATATTGAATCGTGTGTTGGTGGCGTAAGATCACTTTAGTATGTAATATAGGTGTAAGCTGTGATTAAAAGCTCAATATTAAACTTAAAATAAAGTACATAAAGACTCCAAAACCAAATAGAATAAAATGAATTTGACAAAAATAAATTACTTTTTACATTTTATCGTAGCATCGACTTCAAAAGCTATTAAATTATGCGGAAATTATTTTGTTCTTTTTTAAATGTTTAATTATTTGACTTTTCAAGCGGACTAAACAATATCATAACCTGAAGGTAACAACTAAAATATCGTCGAAATAGTTACATTAATAATTTCATTTCCCGTTTTCCAAGCTTAGGGCCGCAATCTTTTTCAAACCCTTTAGGCTATTTAATTGTAAAATAATCATTACCGGTTCACAATTTGAATAGAGAACCATTTTTTGTGCGGTGTAACTTTATTTTATTTATTGATGCTTTATTGCTATAACCTTCTATAAAATTAAGAATAACCAATAATATAATCAAGACTACTAAATATAATTAGGAAATTTATTGAATTAAACTTTCTCAAAAGAAAAAACATAATTATCTTTAAGCTTATACATGGTTTATCCAAGTAAAACTCGGAAGTTCAATTCTCAAATCTCCGGTACAATTACAGCTTACCACTAAAGCTGTCACGATAAATTATTCAGTATCTTGCAATGTTTGTATAGATAGCAACAAACTATGCAAGCCCAAGAATGTTGATTAATATGTTACCGTTTCTGTACCCAGTGACTTATACTTAATAGAAATAATTTGAAACTTTGTCTACGTTATTTTAGTCATTAGACAAATTTCGAGTGGAGTGGAGTGGAGTGGAGCCTGTACCGTCCAGCAAAGTGTAAGGCGGCCCCCCACTAGATGATCTGATAAGAGATGCAGGAAGTCGATGTATGCAGGTGGCTCAGGGCCATGCTTTGTGGCAATCCTCGGCGGAGATCTATATTCAGAAGTAGACTTGTGAATGGCTGTAATGAATGAATGAAAATAATAGATATTAACTATAGATTTGTAGTCTATAATCAGGATTTTTTGATAATAAAATTAAGAACCCGATACTTTATTTGAAGTGTAAATCAAATAGTAAATTATTATTAAAATTATATTTTAAATTCGGAGATTTAAATATTATACTCCTGAGAAATTGTTTTTGGTGAACGGAGATGAAACAAAAGGGATATAAATGTACATGTTACCAAAGCATTTGAATTTAAGAAATAAAGTATTTTATATAAAAATAAAACATAATGAATAAAAAGACGAATTAATTTAAGCATTGAATTGTTTTATAGGAGAGAGGGCAAACGAGCATTCGGCTCACCTGATGGTAAGTGACTACCGCCGCTCATGAACAGCGCAACACCAGGGAGGGAATCGCAGATGCGTTGCCGGCCTTTTAAAAAGGAGTACGCTCCTTTCTTGAAGGTCCCTAAGTCGTATCCCGAGGTAGATGCGAAAGAAAATGCAAAGGGATGCAACATCTCTTCGCAGTGTCAATGAATCGAGCCGATCGGAAAGGACTCGGTCGTCGACGATTCGAGCCGCTCTGCGCTAGATGCGGTCAAGTAGAAAGAGCTGGCACTGGGGAGCCCCTGCCCAGAGATGGGAACAGTATTCCATGTGAGGCCGAACCTGCGCCTTGTAAGTTGCAGGCGGTGTGCCGGCATGAAATACTGTCCCGCTCTGCTGAGCACGCCAAGCTTTTTAGAGACCAATTTGGCCTTCTCTTCCAAGTGACCACGAAACTGCACGTCACTCGATATGTCGACTCCGAGGATTCCGATACTGGCTGAGGCAAGAAGGAGAGTGCCATGAAACTGAGGAGAAACGACAAAGGGGTTCTTTTTAGCGGTAAACGCGCAAACTTGTGTCTTCTGAGGATTAAACTGGACTAGATTCAGTCGCCCCCAATCCGAGACTTTGTTCAGCAAAGACTCGACTTCAGACATAAGTTTGATTTAATTATTTTAAAAGTTATTATTTATCTTGGAATGTGTTTTGTAAGAGTCAAATCTAGCTACTGAATTTTAAAGCAGTAATTTTAAATATCAGAACACTGTAATTACTAAGTAATATTATAATACATTTATGTAAACATTAAATATGTTTAAAAACGGTAAAACAAATAGTTGATAGTAAGTTTCCATTAGAATTAAATAGCATGCACCTTCTATATCATTTACATATTATGTAGGTCGTACAATATAAAATTGTAGTGCTGTCAGCGACAACAGATTGCCTTATTTTCAGTCTACCTCGTTTTCAATCCCCAATTTTCAAAAATGTTGTCAACACGTTCAACAGCACACAAGCACGGTGCGCTATTTACAGGTGATTTAACTGTCATTTGCATAGCGATCCTAATTTTCCGCCACAAAATAAATATGTACTCAATTAAGACGTTCTTACAGTACAGGTGTATGTATGGGTATGGGTATCATAAAATTGCTAGTGAGCAATTCTTCTGTATACTATATACGGCTCAATTGAATTGGTTGAAATTTTGTATTTAGATAATGTTTTACTTTTTAAGTTTATTTAGATAGTTTTGATCCCTGAGATAATATTTTTTCTAACGCCCGGACTTCCAGGTACTTAGTACTAAATCGGAGATAATTTTACAACATTCAGCGTACGTCCAAAGTCGAAGATGTCTCGGCGCTCGGCGGTACTGGCCGGTAGAGGTGGGCGTTATTTAACGTAATCGGCTGCAATACTGCTTACTAAGCTGATAATCGTATATATATATATATATATATAATATATATATATAGTTTTGTGGACCAGAATATTATGACGATTATTTTACGCAGTAACCGACGTGACGACTGGAGCGGCGTGTTACTTTCATTTAACAGATATCATTCAAAGCTATTGTAGTAACACACGTGGCACGTCTCAATTTGCTCGTCGCTCGACTCCGTCGCATCAATGTGTGTAAATTCACACAAAAAAGTAATTTTAGTGAAATACATTTTTGATGCCACCCCTAAAATCGTGAATATAGTACCTACAAAGAAACGGTAAACCTGACTAATTCATACAAAGAAGATTAACACAAAATAACCAACGCTTTATACAGAAATAATTAGTTACAAAAATAAGCGGTGTCGAAACGTTTACGAGTACCTACGAAAATGTTATAGCCGACAAATGGTAAAATTAAAAATTTTGTTCAACTGACTAATATAAATATAATTTATTGTTGATTTCTTAACAAAAAAAAAAGATTTTTCCAAATCGGTTCAGGTGTCTTCGAGTAATCGGTGTACATATATTGAAATCTTTGCAAAGTACACGTTTAAATAGCGTTTTCATCTTTATGATTTTTTGATCGCGTCAAATATTATAATTCATGTTCGCCTTCACACGACCCTAGTCCATTGAAATTCAATTTATATTAAATGATTTTTATTCCAACAAGGATTAAATTTTTATAAAATTGTTTTGTTTTGGCACAATAAGAGATTTACCAAGGTTCTAAAGAGGTTAAAAAATACTGTAATCCACCTCAAGAATATACATCATTTGACAATGTTAGGCAATTACCTACTTACGTAAATAAATGACATATATGATATATTATGCTTTTTATCATATTTTTTGTAAACGATGGCATTAAAATATATATTTGACAGATATAGATGTAATATGTCATACAGATGTAATGTACTACCTTTTTGATTTTTGATGAATGATAAATATTAGAGATGATTTTAGGAAATCAGAAAACAGTGAAGCAGTTAAGAATCAATATAAAAAATAAGGTACGTTGGGGTAAGATCGGTGATGGGGCAAGACCGTAGGATTCAAATTCCCGGCGAATTATGCTATATTTTGAAAAGCTAACAATATGTTACACGACGCCATTTCATCCTGCCCTGCAAGTGGGACCTGTGCTGCGTGGCATTTTATAAAACAATGTAATTTTTGTATTATTTTTGTCCATCCGATCTTTCCCTATCACTTTTATTTACGATTTTTAGCGAGAATATGGCTTCTTTTGTTATTATTTTGTGTGGATACTAATTTTTATGAAGTTATAGCTAAATAAAGCTGGTCCATGCAGGGGTAAGATCGCTGTAGGCCGAGATCCGATGTTTCCCCTCGTGAGTGAAGATCGGATGAATATTATCCGATCTTTGCCTGTTACAAATATGGCAGTGGTTGTTAAACTTTCATTGGTCGTGTATATTTTTTCGTTGATTACTCAAGTGACTATGATACTCAGTCTCGTTAGCAAGTCTGTATATTTAAAAGTAATAAAACAATACGATGGTTTTATTACTTTTAAGTACACATTAAAATACATTTTTTATAGGATAAGGGTGACAAAGGAGCACACAGTCCACCTGATGTTAAGTGATTACTGCGGCCCATAGACATCTATATCTATCCTCTATTACAAATCAAAATGTAATTTATAATAATTATTTAAAAAATAATTTATAATAATAAATGCCGCTTTGTTAAAATATTTATATCTTCCTTAACTCCTGCATTATCCCAGGGCATTTCGCCAGTCCTTACTGTTATTTTTTTTCCCATATAAAATCAAATGCATCCGATCTTTCTCTTATATTGAGTAATTCCATCTTATGTCATAACAAAGTTTGAGAAACATAAAATTACAATTTCTTTATATCAGGGATAAGATCGGATGGCAAAAAACAAAAAAAGAGAAAATCGTTTGGAACATTTATGTTTCTAGTAATTTATAGATCATATTGAAATATGTTTTTGAGCGTTAAATATAGGACAAATCTCTTTTATAAACTTTTTTCTCTAAGCAGTAGAAGTGGTTTTAAATTTAAGTCCGGTCTTACCCCTTAATGGCCAATTTTTCATTATGCATATAAAAAAGTATGTCTAGTTTTCGCACACCTTTAAAGCAGAAACCGTTGAGTTTACACAAGCAAAAGATTCTCAGAGCTAAACTACGTTTAACGATTAACGGTTTGCTCCAGGTTCCATAAATCTGACGTATACGAATGTCGAGAAATTAAAGTTTTTGGCAGACTCTTCCAACTATTCGAAAATCCGTCCGGTATTACCCCAACGTACCTTAAATAACGGAAATCTCAACTAACATTTTAATTGAGGAACGTTTGTTTGTCGCAGAGACAAGGCCTCAAATACTATTCCAAAATGATCATAATTATATGAGCGGTGCGCCGCTATCAAGGCCACGGTACCGAGCGCCCCGCGACGTTGGTGATATAAAAAGTAAAATTTTGTCATATTAATAACATAACAATTACTAAATTAATTATTAAATCATCATCATCATCAAGCGCTGTGTTGTGAATGAATAAATTTACGCAGGCTAATAATTATGACTAGTATTAGCGAATTAAGAAATAAATAACTAATTACATTGAACGGTTTTTTTTTTTAGGTAAATTAATGAAAGTTGGTCTACATGTCAAACTATTATATAAGACTTGTATTTTATTTCGGTCTTGGTCTAGGCCGAGAATTAATTTGAATGTCGTTCTCGGTATCGGCCTGTAAAAATTCAAATTCGGTCAGGCCTTAGTATGTAGTTATTTTGTCAACGACAACGACAGCTATGACCCACATTTACGTGGTTAATTCCATATACTTCAAATATTTATTTGAATCCTACTTAATTGAAAAATATTAATGTAAATTATTTTTCTTTTAAGGGTGGTGCTGACGTTAGGAAGCCGTAAGTCACTTTAAGTCAAAGTGAATATGACACCACGACAATTAACGACATCATAAAAATGAGTGGCGTTTAAGTATTTAGCCATGACAGCCTTGATCTGGGGACCAGTAAATTGTTCAAATCGTTTCGACTGAGAATGTCTCAAGACCTCCTCCTTGTGTCAATACAAAAAAATTACTTTGATGTTCTGTATAATGCCGCTTGCCAATCCATCCACCAAATGAAAAACTAGTATTAGATAAAAATTTATACCGGTCTATTTCAATTGAATGAGGTAATGTTGTTCTCTATTCTAGAGGATAGATTTAATAGTCACTTTATCTTCGTAGGTGTGTGAACTACGAGTAATATCTCACAGGCATACTTATATGTAAACCTTCAATTTAAGTTTGTCATTCCTTACTTTACTTACGCTTCTTTTATTAGATCTAATAGAAATTCACACCTGAAAAGGAAGAATTCAAAATGGCGATCTCCCAACGGATGCGGAATGTGAAGCGCGCAAGTAATATTCCTATGTATTTTAATGCTATAAAGGTGTGACGGCAGCTCGGTTTTGCGGTTGAAATTTTCGTAATCTGAAACAAAGGTCTCGAAGCTCTGGTTGCAGACCAGGAATTGTTGAATATTCTGAATTAGAGCCTTAACAAGTAGATATTTTTAGTAACAAAACTCATATAAATAGTGTAAAGTAAAAGTATAGTGAATAAGGAGTAATTGATAATGATAAATAATGGAAATGGAAAGTCATAACTTTTAAATACTATAATTTTTTATTTTAGCAGTTTGCAATGTTTAAATTTTTAATGGAAAATGGAAGAATTCACTAATAAGAAATTGTTATTACGAGGGTGGATTGAAAAGTACTCGGCCTAACACAGATCCATTCAATTCTAAAAATCAAATCTATCCACATTATTTAGTTCAGTTCAGACTAGTTCATTGTGTGAAGTTCGAAACGTGTGCGATAATTAGTTGTGATTTTATAAATTTATTAACAAAGTAATCGGACATAATTTCCGCGAATGGAGCAAATCGAGCAGCGTGCCGTCATTAAGTACCTCCATAAGAAGGGGCTATCATCAAAAGCCATCCATGATGACATGGTCAGTACATTAGGCGATTGTGCTCTGTCATATTCATCCGTCAAAAAATGGATAGCAGAATTTAAGCGTGGTAGAGAGAGTGTGAAAGATGAACCCCGCTCTGGAAGGCCTTCGACGTCAACTACTGACGAAAATATTAAAAAAGTACTTGATTTAATAATGGGAGACCGCAGATTAAAAATTAGAGAGATAGCCGAGATTATAGGCATCTCTTATGAACGAACTCAAAACATCATTGTCAACGAGTTGGGTTTCCACAAGGTGTCTGCGAGGTGGGTTCCGCGACTGCTTTCAGTTGAACAAAAAAGGACGCGATTGACTATTTCACGCGACTGTTTGGAGTTATTTGAAGCCGATGCAGATGATTTTTTGAATCGTTTTGTTACTATGGACGAAACATGGGTTCATTACTGTACACCGGAAACAAAACAACAATCAAAACAGTGGAGAAGACCTGGTTCACCACCCCCTAAAAAGGCTAAGTCGATTTTGTCGGCAAATAAGGTGATGGCTTCAGTATTCTGGGACTCGAAAGGTGTGATTATGATTGATTATCTTGAAAGGGGTCAGAATATAAACTCTGATTACTACTGCACCTTACTACGTCGTTTACGAGAGGAAATAAAAGAAAAACGTCGAGGAATGCTCAGAAGAAAAGTCCTGTTTCATCAAGATAACGTCCGTGTTCACACGTCAGTACAGTCAATGGCTGAAATTCACAACTGTGGCTTTGAACTGTTACCGCATCCGCCGTATTCACCTGATCTGGCACCATCAGACTTCTTTCTGTTCCCTAACCTAAAAAAGCACTTGGTAGGTCAAAGATTTTCGACAAACGACGATGTCAAAGCAGCTGTAGACGCATATTTTGACTCTAAGGAAGAATCATTTTTTTTTCAACGGTCTAAATGCTTGGAAGGGGAGGTGGCAAAAGTGTATTGAACTTGATGGTGATTATGTAGAAAAATAAAAATATAACTGATTTAGTATGTGTTTATTTTCTTGGTTAGGCCGAGTACTTTTCAATCCACCCTCGTATAATTACTCGCGTATTACTTGCCTAAACATAAAAGATAAAACAGAAGCGGTGATGGCAGGGACCTAAGAGAATCCACCTTCCTATTTCATCCCAAGGGTATCTTAAGAGGCGAGTATGTTAAATAGCAGTAAAATTTTATGCCCTCTTCGTTACGGGTTAGCTAAGACTTTAGCAGTGTAAAACTACATAATATATGACGTGGACATAAATGCTTCTTAAATATATATTTTTCAATTTTATTTTTAAAGCTAGTGTTTTATGTTTTTGTTACAGTAGTGTAAACAAATGCGTGCATGATAGCCTGTCGTCTTATATTTCGAAAATAGCGTAGCACACAATCCACCAAATCCACTTATCTGAAAAAGCTTATGTTCTGAAATAGTAGCTGGTAGGTAACACACGGACTTATATTTTTTAAGAATTTTTAGATTCTGATAACACTATTAGTTTATAAATTCTTATGATTAAACTAACAATAAAACTTTTAATTCGCTTAGTCACTCCAGCGATATCTAATGCGTAATAAATGAGAAATAATTTAATCGTAGGTACTTTTGGCAAACAACCATGAATTTCATTAAAATAAGTTATTGTTCTTTAGATTATTGTTATATAACTCGATATCGCAGTAATTACTGTTATCTTTAGTACGAGTCAATGTTCGTTTCTGATAATTGCGTTAAAATTTCTCAAATATACACTTTTTTGCTATATTATGGTTACAGCACGCAGAAACGGCTAAACCGGAGAAGAAACACGCTGTGGTAGAATGCCATAGTAATATTACTTCTGTGTATCGTATGGTGAGTGTAGAGAATCAGAGACCCTCTTTACTGGAAATACAGCATTACATCTTAATTCCCAGGGATGACAATGCATCTGCATTTTTATTCTTAATCGAGGACACATGTATAATATGTATGTCTATGGGCCACAGCATCCACTTACTTTAGGGTGGACTTCTTTCCTCGAATTTTAGGTACCCCTTTTTCTAAATAAAAGTTTCTTAAAAACATCTTGAGCCACTGAAAGATTTTTTTAATTTCCTGGCTTGTGCTTGTGAATCTATTGTTTTTAATCTATTATTATTATTTACCGGGCGGTGGCGGCGTAGGAGAATCCAATACCATCACCCCGAGAGTGGCGTAAGAGGCAACAGAAAAAAACTGAAACTGGAGATCCGTATCAACATATTCCTAATAATATCACAATATTTTAGTAGTTTTGTACGTAGTAGAGCCATGCTGCAGCTATATAAGTAGTATATAGTTGTAGCACGAATGGGTCGGCTCGACCGGGAAAGGTCCGCGCTCTCACAGAATACAAGCGTAAAATAGCAGCTTAACACTGCTGTGTTTCGTATGGTGAGTGTAGAGAAACGGAGACCCTTTTTACTGGAAAAGAGGCATTCCATCTTAGTCCTCACGGGTGACAACGCATCTGCATTTTGGTTCGCAAACGAGGATAGATGTAGATGTCTATGGGCCACAGCAACCACTTACCATCAGGTGGATTGTGAGCTCGTTTGTCATCATCACCCTATTCTTTAAAAAAAAGTGAAAAAACTGAGGTTGCCTGCCTAGCGTGGCAACTAAGGCAAACTTCCCACATGTGAGCCCATGTTGCGCAATGGATTTGTTATGGGTTGTATAATTAATGAATATAGTCATGATGTTAAGTGTTAAAAAAGTCTTAAAATACAATATTTTATATTGATAGTAATTAAAATACTCATTTATCATCATTTTATGGACCGCTAGTACAAATTGTACTAAGTCAATTGATATTAACCTAGCGGTTCAATCACGGCGACAATGATGGTTCAAAAAGAACTGCCAAAGAAATACTTGTTTATAACAAATACCGTTATCTTGACATGCGTTACGTTGAGAAAGATTTTTGTTGAAAGTTGATTGAAGAGTTGATAAATTTATAAGAAATTAAAAATTAACCACTGGTTTTATTAACACATTTAAACTTATTGAAATAAAGTGGTCCAATTATAGCAACCTTGTTCTATTAGCGCCTGCCGAGCGTGTAAGTATAGCCAAATCTTCCAAAAAAAAAAAATGCTAGCTGGTGTGTCCTTGGAAAAGTCAATGTCCCGCTGTGGATTCAAACAGGTTATAGTTGTATTTTTTATTGATGATGATGAAAATGATGGTACCTACAATGGATATATATTTTTTGTTTGTTAAAGGTTTTTCTCATATAATTGAAAGATGTTCCAAACGATATCAGTCTAAGCTCGTGTCACTCAAAAGAACTTCCTGTCGGAATGCCTAAGTTATTGGATATTCTGGCATCATATCGTGTTTGCATTACTTTTACATGTCAACTTCGAAGGTGGGTGGGGGAGGGGTGTCACTGTGAGCATAACTACGAGTTACTCTTAGTATAAAAACGTTCGTTAAATAATCCATACTATTGCTATATTTTACCCTAATACTATTTATTATATTATGTGGTTCTTGGATTTCTTAAATTGTAAATGTTGTTAAGATTTCTTTTAATTTTCATAACGCCAATAGGCACAATTTGTAATATAGGTCTTCAAAATATTTTGTAATAACGTTTCTGATCATGGAAGAGTTTAAAGATCTTATATTCTCGACAAAAGAGCATTTTTGTGCTGATGAGAAAGTAAGAAACACAATATCATAGTTACTAATATTGCAGAAAAACAAATACCTATATATTATTATTTATAACAAAAGTCTTTTGCCATTAATTTTTAAGAACTCATGCATATTTTAATACTTATAAAAACAGAATAGATTTGAATATCTAAGTTCAATAATGCTTAAGTAAAATACGAGGTACAAATTCATATCAATACAAAAATCGGTGTTAGACAATTAATAATAATTAAACTCTTTTTGACGGCATATCTACACTATATCGTATTTCTGCTCTATTACAATAGCCTTTTTAATGCAATCTTTTAATTTTTAGCGTGGTCACAGTTTTTGCTTTATATATTCTATTGGTAATATATAAAAAACCCAAACTTCATGACAGGAAAAGTAAGACAGCCTATTTGGGCAACCTACCTATTCAAATATCGGATAAAAGCCAGGAATTCTGTTCGCAATACATTGCATCAGAGACCATACAAAACAAAACAATCAAAAATAATACATATGTAATATGATTTATGGTAGACCTAAATACGAATTATGTTTATGAATATAATCACAAGATTATAATATAATATCTGTGATTTATACAATTACACGTTTTTCTATTACAACGACAGTAAAACTATAAACCATTTCTACTACTAGAAAATTAATAAACCGAAATTTGAGACACCGAAATAATACTCGAGGCGGACTAAAAGCTTTTATAAGTTGAATTAATTAATATTATATTACTATATTTACACAAATAGAGAAGTACTTAAGCGCCAGATATGTTAATTGTTTTGAAAAGTTCCTTTGAAATACACTTATAAATACACCGTGATATCTCTGGGTGTAAGCGGTCGCCTCAAAATGTCGCAAAATTTGCGCTAATAAAATTAGTAACTTCAATTTCAAGCGCTGACTTATCATGTCATGTGCTCGGCGTTGAACAAAAATATCGTACGAAAACTTAAAGAAATTAAAAAAAAAAATATAATGGAATACATGTTGTGAATTCCTAAGTGCTACAAAACTCTCTAAATGAGAGGAAGCATGTGCCGAACGTTAGAACGTATTTAAGATGTTATTACAACAATTTTGGTTTGAAATGAATGAATAATAAAGTAAAAAAAAATCGTAAAAATCCTAATAAATGTAATTTATTTCAAAATATTTGTATGAAATATGACTCACTGAAGCTCTATAAAATATATATTATATTATTGTAAAGCTTTCACGTCCGATTGCGTAATGCAATATTGTTTTAAATTTTTTTTTCATATTTAATTGAAATATTCTGACAACGAACAGTATTATATCTGTGTTCTCTCACTCCAGCAAAGGTGTATTTTACAAAATGGCACTCGTGACTTGGAGGTAATTCGCAAGGCAAATTTAAATTTCCTTCAAATTTGGCAGTTACGTAACTTGAAGTGGGGTCGACGCCCTAGGCCCAGCCGTACCACATGTTCGCTACGCAACCGTTGGCGAATGACTGATTACTATGGATAAGACGTCACAAAAAATATTTAATAGATGAATTTATAAAAATATCGGAAAACTAGGTATGGCTTTTCTTACTCACAATTTTCTTAGGTCTCTATAAAGGTTTACTTACTTACTTACTTACTTATCTTCACGCACAATCCCTGACGGGGTAACAGATCGCCAAGTGTCACGATCCTTACAAACCTCTTTCGCTTCTTTCAGATTCATTATCTTCTTCATGCATGCACGTCTAGGTATCCGAGGTTTAATGGTTTAAAATAACAAAATATAAAAATTACACGGAGTATTCTTTTACTTACGCAACAGTCAGAACAGAGGAACGGGGATGGACTTGCGATGGCAATACCAGAACCAGAAGTTTATTCTACATTGTCAGTCTAGGTAGGTTACGAGTGGTATACGGAACAGTTATACTGCGATCTAGTGGAGACCATTACGCCTCCTCTACTCTTCGCAAAGTAACTTTGACGAAGTGCTCGTCGAAGTCGATCCGAAGAACGTGACTACACACTCGTGCTACTTCGCGAAGAGCTCAGTCGTCTTGAGTCTCCCGCACCCTTAACATGAATAACGTTCAAGAGGCAGCTGCTATAGGTACCTATTTGTGTGAACAGTACGACGTCAATGCGTTAACTAAATCAATAACTGTGAAGAAAGCTACATATTTAATATTTATTTATAAAAAAAAAACAATATTAATAACTGGCGTAAGCCGAGTGGTGTAGTGAGACGCTTCGTGTAACTTCGGGGTACTTCGCGAAGTCCTTGCGCAAAAAAGCGACAGCGATCGGAAGTTGCCCGAGGCGAAGCGAGGTTGCACAAAGCGAATCGAAGTACCTCTCTACACTATTCGCCTCGTCCAACTTCGATCTATTTCGCGAGTAGTGTAGAGGAGGCATTAGATATTTTCTACGTTGTCAGTCTGTGTAGGTTACGAGTGGTATACGAGACAGTTACACCGCGATCTAGTGGAGGCCATTAGATATTTTCTACGTTGTCAGTCTGTGTAGGTTACGAGTGGTATACGAGACAGTTACACCACGATCTAGTGGAGGCCATTAGATATTTTCTACGTTGTCAGTCTGTGTAGGTTACGAGTGGTATACGAGACAGTTACACCGCGATCTAGTGGAGACCATTAGATATTTTCTACGTTGTCAGTCTGTGTAAGTTACAAGTGGTATACGAGACAGTTACACCGCGATCTAGTGGAGGACATTAGATATTTTCTACGTTGTCAGTCTGTGTAGGTTACGAGAGGTATACGAGACAGTTACACCGCGATCTAGTGGAGGCCATTAGATATTTTCTACGTTGTCAGTCTGTATAGGTTACGATTGCTATACGAGACAGTTACACTGCGATCTAGTGGAGGCCATTAGATATTTTCTACGTTGTCAGTCTGTGTAGGTTACGAGAGGTATACGAGACAGTTACACCGCGATCTAGTGGAGGCCATTAGATATTTTCTACGTTGTCAGTCTGTGTAGGTTACGAGAGGTATACGAGACAGTTACACCGCGATCTAGTGGAGGCCATTAGATATTTTCTACGTTGTCAGTCTGTGTAGGTTACGATTGCTATACGAGACAGTTACACTACGATCTAATGGAGGCCATTAGATATTTTCTACGTTGTCAGTCTGTGTAGGTTACGAGAGGTATACGAGACAGTTACACCGCGATCTAGTGGAGGCCATTAGATATTTTCACCGTTGTCAGTCTGTGTAGGTTACGAGAGGTATACGAGACAGTTACACCGCGATCTAGTGGAGGCCATTAGATCTTACATTACCCATTGTCAGTTGTCCCTTACGATATATACAAAACAATTAACATGGGATCATAGATTCTCTTACGATGGAAACACCGCACAACTTTTTCAATGCACGCGCATGTAAATAAGATAAGAAATAGATAAATAAGAAACATTCTCAAATTAAAAATTAATCTTTTTCACACAAATATTATCTTACGAACACACTATTCAGAACTGCGCCTCAGTACTGAGGCAGGGGAATGGGTTGGTGTCATAAGAAACGACAGCGGTAAATGAAAAAGGAATTGCGCAGTAACATCTTCCTAATAACAACTCAAAATAATAAAAAACCTATGGTTGCCAATCCCCCCGATCAAACGGGGCAACTATGGAAATATTTCTCTTTGAGGCCATGTATGGGGGAGGCCTATGTTCGGCAATGGATTTTGATAGACCGTAATAATGATAATGATGACGAACGGGGAGACTTAACATAGGTAAGTAGACCTAGAACACCAACTACTGCTCTTAACAGGATATTCAGCCTAATCTATCTTTTGTTTTACGCGCTGTTACAAGAGTCGGCATTGTACGGCGAACGCTACGTTAAGTAGATTCGAAGAAACTCTTAAGTATTGAATGAGATCGTATTTGTATCCTTTTAGGGTTTTATCTATTTTATTCAATGAAAATGGTAGTCGATTTATTTTAATTTGGTATAGAGACATTGTTAACATATTATTATTATTATATATATAATATAATAATATGTATGCAGGCATGCAACTACTAATTTAGTAAAATGATATAATATAATATTTTATGTGTAAAATATTCAATTACGAATCATTTACGCACAGACGCTTATAGTGATAATATTGCAATATCTCATTCACCATATATACACCGTGCTAAGGTGTAATGCAACAGGTATTTATTTTAATGACTTAATCAAAAACTCTACTTAAGTAAGTCCTTATTACGCCTGCCGTAACAAGCTGACACTAAAGACGGCTTGCATGCAGCGTGCGTATCCGCCAGGTCGAATTTATATACCAGCGTACCATGACCTCATTCCCTAACCACGTTGTCATTGAAAATAATCGTTACACACGGGTTTATGATAACTGGGCACTATGTGTTGTGGTATCGCGTCTGTCGTTTGTGGCTGTGAAACCTGAGTTGATTTTTTTTAAATAATCACAATGAGCATTCATTACAAGTATATCCCCCGAAGAGTTATCATTAGAAAGTAGGTAATTGTAAAACTTATCTAAAACTATCTATGCAATATTAAATCTTTTAGGTAAAGTATTTCAAAAAGTTGAATAACTGTATTATAATAAAGTTATCCATGTAGAGTACGTAACGTACAAGTAACTTAACTTAGAGTACGTAAGTAATTTAAACAAACAGCAAGTATTTCTAAGTTGATTCAATCAGTGTAATCTATTAAAAAAAAGTTAAAGTTACAGCATATATACGTCCCACAGCTGGGCACAGGCCTCCTCTCACTTCTGAGAGGGTTTTGGGGGGGCAAGGAAATGTCCGCCGCTCTGCTCCTATTGGCGAACTTCACATGTCTTCGAAATATTTTTTTTCTTATTTCTCATACATGCCGGTTTCCTCATGATATTTTCCTGATGTGCACGTAGTAAAAGAGCAGTTAAAATTGCAATTAATAATTTTATTGGTGCCAGCGGGGGTCGAACCCAGGTTGCTCGCGTACTGTAAAATAACAGCGAGTGTTTAGCGCCTGAGCTACCACGGCTCTTAATCTGTTGTAATCTATTGGGACAGAATAATTAAATATGCATGGGATGCTAATTAATTCAATATTTTAGCGATAAAAGATCGAAAAATCCAATTTACATTACGTCTGTAAAGCTGGAATAGTCATTTGGGTAAAATCACTAAACATTTTGCTAAATACTTAGTGCTAATTTAGTGCTGCAAATATAAATTTCACGCTTTCATTTTTAACCTTTAAGTACCGATGTGCGGTCTGAGAGGCCCCGGCAGGCACTTGATTTGCTAGTTTACCCCTTTCCCCGCGTTATACCGATCCCCTCTTTTAAGTAGCTGCGAGGATAGTGCCCACTTTAACGTCAGAGCAGGAAGTGGTGTCGTCGTACGCGCATTTGGTGAGTAATTACGATTTGAAATTCCGACGCGGCCTCTCAGGCCGCACGTCAATACGTACTACGTCAACACGTAACTGTTTTGTTTTATTTTTTTCTTAAGGTAAACTGTTATTTTTACAGATATTGTGAATTATGGATATACTAGAGACTTCAAGTTGTAAAAGAAATAGTTCTGCGATAGATTTACAGCAATCAAAGAGATCTGAACCCCGTGAACTAAGGATGAGTTTGGCAATAGTACTTGATTCTGATAAGCCAGAGACATTTGAAGATGAAGCTGAGCAAGTCAAGACACGAAAGGCTTGTCTCTCATGTCAACCTAAACTGAAAATAAAATCGATATATAGATGCTATTCGTGCAATAGTTAGCCGTGTAGTGGCGGTCAAGAATATCCACTACCCCATATCCTCCCGTGGGTGTCGTAAAAGGCGACAAAGGGAAACAGGCAGGAGATGGGCAGCAGCATCTTCCTGATAATAGCCAAATTACAATAAAAAAACTGCGGTTGCCAACCCGCTCGCCAAGCGTGGCAACTATGGCAAATACCCCCCTATGAATGACAGTAAAAAAAAACGGCCCCCAGTCCCCGGCGGCCCCGCTATTCCTGGCTACGGTGGCGACCATGGTAACGGCGGGGCAGGGGGTGCTAAGAATCTCCGGTGGAGGTTCGGTTGCCACCTTAGACGACTCGACCTGGCAACGTACAACGCACGCACCCTGAGGACTGACGAGAAGATCGTGGAGCTGGAAGAAGAGATAGACAAGTTGCGCTGGCATATTATAGGATTATCCGAAGTCCGAAGAGAGGGGGAGGACACGGTAATCCTCGAATCCGGCAACTTGCTCTATCACCGGGAGGGCGACCATCTGTCCCAAGGAGGTGTCGGATTTATCGTCCACAAGTCTCTCGTTAACAACGTTGTAAAGATCGGGAGTGTGTCGACGAGGGTTGCGTACCTTATACTCAGAATCACCAAACGGTATTCGCTGAAGGTCATACAGGTTTATGCACCAACCTCGGCACACCCCGATGAGGAGGTGGAGGAAATGTATGAGGATATCTCTAGAGCCATGCATTCCTCCAAAACCCAATATACGGTGTTAATGGGAGACTTCAATGCAAAACTAGGCACAAGAGAGAACGGTGAGCTGAAAGTAGGGAAATTTGGAATAGGGCAACGGAACCCAAGGGGCCAGCAGCTGGCCGACTTCATGGAGAAAGAGGGACTCTTTATGATGAACTCTTTCTTCCAGAAATAATCCATACTATTGCTATATTTTACCCTAATACTATTTATTATATTATGTGGTTCTTGGATTTCTTAAATTGTAAATGTTGTTAAGATTTCTTTTAATTTTCATAACGCCAATAGGCACAATTTGTAATATAGGTCTTCAAAATATTTTGTAATAACGTTTCTGATCATGGAAGAGTTTAAAGATCTTATATTCTCGACAAAAGAGCATTTTTGTGCTGATGAGAAAGTAAGAAACACAATATCATAGTTACTAATATTGCAGAAAAACAAATACCTATATATTATTATTTATAACAAAAGTCTTTTGCCATTAATTTTTAAGAACTCATGCATATTTTAATACTTATAAAAACAGAATAGATTTGAATATCTAAGTTCAATAATGCTTAAGTAAAATACGAGGTACAAATTCATATCAATACAAAAATCGGTGTTAGACAATTAATAATAATTAAACTCTTTTTGACGGCATATCTACACTATATCGTATTTCTGCTCTATTACAATAGCCTTTTTAATGCAATCTTTTAATTTTTAGCGTGGTCACAGTTTTTGCTTTATATATTCTATTGGTAATATATAAAAAACCCAAACTTCATGACAGGAAAAGTAAGACAGCCTATTTGGGCAACCTACCTATTCAAATATCGGATAAAAGCCAGGAATTCTGTTCGCAATACATTGCATCAGAGACCATACAAAACAAAACAATCAAAAATAATACATATGTAATATGATTTATGGTAGACCTAAATACGAATTATGTTTATGAATATAATCACAAGATTATAATATAATATCTGTGATTTATACAATTACACGTTTTTCTATTACAACGACAGTAAAACTATAAACCATTTCTACTACTAGAAAATTAATAAACCGAAATTTGAGACACCGAAATAATACTCGAGGCGGACTAAAAGCTTTTATAAGTTGAATTAATTAATATTATATTACTATATTTACACAAATAGAGAAGTACTTAAGCGCCAGATATGTTAATTGTTTTGAAAAGTTCCTTTGAAATACACTTATAAATACACCGTGATATCTCTGGGTGTAAGCGGTCGCCTCAAAATGTCGCAAAATTTGCGCTAATAAAATTAGTAACTTCAATTTCAAGCGCTGACTTATCATGTCATGTGCTCGGCGTTGAACAAAAATATCGTACGAAAACTTAAAGAAATTAAAAAAAAAATATAATGGAATACATGTTGTGAATTCCTAAGTGCTACAAAACTCTCTAAATGAGAGGAAGCATGTGCCGAACGTTAGAACGTATTTAAGATGTTATTACAACAATTTTGGTTTGAAATGAATGAATAATAAAGTAAAAAAAAATCGTAAAAATCCTAATAAATGTAATTTATTTCAAAATATTTGTATGAAATATGACTCACTGAAGCTCTATAAAATATATATTATATTATTGTAAAGCTTTCACGTCCGATTGCGTAATGCAATATTGTTTTAAATTTTTTTTTCATATTTAATTGAAATATTCTGACAACGAACAGTATTATATCTGTGTTCTCTCACTCCAGCAAAGGTGTATTTTACAAAATGGCACTCGTGACTTGGAGGTAATTCGCAAGGCAAATTTAAATTTCCTTCAAATTTGGCAGTTACGTAACTTGAAGTGGGGTCGACGCCCTAGGCCCAGCCGTACCACATGTTCGCTACGCAACCGTTGGCGAATGACTGATTACTATGGATAAGACGTCACAAAAAATATTTAATAGATGAATTTATAAAAATATCGGAAAACTAGGTATGGCTTTTCTTACTCACAATTTTCTTAGGTCTCTATAAAGGTTTACTTACTTACTTACTTACTTATCTTCACGCACAATCCCTGACGGGGTAACAGATCGCCAAGTGTCACGATCCTTACAAACCTCTTTCGCTTCTTTCAGATTCATTATCTTCTTCATGCATGCACGTCTAGGTATCCGAGGTTTAATGGTTTAAAATAACAAAATATAAAAATTACACGGAGTATTCTTTTACTTACGCAACAGTCAGAACAGAGGAACGGGGATGGACTTGCGATGGCAATACCAGAACCAGAAGTTTATTCTACATTGTCAGTCTAGGTAGGTTACGAGTGGTATACGGAACAGTTATACTGCGATCTAGTGGAGACCATTACGCCTCCTCTACTCTTCGCAAAGTAACTTTGACGAAGTGCTCGTCGAAGTCGATCCGAAGAACGTGACTACACACTCGTGCTACTTCGCGAAGAGCTCAGTCGTCTTGAGTCTCCCGCACCCTTAACATGAATAACGTTCAAGAGGCAGCTGCTATAGGTACCTATTTGTGTGAACAGTACGACGTCAATGCGTTAACTAAATCAATAACTGTGAAGAAAGCTACATATTTAATATTTATTTATAAAAAAAAAACAATATTAATAACTGGCGTAAGCCGAGTGGTGTAGTGAGACGCTTCGTGTAACTTCGGGGTACTTCGCGAAGTCCTTGCGCAAAAAAGCGACAGCGATCGGAAGTTGCCCGAGGCGAAGCGAGGTTGCACAAAGCGAATCGAAGTACCTCTCTACACTATTCGCCTCGTCCAACTTCGATCTATTTCGCGAGTAGTGTAGAGGAGGCATTAGATATTTTCTACGTTGTCAGTCTGTGTAGGTTACGAGTGGTATACGAGACAGTTACACCGCGATCTAGTGGAGGCCATTAGATATTTTCTACGTTGTCAGTCTGTGTAGGTTACGAGTGGTATACGAGACAGTTACACCACGATCTAGTGGAGGCCATTAGATATTTTCTACGTTGTCAGTCTGTGTAGGTTACGAGTGGTATACGAGACAGTTACACCGCGATCTAGTGGAGACCATTAGATATTTTCTACGTTGTCAGTCTGTGTAAGTTACAAGTGGTATACGAGACAGTTACACCGCGATCTAGTGGAGGACATTAGATATTTTCTACGTTGTCAGTCTGTGTAGGTTACGAGAGGTATACGAGACAGTTACACCGCGATCTAGTGGAGGCCATTAGATATTTTCTACGTTGTCAGTCTGTGTAGGTTACGATTGCTATACGAGACAGTTACACTGCGATCTAGTGGAGGCCATTAGATATTTTCTACGTTGTCAGTCTGTGTAGGTTACGAGAGGTATACGAGACAGTTACACCGCGATCTAGTGGAGGCCATTAGATATTTTCTACGTTGTCAGTCTGTGTAGGTTACGAGAGGTATACGAGACAGTTACACCGCGATCTAGTGGAGGCCATTAGATATTTTCTACGTTGTCAGTCTGTGTAGGTTACGATTGCTATACGAGACAGTTACACTACGATCTAATGGAGGCCATTAGATATTTTCTACGTTGTCAGTCTGTGTAGGTTACGAGAGGTATACGAGACAGTTACACCGCGATCTAGTGGAGGCCATTAGATATTTTCACCGTTGTCAGTCTGTGTAGGTTACGAGAGGTATACGAGACAGTTACACCGCGATCTAGTGGAGGCCATTAGATCTTACATTACCCATTGTCAGTTGTCCCTTACGATATATACAAAACAATTAACATGGGATCATAGATTCTCTTACGATGGAAACACCGCACAACTTTTTCAATGCACGCGCATGTAAATAAGATAAGAAATAGATAAATAAGAAACATTCTCAAATTAAAAATTAATCTTTTTCACACAAATATTATCTTACGAACACACTATTCAGAACTGCGCCTCAGTACTGAGGCAGGGGAATGGGTTGGTGTCATAAGAAACGACAGCGGTAAATGAAAAAGGAATTGCGCAGTAACATCTTCCTAATAACAACTCAAAATAATAAAAAACCTATGGTTGCCAATCCCCCCGATCAAACGGGGCAACTATGGAAATATTTCTCTTTGAGGCCATGTATGGGGGAGGCCTATGTTCGGCAATGGATTTTGATAGACCGTAATAATGATAATGATGACGAACGGGGAGACTTAACATAGGTAAGTAGACCTAGAACACCAACTACTGCTCTTAACAGGATATTCAGCCTAATCTATCTTTTGTTTTACGCGCTGTTACAAGAGTCGGCATTGTACGGCGAACGCTACGTTAAGTAGATTCGAAGAAACTCTTAAGTATTGAATGAGATCGTATTTGTATCCTTTTAGGGTTTTATCTATTTTATTCAATGAAAATGGTAGTCGATTTATTTTAATTTGGTATAGAGACATTGTTAACATATTATTATTATTATATATATAATATAATAATATGTATGCAGGCATGCAACTACTAATTTAGTAAAATGATATAATATAATATTTTATGTGTAAAATATTCAATTACGAATCATTTACGCACAGACGCTTATAGTGATAATATTGCAATATCTCATTCACCATATATACACCGTGCTAAGGTGTAATGCAACAGGTATTTATTTTAATGACTTAATCAAAAACTCTACTTAAGTAAGTCCTTATTACGCCTGCCGTAACAAGCTGACACTAAAGACGGCTTGCATGCAGCGTGCGTATCCGCCAGGTCGAATTTATATACCAGCGTACCATGACCTCATTCCCTAACCACGTTGTCATTGAAAATAATCGTTACACACGGGTTTATGATAACTGGGCACTATGTGTTGTGGTATCGCGTCTGTCGTTTGTGGCTGTGAAACCTGAGTTGATTTTTTTTAAATAATCACAATGAGCATTCATTACAAGTATATCCCCCGAAGAGTTATCATTAGAAAGTAGGTAATTGTAAAACTTATCTAAAACTATCTATGCAATATTAAATCTTTTAGGTAAAGTATTTCAAAAAGTTGAATAACTGTATTATAATAAAGTTATCCATGTAGAGTACGTAACGTACAAGTAACTTAACTTAGAGTACGTAAGTAATTTAAACAAACAGCAAGTATTTCTAAGTTGATTCAATCAGTGTAATCTATTAAAAAAAAGTTAAAGTTACAGCATATATACGTCCCACAGCTGGGCACAGGCCTCCTCTCACTTCTGAGAGGGTTTTGGGGGGGCAAGGAAATGTCCGCCGCTCTGCTCCTATTGGCGAACTTCACATGTCTTCGAAATATTTTTTTTCTTATTTCTCATACATGCCGGTTTCCTCATGATATTTTCCTGATGTGCACGTAGTAAAAGAGCAGTTAAAATTGCAATTAATAATTTTATTGGTGCCAGCGGGGGTCGAACCCAGGTTGCTCGCGTACTGTAAAATAACAGCGAGTGTTTAGCGCCTGAGCTACCACGGCTCTTAATCTGTTGTAATCTATTGGGACAGAATAATTAAATATGCATGGGATGCTAATTAATTCAATATTTTAGCGATAAAAGATCGAAAAATCCAATTTACATTACGTCTGTAAAGCTGGAATAGTCATTTGGGTAAAATCACTAAACATTTTGCTAAATACTTAGTGCTAATTTAGTGCTGCAAATATAAATTTCACGCTTTCATTTTTAACCTTTAAGTACCGATGTGCGGTCTGAGAGGCCCCGGCAGGCACTTGATTTGCTAGTTTACCCCTTTCCCCGCGTTATACCGATCCCCGCTTTTAAGTAGCTGCGAGGATAGTGCCCACTTTAACGTCAGAGCAGGAAGTGGTGTCGTCGTACGCGCATTTGGTGAGTAATTACGATTTGAAATTCCGACGCGGCCTCTCAGGCCGCACGTCAATACTTACGTAACTGTTTTGTTTTATTTTTTTCTTAAGGTAAACTGTTATTTTTACAGATATTGTGAATTATGGATATACTAGAGACTTCAAGTTGTAAAAGAAATAGTTCTGCGATAGATTTACAGCAATCAAAGAGATCTGAACCCCGTGAACTAAGGATGAGTTTGGCAATAGTACTTGATTCTGATAAGCCAGAGACATTTGAAGATGAAGCTGAGCAAGTCAAGACACGAAAGGCTTGTCTCTCATGTCAACCTAAACTGAAAATAAAATCGATATATAGATGCTATTCGTGCAATAGTTAGCCGTGTAGTGGCGGTCAAGAATATCCACTACCCCATATCCTCCCGTGGGTGTCGTAAAAGGCGACAAAGGGAAACAGGCAGGAGATGGGCAGCAGCATCTTCCTGATAATAGCCAAATTACAATAAAAAAACTGCGGTTGCCAACCCGCTCGCCAAGCGTGGCAACTATGACAAATACCCCCCTATGAATGACAGTAAAAAAAAACGGCCCCCAGTCCCCGGCGGCCCCGCTATTCCTGGCTACGGTGGCGACCATGGTAACGGCGGGGCAGGGGGTGCTAAGAATCTCCGGTGGAGGTTCGGTTGCCACCTTAGACGACTCGACCTGGCAACGTACAACGCACGCACCCTGAGGACTGACGAGAAGATCGTGGAGCTGGAAGAAGAGATAGACAAGTTGCGCTGGCATATTATAGGATTATCCGAAGTCCGAAGAGAGGGGGAGGACACGGTAATCCTCGAATCCGGCAACTTGCTCTATCACCGGGAGGGCGACCATCTGTCCCAAGGAGGTGTCGGATTTATCGTCCACAAGTCTCTCGTTAACAACGTTGTAAAGATCGGGAGTGTGTCGACGAGGGTTGCGTACCTTATACTCAGAATCACCAAACGGTATTCGCTGAAGGTCATACAGGTTTACGCACCAACCTCGGCACACCCCGATGAGGAGGTGGAGGAAATGTATGAGGATATCTCTAGAGCCATGCATTCCTCCAAAACCCAATATACGGTGTTAATGGGAGACTTCAATGCAAAACTAGGCACAAGAGAGAACGGTGAGCTGAAAGTAGGGAAATTTGGAATAGGGCAACGGAACCCAAGGGGCCAGCAGCTGGCCGACTTCATGGAGAAAGAGGGACTCTTTATGATGAACTCTTTCTTCCAGAAGCGGCCCCACAGGAAGTGGACCTGGTCGAGCCCCGACGGTTCCACAAAAAATGAGATTGACTTCATTATGACGACCAGACGACAACTGTTCAGTGATGTCTCCGTGATCGCGAGGGTGAAAACTGGTAGCGATCACCGAATGGTTAGAGGCACACTGAACCTAAACGTTAAGTTGGAGAGGTCTCGTCTAATGAAGTCAACGCTCCGTCCCCCTCGTGCTCTGTTCCAAAGTCCCGAAACCTTTCAGCTCGAGTTACAAAACCGTTTTCAGTGCCTGGAAGACTGCAATGAAGTGGACGATATGAATGACAAGCTCGTGGAAACTGTCCATGCGGTCGGAGCTAAGTTCTGCAAGACCCGCCGCAGAAGAACACAAAAACTCTCCGATCACACTCTTAATCTCATGGCTGTTAGACGGGAGATGAAGCTACATTCTTCAACAGACTTGACAGCATACAGGCATCTGAACAGACAGATCTCCAAATGCATGCGGCGGGACTTACGCAACTTCAATACAGCTCGTATTGAAGAAGCGATCGAGCGGAACCAAGGCTCCAAAGTCTTTGCCAGAGATCTGTCTGCCAGAAAGAGCCAACTGTCAAAGCTGAAGACAGAATGTGGCAGCATCGTTTCCGGGACACCTGAGATTTTGAGTGAGATTGAGAGGTTCTATGGGCAGCTGTACACATCATCGTTGGAGCCACACGCAAGTGTGAGTAACGATCCAAGAGCGAGTCTCATCCGACACTATTCCGAAGATATCCCGGATGTCAGTCTAAGCGAGATTAGGATGGCTCTCCAGCACATTAAAAACGGTAAGGCCCCAGGCGAGGATGGAATTACAGCGGAGCTTCTGAAAGCGGGTGGAAGACCGGTACTTGAAGTCCTTCAGAAGCTCTTTAATTCCGTCCTCCATGGTGGCATTACACCGGAGGCGTGGAGCAGAAGTGCGGTGGTCTTGTTCTTCAAGAAAGGTGACAACGCTCTCTTGAAGAACTACAGACCGATTTCCCTTCTGAGCCGCGTCTACGTGCTGTTTTCGAGAGTCATTACGAATCGTCTCGCGCGCAGACTTGACGACTTCCAGCCTCCCGAACAAGCCGGTTTCCGAAAGGGCTTTAGCACCATAGACCACATACATACCCTTCGGCAAGTTGTACAGAAGTCCGAAGAGTACAATTTGCCACTATGTCTGGCGTATGTGGACTATGAGAAAGCCTTTGATTCCGTCGAAATTTGGGCGGTGCTGCAGTCCCTTCAGCGGTGCCAAGTTGACTGTCGGTATATCGAAGTGTTGAAGTGCTTGTACAGTAGGGCTACGATGGCTATCCGAGTACAGAACCAGAGTACGAAACCTATCCAATTGCAGAGAGGTGTAAGACAGGGTGACGTCATATCCCCGAAACTCTTCACCGCTGCATTGGAAGACGTTTTCAAGCTTCTGGACTGGAAAGGATACGGTATCAACATCAATGGCGAGTACATCACTCACCTTCGATTTGCCGACGATATAGTCCTTATGGCAGAATCGCTGGAGGACCTAAGCACTATGCTCAATGACCTCAATAGTGTTTCCCAACGGATAGGTCTTAAGATGAACATGGACAAAACAAAGATCATGTTTAATGTCCATGTCACACCTATGCCGGTAGTTGTTGGGAGCACTAAGCTCGAAGTTGTTGACGAGTATGTTTACCTGGGACAAATAGTCCGACTGGGTAAGTCCAACTTCGACCGAGAGGTCAATCGACGGATTCAACTCGGCTGGGCACCGTTCGGGAAGCTACGACACATCTTCTCGTCAGACATACCTCAAAACCTTAAAACGAAATTGTACAACCAGTGCGTGTTGCCAGTGATGACTTACGGAACTGAGACGTGGTCCTTCACTGCTGGCCGTATGAGGAAGCTCAAGGTCGCTCAGCGAGCTATGGAGAGGGCTATGCTCGGAGTTTCTCTGCGTGATAAACTTAGGAATGAGGATATCCGCAGTAGAACCAGAGTAACCGACATAGCCCAACGGATTAGTAAGCTGAAGTGGCAGTGGGCCGGCCATATAGCTCGAAGAACCGACAACCGATGGGGAAGAAAGGTTCTCGAGTGGCAGCCTCGTACCGGTAGGCGAAGTGTAGGGCGTCCCCCCACAAGATGGAGTGACGACCTGGTAAGACATGCAGGAAGTCGATGGATGCAGGTGGCTCAGGACCGTGTTTTGTGGCATTCTTTGGGGGAGGCCTATGTTCAGCAGTGGACTTGTGAAGGGCTGTAATGATGATGATGATGATGATGATTCGTGCAATAACACGTTTTTTTACAGTGCGCGTAGCAAGTATGCCCTGACTGTACGGTTAGATTTTAAGAGGTCTGTTAAGCTGGAATGGTCATTTGAGCAAAATCACTTAAATTTTTGCTTAATATTTAGTGCTCATTTAAGGATTTGAGATATAATTATTATTAAATACCGTAAACTGCTACCTTGGCATATTTAGCAGCGTATGCATTGAAAAAATTGACATCTAAATTTCCCAAATCCTTTTTCGTATATCGACTGCACTAAATGAGCACTAATTTATTATGTTATATCATTAGGTGATAATCCACTTGGATGTCAATTTGTTCATTACATACTATGCTAAAGAAGTCAAAGTAGTAGTTTACGGTATTTAAAAATAATAATTTCCCAAATCGATTTTCGTATATCGACAGCACTAAATGAGCACTAATTTATTGTCTCATATCATTAGGTAATAATCCACTTGGATGTCAATTTGTTCATTACATACTATGCTAAAGAAGTCAAAGTGGCAGTTTACGGTATTTAAAAATAATAATTTCCCAAATCGATTTTCGTATATCGACAGCACTAATTTATTATCTTATATCATTATGTGATAGCCCACTCTGATGTCAATTTTTTCATTACATACTCTGCTAAAGATGTCAAAGTAGCAGAATTTATGATATTAAAAAAATATGTTTTCCCAAGTTTTGTTTTTGCGTATATCGGCATCACTAAATGAGTACTAAATTATTATCGTACATCATTAGATGATAATTCACTTGGATGTCAATGTATCATCACATACTCTGCTAAACATGTCAAAGAAGCAGTTTACGGTATTTAAAAATAATAATTTCCCAAATCGATTTTCGTATATCGACAGCACTAAATGAGCACTAATTTATTATCTTATATCATTATGTGATAGCCCACTCTGATGTCAATTTTTTCATTACATACTCTGCTAAAGATGTCAAAGTAGCAGAATTTATGATATTAAAAAATATATATTTTCCCAATATTTGTTTTTGCGTACATCGGCAGCACTAAATGAGCACTAAATTATTGAAGTTATCGTTTTAATAGGTAGAACAGTGCTAGCTTAATTAAAAGCTAGCAGTTTTCTAATTTTTGATCAAGCTATTTTGGCGTGAAATTTAATTTTGCAGCACTAAATTAATAGTTAAATGAGCACTAAATATTTAGTAAAAATTTTATTGATTTTACCAAAATGACCATTCCAGCTTTATAGACGTAGTTACATTCCATTATCATAATATTGATATTGGAATATTGAAGTTGAAAGTACTTAAATGTCTGAATAAAAAATATAAAATGAATCGTGTACTACTGTTACTAATTACTATAAATCCTGCAAAACGCGATTTTGGCAATCTACAATTACAGGTCTCGAAAGGTCGCAGCTCGACTTTACATAAGAATAATTATTAATTATGTACCAATAAAAATAAGTATTATAAAAAATGTATTGAGTGTTACTTTAAAAATATAATATCTATAACATTAAAGCTACAGATGTGAAATATTTTCTCTTAATGCTCTAGGTGGTGGTACTGTTACGTCAATAAAAACGTGTAAACTTATTATCAGCAGCCAAGGTCGAACCCACTGCTCGGTGTATGGGCCTCTCTAAATGAGCGTCATTATGTCCGAACTTCGGTTGGATATTTGTTATTATTATATCACACTCAAACGGCTGAAGGGATTTTAATGCGAGTAACTGATAGTGCTAAATAAAATTAGTCACAAAAGAATCGATTATTATCCCTTTATAGGATGATGCTTTAAAATTTTTTTTTAAACTCCTATTAAATCTCAAAATAATGAAATTAGTTAGGAATTTAAATTTACCTGACAAAGAAGCACTTAAAACCTCTGTGAAAGGCAGACACATAATGGACGTATTGTTTGAAGACCTAAAGGATTTTTTTTACGTGGTAGAGCCATGCTACAGCTATATTACTGATATAGCTGCAGCACGAATGAGTCAGCTCGACCGGGAAAGGACCACGCCGCTATTTATTGTTTTGTAAAAAAAAAGTACGTATTTCTAAAGAACTCTGATAGTTACGGCCGATGGTAAATATAGACATTGATAGGCTCTTAACAAAACCGAAATAAAATAAACAAGTTTGAACACTGACATGGATTTATCTGTACGATGTAATTCGTTACATAATCTATCAGAACCTCCATTAGCATTAACACGATTTCGATAATACCTTTCAAAATGTCAACTTCTTGCGACCGGAGATCGTGAATAGAGATCGCAAACTTTACAAGTTGAACACTAACGGTCTGAGGTTTAAATCAAGAAAACCAATTTAAAATTTTCTTAAACCATAGTTTAAAGCAGAGACTATGAATTGGTTTGGTTTTGTTATAAGGTCGTAACGGTCTTATTTTCAAATATGGGACGCCACAGTATACGCGAAAGTTGACATTTACTGTTAAATTCCATACTTTCTTCACTTTCTTTACTTATTTCAGTTGGCATTCAGTTTCATTTTCAACGACACATCTTTATTGAAATACTAGCTGTTCCTCGCGACTTTGCCCGCGTGTTATTTGGGGTTTTAATTTTTTGCGCGGAACCCTAATTCTTTTTCTAAAATAAAATTAGCCTAAGTTACTCGTGACATCAGCTATTTGCCAGTGAAATACACGTCAAAATCGGTCCAGCCGTTTCAGAAATTAGCCGGAACAAACAGACCGAAAGACAGACAGACAAAAATTTTAAAAATCGTGTTTATGTTATAGGTATCGTATATACTTTCATATGCATATAGTAAAAAGCTGTTATTTCGACATTACAAAGAAACACTTCAATTTTATTTATTTGTATAGATTAAACTCTAGTTTAAACCTGAGGTCAATTTTTTTATTTTTTATTAAGAAATTGTAACAAGAGTATATTATTCACATAGTGCTGAATCCAAATAGTTTTTCATAATTTTATATTTTATACCTCAAACTTTATACAACTATAATATAGTAAAACATAAAAAGCTACATTAGCGGCAAAGTTTCATAAACAACATTATCACATAGTTGTACGAGCATTCGCGAACTTCAACAACAGTTCATTGACCAGTGGACATTCTTTCCTATTGCACAAGCGCAGACAACTTTTAAGTCGTGTTTTATTGTTTTCAGAGCGGTAAAATGCACCCGCCCGATTCAATGCGGTATCAAACCGGTACGATATTATCAAAGAATTAAATATATTATATTATATACATGGGTCACAATAATACGACGTATAGTAGCGGCATAAAAGAATTTTCTGCCCCATATCATCTGTGGGTGACAAAGGGAAATAAATCAGGATGGGCAACAGCATCTTCTTAATAACAACTCAAAATAATAATAAAACTGCTGTTGACACCTCGATTGCCAAGTTTGGCAAAGATATATATATACCCTCCTCATGAGGCACTCTATGAGAGAGGCCTACGTTCAGCAGTTGGCTTTTCATGGGCTGTAATGGATGCAATGGATAGTATACATTAGCACAGTGCCTAAGAATGTTGTCTTCAGAATCCAACAACTCTAATTTGTGCAAAACTTTTTAAACTGTATTTTTTATGTATGTAATTCTAAAAAAATACAATTAAACTGTTTTTTTTTAAATTCCTGATAGCAATTTTATAATTTTAAGTAATAGCAACGATAGACATCAAAAACATATAAAGATACCAGGTTAAAAAGGGTCGTAGAAGAAATAGGTAGTGAAACAGAATTATTTGATGTCAATTTTCCCAAGTTTTTATTCTGGACATGACGACAACTTACCATAGATTTTACCAAAATGTGGAAATTGAAACTATTAAAATTGATAAAGACTAGGTACATTTAAAATTATAGTATGAAATACAAAGACCTATACATTATCTATAAAATATCTTATTTTGATAATAAATGTCAGGAACTGATAATAAAAAAAAAAACACTAGAATAGTTAAATTTTATATTTTGTTTCATGATTTTGTATAAATTAACGTAAACATGGAATGAAACAATATATATAAATAGTTTTTTTGCGGTATAATCTCGAATCGGAATCTCCGAATGCATTTAAGAAATCACTATGCGGGTTTGTTTTAACAAACGTGATAGGAACCAGTGAGTTGGCACAAAGAGCTTTTTATTCTATGAAAAGGTCCTATAAATTGTGTAACAAGTCGTTAGTCGACGTGGATCTTAGAGGAACTTTAAAGTTAGATATAAGAGCGGAGTGTTAGTTATACTTCTTGGCGATTGTATCTTTAACTTAAATTCTTTAGCGTAGCTTGGAAATAGATTGGCCTTACCTGCAGATGCAGAAGAGAGAATTTTATATAAAACTAAAGGATAAACGAACTTCAACCCTCCCAGACTGTAAGTGGCTACTGCAATGTATTGTTGGTTGCAGGTGTCAATGGCCCATGGACACTTACAACCAACTTCAAACAAAGAGAACTACAGATGCGTTTTCACCCTAGAGGACTAAGACAAATTGTCACAGTAATTATATTGGCTCTCTAATCTTTAGACCGAAACAGTGATTGCGTGCACGAGTTGAGTATGAACACTGCTGCTTGGCGGAAGAAATAGGATAGAAGCTGGCACATACACCGACGGACTCTTAAGCAGAACTCTTTGCTTATCTTTACCGTCTATCTATCATAGTAAATAAAAATTAGAAGTAATATTATCTTTGTGTTAGGCTTACACTATTGAATACAGTTATAATAATACCATAATAACCGAACCGTGTCGTGGCGGTGAAAGAATATCCACTACCCCATACCATCTTGTGGGTGCCGTAAGAGAGGACAGAGGGAAACTAAGCCAGGAGATGGGTAGCAGCATCTTCCTGATGCCAGCTGAATTGAAATAAAAACTGCGTTTGCCAATTCGTTCCCCAAGCATGGCAATTATGATGAGGCTATCTATGGATAATCTATGGACACCCCACGTTCAGTAGTGAACTTTTGATAAGTTGTAATGGTTTTGCCACAATAACCAGACGAGAACACTATTAAAATATCGCTTAATAACAACAATAAGTGGCTTCTGAGATATTTTCATACTTTTATTCCAGAATGTCTAATAGCCTAAATGTAATTTCTAAGGGCTGATAATTCAATCCTAAGATAAAAGATATTTATCAAATTAATTGTAATCGTTAGAATAACTTTTCCGAACTCTTTAAGTTGTTTTGTTTGGCAAGGTGAAGGGAAGTTAGCCGATTAAAAAATTAGCCCTAAATATCAAGTCAAGTAATTCTACCAAGTTAATACAACAATTAAGTGCTAATTTGCTATTTTATTATCCTTACGCCTACATATTTCCCGTTGTAAGGCGATTGTAATAAAACACGACTATGCGTCACTGTATATTATGACAATCAAAAACATACGAGGCTGGCGTGGGACCGCTCGGCCATGCTTTGAGAGCAAGCAAACGGAGGAGACAGCGTGTATAACAAAACAAAACCTATCCGTTAATTTCTACGTTTAAGTTACCACCATGATAGTAAAAGAATGTCATGTAGACAATAAAACTATGTACGATTTTTACTTGTAAAAAAATTAGCGTGCTAATTAAGATTCGTATTGTTTAATTGTAATAAAAAAAAATACGGTTGACCCTACATGCCATCCCTGGAACTTCCCGCTAATTTCAAATGCAAAGAGCTCCGAATTCCACCTATTATTACGGTTTTGAGCTCGAAAAGCTTAATTATTACATCAAAAACGATCCGAGCAGAAATTTCAAAGTTATTTGGAAAAAAATACTTTTTTTGAAATTTTTCGTTAGCGATTTCTCTTCAACGCATCAACCGATGATGACGCGGTTTGCAAGAATTGACGGCGTTTTTTAAGTTTAAAAGCTGATTAGATATTGGAATTGATCGTTACATTATGTTAAAGTAACGTTAGTTATTTTAAATAAAAAATAATTTTTAATTTTTTTTGAGGGATCTCAAAATGTACCGGTCCGAATCGGTTCAACTGGTATAGAAAATCTAAGTTTGGTGAAGCCCTTTCGAACTCCGCATTCAGTTCGTTCAAATCAGTTAAGCCATTCAAAAGTTATGAGTACATATCTATAGTCGTATTTTTAATTAGACGAAGCCAACTGACAGTAGCTAATGTCACTTTGTAAAATAATGTTGCCATATTTAAAGTAATAGTGATGCGTTCAGTTCTCGTTCAATCAGATGAATGAACAATGAGTGTGTATAGTTAATCATTTCAAACTATAAAAGAATATTATTTCTATTTTACAATAAAATTGTATAAAAGTGCTCTGATATAAGTTACTAGTAGTATGTAACTACAATCAGTTTTTTGAGGTTTTATTACAAAGCGCGGCGCGGCGACTACTGCCAACACCGATCAACGCCGCGCGCGTCGGTCGCCATTTTGTTTGTTATTCGGCTTCTAACCTCTGGTCTGATAGCACGAATGTTTTTTCTGCGCTCACGCTGTTTAGTTATTGTTTTTGTTAAGTTTTTCGTTACGTTGTGTTTGTGGTAATTGTTGTGTTTATTTGTTGCTATATTGTTTCGTACAAATGATATGGATCCTCAACCAAGCACGTCAAGCCAAAGCTTGTCTCCAAGAAAGAAGAGACCACGGATTGCTTTAAGCGTTACCGAAAAACTTATGATACAAAACGTCTACAAACACGTATTTGAGGAAAAAGCTGCTTCACTATTACCTATTGAGGCCCCCGAAAAAAAAGAATGTGTTTCGAAAACAGCTGACATTTTGGGAATTGGTGTGACCTCAGTTTACAGTGTGTTAAAAGAATGCAAAGAAAATGAACAATTTAAGTCTATATTATTATCTAGTCTTTATTCCTTATTCACAGATTCCATGGGAAAATTTATTTGCTACGATTCGGATACAAAAATAAGATGATGTATCATACATTACACCCACCGTTCCACATCACTCTGGTGTCTAGTGTGATTACTACGTTGTAAAATGGAAAATCTTGGAGGTCCAGTTAACTAAAGGGGCTCCCCAGTGCCAGCTCCTTCCACTTGACCGCATGCAGCACAGAACAGCTCGAATCGTCGACAACCTAGTTCTTTTCGGTCGGCTTGACTCACTGGAACTGCGAAGAGATATTGCATCTCTTTGCGTATTCTATCGCATCTACCACGGGGGTGCTCTCAGGAATTGTTCGGACTAATTCCAGCCGCTCAGTTTCACCATCGCACATCGCGACAACTCACGATACCATCCATACCATCTGGATGATTGGCAGTCCACTATTGTGGAAAGAAGAAGTTTTCTTCCTCGCACAACTTCCTTGTGGAATAGATCGGACCGATACGACTTAGGGACCTTCTTTTTTAAAAAGCCTGCAACTCATCTGTAATCCCTTTGGTGTTGCAGTTGTTTATGGGCGGCGTTAGTCACTTATCATCAGGTGAGCCGCATGCTCGTTTGCCCCCTCTGCTAAAAAAAATAAAACAATATGACGGTTGACTTAGCAATGAGTTACGGTGCTGACGGCCGCGGGTTCTATTACCGCATGGAACAGGTATTTGTATGGCCTACAAGTTATTGTTCCGGGTCTGAATGTTTGTCCTTGTGCAATTTATGTACGTAAACTGCCTCCATGATGCAGGAGAAACGCCTAGAGTGGGAGATAAGGTTTAAAAAAAATTGGGTGCCAGAGACACAACGTCCATCACATCTATGACATGACAGATACATGTTCAGGATCATCCCTGCCACTATATCAGATTTGATAGGTCATAAATCATTGTTAAATAACACCGATTAAATCGTTAACCACCTGCTTAGGGTCTTAAAATTAATGGAATTAAATTCAATTGTTATCTTAAATTTGCAAGACTTTATTTATACGACATACTGTACTGCAAGATCGAACTGCGTAGATCGGATAAAAAATTAATATGTACGAGGGTGGATTGAAAAGTACTCGGCCTAACACAGATCCATTCAATTCTAAAAATCAAATCTGCCCACATTATTTAGTTCAGTTCAGACTAGTTCATTGTGTGAAGTTCGAAACGTGTGCGATAATTAGTTGTGATTTTATAAATTTATTAACAAAGTAATCGGACATAATTTCCGCGAATGGAGCAAATCGAGCAGCGTGCCGTCATTAAGTACCTCCATAAGAAGGGGCTATCATCAAAAGCCATCCATGATGACATGGTCAGTACATTAGGCGATTGTGCTCTGTCATATTCATCCGTCAAAAAATGGATAGCAGAATTTAAGCGTGGTAGAGAGAGTGTGTAAGATGAACCCCGCTCTGGAAGGCCTTCGACGTCAACTACTGACGAAAATATTAAAAAAGTACTTGATTTAATAATGGGAGACCGCAGATTAAAAATTAGAGAGATAGCCGAGATTATAGGCATCTTTTATGAATGAACTCAAAACATCATTGTCAACGAGTTGGGTTTCCACAAGGTGTCTGCGAGGTGGGTTCCGCGACTGCTTTCAGTTGAACAAAAAAGGACGCGATTGACTATTTCACGCGACTGTTTGGAGTTATTTGAAGCCGATGCAGATGATTTTTTGAATCGTTTTGTTACTATGGACGAAACATGGGTTCGTTACTGTACACCGGAAACAAAACAACAATCAAAACAGTGGAGAAGACCTGGTTCACCACCCCCTAAAAAGGCTAAGTCGATTTTGTCGGCAAATAAGGTGATGGCTTCAGTATCCTGGGACTCGAAAGGTGTGATTATGATTGATTATCTTGAAAGGGGTCAGAATATAAACTCTGATTACTACTGAACCTTACTACGTCGTTTACGAGAGGAAATAAAAGAAAAACGTCGAGGAATGCTCAGAAGAAAAGTCCTGTTTCATCAAGATAACGCCCGTGTTCACACGTCAGTACAGTCAATGGCTGAAATTCACAACTGTGGCTTTGAACTGTTACCGCATCCGCCGTATTCACCTGATCTGGCACCATCAGACTTCTTTCTGTTCCCTAACCTAAAAAAGCACTTGGGAGGTCAAAGATTTTCGACAAACGACGAGGTCAAAGCAGCTGTAGACGCATATTTTGACTCTAAGGAAGAATCATTTTTTTCAACGGTCTAAATGCTTGGAAGGGGAGGTGGCAAAAGTGTATTGAACTTGATGGTGATTATGTAGAAAAATAAAAATATAACTGATTTAGTATTTGTTTATTTTCTTGGTTAGGCCGAGTACTTTTCAATCCACCCTCGTAAAAGCTAAAGGGTTAACTACGACATCAGGATATTGAACATGTCATTCTTCCCGTGACCATAGGTGCTGTAACAAAGCACTCGTAGAGTCAGGAAGAAAAACGGGAGAAAATTTTCCAATAGGAACAAAAATTGGACACCTGGATTATAATAAGTACGAATACGGTAAAATTTTAACATTAAAAAATTACTCTCAACATATTATTGTACCTCCATGAGTAAATAATACAGAATACCAATTAGTTAAATTAGATGAGCCATTAGGTTTTTGTCATTTCTCCGGTTAATTTATTTATAACTACATTGTAAGGTGTATTTAATTACATTATAGTGTGTTTATAATTATATTATGTTTGATTAATTAACTATAAATAGCAATTGGATCGAATAAGGAAAAATTTTAAATAAGGAAGAAAAAGTTCATTAACTTTATAACAGCTTATTTTTCAAGTGGATTGCCTGGTGTCGATTAAAACTTAATAAATGTTTAGTTTACATGGAACGTTTGATTTAATGCTTTTTAGGGTTCCGTACCTCAAAAGGAAAAAACGAAACCCTTATAGAATCACTTTGTTGGCCGTCTGTCTGTCTGTCTGTCAAGACCCTTTTTCTCAGGAACGCGTGGAGGTATCAAGCTGAAATTCATATCAAATACTCGTGTCCCTTGGAGCTGTGAAAAAATCAAACTTCTAAACCAAAGCAATCAAAAGATACAGCCGTTTATGACGCAAATTTTCGATATTCGCAAGGGAATCAAAACCTACAGGGTACTTCCCGTGAACTCAGAATCTTAAAATTTGGTACGAAGCAACGTATTATAGCACCGATAAAGGAAAAATTGCGAAAAGCATAAATTTTTAGTTACATGATATAATAAAAATATTTTAAATAATTTTAAATTTGTTCGGAACCCTCGGTGCGCGAGTCCGACTCGCACTTGGCCGGTTTTTTTATTTATTTGAATTTTTTTAGTCATTTTGTCATTCCTTGTGAAATCGATTACCACCTTAAAGAAAAGAGCCTACTCCTTAAAAGGCCGGCAACGCATCTACAACTCCCATGGTGTTGCAGTTGTTCATGGGCGGCGGTAGTCACTTACCATCAGGTGAGCCGCATGCTCGTTGCCCACTCTCCTAGAGTGACATTAATTTATATTATGTACTTTATTAAATATTTTTATTTTAGTCTGCGAACAATAAATAATATAGATAAAAATGATTACCTATAATTAATATTTTTGAAATAACCCGTTTGTGATTGGAATAAATACAAAAGACTTGCTTCAAAACTAAGAAGCAAGCGATCATTTCTAAATTCAGTCTTTCATATAAGACCAAATACTCAATATGTAATGGATTTACTTAAGCAGCCATTTAGTATTCGCCGGGTGATCAGAACACAATTTCTCTTCTTTCTAAGCGGTTATATTTACCGATATGGTCCTCCTTTTATTTCTGAGAAGGTTTTAGGGTAAATAAATAACCAACTCGCTGGTCCGATGCGTGTTTAGGTAATTAAGTATACAGGTTTCCTCGCGATGTTTTCCTTCACCGTCGAACACGTCGTAAAACTGCATATAAAATTGCAATTCACAAGGTCACTGGTGCCGGATCGTAGCCGCGAGGGCTTAGCTCCTAAGGTAACACGGCCCTAATGTAATGGTAAGGCGGTATTAATAATAAAACAGCAATATCAAATTGACTTTAACAAATTAATATTTGTTTAGAGTATTTTATAGCGCTAATTTCCACTCACTCGTCTCTTTCCATGAAATACGATTATGAATAGTCGATCTCGTTTAATTCCTTATATATATATATAATTAGTTAAAGTCGATTACGTTCCATTGAAAAATCGCATTGAAAATTTAACGTACATTAAAATAAAGAGAATTTCAAGTCAATATTATTTGTGAAATAGACGAGACCCCCCATAATAATACGTACCTAAAAGCTGAAACGTTTAATTTCATATTTTTTCCAATCTGTAATTTGCTATAACAACCTTATGTAAGAAAATGAACAAAAACTATATTGCATATGGGAGACAGACGACTTTCTCTGTGTAATTATAGTACCTAAGTATGCACACGTGCTTATATCTGAAACCACTAACGATGTTATTTAAATGTGTGAAGATAACACTGAACCCTCTAATATAAATAACTTTATTATATAGAAATATAAAATAGTATAAATTTAACAAATATGCATCTTGCATTAAGAAATTGAAATAACAACTAATAATAACGACTACTTAACCTACAAGTAACTTGTTCTAAAATCTGTGTAGTAAAAGATTTGTGTTAATGGCGGTTTGATGGAATTGACTAAAACCATGTCTGTCACCACTAACAAATTTTATATTCCTAAAGGTTTCTAAGCGGTAAAAGCCCGTCTAGGTTGGCAGCACACTTACTTTTTTCTGCTGCCAAACACCATTGAGCAAGTGCAATTAACAACGCATATATGTCCTTTCTTTTTAAAGATGATTGCTGGGCAAACAATAAAGAAAGTTTCTTGATAGAACAAAGTAGGCTATAAGCTTATTTGTCATATTAAAAGAACTTCAAAAGAGTTTTCAAATGTATTATTTATTTATTTATTATAACATATATTAATATATCGTCTGCTTACGGGTAAAAAGTAATAAGTGCAGTTAGTGTCAATTTGAGTAAATGACTTTTCAAAGTTTAAGTTTTAATTTGTTCTATTTCAAACTCATTAATAAAAAAATTGTTTTAACATAATTTTGCACTAACAATCCTTCTTTTAAGATTTATTCTTATATAACATTTAATATTAGTAAAACTGTATAAAATTTTATTAAGATCGAAAGGGGACCGCATTTAATATGTTTTACCTGTACTTAACAATCGTGATATATCTTCTGAATTCATTGACTTTAAAAGCTCATTTCAGTTTTGTATAATGGCTTATTGTATTTTACACCAATAACTTGATAGAAAAGATTTTTTTTTGAAAACTCGCTTAAATAATGATAATTTTGATACTTTTAACTTGTTTTGCCTGTAGAATTTTAATGTAATTATGTCACTTATTAGGTACTATGAACATTATACAAAAGTGGTCAATTAAATAAAAAGAAATTAATTTTTACATAGGTAATTTATGAAACGATAATAAATAAAACGTTTTTTTAATAATTAATCAATTTTATTCCTTAACACATAATTATGGCAATCAATCTCCGATCACTAATGAAGAACAATAAAAGTCAATTAATTAAAACGAATCCTTTTAGGTAAACGGCTTTTAATTCCGTTAAGGATCTTGATCTTCTGATGACTCTTCGTCAATCGAAGGTTCAGGTAAACGATCTGCTTGTTTGGTTGCAGTTGGTAGAGAAGAGTACCAACCATGGTATTCCTCAGGAATTATTTTTTTAGTACATAAACTTAGAAGATCTCTCTTTTTAGTGTATAAGTGAATTATGGGTAAAGGGTTCAGGTAAAGGTATTTTAAGACAATAGTCTGAGGCGTAGTGGTTTCTTTGCGTTTTTTAGCTCTAGTAATGAGACGTTGAGAAGGTTCCGTATTTTTTGAGACATCGATGTATAAGAACGTTTCAGACATGTCATAATAAAAATAAATTTTGGAGCTCTCTTCCTGCATATATCGTATTCTTTTTATTTTGAGCCACTTCACTTGATTTCCATTAAGTGATTGAAAACAGTTTCATCAGCTAAATTTTTTAAATCGTAAAATTCGTTGTATTTAAATTCTTTTGTTTTGTAGGGCGTTTTAATGAACGAATTACCTTCAACAGTTATTGTTTTTTTCGATCTTGCTCGTTTGACAATTGATAAGTAATCAGGCATGCAGTAAACCTCAAAATTTTTCTTTACTGACTCAATACTGCTGTGCATGCTGTCCACCTCCATGTAACTGTGTCCGGATTCAAGAAACTTGTGTTCAATTTTTCGTAAGTGAGAAATGTTTTGGACTGCAAATATAAGTAATGCAGCAACATATTGGTTCCGGTTTTGTCCTCCACACGTATCAGAATACAGACAAACTTCGGTTACATGAGAAGGAACGCACGTGGAAAGGTAGTGGTAGAGGATACTTGCTATTTCGGAACTGCCTCGTTTCCCATTAATTTCGGACCAAGCAAAACAATATGCGTCATATGGAAGCCCTACTTCGTATATACAGATTATAAACACATAGTTTTCGATAATAATAAAGCTGCCCCACCAGTCCAGAAGGTATCTGTAACACAGGTTGTAAGTCGAATTTTACACAGCGAAACTCTTTATCTTTCTCTGCTCTTTCTTTGTCCTTCGCTTTTTCCTAGTAACAGGACGCTTCCCTGCTAAATGTTCCCCTTTCAACACTAGTTTTTCGTCGTCACTAGCTTTGTTGAAATTGGAGCATATTAACATTGATCCTTTTTTGGAACAAAAAAACTAAAATTGTAATGGGTACAAAATATTCTTCTGTACGTTATTTCAGATCCCGGAATCATATTATTTTCAGTGCACTTGTCTTTATAAAGTTGATGCATTTTCGTGATGGATAACGAAGCATCCAGATAACGACGCTTAGAAGTTTGCCTTATGTAGTGTGGTTCCATGAAAGGGAAGGACTCTATGTGTTTTTTCACAAAGTTTACATCAGCTTCATTAGTCTTATTAGGGGGTTCATGTTTACCTCTTTTGTCACTATCCTTGTATAGCCTCATATCATTCCGCTTTCGAATAGCATCATTCACAACAGTCGGAGAAATAGCTAGCGTGTAACAAAAAAACTTCTGACATACCTGCTTCTTCTCTCCGTTGGGAAAATAGAAACATCTTTTTGTGAATTGACGTTGTTTTTTTGGTCCAAGAATAGCAAGAACTCTCTTCGGAGTATCTACTTCCACATTACCGAGAATGAAATTCTTTTGCTCGGTATACCTCAAACTCCAGTAGTGACGACATAAATTATTTCTTTCTTCTGGAGAGATCACACTACATTTATAGAAACATTTCTCACAGTCAACCTCTTTTGGTGTTTTAGCACTCCTATCTTTTTTTCTCGTTGAATAAGGTAAACCTTCAGATCGTCTCTTCTTCGCGATATTTACTTTCCAATTTTCAGGTTCTGGTTTCATCCAACGTTTCCTTTTCCGAGTGGCATCGAATACTCCTTTCAATAAGAGTCCCCAAAGAGATATTACGACTTGTTGTGCATCAGATGTTGGCAACACCTGTGCGATCATAACGTCGCCGTCGTTAGGTTAAAATTTTTCGTCATGATCGTCTCCATAGAATCGCATAACATTTTCTAAGTTCTCAACCTTGTTATTCGCCCATTGTTCTCCAAATAAACCCTCTGGTTGTATTAAAAAGCCTGGATCTGGGTTATAAGTGGGATCTTTATCAGAGTCATCGCTGTCAAACATGCGCTCCATTTCCGCCACTATTCTCTCTCTAGAGTCGCTCAAAGCCGAAGTACAGTTCGAAGACGGGCTACAAAACCTTTGATATAAAGGGCCAGGCTCTTCATCCAAGTCATCTGTGAAAAATTTAAAAGAAACAAAAGTAGATAATTATAAGATTATAATGTAAACAAACAATAAATCGCGTACTTAATAACTTTGACAATAACACATCATTCTGTGTTAACAATGGAAAGAAAGTGAGTATCATAGAAACTTTGTAGGTACCGACATAAGTGTTACAGAGCCATATACACACTCAAGTAATTACTTAAAACAAGAATTCCTTACGTACATTTTTGCAACAAACCAAAGTCTAGCATCATCGTAGCCTTAAAAATGGAGCTAGAAATCATAAAAACTTTGTACGAATCTACATACATTGTAAAAAAGCTATGTACGTACTAAAACACCATACGAGTACGAGCAAACATTCCATAAGGAAATCGTTGAACAAAACAAAAGCTACTAATATAATCTTAAAATTTAGCTTTATTACTTAAAATTTAGAGTTTAAATCACTCACCTTTACGTATTTTAGGTTTATTTATCATAAACACTAATCTTTTTCCTCTGGATTCCATAATTATAATAAAACACAACTTCTTACTAAACTATTGAGCTTCGATTGCTCTTGTTCCTACAGGTAAAAAAGCATAAATGACATTTATTTTGTTTTTGCTGTAGATATATTAGCAAACCAAGTAGCATTATTTAATTGGTAAAATGGAATAAATATCTTTATTATAGTTATGGTATTTAAATTATATGGTTCATAATAATAAATGCGTTTATGACCTTTTCACAGAAAAATTCTTACCATTTTACTATTTAAATTATAAAATGTAAAAGCTTTAACCGTATTTACTGTTGTTTAACTGTATAAACTGAAACGAATAGAAGCCATAAGATTATTTATTATGTTATACTGGTATATTTTTTAAAAATGTGTGAAGATATCACTTTTACAAACTCTTTATCTCTGCAGTCATTGGACTCTGCATTTATTCGGTTTTACCACCAGATAGCGCGTAAAAAATTACATGTTACTGCATTTTTAACTCGATTTAGTAACAAAATGCATTTATCTTGTTTTAGCAGTAAGCAGACGATATATATTATTAATACATTTTCATTTTCTTCTCTCCTTTTTTCATTTTATCGTAAAAAATCCAAACTATATTTGAACGAACTATAACCACGCAGTTTATAAAAAATCTAGTTACGCCAGGCAGACGTTCTGCCCTTTCTAACGACCCTTCATATAAAAATCGTTGTATTCGTAATAAAAAAATATTGAGCGTCACTTATTAGGATAAAAACTATCATATCTCTCAAGTTGGAGCAAACTGCACAGTGTGCAAAATTTCATTGATATCAGTTCAGTAGTTTAGGGAGTTCATCGCGGACAAACAACGTGACACGTAATTTTTAAATATAAAGATTATGTAACCTCTATAACCTCGCGGTGTACCTATCACTAATAATATTCTAAGACTGATGATAATAAGGCAATTGTCAGTTGCGAAGTAAGTGGCTATATTGGTAGGTACAGTTGCCACACTTGGCAGACGATTTGCCAATGGCTAATTTTGAGTTGTTATCTGGAAGATATTTCTGGCCATCTCCTATTTCATATCACTTTGTAGTCTCTTACGACGCCCACGGGATTAATTGGGATAGTGGATGCTCTTAAAATATATTTTCTTTCTAATAAAATACACAAACCTATATTGAGTAGCTGAATAAATAAATACCAAGTACTCAGACATCATCTCCACTTTTAATATGAGCTAAATTGACCTCTGAGATTTTCAAAGTTCAAGAGCAATCTAAATTTCTGACTGTCTGCTCGGTTAAGTTTAACTTTAAAATACGTTTTCAATAAACAATTGTAGCAACTAAAAAGATGTGTAATAATCTTTTTTTTTTTTTATAAAACTGACGATCCGAACGAACTTATAGCCCAGTATGTATTTTTTATATAGAATAAGGGTAACAAAGGAGCACACAGTCAGCTTGATGTTACGAGGGCGGCACTGAAAATTTCGGGAATCAAGGAAGTGACACAACATTACTATTTAAAAATGTATTAATTGCTTTTCGAAGTATTCTCCGCGAAATTTGACACATTTTTCCATACATTTTTTGTAGGCGTCCACAGCTTCTTCAGGTGATGAAAATCTCATTAAAAAAAAAGTATAGAAATAATTTGGGCTTAGGTCGGGGCTGTACGGCGGATGGTCTAATAATTCTATGTTTTCTTGCTCTAAAAACTCTTTTGTTCTGTGTGCGGTGTGAGAACTCGCATTGTCGTGATGGAGGATGATGCGGCGGTTGCAGTTCTCTTTACGGAGTTCAGAAACGACATGTGGCAAACAAATGCTAGCATACCATTCTGCATTAACCGTTCTTTGTCCCTCAAGAGGAATAGTCGTAACATGGCCGGTCTTGGAGACAAACGTGGCCACCATTTTTTTTGCAACACTCCGTGAACGAACAATTTTTGTTGGGTTTAACTCATTTTCGAACACCCAAACTCGTGACTGGTTTTTTGTTTTGGTTTCGTACGCGTATATCCAGGATTCGTCACCTGATACGATGTTGTATACAGCATTTGAGGATCCTACGTGGAATCTTTCGAGAGTTCTGACGCACCAAGTAACGCGAGCCGCTTTTTGCTCTTCACAGAGCGAATGCGGTATCCATCGGGAAAACAACTTTTTTACACCTAATTGTTCATGCAAGATTATTTGTATTTGACTCATGCCAATGTCTAAAGTTGCCTGAATTTCGCGGTATGTCACATGTCGATCTTCCTCAATCAGCTTACGCACACCATCAACGTTTTCTTGGGTGATTGCAGTTTTTGGACGACCTTGACCGACGGGGATCATCACTGAGCTTGACCACGTCCACGTTGAAATTCAGCAAACTAGCGATAAATTGTGGTTTTGGATGGGGCTTCATCACCAAACGCAGAAATCATCCGGTCAACACACTTTTGTGTTAAACCACTTCGAAAGTCATAATAAATCATCGCTCTTGAATTTTCTCGAGTCAATTCCATTTTCTCAACGACTAAACAAGTTTGACAAAACCTTGTGACAAGACCGAGAATCTTTTTTTAAATAAACAAATGGTATTCGATTTTTAAAACCAAGGTCTTTTCAATTAAAAAGATTTTAATATGACAGGAATAGTGGAAATATTTCATTCCCGATACTTTTAGTGCAGCCTATGCCTATGTAAGTGGATGCTGTGGTCCATATATCCTCGATCAAGAATCAAAATTCAGATACGTTGTCACTCCTGAGGTCTTGAATGGAATGCCTCGTTTTCAGTGAAATTTCAGTCTCCGGTTCTCTACACCCAACATACGAAACACAGCAGCATTACGCAGCTATTTCACGTTAATATACTGTGAGCGCGTGATCCTTCCCCGGTCGAGCTGACCCATTCGTGTTACAACTATAATATATATAATAGCTCTACCACGTAATAAAAATCGGATCACGTGATAAAATATCACTTATTGTACTATGGACTATCTATGGTCACCTGCAGCAAATTTCAAAAAAAAAAAAAGATATCAGATGCAAACGCGTGTCATCTCTGAAGACTAAGATGGAATTCCTTATAGACTCTAAATAATTATACTTGCTTTCTATAGCCTTTTGTCAGGAACACAGTAAGCACTGCTGTTTGGCGGTAGATATCGGTAAGAGGGTGGTACCTACACAGACGGACTCCTAGGCAGCAAGGAAGGCCAACCACCACTTAAAAGAACACTCCCTAAAACCATAACTATTCCATTATTGCAAAGAATGTTTTATTTTAAATTTTCTAGAACTACCTTCCCATATAGGGCTTTACAAGGGTGACGGGCAGCATGTAGAACAACATTGCTAAACGTTAATAGAAATAGCGCACTTGCCTTTATAAAATATTCTTAACACGTGTGTTTTCGTACGTTGTTATCCTTCAATTCGCATTGTGCTTGATCGATCCTACGTATTAAGGCCGACGCGTAAAACTCTAGTTTACGTCATTGTTATTGTATAGGTACATGAAGGGCAAAGTGGAAATTGTCAAAAAGCATTTATAAATACAGAACCCAAATAATACAGGGTGGTGATAAAGTACAGTATCGCTAGTGAGAGGGCTTTGCGCTTACTAAACCGAACTGCCTACGTAGTGAAATAAAATAATGATGATAGTGAATGACACGTCTAATATCAAAGACCTCCGCAAATAATGATAAATGCTTGTGCTTGCATGGGACGGTTGACGACAGTAAGTGAATAGCCGATTAAAACTTGCAGCATTTAATTTTGTAGTTCGTACACTAATACTAGCTAATGATTATACTACTGCAACGACTACAAAATAATGATTATTTAATACATTTAACTTATATTAAAATGTCGTCAAACCTTTAATCAATTTAAAATAAATAATTTGAAAGCTATGCATAATATGTGCCACTGTTGCGCACAGGCTTCTCATTTCAAAGTTTTTGTATCCTAGAAATTAAGATATTTCTATTCTTTGCTTGAAATAATAAATCATTATTATTGTGCGTGCATTTGTGCAAATGTGATCAAGAGAGATTGACGCATTGCTCCTTTATATTTTCGATGATTTCATGTTGTTCTCGAAATGTTTATGATTTCTCTCAGACAGGCAGATTTGTTAAGATGTTTTCCATTACAGCAGAGTCCTTAAAATTTACGGTAATGCCTTGGTTATGTACTATAAAATTCAAGGATATCAATCCCTGAGATATAGCGCCGTATCGCGACGTCGTCATTCGTGGGAGGTGACTATTGGAAATGCCTAAGAGAAAAAGATAACCATTCAAATCGTGAAACGCCTAAACTAGTTGCCTGCGCAGTATTTAATACTACTTGAACGAGTGGGGGAGTTTGAACTCTTATTTGTTTTTACCCCTCCCCCTTTTCGCAACACAATTTATACTACTGACTGATAGTTATGAGTCGCAAGCATTTTTCAATTCGTACCATGAGCCCACTTTTTGGCCTGAAATCGATCGCTCATGCGTTAAATACCCAGATCGGGGACAGAATGCAGCATCATAAGTGCGAGGTGTTTGGTATGGCGATCGTCATTCGTCATTACGCCTACTAAGCGAGGACAACTAAGGCAAATCCTATTTAAAACGGAAGGTCAATGACCAGCAGTGAATTTTTAAGAGTTGATGGAGAGAGTCACAAAAAAGCTAATAGTCCACAGAATGGTAAGTATCCTCTGCAGCTCATAGACATCTGTACTAAGATGAATTGCCTCGCCGCAGTCTGTTATTATACTGGCTTCACATACCCTTCAAACGGGAGCACAACAATGGATGCACTTTAAGCTGACGGCAAAAATAGTTAAGTGGTGGTACCTACCTAGACTGACTCTCAGATAGAAAAGGGTCTCGCCTACTGCTTAGTTGGAAGCTTTAATTATTTATAATTTTAACTAATTTAATTCAGTTAATGCTTTTTATTTAGACTGTCGGCGACAAATCAGTATAATATTTAAATGTATATAAAATATAAATAACGTAATGGTATAGGTATTAAGCCTCTATTTGTGTGTCAGTTTAACATAGCATGTGGCACTGGCACCTTAGTAATAAATGGCTATTAGCGTCATTTACATCACAAGTTTTCGTCTTACATTTCTTCTTCATGGCCTCCTTAAATTGAGTTATGTAAGTTTACATCATTTATACAAATACGGATTTTAATTTGACTGAATCAAGAATAATCGACAAGAGCTATTTAATATTTGCACGTTTAACGATAATCTTGGATATCATTAAACAGATGTTGCAAAATATTTTATGTGCAGCGGGTGAGCATTTGTCATTTTCACATTTGCATAATTGGAAGTGATGAGTAACATGTATTATTCTTGGCGATAAATATTTGAAGAACATTCGTGCTCCTAACATAAACATAAAACAATGTTAATAAGCTTGGATGTTTGTCAGGAAACAAACATTATGAGTATGCGACGGTTTAATTCTTAAATTTTACTATAAAATTTTATAAAGCCACAACGGTTGTAGTCACATTCGATTTTTAATGGAATAAGGGTGACAAACGAGCACGCAGTCCAGTATCTTCGACTAAGAATCAAAATGCAGATGCGTTGTCATCACTGAGGACCAAGATGAAATGCCTCGCTTCCAGTAAAAAGGGTCCCCGGTACTCTACACTAAACATGCGAACTTTTTATGCTGCTATTTTGTGAAAGCGTGGTCTTTTCCTGGTCGAGCTGAACTATTCATTCTACAACCACGATATATGTATGCTGCTCCGTAGCCCGACCACGTGTAAAACGGATGTATGTGCTTTTAGGCATTAACAAAATATGTACGTCCTAAAACATATTCAACATATTCGATGTGGCATCTTTCCAAAAAACGTCCCATATGCCAGATAAACATTATTTAATAAAAGTGCAATATTTACTTAATAAAACAGTTGAAACAAATTTAAGACAATCTCAGCCTTACTTATAATCATTGATTATAGCTTACTTAAATTACCCGTTAATTATCTCTATAATGTCTCTTTTAATTGTTATTTAGTGAAAAGAGAGAGATAGATTTACAGGAGTAAGGCTCTCTATTTTTAAACAATTAGTTAAAAAAAACCGCGACAACCGTATTTTCTTTCTCTGTCGGTATTGAATTTAAATGTTATGACTATCTTCAGCAATAAGACAGTTATGAAATTTCACAGGTAACGCGGCTTCTGGCTACGACGCGTACGCCTTACAAATTGGGTTTCAAACATCTTACTGGCCCCAATATTTTTAGCTGACTTAGCTATTTTAGAAAAATGTCGTAGGTCCTCAATTCGACTGTATGTTTTTATAAGTATGTATTTAACGAGAAATCTTCGTTAATTGTGAATACATTTTAATGATGATTCTTTAAAAAAAAAAAGGTTAAATATACTTCAGACGCGGTCCCATTAAATTTGAGCAAAAAATTCTACTCCTAAAAGGGGCAAAAAAGATAAAAAAAGAAATTTAAGTAAAAGCCTATGTCTTCGCATCGAAATTATTTTCTTCTTATTAGTTCTTAAAGTCGGCTTTATCTTTTTATTATAGGTGATTTTTATAACGATCGGTACTTTAAATTGCATAATATTTATATGCATATATATTATTATGCAGAATTTTCCCTTCCTTAATTAATTATTATTTAACTTTATATTTTTTTGAGGCTCACTTTGATAAAGGCCAGAAATGTGACCAAGAAAATTGATCCAACCATTTCTCCCTGTGAATGTAGAAAAATGCTAGGAAAATCACTTGACTGCCAAGAGTTGCAGATATACCTAATCATCTTAAAACTTGCCAGATTTAACTTTAATGCCACCGATGGGAAGTATATATTTCGAATGCCAATCCGTTAGGCAAACAAGGTGATTAACGCAAACGTTTCGAAATAGTAAAGGACCTATATTCCACTCAAAGTCCGTTGCTAGGAAAACATTACACTGTCCTAAGGATTATATTCTTACAAGATTTGCTATTCTTGAAATGCGAACTGCAATAATGAAAAGTGTAAATAACTTCATATCATTTTGCACAATATATCACTTATTAAAATATAGGTGAAGTAATCGCTTCATAAGCGGAACGTACTGAAGCCTCAAGTACGCTATCGTTCATAAGTTTCTGAAATATTCCGGTATAATATATCGGATAATATATATTATATAGAATAGCTCCTTACTATCAACCACAAGGCACGTAGGTCGCTCCCTGGGCAAAACGCGGGAAATCTTCCCTTTTTCTTGCTCGGCCAAAGTGGTGACCCCGACATAACGACCAACCCAATTAACAAATGAGATGACCCAATGTATCTCATATAATGATTTTATAAATATTTTATTAACTCATCGATTACTTTGAAAAAGAAATGTCCAAAATAAATGGAATAAAGAGCGAAGCAATTCTCAGTTATTTTATTTTTTATTTTTAATTAGTTTTTTATTAATTTATATAGGACTGTACGTGTATTTAAACATTTTAGTATATTTGACATGACATAAAATTTTATCGATGGTCTAGCGAAGTAGGTTAGACTACATTGTCTTAGTTTCCTGCCTGAGACGCTACTACGTATTTCTTACTGCCAATTTAATGATAATGAATTAGCCGAATTATTTAAACACATTAAATAAATATAATCCCCCTACTCTTTTCTAAATACGTATTTTATTGCCAAAGCTTACTTAACGGCCGCATTAAGTTCAAATTAAAAGAGATGAAGCGCTTCGCAATCAATTAGGTCTTGTATCATAAAAGTAATTGCCTCGTACAGAATGACTTACGTCAGAAAATCTAAATTTTCAACAGCGATATAAACCTTAACGTCAGTTTGTAATTAGTGCGGATAACAACCGGATTTGTGTTTCATACATTATTTCTGACAGATAACCAAATGTAAAATCGTTTGATATTGTTCATAATAGAAACGATTCTAAAATTAAGTAACTAATTCATAATTATATTATCAAACGACATCGTAACGCGTAAATTATTAAACAATAATTTCACATTTTACGATATTTGCAACGAGGCATATTGCACACGCAAACGCACGTACGCACGCACGCACGCATTCACGCACACACGTTTGCTCGCACGCACTTACAACATAATATACGCTCACACACTTGCGCACCGCTGGTATACTTCATAATATGTCATGCATGATCACTCTCCAGTTCTAATGTAGGTAAAAGTTGAGAGCTGGGAACGTAACAGAGCATTTCAAAATTAGGTAGTAGTACATAAGTATAATATATATCTAACAAAACGTATCATTAAACACATTATAATGCCTTCTCCCTCTTTATGGTCTTATATAAATCCACTGTTAAACATATGAAATATTAAGCTTCAGTAACCAAATTCTAATAACACAATTCAAATTAATACCTTAGCCTAAGGCAAAAGTATTCATTCAATTGTGTCTGCAACTCGTACATACCCTCTTAATACACACACACGATACATAGTTCATAAGCCTATGGTTGTTTATTGAAATAATGAAAAGCTTGTAATTTTTCTATGTAAAACATTTAAATCTATATAATTATATATTTAAATGTCTTAAGGTGAACACACACTTATCCGAGCCGAACGCATCGAACGAATCGAAGTCAAGAAGGCCTCGCACACTATAGATTACTTAAGGGGTAATCTGTGTCGCACACATATCCGCATCAACCGCGCCGAAAAAATCGGTTCTATTTCCTTTACACCTGTCGCACTGCAATTATATGCGAATTGTGGAATCTTGACGATTTTTTATTGTCAGTGCTTTATTAATGGAAGATAAAGAAAATACTCATTCTATCAAATAAGAATCACTCATTTTAAAAAAAATGAAGAATTAGTACTCGCACGTTGCTCTGTCGTACATAACTGTGATGCCTCCTGCCTCCTCTACACTACTCGCGAAGTAGATCCAAATCGCCCGAGGCGAATAGTGTAGAGAGGTACTTCGATTCGCTTCGTGCAACCTCGCTTCGCCTCGGGCGACTTCCGATCGCTGTCGGTTTTTTGCGCCAGAGTCCAAGGACTTCGTGAAGTACCCCGAACTTACACGAAGCGTCTCACTACACTACTCGGCTTACATCAGTTATTAATATTGTTTTTTTTTTTTATAAATAAATATTAAATATGTAGCTTTCATTACAGTTATTGATTTAGTTAACGCATTGACGTCGTACTGTTCACACAATTAGGTACCTTATAGCAGCTGCTTCTTGAACGTCATTCATGTTAAGGGTGCGGAAGACTCAAGACGACTGAGCTCTTCGCGAAGTAGCACGAGTGTGTGGTCACGTTCTTCGGACTGCGATCGACTTCGACGAGCACTTCGTCAAAGATACTTCGCGAGTTGTGTAGAGGAGGCAGGAGAATGCGAGCGGTTCGGTCGGTCGGTTCGATTCGACCGCATTGCCCACGCCGAATCTGATGGCGTCATCTCAATTTGTGTAGGATTTCGGGGTTCTTCTAGATTTGGCCGATTCGAAGCAGGCAGGTGTGCGAGGTTTCATATGATTTCATATAAATAATTTAAAAATTCGTTGCGTTCGATGCATTCGGCTCGTATAGTGTGTTCACCTTTAAACGCAAAGCTGATACTATCGCATTGGTATCTGGTATTCCCCATTGCCAGCCATATTGACACTAGAGTAGGTCAAGTGTCAATATAGCTGGCTACTACCCGAGGTGCTTGAAATTTTCTTATAAATATTGTAATTTAGCCCATTAAATTAAACCCCTGCATCGAAATTCAGATTATTAAAAATATAATACTGTCGTGTTGCCATATGAGAGCAAAACTATCGTATAATCTAAGTAAGCTATCGTATAAACTATAAACTAAGTAATTGTACTACTTTTATTAGAATAAGGGACAAATGAGCACACAGTCCACGTGATGGTAAAAGGAAACTGTGGCCCATAGATATTTTCATCTATCTTCATTTAAAAATGAAAATGTATATGCAATGTCATATCTGAGGACTAAGATGGAATGCCTCATTTTCAGTCAAAAGGGTCTCCAGTTCTCTACACTCACCATACGAAACAAGCAGCAATAAGCTGCTATTTTAAGCTGGTATACTGTGAAGAGCATATATCTCCTGCCTCGGTTAGGCAGAACTATTCGTGCTACAACTATAATATAGTTGAAGCGTAGTTTTAACACGCGTCAAAACCTACAACCAAAATAATAGTTTTTCGCTTAAAATAGAAAAAATCTTTATGTTAACAATTTGAATCTAAAAGATCATATAAATACACTCCCTCTGCGGTTTCTTACTGCATGCTTCTCACGCTACTCGTATGTTATGCGGTATAATTAAAATGCCTAAGTAATCTATATCGTCGAGTGCGTACAAGGCAAGTCGCGTCGAATCGATCTTTCCGCGTCGGAAATATTCCACTAACGTTTAGCGCATCTATATTTATACATATATCCTTTTAACAAGTTACAATGCGAAATTTATAACCTAAAACACCAAAAACATCATAATAAACAACCAAAAACACATTATTTGAGAATCGTATTAAACTGTATTAAAATACTCTTCAAAAATGTATAAATAATGTGTTACAGCAAAAATCTACTGTATATGGAAAACTTAAAATTTAATTAGAATGAATTATATAATAAACAAAAATTAAATTATAGTTTAAAAATCTACGGTCCGCTAAAGATAAAAAAAATATTGCATGCCTTAAGCGCAAAGCGAGTAGGTATGTTCTACTAGCGCCTAAAAATCAAAATGCCAACGTTATGTCGCATAAAATCGTATCTAACAATCATATTGAACATATAAATGATATAAAAAGCACATTGTCAGAAAGATAAATGATTGTTGAACTTATAAATTTTTTTTAAATCGATTAATTGCTATTTTTACATAAAAAAGTGGTTTTAGTGGCTTATGGCGGAGATTTATCAAGTCCGCATGGTGTGGTAAAGACGATAACTTTTGAAAATATCAGTTGTTTAACTCAATCTATTTTTTAATCTCTTCATCTATCATGTGAGAAGCCATGGAATGTAAATGGCAGTTTAATTTTCTTTTGTTTAGTTATAATTTTTTTTCGGCGTAGATATCCGGAAATTTTCGGTGTTATAGTAGCCTTGTAAATAAATAAATTTATTAAACAGACTGTATTTGCCTCACTCACTCACTCACTCAATCGCCGTCGTGAGTGGACACTGTGTCGGTTGTTTACAGCGGCTCAAAAAGATCGCTGTACAAAATACAGTATATTCGAAAAACCAAATTTCATACATTATTATTATAAAAATCAGAGATTTTTATTACAATGTCTTAAAAGCACAGAATAAATAATAGTACTACGTAGTACGTACTAAAAGTAATTAGGATTTATATATTTAAGTATATTTATATATTTAAGTATATTTATACTTAAATACGTCTTGGACTTTATAGTGACCTGAATGATGATATGATGATCATATGAGCATTATGAGTCGTGCACATTTGGATTTTCTGAACTTTTTTAAATTGAAGTTTGAGATAAAACTATTGGAAAATTGGAAATGTAATAATAAGGTTATTAGTGAAAACTTGTGTATATTTAAATTTAAACTAGAAAAAATTTACGTGTAATCATGTTATACGTAATTTTTTTAATCCGCTTAGGCATGCCACAATTGGATTTACCAATAGTTTTTATTTTTTTATTTTATCCTGGTGATCCTGATCAGGATACTAACTAGCTTAAAGTTATTAAATTATTGTATTGTCATCGGTCTTTGATATGAGTGCAAAATTTCAAGTCAATCGGCCGTTTTTATAATTACGCGAATACTTCAAGTAATTACTATGACATACTATATAATTTAATGTAAGATAAAAAGTAAATTAGATATTACTACTATTAGTACTAAACGTATGTGACCGAAAACGCCCACGCGCTATTCTATATCCCCCACCAGGCCTGCGCTGTAGTCAACAAATCTAATTAGACCTCATGATGGTTTAAATGAATAAAGATCAGCTGCCGAGCTTAAATACATTAGGACGGAGTAAGTAGGTAGTTCATCCGAATGAATATATTTTTTTCAATTTGGATATTCTATTAAGTGAGATAAGAAAACCTCGGATTGCACGTCTGCATTATCATCAGATGTTTACAAACAGATAACTGCTTACGCTTATTTTGAGAACAATACGTCGAGAATTCACCGGAATAGTTAGGCATTAAAGCGGATTGGCATTCGTAGTCACAGGTCTGGGCTTTTTTAATCTTTCACATTATATAAAAAAGTTTGTATATTTTTATTAATTACTATGACATATTATTATATTAAAATAATGAATATTTTATAGATAAATATTTTTGTTTCCCTTAATGACAATGTTACAGAAAATTTAACGAATGTGACTATGGTTTTATATTTAATGTAATCGACCAATTATTTAATCTTTAATGTAATTGAAAAGTTTAAATGCTTCAATTTGAATCAAAAGTAAGGCTTATAAGCGTTGACAGGTTTAAGCAGTTAACTTCTAGTAATTGTTTACACTTCTCAGCAGATCGATTTCATACTATCTTAAATTAAATCTTAAAAAAAAATCTTTAAAAAAAAGGTTATTATAATATCAAGGAATACATGAATGAAAATAACCCCTGGGAATAAGGTGATCGCCACCATGCTGGTTCTATGAAAATTCATTTAAAATTGTATAAACAAAATTATTGTTAAGTGAAATTATGTTTAAAAAAAAAAAGTCCCGCTGGGTTTCTTGCTGGTTCTTCCCAGAACAGAGGTATTTTCCGAACCAGTGGTAAATAAAATAATGACTTTCAATAAGTATTATGTAATAATCCATATTGAATAAAAATCATTCTATTCTATTCTATTCTATTCAAAAAAGCACAATAATTAATTTATAATCGATACTTAGTAAAACTTAAAAACATTTTACTTCACTTTTCGATTAAAAATTGACTAGAAAACGCTAGCTGATTGAGCAGTCTCATAAAAGGTTTGAAACCGGTTTAAACGTACCACCCAACAACGAAGTCCTCCGCACTGAGTCACTTCTATTAGCGAATAGAGCGACTATCGCCTAATTTGAACATATTGATAAGTTAGTGTAAAAGCAATAACGTGACTCAAAAGTTTTTTTGTTCTATTTTTGTTGAGAAAGCTTGTATGTCGCTCAACGATTTAAGCAAGGAGCTTTTCAGTTTTCTACGCATCTCTTACTAAACATGAGAGCAGCCGTAAATGGTAAACACCTGCTATTTAGTCTCAATATTGTCAGAGTCTAAACAACTACACAATATTTCTTCTATCGTTTTCATTACTTTGCCTTTAAAACTTTATTTGAAAGATGAAAATCTAAGAATATTAATGGCGGATATATATTAGTAATAAGGGCCATTTTGTAAAAATTTTCTCTAAATGAAAACCACACTAGCGCACCAATTTTGATCAATGGAAGATGCTTTTGTGACCCGACTGATGGCAAACAATCCATCCAAAAGACATGACCCAAGTTTCACAAACTGGTGATGGGGAACATTACCAGATACACTTGGTATCAACTCTGTGCTCATCAACCCGCCTGTCCATTGTGGCAATCTTCCAAGTGCCTTAAGCATGCCAGCTGACGCATTGTTAAAAAGGCTTTTTTTGATTTTGAACACATTTTCATAGTTGCGTAAGTAGGTAATATAAATGTAAAAACTACTTATAACGGAAGCAGTAGCAGAATGTTTCTGAGAAAATTCCATTTCGTAGATTATGGTTACAAAAGGTAATGTAAGCAACAATACAAAAAAAAACATTAATTTACCTTTTACGAAAGAATTTTACACGAAATTACGGCAAAACGAATAGGTATGTGTGTCGTTTTAAAATACAGAAATAATCTATAAATCTTTAAAGATTACTCTGATATTTTATATTTATAGCTCATTTACAGAAGCGATATTTACGCTTTAAACCTTTTGAGACACTTTCACATTTCACAAGTAAAATAAACATATCAATAGTTATGTCTTTAACATCGTAGTAATTTCAGATTTTGCCTTATAATGTAAAATTTACCTTCAGCTTGCGAGATATTCAATAAACACATTGTCGCAGGTAGCAAAAAACGAGGGCTGTCCCGTCCCGTCAAAGTATATTTATCTATACAAATAAATAAAATTGAAGTGTCTGTTTGTAATGTTAAAATAAAAGTTTTTTACCAAATGCATATGAAAGTAAATATGGTACTAATAACAAAAAAAATGTTAAAATGATTGTGTCTGTCTGTGTGTTTGTTCCGGCTAATCTCCGAAACGACTAGACTGATTTTGACGGGACTTTCACTGGCAGATAGCTGATGTTACAAGGATTAACTTAGGATACTTTTATTTTAGAAAAATAATAAAAACCCATGAAATCGTAGTAAATTCCACGCGGGTGAAGCCGCGAGAGACAGCTAGTATAATTCAACTTACCTGTAAGTGTCCTTCGATCAAAATTATATTCGTTGACGCCTCCTCTGTTTTTTTTATACTATGTAGTCATGGTTTGACGGACCGAATCACATGAATTTTAACCTTCCATAGGAAAAAATAAGATTTTTTACTGGTATCCCAGCCTATATATATATATATATATATATATATATATATATATATATATATATATATATATATATATATATATATATATATATATATATATATATATGTAATAAAATATATATATATTAGACAGGACGGGAGCCTGTACATACTTACCTTAATAAATATACATTTTATTGTATTTTGAAAATTTTACAACCTTTTTGCCATTAAAATAATAATTATCTTGCGGTGCCACGACGTAATATTATATATTCGAGCGATGAGAAAGATCAGGATTCTGTTACGCACACCTATACCCAAGAAAATTATATATATATATACCGCCACAGAAGTCGATGACACACCTATTGTGCCATCAGCCATGTGTAAAAATAATTATCTTTTTTATGTTTTTTTCCCTTGTTAAGTTAAGCTTAGTTGAAATAACATTATTTATCTAAAAGGCAATAAACCTTCGAAACGAAAAATAAATCCATTAAATCCCATTTTATTCATATCAACAAATTATTATGACATTTAAATACAGTGGAACCTCGATAACTCGAACCTCGTTAAGCCGTAATCTTGGGTAAGACGAAAAAAATTGCCATTCCCTTCCGCTGAACCCCTAAATACTCGGTATCTCGAATTATTTAGTCTTTGTAACTGAAAAGTTATTTCCTGCGAGGTATTGTATTGATAGTACATATTTATACTATATAACTCGAGTTTTAGAAAACAGAAGTCGAAGTTAGTTTATTCTTGCTTGGAATTCCCCGAACTCATAGCAATAAAATCCAAAAGGAATGTTTGTTGCTTCTGTTGTATTGTGTGTACTTTGTACATGTGAAATGAATGAATGCATTCATCAAACTTTCTAAGTAACAAATCTGCGTACCTTAAAGTCTGTTAAGCTGGAATGGTAATTTGGGCAAAATCACTTAAATTTTTGCTAAATATTTAGTGCTCATTTAGTGCTAATTTAGTGCTGCAAATTTAAATTTCACGCCAAAATAGCTTGATCAAAAATGAGAAAACTGCTAGCTTTTAATTAAGCTAGCAGTATTCTACCTATTAAAACGATAACCGCTTATTACAGCACCAAATAGAAGCATCAATAATTTAGTGCTCATTTAGTGCTGCCGATGTACGCAAAAACAAATATTGGGAAAATATATTTTTTTTAATATCATAAATTCTGCTACTTTGACATGTTTAGCGGAGTATGTAATGAACAAATTGACATCCAAGTGGATTATCACCTAATGATGTGAGATAATAATTTAGTGCTTATTTAGTACTGCCGATATACGCAAAAACAAAACTTGGGAAACTATTTTTTTTTTAATATCATAAACTCTGCTACTTTGACATCATTAGTAGAGTATAATGAAAAAATTACATCAGAGTGGGCTATCACATAATAATATAAGATAATAAATTAGTGCTCATTTAGTGCTGTCGATATACGGAAAAGGATTTGGGAAATTATTATTTTTAAATACCGTTAACTGCTACTTTGACATCTTTAGCAGAGTATGTGATGATACATGGACATACAAGTGAGTTATCATCTAATGATGTACGATAATAATTTAGTGCTCATTGAGTGCTGCCGATATACGCAAAAACAAAACTTAGGAAAATATATTTTTTTTTATTTCCATAAACTCTGCTACTTTGACATCTTTAGCAGAGTATGTAATGAAAAAATTGACATCAGAGTGGGCTATCACATAATGATATAAGATAATAAATTAGTGCTCATTTAGTGCTGTCGATATACGAAAATCGATTTGGGAAATTATTATTTTTAAATACCGTAAACTGCTTCTTTGACATCTTTAACATAGTATGTAATGAACAAATTGACATCCAAGTGGATTATCACCTAATGATATGAGATAATCATTTAGTGCTCATTTAGTGCTGCCGATATACGCAAAAACAAAACTTGGGAAAATATATTTTTTTTAATATCATAAACTCTGCTACTTTGACATCTTTAGCAGAGTATGTAATGAAAAAATTGACATCAGAGTGGGCTATCACATAATGATACAAGATAAGAAATTAGTGTTCATTTAGTGCTGTCGATATACGGAAAAGGATTTGGGAAATTATTATTGTTAAATGCCGTTAACTGCTACTTTGACATCTTCAGCAGAGTATGTGATGATACATGGACATCCAAGTGAGTTATCATCTAATGATGTACGATAATAATTTAGTGCTCATTGAGTGCTGCCGATATACGCAAAAACAAAACTTAGGAAAATATATTTTTCTTTATTTCCATAAACTCTGCTACTTTGACATCTTTAGCAGAGTATGTAATGAAAAAATTGACATCAGAGTGGGCTATGACATAATGATATAAGATAATAAATTAGTGCTCATTTAGTGCTGTCGATATACGAAAAAGGATTTGGGAAATTTAGATGTCAATTTTTTCAGTACATACGCTGCTAAATATGCCAAGGTAGCAGTTTACGGTATTTAAAAAAAATTATATCTCAAATCCTTTTTCATATATCGACAGCACTAAACGAGCACTAATTTATTATCTTATATCATTAGGTGATAATTCACGTCGATGTCAATTTTTTCAGTACACACTCTGCTAAATATGCCAAGGTAGCAGTTTACGGTATGTAAATTAATAATTTCTCAAATCCTTTTTCGTAATTCGACAGCACTAAATGAGCACTAATTTATTATCTTATATAATTAGGTGATAGCCCACTCTGGTGTCAATTTTTTCATTACATACTGTGCTAAAGACGTCAAAGTAGCAGAATTTATGATATTAAAAAAATACATATTTTCCCAATATTTGATTTTTCGTATATCGGCAGCACTAAATGAGCACTAAATTATTATCTCATATCATTAGGTGATAATCCACTTGGATGTCAATTTTTTCTGTACATACTCTGCTAAAGATGTCAAAGTAACAGAATTTATGATATTAAAAAAATATATATTTTCCCAATATTTGTTTTTGCGTATGCAGCACTAAATGAGCACTAAATTATTGATGCTTCTATTTGGTGCTGTATTAAGCGGTTATCGTTTTTATAGGTAGAACACTGCTAGCTTAATTAAAAGCTAGCAGTTTTCTAATTTTTGCTCAATCTATTTTGGCGTGAAATTTAAATTTGCAGCACTAAATTAGCACTAAATGAGCACTAAATATTTAGCAAAATTTAAGTGATTTTGCTCAAATGACCATTCCAGCTTAACAGACCTCGTACCTTATGTTTATGTTTGAGAAAAAAATCTCGATATTCTTGTTAAGTCAAAAACTCATTAACACGAATGTTTTAACATTTCCCTTTAAATCAGCGTTATCTAGATTCCACTTATTAAAGAAAATTTTAAAGTAAGGTATATAAGTAAACATTTACATAAAACAATTAGATAAATTGTAAATTTATAACTTTTAAACAAAATTGGACAGTCGAAAAAATAAGGTCTGTTAAGCTGGAAGCACTAAATTATTGATGCTTCTATTTGGTGCTGTAATAAGCGATTATCGTTTTAATAGGTAGAACACTGCTAGCTTAATTAAAAGCTAGCAGTTTACTAATTTTTGATTAAGCTATTTTGGCGGGTAATTTAAATTGGCAGCACTAAATGAGCACTAAATATTTAGAAAAAATCAAGTGATTTTGCCCAAATGACCATTCCAGCTTAACAGACCTGAAAAAATATGTGTTAAAAATAATAGCATATAAACCATAGTATATAAATTTAATTAAAGTAATAGAGCCGTGGCAAATCGAAGATCTTGCTCTAAGTTTCACAGTACGCGAGCAAACTGGGTTCGATCCCCGTAGGAACCAATGAAATTGTTAATTTCAATTTTAAATGCCGATTTACCACGTGCTCGGCGGTGAAAGAAAACATCGTGAGAAAACCTCCATATCTGAGAAATAAGAAAAAAATATTTCGAAGACGTGAAGTTTGCCAACACGCATTGGGGCACCGCGGCGGACATTTTCTTACCCTAAAACCCTTTCAGAAATAAGAGAAAGCCTGTGCCCAGCATCGGGACGTATAGAGGCTGTAACTTTAAATCTTAAAGTAATAATGCTAATAAGTTAAAAACAGTAAAAGATAATTTTCCAACGTGTCCTCACTATACGATCAATGACGGCCGAGAACACGCCACCTACCACGTGACGGTTCCGCTGACTCACTGCCTGCATTCATTCAGCGATAAAAGCTTGTGTCAGCTGTCTTCCGTAACAGTACACTCCGATGGCTTCTACGCAGTTTTAGTTCTTATCAAATTCGTACATTTGCAAACAATATCATTTAAAACCCATATCAATTATTGCGTTTTCCGTGTATAATTATTACGATACTAATTACAAGCACATAATGGGAAAATTATGTATACAATTCGTTAGTTCCATACAAAGTACTAGCTACTGTAAGAAACTTTTTCATTATGTAAGAACATCTTGAACAATGTAAATGAACAAAAACGCGCGGATATTGATATATTATATCGTTAACCCAATTTTCTTAGATTTAATCCCTTTCATCCCAAGCTTGCTTTTTGTCTAATCTCCGACGTTTATCTCTGATATTATAATGATGAACTATAAAATGATACTTAAAATAAATGAAATTTAAAAAGTTTTACCACATATTTTTTTTCAAAGTCATATTCTTGCATTAGAATAGAATAGAATAGAATATAATGATTTTTATTCAATATGGATTATTACATAATACTTATTGAAAGTCATTATTTTATTTACCACTGGTTCGGAAAATACCTGTCCTGGGAAGAACCAGCAAGAAACCCAGCGGGACATTATCACCCGGATTTCAAAATTTCAAGTTTCTGGCTCATCGGGAGTTTGTTTAAAATCAATTACTAAATTCCACCCGGAACGACAGACAAACAAGAAAGTAACTTAATAAAAATATGGTAATATTTTTTTACCCATTTTACATATCAATGCCTTCGAAAAAATTGTATTTTTGTAACTTGGCATGTTTTAGCAGGAAATACGATAATAGCATTAAAAGACATTATTTATTATCATAATAACAGGAACAATGAGCGCACTATTTATTGATAACATGTCGAAATAGCATTTTATCTTCTTTAATATATTTTCCTGTACATAATAAACATTTTTATCTTGAATTTCATATGATGCGTCAAATATTTTAGATGTCTTGGAAAATTCCTATCGATATTATATTTGTAATATACATAAGTACGAAAGGATCCATAAATAAATTAAATTTAAAATACAATAAGACTGTTATTACTTAACAATTTTTAAAGATTTAATAAAGAACGAAAAAACCAGATAACGGATTAATCAGTAAACAAATTGAAACTAGGTATTTCTACTATAGTGTTTTCAATAAAACCCAGAAACAAATGGAATCTCCAATTATTACGATTCATAGATAAGCAATTTGTTGTTCATTAACATCACATCATGACTTATTTTTTTAAGATTTTATTACCTTTTATCAATAAGTTCAAGGCTGGCCGACATCTTTCGCTATAAATGCGTAATTGATATTTAACGCATTATTGCACAACGTATATTCGTTAAGTAGTATTTATATGTGACGGAATTTTATGACTATAACGTTCTCTTTAATAATTTTAGGCACACAGATAATGTTTTTATAACTTTTTTATTATCTAAAAGTTTATTTGTATAGAAATCGTTTTGTGACAGAGTTTAAATGAATACTACTAAAATACGTTCTTATTAAAAAAAATGTCTTGCCACGTAGTTCTGGCTACTTATGTACTTATATAGCTGAGTCAACGAGTATAACCACAGAATAAATAATAGTAGTTACGATAGAACTGCGAAAAGTCCGTCAAAATCATGACATGTTTTTTAAAGGTTAGTCACGGGGTCAACGTATGCCTACATTAGTAAGAGCTTACTACTAAGCTTTAAATAACTAATAAGGTGACTAATGCAAATAAGTCATAGTTTTAATTTAATTAAATGTTGATTTGTTTGTTGTAAGAGAATCCATCACACGTTCCGTTGTTCCTTAAAAGGTATCATTAGAGGCGGTTATTGAAAAGGTTAAAAAGGCGACATGGCATCTTCTTTCAAATATTCTATATCGTATATAATTTGCGAGATGTAATATACTTAAACCGGAAAAAGGTAGCGTTCTGGTAGTGTGCAAAACCTTTATTATAATGTCTACTATGTCAAGTGGACTATCACAGGCTGTTAAAATAAGATATGTGTATACTAATATTATATACGCTAAAGTAAATGAAGATAATAAACAGACATATATGGAGTCACGCTTATACGCTTCAAAGGGATTCTCAGATTCCAAACTGCATAGAGCTACGCGGGCCTGGTTTAGCTAAATCATATAGGATGCAAAATTTTGAAACTAGTTGATCCACGGGTTAGAATTCGGCAAGGACCAAAATCCGTGACAAACGCGCACCACCCGTGAAATGAATAACTTATTATTGGATATTATATTTAAAAAAATAAATGCCGTGGCATCTCGGAATCTAAGAGCTCGCTGTAAATGTCACAGTACACGAATGTAACTATCGAAACTAATGAAATTATTATCAGCAATTTTAAGTACTGATTTCCCCTTACTCAGCAATGAAGGAATATGGTGTACAGCAAAATAGATTTAGTAAAATCAAGGATATTGTTTTCATTGTACTTTTTTACATCGGTTAAAATACCTTCAACGAAACGAAGATCTGATGCAATATAAACTTCTTTTATAGGTAATAATAAATATCGAATCAGTTATCGTAGTATTATCTACCTCATAATACCCAAATACAGCACGCATTTGTTCACCTTTATTTTAAAATCAGTACAGTCATAACAATGGCACTTGGAAAAAATTGTAAACGCTTTGATCGCACAACGTGACGTCAAGCCGTTGATGTTAGGAAATTTAATTTAACTTGTTATGTTCGCTAAGGGACGCCTAACGCTATTAGTTAAGTGAGGTGACACTGCTTCATGTACCTTGCATCGCCTTTTAAAATTAACAATTATCCATATACATAATTTAGGAAAAATATAGAAAAAGCAGTTCCACGGTTTTTTTTTTTAAATTAAATTAGTTACTACAAACAGCATTCAGGTTACGATCTGGACATAGGGTGGGTGCCCCAGTCTCACATCAGGAACCAGTAGTATACCATTTCAATCTTCAAACCTAAATATTAACCTTCTTTTGAATATCTGACCATTTTTTACGTTGGATAGCCTTGCCACATGAGTAAATAAACGGAACAGAGATAAAGCTTCATACAAGCGCGCGAATCGGTTGCACTACTACAAGCACGCAGGGCATGTGTGCGTGACCACTGGCCGCTTGTCGCGTATGCGGCGAGACTGGAAAAAACCGGTTCACTGGCACAGCCAGTGGACAACAATATCAGGGTCAGTGCGACGCACGTTGTTTGTTTTGTTAGTTACAAGTTTGAATATTTTAATGTAAAAACGTGGTATTATTAACAATGGTTGTTTACTGTACTGTGAATAATACTAGAAAAAATAAAAATACATCATATTTTTTAAATTATAAACTATCCCAAGGAGTACAATCCTCAAAATCCTCGTACCGGTAGGCGAGGTGTAGGGCGACCCCCCACTAGATGGAGTGACGACCTGGTAAGACATGCAGGAAGTCGATGGATGCAGGTGGCTCAGGACCGTGCTTTGTGGCATTTATTGGGGGAGGCCTATGTTCAGCAGTGTACTTATGAAAGGCTGTAATGATGATGAATGATGAAGGAGTACAATAGGTAAGTAAATATTTGATTATTACTTTTTCAAGTAAGTACCTCTATTTTATTGTATGATCCTTTTTAATAAGAAGACGGAACTACACGGTGTGTTTTTACCTTTTTATTGTTATTACAAGCTTGTACTAAACATTTGTAGGTATGTGGGTGGGTTGGTATGTAGTAGGTATGTGTGTTAAGTTCACATATTACAAGATTTAAACCACTTCCCGATGTCCGATTTAGTTGAAATTTTGTATACCGTAACTCAATGCAATAATATGATAGATATAACCTGATGCTGCAGCCAGGATTGTCTCTTCACTACGGAACTCATCAACGGGTAGTAGCAGGGTCACGAAATTTTGTATGTTAGTCTAATTTTGAAAGTTTAACCCGATTTTTTCGTGAACTGCTGCTGAAACCAGAATTGTCTCCTTATGAGGGAACTCCTCAACCGGGAACTCCTTGTCAATGTTGGCAACGAAATACTTAAAAGTTAAGTTAAGTAAAAAAAAAACGAATGCTTTTAGCATTCTTTTCTTCACTGGTTCACTACTGGCACATTGTCTGGTCTATTACTGGTACAATCTGGCACCTTAGGCACATTGCGAGATGCCAAATTCATTTTTAAATAAAAATAAGCTTTATAGCTATTAAGAAAATCGGAATAAACTACATGATTATATGGTAGTTAGATAGTAGAGTAGATTCTTGCTATAATTGAGTCATATCATCCAAATTTGTTGCAAAATGTCGCTTAATTGGTTTGATATTGGTGCACCCACCCTACTCCAATTGTCTCATATTCTTATTGTGGAGATAAGCCCGAGGACGTTTAACATTTGTTTCTTGAACCGGAATACCAGAGAAAAACAAAAATTAATAACAAGTATTAAATATTAATATTATAGGTATGGGAATTTTAATAGTAGATAAGATGGTTTACAATTTCGTGTTTTATTTTTTAGTAGTTTCTTTTTTTATAGTATAAGAGTGACAAACGAGCACACAGTCCACTTGATGGTAAGTGGTTGCTGTGACCCATAGACATCGACATCCATCTTCGATTACGAATCAAAATGCAGATGCGTTGTCACCCGTTAGGACTAAGATTGAATGCTTCGTTTCCAGTAAAAAGACTCTCCGGTTCTCTACACTCACCACACGAAACACAGCAGCGTTAGGCTGCTATTTTACGCTGGTATTTTGTGAGAGCGTGGTCCTTCCCCGGTCGAGCCGACTCATTCGTACTACAACTATATTACAAATATAGCTACAGCATGGCTCTACCACATAAAGTGTATTGTATTACAATTAGTTTCCATCTTAAAGTGCCTGGCATCATCATAAGTATGATTAGAAGACCCTAAAAATTATGAATAAAAATATAAATTACTATCACTTCTTAATATAGGTTGCTTAAGAACTTTTTATCAACATCCAAATACATATATGGAAAGTTCAAAGTTCATCTGCCTTTTTTACAGAATCATGGTGCGGCGTAGTTACGTCCACCTACTTAGTTAAATATTTTTTACATGTAAAAAAAGTATCATCATATAATGACATCCTTCCTACGACGTAAGAGGCCCCGCACTGGACTTGACTTTTGGAAGTCGAGAAGAACAGTTGACATCTGGAATACTAAATTACTTAAATCGTCTAAAGTTTAAAAAATATTCTGCTGAAGATCAAACATTAATAATAAATTCTTATTTGGGTGCAGTACCCTATGTGTTTAAAGCTTGTTTTACAACTAATATTTGCACAAAAGTCCAACGATCTAATGACCTTCGACGCTCTTTGATATCGCAGGTGTAAACTTTTCAGAGTATTGACATTAATATATCTAAGTAATTAAAATAATTAATAATTTTTTTGTATAAACTTTAATCAAAATTGTTTTGTTCTTAAGACAGATACAATTTAGCAATGAACTTTTAATTATAGTGAATCCACACATAATGTATATTGTAGGCAGATAATTAAATTTATAAAATGTACATAAAATCTTCAAATATGAACAATCATCATAAGAGACATTACCGTACGTAACTTATAGCAAAGAATACCTACCTATACATATTACATAGTATATACACTGCTACTAACAATCTGTATTACAAACTCATAATTATAATATAATGATGCGAAAATAACGAAGGAAAACTCAGACTCAAATGTCTAAATCAGAACTAAATAATCCTGTAATTATTACTAGTAAAATATCTTGCGCCTCATATTTCTGACGAAGGGTATAAATAACGTGACAATTTATTTTCTTCCTCAGAACAGGACACCCTTAAATTATTATGTTTTAACAATAAAACGTGTTTATGGACGTTTAATGATCATAATAGAAAACGAGAAACAAACTCGTGTAGTCTGTTAGGATAGCTTTTAATATTTTGTTAAAAGAGCAAATTTGTTTTAATATATCATACATGTGAATGTGTTGGAAGTGTTGGCATTCACTTGTCCATGTTACCTTTTATTATTATGAAATTGGTTTTGAGCACTGTGATTCCTAATGGTATTCTTTCAGTAGACCATATTTTATTCATATGTAAAAATATGTCTTCGACTGGAGCTTTTCTTTCAGGCAGACGTAAAATGTAACTCGATTAATATGCAAAAAGCCGTATACTTGAGATTATTAGTTTCGAAGTTTGAATACTTCCACCCAACCCAATCAAGTCACGCTGGCCAAACTTTTACGCGCAGTGCGGACCCATAATGATAGACCAGACATCAGACCGGGCTTGCATCCTACTAAGCGTTTCTTTGTCAAAGCGAAATATTTTTACGTATTTTAGGGACAGCAGGAGACATTGCTTAATGATGGTACTATAACGCTCAAAGCAAGACATTTCGTTACGTTAGACATAACGCTAAATTTATCAAAAAATATGTAAGTAGAATTTTCAATTAGCATACGCCTGGCCTAACGACCAATGTTGCGCACCGACGTACCAGATGTCAGATTGCCCAGACATGTGGCTACTAATCTATACAAATAAATAAAATTAAAGTGTCTGTTTGTAATGTCAAAATTACAGTTTTTTACTAAATGCATATGAAAGTAAATACGGTACTTATAACCAAAATACAATTTTTAAAGTTTTTGTCTGTCTGTCTGTTTGTTCCGGCTAATCACCGAAACGGCTGGACCGATTTTGACGGGACTTTCACTGGCAGATAGCAGATTTCATAAGGAGTAACTTAGGCTACTTTTATTTTAGAAAAAGAATTAGGGTTCCGCGCAAAAACATAAAAATCCTAACACGCGAGCGAAGTCGCGGGGAACAGCTAGTAATAGTAAATATTACAATCTACAGCTTTTGGTCGGTATGTATATTATTATACTACACTCACTACTTAAATTGCATACTATTATCATTATCACTATCATTAACCTTTAAGTACCGACGTGCATTTTTTGTAACTTTAGTACCGACGTGAGGCCTGAGAGGCCGCGTATACTATGTAGTGTTTTTAAAGAAAGTGATGATTTCAATATCCGTCTTTGCATTATGATGAAAAGTAAAGGGTTTTAAGTAAAAATAAGTATAAAGAGGAATTCAACTTTATTAAATTTTTAAATATAAGACTACAATAATATTTGGTTTGAATTTTGGGGAAAAATCCGACTATTAGATATAAAAAATCAAAACACGAAGAATAATCTTCTCAGAATAACAAAAAATAGTATTTCTTACTTATTACTTATATAACTTTTATAAAAAAAAAAAGTAGAAACATAAACCTTCTGAAAAAAAAAATTACCACAGTCCAACTACACCTTAAAATCTAAGCTCAGGCAAGGCACACTTGTTTCGCGCAATGTAAAGAAACGTGTTTTTTGCACGAATAGCATCTATATATCGATTTTCCATTCAGTTTAGGTTGACATGAGAGACAAGTCTTTCGTGTCTTGACTTGCTCAGCTTCATCTTCAGATGTCTCTGGCTTATCAGAACCAAGTACTTTTGCCAAACTCATCCTTAGTTCACGGGGTTCAGATCTCTTTGATTGCTGTAAATCTATCGCAGAACTATTTCTTTTACAACTTGAAGTCTCTAGTATATTTATAATTCACAATATCTGTCAAAATAACAGTTTACCTTAACAAAAAATAAAACAAAACAGTTACGTAAGTACCGACGTGCGGCCTGAGAGGCCGCGTCGAAATTTTAAATCGTAATTACTCAACAAATACGCGTGCGACGTCACCACTTCCTGCTCCGACGTTAACGTGAGCACTGTCCTTGCAGCTACTTAAAGCGGGGATCGGTATTACTCGGGGAAAGGGGTAAACTAGCAAGTCAAGTGCCTGCCGGGGCCTCACAGACCGCACGTCGGTACTTAAAGGTTAACTACCTAATATGAATGTATATCATTATCATAAGTCATAATATGAATATAAGAATATTTGTTGTGAATGCTATTAAATCGGTAAAACCAATTACATTAATTAAATACTATTTATAAAGCGTACACGTTATTGTGTGGTTTTCTTACTTGCGAAGTAACATTAATAATTACGATAATAAATTCTATACATATTATTATATTTTAAATCAGAAAAAAATAAAAAATATGACTTATGGAATATACATTCGGCGTTTCCGGGAGCGTGAGAGAAAAATTTTGGTACTCAGAACGGGCGCAACATCGAAGGGCCGCCTACCCATTGATTAATGTTCCTTACGTAAATCCCGAGGTTGCGCAACATTTACTTACTAAATAAATAAATAAAAGAGTATTCACTTGACACACGTCTGCTTTTTTATACGTAAGAAAACAATAAAAATTAAAAACAATTCCTTTTTTCCGCTTAAAAAAATGTTAACTTTACGAGTATCTTTATATAATATACAACACATACATAGCATTATATACACATACACATACATACGCCTGAAATCGCCAAGAGGATAGACAGAATCCAAAAGCAGCGAGCTACTCTACTCTGACCACGTTTAGTCAAAAATATCACTTTAGATGGAAAATTGTTGTAGAAGAACAATCAGAAATCCGATATCCCATTAGTCGTCTTTAACGACATGCTAAGCATTCCTCTTTGTTATAAGCCCCAGATAAAGATGGGACCTATAAGTCCCAGACCAACATGGAACAAAAATAGAGTATCGTTGTCTACATAATATTACACTAATGGAAAGACGATTTAAGTGTAAAACGTACGATAGCCTTAAGCCATATGTGATAGCCACTAAGCGTAATTAGAGCAAATTTTCCCACCGCCGATAAGTCTAGCGCCTAGAATGACACTAAAGGCTGAAGATCATTCTTATATGGAAAAATGCAGTTATCTTTCAAATCTGAATAACTATGTTTTTCTGGGTGCGATCATTTCTGAACAATACTCTTCAACTATAATAGGCTTGGCGGTCGCAGTGCTAAAGAATGCACTACAGGTTAGACACGGCCATCCCACCACCTATCAGAGACTACGAAATACCTCTCCCTCTCGTTGCCTAGTCGACCAAGACACTTATTGACTGATTGATACGACAGCTATACATACAATGGCCACCTTGTCCGATGTCAGTACCGCATACATCTTTTTATTCGTCGACATTATTCAGTACGGCGTGTGTACTTTTTTCTTGTATACAACTATAGTCAAATGAAGGCTGTAGTTTTTTTATGTATACAGGCATCCATACATATTCTGACAAGTCTGTAATGGTTAATATACGCTCAACGTCTTGACGATTTGTCGAGCTTATGGTATTTTGCCTATGGAACGCGATAGGTTGGTATAAGTTATCTGGCGAATTTGATTTATTACACAATATTTTTTATGAAGTGTTAGCATTATTTCATGCAAACGAATACAAATTGCAAATTTACACTGACAATATTTTACAAAAAATAACCTTATAGGATACACATTATATACATTTTGTATTTCTATATATCAAGTATCTTTTATATATTAAAAATCCTGTGTGAAATAGGAATCGCTATCTCTGTCTAACAAAACAGTAGTAACTGTAATAAAAGAGTAAATAAAATCAGATACAAATGCTGAAAGAATACTTTAACTCTAGGTCGCATCGTTCGTCCTTATTATAACGAGACATCCACAGGGAAATCGAAACGCTAGCTCTCATCCTTCGCTTTACCATAGAAAGAGCTGTCCCAAGTGGAATAAATAAAATTTAAATGATGTTTATAATAGAAAAATTACAACGAATTTTATTATTTTCTTTTTGTCAACTTTATCATAACAGCTGCAGATGGTTAGGAAATGAACAAATGAGTGTTAGAAAGCCGGACAGTGATGATTTCATGAGCTACGACATTTTATAAAAATGGCATTACATTACAGGTTATAATATAACCAATAATTGGCTTGATGAATTAGCAGCATACAGATAATTAAACGATAAATATGAAAAACAACACATTTTAAGCTATTTGTAAAATCACATCAAAATTTTTTTTGAGCTTAAACGAAAAAAAAAAATAAAAAAAGATAAATAGGTACAATTAAATATTTTTGTCAATCGCTACGAGTTATAGTTTCGAGGCTGTAACAAATTGTAGCTGTATACCTATTAAAGTAGATTGCTATTACAAACGTAAACTAATGTAAATATACATTAGTCGACTCACATTGATAACAATAAATTGACCTAGCCCCCGTCACTATCAAAACATCAAGAGTGACGTGTACCAATGAACCTGACGGTGTTCAATGATAGTATTATTTAGGCAATAACAATAAATTTATATAGATATTGGAATGAAAAAAAATATATTTAAGCCTTGCCAAGGTAAATCAAATATTTTACTAGCTAAGCTACAAAAAGTAAATTTAATTTTAGAATTGCTTATAATTATTATGATTTCTGCATTTGCTTGTACAAGCTCTAATGTTGCATCTACCTTTGCATGACATAAGAAACCCTTAAACGTAAACCCTTAATGGCAGCTAAGAACGATTTTATGTAACGCTCGTATTCTGTTCAAGGCCTACAAGTTAAACTAGAGTTATAGCGGACTAAAAACGGTCACGGTTTTATTTTTTATGTTGCTACAACGATAACGTAGCTTAGGATGGTCTTTGTTTTAAAGAGATTGTATACACCATTTAGTAGTATTCAACAATGATACAAATTTGAAGGCTCCGTGGCGTAGTGGCTTAGCAATGAGTTGCAATACTTGGGGCCGCGGGTTCGAATACCGCACGGAACAAGTATTTGTATGGCCTAAAAATAATTGTTCCGGGTCTGGATGTTTGTCCTTGTGCAATATATGTTTGTAAACTGCCTCCACGATACAGGAAAAAATCCTATTGTGGGGGTAACTTTAAAAAAAAAATCATATCGTATAAATACGACAAAAATAATGACATTAATTGCTGATTTTAAAAATTCACGTTGGTCGTGTGGCCGACAAGTTTGACTTAATATGTACTTGAAAACCACCTTTAGCGTTGCAAGTAAACAAAGTTCTAGAGATCACTTAGAGCTTTTGTTATTTTTTGTTCCACTCAAAAGGGTTAAATAATTAAATTTTTAAAAGGTAAAAATCGTCTTTAACCCTTTCCCTGTCCCATGAATCATATATGAACATTTCGATTGTTTAACTATTGTGTCTATTTCGCGAACATTGAAACTGTTAAGGCTTCTTTTATTTTATTTATTAGCTCTGTATGGCAAAAAAAATAATGTTCTTGTTTTTCTGTTCTATTTAAAACTCCGGCAGCCAAGTGTGGAGGAGGCCATTTTCTATCGGTAGTCTGTTAGCATGAACACTTGTAGAATTATAATAATGGCTACACAGATGATGCATTCTAACACTATTATTCAACATTTTATAATGTCGCCGTGGACATTCCAAGTCGTCCAAGAGGGCATCATTATATTAATATGCTCGCCAGCACGAATCAGGTCTCAGACCGATGACGGGAACTCCGCATCGTATTAGCAGTGTGATATCATTGCTCAGCAACCCTCATGCCCAACCTGTTTACTAAGAAATCTAAAACAAGGTTACCTATATCCGACAGTGGGCTTATTAAAAAAATTGATGTAGAAAGGAAATAACAAACGTTTCAAATGTCAGTAAATTTTTATTCTTTATATATTAAAACACATATTCATCAGTTTAACTCAATTTTAGCTGTATAATACCGCCCGTTTGCGTCGTAAGAGGTTACAGAGTGAAACTGAAACAGGAGCATTATCTTCTTGATAACAAAATAAATCAAAATAATAAAAACGCGGTTGCCAGTCGCCTGTTAAGAGGCAACTTGAAAGGGAGGCCTGAGTTCAGCAGTGGACTTTTGTTGAACTGTTATGATGATGATGACGATGATTCATTGATTTATCTAAGTTATCTCTTTAAAACAACGTTTATAATCATCGATATTTACATCGATATCAATCTAATAGGTAAAATATTCGACACATTTCCCGATGACGTCACCGGTCTCAGTTATATAACATTTCTTTGAATTGCCTGCCTAGGGACGGAGGCGTAGGCATGGACTTGCATAAAAATTACTGGCAGTAAATGACATTTGTATCCGGTAAGCTGGGCAGGTAAATCCTGAATGAATATAAATCGAAATATTTTGTATTCGACGGCGCGGCATCGTACTATCTTTATATATTATTTTGAATGAAATTTATAGAATAATAATATTAATAATATTATAGAATACTATTAGTAGCTGGTTACATTATAAATAGGTTACATTACCCTATGTACAATGTATAATATATGTATAAGAAAATAAAATATATTCATTTTGAATTCCACCAAAAATTCAATATCGCAACTTTTTTATGTTAAAAAAGCCGGCAATATCTGTTTCGTTATCAAGCATTAATTTACATCACTCAATATTAAAAACGTGTTTTCATGCGGTCACATATTCAAATTCATCAGCAAAATTATTTTTAAAATATACTTAACATTTTAATGATCTGTTATGTAAAAAAACAGTTATACTACAATTTGTGTCACCAATTGGCATACCTACTGCTCGCAAAGAAATGGACTTTGATAAGCATTTTATTTCATTCTAAAAATATATTTTAAAACAAAATATGATGATGATTAATGTTTACTACAACCACTAACATCGGTGGGGTCACTACAAACTATCCAGTCTAAGCGACCGCGATACTATCTATATTCTATATATTATGCTGTATAGTATTGTCCTTCTCCAATCTATACAAATAAATAGAATTGAAGTGTCTGTTCGTAATGTTAAAATAACAGCTTTTTACTAAATGCATATGAAAGTATAAATGGTACTAATAACAAAAAATTATTTTAAAATGTTTTGTCTGTACGTCTGTCTCTTCGTTCCGGCTTATCTCCGCAGCGGCTGGACCGATTTTAACGGGACTTTCACTGGCAGATAGCTGATGTTATAAAGTAACTTAGGATAGTTTTATTTTAGAAAAATAATTAAGGTTCCGCGTTAAAAAATTAAAACCTATGAAATAGTAGTAAATGCCATGCGGGCGAAGTCGCGGGGGACAGCTAGTCTCAACATAATATGGCCCTTAAAGCAGGGCTTGCATGGCCGAAAAATTACGGGTTATAATGGTTACAGGTATGACGTCATATCTTTTGATTGCGATATCTTAAAAAAAACGATACACAAAGTTTTTCAGTAATGAAAAATAACGGAAGCGTTTTTTGCTACCTAATTAACAACTTATAAGTTTTTTTCTTCTTGTGGTTCAAAATGACCTTAGTTTTCAATGTTTCTTAGAATTACTTAATTGTCACTGTCAAAACAACAAATTCTTTTGGTTACACACAAATATTTTTGGTTACCAATATAATTTTGGTTATGTAAAGGTTATACTAAGGTATAACGATACCCCTAAAATAGCGTTACTGGTACTTCCTACCTTTATTTAAAAAATAGCGATATCTATATTTTATACCAGTAACGTAACCTCACACCTTAACCGCAATCAATTACCCTGAAGCCTTTGTAAAGGTCAAGCAAATTTCAAAATTATTCTAAATGTTCTAAAATATAAATCAAATTCGTATAATATTTTAATACTTGTTGAATTAATTTTCCCCAGCACTCCCACATTGCTTCGACTAGAAAGATTCTAACGGCGATAATGAGGTTACCATTTTTAAACCTTAAAACTAAGAACATTTGTTCCGCTGAAACATGAACACAAATCATCAGACGAGAAGTATTACTTGTCGTAAAGAAAATGTCCTTTATGATTACAACTCAAGTATCTCAATAGAAAGGTAAATGGGTCAAATTTTCAACAAAAGAGCTCGAAACGTTCCTCGTATAATTTATTCTGACAGAACAAGAATTTTAGTACAAATTTGACAAAAGTTATGAATAATACTATGATTATTCATTGATGTAATATCCTTCAGACCGAAATTCGTTCTCGGCGATCAATCGTTAACGGAGATTAGCCACTTGTGCAAGACAGGATTATATAGGGTACGTGTGTGTGTGCAAACACAGGTGTACTTTATTCCCACACTTTCATAGATCCAATGAACGTCAATCCGACACGACCGGAGAGAGATCAGGTGCAGGACCAATAGCTCTATATTCTGTATGCTATCCGAGGCACGAGCGTTAAACACCGCCAACTTGCTACGAAAAATTTCTTGACAGAAATATCGATTAACTGATTTTGCTTCGACCCGGAATGATCCCGAATAGATCAGCAGTCGCGCTTACAATGAATAGTTATCGACTAGGCAGTCATTGTTATCAAGGTATGAAAAACAGTACAATGTTTTATTTTCATTAAAAAATCCATGGAATATTGTGTTATTTTTTAAACAATTATAATTTACGAAAGGGTGGCTGAAAAATTTAAAGTTCGATGAGATTCCCACAGTTATCAGCCCATAAACAGGCCCATCATGTTAAGGCCTCTGCTATAGGAGAGATAACGTACCGTTATCACTACGCACGGTTCGGACTGACAATCGCAGGACAAGACGTCTCCCAACTCCTTTTTTGACGGCTCCGTGGCGCAGTGGCTTAGCAATGAGTTGTTGCGCTGGGGGCCGCGGGTTCGAATTCCGCACGGAACAAGTATTTGTATGGGCTACAAATAATTATTCCGGGTCTGGATGTTTGTCCTCGCGCAATTTATGTTTGTAAACTGCCTCCACGATACAGGAGATAATCCTAGTGTGGGGGTAACATTTTTTTAAAGAAAAATAAAGAAAACTCCGACGCTACTTTACTTACCTCGCTGATTTGTTTATATTGCCTGAGTACCTAAGTAGCCTTCACAACATCTACGGAATGGGATAGGCGATAGATTATTTTATGAATAAGCGGTATAACCAACTGGTACAATCCCATTTAAAATACCTACATAGATTGGTTCGGAGGTATCACCAAACTTGCTTTACCTCTGATTGATTAACTCTAATTACCAATACTGTTCATGTATATGGGCGACAATGGTGAATGTTTTACAAGTCGAATACTCGGGCCTAAATAACAACGGCGGAAAAAAATGAAACATCCCTTAAATATCTCCAAACAGCAGTAAGAATGAATGAGTGTATAAGCCTAAGACTGATAACATCTCTTTTGAAAATAATTTACTATCATCATATATTGATGCTGATGTCATCTAGGCCGAATTCAACTACGGAATAGATTTACAAATACTTTTTTTTAATAGAATAAGGGTGACAATCGGGCACACAGTCCACCTGATGGCAAGCGGATGCTGTGGTCCATAGACATCTACATTTATCCTTGACTAGCTGATACCTGCGACTTCGTCCGTGTTGCTTAATATATCAAGAAAACACACATCACTGAACACGTAGTGCTTATAAAAATCTTTGTTTCTTAAAACTTTAATAACTTTATATTAAAAGAAGATATCGCAATTTTTTTTAGATAAGGGCAAAGTGTCTAAGAAATAAAACTTAAATGTATGATGAAATCTGTCCAGTAGTTTTTCCTTGATTCGCGCACATCTGCAAACTTGTATCATTTTATTTATAATATATAGATTAAGAATCAAAATGCAGATGTGTAACCCCTGAGGAAAACGATGAAACGCCTCGTTTCCATTAAAAAAGGGGTCTCCGATTCTCTACACTCACCATACGAAACAGCAGCATTAAACTGCTATTTACGCTGGTATTCTGTGAGAGCGTGGTCCTACCCCTGTCGAGACGACCCATTCGTGATACAACAATAATATAGCCGCAGTGTGGCTCTACCACGTATAAATACTATCGGAGGTAGTAGTTGATTAATAAAAAAGAACTTGAAAAATGTGATTTCCTATTTTCTTAGTATAAGTCTAAGTATACAGAAGTTTCGTTTCAATAAACTGCGCAGGTAATAAGATTTTAAATATATTTTAGAAAAAATAAATAATTATTATAAAATACCGTGCGGTGGGTATAAGAGAATTCATTACCCCATTTCATTCCGCATAAAAATCTTTGGCATCGGAAAAATGGCGGTAAGCAATCTCGTTTACGCAAAACTCGTTTACGTAAAAATACTCTTAAAAAATAGAATGAGGCGTTATTTTGTGGAAATCAAATATATTATTAGATGTTACAAATAAATTTGTCACGATATACGTAATAAAATAAAACTGCGTCTTACCTAGTTTTAAGATTAGCTCCCGCCCTCCCTCAAATGCGTGTACTATCCCTGTCACCAGAAATGACATACCATCGAACATATGTTTCGTTTCTAAACGGGGCACTCTCAGGTGAACTAGACCGCTAAGAGAAGAAGCGGTGCGCCACCGCAGTCTATTTCAACTGAGGGTGCCTTCGAAATACGTGTCCAGTGGTGTGTTCCTCGTAGCTAATTAATTTTTAACATCTTTAATAAAATACTCTTGACATTTTGGCGACGGGCAGTGTCAAAGGAGAGACATCTAGTACTACAATCGTCAAGCCAAGCGTGACAATTAATGCAAATACTATTTACAACTGGAGAGGCCCATGTACAGCAGTGGGATTTTATGGGCTGATGGAGAAGTAGAAAAAGAAATAATAAGCACATTGGAAAAATAATTGTCAGAGTACTGTTTTTCGTTATCATATATTATATATTATTAGTTATATTAGTTATAGGTATATCTAAAATTGTAAATTTTACCCTTTACCTATTTCTACTAACAAGCAGCTCTGTCTACTCTTTATGTTCTAGTTTTAAGGACATGGAGAGCTAGTATAAACATGCTGTGAGGCAATGCTAAGAGATGATAATGCATCGTTAGAATTTTGCTTGAAAATGGTTGGCAGGTGTCTATGGGATGCAGCCACTTACCATTAAGTGGATTTATTGTAATACTAGCTGTTCCCCGCGACTTCGCCCGCGTGCAATTTAGGGTTTTAATTTTTTTGCAAGGAACCCTCATTATTTTTCTAAAATGAAAGTAGTCTAAGTTACTCCTTATGACATCAGCTATATGCCAGTGAAGTCCCGTCAAAATCGGTCCAGCCGCTTCGGAGATTAGCCGGAACAAACAGATAGACAAAAATTTTAAAAGTGTATTTTGTTATAAGTACCGTTTATACCTTCATATGTATTTAGTAAAATGGTGTAATTTTGACATTACAAACAGATACTTCAATTTTATTTATTTGTATAGATATTGTAGCAAAAAGGTCGTAACTGTAGTCTATATAATTATAATCTCTATAAGTCCACTGGCCTTCTCCAAGGAACAGTTGGTCCTGAGCCACACACATCCATTGACTTCCTGCATGTCTTATCACGTTGTCACTACATCGAGTGGGGAGCAACCCTACACTTCACTTATATTCTATTTATATGCAATATATTTATTTTCAATTAAATTTAAATATAAAGGTGTTAAAGATAACTGCCTGCTAGTGAATTGGTGGTGATTTTTGTTCAATTGTCTTTTTTACCTACACATATTACACTCTAAAAGTATCTATTCTTAATGCCGGAGTCATACTCCAGTAGAGAGATAAGGAGCAGAATCACCAAAGCAAGGCTATTATTATGGCACTAACCAACTGCTACTAATATGGTTAGTATTGGCAAAAAAGTTTCAAGCTATTTGTGTCATAGGAACGCCACAAAGCACGGTCCTAAGCCACCCTCATCCATCAACTTTCATCTTCTTCCATCCCTTGGGGGTGGCCGATGATCAGCAGTGGACTTGTGAAGTGGTAGTAATCCTAGGAGTCCATCTGGGTAAGTATCACACCAATTGTGAATTTAAACCATTCTTGAATCAACTTAATCACACAAAATTCCATCAAAAATGGTCCAGTAGTTTAGAAGGAGTTCAGTCACACACAAACGGACAGAAGAATTATATTATGTATAAAGTACTTTTGAAGATATTTCATATTAGGTAGTTAATACTTGTAATACTAGAAACAATTATTAGAAATATTGGAGCAAGCTTCTATAGATATGGGAACTTGGTTGCACACTATTTATGCATCAATCAGTATCTAATTGTAGCATGTCACAATAGTGACAATTATTTTTCCATTAAAAAGAAAACATTACTAATTTAATAGTCTTAAATTGCACATGAACAAACATGCTCAGAACAATTATTTTAAGGCTATACAAATGCTGGTTTCTCATGAACTCAAGACTTAGCACTACAACCCAACGCTTAGCCACTCTGGTTGTGTCAAGCAAGATCAATATTATTATCTAGTACAGAGATCCCAAATTATTTTGGGCAAGAGACCCCTGCTCCAAAATGAACTGACACCTCAGACCCCCATAGCCAAATTACTTTAAAAATCCATCTCTAGTTTTTTTTCCTATTGACACAAAATACTTACAAATTTAAAAATTTTGCAGTTGGTTAAGTGAGTAAAATGTTCTCATCAAAACTTAACAAATCATAAAATTCAGTAAATATCAAGTGTAATTAATAATTATTGGTACAAATTATGTGGAAATACTTAAGTAGGTAATTATTTAAAAAAAAAAAAGATTAAAATTGCAAAAAAAAAATATTAAAAACTTCTTTGTGATTGATGATCATTTATGCTGTTTATTTCAACCCCTGGGAAGCCAATTTTGACCCCAAGGGGCAACGGATATCAAGCACTTTGGGAATCCCTGATCTATTAGTTCCTCTTGGCCAATTTTCAAAAACACTAGCACCAACCGTTACCATTACAGCCTAAAGTCCACTTCTGAACATAGGCGTCCTCCATAGATTGCCTCATAAGGGAGATATGTCATAGTTTCCACTCTTGGCAAGCGGGTTGACAACTGCAGTTTCTAATTTTTTGTTGTTATTAGAACAACGCTGCTGTCCATCTCCTAATTTGTTTACATCTGTTGAGTTTTACTGCACCCACAGGATTATATGGGATAATGGATATTCTTACACCCACTAGCACCAAAGTATATCATAATAAGGGCATAGATGTATAAATATAATCATTATTTACAGGCTTTTATATCATAGCATACAGGATTTTTGTGAAATCAACTCAAAATGATAAAATAAATATTTATTTGATGATAACCTCATAAACTATAAGAGATATAAAGTTTCATATAAAACTTTTTTTTAGTTTGCAATTTTACACAAAAAGATTATCTCCTATCTTCCAAAATTTTAATACAAGTTTGTTTCATAATTTTTTTTTAATTCAACATAACTTTACAACAAAACTTAAGTGTTGAGGGATATGGCGATAAGACATTTGTTCAACCAATATCATCTTGGCAAATGTATAGATTTAAAAACTTATCAAAAGATATGTGCAGACAGGAAAATTCATATAACAATAAATAAAATAAAAAATATTATCAAGTCAATTTTGTAAAACTGGAATATACAATAAACTTAAATTAAATTCCATTCTTAATTTGCTTTATATGTATATGTTTTGTTTGGTTTTGTTTTATCCTAGGAATACCTTTTATCTTATTATTGAAAAATCAACCATATGTTGTTATAATAATGTGTTCATGGTTTGGTGTAGCATTGAAATGCTTTTAATTGGTGAAGAATAATATTTACCGCATAATAGAAGTATATGATGTTTTATAAAAAATAGTTGTAGATTCTCAATTGAAGACTTACATGTGACATATGATACCTAAATTTCAATTGTAAATTATTACGTTACGTTACAAACACGGATTAAATATATTCAAAACTAGTTATATTTTTGTTATTAATAAGTATTAATATACATTAAACTAAAGGACAGTGTGCAATTTGTAAATAATTGTATACCGGCACATGCGTTGTTTGTAAACAAATAACATATGACGTCTTGTTTGAACATCCAAGTTTGATTTTCTGCTTTCCGTATGAATTTCATCAACGAATAACACAGTCAAACTTCTATAAACGTTAAATAACGTTAACGGAAACACATCGCACAGAATTATGTGAACCTCCGTAGGATCAAATTATAGACGAACATGTCCATATAGCGCGCCAAATTATGACAGATACTTAAAAACACGCGCTGAAATGGGACTTGCAAATTCTGGATTAAAATTAGGTTTTTTTCCGAACAAAATAATAGAAAAACGTAACCGCAGTTCAATTAATGATTAATTCATAAAAATATTATAATTCCAAAAAATAACGCCCCTAGCGGTAAGATCACGAATCAAACATAATGGCCGACATACAGTAGTCGAGGAGACTTGATACCCAAATGCGCAAAATACTTACACTTTCTTCCTCTTTTTCCATTCCAGAGGGCATTTGAGGTACGGCACGATTAATCGCTGAGTAATCCGGTAAATCCGGAAGCTCCTCAGCGAGATATATGGGCATTGGTTTCGACGCATCCAGGGCCCTCGCCCTAAACGAGAGCTTCGACATTTTGTTGACAGAACAAAACACGCTAGCGTCGACACAAAAATGCACTGATATAACACTTTATAGCTTCTCCAAGCGGTCCTTAAGGACCGAAAACTGCACTTCGCACACTCTAGTTCGTTCCCATGGTTAATTTTTGCACGCACTCAGTCACAATTAATGAAAAACAATAACGAAACTTTACATATTGAGCGTTCTTTGCAGAAAGCCATCATGGCGGCTTTCCGTTTGTCGGACGACCATGACCAACTTCCACCTTGCACGATGTGCGCGGGAAGGAAACACGCGGAAACAACTTGTGCAATTTTAATACTCTTAAAATAATTTGGACTTAAAATGAATAAAATTACAATAAGTTACTAAAGTAAAATGATTACAAAATAAAAACCAGAAATATTAAGTAAATGTTAAACATAAAACGATTTTATAAATAAAAAAGTACTGATTCGATAGCGGACATTCGTTGTCATAGCATAGACTAATATATTGTTTCAACCGTACGTTCCTTTACACATTTATGTTTTTACTTATAGATAATTTAATACAGTTTATTAAATATTAATAAATAATGATATAAATATAAAGGAATCATAAAAATTGATGTAAAAATAATTATAAATTATTGCACAACATTATTACTAGTTATTATGATGTTAGTGGTATTGATTTTTTTTACTATTGATACCGGTACGAGACCCCAAGAATAGGTAATATAATTTTTGTAATGCAAGAATGTATGAACGTTTTTCCTTTTTATTGTGATTCGGTGACTTTCTATAAGGATAACCTCTCGGTAGACAGTAATAGTATTCTGTGGGTATAAATAATTATGCCTAATGGCTTTTTGGTTTATTGCTCATCATGGAAGTACGTTTCTATTCTTGATTACATAGAGTAATTTTATATTTTGTGCAATATTATAATATCTACTACTGAAAAAAAAAATTTAATTGAAAATATTAAAGTAATAAAATACATATATAAGCTTTTGTATATTAAATTTATTTCTTAAATTATTTACGTAAAATACAAAATACTGCAGTAATTGTAGTTGTAAAATAACATTGAGAAAATTCCTAATAACCCTTAACTACCAAGAAACTGAGATTCTTCTTTACTCAAACACGTAAATCACTCTTATAACAATCTCTGATACCTTAATAATGATACTCCAGGATTGCTTCTGTACAATCATTAAAAAATACATTCACACATACATATACACACACACGCACTCGCACGCAAATACACGTCAACCCAAACATACATGCTTTTAATATCACCTATACACGTCCATATCCATTGAATGGATGTAGCAATTTGCCTTATAATATAACTTTTTATAACTCTTTTATGATATATTTCCTCTGTGTGTTATACTTTGTATTATACAGAACCTATCCGCGTGGGGGGCTGGTGACCTGTAACTCAGGTTTTTAATATAAAACCTATAATTAGCACCAGTCTCTCACAAAGCTAGGTCCTTACTACGTACATCGATATTGTTAACAGGCAGTAAGCTGTAAAGAGATAAATAAATTGAATTGAATTAGCCCGTTTTATTGCAAAATAATAAGATTTCTTTGCAGATTTTTTACATTATTTATTGCAAGTTGTGGGATACCGGGCTACTAAAATACACAGACACAAAAACAGAATTTTTTTTTATACAATATAGATTATAAATAATACTTTATTGAAAGTCACTCTTTTGATTTATTACCCCTGGTTTGAAAAAAAAACATATGTCCTGGGAAGAACCAGCAAGAAACCCAGCGGCTTTTTTTTAAATAACAGCTTACAATCATGTGTTACATAGTTAACAACACAAAACAAATTAGGAATAGCTTGGTAGCGATCACCTCATTCCCAGGGGTTAGTTTTATACATAAATTTCTTAATATTATAATAACCCTTTTGATACAAACTTAGTTTAATAAAGTTCTTGAAATTTAAGGAGGTCAAATTTTGTATGTTTTCAGGGATTTTGTTGTAAAAGCGTATACATCACCCCAAGAATGAATTACTGAGTAGATGGAGTGGAGTAACTGGTACTACTAACTTGTGTATGTTCCTAGTATTTACAGAATGAATATTACTTATTTTTGTAAAACTACTTTTAGTTTTGTTTATGTACTTACTTTACATATTCATAAATGTACTGAGAGGCGAAAGTTAAATTAATTTCCTCAAATATTTTTCGCACCATCTCTTTAGGTTTTATGTCTCTTCTGTAAAACAAATATAATTTCAGTATGTGTCGCGTGTCCTTATAGCAAAATATCATACGACATCATGCTATGGAAATAGCTAAAATAAACTAGTCTAGCTGTAAAACACTGGTAAGATGTCTAATCTTTTTACAGCATATGCTAAAGAACTAAGTCTGCTTGCTTGTTTTGATATTTGATGGTTTTGGGCCCCATTGAAGCTTCGCGTCTAATAAAAATAGTGGTATCGACAAGACTCAATTCCTCCCCATTTAAAATTACATTATTATTTAAAGGTTTGACATTTGGAGTCATGAATTTCATACAGTTCATTTTAGTGCTATTTAAATGCAAATTATTAATAAATGGTTTATAAATTTACTTATTTAGATATAGCATTATTTACTTTGTCATACTTTAGTAATTGTAGTTTTAATTTGAAAATTAAAGAAGTGTCATCAACAAATAATACTATATCACGGTTATCTCCTACTATGTAAGGTAAGTCATTAATATGTACAAGAAACAGAAAGGGGCTAAGAATTGAGCCTTGAGGCACACCCATTTGTACCATCGATCTGGAAGAGCTCATACTATTATGACAACTTTTTGCTTTCTGTTACTAATATAATATGAAATAATTATATTAAGAGCATCACTTCTCACCCCGTAGTGTTGAAGTTTCCTGATTAATGTTTCATGGTGAACACAATAAAATGACTTGGATAGGTCACAGAATATATCCAAAGCATCGTGTGAATTCTGTCATGCATTAAAGATATATTTAATCAGCTTAATATCACCACCAGTTGTCGAACGGCCCCTTGTGAAACCGAATCGATTTTTATGAAATAAATTATTTATATTAAAAAAATAACATTTGATCAAGAATATTTTTTTTCAAAAATTACGTACAGTACGTACTAGAACAAACAACAAGAATTGCTCGTTTGATGGCTAATCTACGACTTTTTTGCCACCGGGGCGGCTCCACTTTGGATAAGTTAATTTATTATAAAAGTGTAAAGATTAATATTCCTTTCTGAAATATTAGTTATATTTTATATTAATTACATATAAATAATTAAACCAATGTACGGATATTCCTATATACAAAAAGTAAAAAGAGAATTTAAAATCTATACAAATAAATAAAATTGAAGTATCTGTTTGTAATGTAAAAATTACAGTTTTTTACCAAATGCATATGAAAGTAAATACGGCACTTATAACTAAAATACAATTTTTAAAATTTTTGTCTGTCTGTCTGTCTGTTTGTGCGGGTAAAATCCGAAACGGCTGGACCGATTTTTTACCGATTAGACGGGACTTTCACTGGCAGATAGCTGATTTCATAAGGAGTAACTTAGGCTACTTTTATTTTAGAAAAATAATTAGGGTTCCGCACAAAAACATAAAAACCCTAACACGCGAGCGAAGTCGCGGGGAACAGCTAGTGCGCAATAAAATCAAAGAACGAACTACTGAGACATTGTTACAAAACACTTAATAATCCATTTGGATTTTTCGGGTTTTGAAGGGTTAAGACTAATTTCTCAATTAAATGGCATTGGGTGTAAAAAAACTTTACCTCAGTCCCAAATACGACATCTAGAGTGTGGAAAATTATTAGACCCCATTAGTCTTTGCCAGGTGATTGCCACAACGTGACACGCTTGAAGGCAAAGCTAATACCTGGTAAATATACTAAAGTATATATAAAAGAATTAAATATATAATAATAACTATATCAAAACCAAAAGGAATGTAGTACCCACATGATAGCTATTAAATAAACATTTTTTTGCATAAAAGAAACCAAAGAGTATATAATCACTACCATAGCATGCTATTGCTCTCTACTTTTGGTAGAAACATCCGGGATCTATCCACGCTTCCGGGTATTTATAACGTAGATAGTGAGATACTATGTCTATGATTTATAATAAGCTCTGTGGTAGAAATCACAGACATATAAGTGGTACCAATCATAGAGAATATAATCACTACCTACGTTTAGTACCAACAATGCCAAATTATGATCCCATAAAATGTAGTGATTAAATTCTCTTTGCCCAAAACATTGAAGTTTATTCACTGACCTCTATTCAATGACCTAAGAACGATTATTATTATTAAAATTACGCTAGTCTGGCTATACACCGTGACATAGTGAAGCGATTTGATTTTTGCCAATTGGGCGCTAATAGCAGAAGTGAGCGTCCACGGTACTACAAACAATAATACCAATAAAAAAATTATACCCAGACCTACCAATATTTTATGTATTATTTTAATATAAAGCCATACAATAAATAAATATCTTTTTTATAACTTAGACACAAGCTTTATATTTCATATAAAACAAAAATCGACGCTCCGTTAGTCTATCTACGTTATTCTTTATTTTATTTTATTTATTTATTAGGTTCTAAACAGTGGTAGAGCCACGCGGTAGCTTATGCTGTCGCACGCATGGGCCGGCTCGAACCGGGGTGGTACCACGACCTCACAGAATACCAGCGTAAAGTAGAGGTTTACCTCTGCGTTTCGCTTGGTGAGTGCCGGTAGCCGGAGGCCCTTTTTACTGGAAATGAAGCATTCCATCTTAGTCCTCACGGGTGACAACGCATCTGCATTTTGATTTGTAATAGAGGATAGATGTAGATGTCTATGGGCCGCTGCAACCACTTAACATCAGGTGGACTGTGTGCTCGTTTGTCATCCTTATCCTATAAAAAAAAGGTTTACCAGTAATTGTGACAATAATACATTAATAAGTATTTAACAATAACATGTGTTTTACAGTCAAATGCACAATAGACCAGTTTCAATCCTTTCCACATTGTGGAAAGGATTGAAACTGGTCTATAATTTATAACCAAATCACTATCACCAGGCTTAAAAACTGTAACCGCTTTTACGATTTTCCACTCCCTGGGAAATATGCCCTTTGCTAAAGATGTATTGTATATAAAGCAGAGAGGTACAGCAATACTTAAGGCACAATTTCTCAGGAAAGATGGTGGAATACCGTTGGGTCCAGCGCCTTTAGCTACGTCCAGGGACTTCAGAGCGCGAACCACTGCTTCTTAATGAAAATAGAGACTACCGAATGATGAACTACTATTAGCAGTACGTTCGAGAACTGATGAGTTATGACTTGGTGATAATGTGGCTTTGGTATAAACTTCGGCAAAGCGACTAGCAAAAAGATTACAAATGCTCGGCCCATGATTTTCAATGATATCTCCATTCGTCATACTGGTTGGGTGTGAACTACAGCCACTACGTTTACTTTTAACAAAAGACCAGAATGCTTTTGTATTATTAGATATTCTATCCTCAACATTATTAAGGTATCCATTGTAACAGGTAGTACCAAGGAGGTTATAATATAGTATAGGGAGTGAGCGCTTGAAACATTGAAAACGTTCCTCATTTTTCTTAGAAAGAGAGGCACCAAGTTTGGTATTTTATCTCCTTCTAACATTGATAAATGTTTACACAAAATAAAAACATTACCAGCGTTTAAACAATTATTGACTTAAAGTAATATTTTAGACGTATGCTAGAAGGATAATCTTATATTTTTTATCGCTAATCATAGTTAGTATATTTTTTTTATAACAGAGGGGGCAAACGAGCATGCGGCTCACCTGATGGTAAGTGACTACCGCCGCCCATGAACAGCTGCAACACCAGGGAGGGAATCGCATATGCGTTGCAGGCCTTTTAAAAAGCAGTACGCTCTTTTCTTAAAGGTCCCTAAGTCGTGTCGGTAACCGGAAAAATCGCTGATGGTAATCGATTCCACAAGGAAGTCGTGCGAGGAAGCAAACATCTTCTAAATCGCACAGTGGTGGACCGCCAATCATCCAGATGGTGTGGATGGTATCGGGAGTTCTGCCGCGATGTGTGTTCGTGAAATTTGGCGGCTGGGATTAATCCGAACAATTCCTCAGAGCACTCCCCGTGGTAGATGCGAAAGAAAATGCAAAGGTCGACGATTCGAGCCGCTCTGCGCTGGATGCGGTCAAGTGGAAGGAGCTGGCACTGGGGAGCCCTTGCCCAGAGATGGGAACAGTATTCCATGTGAGGCCAAACCTGCGCCTTGTAAAGTTGCAGGTGGTGTGCCGGCATGAAATACTGTCCCGATCTGCTGAGCACGCCAAGCTTTTTAGAGGCCAATTTGGCCTTCTCTTCCAAGTGACCACGAAACTGCACGTCACTCGATATGTCGACTCCGAGGATTCCGATACTGGCTGAGGCAAGAAGGGGAGTGCCTTGAAACTGAGGAGATACGACAAAGGGGTTCTTTTTAGCGGTAAACGCGCATACTTGTGTCTTCTGAGGATTAAACTGGACTAGATTTATATCGCCCCCAATCCGAGACTTTAATCAGCAAAGACTCGACTTCGGACACAAGTTTGTTCCGGTACTCAGCGACGTTTTCCCGAGAAATATTGGCACGGCCGGTGTATAGAGCATCATCAGTGCTGTCATCCGCATAGCAATGAATGTTACCAGTTAGCAACATATCATTGATATGTAGAAGAAACAGCGTTGGTGATAGCACACAGCCTTGTGGAACACCAGCGTTAATAGACTTGTAGTCGGAGCATGCACCGTCTACAACGACCTTGATGCTCCGATCTGCAAGGAAGCTGGTGATCCAATCGTACAATTTCTCGAAAAGCCCATAGGAAGGGAACTTCGAAAGAAGCGCTTTGTGCCAAACCCGATCGAAGGCCTTCGAAATGTCCAAACTAACGACCAACACCTCCCCCTTGGACTCTACTGCCTCTGCCCATCTATGGGTCAGGTAGACCAGAAGATCACCAGCTGATCGACCCCGACGAAAACTGTATTGGCGGTCACTAATCAGCTGATGATCCTCAAGGTATCGCATGAGCTGGCAGTTAATAATTGATTCCATTATTTTGGAGAACAAGGAGGTGATCGCGATAGGCCTATAGTTGGACGGGTCTGAGCGGTCGCCTTTTTTAGGGATCGGGTGGACAAAAGCTGTCTTCCATGACTTCGGGACTACGCCTTGGTAGTAGGAGTACCGGAAAAGACGCGTTAGGACCGGTGCCAACTCCGGAGCACACGTCCTCAGCACAATTGGGGGGATTCCGTCAGGCCCACTCGACTTCTGGATGTCCAGGGAGAAGAGTGCTTTGTGAACCGAACGCTGAGAGAACAGCACATCCGGCATGGATCACTCACACCGCGGGATCGTCGGCGGTGTTTTCTCCCCGTCATCAAGAGTCGAGTTGAACGCAAAAAGGGAGCCTAAAAGGTCGGCTTTGTCCTTTGCGTCTTGGGCCAGTGAGTCGTCCTCCCTGTGCAGAGATGGTAGTGATAGCTTACAGAAATTCCCTTGGACAGCCTTGGCGAGAGACCAGAATGCACGGGTTCCCGAAGGAAGGCCAACTAGTTTCTCGCCAATTCTACCTATGTGCTCTGACTTTGCCTTGGCAATAACTCTTTTGAAGGACCTGGAGGCGAAGTTATACTTCTTTTTAAGTGTACTGGTGTTTACATCCCGAGTCGCCGAAGCTGCAGCCCAGGCTTGATAACACGCCTGCTGACTACGTAATGCAGTCTTACAGGAGCAATCAAACCAAGGCTGAGATCTGCCTCCGATGGGTACCACAGATGATGGAATAAATAGTTCCATTCCCTGTAGCACCACATCAGTGACGGAGTCAGCAACAGCGCTGGGATCATCCGGCGAGAAGCAAACCCGCCCCCATGGGTAGGATGTATATATATTATGTATACATATTGTATTTTAATTAAGCTTATTATTAAGTAACACGAATAAAACCACTAAAACACTTTAATATATGAAATTTATGACTCCAAATGTCAAACAATTAAATACTAATGTAATTTTAAATGGAGGGAAACTGAGTCTCGTAGATACCACCATTTTTCTTGGAATCACATTAGATGCTAAGCTTCAATGGAGTCCCCATTTGTCAAAATTAGCAAGCAGACTTAGCTGTACAGCATATGCTGTAAAAACGTTTAGAAGTCTTACCAGTGTTGAAGCAGCTAGACTAGTTTACTTTAGCTATTTCCATAGCATAATGTCGTATGGTATTCTGCTATGGAGACACGCAGCTGACACTCAAATTATATTTGTTTTACAGAAGAGAGCCATAATAGCAATTTATGATTTAAAGCCTAAAGAGTCGCTGCGACAAAAATGTAAGGAAATTAATATATTAACTAAGATGGAATGTCTCTTTTCCAGTAAAAAGGGTCTTCGGTTCTCTACACTCACCATACGAAATACATCAGTGTTGAGCTGCTATTTTACGTTGGCATTCTACCACGGCTGGCTCTACCACGTAGAAAACGCCTTGTGCTAATCATTCGCTAAATCTATGTGGAGTGCACTCACTTAGGGAGCGTTAATTCAAGTTTAACTTTTTTTCGGAACAGTAGAAAGAGTTTACAGGTTCTTTTCATTATCCACACGTCAATGGAAAACTTTAATAAAAAGTGTAGGCGTATCTGTCAAAAAACTCGGAGACAAGATGAATTGCTCATCATTACGCTATTAAACCACTGCATAATAATTTAAAAAAAAAACTAGTGAAAACACTCGAAGCTATATATGATCCCATCATCAACAGAAAAACGTCGATACAAAAGAAGCAGTATCGAGCCGACAGTGAGAAACTGAAACATTTTCCTGATAACAACTCAAAATCATAAAAAGCTACGGTTGCCAACCCGCCTGCCTACCATGGCAGGCAATTATGGCAAAATCCCCTCTATCCAATATACAAGGGAGGATTATGTCCAGCAGTTGACTTTTATAGGCTGTAGGTAATATTATAATCACTGTCCTACAAGTTATCTGGACAAAGAACAATGGCAGACTTTCATACATAAATTTAGTTGAGAGCAAATGGGAAATCAAAACTATCTTAAAATGTTAAGTGTCAATCCCTGAGTAACTTTGTCAAAGAATTTTGTCCTAAGAAAGCGTCAAAAACAAGATATTTAGATTTGAACCGTTTTAGGTTATGTCTTAAGTCACTTGGAAAAAGTCATGCGTCATGTGGTTGTTTCATGTTAGCTTAAGGCGCAGGTTGAGCAAAATGTCGCGCTAGTCGTTATTTGTGCTGTATTTAGGAGCTATCTACTTTTTATTTAAAAGATATATCAACAAATAAAAAACACATTATATTTCTACATAATCTTGATTCCATAAAAGCTATATCCAATTTTTTTTTAAACGAATAAATCTATACAAATAAATAAAATTGGAGTGTCTGTTTGTAATTTCAAAATTACAGCTTTTTACTAAATGCATATGAAAGTATATACGGTACTAATAACAAAAATGCAATTTTTAAAGTTTTTGTCTGTCTGTCTGTCCGTCTGTCTGTCTGTCTATCTGTCTTTTTGTTCCGGCTAATCTCCGAAACGGCTGGACCGATTTTGACGGGATTTTCGCTGGCAGATAGCTGATGTAACAAGGAGTAACTTAGGCTACTTTTATTTGAGAAAAAGAATTAGGGTTCCGCGCAAAAACATTAAAACCCCCAAATAACACGCGGGCGAAGTCGCGGGGAACAGCTAGTATTAATATAATCTCCTTACAACGAAACCACATAAATGTGAAATTATTATTGATAACATGCAACTCCTCGTAAAGTTAGTATTATTTTATTTTGCGATTTACACCAATGGATAGGCAATTTATTAATGAACATTTCTATAGTAAATTTTTTTTCAAAAGACCAAAATTTGATTTTATTAAGAATTTATTTTAAAATCTGGGCATATTCACTGCTCACGGGCTTGCTGAAGTCAGTGCGCCCTGAGCTCTTCGACGCGAAGCCCGTGTCGTTAGAGCGTCGACCAGCACATACACTCACGTCATATTAGTCGATAATAATATTACTTATTAGGTTATTTATAGGTAGTATTATTTGTTTGTTTTGGGTATAATTTTTCGTATTAGTTATACATATATTTGTAGTGTTTTTTACTGCGCGATGAAGCTTTTTGCGTGTATTTTCTTTGAAGTAAATGCAAATAAAAAAATGAAGCACCATTAGCATGTAAGGTTCGAATCCATAATTAAGATTTCGACAAATATTATAATTTACACTATAAAAGGCTAATTCAATATTATCACCCAACCACAATATCTTATTAGGTACAGTACCGCCTCGTTGGTCTAGTGGTTGTAGTAGTGCGAGTGCTGATCATGAGGTCTCGGTTTCGAATCCCGGGTCTTGTCAAAAAGTCAGTTATGAGTTTTTGGCCCGTTTTTGTTTTTATTTATTGCTTGTTTTTCTTCTTTTTCAAAAAAAAAAATAATTGAGTACATAAGATGTTCTATACGCCGAATGTTAGAGAGAAAAGCTAGTACATCTTTTGCTAAACTTTAAAATCTAAAACCAATTTTAAAACAGACGAATTGATCATAACTCCCTTAGCTTTTTTTACGTGGTAGAGCCATGCTGCAGCTATATTATGGTTGTAGCACGAATGGGTCGGCTCGACCGGGGAAGGACCACGCTCTCACAGAAAACCGGCGTAAAATAGCAGCTTAACGCTGCTGTGTTTCGTATGGTGAGTGTAGAGAACCGGAGACCCTTTTTACTGGCAAAGAGGCATTCCATCTTAGTCCTCACGGGTGACAACGCATCTGCATCTTGAGTCTTTATTGAGGATAGATGTAGATGTCTATGGGTCACAGTGACCACTTACCATCAGGTGGACTGTGTGCTCGTTTGTCACCCGATCCTATAAAAAAAAAAAAAAAGCTATAAAATAAGTTATGATCTAATTAATGGTATTTATTCCAGTTTATGGCAGCTCTGATTTATATTACGTGGCTGAAATTAGGTACATCTTATTAGGTACGTCAAACCAAATAACAGCCGGGCGGCTGACATTATGCACTCCATACATTTCTTATATTATCTAATTACAGTCCCATTAATTTCCACTAAAAGAAAATAAATAAGTTGTAAATTCAAACAAAAATAACTGCATTACTATGTCTATAGTCATATTCATACAAATCAAAAAGCCTATATATGAGATAATGTAAAGTAAGCATAATTTTACCGGGATCATAACTTGTCAAATAATTAGGAAAATGATCGTTTTTCGTTGCGTACCTGTTTTGATTTTAACACTGTTAGGTTTAAAACTGCGAGGTAATATTTGAATAAATATAGTTTCCTCTAGGTACAAAGAATTTTTTAGATGAAAATATTTGTAGTTAAGACTACTAGAAATCTTATTTATGGAGTAAAAAGGCGAAAAGACTGCAATTAGGGGCATGACTGGTATTAGGGGCTTCTACCCTAATTCGGTAAAAAGTATCTAAGTAGGTATTAATATACCTACTTTTTACTATAAACTAAAAAATTTTTAAACTAAATTTAACTAAAAAAAACTAAAGTGACCATTTATTTTTTAACTCAAAACAGGACATGGGTTTATTTACACTCTAAAAACTATAACTTTACACAATTAGTGTTCAATATAAAATTATATTCGGTATAGACGGTAATTATTAAATGCAACATATTTTTTTTAATTATTAATTACATTTGTCAGTGGATTAAATTTGCTTTAATAAAGTTGGTGATAATTTTAAATAAGAATAAAATTCTGCTTAAGTTTTTTTATTGTTACCTTTGTTATCAACATCGCCTTTAGAACTGGAACCGTAAGTGTTTCTTTCAGACGTCCACAATTTGTTCAAAATAAAAAAAAATATTCTTTCTACTGGAGCATTTGTACCAGGGAGACATAAAATATATTCGATTAAAAAAAATTATGTTGAAGATTGTTGACTTTGAATACTTCCATCCAACGAGTTACGGGACAATTTTGTGTCCCGGAGCTTTGTTTGGGGACAATGGGACAGGTGACTGAGAAAAGGGACAGTCCCGTTCAAAACGGGACGTATGGTCACTTTAGCTATAAACCGGCGACGGCTCCGTGGCGCACTGGCTTAGCAATCAGTTGCTGCACTGGGGGCCGCGGGTTCGAATCCCGCACGGAACAAGTATTTGTATGGCCTACAAATAATTGTTCCGGGTCTGGATGTTTGTCCTTGTGCAATTTATGTTTGTAAACTGCCTCCACGACTCTCATTCTATATTACTCTCACTCTGCGAAACATCCTATTTATTTATTTATTCTTTATTGCACCAAATATTTGTACAAAAGGCGAGCTATCTATCTATTTACCTATAGTGAGTAGGTATCTTTTAAACTCACAATTTTCAATGCTTCATTTTTAATATATAATTAATTATAAAATTTCATAATTAGATAATATTATATGAGAATACATAACTCTAATATAATGCAACTAATATACCGAATAAAAAATTTGAGATACATTTATCGTTGTACGCTGTGTGTTACACGGTTACACGCATACGTTGTACGCATAAAATAGTTTATTGATGTTGAAAAAATACTACGTTCTTACAGTAGGTGGCGCCTTACATATTTCTTACGTGATATTATATTGTAGCGAGTCGGCGCGGCACACCAAATGCTCAAGGTCGTTCGCATGGAGTAGCCCCTTAATACATTGTCAACATAATGTACCTACCTACATAATTGAGAGTTTTTAGATTAATGTATCTCTATTAAATATTTGCTAACTATAAATGTATATTTCTGGCATGGCCCAGGCTTTTGTGCACAGAGTACATTGTATATAGGGAATATATATTTGCTTTTGTGCCATACAGTGACATTTTGTTTTAGCTAGTGTTGCTATAACATTAAATGTAATTGTTATATAGTACTATGATTGAGATAAGTTATTATGGCAGGAAGTTCTTTGTAAGAGACTTATTTTCAACCATATCACTTTTATTTTTATTATTACTTATAGTATAGTTATTACTAATAATAACTTCATACAAAAAAATATTTTGTATGTGTGTTGTGTTGGTAGTCGTCTTACAAAGTGTAGACGAAAATAGTATAAATATAGTAAATGGCAACACTTGGGTGAAAGCACCGGGTAACCCGCGAAATTCAAATTTTTCAGTCAGTGTCTAGTTGTATATTTAATAAAATATGATTTGCGACCGTAACGAGTACATATTTACAAAATTAATCACCAATAACCCATTGTATGGCTATTTCCAGAAAAAATCATTCAGATTATATGAACTTGGAAAGTTGTATTGTTAATGATAATAATTCTGTAAAATACATACTCGTTACGGTCGCGAATCATATTTTGTTAAACATTCAACCAGGCCCTGACCTGCAAATTCCAAAAAACGTAAGAAAATTTGAATTTCACAGGCCACCCTGGAGCTTTCACCTTAAAGTCATTAGATATTCCCAAAAATGTATGATTTTTCAGCCCTTCGGAGATTTCGAGGGCAACTTGAGCCAGCAGACAGCTGACAGTTGGCGATGGTATCTCAAGGCGTCTAAGTAGTTAGACACCTTATCTTGAGAATCACATCACCATCAGAGCACTTGTTTCACCGTTTCCATTAATAGTTCACATGCGCAGACATTTAATACACAAAATCGCACCACTTTTACATATCAAAATCCACTTCAAACCATTATTTAAACAATAATAAAGGAGCAGCAATCCGTCGCCGGTCAAGTTCCCGCAAAACTCCTACGTCTAGCGTAATAAGCGTCATTCCCACAGACTACATGTACCCTGACGGGTCATTCCGTTGCTTCCTGTATGCTGTGCGCTTTTCACTATGGGATATAATATATATTACATCTCGAGATATAAATTAATATCGCTCACCATACATTTCATATGGAACCGTTTACACTGAGCTATAATATATATTACATCTCAAGCTATTAATATTTTTTGGATCGACCGAGCGATATTTTCATATTATATTTCGCCCTCTGTACAACACGTGTACGGGGGGTAATCCAACGACCAATGACGAACGCACACTGGTTAAAAGATAGGTATATCTCACAGTATGAAAGCCAATCGCGGGATATAATTTATATTTTGGGATATAATATATATTATATCCCATAGTGAGAAGCCAGCCTAAGTGAATGTGCTCCTTATAGTTATTATCTGCTTCCTGTTTTTCGACGACATCGCTACCCCTCTGGACACAGATCACTTGCTATTTTACGACGTTTTTGGAAATGATGGAAATAATAAAATATGTTTACTTATTAAAATAATAATAAAAGTTAACATCTTGGAGTTTTATTTGGTGCAAGAGCGAGCGAAGCGAGCTCCTGACTTGGGGCACTCCGACTCGGACAAGTTAGGTTAGAAGGGGATGGCAGGGTCAAGTGAAAAATATAATTCTTTAGATATACGTAAAAGATTATTTTAAATCGTGTGGGTACGCTTATACAAAGTTATTGCGGAATGATTAATGTGAAACGTCAAAAGATATTTTTTAGATTTGGTTGAGTATGGTTGTTTTGTTTAGATTCTATATGCTATGGCTGTACAAATAACATTAAATGTACGCCCCGGTGAGACCTAGATCCAAAGTTATGGTTGTTATAGACTATGTGCATATCGAAATAAGTAAGTCGGATACTAAAATTGTTCTATCTTTGAGGATGTGGGGATTGCACCCCTTATGTGGGGTGTTTATATCAATAACATTAAATGTATATACCAGCCTCAAAGCTTTACTACAACAAAACCGGACACATTGTATTTATTATGCATTTCCTATAGGGCAATTTTTACAATACTTAGACACTGTAGTGAATTCTTTAAGCCAACTATCTTTGAAAACAATAAAAAACTTACAAATGCGTCATGATTTTATTACATACAGAATAAAAATAAACCATTACAAAAGTGGGTAAGTAGGTGATAAAAAACTGATTTTATAATAAAACAAGGCCTTGCTACCGCTTGCTGGCTATTGAGCGACGCAGTATAATTGTGCATAGTTGCAAAGAAAATCAATTTTTAGTGTTCAGCAGTAACCTCAACATACCATTCAATTTTGGAAGAACATTTTGCATGTATTTTGAATTTGAACGGTAGAATTTTTTACTTCTGTGGATAGAGTCGATGGAAATATAAACATTTTCTTTTTACAAGTAGAATATTTGAAGAATTCTTCTTGAATCGGCTTAAAGTTAATATCGCGCAATAATAAATAAAAATAAAAAATATATATCCTCCGCTAAAAATTCTAAGTTCCCAACTCCATTTTTGCTAAATTGACTAATTGGTTTCAAACGAAAGAGAAAAAAATAACGCATAATCGTCAAACGTGCAACTAGGCAAACTAAACTAAACCCAGGTTATAGATTTGCGCCGGTCAAATCACGCCCGAAATCACGTTAACTTCCTGTCTCCCGCCATTCGACGCCATCCAAAGAGTATAGTAACTTAGAGACGCAATCTTCTAGTCGCGTGAGCAGTACTTACTATCAGTGTTCCCTGGTATTTTATGTAAAATGTAAGTACTATTATATAATGTGTTTATATTTTTGGTACATATATCTAAGTATAATTAATACAAAAGCACAAACGAAATCTAAGCTTGCATGATGAGTTAGCATAATTTTTTTATTTATTTATAAGAAACGTTACCCCCACACTAGGATTTTCTCCTGTGCTGCGGGCTGTTCGAAAGAGATACCGCGGCTCCGGAACGTAAGGGCACTGAAGGAACACGGATGGTTTTTAGTCAGTAAAAGTCTAACACTCCCTTCCGCTCCACCCACAGCGAAAGGCGTCATTAGATGATTTTCCATCCGCAAAAAAAAAAAAAAGGATTTTCTCCTGTGTCGTGGAGGCAGTTTATAAACATAAATTGCACAAGGACAAACATCAAGACCCGGAACAATTATTTGTAGGCCATACAAATACTTGTTCCGTGCGGAATTTATTCCTTATTTTTTCATTTATAGTTTAGGTGTCGGATATTCTTATTTTTTACATAAGAGGTTTATAACTTATTAAGTTTCATAAATTATTATTAACTTATAAGCCGTGTAGTGGCGGTTAAGAATATCCACTACCCCATATCTTCCCGTGGATGTCGTAAAAGGTGACAAAGGGAAACAGGCAGGAGATGGGCAGCAGCGTCTTCACGATAACAATAAAAATACAATAAAAAAACTGCGGTTGCCAACCCGCTCGCCAAGCGTGGCAACTATGGCAAATACCCCCCAAATGGATAAAGTTACTAAGAGACGGCCCCCAGTCCCCGGCGACGCCGCTATTCCTGGCTACGGTAGCGAACATGGTAACGGCGGGGCAGGGGGTGCTAAGAATCTCCTGTGGAGGTTCGGTTGCCACCTACGACGACTCGACCTGGCAATATACAACGCACGCACCCTGAGGACTGACGAAAAGATTGTGGAGCTGGAAGAAGAGATAGATAAGTTACGCTGGCATATTATAGGATTATCCGAAGTCCGAAGAGAGGGGGAGGAAACGGTAATCCTCGAATCCGGCAACTTGCTCTATTACCGGGAGGGCGACCATCTGTCCCAAGGAAGTGTCGGATTTATCGTCCACAAGTCTCTTGTTAACAACGTTGTAAAGATTGAGAGTGTGTCGACGAGGGTTGCGTACCTTATACTCGGAATCACCAAACGGTTTTCGCTGAAGGTCATACATGTTTACGCACCAACCTCGGCACACCCCGGTGAGGAGGTGGAGGAAATGTATGAGGATATCTCTAGAGCCATGCATTCCTCCAAACCCCAATATACGGTGTTAATGGTAGACTTCAATGCAAAACTAGGCACAAGAGAGAAAGGTGAAAGTAGGGAAATTTGGTATAGGGCAACGGAACCCAAGGGGACAGCAGCTGGCCGACTTCATGGAAAAAGAGGGACTCTTTATCATGAACGCTTTCTTCCAGAAGCGGCCCCACAGGAAGTGGACCTGGTCGAGTCCCGACGGTTCGACAAAAAATAAGATTGACTTCATTATGACGACCAGACGACAACTGTTCAGTGATGTCTCAGTGATCGCGAGGGTGAAAACCGGCAGCGATCACCGAATGGTTAGAGGCACACTGAACCTAAACGTTAAGTTGGAAAGGTCTCGTCTAATAAAGTCAACGCTCCGTCCCCCTCGTGTTCTAATCCAAAGTCCCGAAACCCTTCAGCTCGAGTTACAAAACCGTTTTCAGTGCCTAGAAGACTGCAATGAAGTGGACGATATGAATGACAAGCTCGTGGAAACTGTCCATGCGGTCGGAGCTAAGTTCTGCAAGACCCGCCGCAGAAGAACACAAAAACTCTCCGATCACACTCTTAATCTCATGGCTGTTAGACGGAAGATGAAGCTACATTCTTCAACAGATTTGACAGCATACAGGCATCTGAACAGACAGATCTCCAAATGCATGCGGCGGGACTTACGCAACTTCAATATAGCTCGTATTGAAGCAGCGATCGAGCGGAACCAAGGCTCCAGTCTTTGCCAGAGATCTGTCGGCCAGAAAGAGCCAACTGTCAAGGCTGAAGACAGAGTGTGGCAGCATCGTTTCCGGGGCACCTGAGATTTTGAGTGAGATTGAGAGGTTCTATAGGCAGCCGTACATGTCATCGTTGGAGCCACACGCGAGTGTGAGTAACGATCCAAGAGCGAGTCTTATCCGACATTATTCCGATAATATCCCGGACGTCAGTCTGAGCGAGATTAGAATGGCTCTCCAGCACCTTAAAACGGCAAGGCCCCAGGCGAGGATGGAATTACAGCGGAGCTTCTGAAAGCGGATGGAAAACCGGTACTTGAAGTCCTTCAGAAGCTCTTTAATTCCGTTCTCCATGGTGGCATTACACCGGAGGCGAGGAGCAGAAGTGCGGTGGTCTTGTTCTTCAAGAAAGGTGACAACGCTCTCTTGAAGAACTACAGACCGATTTCCTTTCTGAGCCGCGTCTACGTGCTGTTTTTGAGAGTCATTACGAATCGTCTCGCGCGCAGACTTGACGACTTCCAGCCTCACCACATACATACCCTTCAGCAAATTGTACAAAAGTCAGAGGAGTACAATTTGCCACTATGTCTGGCGTATGTGGACTATGAGAAAGCCTTTGATTCCGTCGAAATTTGGGCGGTGCTGCAGTCCCTTCAGCGGTGCCAAGTGGACTGTCGGTATATCGAAGTGCTAAAGTGCTTGTACAGTAGGGTTACGATGGCTATCCGAGTACAGAACCAGAGTACAAAACCTATCCAATTGCAGAGAGGTGTAAGACAAGGTGACGTCATATCCCCGAAACTCTTCACCGCTGCCTCTCTCTCCTCGCTCTCCCGAGAAATCTTGGCACGGCCGGTGTATAGAGCATCACCAGTGCTGTCGTCCACATGGCAATGAATGTTACCAGTTGGCAACATGATTGATATGCAGACGAAACAGCGTTGGTGATAGCACGCAGCCTTGTGGAACACCAGCGTTATGGGCTTTTAATCGGAGCATGCACCATCTTATACGACCTTGATGCTCCGATCTGCAAGAAAACTGGTGATCCAATTGCACAATTTCTCAGGAAGCCCATAGGAAGGATGCTTCTAAAGAAGCGCTTTGTACCAAACCCGATCAAAGTCCTTCGCTATGTCCAAACTAACGGCCAAAGGCTCCCCCTTGGACTCCACCGCCTCCGCCCAGTATGAGTTATATAACCTATGAGATCACCAGCTGATGTATTTTGTTTTTAAATCAGTTTTTTTTTATTATTCCTTAAAAGGAGTATGGTTGGAAGTTCGCAATTTAGCGTATCTAGTCGACGATAATTTTGATCATAAGGGAAAAGAATATGGATGCTGTTAAATTATAATAAATATATTTAATTTCGACGGTTATTTTTTCTTTTAATAGGTAAATTCGTTCAATATGAAGGTATAATACCTTTAAATACGTAATTAATCCCACATACATAGATAACACTAATTCTCATATTATGAACATTTGGCTTAACATTTACAATAAACATATATAAGCACACATAATACAACAATGTTACAAAGAATGCATTCATTTATCTTATAAAAACATAACAACTGCCACTCAGGGGTGTCACTTCCACTATGGAAGGTATGGAGCACTCCATACCTCAAGTTTTTCAAGGTATGGAATTCCATAGCTGAAATTAGGAAATAAATCGCATATTACTACAAACCCCATATAAATAAATCGCAAGCCCTTAAACCTCAATACCCCACATCTTATAGTTCAATAAATAAGTTGAGTATATACACTGCAAACTCTTAAACCTTAATACCCCACGAGTAATGCGAACAAATTTGAAAATCGCGCCACCATTTTCCATACCTCAGATTTTTACAAAGTGACACGCCTGCTGCCACTAACATTTTAAGCAAAAAATTTAATATTATTATTACAACCATAACTTTCCAATATTTATCAACATCAATAATAACTACAGTCTTAAGACAATATATTCAAGTCAATAAACTATTAGTTAATACAAATGCAAGATTGTAAGAAGTATCAAACTTAATTATATTTCTATAATTGATTGCATACAAAATTTAAATTTACCGGTAAAATAACTTTAAAACCGAATTTTAGGCGTATGTGGTGTAACGAAATAATAAAGCACTATAGTCTTATTACAGAATGTCAAAATGAGATAATTAGGCCGATGACATTAGATTTAATATGGTGGTTATATTTACTGCTACACATTATACCTAGTTTTTACTAAACTAGATATTATAGATACTATTTTATATAAAAATGGTTATGTGATTAGCTGATCATTTGAATATAGATAAAATAAGTCTAGCACAAACTGAAATATGAATTACTTATAAAAGTTTACGTTTACGATTAAAAAGTTTTAAATTTTTACAGTCATTATACTTATTCGTTTTGTTCACAGCATAGACAATATTTGTTAACTTTCAGGCACCTACACCAAAAAAAAAAAGAAAGATGGAGCGCTGCGTACATTTAAGGTGACGCAAAACGCAAGCCAAAACCACGCTTAACGTATTGTAAGAACACACATCTATATACACACACATCTAAAATAATTTGCAACCAACAATATGGTTTTAGAATATGTATGCGTAAAGTTGAGCAGTGAACTTTTACAGAAGAAAGGTTTATGAGTTACAAGAAGTTGAGCATGGCTTTTCAGTCACCTGAAATGTACGCAGTGCTCTGTTTACCTGCTTTGTTGGTCTGAGCCGGCTAACGTTTAGACAAAATAAAAATTGCTAAGTGAGTATTATATTACGATTGTGAAGTGTGAATAAAAATATTAAAGTTAGTAATATAAAATGTGAGTATATTTAGGAATATTTAAAAAAAAAATAAAGGAAATGATCGATTAAAATAATTTATTAAGACAATTCATAAGCAATTTGAACATAATTTAATTGTAAAATAATATTTAAAAAAAAAAGAATATATATAATGTATTAAATTTGAGTATCCAGCAATATATTACACAAAATTATTATAACCTATTTATTTTCCTGATTATGGATAAATTATAATTCGAAAGGCTTATAAACTAACAATTACTCATTTATTTTTACATTCTTTAGTGTTTGTACATATCATGAAAAAACTTATATTCTCCATCAATTTTCACAAATAAGTCCATAATTTTATCAGTTATTTATTATTTACTTACTTTTTAGTTAGGAGCATGAGTAGTCAACAGTTATTATTATTACATGGAATATAAAATAAATTATCACCGTAATTCATCATTGAGCCTAAAATTTTCAAAGTATCTATATTTTTACCACAAACTAGACTTAAGATCAAAGTAAGATTATATTAGTCTGGAACTCGGGAATAACTTTTATGTTAATTTGTTTGACACCTTTAAAATAAAAAGGTGTTTATTGGAAAAAAAAAAATTTGCAATGCATTCAAAACTAGGTGATAAGTTTCTAGTAGGAAATTACTAAACTTGTCATGAGATTAAAACAGTATTGTTAATGCTAGAATAATAAATTATTATGAAGCCTGCTATTTTAATTCCAGATAATATAACCCAGGGGACAATTTTAACTATACAAAAGTTCATACACTTGACAGTCAAATCAGCTTTGATTGATGGAGTCTTCAGATTGGTTGGCACTTGTGCAGTCTCCTTTTGGGGCGATTTTCACCGGTTTACCGCTTTTGCCTACAAATATTTCAACTTCCTGAAAAAATAAATGTATTATATTAATACAATATTAAATTTAATATTATGAAATTAGACATCCAGCTGGGACGTAGTAGTTCAGGAGATGATCACTCATACTTAATATACATAGGAGAACTGAATTTGATCTGATCTTTTTTTTTTATAGGATCAAGTGACAAACGAGCACACAGTCCACCTGATGGTAAGCGGTTGTTGTGGCCCATAGACATCTACATCTATCCTCGTTTGCAAATCAAAATGCAGATGCGTTGTCACTCGTGAAGACTAAGATGGAATGCCTCTTATCCAGTAAAAAGGGTCTTCAGTTCTCTACACTCACCATACGAAACACAGCAGCGTTAAGCTGCTATTTTACGCTGGTATTCTGTGAGAGCGTGGTCCTTTCCCTGATCGAGCCGACCCATTTGTGCTACAACTATACTACTCATATAGCTGCAGCATGGCTCTACCACGTATAATCTGATGATGAACCGAAATTATTTTCTGTGTGATAAATTTCGTAATGAGGATACCCTTAAAAGAACCAGAATAAAGCTCGTACAGCTGACAACCGATGGAAACAAAAGGATCTCAAGTGGCAACCCCGTTACGGGAAAGTAAAGTGTTAGACCGCCTTCCATTAGATAAAGTGACGACCTGGTAACATATGCAGAAAGTCAAGAATGGAAGGTGGCTTAGGGGCCTTACTGTGTGATGTTTCTTGGGCGAGGCCTTTGGTTTAAACCTAATCAAAATTTAAGACCCTAATAATTGTAAAATAGGTCGGGGAAAAAGTTTACTCGTATTTTGTTTGTATAAAATTGAAGAAAAATATCTTCGGTTGTACTGTTTGTATCTGGCTGGTTTTAATATCAATACATTTAAGACATTAAGAAAAATAAAAATTAAAAAGTAAAAGCACACATTTCCACCATTTTCTATTGTTTTTCTGTGCGCAAAAATGAGTGAATCTAATGAAGAAATTCGATACATTCTGAAGTTTTATTACAAGTGGAAAAATTTAAAATATTGTACAACCGACTTCAATATAAATTATTAAGGATAACTCAAAAACTACTGGTTAGAACCTTGATCAAATTCATATAGGACCATATGAGAAGCACCTGCTTTCAAATAAAAAAAGAATAATCTAAATCGTTTCAGGCGTCTTCGAGTAATCGGTGAACATACATAAAAAGAAAAAGATTCCGATGAATTGAGAATCTACTCCTTTTTGAAATTGTTTGAAAAAGTATAAAATAAAAACTTAACTTAACAACACGAGCTCACTGAAAGAAACCTAATGAATTGTGAACTCATTTGCGATTGTCTATTGAAACTTGATGAAACCGAACTATTTTTGAAAAGATTGATCACTGGTGATGAAAAGTGGGTCACCTACGACAAGAACGTGCGAAAAATATCATGGTCAAAGGGTAGTTAAACTCCACAGACTGTAGCAAAACCTGGATTAACACTCAATAAAGTGATGCTGTGTGTATGATGGGATTGGAAGGGTATTGTTTATTATAAGCTTTTACTGCCGGACAAAAACATCGATTCGGATCTCTACTGCCAACAACTAATAAGATTCAAGTAAGAAATTGAGAAAAAACGGCCAGAATTGATCAACAGAAAAGGAGTGGTCTTTCATCATGATAACACCAGATCTCACACAACTTTGGCCACTCAGCGAAAATTTTGAAAGCTTGGTGTGGAAAATGTTAATGCTCCACCATATAGTCCTGACCTTCCATCCTCAGATTTTCACCTATTTCGGTATCTTCAGAATTCTTTGGATAGTGTTAGGTTAACATCAAAAGAGGACTGTCAAATCCATTTGTTGTATTTTTTTGATTGAAAATCCCAAGATTTCTACAGCAACAGGATTATGTCACTACCTACAAGATGGCAACAAGTTATAGAACAAAATGGCACATATATATTATAATTAAATGTAATTAAAAATAAAAATGTCTTGAATTTCTATATACAATATGAAGAAACTTTTTCTCCGACCCTATGATCAATTGCATGTCGTAGTTTAACATCAATCTCATGAAATTAGGGTGTATAATGAACTTGTAAACTATACTGCGTGGTATTAATAGTCTTTTACCTGACTGCCTTCAATGCCCATTTCGTCCTCCTTCTCCTGGCTGCTACCGGGAGTCGCCGCTCGAGCCGCCAGTTGTCTTTCGCGTGCAATACGTCTATTGGATAAATAAATATGATATGAATAAGTTGTTAAATATATCCTAAGTCGGTACTATCACACATTATATTATTTTTTATCATTTAGCCTTATAATAATTTCTTATATTTACACGAATATTAGACAATGAATCAAACGTTTAATTTAACTTTTCTACTATTTTTCCCCGACGTTTAAAAGATGAAGGTAGCCCGGGCTATAACATCGTAAAGCTCCTGAAACGTCGGAAATTACAAATAATTAACATTAAATGCGATAAAATCCTTATAATTAGTTTTACTGAATTTAGTCAAATTCTTGATATGACAAATGACTGCTCAGTCAAACTATGTATAATTATATGTATAATCATAAATAAATATTAAGCAAATAAATTAAATTTACAACAGTTAATAAAAAATTTATAGCTATACACAAAGATTAGACCTTAAAAGCAATTATTTTTTGGCATTAATTTATATAATAATATGATAATAAAATGAATTTGAATTAACCATTAGGAGCCGTGATGTAGAAACCAAGTTACTCTGAGTACAAGATATCTAAAGACTGAATATTATGTGAATGAGAATTATATAAATCCATCAGTAGGTAAGGTAATTGGATATTTGACAAATTAAGAATATGTCGGGGTTACAAGAAATGTGAAGAATATGTTTTAACAAACTATTTTTTTCCATCAAGTAATGAACTCATGGAATAATATAGCTTTTGCCCGCGACTTCGTCCGCGTATATGTTATACTTTAGACCATAGGTGATCTATCAATAATCGCACTTTCAACGTAAATTCCATGTATGTATGTTTTTGTGACAATGTCATAAATGTATATTGTAAGTGTACTTGTTAAATAAATAAATCATCCTCTTTAGGGATGATTTCCGTGATTAAAGCTATCATATTTCCTTCCCCGGAACTTAAAATATCTCGATATCAAATTTCATCTAAATCGATTCAGCGGTTCAAGCGTAAAGGTACATTTCCTCGCCCGGCGATAAGCGATGTTTATGCGAGCCCTGCGCGCGCCGGACCACACAATTTTATATCGTCGTTACTTTTAAAATATTTTACCAAATTACTTAGTTTAAAAAAACCAAGAGTATCTAGTTTGCACATCAGAAGCGATCAAAGTATTTATTTTGATAAAATCCAAATGTTACTGCGAAATATGCATTGATAATAAAGTATCAAATTTTATTGTTCACTTCAATTTTAAAGTTCACTATTTTGGTAATAATGGTTTTCCTGCCGCAGACTTTTTTGTAGAACTATTTAGGATAAGCAATTCCACTATACATTATATTTGTGTAACTCTTACAGTTTTTGCACCGCACTTTTTACCGCACTTTTTTAATATCTTTATTAATTATAGCCTAAGTGTTGTTCTGATGTATGAGCTATATAATTGTAAAGTTTCATTATGATACATTCAGTAGTTTTTGCGTGGAAGAGTAACAAACATCCATACATTCATACATCCTCACAAACTTTCACGTTTATTATATCATAGTAGGATAAACATAGGCATTTATTTTTTATTTATTTATTTAGTTATATTCAGTCTTGGGTTTATGGCAACATCATAAATTCAAAAAAAATGTATTGAGCTAGTTTTTGCTGACACTTTAGACTCCGTAATGTGATTTTGTATTTTATTTTTACCTACGACGGAGCGAAAGGTATGAGCGTTTAGGGTGAGAGGTCGTTTGTGTTCATACAAATGTTCCCATTAATCTCCAAAATGGTTTAACCGGTTTTCTGTAGAGTTTGTGATTAATTGGCAATAGTTCTTAGATAGGTATTATTATTTATATGCATAGGCTCTATCTAATTAATAACAGTCAGCACCGGCAATCGTGTGTGTGAAAATCAGTGGATACAATCCACATAAGAAATAAATTGTCATAATCTAAAAAAAAACATTACCTTCTGTGCTCAAGCATAGCCTTGCGATCGGCTTCACGTTTCTCGGCAGCTAAACGCGCCTTCTCGTTACTGACACGAGGCGTCACTCTAGAACTGCCGCGTGCTGGTGAAGTGGTCACAGTTGGTGGCTTTGCCACTGGTGAAGCGATCTGAATAAAAAGAAAATATATGTATAAAGCCGAGGGAAGAGAATCCACTGCTCTATTTCGTATTATGGGTGCTGTTGTAGTCGATTTCAGAAATGGCAAAAATGACTCAATGCCTATGACAAATTAATATTGGTGATTAATAAAGTATGTAAAGAACATCATGAGAGTTGAGTGACATTGATGGTCGAGAGAACTCACTACTCCATTTCTTCCATTACTTCAGGTCTTGTCGGTGCCAATTTTTGGGAATGCAAAGACCGGTCTTAGTACGTCTGATAAATATGATATGTTAAATATCTAGAGGCCAGTGACAGGAAGTAGAGCGAAAGGTATCAGAAATCCAGTACTTTGATAGCCAATCCTCTCTGTATGCATTACATACTACAGTCGACTCGATAATTTGAATCTCTCGATAATTTGAATTTTTTACCGGTCCCTTAAAAATACTAGATAAATTGAATAAAATTAGTATTATGTGTACCCCTCGGTAATGTGAAAATGGAATAGTATCTTGTCTGCCAACATGCAATAATTTGAGGTCTGGGCTTCCCTACTCTAGATAATTTGAAGCGTTTGTCATGCACAGACCTGTCGTTTGTTTACATTTATGTACAGACCTGTCGATTGTTTACATAAATGAGGGAGACTTCTTTCCAAATTAACATTTGTGCATAATTGTACAAATGTTTAAAATAATAAATCACGAAATTTGATCAAACTCTTGTTTACTTTATTTTTTTCCAACCTCCCTCTTGGTTATCTGAACTCCTGTTACTTTGAATTGTTGGTTTTTAGAAATTTTTCTCTTGTCCCTTGAGTTTCAAATTATTGAGAGTCGACTGTATATCCTTATGTAGTGTGCAGCATTATGGCTAAAAATGGATCCGTTTGACCGGAGCAGGATCACACAGGATCAAATGCTTGAAGAGAATACCAATGTGAAATATTAGTATAATAATGCTGTTGTGTTTTGTATGGTGAATAACGAGAACTGGAAACCCGTCATACTGGTAACAAGATATTCTATCTAAGTCCTCGGTGTGACAACTCATTCGTATTTTGATTCTTAATCGAGTATAAGATGTAGATGATTATATACCATCAGGTAACACCCTTTTACTTTTCTAAGAGCAGTGACAGACGGGGCGAGCAGTATCAAACACCACATCTTCTCCTCAACTTAAATTGTCTTGAGGCCAAGTATTGTACTTTCTGTTGAAAGCCCACTTCAGAAACAGAATTGGGCATGTTTTCTTAAATACTCAACATATAGACCGTCCAGTACCTTTACTAATAGTGTAGCCAACAATATAGGTCTGTAGTCGGTTATTTTCAAGATATCTCCAGTCTTATTCTTAATAATTGCACAACAATAGTCCCCATTAGATTAATTAAACTATAGTTACAGGCTGTATGGTCCTCATCTTAGTACTCAGAGTTGAAAAAAAAATGCATCTGAAGCCTTGTGTGTTTAAGTTGGCTGTAGGTGTCCATGGACTGCAATAGCCACTTACAATCAGGCTGGTTGTAAGTTCGTTTATCACTCCAATTTTATAAAAAGAAAAACTAATTTTATACTTACTGGAAGTAGTCAAAGGACAACGAAACTCACCTCCTGCCAGTTGTTAGCCTTCATTGCTGCTATGTGTTCGTACAGGGCGTCTACGTTGCGGACCTGCAGGCACACCATGTCCCAGAAGCCTTGTAAATCTTCCACTGTGGTAGGGAACGGCTCGTCCAGACGTTCATTGATGTTGTTGTAACAGAGGCCTGGAAATTTATGCAGAAAAATTAGGATAGTCATAGTCATTTTTATATTTAAATTTGGATGGATACTCCTGTGTCTTAAAAAAACACTGTAAATCTGTTGGCCCTGCGCTTGATTTTTCTCCGGCCGCGTCGGATCCGGACATCGGACAATGAAAGTGAGGGAATATAGAGTGCACTTGGGCTTGGGTACACACTTGTGCACTGTAATTCTATCCTGTGCATATGGCTAGTCTCTGTCGTGGCTGATCGCCGTGACCGTAATTCGTTTTGAAAGACATTTTTATTATTGCTGCTCATTATCACAAGGCAGTGCAATTAGGTTTAGCATTTTGGATAACTTTATTGTTGTCTTTTTTATTATTGACAAAATATTAAACTATTGCACATACAAATATTGACCATTTAGCAGTTAAAGTTGGTAAAAAATTACTTCGCGTACATCCGCTCGATAAAATAAAATGATGTGTGGTAACTTACTTTCAGTTAGCGGTCAGCCACCGCAGAGTCTAGAACACCTGAAGATGCCTCGTGTGGAGGCGAAACACGTGTCGTATTATCGTCGGTGATGTGTCTTTCCTAGTGTAGTGGTGTTGGGCTTAGTGGTGATGGTAATAGTGCACGCAATTAAGGGAGGTGCTCTTCAAACTAGGTAAAACACATCATTTTATTATATCGAGCGGATGTACGCGAAGTAATTTTTGCCAACTTTAATATAATGGACTTACGCAAAGTAACGCCTGATTCTATTAATCATTTAGCAGTTGTCTTTTAAAAAGATAATTTTGCAATACCTTCAAATTGTTGCATCTTCTGCGTGGCCAGCAGGCGTGCTTTACCGGACGCGGCTCTCAGTAAACCCAGTACTTCTTCACTTATATTCTCTTGGTTCTGGAAATATAGTAATATAAAATTGATCACTGCCTAACATGTGGTTCTTATGGATTTTTCTTAAGACTAATGAGGAGCACACATGCCCAAGTTTTAGGTAGAGGGAAGAGAACTGAACTACTAGTTTGCTAAAATTACAGTAATGGGCCATCCTTGAGAAATTAATTCTTTATAAAAGTTCATTAAGACACAAATTAGTAGCATTGCTCTGTTTGAAATTAATTCTTTATAAAAGTTCATTAAGACACAAATTAGTAGCATTGCTCTGTTTGTCCTTTGCTTTCAGCGTAAAAAACTAAAATTTCTAGTTGCACTGTAGTAAAACTAGCAAAAGAAACTCTGCAGGCATAATTTTGCTTGGTCTTTTTTTTAATGGCCATTGATTATAATAAATTTAAAGGAATATGCTCAAAGAGATATGGTTAGAGTTACGCGGCAGCTTTTGCTGTCGCACGGATGGGCCGGCTCGAACCAGGGTGGTACCAAGACCTCACAGAAAACCAGCGTGAAGTAGAGGTTTACCTCTGCGTTTCGTTTGGTGAGTGCAGGTGGCCGGAGGCCCTTTTTACTGGAAATGAGGCATTCCATCTTAGTCCTCACGGGTGACAACGCATTTACATTTTGATTTGTAATAGAGGATAGATGTAGATGTCTATGGGCCGCAGCAACCACTTACCATCAGATGGACTGAGTGCTTGTTTGTCACCCTTATCCTATAAAAAAAAAGTAGATTCTACACACGGCCTCTACACAGCGGCGTAAGAGAATCTAGTCGATTACTCATAACACCCAGTGGGAAGTAGTGACAAAGGGATACAGAAACAGAAGATGGGCCTGCTACCACTTCCGCTAACAGCTGCATCTTCCTCATAACAGCTCAGAGAGCATGGCAACTTTAGCTAAATCCCCTATGAGAACAAGCTAATGAGCTAATAAGTCTCTTTATTAGCAAGTTTAAATGTTTTGTTAAGTTGAAACTGTATGAAAAGGGTTATTATAGTATAAATGAATACATGGTTGATAATAACCCCTGGGAATGAGGTGATCGCTTCCAAGCTGTTTCTAAAATAAATTTTGTACTTATATAGTTTGTATAACCATTATTGTAAAATTTGCTTTAAAAAAAAGTCCCGCTGGGTTTCTTGCTGGTTCTTCCCAGGGCAGAGGTTTTTTTTCGAACCAGTGGTAAAGTAAAAAATGACTTTCAATAAGAATTACACATGTGATTTATATTGAATAAACAATTATTCTATTCTAGCTATGGGGGAGGTCTGTGTTTAACAGTAGACTTTTGATATGTTATTATGAATGAAAGAAAATTTAATGAATCTTCATTAGTAACTGAAGCATAATATATACTAAGTGTATTCCTTGGCTGAGCAGGCCAGACCTAGTTATGTATATAATTTTTGTACTTTTATCAATGCATCATATTGTTATAAAGAGCTGTAATATTTCACTAATTCCATAAGTGGCTTGCTGTAATTTCACACTTCACGATCAAGACGAGATCTTCAATTCCCTAATGAAGTTATTAACTGCAATTTTAAGTGATTTAACTTGCTCCATAATTGTCTCAGAAAATAGAGAGGGCCTATGCCCAAAATATGGGATGTAATATATGGGTGAATATACGCTATTTGAATTCCAACGGTCCATAGACAAATTTTATGTTAAACATAATATATTATTGTTACTGTATGCTTAAGCAATAAAGAATATCGTCTAATATTTGGCCCACACAGTCAATTCACAATAATTGTTTAATTTAAGGCATTAATAGCTTAAAATAGTTATAAATGTATAGTCCCCTGGCCTCCCTCATTACTAGATTGTATAATTTTATGGTCATATGTATTATATACTTAAGCCATTATGTTTTCTTTTAACATGATCATACGCCTAAATAAACATCGAAACATATTTTATGAAAATACATTGTAAAAATATTTATTAATATAAAAAAATATATCTTATTTTCACATGCCGTTACAATTATGTCACCTCACCTGGCGAAACTGAAAGACTAAAATTTTTACATAAAACCGCTAAAGTATGTTTTTGAGCTTGAACTACAAGCGTAGTACAGTGTGAAGTTCGAAGTAAGCTAACGGTGATGAGCAAAACTCAAATAATATTGCGTCAGTTTTGGATTCACTGTAAGAAAGCGTGTTTGTGCCAGTCGTTGGAGTATTTCCCTTGGTAAGTATAGGTTTTTGTATTTTGTTGTTACGAAATTGTAAATTTCCACAGTGCAATGTTTATTTTGTATAGATGTCATGTATTACGTTAAACTGTGGTTAGAAAAACAAGTGATGTTGTTTTTGTAGGTTGTGTGTGATTTTGTCACTTCTCTGGCGTCACTTCTCTGGCATATTTCATGTCAGGGGAAATACAGCCGTCCCAGGGAAGTGATGAAATTTTGTTTCGTTAATATTTAATCTTATAACGCTTCAATTTATTTGTTCTATGTACCATGATATCATGGCGAATGTTAAAAAGAAGCAAACAAGGGAGATGAGAATCAAGATGATAAATTATGCTACCAAATAATTAAAACGATCCGGTTAATAAAAAAAGGAAAAGGGTCAAACTAAGAGCATTAATGACATGATTGAAAGGGAACAAAGAGCTGTTAGAAAAATACGGAGAGAGAAGACTATAAAGTTACACTCTACCAGAAACTATCAAGTAACACCACCGTCATCTGATAATGAAAACCAACCTCCACTTTCACAAAGCAATTTGGCTCTGGCTGCTAAAAGACGATCAGAAAGTCAGCATTAAGTACAAAATAAAGTTATAAAAAAAACAAAAATATGAAATTACGTCAAAAACTACATTAGTAACAAAACAAACTAAGGCGCATCGAAAAACAGAAGAAGGAGCTCCAAGTGATATCGGAGAGACATGTAAACGAACCCCTGACAAAGTAGTCGGTTTAGGAACTAACATACAAATACACATACATACAAGACTTTGTTAAGGAATTAGAAAAAAATTGCCCCAGCATTCATATTTTTGTGATACACGAAAAAGAAATTGATTTACGAAGGAAGATAATTAAAGATAATCGACCGAACATTAAACCTTTTGCTGGTACAATAAAAGTACATGAAGTCCGAGGAACATTTATGAGCAGTACGTAGTACATCAAGAGCTTCAGCTGCTTTGGTAGCAACTTTTGCCCTCACTTCCACTTAGACGACATTAAATACACCCATAATGATAAAACCAAATTGCATGTTGCTGCAGTATACACCGATTCTGAGGAAATTGTGCAAAACAAAATGATTCCACAAACATCTACTAATCTGATTAATACTATAGACAATAAAAACACGGCTATGATTTTTTTTATAGGATAGGGTTCCGCTGTTTTACGCTGGTATTCTGTGAGAGCGTGGTCTTTCCCCGGTCGAGCCGACCCATTTGTGCTATAACTATACTACTAATATAGCTGCAGCATGGCTCTGCCATGTATAAAACGTGGTAGAGCGTATGATTGTCAAGAACCGTAAATTTATACTTGTGGAATAATAAAAAATATAGGTATGCTGGCGCACGTTTGTCAGATTATGATGAAGAAGAAGGATAGCTCAGGGTTACTTTCCTAAAGATCTCCAATAAGATGGTACTCTTTTTAGAATATCTGTCTGATGTTAAATGGGAAAGGATCTTGACCATACTACCAGTGCCAAATATACTTATGAAAGGTAACAGATTATTCTACAAGTTTCCAGAGCCAGTTAATGTATTTGAAAAGTAAATTGTTGATTGTTTTGTATTAAAGTAAAATATATTAATTTAGTCGAAATTATCTTCTTTGCAATAAATGAAAGTTTTCATTTATACTGTGCACTGATAATTTTTAAGTTTATTTGTTTAGATAGCCTCGATAATGATAGGTGTTTCACTAGATAGTACTATTATTTTTTTGTTGCAAAGTTTATATTTTTGTTTAATTTAGAAGTTTTATTTAGATACACCTAAAACATTGCTTTAAGTTTTTGAACATTTTATAATTAAAATTGTCAAATACCATGTGCTGTAATTTTTATATTAGATAATTACTTTAAATCTCAGATGAGACTGATAAGTAGAAAACATTAATTTCATTATTTGATTCGGGCAATTGAAACTTAAGCATTAACAAACCATTAATATTAAAAATTAATTTGTTGAAAGAAGCTGAAAAAACTGTTAACATGTATCTAATATATTAAAAAATATCTAGACTATAATTTATATGTGTTTTATTCAATATTATTCCCCTTTCTTAGGTAATAATTAATGGACTGTTTTTACTATCCTGCATTAATTTGTCACTACTCTCCCCTGGTGCTTATAAAATTCAAAAAAATGGAAAAATCTTCTGGCCCGTATCATTACAAATGCACAAATAGTGTCAAATAGTGATATTATTAATGTTGAATTAAACAGACTACATTTCTTTCAGGGACACAAAAAAATCAAATACCGTATATTCACCCATATAGCCTAACTTTATTAATTTTTATACTGCTATAAGGAATGGTAAATGGAATAAAATAATACATAGAAAAATAACTATAATTAATATATTCTATAGTAGACCTTAAAACACCTCGATTGATAATGGAAAACAGTGTCTTATATTCAAAGTCAGTCCAAATGAGTTAAAATTTTGTTATAAAACAAGAGAACTAGGCCTTAAATGAATTAAAATAGCTTGAAAAGGAATGTAAATAATTAAAAATTTTGTACAATCGACTTCAATATAAATACTTAAGAATAACTCAAAAACTAGAGATGAGAAGTGCTAGCTTTCAAATAAAAAATAATCGGAATCGGTTCACCTAGAAAGAAGTTATGAGGTAACACCCTGCTCCTGTTTGAAGTCGGTAGAAGAGGTGATACATACATAAATTTGCATATGGACAAAAAACCAGTTCTGAGAGAGTTATTTGTATGCCAAACAAACTGATGGGATTCGAACCCGCAGCCTGGCAGTGCCGCAAGAAAACTCGTGACCACTCTGACAAAGTAAGATTTTAAGGGCGCCATAGCCCTTGAAATTTTAATTTATTTTAGAATAGACTTGGTAATCTAAAAGTTGTACATACCTGCAAGATCTCCAGCTCCTTCTCTGCACTGGCTGCAAGTGCAATTAGTCGCTCTGTCTCCTTCTTCTCCAGATCAAGGAAATAATGTGCATCTTTAACAACCTCTCCATTAACTTTGTCAGCACCATTCACTTTCACACTCCCATTTATAGGGTCTTTAACCACAATCTCTTTGTCATCATCTAAACTTATCACAGATACACCATTTGTCACAGACACTTCACTTGTTTTACCTTGACCTGGTTCTATTACTTCAGTCTTGTCTATAGACTTTGGAATGTCTTGATCCTTTTGTGGGGATAGATCACATTTTAAGCTTTTCTTAGGTGATAGTATTGGAAGCTGAGCTCGGAATTCCGGTCGTAAATGTCTTAAGACAGGTAGAACACTGGAGTCCATTTCATTGGGACTAGAATATATATTTTCACTCTCTAGGTTACTACAGGATTTTCTTGGAGACAATAATTTCTCAGGGCAGTTTAATGACTTCTCTGTTAGCACTTTGGAATCGTCTTCATCACTATGACTTTTAAATTTAAGGCGTTTTTGGTTAAAGAATCCTTGTGCAAGTGCTCCGGGACCGTAGAGTCTCTCGACACGTTGTTGAATAAAACTTTTCATTGGACTCGTCAGTTTCTCACCATTTTCTTTCGTAATCTCCACCCTTTTCGACATACAATTTGAAGATATTGTGTAAGATTCAGAGCTATACCGGGATTCCTTGCCATTTGTCGTAACTGTTTGTCTGAAATTAGTTTCTGAGTAACTAGACTTAAAAGTAATTTCTTTAGCATTGTCGACTTCGTCCTTATGGAGCATTGATGTGGCGAAATTCTTATTTTCACTAGATATATAAGGTCTACTCGTCGTCGTCATGCTGGGGCCTAAAAAATCGTTCTTAAGTTGTTTATTCTCAGCAGCCATATGAGCATGTACTGGTGATGACAGGTACGGATCCGTGTGCGCCTTAGAAGGCGCTTTTGTTGTCAAATTAGTTCCAGTGTCATGGGGAATAAAATTAGGTACAAGCAGTTTGTTTGCGCCAATAGGGACTGGAACAAGTAAAGAATTATTTTCGCTTTTATACTGGTATGTGTGTGTAATGGGCCTTATTGGTGATGCTTCACGGCTCTTATTGATATCCTGCCGTAGCTTCGAGTCGTACGTTGTTAGATTAGTGTAACCATTGACTGAGCAAGCTAAGTTTAAATAACTAGGCTTTTTTTGAGTCACTTCCTCTCGTTTTTTATGATATCCACGTGATCTATGGCTACTAGTTTCCACATAAAGTTTAGGTGGTGGTCTAAGTAGATTTTCTTTCTTGGGCGTTGGTGTGACGTCCTCTGGAGTATGTGTGGGTGTGAGCGTGGGTGTTGGCTGGTAACTTGGTTGTAGATTTGATCCAGCTCTCTCCTGGATTCGGGACGTGAAATCCCGAATGCGACTATTTGTAGACGATGGCGTGAGAAGATTCAAGCTTCCTGAAGTGGTATCTGCGGTAATAACATAAGGAATTAAAAATACAATTAAAAGGATATGCAATAAACACAGAAATATTTATGAAATTAAAAAATTACCTTAGTCATTTTTTTAAATAATACTATGAGATTATGTTTTTCATTAATAGCTAAGTTTTCCATAAATTTAAATAAAAAATAGTTTTTATTTTTTAAAGGTTAATTTTGTATGTTATTTATGTTACTAACATTTGCTCACAATTAATATAAATATAATTGCCTTAATTCTTAATCGTCAGACAAAATTAGCCCATATGATGTTTATATTCTCTTGACTAATTTCAATCAAAATAGGAATTATAGAGAGACCACAGGTTATCTTTTCGAAAAACTGTTGAAACATATAATTTAAGCTGCAAAACATATGACAGTGCAGCAAGTGTATGATAAAAGAATATAGGCAATCGTACATCCGAGCATGTGCAATATGTAATAAGGCTAAAACTACGCTTGGATGCAGTGTGAGTTGAGTAAGACATGGAATTGTCTCAAAATAATATTTTTTGATTAATTTAGGTATTTAACTACAAGACAAATAGTAGTGCATAATGATATACTAATTATAATAAAACACAAAAACACAGTATATACTAAACAATAAACTAAATAAATCTGATATTATATTAAAAAATTCTCATTGGTATAACAAATCCACAAAGATTTCCTTAGACTCAATTGAAAACATTGGTATTTTCTTGAATAAGATATAATTAAAAAGAGTTCATATAAATGAGTGCTGATTGTGTATATTGAAATTATATTCATAAATTCTTTTAATGACACATGTAGTACATAGTAAAATTGAAAAGTTAAATACTTACAAGTATTTTGTATTTCAATGAACAAAATGTAATCACACATTTTGGAAAACAATTTTTACGTAAATGGTAAAGAATAACGAATTTTTTTAAGTAATAATATAAGTCAATCTACTAAATAAATAGCTTAATTTTATCTTATCAAGGTAAGAATGATTATGTTGCAGTGGCCATATACTCACTAAATACATTTTAGTTATTTTGTATGTTTGTCTGATGAATTTATTTAAAATATAAAAAGTTAATTTTCAAATTACATAATAATATTTATATATTATATTATGGACATATTAAGAAGAGTGCAAAATAAATGGACATTAAAACTTAATGAAAAAATCATTGTTAGATGAAAGATATACTAACTTAACAAATTAGACCCAGTAATTTTATTATAATAGTCTTAAAGGCAAGGAACAATTTACTGAATGAACTGAATATTGTTTAAAATAATAAAACATGGCTAATGTGTGTGTGGCACGTTGAGTATTTAACTCTTCTTGCTGTCAGAACTGCCTTCACTTGGACATACTCAAAATTATCAATAACACTTTTGCATTAAATTCAATACATATACTCAAAAGATCTATTTTAAACATATTCTTGGATATCTATAGGTTTAAAATAGGATTAGGTGAGTCCTGGCCACTCCAAAACTTTGGTTTCGTTCCACCTCAAAAACTACGTAGGGCAGAGCAAAATTTTGCATTAAAAGTAAGTTATATTCAATTCCATAGATTAAAACTAGTATGTGCTTAAATTTAAAAGTCTCCCCATACTATTATATAAGGCTTTCTACATCCGTTTTGACTTTCTTTGGGTTTTCTCCAAGTACAGTTAGTTTCTGTGAGAGAGCAAGGATAGGCCAAGCTATTTTTTTTTATAGAATAAGGGTGACAAGCGAACGCACAGTCCACCAACAGGCTAGCATGGGCTGGGGACAAAAATCTTATTCCCCGATTATATCCACTGACAAGAGATAAAATTATCTTGTCCAAGGGGGAGAAGTATATCCCCGTTTGACATAACGAGTAGACACATGTCCCCCCTTCTGACGCATGCGAGCCAAATTAAAGATATCCACCGGTGTGCCCATGCTCGAAGGGTGGATAAAAGTAAGCAAGGGGATAAACATTTTCTCCTTTCCCTGGGGATAAAATTGTCTCCTGCCTATGCTAGCCCTGCTGATGGTATGTGGTTGCTGTGGCCCATAGACATCTTCATCTATCCTTGTTTGTGAATCAAAATGCAGATTTAATTACTATTTCTAATGGTACTGTTTCTAACTGTCATTAATCAGTCAACCTATCTGGAGCATTGTTCTAACTTCAGAAAAAGTCAAAGTAATTTCTTATTGCACTGATTGCATAAATAGTGCTGCTTTTCATTTGTCTTGTATTATCTTCAATCTAATAATATTGTTTAACATTAGGGTTCTACATAAACTGAACCATATATAAAGATATGTCTGTCCAAGGATTTATTAGTAAGCACCGAAGCACCAATTCTTGCACTGACGAAAAGGTAATTAGGTTTGAACAAACTTAGCTTCGCAGTAAAGAAAACAAAATATTCTTCCATACATCAGTCTACATCAAGGTCAACTTTGCTATGAGACCTTCCTTCTTGCCAAATTTCATGATAGTAGGTAAACAGGAAATACCCTAAAGCTAATGATGAGTGAGTTTGCAAGTATCTAAATATGTGACATAAGTAAGCATATCTGTTGTGCTGACTAAGAAGCTTAAATTTTTGCAACGGACCTTAGACTGTGGTGTTAGATATTAATACCAACTTGATACCACTACCTGTTTCTAAGAAAAAGGGTCTTGACAGTTGGACTAACATCAAATTGATATATGGGTAACCCTGTAAGGGTTCAATTTTTGTTGAGGTAAGAAATGATCGACTAAAAACTGGTATTGTTGCCAGTCACTTGGTTTTAAGTATCTCATTCTCACGTTTTCAATTAAAGTGTCAGCTTCCGATAATTCAAGTACTGAGATCCATCATTATGACTTGAAACATTCAATGACATCATCAAACATTTAGTGACGTTATCACCATCATCATTACAGCCTATTAACAATCCACCGTGAAACATTGGCCTCCCCCATAGAAGTGATAAGCTTAGGAATTTGACAGGTCCTCGCATGGATTTGAATCGATCTGGTGTATCAGTTCAATCTAAAATACCAATTCTATACAGTCAAATAATCGATTTATCTTTTGCAGATCAACCTGCCTCAAAATTTTAAAAAAGAATTTTTTGAAAACTACATATTTCCATGTAAGTCACCAAGGCATGCATCAGAACATCAGTACATCATCAATTGAGACCATAATCGCCAAAAAAATTATGCTGCAGAATATTTTAAAGCTTACAGATGATTGAAGTATTTATACACTGATGAATGTATTTATACACCTCAACTTTGTAAAAAACCCTATAATACATTTTTTTTTCATAAATAGGTTTTATACCTAGGATCACATGCAATTTAGCACTTACCTACCTACTTCGACCTACGTTTGGATCCACTCATGCATATAATATATTGCATTTATTTCGTAAATATTACTAATTGTAAAGTTTTAGACTTGTGGTTAATCTAGCATATAAAATATATTTTATAAATTTACAAATATTAACAAATCAATAAATATTTGAGTACACTTCCACGAGCTTAGAAAAAAATCACGGTTGTAATATATTATGTCAGGGACAGAATAAATATTGTAGAAGTTCAAAAGCAGTCGGCGGAAATTATTTGATTTAGTTTAGTCATTTATCTATATTAGCTCCAAACAGCATTGTACTCACATTTGTGTTGAATCAGTTAGGTAATTTTCTATGTTTAGATGTTTATTTCTTATGAAAAAGACTTAAATTGTAAGAAGCGTGTAGAAAGAGATTTAACATTTTTGCTTTATTCTTACACATTAACTTACCGTTAAAGATATAAAACCATGGCCACTTAACACTGAAACTATTATGAATTGTGTTTAATAATTACTTTCTTCACTTCAAATACTTATACACAGAATTTATGAATTTATGATATGAATCACAAACACAAATGTCAAACTTTTTGCTTTTTTCCGAGAGTCCGAGACGTCACTACAGCGCCCCTCGACAGCCGGTCTTTTTCTTCCGTTCCGTTTCACGATTAGCATATTATATTCATTATTATTTTTAATAGATGTGATACATACATCTAATAGTTTACTGCATTTTCAATCCAGCCAAGGCAAAAACAAATATTTATTTATATTTAATAAGAAACTCTAGTGCAGCACGTTCGACTGCTGGACGACAATGACAGAGCTTAGCTCGATAGACGTACTGCGTAGGCTTCATCGAGGTCGATTCATCGATTTGCCCATATGCGTGAATGAGTATTTCTTTTGTTTATGACTTGCAATTTGCATAGCATGCGATATCTGCAATCGACCTACATAACCAATTTATAATATAGTTTTATGATTCAGATATCGATTCTAAACCATTTAAAAGAAGTTGTTTTCCGCAATCGTTAATTTAAAACATTTTATGACTTAAGGTCTTACACACAGTAAATCCTAGTAATTAATGTAAAAATGTGTTTAAATATTTCAAGAAGTGTTTATAAATTTTATCATCATCATCATTATTATAGTCCTTTATAAATCCACTTAAGTAATGCCACAATGCACATTACACAGATTGTACACCTGTATCGCCTTTTTAAAACTACCAAATTATAAAAAGGGCGATGCAGGTGGCTTATTGAACATGTATGTATACATTATGCTACAAAAAATCTGAACAAAGGTGTTCAAAACATGATGAATAACTTATCATTCATCACTGTGTAAAAGCTTGAACAGCATTAACTACTGCTTAAGAAAAAAGAATAATTAAAATTGGTGTATATAAAAACCTTATGCACCTATATAGCAAAAATATAATAACGACACCTTAAAAAAGTTTACAAACTGAATTCATTGGTTTTAATAATTAAATATCTATCTCTTTTTATAAGCAAGACTCTTGTATCGCAATGTAGCCTCGGATAAAAATTTCTTTATTTCTTTTTTACATTAAAGATATTTTAATTGGAAAAACTTTTAGTAATTCTGTAGGGTAAAATACCTTCCTTTGATATGGGTTCTAAGTAAATGACAATAAATTGCCAATTTCGACCAAGTAGTAGTAGATTACTAAAGCTCTGTATAACATTGTGATTCACAACTCGTTTTTTGCATCACCGTAGGCAAAGCTATGTATAGCGTCACGTCGCGTCAAATCCTAAGGCCGTAGCTTACGGACACTAGGAGTGAAAGCGGATGTACAACTTCTTTAAACACCAACTTTATCTGTATGTAATGCACTGTGTTCATGAAAGAACGAGACTCTGCTTAAGAATCAATCAAAAACACTCAAACCAAACTCTACAAACTGGTGATGGTATGCACACCATTGCCCAGCACAATGAGCATGGATAAACCTTTCAAATAATGTATGGACACAGTTGTATTTTTGCAAAGGCCCTATTAAAGAAGAAGCATATGCTTAAAATACTAATTGCTGAATATTTATTTAGGCTGTTTATTATGCGATCACACAATTACTGCAGCTATTCAAAATATAATGATTTGATAATGCAAATAAACGTCACAAATGATTGTTTTTTTTTTGTTAATTTTTATTATTCAAAAAATAATAGAATTATCTAAAAATGAATAAAAGCAAGATTATCAAGAAAAATATAGCATTATGCTTAAATGCAGCTGTAATTATGGCAAGCAAGAAGGAAGTAAAGAAAACACAAATAATAACAGAAAAAGAAATATATTTCACACGATTATAGATAAATGTAAATATTAACTTAAATAATCATATTTTGATTGTACTAAAAATAAAAAAGCAAATAAGTTTGTTGAACCAATGAAATGAAAACAAAAAGCATTCAGAGTATCGCTTATTAACATGCTACACATTCATACAAACACAGGGGACACAGAAATGCTATATCTTGATTTACCTGAAAAGTCTGTACTTGCGTCGACATCGAGGGAGCAGCTACCAATAGAATCCACCGATTTGTCCATCACTTTCACTGTCAAGTTTTTTGCTTTATCTTTTATTAAATCGGCTTCCTTTACTTCTATTTCATAAGCACCGATACTATCTAAATCATTATCAAGATTTCTAACTTCATTAGATTTCGGTGAAACGGTGGAGCTTGGAAGTTTAATGTCAGTCTCTTCTGTGTTAATCGTTAATATTGAATCAGGTTTCAGAAAGTTCTTATCTAGAATTAATGTGCTTTGACTAGTAAAATTACTCCTTATTGGTTCAATGTATTCCACGTCGTCATCGTATACGAACAAATGGTTGGAATGTCCGCTTGGACCTTGTACGTCGGTAGCGTCTTTCGGTACCGCGTCTATAACAGTCTGTGTTTTACTTAAGCTTTTATAGAAATGACTTTCTAACTTGTCCAACTGTCGTCTCGTTTCCGATTGTTTCTTTCGAACAGAATCTATTATGACTGGTAAATTTAATAAGTCCGGAGTTTTCTCTCCGTGCTGTTGATGTGAAATTTCACGTCTGAAAAGTGGCGATTCATCGCTTTCTAACTCAAATCGTTTATATTTTGACGAACAGTAATCATCTACAGAAGATGTGTCGGACTTTTTTGAATCAAAAAACGTGTCAAGTGAGAAGAACGATTTTCGTTTCTTCTTTGGCTGGCTAGACTTATCGAAATTTGGTAATATGAATGGATCACCCGATTTGAATTGTTGCATACAAATATTACTCGTATTTACAAGAGATTTGGGTCGTTGCTCTTGGGGCAAGCTCAGTGGTATACGATTGGTTTCAATTTTACGTGAATCCAAGCTAAGCGTTTTGCGAAATCTCTCATTCAAGTTTGAGAGCAAAAAATGTCTACGTTCCGTTGATTTGGGAGTAATATTGTATGAGGTTTGCTTACTGCTAGAAGGTTCGGAATCTGGAATGTATTCTGTATATTTATATTCAATATCGTTTTCTGAAAAATCTTTCCTTTCTTCAGGCTTTCCGTAAGGTTCAGACGGGCACAGGGAAGACTGGCGGTTGTCAGGCCTATGAAAGGAAAATGACCCTCTATTTGAAGATTTACTCCTGTCGCAATTACAGTTTCTCACGCAGCTCAATTTCAGACATGGTCTTTTTGCTACAGGCTCTAACGAAATATCTTGATTTGTATTTGGAATGTACCTATCTGGCTTATGTTTGTGGACTAAGAGATCTTGCCTAATTTTCTCCAATCTTTCATCTCCATGAAGCCCTCTCGTATATTTCGATTTCGGCGGACGAAAAAATCTTATTGAACCAGATGTGTGTGGTTCTGTTGACCTTCTTCTTACAAATGATGGAGAATCAGAAATCTTGTTTACTCCCAAAAGGAGGACAGGTGTCTTCTTATCCTCTTCATCTGGTAAGTCACTGCAAATAAACAATGTTGGTCAAATTACGAATCCTTGGGGAACGCAAAGATGTGCTTATTTGAATCGTATCTAATTGGATGTATGTTAGTATAAAAACCTGGCGCTTAGAAATTTGTTAATTAGGTGTTTCAATGTTCAAATCGTTCCATGATTATTGAGAATCCTTTTAAAAAGCAAAAATAATATTCAACACATCTTTGTTTTCTAATTCATTTATTATTTGTTATTACTACAAAAGAAACATGCTTATATTCTTCAAATAAATGACTAAGAATAGCGGAAATAAAAACAATTAAAATCGTACTCACATAATGAAGTTAGTAACTAAACCAAGGACAAAATTTACTCACAAAAAAAAAAAGAACCAGACAGTGAATTTTCTTGTTATGACGGTTATTAGTATGACACCATGTGCAATTAATAAATTTCATTTTGATAACATGATTATATAACTAAAATATCACCTGTGTGTTAGAGAAAGGAGGGAAGTGCTTCCCCACGCATATTGTGCATAGAAAATAGGTATAGTATTAAAGCAGAATATTGCATTGGATATACAAAGTTATGTGAAACTAGTAGAAAATGCCAAATATATAAGCTGATCGTGAAAAGACATGTGCCTCATATCTTAACGAATTATGTAACATATAGAGACAGCACGTCTGCTGCTAACTCTCAACTAATAATTGAATTTGACTTATTAACGATATTGCCGATTACTAGATATACCATCAAACGATCTAAAAATACTTCAAATACTTTTCGGCGAACAAACTCATACAGTTAAATTAAGTGTAATACAAGGATATGGATCTAATATAACGAACTGTAATGAAGACGTCAACATCATTATCATTACAGTCTATTAAAGTCCACAGCTGAACATAGGCTTCCTAACCAACCAACGGTGTGGTGGCGGTGTACGAATATCCACTACCTTATATCGTCTCGTGGGTGTCGTAAGAGGCGGCAGAGTGAAACAAACCAAGAGATAAGCAGCAGCATCTTGTTATTATCAAAAACTAGAAAATAAATAAAAACTAGGTTCGCCAAACCGTCTGTCAAGATTTGCAACTTTGGGCAATCTAAAGCCGGCTATACATGTTGGCCATAGTTCGCCGAGTGAAGGCGTATACAGCCCATTTGTCTAGCCTCGCCATTGCTTGTCGTCGCTCGCCTAGCTGGACGCGTGCAGACGAGCGCTAATGTGTATACGGTTCGTTTGGCGTGCCTTGCCACCCCTCGGGATCGCCAGCCACGACCCGTTTCACTTCGGAGCAATATCGGTTTTTCTGCACAAATCAAAGGCGCTCGACCGCATTCAGCAAGCCACGACCACATGTTAGTTGGCCATGTGGCTATGTTCACTCTTTCAAACTTTACCAACATGTGAACTGTAGCACTCGCCTTGTATCAATTTGCTACGCTCCCGTTGGCTGGGTTGGCCAATATGTATTACCGGCTTACGAGGAGGCCTAACGAAGACTATATTATTATTAATTACGACTACAGCACTTTCAGTTAGTATATACAGCGTTAATAATATAATGTATAGGTACATTTGTGCTAGCAACTCGTAATTATGATCACTTCATTTATAATTAAAAAAAATCGTCACGAAATCGCATGTAACATGTAACATTCTTATTTGTTGAAAAATTGGAACATGCTGTACTGTACTATATTTAGTAACACCCTGGCTCTATAACTATAATTTCCTTAGGGGTACCAGTTGGTGCCAAGAACAAGGTTAAGAAGCCCTCTGTGACATAAAAATAATTTGAAAGTTTTCATTCTATTTGTGAGTTCGTTCAAAATATTATGCAACAGTTTTCACTTATAAATACAACTCTTATTCGAAAATAGCACTATTTTTAAGACAATTTGTTTGAGAAGAGAAAACATTAAACTTATGACACATAACTTTTACTAAGTGTAGAATATAACATTGAATAAAATGTATTATTACAAGATCTTATTTAAGTTTTATTTAACTAACAACCAAGGACATTTTTCAATCGTAAGATAAAAGTTATCCATCAAAACGAAATTATTATAATCTGATTGAATATCAAAGTAAAACAATGAACTATTTATTCACACAACTGTAATTTTTAATTTATATTGTATTAAATCCTATGAATAACTTAACCCTTAATCTAATAAAAGTGTGGTTATAATAGGTAGATCTACTTTAGCTGCTAATGGCTGACACGATACCGATGGGTTCATCTTATCACAAATCTTTCACTGTACCTATGCGATGGCTTGGATCTTTACATACATAATAGCAGTCAGACCGCGACGGTCAATGAGCATTTAGTGAATGGTGAACGCGAAACGCAGAACTCTGAACTCTATAGCGTTCGCTGTGGGACAGGCGTCTTATGGGCTATAATTTTTATGTCAGCATTGATGGCCATGATACAGTTGTTTCCACTGCGAGACAAAATAACGTTTTAAATTAGACTTGCTAATAACATTTATGTTATAATTTTAAAGTTAAAGCAAGTTTTTAAATAGACGTTTTAAATGCGACATAGTGAATCAGTTATAGACAAAATAGGTACTTAATATAAAAAGAAACCTTGGTATGTATAAAGGTATATGTGGTAGAGCCATGCTGCAGTTATATTAGTAGTATAGTTCTAGCACGAATGGGTCGGCTCGACCGGAGAAGGACCACGATCTCACAAAATACCAGCGTAAATTAGCAACTTAACACTGCTCTGTTTAGTATAGTAAGTGTAGAGAACCAGAGACCCTTTTTACTGGAAATGAGGCATTCCACCTTAATCCTTACGGGTGACAACGCATCTGCATTTTAATTCTTTATTGAGGATAGATGTAGATGTTTATGTGTCACAGCAAACACTTACCATGAGGTGGACTGTGTGCTCGTTTGTCACCCTATCCTATAAAAAAGGTATGTTCATTTTCTAACATAATGTCTATAAGTGCAGTGGCGGTGTAAGAATATCCAGTACCCCTTATCATCCCGTGGGTGTCGTAAGAGGCGAGGGAAACAAATCAGGAGATGGGCAGCACCGTCTTCCTAATAACGACTACAAATAAAAAATAAACTGCGGTTGCCAACGCGCTCGTCAAGTGTGGTAACTATGGCAAATAAAATCCCCCCCCCCCCGGACTTTAATAGGCTGTAACGGTAATATGTGCTGCATTATTAATGACTTGTGACATGTGTGATATAGCCGAGTATTGGCGGGCTAAGAGAATACATAGCCTAATTTCTCAAACCCACGGGACTGGGTTGTTGCATTTGACGACTATGAGCAATACCAGAAGATCTCACGTGTTCCGTGAATGATAGTATAACCATCTAGTTCACGTCAGATATAAAATACTCAGACCAGAGACGGGCGGCAGGATCAAAGTTGAGAAACGTTTTATACCAGGATGTGCCAATCCGATTGCAAAGCGTTATGATTATGAAAAATCCTACGGGAGAGACCTGCGGATGGATGAGAATATATAGGTAATATACGTAGCCTTCTCTTTTGAAGTTCTATGCGGGTTTTAAAGGGCTTCGGTAGTCAGGCAACCTCTTTACACTCTTATGTTAATTAATAGAATCAGGCGTTACTTTGCGGAAATCAATTATATTAAAGTTGGTAAAAAATACTTTGCCCATATCAGCTTAGTGAAATAAAATCATGTGTCTTACCTAGTTTGAATATACATATACATTTGATTACCTAAGGTCTGACCAATAGTTTTTGAGTTATTCTTAATTAGCTGTGCCCCGCGGTTTCACCCGCGTCATCATCAAGTCACGTGTCGGAGGTGCGCGACATGACCTAGTTCAAGCATTTATAATTGCAATTAAATATTTTATTTGATAGCAATGGATGGAAAAATTGGCATAATTAATGGAGTACTTTTATCTGTCGGCATATTATGTATGATGTAGAGCGAAGTTAAGTTTTATCCTTTCCCTCCCCCTCCCGATTGAGCATCCTCCCCCGCTCCCCACCCCACGTCCCAGAAAGTGTCCCGAAGCTCGGTTTTTTCCAGTTTTAAAGAAAACCGTACACGATACATGAAGTGTGTAGGCATGAAATGATTCTTGAGCTATCAAACTCGTATACTTATTAATCAATTATAATTAATAAATCTGGATGTCTTTTACTTATTTATTCAATTTTAACAGATCAGTCTTAGTCACTTAATAGCGTCTAATGCCCACAGAACGCTAATACCCTTAGGCGGGCTAATGCCGCCATCTTGACCGCTTCCTCCCTAGTTACCATAACATTTGAAATAAGTACTTTTTTTATAATGTGATTAATTATATGACTATAATTACTTTTAAAATGTTTTAATATTAAACATTTTAAAAGTAATAAATTTATCTTTATAATTCTTAACCGTTAGAAATTAAAACTGAGTCTCAACTAGTTTAATACAGGAAATAGCCATAATGTTGATGAGAAATGACATGACAAAAACAAACTATCGTTTAGAAACTTGATATAAAAAATGAATACATATTGATAATCTAACAATCGGCCATTCTGATTTTTTACTGCCTGTCCTCAGGCAGTTTGACATCATGTTATAAGAGTTTTTTTTTTACACATTTTTTTTAATCAATAAATTATATACGATATGAATTTACATTTAAGCTGTCAGAGAAAATCTGTTTAATACACTTTTCTTTTTAAATACAATTGGCAATTAATATGGATTTTCATTTAAGCTAAGAAAGAAAATATGTACTAATATACATGTTGTTACCAAAATAAAGTTTGTCAATTCGGCCATCCTTACTTATTAATTGAATGCCCTCATTCGATTCTACTTGTATTCTAAGATATAATTATAATCAGTAAACTTAACAGTAGTATCCATTGTAATTGTAACACATATTATTGACACACAGACATACAATTTACGAATTACGAATTATTTATAATTTGGCACTATCACAACACTTGGACGGAACATCCTTCACATAGTACTTATGTTATAATTTGTAACCACAGAATTTCCCAGCATTAGTTCACCAAATGAAGTATTACTACGGAGTTGCAGACTCATTTATTATTATGCTCTGATTTATGCTTAGCTTTGGAATCAGTTGTAGATGCTAACCGCGTGCACACACAGGATGCATCGGTCTCTGTTCACACATTTTGTTATTTGATGGGTTTACCGCGTGTACTCACAGGGTACATCGGTCTCTCCTTCTGAAATTAATGAAATACCGCGTACACACACAGGGTGTATCGGCCTCTGTCTATCTTCTTTAAATTGGTGGGCTACCGCGTACACACACAGGGTGTATCGGCCTCAACCCTGTTTTGAAGGGATACCGCGTGCACACACAGGGTGCATCGGTCTCTATCCAGTTGCCAACTTTATAATATTTTATAACTTTATAATTGTGTCTGTGTTGATCCTTCACAGCCTCGGAGTACGATACTAGATTCCGGCGGACTTAGTGTCGGTTTACTTACAAGTACAACATAAAAACAAAGTGTAGTACCATCTTTCAATGTGTAGTTATGCCTAATATCTTTAGCTTCAGTGCAATTCCTATCGAGTATTCCTTTTATAAGCTTTAGTTTAGGGTCACTTAACTGCGCTGCTAGTACGGAATGTTCGTCTTGTACAACATTAAGTACGTGTAAATCTAAGGAATCACTATCATCGGCGGGCAAGGGATTACGACTCAAAGAGTCCGCATGTTGCATTTGCGTACCAGGTCGATATTCGATCGAAAAATCGAAATCTTGAACAAGAAGCCACCACCTTGCAATCTCGGTACAAGATCCGTCTTGGTTAATGCTGTCCTTAAAGCGTTGCAGTCGGTAACTATCTTGAATTGAACTCCCAGCAAATAGACACGAAATCTATTTAAGGACATTACCACCGCAAGAGTTTCTAACTCGTATGAATGAAAATGTTGTTCTTCTACCGAAGTCTGCCGGCTGTAATATGCGACAGCCCGAAGAGGTGATTTCTCGTTCTCCTTTTGCAACAACATGCCGCCTATTCCGAGTTGACTTGCATCTGTATGCAGTTCGGTCAAGTAGGTTGGGTTATATATTGCTAACACAGGCCTGTTTGTAAGTATTTCTTTAATTTTAAGGAAAGATTTAATTTGATCTTCCCCCCAAGTCCATGGGGTATTCGCTTTAGTTAACGAAGTTAATGGTCGAGCAATAGTAGCAAAATTGCGGATGAACTTTCTGAAGAAACTGGCTAACCCGATAAACTGTCGAATTTCATGGGGGTTTCGAGGTGTTGGAAACGACAATACAGCTTCTGTTTTCCGTGTACCAGGGCGAATTCCATTTTCCGACACTTCAAATCCCAAATAGTCAATTGTGGTTTTGAAAAAATGGCATTTCTTTAAATTTAACGTTAAGTTCGCTTCACGCAAAATATTTAAAACTTGATGTAATTTTTCTATCCCTTCAGTAATGGTCTTTGCCCCGATAACAATATCATCCATGTATGCCATAACACCCGGGATTTTGTGTTTGTTTAGTAACTTATGGATCATCCTTTGAAATACTGCGAGTGCATTTGTTAGTCCAAATGGCATTCGATTGTATTCAAAGTGTCCATCTGGAGTAACAAATGCAGTAAGGTGTTTAGAATCTTCTGACATAGGGATCTGATGGTAACCCTGCGTCAGATCTAACGTAGTAAAATACCTTTGGCCTTGCAGGTTATCTATTTGGTCTTCAATCAATGGCATCGGATATTTATCTTTGATGGTTTTTCGATTTAATGCGCGGTAATCGACACAAAGTCGAAGGTCACCATTTTTTTTTGAAACAAGTATGATGGGACTTGCATATTCAGAATCAGATTCCCTTATAATTTCATTGGTCAAAAGTTCATTAATTATGCTGTTGACCTTTTCTCTTTCAGAAAGAGATAATCTGTAAGGACGATAGGTAACCGGTGCAGCATCATTTAATTTTATTCGCATTTCAACAATTGAAGTCTTTCCTAATTCACTGGTAGTAAAAGCGAAACAACCTCTGTACGAGTTTAATAGATCTAAAAGATTCGACTTAGCCATAGGTTCGAGATTTGGATCTGTATTTAAATCATCGATGGTAATTGAAGAAACATCATTGGCGTCAAGAGGCGTATAGCCTCACATTTACCACGTAACTGTTTTCCTCGTTGGTGGCGAATATTTGTTTTGGTATTCCTACGCCTCTTGCTACGATTTTGCCTTTCTTAAGGGAAAAGGGTTTATCACATAAACTTATAACAACTACACGGACGATACCATCATAAATAGCATAAACTCCGGGTAAGATTAAATATTGTGAATCATTGAATCGCTGTATCTCTGATGCTATGCTCACGAATCCTGTAAACTGGGAAACGCTAACAGCTTCTATTACTGTATCATTTTTAATCATGTAATCATCTACAGTCGTTAATACCAGCAAGTTTGATTTGTTAGCAGTAATTTGGTATAATGTCAATTCTTTATCCGTCTTAAATACTCTTACAGTAGGATGTTCAGAGAGAGATTGCCCTATGAGTACCTCAGCTGGCAACAAAGATGCAGGCACAACATATGCTATTAATCCTATATCCACAAAATCGACTCTTACTCTTACTTGTGCTTTACCAATTGGAGATATGGCACTATTACCAAATCCCCGTAAAATGGGCAACTCGTCTGAAGAAATTTTTAAATTCAAGTCTTTACATACTTTATCACTCAAGAGAGTACACTCGCTCCCAAAGTCAATATAACCTTTTATTATTATATCGTTAATTTTAACATCTTTAAAATATTTTTGATTACTTTCCATCACTGTTCCATCTATATTTAATACAGTCTTTGATATGTTATTAATCTCTTCGCGGTTTGTGTTGTTTGGTTTATGATAATTTTGTGAATTGCAATTGATATCTTTATGGCCATGGCGTTTGCATTTGTTGCACCTTAGTATTTCTTTAGTACACTTCAGAACTGTGTGACCTACTTCGCCACAATTGAAACACGTTATGTGGCTCATGGTCCTTTTGTTATTAAAATAGTCGTGATTATTTCTACTTTTTACCTCTTGCATGGATTGGTTTGGATATTTGTTTACGCTGTCATTTCTTTTGTCACGCATATCAGGGTTAAACCGTTTAGGAAACTGTGGTGGTTCAGTTTTATTACCGGTAATATAGCGAAAGTAATTTAAGACCTGTTCCGGGTTATCATAATGTGCACCTTGTACATTCATTCTCACGTTATAATCAAATATCCCGTGAGTTATACAGTCCACTGCCTGTCGCCCCACTAGGTGACACCTATTAATAAGCATAATCTTATCGTAGTAATACTCAACAAGAGTTTCGTTACGTCTACTTGTACGACTTAACATCTCGGACAATAAATCTCCGTAGTTCTGGTCGCAGGAAAACGTCTCCAATAACTTTCCCTGCCACTCTGCCCAACTAAATTTTACACTCGTAAGCCCATCATACCATTTCTTCGCTAATCCTTTTAACTTTGGTAAAGCATAGAACATGGTTTGTTGTTCCGACCAACCATACATTTCCGCCGATTCGTTTATCTTTATGAGCCAGTCTTTCATGGTTTGTGCTTTAGAACTAGGGTCGAATTCCGTGATAATACTTTGTGCACCTTGCACGTGCGTTGGTACATGTACTCGCGAATTACTACCTTGTAGTGCACTTACCAATTGTTTAAGTAGATTATTGTCAGAAGTTTGCCTAGAATCTGCACTTTCAATGGATGTATCACTAGATATGTTACGCCGTATATTTTTGTGTTTATCTGAGTGCTTTGATTTGCGCTGCGACCGTTCAAAATAAGTATGACATGGAGTGCTATCACGTTGAAGACGCCGGCGGCGCTGCCGTTTCGTTAGATTTTGAACAGGTGAAGCAGAATCAATACGAGGTTTACGAGAAGTCTGTCTGCCACGAGTGGGTGTTTGACGACATTGCCCACATCTACAACGGTGGCGATTTTGTTGCCTAGTAGGTGGTCGCGAGTATTCTCTATATGACGAATTTGAGTCTGAAGTAAAATGCCCTACGGACTCGCTACGATTTCGCTTACGGCTAGGACGGTACGACTTGGCACGATCCATATGACCATCTCCTATAGATGGTAAAGGGGGTGTTAAACCACGATCAGACATTTTATATATATAACTACTATTGTGTATAAAAGAGATAAACGTATAATAATGTCTTAATATTGTTAAATTGTTAATTGTTATTGTTAACTATATTGTTAATTTTACAATGATAACAAAGATAATATATAGTATAATCGTAAACCGAACACTTCTTCTTTGAGTTATTTACAGTATCTGTAACAATATTTTCCATGACTATTTTGCACACATAAAGAAAGTGAGAAACAAATTTGACACCTTTCATTATTATACAACTGATAAATTTTCAGTCCATATTCCCTCCAATATAGGTACATACACACATACATATTTATGTTTCATTAATGATTTCATATGGCAATGAAAATGTTATATTATATAGTTGTATTATAAAACTGAAATAAAATCCCGTTAAAATCTCAACGTTCATATTTACTAAAATCCTTCAACTCGTTACATATTGAGCATTAAATACTGACGAAAAAGATCTATTCATAAAACATACTCTGCTGTTTCTTACAGTGTCACCAGACTTATCTGTGAAGTATCAGTTTGCTAAACTACACTCATACAAGTCTGTGATTAGCCTTAAATTAGCGTGGTGTTTTAGAGATGGTTAATATACATTTTAACTGTTCAAATACAAAGTAAGAATAACCATATTAAACAAAATCATTCTATCTAACCCACTCATAATAATCAAAGATTCCATAGCTTTCCAATTAATATTAAAATATTTTTCATCTAGTGCCTATCTTGTGTACCACTTTGAGTGTTAATCAATTCTTGGTAGATAGTGACTTTACCTATAGAATTAAGAAATATTGTTAACATTTACCACACCAAAATTAAGTTCGAAAATAAGCACTGCATCATCCATTTGCTATAAAATGAAATTCCCATCCTATATTTTCTACCGCACTTGCGGTTAAAATGATCATACCAAATGAATCACGTGCCGTAAAATATTTTCTGCCGACTTCCAAAAAGGAGCCGGTACTCAATTCGACTGTATGTTTTTTTTTTTTTTCGTTTTTTTTTTTTTTTTTTATGTGTGTTACCTCAGAACTTTTTTCTGGGTGAACCGATTTCGATGATTCTTTTTTTATTTGAAAGCTGGTACTTCTCCTGTGGTCCCATATGAATTTGATCAAGGTCAGACCAATAGTTTTTAAGTTATTCTTAAATAACTTATATTGAAGTCGGCTGTACAAAATTTTTAATTTTAAATTATGTGTATTTCTACTCACTGTACACAAGGCTTTACTTAGTTATACAGTCTAGGAGTAACTGTAAAATCATAACAACCTGTTGATCCCAATCTGTCCAGCCTAAGATTTTGGTATTAGATTACTGAAAACATGTTATGAAGTATAATGTTACAGAAGACGCTGACTCCACTGTAGTCGTTATTGCTGATTCAGCCAAGGCGTCATACTTTCAGTCAACAGATTTGTTTTGACCATGCTATATAAGCCGTTGCATTTAGAATAAGATTGATCATAGAACTCACCATAGTCATGTAATCGCTTAGTTAAGGGAGTCAGTATTGAAATAAAATAGTTTTAATGCATTATTGTAATATAATAGTAAAAAATATCATCAAGACATATTTAGTTATTTTTTTTTTATAAAAACTTCAGCACCGCTCCCGAAACTTAACTACATTGATTGAGATTTGACAACTGCATAAAAATTTGTTGCGCCATGGCGCAATTTTAAGTGCAATGAGCCGGCGCAGTAAACTGCTTCCGATTATGAGTTAACGCGTGGAATTTTTTTTGTGTCTATTAACAATGTTTTTTTTTTAAATTAAAACAAAGAAAAGCAACTACAATATAGTCCATTGATTATAAAACTACGAGGAAAAAAAATAAACACCATGATTATAGTGTAAATAAATAACTATTTTGTCATTATTATACTAATTACACTTCTAACCGCTTCGTAAACATTTTTTTTTATAAATTCACACGACACAAGATTATCCATTACGTTACAACCAACAAGAAGATTATAACAATTGTACAGAATTGTATTTCTTTCACTTACCGAGTACTGGAGCTAATATTTTACCAACAACAAACCTTTATGAGCGATATATTTAGATATCCCACTTCTGAAATGTATAATTAATAAATCTGGATGTCTTTTACTTATTTATTCAATTTTAACAGATCAGTCTTAGTCACTTAATAGCGTCTAATGCCCACAGAACGCTAATACCCTTAGGCGGGCTAATGCCGCCATCTTGACCGCTTCCTCCCTAGTTACCATAACATTTGAAATAAGTACTTTTTTTATAATGTGATTAATTATATGACTATAATTACTTTTAAAATGTTTTAATATTAAACATTTTAAAAGTAATAAATTTATCTTTATAATTCTTAACCGTTAGAAATTAAAACTGAGTCTCAACTAGTTTAATACAGGAAATAGCCATAATGTTGATGAGAAATGACATGACAAAAACAAACTATCGTTTAGAAACTTGATATAAAAAATGAATACATATTGATAATCTAACACAATTAAATTTTCAAAATACCATAGCAACGTGAAATGAAAGAGTTCAGAAATAAAGATGTAACTAATCATTGTCATAAAAGTACTCAATTATTTTTAATTTATTTTAGCTATAATGATTGAACTAACTTCGCTTTTAGAAGCTTTCTATACTGGCTTCTCGCAGTTCTCACCGGGCGGCTAGGGTTTAAGCGTCGTTCGCACGCCCAGCCAAGTATTGAATTATTTTAATTTTACATTATCTCTTAAACTATGCGTCCAAATAACATGGTATAAAGAACAAAGTTTATCTTCATAAAATTGTCTTGATGATGAAGTAACTTTCGTTCGTAAGGTTAAACAGGCCATGCCTCATAATAACGCTCATAAATCACTTTTAAATTTTCAATATTTTTTTGTCACAAATTACCTAATTATGGCTTATGTATAAGAAATAGACATATGGTACCGCGGATTTTTTTTTAGACGGAGTAAAGATCTATATTTTTCTAGAACATTGTATTTACGTATCCCTAACGATAACACCAGCGTACTCGGATAAATAATTTCGGGAGTGCTTTTTCTTCTGACTTGCTTAACAAATATCCATATTTAAGGCTAGCTGAGTGATATAGCTTAATGCTAGATAGCCTATACTATTCCACATGAATCTGGCTATAATATACAAAAATATTTTTCAAATCAGACTGGTAGTTCTAGAGATTAGCGCGTTTAAACAAACAAAAAAACAAAAAACTCTTCCGCTTTATTATATTAATAATAGTATAGTATAGATAATTCATATTGAAGTCGGTTGTATAAAATTTTTAATTATAAATTATTAGATAATTAACTCTCTCAAAGGTTTATTCTTAAAACCGTTACCTAGTGAAATTACTTTGTATCTAAGTACCAAATACATTCAATCTACGAGCTCATAGCTTTGATACCGCAAATATGATTTCATTTTTTTAGCTGTATCGTAGAATGTTGATCAGTTTGTCAGTAATCTACTGCGTGAGCAATTTGCTCTTCATACCAATCAACGTAGTGCGGTTGAAAATAAAATTATCGATATCGACAATAACATTATTTAGAGTTGAATAAGATATCCATAAATAAGAAAGATGAAAAAGGATTAATCTTTCAATGAAATATTTAGTAATATTGTAAGTATTTTTTTTTCTCACTTTTGATATTATTTATTTTATTACTGTCTTATAGGTAACTTTATTACGCTCGCAGTCACTTCAGATGTCATGAAAAGATCATTGCGAATAATTCGTTAATTGAAACGTTTATTGGAATAATTTCGGAGGGCTGACCTCCCAACATGGAGCTCCCCTTTTCAGCCATGTCCAAATATTATTTTGTTTTTTTTATAGGTTTCGACTTTCTCGAGTTTCTTGTCATCACGGTTATCATGAGGCTCTCGTCGTATATGGAATGGTATCATAATGTTCTCATCGTATGAAATGGTATTTATTTCATATGTTTATACTTTAATAAATATTAGTATCGATAAATCGAAAACACTAACTTGCACATCTCTAAAACATCCACTTAACTGGACGAACGTAGTTTGCTTCATTGGTTCGGGCTATTATGTCTGTCTTCGCGTTAGCTTTGGCCAAGTATTTCTTGCTAACGGTTTACAGAGAACATTGCGTCCAATATGAAACAACGGTGACAATTTTAACACAGATCTCATATAAAGCCATGTATATTTATCTACCGGGTTTGATTTTGCGGTGGTAGTGTAATATAATATATAGTGGTAGTATACCTACCTACTAGCAAAATATAACTTGTATTTTGAGCGCAGTTTAAAAATTTAAAGTTTATATTTCTTTAGCTCATGTTATAATGTATAATAGGTTTGTTTAATAAATCAAGTATGTAATGCACTTTTGAAATAAAATTTTAAATCATAGACATACATTGCATATTAATTTTCTAGTTGATAGGGTTTCTTCTTTTTCCTTTGTCTAAATATCCTGGGTAGGTACCACCCTGTTTCCTATTTCTGCCGTAAGGTAACCGTGCAATCGCTGCTGTGATTTCATTTGAAGGGTAAGGCTGCTACGGTATTAACTCCCGACGAAAACGGAGGGGTTATATTTGTAGTGTGCATCTATGTATTTGTGTTTGAAAGGCGCCTTAACCGAGAGTGTTCTTAGCTATGTTTCAAGAAAATCTGTTCAGTTCTTTGAAGATCATCAGCTCTTCTTGTTTCAGGGGTTTTAAACATTTTTAATTTTTGTTATAGTCTAATTTCTTTGTTTAAAGTTGGTTACAAGTACCGATGGGGTGAAGTAACCTCGTCGGTGTGGAGGTGGACTTAACGCATTTGTTACTCCTATGATATAAAATAATGGGTACAACTACCTTAGTATTTACTTCCCAATAGATAACAAATAAAAAATTAGGATAAAAACTACAGAATCTTTTTTAATGCAACCGTTGACTCGTATTCATTCATTACGCAATTAACCGTAATCATTATTCAGAAATGTGAGACATAAATGTACATTGAAGTACACATATAGAGACGTCCTTTTAAAACAGTGCAATCGACCTCAAAACGTAGAGATATATGTTGAAATTAAGACTTACAAATATTGGACTAGTTACAAAAATTCCAAATAGCAAGTTAATATTTAAAACACTTTTATTAGGTAAATCATAAATAACGTAAGTAAATTCATCTACATGTGAAATTTGATGTTATTTATATTGATAAAAGTTATATTAAGTCTTTATGTTATATTAACATTTTAATAAATAAAACAATACAGTTAGTGTACAAAAAAACTAAAACATGAGTACTAATAAAACGGGATCATGAGCTGTGATGATCCTAGCTCATAATCATGAAATTATTTCACTGTCATCGGTTCTTAATAACACGTCTGCAACATTTCAGATTGCTCAGTGGGTATATAACGGCTACGAGGCGCAGTGGCTTAGCAATGAGTTGTTGCGCTGGGGGCCGCGGGTTCGAATCCCGCACGGAACAAGTATTTGTATGGCCTACAAATAATTGTTAGGGGTATTAATGTTTGTTCTCGTGCAATTTATGTTTGTAAACTGCTTCCACGATACAGGAAAAAATCCTAGTGTGGGGGTAACGTTTTTTAAAAGAAAAAGAACTAAGATTACATTATATTATACTAGTAGAGACATTAAAAATGTCTTTAAAATTTATATCTGTGTCATCGAACATTAACACATCAACAGCTTTTTAAAGCCAACATCTAAATATAGGCTGTTCTAAGAATGGGCCAGCTGTCATGCATTACTTGGAAGATTTGCATAAACTCCTCAAGCTGGGCAGGCGGGTTCGTGAACGCAGAATCACACTCTCGTACTGATAATGCCCATTACCGGTTTGTGAACTTTAATACCGTTACCGTTACAGACTTTGTTAAGTCCACTGTTGGATTTAGTCCTGCCATACATTTTGTCTCATAGGGGGATATTTACCTGGTTACTACACTTGGTAGGCAGTTTTTATTTTTTAGTTGTTCAGGAAGACGCTGTTGCCCATCTCGTGGTTTCTTTCCCTCGGTTGTCATGGGACACTTCATACATCGCCACTATACGGTAAATGATTCAAAACATTTGCATGGTACCTTATCCTTTAGGTATTTAAATTTAAAAAGAAAATTATATTTAAATTAATTATGCAGTTCGTCCCAATTTGGTTTGGGATAGGTTCCATGTTTGTGTTGGACTTTTAATAAAAATATGTACCAAATGTGTTACTTGCCTAGCAACTCGTAAAAGGCAATAATACCTATTAGGTTTGTGATTGAGGTGACGATGGGCTACCCACCAATCACTTCTTTCACTATTTTACATCTGAGCCCATTATATTTTTCGGCTAAACGAGGTCCGAGTAGCACGCTGCTCTTTGAACTCTGCCTATGCCCTAGGGGATCATAGGCGTGATGCTATATATGTATTTAAAGTGACATTATTAAACGAACTGCAAAAAAGTAGATAACTTGTGTAAAAAGTTATTAACAAACAAAAATTATTTTTTACAAAAAAGTCAAAGTTTAAAAGAAGTAAAAAGATTAAAATAATTTCACATTCTGAGGTCGGTGCTAAAACTTCGTCTAGTTAGTTACACTAAAAACTTAATTTTGTTGCTCTTAGGGATAGAATTTTTTCTAGAAATTTATACGAGACTGTCCTTATTAATATTATTAAATAAAAATAATCATCAAAATAGATTCACAATATACCGAAGATATCACGTAACATACATAAAAAATCAAATCAAATCTGTTTATTTTGTGAACATAGGTTAATTTACAGATCTCGATATGTACATTATAATTTTTTTTTTATAGAATAAGGGTGACAAATGAGCACACAGTCCACCTGATGGTAAGTGGATGCTGTGGCCCATAGACATCTACATTTATCCTCGATTAAGAATCAAAATGCAGATGTGTTGTCACCCGTGAGGACTAAGATGGAATGCCTCGTTTCCAATAAAAAGGGTCTCCGGTTCTCTACACTCACCATACGAAACACAGCACCATTAATCTGCTATTTTACGCTGGTATTCTGTGAGAGCGTGGTCCTACCCCGGTCGAACCGACCTATTCGTGCTACAACCCTAACATAGCTGCATCATGGCTCTACCACTGTTGAAAATTATAAGGTAGGTTCTCTATGTCCCGCCAGTAGGCATACAAAATATAAAATTAATAAGTGCATCATTAATTAGTAACATTATATTAAAAAAAATAAAAAATTCTCTTTTGATGTGAGGTTCTAATTGAAATCATTATATAATATATTAATAATTATGAAGAATTTAAAGATATTAAAGGTATAGTGTACATACAATAATTGTTATCATTTTGTCCAATTGTCTTCTAGTATTAATTGGCACATGTCATGATAGTTACGTAGTCAATGCAGTTTAATAATATACTATTTTTATGTCAAAATGTATCATTAAAGAATTCATCTATAGAATAATATGCTTTATCATTTAGTAGATCAAAAAGTTTACGTTTATAAATATTTATATTGTCACAATACCTAATGCACTTAGGTATTTTGTTATATACTTTTGATGCCATTGCGTATATGCTCCTCTGTAAAAAAACAGTTCTACTTGGTACTAAATGAAGCTTATCTGAACGACGTTGACTTTCCACAAATTTATACAAGTTAATTTTACGTTTTACAAAAATGCTTGTTTCATATATATATAATGAGGGAAATGTTAGAATTTTTAATTTTTGAAAATGTGGCTTACACGTGTTGGTGCTTTTTAAATTACAGATCGCACGTAGACATTTTTTTTTGAGCAATGAACACATCGCGAATGTTGGGTGCATTACCCCAAAATATAACGCCATATCTCAGGATTGAGGCGACACAGCCATGGTATGCTGCTAGTAGTGCTCTCTGGTTTGCAATTTTTCCCAGCATATAAAGGACGTATGTAAATTGGTGCAATTGTTTACAAATACAATCAATTTGAGTATTCCACGACATATCATTGTAGTCCCAAAAAGTTTTTCACCTTTGATTCTGTTACGTCTTGGCCCATATATTTAATGTGTAGATTTATTAAGGTATTTTGTTTTATTTGAAAAGTCATTATTTTGGTTTTGTCCAGATTAATATTTAGGTTGTTTTGTTAACCAGTCAATAATTGATATAAGACTATTATTAATTTCACTTTCAATGTCATCATAATTATTACTATTATAACTTACAGTGATGTCATCGGCAAATAAAGACATTTGGTGACTTGTACAATTTGGAAAGTCATTTATATAAATGATAAAAAGGAGCGGGGCAAGAACTCCACCCTGAGGGACTCCGTATTTAATCAATTATATATCAGAAGAGTATATTTTTTCGGTTTTCGACTTGATATCTATTCGGGTAATTTGTGTTATTTGTTTTCTGTCTTCTAGGTAAGATTTCATTAGTTGAAGCACGTTTTCCCTAACTGTTTAATTGTATAATAACTGTTTAATATTCCCTAAATGTATAATTTGTTTAGTAGTATGTTATGATCTACATAATCGAAGGCCTTAGTCATGTCCATATACATTGCCACAGCTGGTTTCCTACTATCCATGTTCCAGTATATTTTCTCCAGAAAGTTGTAGACATCCATATTGGTAGTTTTGTTTTTTCTGAATCCCATTTGTTCTTCGCATAAAATATTATTAATTTCCACGTACTTGTACAGTCTAATATAAATAACTTTTTCGAATATTTTAGAGAAAATCGATAGTGTAATTACTAACATTTCTATTATCTTTCATCATCTCATCAGTTCTATCTTCTTTTTTATATAAAGGCTTAAAAACATACACTTGAATTGTAAATCTCCTCCTTTTTATAAAGTCGGATAAAATGGTTATGAAACATTATCTACTAAACACAGAGTCTTTATCAAAGAATATTTTTGGCGGGTTTTAAAAAAATACTAGCAATGCTTTTAATACAATACTAATACCCCCGCTAATCACTCTAATTAGCTTAAAATGAAAATGATGCTAGGAGCAGCCCTAGCACCGGACATTTACATTATTATTATAAGAGAATAGAATAAAATATAATAACCTGTATTCAGTACAGATAATAAGTATTATTAATTATTTACTTTCACCATTAGTTCGAAAAAAAATTCGGGAAAGAAACAGCAAAACTTTTTTTTCATAATAATATTTTACAATTATAAAATTCATTTTAGAAATAGCTTGGATGCGATCACCTCATTCCCAGGAGTAATTATCAACCTTGTACACGACATTAGTCGAATTGTTGGAACATCCGAAAGTTTAGTTCCGCAGTCCGTAATAACTATTAGGCCATGTTTATTATCATTATTTCAGCTTATGTATAACTTGCCTCTTGTTACCTTTTAGTCTATAAATATAGAATCGTTTCGCATACTGCAGGTATCTAGAATATATTTAGCCTACATATGCTTTGTGGCATTCCTTGGGGGAGGCCTATGTTCAGCAGTGGACTTGTGAAGGGCTGTAATGATGATGATGATGATGACATATGTTATATACTACCTGCAGGTTATATGAAACGTTTGTAGTATAGATACAATCATAATTATACGTCGTATAACAGGACGTTACTCGGTGCTGCAACAATGCAAATTGACTCGATTTGTGTGCATACAACAATTTTTTCTTGCATAAAAACTGCGGATTTCATTATTATTACAAAGTTCCATATATGTTCACGCTATAGAAAGCGATGTTTTATATAAGCGAGAGAAAAAACAAGTACTTATTACTTTCAGTAAGCGATTAATAGTAGTTTTGCTATCAGTTGTCAATTTAAATCGTTTTCGTATATAATTATCCATTATGACGAGCTACGTGAACTTTTTTGCAAGTAATGATGATAATCGAGCACATAGTCTACTTGATGATAATTAGTGGCCCATAGACATCTACATATATTTTCGATTAAAAACCGATATGCATAAACGTTCCCACCCTTGAGGCATACTATGGATTACCTCACCGGCAGTATAAGTTTATGAACAGATAAACTGTATTCACCGTACAAAGCATAACAGTATTACGTCGTTATTTAAAGCTGGATTTCTATGAGAGCGCGACCTTACCCGGTCGAGCAAACCCATTCGTGCTGCAGCCATAATTCTTGTTTGTAGCGCGAATGGGTCGGCTAGACCGGTGAAGGACCACACTCTCACAGAATACCAGCGTAAAATACCAGCTCAATGCTGGTGTGTGCCGGAGACCCTTTTTACTGGAAACGAGGCATTCATCTTAGTCCTCAAAATCGAGGATAGATGTAGATGTCTATGGGCCACAGCATCCACTTACCATCAGCAGGGCTAGCATGTGCAGGAGACAATTTTATCCCCGTGGAAAGGAGAAAATGTTTATCCCCTCGCTTAGTTTTATCCACCCTTCGAGCATGGGCACACCGGTGAATACAATATCCACAGTAGATAAAATGTGAGATAAACTAAGATAGATTTTTTGTATGAATATAAACTTAAACCCACGTCCAACGAACTAGGATAAAATTGTCCCTTTCAAATGTCAAAAAAGCATAATTTTTTATCTTTCATTTGGCTCCATGCTATGGACGGGGGATATATGTCTACTCGTTTAGACAAAGGGGAATATACTTCTCCCCGTTGCCGTACTTTGGTATAGGGACAAGATAATTTTATCTCTTGTGGATAAAATCGGGGGATAAAATTGCCCATGCTGGCCGTGCAGGTAGACTGTGTGCTCGTTCACCCTTATTCTATAAAAATTACTGCAACGTAAAAGCAATATTCCAAAAGAACAAAATTAACAAAATGTTAGTTTATTGTGAGTTTAATATCAGTGTATAGTAGCAAAGTCTAACTTAATCCAGGTTGCCAAAAAAATTTCGCACAAAATAGCCTAAGGTCACCCAATTTTTTAAAAGTGATTTCATAAAGTATACTTAAGGCTTATATTATGAACAGTAACTTCAATTATCTATTGTTAACGTAGATGAAAAATACAACAATAGAAGAAAGAAACAATACTCATAAACATAATAAAAAGCCAGTCATACATTTTTTATTTCGTATACATCATAGAATTACTTTTACAATAGCCTTCTTTTTAAAACTTGCCTAATTAGCAACTAGTTGCTGATCGCAATTTTCTGTCGACTTCCAAAAAGGAGACGGTACTCAATTCGACTGTATGTTTTTTTTATGTGTGTTACCTCATAACTTTTTACTGAGTGAACCGATTTCGATGACTCTTTTTTTCTTTGAAAGCTGGTACTTCTCCTGTGGTCCCATATGAATTTGATCAAGGTCAGACCATTGGTTTTTGAGTTATTCTTAATAACTTATATTGAAGTCGGCTGTACAAAATTTTTAATTTTAAATTATTAGTAGCGACGATTCTCATCGAGCCTAAATGGCAAAAAAAACTCCTAACTTGGCAACACTGTTAAAAGTGGTACAAATCAAGGAAAATCCAGATTACCGTTACAGCCTATTAAAAGTCCACAGCTGAACATAGGTCTTTCCCGTAGATTATCTCATAGGTGGGATATTTGCCACAACTGCTTATTAGGAGGACGCTGCTGCCAATCTCCAGATTTGTTTCCCTCTGTCGCCTCTTACGACACCCACGGGATGATATGGGGTAGTGGATATTCTTACACGGTGTCAAACATAATATGTGTAGTTATTTTTCCGCGTTTTCGCGCATCCGTGTACAGAGTAAATAATTACAAGAAAAATACGGTAATGAACTAAAGACATACTAAAATGTACAATCATAATTAGAATGTAGAGTAAAACTAAAATATATACTATATAATTAGCCTCGAGAACTGTCCTTCTTTCTAGTATCTCAAAAATACTGATTTCTTTATAGTTATAAACCACTGCTGGGCACGGGCCTCCTCTAATTTCTGAGAGGTTTTAGGGCAAGGAAATGTCCACCGCGACTCCACAATGCGTGTTGACGAACTTCATATGTCTTCAAAATATTTTTTTCTTATTTTTCAGACAAGCAGGTTTTATCACGATGTTTTCCTTCACCGACGAGCACGTGGTAAATCAGCACTTAAAATTGCAATTAACAATTTCATTGGTGACTGCGGGGATTGAACCCGGGCTCACGGATTGCTTCATGTAATAGGTAAATTAATAGAGCTCAATGACTAGTTGCGACTAGTAAAGAAAACTTTCACTGTACTAATGTTAACATCCAAGTTAATAATCACCCTGCTTTCATATTTTCGTCTTTGGTAGTAATGTATAGTCTGTCAGCTCTTATTCTTTATATGAAATGTTGAAATAAAAATTCTCAGTGAGGAAAGAATAATTTTGTTTGTCAATTTTTTACAATCTACAGACTTAATTCAAATTCGCCATTCAGGTATGAGCCCGTCATGTACTGTCCATGTCTGTCATCATTTTAGATTGGTGAAAATGTCGTTTAGCGAATATAGCCATATGGATTTAATTTTAATATCATAAGGTTCAAATTCCTGTGAGAAACAATTAAATATTTGTTCAGTTATTTGCATTAATTTTTTTCCAAATTTTATGAACACTGTGTATTACACGTTGAAGGTAAAAAGTATCGTTAAAAATTTAATTAATATTTTACGAAATCAACGTCGCATGTTTTTGTCTATTACAAATTACAAATCGATTTGGAGCGTGAAATTTTCATTTCCGGAACGAGATGGATCGTTTATAATTCAGGAAAGACAAGCAAATAGGAACCCAAAGGTTTTTTGCAGCGACAAACTATTTCACATAATTTATAATATGCAGAGCTACTTCCTACTTAGTCGGGTCATGGTCATAAGTTCTGTCATAACCTTATTATTTAAAATTATTGAATACTGGCTAGATGAACTTCAACAATTTTAAAAATATAACGTTTGCGCTTGCCGAAAATAAAAGAATAAATTTTTAATTTTCATTCATTTTCAAATATGGAGTAGTCGAAGAAAGAAGATAGAGTAGCGGTTATCGCGTTGCACCGTTGTGGTTACGCGCCAAAAGAGATTTTCAATATTCTACAAACATTGAAAATAACCCTTAGATTTGTTTATCGCACAATCAAACGATTCACTGAAGATTCAAGCTCCGAAGATCGTAAGAGGACCGGCCGACCTCGTACAGTTAGGGACACCCGCGATGATCAAAGCAGTGTAGGCGCGAATCCAACGAAATCCTGTTCGTAAATTATAATTTAAAATTAAAAAATTTCTACTGCCGACTTCAATATAAGTTATTAAGAATAACTCAAAAACTATTGGTCTAACCTTGATCAAATTCATATGGGACCACACGAGAAGTATCAGCTTCCATATAAAAAAAGAATAATCGAAATCGGTTCACTCAGAACAAAGTTATGAGAAAACACACATAAAAAAACATACAGTCGAATTAAGTACCGTCTCCTTTTTGGAAGTCGGCAGAGCAAAAAATCTTAGCTCCTCGGATGGGCCTAAGCAGAACCACGACCAAAAGAGTGATCAATGAAGACTAGGACTACGAGCTTATCGTAAGAAGACCGGACATTTTTTGAACGAGCGTTTGAAAAAAATTAGGCCGGATAGATCCCACGCTTTGTTACGGCGGTACGCGGGAAAAAAATACCGCGAAATTTTGTTTTCGGATGAAATATTTTTTAACATCGAATAAAGTTATAATAAACAAAATGATAAGGTGTATGTCCACAGCAGTGAAGAAGCCAGCACGCGTATTCAGAGGGTTCAACAAGGACATTATCCTTCGTCACTCATGGTTTGGCTTGAAATCTCATATTCAGGCTTGACTGAGGCGTTTTTCTGAGCAAAAGGTATAAAAACCAGTACCGAGGTGTACCAAAATACCGTCCTAACAAACATAGTGGAACCTCTTTCTCAAACAATGTTCAAAAACAGACATTGGTTATTCCAACAGGACTCGACCAGCTCATAGGTCACGAAGCACGCAAAACTGTTTGACCGCCCGTGGAATTGACTTTATCGGACATGAAGACAGGCCCTCTTCTAGTCTAGATTTAAACCCACTGGATTACAAGATATGGCAACATTTGGAGGAGAAAGTCTGCGCTAAACTTCATCAGAATTTGGAATCTCTCCGAGCATCTTTAGCTAAAGCAGCGGCAGAAATAGATATGAATGTGGTGCGTGCTGCGATTGATGATTGGCCGCGTCGATTTAGGGCATTTTGAATGATGTAAATAAAATTGTATTCTAAATTAAATTACCTTTCATTTCATATATAATTATCAAAAAGTGTATCATTAATTTTATAAAATTTTTTTGACAGAACTTAAGACCTGACTAAGTATTTGAAGAGAGATTTTCAAAATTGAGTCTCATGCTTTTTATAGTTATTTTGCCAAGCTATTTAGCCTTTTGGAACTAGTGTTCGTAAGCGAAGATCGTATCGTACCGAATTTGGCTGTGTTTCCTGTGTGGCTTGTGTCTGATTTCGCTCCGGTCGTGTCGGATTGCCGCCGGATATCCATCCAACATTGAGAGTGAGGGAATAGAGTGCTACTACTATGCTTGCTCATACACTACTACTATAATTCTGTGGGTACTATAATCCAGTCCTGCGCAGATGGCTAGTCTCTGTTGTAACTGGCCGCCATGACCGAACATTTTTTTTATAGTATAGGGTGACAAACGAGCACACAGTCCACCTGATGGTAAGTGGCTGCTGTGGCCCATAGACATCTACATTTATCCTCGTTTGCGAATCAAAATGCAGATGCGTTGCCACCCGTGAGGATAAAATGGAATGCCTCGTTTTCAGTAAAAAGGGTCTCCGGTTCTCTACACTCACCATACGAAACACAGCAGTGTTAAGATGCTATTTGACGCTGGTATTCTGTGAGAGCGTGTTCCTTCTCCGGTCGAGCCGACCCATTCGTGCTACAACCATAATATAGCTGCAGTACGACTCTACCACGTATATATCATTTGTTAACCCATGTGATACTATTTTTTTTTTCCATATTAATGTTGGAGTTTATAACCTTTTAATTTACCTCATAATTTACCTCTAGCAATAACAACAAGAAACAAAATTTACAAAAAACTGCTTTAAATATTATTCATTATGTTATTTTAATTCGTATGATTATTTTTTTACTTTTAATGAAATGCAAAATTTGTAATATTTTTTTTATAGAATAACGGAGACAAACGAGCACACAGTACACCTGAAGGTAAGTTGTTGCTGTGGCCCATAGACATCTACATCTATTCTTGTTTGCAAATCAAAATATAGATGCGTTGCCGCCGTGAGGACTAAGATGGAATGCCACTTTTCCAGTAAAAAGGGTCTCCAGTTCTCTAGACTCACATTAAGCTGCTATTTTACGCTGGTATTCTGTGAGAGCGTGGTCCTTCCCCGGGCGAGCAGATCCATTCGTGCTACAACTATACAATTAATATAGCTGCAACATGACTAAAAAAAGAATAATCGAAATCGGTTCACTCAGAACAAAGTTATGAGAAAACACACATAAAAAAACATACAGTCGAATTAAGTACCGTCTCCTTTTTGGAAGTCGGCAGAGCAAAAAATCTTAGCTCCTCGGATGGGCCTAAGCAGAACCACGACCAAAAGAGTGATCAATGAAGACTAGGACTACGAGCTTATCGTAAGAAGACCGGACATTTTTTGAACGAGCGTTTGAAAAAAATTAGGCCGGATAGATCCCACGCTTTGTTACGGCGGTACGCGGGAAAAAAATACCGCGAAATTTTGTTTTCGGATGAAATATTTTTTAACATCGAATAAAGTTATAATAAACAAAATGATAAGGTGTATGTCCACAGCAGTGAAGAAGCCAGCACGCGTATTCAGAGGGTTCAACAAGGACATTATCCTTCGTCACTCATGGTTTGGCTTGAAATCTCATATTCAGGCTTGACTGAGGCGTTTTTCTGAGCAAAAGGTATAAAAACCAGTACCGAGGTGTACCAAAATACCGTCCTAACAAACATAGTGGAACCTCTTTCTCAAACAATGTTCAAAAACAGACATTGGTTATTCCAACAGGACTCGACCAGCTCATAGGTCACGAAGCACGCAAAACTGTTTGACCGCCCGTGGAATTGACTTTATCGGACATGAAGACAGGCCCTCTTCTAGTCTAGATTTAAACCCACTGGATTACAAGATATGGCAACATTTGGAGGAGAAAGTCTGCGCTAAACTTCATCAGAATTTGGAATCTCTCCGAGCATCTTTAGCTAAAGCAGCGGCAGAAATAGATATGAATGTGGTGCGTGCTGCGATTGATGATTGGCCGCGTCGATTTAGGGCATTTTGAATGATGTAAATAAAATTGTATTCTAAATTAAATTACCTTTCATTTCATATATAATTATCAAAAAGTGTATCATTAATTTTATAAAATTTTTTTGACAGAACTTAAGACCTGACTAAGTATTTGAAGAGAGATTTTCAAAATTGAGTCTCATGCTTTTTATAGTTATTTTGCCAAGCTATTTAGCCTTTTGGAACTAGTGTTCGTAAGCGAAGATCGTATCGTACCGAATTTGGCGGTGTTTCCTGTGTGGCTTGTGTCTGATTTCGCTCCGGTCGTGTCGGATTGCCGCCGGATATCCATCCAACATTGAGAGTGAGGGAATAGAGTGCTACTACTATGCTTGCTCATACACTACTACTATAATTCTGTGGGTACTATAATCCAGTCCTGCGCAGATGGCTAGTCTCTGTTGTAACTGGCCGCCATGACCGAACATTTTTTTTATAGTATAGGGTGACAAACGAGCACACAGTCCACCTGATGGTAAGTGGCTGCTGTGGCCCATAGACATCTACATTTATCCTCGTTTGCGAATCAAAATGCAGATGCGTTGCCACCCGTGAGGATAAAATGGAATGCCTCGTTTTCAGTAAAAAGGGTCTCCGGTTCTCTACACTCACCATACGAAACACAGCAGTGTTAAGATGCTATTTGACGCTGGTATTCTGTGAGAGCGTGTTCCTTCTCCGGTCGAGCCGACCCATTCGTGCTACAACCATAATATAGCTGCAGTACGACTCTACCACGTATATATCATTTGTTAACCCATGTGATACTATTTTTTTTTTCCATATTAATGTTGGAGTTTATAACCTTTTAATTTACCTCATAATTTACCTCTAGCAATAACAACAAGAAACAAAATTTACAAAAAACTGCTTTAAATATTATTCATTATGTTATTTTAATTCGTATGATTATTTTTTTACTTTTAATGAAATGCAAAATTTGTAATATTTTTTTTATAGAATAACGGAGACAAACGAGCACACAGTACACCTGAAGGTAAGTTGTTGCTGTGGCCCATAGACATCTACATCTATTCTTGTTTGCAAATCAAAATATAGATGCGTTGCCGCCGTGAGGACTAAGATGGAATGCCACATTTTCCAGTAAAAAGGGTCTCCAGTTCTCTACACTCACCATACGAAACACAGCAGCATTAAGGTGCTATTTTACGCTGGTATTCTGTGAGAGCGTGGTCCTTCCCCGGGCGAGCAGACCCATTCGTGCTACAACTATACAATTAATATAGCTGCAACATGACTCTACGACGTGTATAAAATCCATTCATCAAATTAAGATTGAACTATATTAGGAACGATCTTAAACAATGGTCGCGTGATCAAGACTCGATGTTATTATAATAACCGTAGCTGTGAATTTGAGGGCAAAGAACTCGTGCCAAACGGTAATCCGCTTTTCGTGACTCGTCTACATGCGTCAGGTGAATTTCACGTAGGGTTGCCTAGCCCTACATGTCTGCTATAAATAATTTGTTGTGCATGAAATCTAATACACTGTTTCAGATGTCCCAAGTTCAAAATAAGGTTTATATTTAGCTCAGAGGTAGAGTTATACTTTAAATTTTTACACATTGTAAACTTGTTTTTAATTGTTCTCCGCTGAAGAAATATTTACGGAAATATCCTTTTAAATTTGGAAGACTTATATTTTTTAATTAGGAATGATAAAACATTAATTAAAGTTGAATGCTAATATGACTTTCAAATAAATTTGTCGGTACGATACGCGCGCCACCTACTGTTAATTAATTGTACTATGCGTATAATCTTCGCGCAAATGCCAGCAATAAGTTGACAAAGTTTTAATCTAATGAACGGTATGGCAGCGCGTAAAATAGGAACAAACAAACACTAATTTTTATAAATTTGAATTCTAATATTTACACTTTTCAAATTAACTTGTCCCTCGATGAAATCTGTCAAATATTTCACATTGTTCCTAAGTGCCGCCGTCGCCGCCTTGGTGGCAGAAAAATTCGTGGATGTCCTCATTGCTTTGAATGATGAATCATAGTTTACCTTTCAACATATCGGTGACTATATAATTGAAGATGTGAAAATCAATTAGTTAAGATTGGCGTAAAAAATAAATAAAAAACATGCGTGAGTGTCGTGGAATACTCGGTTGGAACAAAGTTCCTTATTATTATAAACATATAAACGTATTATATTATTGATTAACAAATACAAATAAATGTATTACTAGCGTCTATTAAAATGAAGCGTCATTCAAAAATAAATACACTATGATACAAGGGGTAGTGACGAAAAAATCTTACACTTTTTGTCGCCTAGCTCCCATCCGCCAAACCCGGTACCGTCCGATAAGCGATATTAAGGAACTTTGTTCGAAAAAGGTGTCTTACGTAGTTTGAAAAAAGGTCTGATATCTTTTTATTTTTTGTGTTATGTATTTCTGCAAAGTAACGTTTGATTCTATTAATTATCTTAAAATGAAGATAATGCAATTCTTACCAGATTTAATTTTAAGGTTAATATTAAGAGTCTTTAAGGTTGTACAATGTACATACTTTTAATCATTTAAAACTTAACATTCTCAAAGATCCCTGATTGTATCTCAATAGATCAATCCGTAACCGGCCTTATTTGCATATAGAATTGTTAATATAATTATTTTTGTACATAGAAGAGGCAATTTGTTGGCCCCTTAGAAAGAAGTGGGCTCTTTTCATGAAGGTCTCCAAGTTATTTAGTTCCGTTAAACCACTGGCGACAATTTCTTACAATGGATACAGGTGATTCACGATTACCAAAACAGTCGCGGTCATCTCAGCAAATTACCCATATGGTTAGCGTAACCGTCAAATGTTTTTAAGAGATGTAAGTACATTTATGTCTTAAACTTCACCTCCCGATCAATTTCTATGTCACTTTGAATTTGAATAATTCATTATTTAACATTTATGGAAATATTTAAAAAAAATGTCAATTTACCTAGTTGTGATCAGTATTTCATATACATCAATTTAATTAGCAGCAATATTTTAATAATCTCCTTTATGCTCTAACTATTAATATCGCATAAATTTCGTCCTACATACATATCTATTGGATTGGATATTTATTCATATCGCATTATATAATAATCTATACAAATAAATAAAATTGAAGTGTCTGTTTGTAATGTCAAAATTACAGTTTGTTATAAATAAAATTGAAGTGTCTGTTTGTAATGTCAAAATTACAGTTTGTTACTAAATGCATATGAAAGTATATACGGTACTTATAACTGAAATACAATTTTTAAAATTTTTGTCTGTCTGTCTGTCTGTTTATTCCAGCTAATCTCCGACAAGGCTGAACCGATTTTAACGGGACTTTCACTGGTAGATAACTGATTTCATAAGGAGTAACTTAGGCTACTTTTATTTTAGAAAAAGAATTAGAGTTCCGCGCAAAAACATAAAAACCCTAACACGCGGGCGAAGTTGCGGGGAATAGCTAGTATATAATATAAATGTTTTATATTGCGTATATATGTATTTTATTATACGCAATATATAATGATTTCTTATATTCACGCGAACACTACACATTGAATAAAACTATTTTTACGGATTTTATCGCGTTTAATTAACTTATTTTATATTCCCGACGTTTCGGTTGCTTTCCAGCAACCGTGGTCACGGGGGACTGTCACTGCAGGTGTCCCCCGTGACCACGGTTGCTGGAAAGCAACCGAAACGTCGGGAATATAAAATAAGTTAATTAAACGCGATAAAATCCGTAAAAATAGTTTTATTCAATACGCAATATATAATATAAATGTTTATTTACTAAACTATTATTGCATAAATGTGCTTTTTATACCACAATATCCGTCTTTGTCTAGTCATAAAATGACTGCTAATCTAGGTTTTAAAAACCTACAATACCCTCTTTCTGGGACAGTCGGATGGTTTTATTTTTCCACATAAATTGGGACCATAAAGTTCTATTTAATTACGCAGTGTTTACAGCGTATTTGATTTCCCACTGGCGTAAAACAAAATAGTAGAAAACTAGCCGCAATGTAACCGAATACATTAGAAAGTAAAACAGTTGACAGTTTCTCGTGGACCGAGAGCGAAACAGTTTGATTGGATATTTAATTACTGTTTGTTTTTACTACACAACTCTAACATGATTGCGTAGTTTCATTTCGCAGGTGCTTATGACTAGAACGGATAGACATATTATAGTCTATATGTTCATTATACTGAAATAAAGACCTGGTAAGACACGCAGGAATTCAATGAATGCAGGTGACTCGGGACCGTGCTTTGTGGCATTCCTTGGGGGAGGCCTGTGTTCAGCAGAGGACTTGATGATGATGATGAACGTTTCTGCCTACCGATCGAATCTTACGAAAGTGCGCGTGCGCCGTAAAATGAATAATAATTAATTTGTTAATTAATTATTATTCATTTTTCTTAACCATTTGCCCATAATATTTATTCTGAACCTTCTCTGTAAATTTGGCCGGTTATTGCAAAATAACCCTGTATTACGAGTAACTAATGCTTTTACGTGGTAGAGCTATGCTGCAGCTATATTAATAATATAGTTGTAGTACGAATGGGTCGGCTTGAACGGGGAAGGACCACGCTCTCACAGAATACCAGCGTAAAATAGCATCTTAACACTGCTGTATTTCGTATGGTGAGTATAGAGAACCGGAGACCCATTTTACTGGAAAAGAGGCATTCTACCTTAGTCGCTAACGAAGATAGATATATAGATGTCTATGGGCCATAGCAACCACTGTTGCTGTGTGCTCGTTTGTCACCCTTATTCTATAGAAAAAAAACCTGTATCGGTGAAGGTAAGAATCTCTTTCAACTTTTTAGAATTATGAAAATGTCGATGTATTTATGTAATTGTGATTTAATTACTGTATTCGGAGGGTTAACGAGTCGTTGCGGTGTAGGAATATCTACTATAGCACATTATCCCGTGGGTGTCGCAAGAGGCAACAGTGGGAAACAAATTCAGGATATAGGCAGAAACGAATAAAAATAAAAAAAAAAACTGCGGTTGCCAACCCGCTTGTCAAGCGTGGTAACTATGGCACTATGTACAGCAGTGGACTATTAGGTTGTAACGGTATTCGGTGGGTGGTGTTATTACAATAGCAAACCAACAAGTTAAATATAAGAACGTAAAAACAATAACTACGTACGGATATATATAACGGTAAAAAAACTAAGGTAGCTCGGTAGGCGTATTACGTATCATGCAGAAGGCTAGCGATAGCAAAAGCTAGCGATAGCAAAATTAGAACAATAATTGCCGATGAATCGCAGATACGTATTTTTCGACCAGCGATAACCAAGCCCTAGCTAACTAGCGACTACAAGGCAGCGCTGTCGCTAGTTAGCTTGGTTATCGCTGATACATAATACGAATCTGCAATTTATCAGCAATTATTGCTCTAATTTCGCTATCGCTAGCCTTCTGCAAGATACGTAATACGCCTACGGAGTCATACTTTGGTGACAGTCTGAGGCAGACTAATTTATGTTCCGTTCTGATTTAAGATGGACTATAGAATAGAATCATTTTTATTCAATATATATTGCAAGAATAGTTATTAAAAGTCATTTAAGCTTTACCACTGTTTCGGAAAAAAACCTCTGCCCTGGGAAGAACCAAGCAAAAAACCCAACGCGACTTTTTTTTAAAGCATAATTTACAATATAATATTATATAGAATTAGTATTAAAACATTTAGAAACAGCATGATAGCGATCACCTTATTCCCAGGGATTATTTATTATCAATCATGTGCTCCTTAGTAGTATAATAACCATTACTAAACAATTTTTGCTTAATAATTTATTTTTTTACTCTTTGATAGATAAGGTCTGCATATTTTCTGGGACTTCGCTGTAAAAGCGTGTATACATTGCCCCATGAAGGAATTACTGACTGTTTGGAGGTGAGTTAACTAACTTTTGTTCGTTCCGTTTACAGAATGTACATCACTATTTTTAATAAAACCGTTATTGTTTTTGTGTACATATATATTAAATTTTCTTAAATATATTGAGAGATCACAAACAATATTTTAAAAATATAAACTATTTAGAAAATATATAAAATAATTTCAACATAATTTTAATAGCCATTAGTCTGAGCTGTAATTCTTCAATTCACTACGTTCGACTACGAAACGTATTAAATAATGTGAAATTATAGTCTTCTCAACCGACTTCAAAAAAAAAAAGAATTCGACTGCTTTTTTTTATAGGATAAGGGTGACAAGCGAGCACACAGTTCACGCGATGGTAAGTGATTGCTGTGGCCCATAGACATCTACATTTATCCTCGTTTGCGAATAAAATGTAGATGCGTTGTTAAACTCAGGACTAAGATGGAATGCCTCTTCTCTAGTAATAATTAAAAATTAAAAATTTTGTACAACCGACTTCAATATAAATTATTTACCACTTTTACCACTTGTTAGTGTTTTGGAGTCGGCTTTTACTTCATTAAAATTTCGGGCCCTTTAAATGGACAAATAATATCATTATACAAGTTTACAACTAGAATATTGTCTTAATCATTTCTATATAAAAAAGAATTTTTTATTTTATTCAATGATTTTAAGAAACGTATACAAATAAATAAAATTTAAGTGTCTATCTGTAATATCGAAATAACTGGCTTCTATTTAGTTTTACTCAATTTTTGTTTGTTCGGATTAATCCATTCCGAAGGCTAAACCGATTGACTGCAATGCTATTAGGGATCTAGACTATAGTTTATACGAAAAACTTTAAGTTTTATTTTTTGAAACAAATGAGAAACTGTTAAAATAAATGGTCTTTGACTATGTTAAATCTAAATAGCGCCACATTAATAAATACTATCCAGGCGAAGTAGGGGCGGGACGCTATATGGATAAATTTTACCCTCGATGTTTTACCTTCATCGGTGGATTTTTTCTTCAAATCTAAATGAAACCCTGGAGGCCTATATAATAAAATAAGAATCATTATAATCCGTTCACAATTGGCGAATACATCGCGTAACATACAAACAAAAATTACATAATATCTACCGTCGAATTGAGAACTTTCTTTATTTTTAAAGTCGACAAGTAAAAATATGCTGTGGATCCTGTTATTACGTAAATTATGAACGATGTAGAGCAGTAGTGTAGTGAAATAATAAATTGTTAATATCTACTTAATAATTCAAAATTTGAATGCGATGAAAATGCGATCACACAAGCGCTAGTAGAATTTTAAGCCTGATAACTTGAGTTCTTTCTACATCAATTTCTAATTGTTCACATTAATTGTGAATAATAAGATATTATATAAATATTCACACTATTTTCAATTATCTTTTTGATGTTTTGCTAAAGCAATTTTTTAAAGTATTTCCGAGAAAAATATTAAAAAAATAGTCCAATGTTAATCACACCGGCTATCTATAACCTTTGTTCTGCAACCTATTCGTGATTATTTTTCAGATTTCTCTCAGCGATATTTTAGCGGATACGATGAGAATTTTTTTCAAATAAAATAAAACAAAATAATAATCACTTTGTTTTATTTTTTGCATTTCAAAAATCTTAACTAAAATTTCACAAGCAGATTTCAAAGTGTAAAAAAAATGATTTTTGAACCGCACCGTACTTGAGTAACCGGTAGGCATTTTAGAATTAAAAAGAATTTCAATCACCAAAGTGAAATAGTTTCTGGGCAAAAATTCTGAGACAGACAGGCAAACACCGAGGTGACTCCAAGTGTCTCAGGTTCCTTAAGCTACTTCTGGCAGATCTAAAGGATGTACAGCGAAGCGCGGTCACTATACGAGATATAAATATAGATATAAACGACGCGGATTTTATAAGATTTTAGTTATGTAGTTTCTAACATAAAAACAAGTTTGCTAAGGAACTAGTTTGACATTTGTTAATATGTTAAGAGTTGCGCTATGAGATAATTATAATGAAATTTTGATAAAATTTAAGGACGTTTCGAGAGAACGACGAACCTTTTTACTGCTTTCTTAACTAAAAACACATTTTTATTGGTATTTATAATATTTCTTTAAGTTTTGAAGAAAACATGAAACTTATTGAAATTATTTTAATATTATGGAAAACATTTGTGAAGCCATTTCACTAAGCCGATAAAGTTGTAGGAGAATATTCTTTTCTTAAAAGCCATAATTTTCAGATGCGACAATAGTATTAATTAGCTAATGCAAACTTTTTTGACCTAGGTATATAAAACGGAGTATCTTTCAAAAGGTCTTTGAAATATAGTGAGACTTCGTAAACAATTATCAATTTATCTTCTTTACGAAATATAAAGTTTCAAAGTAGCTTGCAATGTTTTTTTATAGAATAAGGGTGACAAACAAGGACAGTCCACTTGATGGTAAGTGGATGCTGTGGCCCATAGACATCTACATTTATCCTCAATTAAGAATCAAAGTGCACATGCGTTGTCACCACTGAGGATTGAGATGGATTTTTTAATGGTATACGGGTGACAAACCAGCACATAGTCCACCTGATAGTAAGTGGATGCTGTGGCTCATAGACATCTACATTTATTCTCGATTAAGAATCAAAATGCAGATGCGTTGTCGCCCGTAAGTACTAAGATGGAATGCCTCGTTTCCAGTAAAAAGGCTCTCCGGTTCTCTACACTCATTACACGAAACAAAAACAGAAGCATTAAGCTGCTATTTTACGCTGGTATTCTGTAAGAGCGTGGTCCTACCCCGGTTAGCTGACCCATTCGTGCTACAACCATAATATAGCTGTAGCGGGGCTCTACCACGTTAACCTACCACAAAAGTTTCAATCATATAAATACAAAAAATATCAGATACTCAAAAATAGAAGAGGTAATCTAAATCTGCTGATGCATTTGGCAAGTTTTCATCTATAATATTATCATGCGGCTTTATGTGCTAGAACTCGGTTCATATATAGATAGACAAAGAATAATAGAAAACGAAAAATGACGGTTCAAAGATATTTCACATCATAAAAGGCAAGGTTGGGCTCGGAACAGGTTAGACTATTGTGAGACTAATGAACGTTAAAAGCTTTAACGCGACGTGTAAACAGGGGCACGAACAAATAGAAGATTTCACACTTTCTCAGTGACATAAGATCATGGGAAATTCTTTGTTACGGATTTCTATTTACTTAATGCTGTTAAAAAAAGTCCCGCTGGGTTTCTTGCTGGTTCTTCCCAGGACAGAGGTTTTTTCCGAACCAGTGGTAATCAAACAAAAGAGTGACTTTCAATAAGTATTATTTATAATCTATATTGAATAAAAAAGTTTCTGTTTCTGTTTCTTAACATAAGTCAATGCTTGACAACAGTCCTAATAGTGGTACGCGGTGATGAAGCCCTATGTAGTTTTTTTATCCAGTAAAAAGGGTCTCCGGTTCTCTACTTTCATCGTACGAAACACAGCAGCATTAAGCTGCTATTTTACGAGTACGCTGGTATACTGTGAAAGCGTAAGTAAGCACAGTTTTAGCGTAATAAAAGTCAATTTAAAGTTGGTGTAAAGAGACCCACGTAATCTGATGGGAAGACAGACGCTGGCAAAGTATTCCACTCCCTTGCTGAATTTACGAACCTATTACCAACTACGAAGCAAGCAAGCAAGCCAGTTTTGTTCGAACAGATTGCTGTCAATCTCAAATTAGCTTAATGCTGTTGTGTTTCGTATGGTGAGTGTAGACAACCGGAGACCCTTTTTACTGGAAACGAAGCATTCTATTTTAGTCCTCAGTGGTGACAACGCATTTCGATTATGTAGATAAATGTAGAGGTCTATGGGCTGCATCTTACTCTTCTTAAATGGATTAAGTATACTTAATTTTACAAACGTAACATTAGCCAACGTATAAAATTATAATTGAACGCTGAAAAATCATTAAATAAAACTTGTTTTTTTTCTTCAGAATATTTCCCACATTAACAATATGAGTACTTACTTAGAATACATCATTAAAGTTTAGAAACAATTAAATTTGAGTAACATAACTATTGTCAATGAACTCCTTTCAAAGTTTCGCTTAAGAACTGCGCTTCTATCATTGCAAACATTAAAATTAATTCTTTTTTTTTTATAGGATCGGGTGACAAACGAGCACACAGTCCACCTGATGGTAAGTGGTTACTGTGACCCATAGACATCTACATCTATCCTCAATAGACTCAAGATGCAGATGCGTTGTCACCCATGAGGACTAAGATGAAATGCCTCTTTGCCAGTAAAAAGGGTCTCCGGTTCTCTACACTCACCATACGAAACACAGCAGCATTAAGCTGCTATTTTACGCTGGTTTTCTGTGAGAGCGTGGTCCTTCCCCGGTACGAGCCGACCCATTCGTGCTACAACCATAATATAGCTGCAGCATGGCTCTACCACGTAAAAATTCTTAAATATAATACTGCTTTCCACGGATAGAACTCTAGACTATGGAATACAGTCTTTCTAATTTTAGCCTTTCTATTTATTTTCGCCCAATTTAGATTGAAACTACTATTATTATTTATGTCATCATCCTCATCACACCCATCAAAGTCCACTGCTGAACATAGGCCTCCCCCACAGATTGCCTCAGGGAGAGTATAGTTGCGATAGTTGCCATGATTGCCATGAGGGTTGGCAACCGCAATATTATGTATGGCTTAGGGTTATTTTATTTTGATAGGGATTTAGAGCAATTTGAGTAAAAAACTCGAATTTTAGGTCGTACGTTGTTGTTTTTTCTCACAATAACAATCCATAATTTTCAAAATCCAATTTATTATTTTAAGCTATAGCACTTTTGATCTTATAAAAGGCGATTTCCTCAAACTTTTAATAAATGTAATCAGCCTATTTTTTGTTTACCATAACTTTAATTATGCTGTTACCGTTAGGGATTACATCGGGACTTAGCCGAAATACTTAAGAGTTGGTTTGTATTTGATTCTGTATTTTGAAACGGTGGTGAGAAAATTTGTCACCACCGTTTTCAAAATACATAAAATAGAATATTTAATATTCCATAGTATAATTAAAAATGGAAGGAAATGACGAGCAAGCACCTTAATCGTCTCAAATTTTAATATAGTTTATTGAAGTAAAGTACTAAGCTTAAAAGATCGTCATGGTTATTTCATTTATGAAAATCTGAAAGTGGTCATTTATTTCTATTAGCAGTTCCATATTCAAATACTTACAGATTATTTTATAGAATAAGGGTGACAACGAGCACACTGTTCACCTGATGACCAGTGGATGCTGTGTTTCACATCTTTCCTCGATTATGAATCAAAATGCAGATGCTTTGTCACCCCTGAAAACTAAAACGGAATGCCTCGTTTTCATTAAAAACGGTCTCCTATGCTCTACATGTATCATACGAAACACAGCATGATTAAGTTGCTATTTTACGCTGGTATTCTTGTGAAAGCGTGGTCATTTCCCCGATCGAGCCGAGACATTTGTGCTACAATCATAACATAGTTGCAGCATGGGCTCTACCACATATAAAAACTTAAGTATACCGAGGTATAAAAATTGCTTAATATTCAAAAACACAAGAATTAAACTCAACAGTGAAACTTTTAACGAGTTATGTGAAATAGTTTATATGAAATAGAATTGTAAATATACCCAATAAAAAATTGCTCAATTTTGAAATCCAACTGTCATTAATTATGTGAAATGATCATGCTGTTCTATATTACAGATATGCGCCCTAAATCTGAGTTTCGAAGATTTTTTAAGATTATTCAGGGATAATTCGTAAATAAAGTAGAGTGAAACCATAATAGAAAATGCTTACACTGATATAATGTAGTATTAATAAATAAGATATTGTGGGCCCAACATTAACTGTGTCTTTTTTTTTATATAGTATAGAGTGATAAACGAGCACACAGTCCACCTGATGGTAAGTGGTAGCTGTGACCCATATACATCTACATTTATCATCAATAAAGAATCAAAATGCAGATGTGTTGTCACACGTGAGGACTAAGATGGAATGCCTCTTTTCCAGTAAACAGGGTCTCCGGTTCTCTACACTCACCATACGAAACACAGCAGCATTAAGCTGCTATTTTACGCTGGTATTCTGTGAGAGCGTGGTCCTTCCCCGGTCGAGCCGACCCATTCGTGCTACAACTATACTACTAATATAGCTGCAGCATGGCTCTACCACGTATAAAATAACGTATAAAGTGTCTCGCCATTTCCATTCACTTGGGCAACAATAGATTGAAATTAAAAAGGGCGGGCGTTCGTTCATGTGTCTTTTTAATCCATTAGTCTGAATACCCATGCGATCATGTTGACCGTTGTGTAAAAATTATTTTAATAATTACCATATAATTATTTACCAATTTGTCTAAGTAGTAATAACTATGTTTATGTAATTAAAACGAATTAAAAAAAATTGCTGAACAAATTAATTCCAACACTAAACTAAATTTTCATAAGCTATACACAGACAGACTTAGATGTATATATACTATATAAATTTACAAAAAAGTAACATGATCCAAAATATATTATACCAAATATACCTGTATTAAAATTTTGGTTATGCACTAGTAGTTCTAAATTATACCATGTATCCTTTCTTTATTTATTACAGTCTAACAAACGTACACTGCTGAGCATAGGACTTCTCCATAGATTGCCTCATTCAAGGGGGGATATTTGCCATATTTATATTATTTTTTATGTGGTAGAGCCATGCTGCAGCTATATTAATAGTATAGTTGTAGCACGAATGGGTCGGCTCGACCGGGGAAGGATCACGCTCTCACAGAATACCAGCGTAAAATAGTAGCTTAACACTGCTGTGTTTCGTATGGTGAGTGTAGAGAACCGGAGATCCTTTTTACTGGAAAAGAGATATTATTTCTTAGTCCTCACGGCTGACAACGCATCTGTATTTTAGTTCGCAAACGACGATAGATGTAGATGTTTATGGGCCACAGCAACCACTTACCATCAAGGGGACTGTGTGCTCGTTTGTCACCCTTATTCTATAAAAAAAAAAAACCCTTGGCGCCTACCAACGGGTTGGCAACCGCAGTCTTTTATTACTTAGAGTTGTTATCAGGATGATGATGTTGCCCATCTGTTTTATTTCCCTTTATCGCCTCTTGTAATAACTTAAAATTAAAAATTTTGTACAGCCGACTTCAACAAAAATTATTAAGAATAAGTCAATAACTATTGGTCTGACCTTGATCATATGGGAACACATGTGAAGTACCAGCTTTCAAATAAAAGAAGAATCATCGAATTCGGTTCATCCAGTAAAAAGTTATGAGGTAACACACATAAAAAACATACAGTCGAATTGAGTACCGTCTCCTTTTTGAAGTCGGCAGAAAACTATCGCATTTAGGTTGTGGACTAGTGGTTAATTTTTTTTCGCTAGCATCCTTACCTGATTGTAAAATTTCGCTTCTGTTTTTAAAAGTATAATAGGTATGTGTCTGGTAAATGTATAATAATTAGATGACTTAGATATTATAAGTCTAAATATGTATAAACGTGTGCTGAATGTTATTATAACGCAAGAGAGATTCCGATAAACTTCGGAATGCATTCACCATAAACGTACTAAATGATTCATCAAATGCATAGGCTAACTTAAAATAGAGTCTTATTTACATGGTGATAAAATGTTTTCTTATAAAAATTAGAGTCGACCTACTTTTTACTTCAGCTTAGTCATTAACATTGCCAAGGTTCAAGTCTTCGATATTTAATTTATCGTTAGAAAAAACATTTCGTTTGTGATATTGAAATCATTGTAACTTTTACTCCCTCCTAGCAAGAGAAAAATATATGAAATTAACGTTTAATCTGTACTACTTACACATTTTTTTTTTCAATACTTAAAATCACTTCTTTCTACAATAATGGGTTACTTCGTAAACTTTCACTGTTTTTAAATTTTGTTCTTTTCCAATTTCATTATTTATAAATATTATCACTATATAAAAAAAAATAACAGTAACGAAGTAAAACACACTGGATTATGAAGAGTTCATTGACACTACACCGTAATATATACTTCCTAACTTATTATCGTAATAACTTATTCACTAAAAGATTCTATGGATTTAATTGTATACAAAGTGGTACGCCCAATAATTTCTCCTTGCCAAGGGACAAGAACGGAGGCACACGTCTACCTTCCCGTGGGCGGTATGACCGTATGACGTGAACTCCAATTGGCCAATTGCTTGAAATTAACTATCAAACTACATTCTACACTGTACAGTAGCCGATTGAACCGTGAACAACAGTGTCCAATGCGTCTTCCAAAACTACTATAAAATCGACTAACGGATTTCTGCGCCGTAATGTACTTGGTGTAATATTACGGATCGCGGTTAATTTCAGTTGAAAGTTGAAGTGGTGGGAGGTTAAAAAGGGGGACCCGGTCCAGACACATTGGCTGTGTCGTAGCCACAGAATATAATATAGTACGTAGTTGTTTATGTTCCGACGTATATTTACGTATTGTGATGGCACGTGCTATAGGAAATGTAGTGATGACTATGATGATGCAAATGTTTTTGTGACATGTTTATTTTATGGTAATTGCTTCCGTGTTCCGTATCGTATGTTTCAATAGGTGTTGTAGCATTTCTATTTGTATTGTATAAAAAGATACGAGAGAAATATTGTTATGCAAACTTTACCGTTACCTCCCTAATGAATCAGTTCCTTTAGCTGTCGATGGGGTAACATTATAGCGGTATATTAAATTTTACGAGACTGCACGTATGTACAAATTTGGATTTATTTGAAAGGAAATATTGATTTTAAATAAAAATCAGCGAGCTATGGAGAGGGCTATGCTCGGGGTTTGTATGCGTTATAAACATAGAAATGAGAATGTCCGCAGAAGAAACAGAGTGACCGACATAGCCCAACGAATTAGTAAGCTGAAATAGCAATGGGCGGCCATATAGCTCGAAGAATCGAAAACCGATGGGGTAAAAAGGTTCTCGAGTGGCAGCCTCTACCGGTAGGCGAAGTGTAGGGCAACTCCACACTAGATGGATTGACGACCTGGTAAGACATGCAGGAAGGCAGGTGGTTGATAAAGGCAGATGCAGGTGGTTCAGAACCATAATTTGTGGCATTCCTTGGGGGAGGCATATGTTCAGCAGTGCACTTGTGAAGGGTTGTAATGATGATGATGATGATGTAATAAAAATTGTGAAATAAAATAAAAATGACTAAAGTACATAATATATAATACCAAATTAAGTATTCACTAAACGCTTCTTTCATTACTTATTTGTAATAACTTAATTCACTAACGCTTTGGAACCTTTATTAAAGTATTTTGATTTGATATTTTGGTCCCAGCTTCACGGTTTCTAACAACATAATATACAATCCGTGCTTAGATGTTGTCTTTATTATCTACTAAAACGGAAATACCTATGAAAATTAACCAATGCTTTTCAATTAGAGAAAGATTATTTTGATAATTATGCAAAATATAGTAAAACAATCATTATTTATCACTGTTTCGATTTGAGAAACGAAATTCCGTGGGTAGCGAATATTTTTTTTTATAAAATAAGGGTGAAAAACAAGCACACAGTCCACCTGATCGTAAGTGGTTGCTGTGGCCCATAGACATCTACATCGATCTTCGTTTGCGAATTAAAATGCAGATGCGTTGTCAGCCATGAGGACTAAGATAGAATGTCTCTTTTCCAGTAAAAAGGGTCTCATGTTCTCTACAGTCACCATACGAAACACAGCAGCATTAAGCTGCTATTTTACGCTGGTATTACAAATATATATACAAACAGGCATCGTCTGAGAGAATTAGTTCAAGAAAAGCGTGGAATTCACATAACGTTCTGGAAATATTTTTTAAACATTATTTTTAAGTCACGCAGGAGCTACCACGGCTTGTGATATGTATTTGGTTTATATTTTTGTTTCCATAATAAAGAATAATTACAAATGAATTTGAATGGCCGGATATCATACAACAAATCACAATAGTCAATTACAAGCCTTATCTCATACTCATTGTTTCAATTATTTACATGGCATCCGTCTGGAGTGAATGCTCGGATTGTAACAGAAGATAAATGCTAGTCAAATTGTATTTGCCGGCGACCTTTTTCTTTATCAGCCTGTAAACAGCTCATAGTTGTATCAGATCCACTCTCATGGTCGAAAAATCACACATTGTGCAACTTTACCGCTGTCCTCTGTTAGAGTTTAGATCTGTAGAAGAGAGATGTTATCAGGAAGACGCTGTTGCCCATCTCCTGTTTCAGTTTCCCTCTGTCAGCACTTTCGCCACACACACGATGATATTGTGTAATGGATTCTCTTACGTAGTCCCTATACAGCACATCTTCCTAATAACAGTTCAAAATATATTTTTCCTACCGCTTCAAAAAGGAGACGGTACTCAATTCGACTGAATGTTTTTTTTATGTGTGTTACCTCATAACTTTTTACTGGGTGAACCGAATTAGATGATTCTTTTTTTATTTGAGAGCTGGTGCTTCACATGTGGTCCTATATAAATTTGATCAAGGTCTGACGAATAGTTTTTGCGTTATTCTTAATAATTAATCTTGAAGTTGGTTGTATAAAATTTTTAGTTATAAATTATTATAAAATGAAGTGATAAGCAAACTTACAGTCCATGGACACAGCCAACTTCAAACATGGAAGGCTATTACCACTGAGGATTAAGACGGAATGCCTCGCAGCTTGCAATTAATACTATCTATGGGGGGGGGGGGGGGGGGGGGCTATGTTCAGCGTTGTACTCTCGATAGGCTGCAATAAATTGATGAAATGAATATAAGACAGTTCTCCCAAGAATTTTCCACAATCGAATTTACGACAAGTCATCACAAGGCACCATATTTGAAGAATAGAATAGAATATTTTTTTTTATTCAATATACATTACATGTGTAATTCTTATTGAAAGTCATTTTTTACTTTACCACTGGTTCGAAAAAAACCCTCTGTCCTGGGAAGAACCAGCAAGAAACCCAGTAGGGACTTTTTTTTTAAAATAAATTTTACAATATTACGATTACGATTACGAACTATTTACAAAATTTATTTTAGAAACTGCTTGGAAGCGATCACCTCATTCCCAGGGGTTATTATCAACCATGTATTCATTTATACTATAATAACCCTTTTTATACAGTTTCAGCTTAATAAAACATTTAAACTTGGTAATAGAGAGAACCTGTACACTTTCCGGGACCTTGTTGTAATAGCGTATACATTGCCCCAAGAATGAATTACTGACTCTGTGGAGTCGAGAAACTGGTATCACTAGCTTGTGTTTGTTCCTAGTGTTTACAGAATGTATATCACTTCTTTTACTAAAACTATCTTTGTTTTTGTGAACATACATTAAATTTTCGTAAATATACTGAGAGGCCAAAGTTAATATATTAATTTCTTTAAATTTATCTCTAAGAGACTCTCTTGGTTTTAGATTGTAAATAGCTCTAATGGCCCTCTTCTGTAAAACAAAAATAGTTTCTGAATCAGCCGCATTTCCCCATAGCAAAATCCCATAAGACATTATGCTATGAAAATAACTAAAATAAACTAATCTAGCTGTCTCGACACTAGTGAGACCTCTAATCTTTTTTACAGCATAGGCTGCAGAACTTAGTCTGCTTGCTAATTTGGATATATGGGAGCCCCACTGGAGCTTTGCGTCAAGAGTGATGCCAAGAAAAACAGTGGATACAACAGGGCTCAATTCCTCCCCATTTAAAAACACATTGGTATTCAGATTTTGAACATTCGTTGTTGTAAATGATAATATGATGAGACCTTGCGAGATGAGATGTTGCTAGTCACATCTATCGATAATATGATCATATCAAAAAATATTATCATTAATGGGTTTACGTTATTCCTTGCTGCAAAATCATTTTATTATAAAACGTATACTGAGTGATCTGTTTTGCATTTTATTCGTCTGCGTCTATGAAGAATGACTTCCTTATTTTAATAGGAATCACGCTCTAGTATACTTAACGTGAGAGAATGCGCCCTGGGCTCCGCATTCCAACAAAGAATTTAAGTCTTTAATGACAGAAAAATGCATGCGCCTCTACACGCCTCAAAATTGATACCTTTGAAAATGTTATTTCATATACTGTAACACATTGTATTATTCCATATATCCAAATAACTTTTGAAAACCGCGTTTTTAATAGGACTCAGCTCAGCTCTGCCGGAGGACAAGCTATTATGTTTACAATATTAGGGACAAATTATCGTATTATTAATTTCTATGATTCTAAAAAAAATAGTTTGATACATTTATTTACCTATACAGAAAATGCATTTATCAAAAATGCATAAATGAGAAAAAATATAATGTAAAAAAATTATTTATTTATTGTTTCACATCACAATTCAGTTTCATACTTACTATTTGTAAAGCTAAATGCGGCATAAGAAAAAATATGTGTAGAGCATAAGAAATACAAACATGCAATCATGATCATCAGTCTGACAAAAGTCCACTGCTGAACATAAGCCTTCGCATAGATTGCCACATACGCTTGACAGGCAGGAAGGCAACCGCAGTTTTGATTACTTTGGGTTGATACCAGGACTATTTTCCTGTGTCACAACTTACGATACCCACGGCAAGATATGGGATAGAGGCGATCATCTAAGCTTTCTAAGCAAGCAATAATTATACAGAAATTAAAGAATTTTAACGATGAGAGATTCATCTTCATCATCATCATCATTACAGCCCTTCATAAGTCGCCTAAACTAAATTAGGCCTCCGCCAAGAAGTGCCACAAAACACGGTCCTGATCCACCTGCATTCATCGATTTCCTGCATGTCTTACCAGGTCGTCACTCCATCTAGTGGGGGGACGCTCTAAACTTCACGTTACACGTCCACAGATACGAGGCCACCCCCTCGAGAACATTTTTTCCCCATCGGTTGTCGATTCTTCGAACTATATGGCCGGCCCATTGCCACTTCAGCTTACTAATCCGTTGGGCTATGTCAGTCACTCTGGTTTTACTGCGGATATCCTCATTTCTAAGTTTATTACGCGGAGAAAATCCGAGCCTAACCCTCTCCATAGCTCGCTGTGCGACCTTGAGCTTCCTCATCCGGCCAGCAGTGAAGGACCACGTCTCAGTTCCACAAGTCATCACTGGCGGCAACACGCTCTGGTTGTACAGTCTCGTTTTCAAGTTTTGAGATATACCTGAGGAGAAGATGTGCCTTCTGAAGTCTGTACTAAGACAGAGTATGGAAGGTTTAAGAGTAATGATTCCAGAAGTATTCACAAGAATTTTTTTTCAAAGCGGGTGTATTTTTTATTAAAAGTTTATTTTACCTTTTTGTTAACAACTGGAATGTCGTTTAATCAGGTAAATAAGAATCTTCATTTCATATTTTCATCACCCAATTATTTCTTTAAATTTATATGAGAGCACCCATGAACTATTAAATAAGAAAATAATCATTAAAATTGATTAAGACGTTTCCGAGATATCGGTGAAACAAACATAAAAGTTTATGCATCAAATATTACATATGGGTAAACAATTTGTAATAATTATATCATTTAGTATTTATCTAGTATCGCTTAGTATCATAATAAAAATAATCTATACAAATAAATAAAATTGAAGTGTCTGTTTATAATGTCGAAATAATAGCTTTTTACTATATGCATATGAAATTATATACGGTACTTATAACAAAAACACGATTTTTAAAATTTTTGTTTGTCTGTCTGTCTGTTTGTTCGTACTAATCTCCGAAACGACTGGACCGATTTTGACCGGACTTTCACTGGTAGATAGCTGATGTTATAAGATGTAACTTAGGCTACTTTTATTTTAGAAAAATAATTAGGGTTAAAAAAATGAAATCAAATAGTAATAAATTACGCGCGGGCGAAGTCGCGAGGAACAGCCAGTTTTAAAAATATTTCCTTTGATTTAGTTGATACACAGATAACTTGAACATTGATACAATTATGACTTGAAAGACCCCATCAAAAGAGCACGAAAACGCACTCCAAGATCCTTCGACCACTTGGACTCCGTTCGGATTTTTTAAATGGTTGATCTCGAACACGATACTTTTAGTAAACCACAAATTTTTCTTCGGCATCTAGTGTCAAGCTAGTATACAAAATGTGAATCTTCACAAGAATTTTTATATCCAAATTTTATCATATTATCAACATATTGATTTAGCCGCCAAACGTGTTATCTTCAAAAGATAACATATCATAAGCCTTGCCAGCTTATATATATTAGAAAACATAAGCCTAGTTCAATAAAGTAATTAGATTTCGCCCGCGTGGAATTTGTTACAATTGGATTTCATAGGTTTTAATTTATTTGCGCGGAACCCTAATTATTTCTCTAAAATAAAACTATCCTAAGTTACCTTATAACATCAGTAATCCCGTCAAAATCGATTCTGTTGTTTAGATTATTAGCCGGAACAAACAGACAGACAGTGAGACAAAATTTTTAAAAATTGTTTTTTTTTTTTGTTATAAGTACCGTAAATACTTTTATATGGATTTAGTAAAAAGCTGTTATTTTCATAGATTTATTAGTATAGATATAGATTGTATAGATGTATAGATACAGTAATACGACGCATACTCGTAGATGAGACAGAGTAGTATAAAGGAAATTAAAGTATAAGAGATAGTGAAATTTCCACAAAGGACTTTGCACTTTGAAAGAAGGAAAAATTAAAACTGCGTTCAACGTTTTCAAAATAAACTTAAATAACTTTAGTCAGGAATAGAACACGCTCATTTTATAAAATTAAACAGTCTTCATTGTGTACTACTCGTACATCAATCAAAATAAGATTTAAATCTTGCAAAGGAGCATTATGCTGCCAATCAAACAATGTTTTATTTTTTGGGTCATTACGTTTATTAGTAACTCGTTAATCTTTATATTATGTATAGGCCAGATCATTGCCATTCTTTGGGGAAGGCCTATGATCAGCAGTGGCCTTGTTAACGGCTATAATGATGTTGATGATTCTGACAATTGGATGAGATAAAAAGACCTCGGTCGAAAAATGGGTTCATAATAAAAAGATCATTAAATAGAAGCAATTATAATTCAAAAGCATATTTTATTTATATTTTTGCAAAGGAACTAGAACTTTTATTTACGAGCGTTTCCATCTCCTTTCTATTTCTTATTATCCCCAGTAAAACAAATTAAACAAATTAATTAAAAGAATTGACGTTTCTAACAATTATTTATAATGCTTTTATTTATTAACTTTGTATTCGATCTCACAGTCTTGCTATTTAATCATCTCCGTATTTTATAGTTTAGATCTAGAACGTCTAGTATGCAACAAGTTTCCCCATTTCCTTGGAAAGTCATTAGCAATTACACGCTTTAATTATCGATGCCGTCGTATGAAAGTCGCGTGTTGGGTGCAATAATGGGCTGCGTTTTTTTTAATCGAGTGAAATGAGTTATGAACAATTATCACGTCTTCGGTTCATTGCATTCAGACATGGCTGGCGTTACGACACCGTTCGAAATTTGAATAAAACGCGCATTCAATTTGTTTGCGTATCTTTAAAAATTTTTAGAATGTTGTTCTTAAAATAATTTTTGAAGTTATATTTCTTTTGGGGCGTTTGGCAAAAAATATGAGAGTGAATTTTTTACGATGCGCGCGCGTGCCGACCAGGGCTCGGAACCGGTTTAAAAAGAGCGGTTAATTTCGATTATATACCGGTAAATTTATCGCTCCTTCAATTACCGGTTAAAAAATTAACCGGTTTTTATTAAACCTAAACGATAAAGGTTACCGGTTACTTAACGGTTTCGACACCCAAATTAACCGGTTAATTCCGTAAAACGTAAATGCAGTTATGAATAGGACAGGTAGATTCACGTTGCGAGGTGCTTATGCGGCATCGCCGCATGCGGGCACACATCAATTATCTGCCTTCAAGCGATACATTGTTTTAGTCGCGATCAGGGTGTGTAGTGGGAGTTTGGCGTTTACGAAAAACTGGAAAGTATTGGAGAAGTTTTGAAGAAAGAAAGGCAGTTATTGTGTTTGGTTTATTCGTTAAGACTGGACGTGTCTCATAATGAAGAAAATAATTTATTCTTGTGTATCGGTTGTTTATTTATGATGGGCTGAAAAAAAGTAAATAGAATTCATTCCATGTTTACGTTTTAACAGTAGTAGTAGATAGAGCCACGCGGCAGCTTTTGCTATCGCATGGATGGGCCAGCTCGAACCAGGGTAGTACCACGACCTCACAGAATACCAGCGTGAAGTAGAAATTTACTTCTGCGTTTCGCTTGGTAGGTGTGGGTGGTCGGAGGCCCAATCCCCCCCCCCCCTTAAAGTATGGTAGCGGCATCAAATAAAAAACTACCCCAGGAGGGTACCAGAATCCTGGTGACGGAGAATCCTTCGCTGAGCACCCACGCCCAAGCTACCCTACTGTTCCTGAGCATGTGTGCTCAAGCTGCCCCGCGTATTCTGGTATACAGGGGAGTGGGGGGGGGGTAGGGGGGTATCCTCAGAGATCGTGATCCTTGGCGATTTTAACGACCATCACGCCGAATGGCTCGGTTCACATTTAACCGATCATGTGGGGAAATTTGTTTATGACTTTGCCTTGGCATATGGTTGCACAGCTGGTTACTACCTACGCGCCTACGCGGATTCCAGATGTGGACGATCATGCGCCTTCCCTGTTGGAACTTCTGCTGACCTCTTATCCGGACGGATATCAGGTTTCCGTTGACACCCCTCACGGCTCCTAGGGCCATTGTCTTGTCCGAAGGGTGGTGTCACTCACACTATCTTCGTGGTTGCATTCTGCAGGCAGCCGCCGTGTTTGGCACTATATATCGGCCGATTGGGAAAGGATGCGGTCTTAATTTTGCATTCTACCCTTGAGGGCGAATTTGCTTCCCGCTGGACAATCCCAGCAATGTTGCTGGTTCTGTCACTGATATGGTACTTGAGGATATGGAACTTTTTATTCCATCTTCTGTGGTTCCCATCGGGGGCTGACGACATCTTTACATTCCGAGACGTTGATGTATCGAGATGTAAACATCAGCGCTCTTCAAAAGCAGTATAATTCCGCCTCCAGGTTCTTCAAAATTAATTGCCAAGGCAAGGTCAGAGCACATCGGCGGAGTTGGTGAGAGGCTAGTTCGCCTTCCTTCGGTAACCCGTTCATTCTGGTCTCTTGCTAAGGCTGTCCAAGGGAACTTCTGTCAGCCCTCTCTGCAAAGAGAGAGCGACTCACTGATTCCATGCCGCAAAGGAGAAAGCCGATCTGTTAATCTCTCTTTTTGCGTGCAACTCGACTCTCGATGACGGAGGAATACACCGCCGACCGTCCCGCGGTTTGAGTGCTCCATGCCAGATGTGCGGCTTACACAGCACTCGGTTCCCTTCCATTGTGCTGAAGACGTGTGCTCCGAAGTAGACACCTGTTTTAACGCGTCTTTTCCGGTACTTCTACTCCTAAGGCTTTATCCCAAATTCATGGAAGACAGCTTTGGTTCACCCGATCCCTAAAAAAGGCGACCACTTAGACCCGTCAAACTACAGGCCTATCACCAACACCTCCTTGTTCTCCAAAATAATGGAATCCATTATAAACAGTTTTCGTCGGGGTTCATCAGTTGGTGATATTCTGGTCTATCTAACTCATAGATGGGCGGAGGCAGTAGAGTCTAAGAGGTAGGCATTGGCCGTTAGTTTGGACATTGCGAATGCCTTCGATCGGATTTGGCACAAAGCGCTTCTTTCGAAGCTCCCTTCCTATAGGCTTCTCGAGAAATTGTGCAATTGGATCACCAGTTTCCTTGCTGATCGGAGCATGAAGGTCGTAGTAGACGGTGCATGCTCTGATTACAAGCCTATTAATGCTGGCGTTCCACAAGGCTGCGTGCTATCACCAACGCTGTTTCTACTGCATATCAATGATATTTTGCAAACTGGTAACAACGACAGCACTAGTGATGCAATATACACCGGCCGTGCCATATTTCTCGGGAAACGTCTTCGAGTACCAGAAAAAGTAATGTAAAGTTGCAGCCTTTATACGTCCCACTGCTGGGCACAAGCTTCCTCTTATTTCTGAGAGGGTTTTAGGGCAAGTAAATGTCCGCCGCGCTACCCCAATGTTTGTTAGCGAACTTCACATGTCATCATCATCACCATTACAGCCCTTCACAAGTCCACTGCTGAACATAGGCCTCCCCCAAGGAATGCCACAAAGCACGGTCCTGAGCCACCTGCATCCATCGACTTCCTACATGTCTCACCAGGTCGTCACTCCATCTAGTGGGGGGTCGCCCTACACTTCGCCTACCGGTACGAGGCTGCCGCTCGAGAACCTTTCTCCCCATCGTTTGTCGGTTCTTCGAGCTATACGGCCAGCTCACTGCCACTACAGCTTACTAATCCGTTGGGCTATGTCGGTTACTCTGGTTCTACTGCGGATATCCTCATTTCTAAGTTAATCAAGCAGAGGCACTCCGAGCATAGCCCTCTCCATGGCTCGCTGAGCGACCTTGAGCTTCCTCATACGGCCAGCAGTGAAGGACCACGTCTCAGATCCGTAAGTCACCAATGGCAACACGCACTGGTTGTACAATTTCGTTTTTAGGTTTTGAGATATGTCTAACGAGAAGACGTGTCGTAGTTTCCCGAACGCTGCCCAGCCGAGTTGAATCCGTCAATTGACCTCTCGGTCGAAGTTGGACTTACCTAGTCGGACTATTTGTGCCAGGTAAACGTACTCGTCAACAACTTCGAGCTTAGTGCTCCCAACAACTACCGGCATAGGTGTGACATGGACGTTAAACATGATTTTTGTTTTGTCCATGTTGATCTTAAGACCTATCCGTTGGGAAGCACTATTGAGGTCATTGAGCATAATGCTTAGGTCCTCCAGCGATTCTGCCATAAGGACTATATCGTCGGCAAATCGAAGTTGAGTGATGTACTCGCCATTGATGTTAATACCGCATCCTTTCCAGTCCAGTAGCTTGAAAACGTTCCAATGCAGAGGTGAAGAGTTTCGGGGATATAACGTCACCCTGTCTTACACCTCTCTGCAGTTGGATAGGTTTCGTACTCTGGTTCTGTACTCGGATAGCAACTGTACTAACACTTCAGCACTTCGATATACCAACAGTCAACTTGGCACCACTGAAGGGACTGCAGCACCGCCCAAATTTCAACGGAATCAAAGGCTTTCTCATAGTCCACATACGCCAGACATAGTGGCAAATTGTACTTTTCGGACTTCTGTACAATTTGCCGAAGGGTATGTATGTGGTCTATGGTGCTAAAGCGCTTTTGGAGACCGGCTTGTTCGGGAGGCTGGAAGTCATCAAGTATGCGCGCGAGACGATTCGTAATGACTCTCGAAAACAGCACGTAGACGTGGCTTCTGAGCCGCGAAATCGGTCTGTGGTTCTTCAAGAGAGCGTTGTCACCTTTCTTAAACAACAAGACCACCGCACTTCCGCTCCAAGCCTCCGGTGTAATGCCACCATGGAGGACGGAATTAAAGAGCTTCTGAAGGACTTCAAGTACCGGTTTTCCACCCGCTTTCAAAAGCTCCGCTGTAATTCCATCCTCGCCTGGGGCCTTGCTGTTTTTAAGGAGCTGGAGAACCATTCTAATCTCGCTCAGACTGACGTCCGGGATATCTTCGGAATAGTGTCGGATAAGACTCGCTCTTGGATTGTTACTCACACTTGCGTGTGGCTCCAACGATGACGTGTACAGCTGCCCATAGAACCTCTCAATCTCACTCAAAATCTCAGGTGCCCCGGAAACGATGCTGCCACACTCGGTCTTCAGCTTTGACAGTTGGCTCTTTCTGGCAGACAGATCTCTGGCAAATACTTTGGAGCCTTGGTTCCGCTCGATCGCTTCTTCAATACAAGCTGTATTGAAGTTGCGTAAGTCCCGCCGCATGCATTTGAAGATCTGTCTGTTCAGTTGCCTGTATGCTGTCAAATCTGTATAAGAGTGTAGCTTCATCTACCGTCTAACAGCCATGAGATTAAGAGTGTGATCGGAGAGTTTTTGTGTTCTTCTGCGGCGGGCGCTTGAAGAACTTAGCTCCAACCGCATGGACAGATTCCACGAGCTTGTCATTCATATGGTCCAATTCATTGCAGTCTTCTAGGCACTGAAAACGGTTTTGTAACTCGAACTGAAAGGTTTCGGGACTTTGGAACAGAGCACGAGGGGGACGGAGCGTTGACTTCATTAGACGAGACCTCTCCAACTTAACGTTTAGGTTCAGTGTGCTTCTAATCATTCGGTGATCGCTACCAGTTTTCACCCTCGCGATCACGGAGACATCACTAAACAGTTGTCGTCTGGTCGTCATAATGAAGTCAATCTCATTTTTTGTCGAACCGTCGGGGCTCGACCAGATCCACTTCCTGTGAGGCCGCTTCTGTAAGAAAGAGTTCATCATAAAGAGTCCCTCTTTCTCCATGAAATCGGCCAGCTGCTGGCCCCTTGGGTTCCGTTGCCCTATTCCAAATTTCCCTACTTTCAGCTCACCGTTCTCTCTTTTGCCTAGTTTTGCATTGAAGTCTCCCATTAACACTGTATATTGGGTTTTGGAGGAATGCATGGCTCTAGAGATATCCTCATACATTTCCTCCACCTCCTGATCGGGGTGTGCCGAGGTTGGTGCGTAAACCTGTATGACCTTCAGCGAATAACGTTTGGTGATTCTGAGTATAAGTTACGCAACTCTCGTCGACATACCCTCAATCTTTACAACGTTGTTAACGAGAGACTTGTGGACGATAAATCCGACACCTCCTTGGGACAGATGGTCCTCCCGGTGATAGAACAAGTGAGTGCTCTGAGGAATTGTTCCGTTTAATTCCAGCCGCCAAATTTCACGAACGCACATCGCGTCAAAATTCACGATACCATCCTCACCATCTGTATGTTTGACGGGCCACCACTGTGCGTTTTACTAGTTTTCTTCCTAGTACAACTTCTCTGTGGAATTGTTAACCACCGGCGATTTTTCCGAACCGATACGACTTAGGGACCTTCAAGAAAAGAGCTCACTCCTTTCTTAAAGGCTGGCAACGCACCTGCAATTCCCCTGGTGTTGCGGTTGTTTATGGGTGGCAGTAGTCACTTACCATCACATGACCCGCATGCTCGTTTGCCCCCTTTTCTATAAGCAAACGTACGACGAGAAAACCCAAAAATCTAAGTGCTTGATTGAGGGCTGAATACGACTATCAGGGTGGTTTCTAGAGCACTCATTATACCCAAATTAATCCAATAACGGTACTTGGCACGACCTGGGACACGATTTAAACCCAGGACCAAATCATGATTCACAGTCACGCTAGTAACCACATACAAACAGACAAAATTATATAATTTCATGATATGTATTTAGTAAAAATCTGTTATTTTGACGTTACGAACAGACACTTCAATTTTATTTATTTTAATAGTTTCGTATGCGTAAAGTATGAAAGTTTGTAAAAAGATTACTATATTATTTTGATCTTGAGGCGTTAGAAAACTTGGCTGCACTTTTAATAATTCGCTTTTATAATTCAATACATGTTCGTAGATATATCTGTGATGATGTAGTTAATTGAGAGTTATTAATAATTACTTTAAATAAAAGACAGGATTTTTTAGTGTATGTATTTGGTTACAGTCGACAGCAAAGTATAGCCGAATTTAATCATAATGATTTGTTAGATTCAAATTATTTTTCTTTATTAATTTCAGTATCAGTTAATTTAATTTCATCTATGTGGTTACCTTGCACTCTATTTAGAAAAACTAATATTTTTAGTAGCATCTTGCACGTACACAACATGATAAGATTTGCTCCAATTTCGCTTTAATGAGATGTGAAAAATGGTAATTTCTTTTGTTAGAATTCTCTGAACATAACAAACAATTTTTTGTCGTGTTTAGACATGACTTCTAGTTAAACTTTACACCTCAGAAGTGGTCATTATTAATTTTGCAAAGACTGAGATAGAGGTTGGTCGTAATTACGAGCTTCAGAATTAAAAAAAAATCTGTTAATCTGCCTCACTTTAGCCCTAAAAAGAACAAAAATACTATAACATATAATTTCATAAACTTTTAAAAATATTGTGTTCTGTTAAGAAAGTTCATCATTTATTGCGATATATTACTAAAACTAATGACATTGAAATAAAGATGCTAGCGTAATTTTAATAGAATACGTTAAATATAATTAAAGTCAATTTAAATATATAACGTCAAATTAAACTTGATATCAAAACTTAATTTTAAAGTGAAGATAACGCATAATTAATTGAAACAGAACTTACATCTGTTATTTATAATACGATCGTTGCGGAAAGATGAAAAAATATGAGGGAGTTACGTCACAAGGCAGTCGCGTTGATGCAATGAATATATCGTGCATGTGTCTAAAAACCTCGGGAATTAAACAGTGGCAGCCGTACAATGATGGGTGCAAGCGGGGTAAGAGAGAGGGGGATATTACAAAACTTGGTTTTAACCGGTTAATTCTTACTACCTAAACCGAAATTTGTGAAAAACCGGTATTCCGCAAAAACCGGTTTTGGGGTCAATGACCTAAACCGGTTTAGAATTTCAACCGGTTTCCGAGCCCTGGTACCGACAAATAAAAACGACACCATGAAGTTGTTACGATGCGCGCGCACACTGACACCTCAAAGCGACAACTTCAGCGGGTAACTATCTCTCAAGTTTTCGTGGGAACTGATAACTACATATATTTAAGGTTACGCTAAAGAACATAAGTATACATACGTTTTTTTTGCAACATACTTATTTTAATTAATTTTATTTGAACTGGGGAGTTTTGACAGGAACTTGACTAGCGATGGATTTCTGCTCTTGTTTTATTGTTTAAATAATGACTTGAAGTGGATTTGATTTGTAAAAATAGTGCAATTTCGTGTATTAAATGTCTGCGTATGTGAACTATTAGTGGTAACGGTGAAACAAGTGCTCCAATAGTGATGTGAATCTCAAGATAAGGTATGTATTTGCTTAGGCGCTTTGAGATACTATCGCCAACTGTCTGCTGGCTCAAGTTTCAGTCAAAATCTCCCAAAAACGACGCAATGTGACGACGCATCAACATATTGTGAAACGGTGTACTACAAGGGATTCTTATAACTTGATACTGAAAATCTATAGAAATGAAGATAGTGAATGAAATGAAGACATGGCTTAAAGGACAAGCATCCAAGCCAAAATTCTTAAAAAAGTATTGGAAAACTCAATTCTTTTTTAATTAAAATACAAGCAATTTTATCAACATTATTAGTGTTCACTTTAACCACTCCTGTAAGCTTAAAATGCTCGAATAGCGGATAATAACTCACCTTTTTGAGTTCACGGTTCGCACCCTACTATTAGGCTACTGTCGCTTTATATGATATTGCGCTATATTGCTATTGCCATTAAAGTAGAATGAACTTAAGAATATGTTTCTAGGTAAAAGCTAATTGTATTATTTTCGTGTGCATATAATTTTGTAATAATTGCCTCTTAACTAAATTTATAATATACACATACTAGTACAGTTTTGCCGTGTAGTGGCGGTTAAGAATATCCACTACCCCATATCTTCCCGTGGGTGTCGTAAAAGGCGACAAAGGGAAACAGGCAGGAGATGGGCAGCAGCATCTTCCTGATAATAGCCAAAATAACAATAAAAAACTGCGGTTGCCAACCCGCTCGCCAAGCGTGGCAACTATGGCAATATACCCCCCATGAGCAATGACAATAATAAACGGCCTCCAGTCCCCGGCGGCCCCGCTATTCCTGGCTACGGTGGCGACCATGGTAACGGCGGGGCAGGGGGTGCTAAGAATCTCCGGTGGAGGTTCGGTTGCCACCTACGACGACTCGACCTGGCAACATACAACGCACGCACCCTGAGGACTGACGAGAAGATTGTGGAGCTGGAAGAAGAGATAGACAAGTTACGCTGGCATATTATAGGATTATCCCAAGTCCGAAGAGAGGGGGAGGACACGGTAATCCTCGAATCCGGCAACTTGCTCTATTACCGGGAGGGCGACCATCTGTCCCAAGGAGGTGTCGGATTTATCGTCCACAAGTCTCTCGTTAACAACATTGTAAAGATTGAGAGTGTGTCGACGAGGGTTGCGTACCTTATACTCAGAATCACCAAACGGTATTCGCTGAAGGTCATACAGGTTTACGCACCAACCTCGGCACACCCCGATCAGGAGGTGGAGGAAATGTATGAGGATATCTCTAGAGCCATGCATTCCTCCAAAACCCAATATACGGTGTTAATGGGAGACTTCAATGCAAAACTAGGCACAAGAGAGAACGGTGAGCTGAAAGTAGGGAAATTTGGAATAGGGCAACGGAACCCAAGGGGCCAGCAGCTGGCCGACTTCATGGAGAAAGAGGGACTCTTTATGATGAACTCTTTCTTCCAGAAGCGGCCCCACAGGAAGTGGACCTGGTCGAGCCCCGACGGTTCGACAAAAAATGAGATTGACTTCATTATGACGACCAGACGACAACTGTTCAGTGATGTCTCAGTGATCGCGAGGGTGAAAACCGGCAGCGATCACCGAATGGTTAGAGGCACACTGAACCTAAACGTTAAGTTGGAGAGGTCTCGTCTAATGAAGTCAACGCTCCGTCCCCCTCGTGCTCTAATCCAAAGTCCCGAAACCTTTCAGCTCGAGTTACAAAACCGTTTTCAGTGCCTAGAAGACTGCAATGAAGTGGACGATTTGAATGACAAGCTCGTGGAAACTGTCCATGCGGTCGGAGATAAGTTCTGCAAGACCCGCCGCAGAAGAACACAAAAACTCTCCGATCACACTCTTAATCTCATGGCTGTTAGACGGGAGATGAAGCTACATTCTTCAACAGATTTAGAGCATACAGGCAACTGAACAGACAGATCTCCAAATGCATGCGGCGGGACTTACGCAAATTCAATACAGCTCGTATTGAAGAAGCGATCGAGCGGAACCGAGGCTCCAAAGTCTTTGCCAGAGATCTGTCTGCCAGAAAGCGCCAACTGTCAAAGCTGAAGACAGAATGTGGCAGCATCGTTTCCGGGGCACCTGAGATTTTGAGTGAGATTGAGAGGTTCTATGGGCAGCTGTACACGTCATCGTTGGAGCCGCACGCAAGTGTGAGTAACGATCCAAGAGCGAGTCTTATCCGACATTATTCCGATGATATCCCGGACGTCAGTCTGAGCGAGATTAGAATGGCTCTCCAGCACCTTAAAAACGGCAAGGCCCCAGGCGAGGATGGAATTACAGCGGAGCTTCTGAAAGCGGGTGGAAAACTGGTACTTGAAGTCCTTCAGAAGCTCTTTAATTCCGTCCTCCATGGTGGCATTACACCGGAGGCGTGGAGCAGAAGTGCGGTGGTCTTGTTCTTCAAGAAAGGCGACAACGCTCTCTTGAAGAACTACAGACCGATTTCCCTTCTGAGCCGCGTCTACGTGCTGTTTTCGAGAGTCATTACGAATCGTTTCGCACGCAGACTTGACGACTTCCAGCCTCCCGAACAAGCCGGTTTCCGAAAAGGCTTTAGCACCATAGACCACATACATACCCTTCGGCAAATTGTACAGAAGTCCGAGGAGTACAATTTGCCACTATGTCTGGCGTATGTGGACTATGAGAAAGCCTTTGATTCCGTCGAAATTTGGGCGGTGCTGCAGTCCCTTCAGCGATGCCAAGTTGACTGTCGGTATATCGAAGTGTTGAAGTGCTTGTACAGTAGGGCTACGATGGCTATCCGAGTACAGAACCAGAGTACGAAACCTATCCAATTGCAGAGAGGTGTAAGACAGGGTGACGTCATATCCCCGAAACTCTTTACCGCTGCATTGGAAGATGTTTTCAAGCTTCTGGACTGGAAAGGATACGGTATCAACATCAATGGCGAGTACATCACTCACCTTCGATTTGCCGACGATATAGTCCTTATGGCAGAATCGCTGGAGGACCTAAGCACTATGCTCAATGACCTCAATAGTGTTTCCCAACGGATAGGTCTTAAGATGAACATGGACAAAACAAAGATCATGTTTAATGTCCATGTCACACCTATGCCGGTAGTTGTTGGGAACACTAAGCTCGAAGTTGTTGACGAGTATGTTTACCTGGGACAAATAGTCCGACTAGGTAAGTCCAACTTCGACCGAGAGGTCAATCGACGGATTCAACTCGGTTGGGCAGCGTTCGGGAAATTACGGCACATCTTCTCGTCAGGTTTACCTCAAAACTTGAAAACGAGACTGTACACCCAGTGCGTGTTGCCAGTGATGACATACGGATCTGAGACGTGGTCCTTCACTGCTGGCCGGATGAGGAAGCTCAAGGTCGCTCAGCGAGCTATGGAGAGGGCTATGCTCGGAGTTTCTCTGCGTGATAAACTCAGAAATGAGGATATCCGCAGTAGAACCAGAGTGACCGACATAGCCCAACGGATTAGTAAGCTGAAGTGGCAATGGGCCGGCCATATAGCTCGAAGAACCGACAACCGATGGGGAAGAAAGGTTCTCGAGTGGCAGCCTCGTACCGGCGGACGAAGTGTAGGGCGTCCCCCCACTAGATGGAGTGACGACCTGGTAAGATATGCAGGAAGTCGATGGATGCAGGTGGCTCAGGACCGTGCTTTGTGACATTCTTTGGGGGAGGCCTATGTTCAGCAGTGGACTTGTGAAGGGCTGTAATGATGATGATGATGATGACTAGTACAAAAGGAGAATTTAGTGCAATTATTAGAGGATAGTAAAAAAATTGCTATAGTACATTTATGTAACTAAATTCTGCATAAGCTCGCAATCTAATTTAGCTGAAATGAGAAGAGATCGCAACAATGCTCATTCCTTGGGTGGCGCAACAAAATACGCCACGCCACTTCACTTGTCGATCCCATGCGGTGTGCTTTCTAGCAATACGAGCTATAACGAAGTAAATTTGAAAGAAATTTCATCGAATATGTTAATCAATCTCATAAGATCCTAAAAAAATCTTCTTATAATAGTGTTTTTCGATGGTTGATATCGAATAAGTTAGTTATTTCGATATTTAAACCGTTCACTTAAGTGTAAAGTACGAATTTATCGATCCTAACAAAATAATCGACCGAATTTAATTTTAATTTGACCAAACATTCGATTGTGTGTCACTATTGGCTTCAGGACTACGAGTTACCATCGTGTGCACTTAAGCTCTATCCATTCATAATTCACATCTGTCGAGAGTAGGCCTGCTGATCCAATCAGTGGTATCAATCAAAAGCAATAAAGCAACCGAAGAACATTTTAACAAAACATTGTCTTACACGACATCTGTAAATTGGAACACATTACAAAAAACATTGTGCGAACTCTTCATTACCGATCAACAGACGCAGCTGGATGCGTTGAAAAAATTTAACGTGTTATGTTCTGTCTAGAGTCATTACATCTTGTCAATTAATATTTTTTTAATTTATACTTTGCAACTTGTTTGTGAAATAATTTTTGGCTAAATACTAACAAATTAATGTTATTATTACTCTTTTACAAATTAGTTAGTAATTTTGACTACGCCAAATGCTGTTTCTAAATGTTTTCGTATTTAATTGTATAGCATATTATATTGTAAATTAATGCTTAAAAAAGTCCCGCTGAGTTTGTAACCAGCAACAAAGGGGCAGAGATTTTTTTTTAATGTTTTGTTTTTAGTTTTATAGAATAAGGGTAAGAAAAGCGTGCACACAGTCCACCTGGTGGTAAGTGGATACTGTGGCTCATAGACATCTACATTTTATCACCGTTTAAGAATCAAATTAAAAAAACGTAAAAAGGGTCTCCGGTTCTCTACCCTCACCATATGAAACACAGCAGCAACAATCTATACTGAATAAAAAATATTTTACTCTATTACAAAGAGGAGAGTTAGGTTTTTCTGGTGTACATGCATCCTAATTGGCTTAACCGATTCGTTGCGGCACCGATTTTCGACAACTTTTAGCTGTGGCGGCGAATAAATATATCATGACACGCCCTACGTGTCAACCACCACAGACATTGATGACACGCCTATTGTGCCATCAGCCATGTGAAAAAATAATTATCTTTTTTATGCTTTTTTCACTTGTTACCTAATTAACCTAATTATGTTTAGTTGACATCAAACATCAGTTATAAACGGAAAGATACTTGTTTTTAGTGGGTAACTACGTGTTTTCTTTGAAATTGAGAGTAAGTGACTTTTTTTATGCAGAGATTACAAACATTTTGTACTATTTTTTGTTTTATAAAAAAATCATTTATATAAGTAGGTACAGCTAAATCACCCTGGAAAACCTTGGTTTTTATTAAATTAAATTTTCACCTAATAATAATATTTGTAAATACCAAACAATCAAGAACCTTAATTTGGAAAAAAATAAGGTTTATGATTCATTAATATTTACAAATGTTAAATATTATTTAATGTCTTACAAATGTAAAAGTAAAGTCGATTTGAAAACGTCTAATTAGTAAGAATAGCAAAACAAGTGTTTTCAAAAGGAAACAAACGCCAGCGCTATACGGCGGCGGATTGACAAAAGACTTTATTAGCGAACTTTTTTATGCATGAACGGTTTCAAACTGTTTGAAGCAAAAATAAACCTTATACCATATCACAAGAGCACATGGTACTTTGTAGGTCTATTCGGCCATATGATAGTAATAAGACGGCAGTTCAACCATTTTAAGCAAAATTAAACAATAAGACAAACGCATTGTTTTTTTTAACAGGAGACTTGTTTTCCAGAAATTTATTTACAACTTGAGTTTGTGAGCGATCGCAATGAGTGCTATTATTTGTTACTTATTAGATTATTTTTCCACAACATGATTGAAAACCCACAAATTAAAAAGAGTACCATGTACAAGTTAAAAAAAGGTTGTGAATCCCTAAAAATTTAAAATTTTAAAAATATCCATACGGAAAAATTTTTCAAAAACGCAATTTGAGCGAGTTATAACGATTTTAAAAAAGACACGACTCGTGCGTCATACGCCACACACAAAAGTAATCGATGGCACTCCTGGCGTGCCTCCCGCACTGGTTAACGGATTTTGAGATCGATCTGTCATTCAATTCGCCTTCAAGCATTCAGAGTAAATTTAATGATAGTAATCTAATACTACCAGTATATTTACTTGACTGATTTCTTATTTTTTATGGTACAATATTTCTTTTTAATTTGAGGTTATAAGGTGCTTACTTGAATATCTTACCCTTTTTAAACAAGGGAGAGAGTCACTTGAAGACGACCCACGGCCAGGAAGGCCGATCGAGGTGACCACTTCGGAAATTATTCAAAAAGTCGAAAATTTAATATTAGAAGATCCCCGCCTAAAGAAAAAACGGCTCGCAGAAATGGTTGGAGTATCAGATACAACAATTTTCAAAATTCTTCATGACCATCTTGGCATGACTAAAGTCAGCGCAAGATGGGTACCTAGAATGCTCACGCCGCCTCAAAAGCACCAGCGCGTGGAGTGTTCTCGTGCATTTTGGACCTCTGTATAGAAGACAAAAATGGGAGTGTTGGCTCGAATTGTTACTGGTGACGAAACTTGGGTTCACCATTATGAATCTAAGTCCAAACAGGACTCTATGCAATGGCACAAAAAAGGCACACTACCACCCAAGAAATTTAAGGTGGCACAATTGGCTGGGAAAATCATGGCGATAGTCTTTTGGGACTCAGAAGGAATCCTATTGATTAATTATAAAGATGGCTTGCAGAATGTGAAGACTGCAGACAATATCTGCTCGGGAGCGAATGAATGGGGTACTTGAGGATGATGACGAAGGTTTGAAGTTGTAGTCTCCGAAGGTTATTGGTTGCGTGTTCATATCACGTCGGTTGGTCTCCACTGTGGCGGGTAGATGGAAAAGGGGAGATCTCCTGCCGGGCAAGGTGAACACCTTGCCCAGGGAGCGGCCAACGCTCCGAGTGGTAGTTCGGAGTTATTCTATATATACTGCTTTAACTTCGGAACCTTGTTAGCGCGATTTAGGCTTCGATGTGTTTTGCTTGTGGCGCGACGACACCGCCGCCACAACTTTTTGTTAATCTGTACTGAACTTGTCTGCTTTTTGAAAAAAAAAACACTGCTTATCTGAAAAACGCTGACTTTTGTAATACAGGCCCTGCTTGATTTAGAAGTCAGAAGTTCTAATATTTAGACATGTAGGTATGATAAGATATAACTTATGTAAATTAATTGTCATGCAGAAATAAATAAACTTCAACTTTAGACTTAAATTTTTGTTAGACTAAGTTTTAGTATTTATTAAAAATTTTCAAAATGTGGGTAGCACCTACTATTAGCAGGTGTCCTTAATATTATAAAGTTGTATCGAGGACATTATTATTAGCGTGGAACACGATGGCGAACTCGCGTGGGATGGTTGCAAAAACGCAACATTTCAACCTGCTCATAATGAAAGCCGTCACCAATGCCCACCAAATAGCGGTCAACGTGTCGCTCAACTTTCGTTTATAGGTCTTCATAGAAATAGGCAAAACCCAATTTGCTGGCTTGCAAACCTGTTTTAAGAACGTATTTCCTACGTCAACAGTTCTTTTACACCTAATAAAGATTTGCCTTCTTATGCCAGTAAATGGTATATTTCTTTATAAGTAAATGTCAGCCTAGTGCTTACAATGACGTAAGACCGGTTTGAGTTTAATTTAAAACCCACATTTGAAGTACAATATTCCACAATAGTATTAAGCTTCAATTATATAAAAAGCTTGCAATAACCTACTGTTCTGCGACTTAGTCCTTGACTTCTAAATTCTAAATCAGTTTGTATCGGTGTCCTTGGTTTTATTTTGCCATTCCTCATCGTCTGAGATCATAGGTACAATCCTCTTTTTATTTATTTTAAACTATTACTTCTCTATAACGTATCTTTTATAGTATCGTTTGATAGATAAATTGAATAAATTTTTGATTATGGTTTCAAAATATGTTATAATAACTTTAAGAGTAGCGAGGATGCAACGAGTTAAATTACTTTAAATAAGAACTACCTGTAATCTATTTTGGTTAAAAATCAATCAATTCTATTCTAAGGTAGAAACCTATATGTGAACATTTAAATGAACAAAGAAATCGGATATAATTAGATGATCGAGAAATGCCGTGCAGAATTGCTTTTGATCAAGTAAAGTTATAACAGCGTACAAATACTAAATCTAGTGAAATTTTAAATAATGTTTTCTTCGTACATTGGCGTGTGCGAAAAACCGTTTACAAAAAGCTTATTAATGGATCAAAGTTTTACCACAAAAATTGGTTATGGTTTGATATATTATTATATTATAATAGTTAATCAGTTGCTGGAACAAACCTCAGAAATGATAATGCCTGCGCGTAACATTATTTAATCTGTTCCTGTAACCGGCAAACTTTACCTTTTTGTTTTACTTAATTAATTAAATTCTATTTTTTTTTTAATTTGTAATACAAAAAATAAAAACTTGACGGCCAAGTTCAATGGCTGGTATAAAAGACCAGAGTCAATTCAAATTGAACAAAATGTATTACATTTATTGATAACTGGCTAAACTTGTAACCGTTCGAGATATCGCACTAAACAAGCGCTAAATTAGTTTCAGGGTCTTCCTTCTTCCATCAGGTCGCTAAAAATCCACTTATGTTCATGGGCTTCACCGGTGGGAGGTTTTGCCAATATCGACACTTGAAATCGTAGACATAATGTTAGTGAACTTTATTTTAGGTGTATAAAATATAATTTTGTGAATATGATATATTTATTTTCTATAAACGATTGATCCAATCCAATACGTAAATTTATTAAAACGTGTTTCCGAGCATACCTAAATGTAATACGTGTTTTTTTTTCAAACTATTTATCCAATTCAATACGTATTGAAATTTATTTCCGAACTTAAAAGTGATACGTTCTCCTAAAACTATTGATCCAATTTTAATATAATTAATAGAATCAGGCGTTACTTTGCGGAAATCCATTATATAAAAGCTTTTAGAAAAATTTACTTCGCAAATATCCGCGTTATAAAATAAAATGATGTGTCTTACCTAGTATGAAGAGCACCTCCCGCCCTCTCTCAATTGCGTGCACTATCCCCGTCACCACTAATCCCAGCACCGCTACTCCCAACACCATTACGCTAGGCAAGACACACCACTGACGATAATACGACACGTGTTTCGCCTCTACACGAGGCATCCTCAGGTGAAATAGACTCTACGGTGGCTAACCGCTAAGTCTTCTTAGCTATCTTAGCTAAGAAGACTTAGCGGTGCTCTTCATACTAGGTAAGACACATCATTTTATTTTATAACGCGGATATTTGCGAAGTAAATTTTTCTAAAAGCTTTTATTGATCCAATTCTTACACATACAGTTACTGTGTACAGTACAGTAAATGAGTATTTTTTATTAATTTATATATAAGTTTTTATATAATGCAAAACACGTACAACGATTTCAGGCTTGCATTTGCGGTGATTCATCGAGCATCACATACAAAAGTCTGACATAACAAATGGCAGGTGGCCAAGAAACATTCGCAACGTATGACAGCCGAAAGTGCAAGTCTTATTTAAAAGAAGTGGAATGTTTTTGTATTTATTGTCGTTAGGGCAATAAAATACAAATAAACAGTACGTGAACGTAAATTATTGTCATTCAATTTATTTTCTTTATTTAAAGAATACATACATTTACAATAATACATAATTAATGTTTAAATTAAGTTAGTAAAAAAACGCCAGTTAAGTTTTCACTAACTAATAATAACATACGTGATCATTGGGCAGAAAAGTATAACATTTTTTCATTCATTTCAGGAAACTAGGCAAGAAATTCATACATAGATTTCTTGCATAGTTGCCTTACAAGCATGAATGTAAAAGGTAGATTTTAATTTAAGCCACAGTATACGTGGTAGAGCCATGCTGCAGATATATTACTGGTATAGTTGTAACACGAATGGGTCGGCTCGACTGGGGAAGGACCACGCTCTCACAGAATACTAGCGTAAAATAGCAGCTTAGCGCTGCTGTGTTTCGTATGTTCAGTGTACAGAACCGAAGACCCTTTTTACTGGAAACGAGGCATTCAATCTTAGTCCTCACGGGTGACAACGCATCTGCATTTTGATTCGTAATCGAGTATAGATGTAGATGTCTATGGGCCACAGCAACCACTTACCATCAGGTAAACTGTGTGCTCGTTTGACACCCTTATCCTAAAAATGTAGTCTATATATGTTTAGGGAACCGAGATACCGTAATGATCATGCTTGGCAGGTCAATCGAAGTTCCAGGCACATACTCGCCTCTTAGGTAAATAAATTAAATACTTAATTATATTACTACTACTGTGCTTTATATTGTATTAACTCGATTACTGCTACTCAAGTTTCACTGGTTAAGTTGGCCAGACTAATAACCGAAGTACCTACTGGATTATTTATTAAGAAATTATTTGTGTAATTGTACGAATAATTCAAAATTGTCAAAAATATGATAACATTTCGTCGTATTGTGGCGCGACGACAGCGCCGCAATACGATGAAATGTTAAAAAATTACTTAAGAACGATTGGCGTAACTTGCATGGGACATGGGAGGGCACTGCTCCCTTTCACCCAGAATGACCGGTGTCCAGAAATAGATCAGATGAAAATTTGACCAGCCATCCGCAGATAGGATAATTGCTAAAAACATGAAAGGCACGCCATCCTAAAGCAGTTCAAATAGGTATGTTAGAAGTCAATGTTTAGTAGAGCATACTTTATAAACTGCAATTGTTATCATAGCCGTAGTAGTTTGTACGTGGTTTTATCAGTTATTGAGTTTTTCCATTAAGAAATTCTTAGTAGCTGCTGTAGTCAGGAAGTTGGCGGTGTCTCACCCCCGTGTCACGGAAAGCACGTAAAGCCGTTGGTCCTGCGCCTGATCTCTCTCCGGTCGTGTCGGCTTACCATCCCATCGGACTATGAGGGTGAGGGAATAGAGAGTGCACCTGTGCTTGCGCATACACTTGGGCACTATAATCCTGTCCTGCGCCGATGGCTAGTCTCCGTTGAGGCTGGCCGCCGTGACTGAAATTCGGTCTGGAGGACATTATCATCATTATTAGTTTGGACGTGGTAGAGGCACGCTACAGCTGTAATGTGGTTGTAGCTTGAATGCGTCGGCTCGACCCGGGTAGGACCACGCTCAGACAGAATACCAGCGTAAAATAGCAGCTTAAAGCCACTAAGTTTCGTATGGCGAGTGTAAACAACCGGAGACCCTTTTTATTGGAAATCAGGCATTCCATCTTAGTCTTCAAGGGTAACAACGCATCAGCATTTTGATTTTTAAATCAAGGATAAATGTAGATTGTTTATGGGCCACAGTATTCACTTACCATCAGGTGGACTGTGTACTCGTTTGTTATTCTTATGCTATAAAAAAGGTAAACTTTCCACAGCAGGACAGTCTTCTCTCAATATTGTAGGGTATGAGGATATGAGGAAAAAAAAGTCCTCCACGCAGTTCTTGTGCGGGTTGAAGACTAACATTTCGTTGAATTATTATTTTTAATTTTTTTTATTTTGATTGACACATTTACTTATATTTTAATTTATGATTTGTACGTTTTGACAAAAACAAATATATAAGGTATCAGTGACCACAGTCGCTTGTATAAATTAAGTAGTACTTATACTGTGTTTTTAATTTGCTATAAATTTTTTGCTATTTTTCGTCACTTGGAAGTCAGTCAGTACTTAAAATTGAAATAAACAATTGCACTGGCGTTTGAAATTGAAATTAAGGAACGCCCAGTTTTTCGCCCTCACGTTTTAATTCTAACAGAATGTATTATGTATATACATAACTTATATATTAACATACCATCGAATTGTTTTGTGTCGATGAATGGCGGAAATTTAACCGCCATTGTCACTTATGGAGGGACGCATATACAAACAATAGAGTGCAATTGTTAATATTGTCCTTGAGTTTCCAACATGCCCGCTGGAACTTTGAATAATTTTCTAGGATGTAAAAAAATATAATAATAATTGCCACAGTTAATAATTATTATTATTCCCCCAACGAATGCCTTAAAACACAGTCCTGAGCCGTCACACCGACTTCCCGCATGTCTTCGTGGAGGTCACTTCTACACATCTAGCGGGGAGCTGCTTTACACTCAGCCTATCACTATAAGGATACCTATCGCTCTCGAGAACCTTTCTTTAAAAAAATAATACTGTCAAGGAATCATAACAATGTCTTGATGAGTTTTTTCTTAGTGGTCGGAAGTAGAAGCATATTGAACTAAATTTCTGATACCCTGAACAAAATACTTTAGTTTGAGATATCATGAATAATTAAAATAAAGTTGAAATGAACGTTTTAAGTCCGGTTCGTTAACTTCCCAAATTATTGAGTTTCTCCGTTTCGCATAAAGTTGAATTTAAAAAATGTTGATTTTTCATAAGGTTGAATTTCTAAAACTTTAAAGTTTAAGCTAGGGTTGTCAGTCTTACTATATAATTTAAGTATCTTAGGAGAAATATATTAGGAGTCCGAAAACTAAAATATTTAAAAAATATAAATAGGAGGCGAAATTACTATATTTTAATAATATGGTTTTTAGTAAAGATTCGAAGCAGCAAAAATAATCCTTAAAAATAAATTATAAACAAATAATAGACTTTAAACATCATCATTACTCCCCTTTACAAATCCACTGCTGATGACACAAAGGTTTCTATCAAGGATTCTTACAAAATAAGGTCCGAGACACTCGCATTCATCGATTTTCTGAATGTCTTACCAGGTCATCACTCCATCTATTCAAACATACTATGCGTCTTCTATGTTTTCGCCGTCTTCTATATTTTTAAAGGTATATTATATTATATAGCCTTAAAAATACTAAAGAGCAATGGCAGACTTTCATACATAAAATTAGTTGAGAAGAAATGGTAGCGTCTATATACCAAAAATATCTTAAAATGTTAAGCGTCAGTCCCTTAATAACTCTGTCCAAGAATTTTGTAATTAGAAGGCGTCAAAAAAAAAGATATTTACGTTTGAACCTTTTTAGGTTATGTCCTATGTCACTTGGAAAAAGTCATGCTTCCTGTGGTTGTTTGATGTTAGCTTAATACATAATTGAGAGTTTTTAGATTATTGTATCTCTATTATATATTTGCATACTATAAATGTATATTTCTGGCATGGCTCCAGCGCTTTTGTACCATAGTGACATTCTCAGAAGGGCTAGAACCCAGAGCCGTAAAGCCAGTAAAAAAAACAGTGACATTTTATTTTAGCTAGTGTTGGCATAACATTAAATGGAATTATTACATAGTACTATGATTGAGATAATGTATTATTGTAGGAAATTCTTTTTAAGAGACTTATTCTCAGCCATATCACTTTTATTTTTGTTATTACTGATAGTACAGTTATTACTAATAATAACTTAATATAAAAATATTTTGTGTGTTGTGTTGGTAGTTTTACAAAGTATATACGAAAATAGTATGAATATACTAAATGGCAACATTTGAATAGAGCAAAATGATAATAAGTCATTTGATATTCCCAAAAATGTTTGTTTTTTCTGTGGCTTTAATTAAAATACATTCTTATTTGAAAAATCATAGATAAATAATAAAACTCATTGTATATATAACTTATTTCTAGACGCTATAATTTTTGCCAACAATTTTTCTGCCATTGCTCTTTGATTTCTTATATTTACGCAATCACTACACACTTACACACATGGGGACTACCTTGACTATGGGTGCTGCAAAGCACCCGAAACGTCAAGAATTAAAAATAATTAAATTAATAGCATTAAAATCCGTACAATCCGTTTTATTCAACTACTAAATTTGAAATGTAAAACGTTGGCAACCCTAGCTAGTGCATTAATTTATTCTTAATTTATGACCGATGGAATAAATTATATCTATGTTTGATTTAAATGAGACGATACGGAAGAAGAGTGCTATGGTGGCACTACACCGGAGGCGTGGAGCAGAAGTGCGGTGGTCTTGTTCTTCAAGAAAGGCGACAACGCTGTCTTGAAGAACTACAGACCGATTTCCCTTCTGAGCCGCGTCTATGTGCTGTTTTCGAGTCATTACGAATCGTCTCGCGCGCAGACTTGACGACTTCCAGCCTCCCGAACAAGCCGGTTTCCGAAAGGGATTTAGCACCATAGACCACATACATACCCTTCGGCAAATTGTACAGAAGTCCGAAGAGTACAATTTGCCACTATGTCTGGCGTATGTGTACTATGAGAAAGCCTTTGATTCCATCGAAATTTGATCGGTGCTGCAGTCCCTTCAGCGGTGCCAAGTTGACTGTCGGTATATCGAAGTACTGAAGTGTTTGTACTACGTAAGGCTACGATGGCTATCAGAGTACAGAACCAGAGTACGAAACCTATTCAATTGTAGAGAGGTGTAAAACAGGGTGACGTTGTTTCCCCGAAACTCTTTGCTGCTACATTGGACGACGTTTTCAAACTACTGAACTGGAAAGCATACGGTAGTAACGTCAGTGGCGAGTACATCACTCACCTTCGATTTGCCGTCGATATAGTCCTTATGGCAGAATCGCTGGAGGACCTAAGCACTATGCTCAATGACCTCAATTGTGCCTCTCAACGGATAGGTCTTAAGATAATCATGGACAAAACAAAACTCATGTGTAACTTCCGTGTCACACCTATGCCGGTAGTTGTTGGGGACACTAAGCTCAAAGTTGTTGACGAGTATGTTTACCTGGGACAAATAGTCCGACTAGGTAAGTCCAACTTCGACCGAGAGGTCAATCGACGGATTCAACTCGGCTGGGCAGTGTTTGGGAAATTACGGCATATCTTCTCGTCAGGTATACATCAAAACTTAAAAACTAGACTGTACAACCAGTGCGTGTTGCCAGTGATGACCTATGGAAACGTGGTCCTTTACTGCTTGCCGTATGAGGAAGCTCAGGGTCGCTCAGCAAGCTATGGAGAGGGCTATTCTCGGGGTTTCTCTGCGTGATAAACTTAGAAATTAGGATATCCGCAGTAGAACCAGAGTTACCGACATAGCCCAAAGCATTAGTAAGCTAAAGTGGCAATGGGCCGGCCATATAGCTCAAAGAACCTACAACCGATGGGGGAAAAGGTTCTCGAGTGGCAGCCTGGTACCGGCGGACGAAGTGTAGGGCGTCCCTCCACTAGATGGAGTGACGATCTGGTAAGACATGCAGGAAGTCGATGTATGCAGATGTCTCAGGACCGTGCTTTGTAGCATTCCTTGGGGGAGGCCTATGTTCATCAGTGGACTTGTGAAGGGCTGTAATAATGATGATGATGATGATACCGAAAAGAGTAAACTAAACTAATAACGGTAAATTGTTTTCACTGTTTTTTACACTGGTATAATAGAAATATTGACACAGGTCACTGTTATATAGTTAAAAATATAGGGTTATATTAAAGGATCATTTTGTGGGTCAACAGTGATCGATTTCTTTTCCTCATTGCCTGTAAACATTGCATTGGTGCACATAGACCTCTCTTATAATGGGTAGAATATATTTGTACGAGCCTATTGGACGCTTTATTGCCCCTTTTGACTTATTTACGTCACTTTACTAGGGATAGAGCAGGGGCAGTTTAGATAGTTAGCGCTCGCTGTAAGTTTCACAGTACGCGAACAACCCGGGTCCAATGTCCGCCGGCACCTATGAAATTGTTAATTGCAATTTTAATTGCTGATTTACCACGTGCTCGGCGGTGAAAGACAACATCGTGAGGAAACCTGCATATCTGAGAAATAAAAAAAATATTTAGAAGACATGTGAAGTTCGCCAACATGCATTGGGGCAGCGCGGCGAACATTTCCTTGCCCTAAAACCCTCTCAGAAATGAGAGGAGGCCCCTGTGCCCAGCAGTAGGACGTCTATAACTTTGTAACTTTAAATTTAACTAGGGATTGAAATAAATTGTAATTACAATATAAACAGGTAAAAAAGAAAATGTTGAGTATATTTTTATAACGTATAAGGGAACACTTATTTTAAATACGTAACGCAACCCTTCCACTGCCGTGAAACAAAAAGAAAGCACTTCAATAAATTACAGCAATACGGAAATAGGACTTAATATATTTTTGGACATATCTGACATACCTCAGGGTGCATATTTATCGCTGCCATGAAACCATGCCTCTACACACAAACATTTCTCATATATTTGTACGTATGCATTTTTACGTGACAGAGCCATGCTGTAGCTATATTAGTAGTATAGTTGTAGCGAGAATGGGTCTGCTCGACCGGGGAAGGACCACGCTCTCACAGAATACCAGCGTAAAATAGCAGCTTAACGCTGCTGTGTTTCGTGTGGTGAGTGTAGAGAACCGGAGACCCTTTTTACTGGAAACAAGGCATTCATTCTTAGTCCTCACGAGTGACGACGCATTTGCATTTTGATTTGTAATGGAGGATAGATGTAGATGTCTATGGGCCGTAGCAACCAATTACCATAAGGTGTACTGTGTGCTCGTTTGTCACTCTTATCTTATAAAAAAAAAAAGCAGCCAGTCTCCTTATCGCTCAGGAATGCCAGGGTGCGTATGTATAGTATACAATAGACCCAGCCATCTTAGCTCTCAAGGATGACGGTACAGTTGTAATGTTCTTCATTTAATGGTAGTTTTAGACGTCCATGTTAATACAGAAGTCATTAGCCATCAGGTTGACTGACATAACATTTGTCATGGTAAAAAAAAAATGTATCGTTTTAGCTTTATTTTTGATACCAAACTAATTCTCAGCCGCTTGATACATTCAACCAGGAGATTATTTCATCGCAGACGCTACTGCTTGCAGCGTCAGTGGGAGTTGAGACTTCGAAATACGCCCTCATCTTGCACCCTTTTTCCAGTCCGGTAAGCGAGCTATATTATGAATACGATGAGTAATATTAGATACTGGTAAACATGAATACACAGTACATAAAAATTTGTAAATTTTTGTTATTTGTTGTCGAAACTTTCAAACTTCGAAAACGGGCTCAGTAGAAAACAATGTCAGAACGATTCACGGATGCCCTAAAAATTTGGACAAATCCGAGGAATCGCAACAACTTATACAGACTTCTCCTTTCAAACATCTCCCTCTCCTCACCACGAGGCAATTTATGGGAGAGACCTATGTTCTGCAGTGACTTTTCGATAGGCTGTAATAAAGAAAAGAAGAAAACGTTTTTCGCTAAGTATTGATCGTACATAGTTCGGTTTGTTTTGGCTTGCGTTGTCGCCAACAGACTGTGTTGGCCGGTATTTGTGTCGCGATGTTGTTTGATACACACGGTTTGCTTAAGGGCAGTGGGATTCCTTACCGAGATCCTTCGTTCTGACTCCGAACGTTATGCTAATCCTCCGAAGGCCCCGCAACGTTCTAATCGAACCCCCTGTTCAGCCAAATGCCGACGACCGAAATGTCGCCGACCATTCACACTTAAAGACTCAAACACTACACATTCACCTAGTGCCACAAACACCGTTAGGTGAACAACGGATGGGACGCAGCGAGTCCGCAGACGGGCGCGCCGCACGCCCCTCAACACCGCGTACACACCGTACACCCGTTACTGCAACGTTGCACTAAAATAAATAATCTCTTCCCCCTCCCGCCCCCCTTTTTATAGCTTACGGCTTTTCAGGCCGCGAGCTATGAGTTCATAGCTCTGAAGCTGTAAGAGCCGCATAGGTTAACAGCATTAACATCACAGAAACTAGAACCGTGATCGTGTGTGATCCACAGTACAATTCTAGCCTTGGGCAGAGAGTAAACATCATTTTTCGCTAAGTATTTATCGTACATTTTATATTTAAAAACTAGCTGTTCCTCGCGACTTCGCTCGCGTGTTATGGTTTTTATTTTTTTTGCGTGGAACTCTAATTCTTTTTCTAAAATACAAGTAGCCTAAGTTACTCCTTATGACATCAGCTATCTGCCTTTGAAACTCCCGTCAAAATCAGTCCAGCCGTTTCGGAGATTAGCCGGAACAGACAGACAAAAAATTTAAAAACTGTATTTTACTTATAAGTACCGTATTTACTTTCATATGCATTTAGTAAAAAGCTGTAATTTTGACATTACAAACAGACACTTCAATTTTATTTATTTGTATAGATTAACGAAAGTAAATATTTAGAAATTTATCCTATTCTTAAAATTAATGATTGCTGTTTAATTTATAAGCAAAATTTTCTTAAAAATATAATTAAATATACATACTTATATTGTATATTACTAAAACGCTATTTATACATTATTAAAATAAACATATTAACGAGAAGATAATTGATTCAAATTTTATGCGTAAAATCGCCATTTTAAAATCATATTGCGAATATTCAAGTCTTTGTTTTCTAATATTCAACTGTCCTTATTATTTTTATTTTTATTTTACTTTGATATGATGTTGGTGCTTAGTATTTATGTTAGATAAAAGAGCGTGCAGCAAAGCATACACACAAACGCGCACACACACTCACGTACCGCTACGCCGCACGCCCCGCCGAACTATTTTCATTCAGACCTTAGTGTAAGGCTTCAGTGTTCAGCAGGGCGTGTAGTATTCAGCGTGCATGACAACAGATACGATGTACAAGTGGCCACAGCGCGCCCGCTAAAATTGTAAGCCGTACCGCCACATATCCCCACTGAGACTTAGACTCGTGCGTTATTTCCACACCACATGCAAAATACAAATATGTATAGGAATGTTGTTAAGTACCGAAATAAACAGAAGTCAGAACATTTGTGTTAATTAGAAAACATATTATTTTAATCCTAGACTAAATTATCTTTATCTTTAATAATAAATATATATCATACCTTCTCATCCAGCGAAAAAATCTGTTGCCACTCTTTTTGCCGTTATGTTTCTTCTTCTTTCCCATTTTGATTTTATTTAGATTTTATATTATCACAGAGCATAAACATAAAAAGTTACGAAACACTATTCCTTTTATAGTCTATCTAGATTTCCACTGTATAGGTATATATTCACATTAACGGATACAGACATTGTTTTAATAAATAATTATAATTATCACCGTTATTTTTTACAGGTATTAATTCACCGCACTCAACTTTTTAGTTTATTTAAATACCGTAAAGTTCTGCGTTTTATATTTGGAACACACTGTCTCTGGCCGGTACAGGACTCTATGGTAGGGCTCTATCAAAAGCATCATTTCAATATTAAATTATTTATATCAAGATTTGTTAACTTAAATAACTAATATAGGGAACACGACCATGGAAATAAATATCAAACAAAATTATTTAACACGTAATTATTAATTAAACACGCAAACAAATTCTTGTATTATTACATACACAAAACTGGGTTCAATCGACAACACCACGCAGTAAACAGGTTTTACAGACTATATTTACCGATAAAACGTACTGTCACTGAATAAATTAAACAAAAAAGTAATGAATCATTTCAATTTTCGAATGCTCGAGAGCGCACGATGTGCTGAACACGCTGAGACTGGCGCGTGCCCACATCCCGAATTAGAAGCTGAAAAAAGAACCATTGGATGCATTGCGAGAAATGCAGCATATGTTGTATGCTTTGTTTATTTCTGTCCACGCGGTCGTATCTGCGATAGGTATAGCTAAGGATTAAGGGGACATTTTATTTTTGGTAGTCATAACAGAAAATTATGAAAACAATAGCCCAATAGTCTCAGAGTAGATAGATAGAGTATATGAGATAGTATAGATAGAGTCTCAGATAAGAGTATAAGCAAAATTTATTAAAGGATACATTAAAATTCTAGGTCCTGATCTATAATTACTTTATATTAGACTTTAAAAAACTTTAAACACCGCGCTTTTATCATGTTATAGTGTTCTTAATACGTCTGCAAAATTCCAGATTATTCAGACGTCTAGAAAGGGTGAAAACTGAATTACGAAATTCCAATACATTCATACATACACATGTACATACAAGTCAATTTGCAAGTCGCATTCGACATGAATTCCAAATTAGAATTAATGTAGTATTAAAGATCACATGTAATTGATATAAATAATGTAATATTCACCTATCTGCCGTTTCTCATTAGGATCTACCTCAGATCTTTTGGTACCACTAGAGTGAACGACATAACCAAGCAAAGAAAATCCACTCAAACCATAACGGATGATGTGAAAACTGTGTATGAAACCGACTTGAACGTTGTTAATGGGAGCAAAAAAGCTGTAGACGATGTTAATAATAATAGAATCAAGCTGAGTCACAATGATCAACGTCGGGTAAATAATACAGACACGTCTCTGGAAGATGCGATATCCGTTATAATAATTATTTTCTAAAGCTGTCTAATCTTAAAAGTCATCCCTACCTACTCCATTGAGATAATGAGGGTGTCATTGACTTGAAACTGAATCGTTATTTAGTAGAGAGTTAGTTATACGAGTATTATTAAGAATGCAAATATATTAGATTTTAATTGGATTTAGTGTAAGTAAATTTGTATTAAAATATGTAAGGAAGTTAGTATAGTATAACGTTAACGCAGGATGTAAACCTAAAATGTAAGGTTTCTGGGTTTTGTATAGCTCTAACCTAATTATGTAATTGGAATAGATTTGAATATTCTTTTGTATTAACAAAAAAAAAAAACAAAACAAATGGTAGCTTTTGATATTTTATATAGCTAAATAAATTAACTTCATTAAAAAGTTTTTACATCTCATTTTATTATTTTTAGGAATTGGTGACTGTCGTATAATTAAGTATTCTGGCAAGCACAAACGTTCGATATACATATTATATTCCATCTTCGATATTTTTTTAAGCAAAATTATCATAATAAATTACAATATACATAATAAGTGTCATAATGGCGTAAATATCGCAGTAGTTTGTTGATGCTAACAATGCACGATGGATAACACTAGACAATAGACCAACGATGCACAGACCGCGCAAGCGGACCACAAGCCTTTTGTATCTTTATGATCCACTAGTAAATTTCAATTTTACAGCAAAATTTAATTAACCTTTTCAGGCCTTTTTTACAGTTAAATTTAATGGATTACAGCGTCCAGTATTTTCAAGTATGTTATATCATTTATTTTGTGTACATCTGTAAGCTACGGTTGATATACCGATGGAGTTTCGTGTGAGTTTATTCGTAATATTGTGCCATGTTGCGCGCTTAATTCTCTAAGACCGGCCACATACATACGGAATTCTGTTTCGGGATTCCGTTTCGATATTCCGATTCGGAATTCCGAACGCAGCAAGTCCATATAAAATCTATGACGCGCCACATACGTACGGTAATTTTCCGTACGGAATTTTCTCCGATTCGAGATTCCGTATGACCGCTTGTGCGTTCGGAATCCCGAACGGAAAAAAGCCGAACGGAATTTTGTATGAGTCACAACACACATTCGTAAATTCCGTACGGAACGCGCGCAGTGTTCGTCCCACGATCGAAGCGAGTAGGTGTGTTTATGTACGTTTTTACATTTAATCTTATATGTGTATAGCTATTCGTAAGTTTTCATCTTATTTTGTTTAATAATTCGTCGAAAGGGTTTACCAGACATCCGTATTTAATAAAATATCTCTGGATAGATAGATTATTTTACATAATATTGCAAGCTTAAGATGATAAGGGGATGTACCCAGTAACAATGGAATAGCAATCAGAAAATCGTCGTCATTATTCGCTGGCAGAATGTCTAGACTCAATGGCTAACTAACGTCTCTAACTAACGTCTCGTCACGAAACGGAATTCCGTATGTATGTGACCGGCATTAAAGTAATAGTTTCATGTTTTAATTTCGTACAGGTTTAGGCTGTTAGTTATTTACAGTGAGATACTACAAGACCTCATATTCATATAAGTCGGAGACAGAGGTTAGAAAATAAAATGAGACAAACAGAAGTGAGGGTAGAACTAAAAACTGAAGTTTCAGTAGTACAAGCGACGCGTCGGGAGATTCCGTTGCATTCATTTTACGAGCGTTAATCAGTGTTGTTATTCCGTCCGTTGCTGCAATTCTTTTAGTAGAAGCAAAGGTGTTGCTGTTGATTTGCATATCTAACCTATGATGGCGTTACCATGAAGTTACGTCCATCATGTTACACTAATGTGTGATTATGACCGAGATTTATCACGGTATGGTCGTATTGTAACTACTCTATTGTGACGGTATAATACGACACGATGTTTATTGCAGATAATGATTAGTTGCGTAATCAAAAGTGCAAGCTGAACATCCGCTCTCACACTATTATTATTTGTAACAATAACCTCTTTATGCTGTTTCCGATATAATATATATTTTAAAGAGATACTGGCCCATGAGGCGATTTTAAGAGCGACAATAATTATTGAACGTGATCAGTAACTTTTATTGGTGACGCAATAATATGAGGTCTTAAATATTCGTCGTTAAATAAATATAAACAAAAATTACGTGACACGCAACATGACGCAAGTTCTAGCACTATTTGGGCGCTTGCCAGACCTAGTCTTTTAAAATGCGAAACAGATAAAGAACGAGGAAATATAAAAATAAGTTGCAAATATTACGAAAGTTTCAAATTCAAGTCTACATTGTTGGCATCATGGAGACTTTGATTATATTTGGCAAGAATAAGTAAAATTTTATTATATTTTATGGTCTCTACCGCCAACAAAAGAAAACAATAAATGATGCCTTTTAACATATTTATTGCAACATCGAACCAAACTGTTTCGCAAACAAAACAGTATCGCATAAAATTAAAACTTGCATTGAGTTTTATACATTATACTCGGGTATCACCGGAGGTCGCAAAACGCTGGATGTAAAACTTTCGCGGGTAACAAGAACAAAATGACATGCGCCGGTACACTTCAAAAGCGCTTTCTGTTCTATTGTCACACAGAATTTCAAAAGTAACACTAATCAATTCACCGCTAATGTATTTTAGTTATTTTTAATGAAACAATAGAGCATTGTTTACGTTGGGAAATTATTTCGTAAAACGGAACGTTACAACTGTACGATAAAATGGATTAAAAAAAACACCGTTAAAACGTCGAGCGCGCGAATCGAGTCCTGTACCACGTCAGTCTATCACAAATATGATGCGGCTACTGACCGGAGATATTTAGATGAAAAATCAAAATACACGCTTTTCGGGAACACGACGTTAATTATAGACCGCGACGAAATGTTGATGCGTCGTACGTAAAACAGCAAGCTCTCTAATTATGTACTTTATTACGAGTGAATTACCTTGAAACTTTTATGATATAATGTGTGAACTGCTTAATAGACATTAAATTTTTTTAAATGCAATTTCTATAACCAAAATAAAATAAAATTTACGATGAAGATCAGTTAGCGAACGTCAACGCTCGGCGCCTTTCATGAATATATAATTTCCTAAAAATTTCCTCACTCCCGCATCATGCAGCTTCCTTTTGACTGTTGCACTCGATGCGCAATCGCTTGTGCAAGTAATACTCATTTGTACTTGCGCCAGGGTATAAGCGTAATTGATCACTTGGACCTGCTTTGCTGCCATTTACTTATATAAGCGTTTAGTTTACGAATACTCTAAGCTTTCTGGGTAACAATAACGAACTAGCGCCAGTACTTAACGCGCCGAATCTTAAGACTGCACAGTGGACGAACATTTCAGATTAAGTAGCGCAGTGTCGGTGGTGTAATGAGGGTCATACGGGTCGTCACACTTGCGCATGAATCAACGCGAGTTCCACTAAACAACTTGCACTTTTACTAAGGAAAAATGTTTACTGTGTACTTATTGTTTCAAATATGATATAATCTTTTATGCACATTAGTAGCACTTATGCAAGCTACAATGTATTGTTTGAAAGTTAACTACAGTATTGTGCAACACTAATACAAATAATATCTAGAAGATTGCAGTGTAAGCTTGTGGCAATACATCAATGTTAGAAATAAAAGTAGATATAATAATGGCAATTTACGAGAAATTAAATCAAAAGGGATTTTCGGATTTTGTAATTTTTTTTGAGGTTAGCCGATAATGTGCCTTTAGCTACTATATAATATTCTCGATTTTAATCTATTTATTTTATCGCATTTAATTTATTTAACTAATTTTATTTTCTTTTAAGTCTTTCCGTATACCTACTAAACTCTATTATTTCAAGACGTATTAATTTTATGCTTGATTGACAGAAATGAATCAGTGACCAGTTTTAAACTAATATCTATGAATAGCATTAAAGAAGCGATAATTATTATCGATGATAAGTTTTCAAAACATACGTGAAGAGGAACGTTAAGTCTTCGGTCAAGCTGTAGTGGGGGCTAGTATGGATCTGTTACCCGTAGTACCCGCATCCACATAGCTTTCCCTATTGTCAGCAGAACGGGCTATTTGATCGAGTGATAGTGTTTCAATCGATATTTTTATCAAAATATTTTTATCGGGAACGTTACGACATCAATATCTCGAACGTAAATTCTTTATTACACCTGATAAGTATATTATGCCATCAAAGCCGTCCAATATATTTCGATAGAAATCAATCGAAAGATAAGCCTACATGATTAAATGAACATGTTAGAATTTCAAAACAAACCGATTATATAATATTAATAAGATGAACATTTTAAATATGCTTATAATATACATGACATACCTACTCTACTAGTTGCTACCATATTGATTGTAATGTATTATACATTGTAAATTATGATTTAAAACTAGCGATCCGCCGCGGCTTCGTACGAGTGATTTTTGGATCATGGCAACTGCGCCACCTACCGGGTTTAATTGTTAATCTAAGCCATCCAAGGGACCCACCGGAAAGTTATACACTACTAATTTTACTACGAGAAAATTTTAAAGACCAGTAACTGAAATATAGTATATTATATAAACAAGTAAACAAACAAACAAGAAAGCGACTTAATAAAAACGTGGTAAAATAAGTAATTCAAACACTATAATAAAAATCGATCTGTATTTAAAAAAAAAATCGAAATTGGGTAATATCAAGCCCAGGCGGGTGAATTCATTAATACTACTTGTACCTACTACTTTAGTGCGATAACAATTACTAGTTATTTTTCAAATAAAACAAAAGCGTCTATGTGATAGATAAACGGTGCTGTATGTTATTTTTTTTTTTGTAAATAAATACTAGCGATGTATAAGCTGACTTTCAGCTAATCCTGGACAGTCTCACATAGCGGTTTAATGGGGGGGTTCACTTTCAAATTGGATCGTTTTAATTACAATGAAGATCGTTTAGGTAGTAATTATAATAGTCGTCATGAATCATCAAAGTTAAACATTATTTCCGGCGTCCCACAAGGACCACACTGTGGTCACCAAATTTAGTTCATATAATATTTCGTTATATTGATATCATTTGTACATGGATGACCATTACAGCTTATCAAAATTCTACTGCTGAACATAGCCCCCATAAAATAGATTGCCTCTTAGAGTCCCCCTCTAACCCCCGTAGCAAATATTTGCCATTGTTACGAGTCGCTACCGGAAACACCCGAGTAATGCCGAGAGCGCCGGTGCCGCCCAGTCGCGGCGGGACATCACGGTCACTTCACTTCGTATCGAGCTTCAGCGCGTGCAACTTGTCTTATCAATATCAACTTAAATACTGCAAATATGAGTGATTAAAAGTATTGAAGCATAAAATTATAGTTTATTTTACACCATATTTGCTACGCGTAGGTATGGCAACCGCATCTTTTCATTTTGAGATGTCATAAGAAAGATGCTACTGCAAATTTCCTGTTTCATTACCTTCTGCCGCCAGTTATGACACATACGGGGTGATATGGGATAGTGAACTCTCTTACGCCACCACTGCACGGCAATCATGAATACATTAAACATTTTACAACCTTCTTCTATGGCGATGATATTATAATATTAAAAGTAATAAATCCTTTATCTGATTCATACTCCATACCGAGCCAAATAATCCAGTTAGCCACTACTGCTAAGTGGATTATGGCGTATATTATAATAAAGTGATAAATGCTGCCATATAAATTTTACTCAAAAGGTTAGCGGCATCATCACAAACAGTACAATATAAAAACTGTTCTATATTTAAAATTGGAACCACTCGATACCTTAGCATTCTGCGAGAATGTTTTGTTTCTTGAATTGAATAATAAAGAGCTAGGTTTTTTTTTTAAATTAATATGAATTTTGCTCTAGAAGTTCGAACCGACAACCATTGAAGAAGAAATGTTCTCAAATGGCAGCATTGTGCCGGTAAGGGAGGTGTAAGGTGCCCACGAAATGGATTGACGTCCTGATTACATATATAGGAAGTCTACCATGCACCATGTAGCATTCCTTGAGGGAAACCATGTTCAGCAGTAGACATATGAAAAGCTTTAATAATTGCTCCTAAAATTATTAAAGTTAAACAAGTATTGTTTTAAAACTCCTTCAAAGGGTGATGAAACTAATTAAAAAAATTAATAACTAATCATAAAGTAGATGCAAGAAGTATTTATATATATTCATTTAACACTTTAAAGCTTGGTGTATAACTCGTTTCTCTAAAAATACTTGCTATGTACGCCGCGGCGAGGATACACTGTTAGTTTTATTTGTAATATAAATAACTGTAGGAAATCTCTTGAACACTGTTTATGAAACCCCATATAAAGCCTGGTTTACACTATTTTAATGACTCTTTTAATTTGGAATATTTTTAGTTGTTTGAAAAATTCTAATTTCAAACAATGCAAAGCAATAGCAACTCTTATTGTCAGTCAAAGGGATAGGCGACGAGAAAATACAACTGATAAGAAATAACCGTGTAACAAGCCCTATGTCAATTGTCAACCATTAATCATCAAACAGTCAAATCCAACTGAGTATAAAAAATTACTAAGAAGAGAAAATGTTGAACCCTATATCTTAGTTGTGCAACTAAAACGAATCTAACGACACCCCATATTATGTCAAAATCCATCAAGCTGTTTAGGTTATAGAGCGTGCCAAAGAAACAGACATTCTTCCATACAAACATTAGAAACACATTACTCCTGCTATATATAATCGCGCCTCAACTAGCAATTTTTTTAATACTAGGATCGAATATGGAATGTTTCCTTATTTAAGCAAGCATAGTAAAGTAATGCCTTTATTTAAATATGGTGTTACATTAGACCCCGCCAATTTTAGACCAATTTCTGTACTGTCAACACTAAGTACGATTTTTAAAAAAAATATTCTTGATCAAATTTTAATTTTTTTAAATGTAAATAGTTTACTTCATAAAAATATTTTCAATGCATGAGAGAATTCACAGCATGCTTTTTGGGTATATTCTGTGACATATCCAAAGCCTTCGATTGTGTTCACCATGAAACTTTAATCATGAAACTACAACAATACGGTGTAAAAAGTGATGCTCTTAAATTGTTTCATATTTAAGTAAGAGAACGCAAAACGTTGTCATTAATAGTATGAGCTCTTACGAGTCGATAGGACAATTGGGCATGCCTCAAGGCTCAATTCTCGGCCCCTTTCTGTTTCTTGTATATATTAATGACTTACCTTACATAGTAGGGGTTAGCCATAATATAGTATTATTCGCTGATGACACTTCTTTATTCTTTTAAATTAAAACAACAATTACTAAAGTATGACAAAGTAAATAATGCCGTATCTAAATTAGTAAATTAGTTTAATAATAATATAATTAATAGAATCAGGCGTTACTTTGCGGAAATCCATTATATAAAAGCTTTTACAAAAATTTACTTCGCAAATATCCGCGTTATAAAATAAAATGATGTGTCTTACCTAGTATGAAGAAGCACCTCCCGCCCTCCCTCAATTGCGTGCACTAACCCCGTCACCACTAATCCCAGCACCGCTACTCCCAACACCACTACACTAGGCAAGACACACCACTGACGATAATACGACACGTGTTTCGCCTCTACACGAGGCATCCTCAGGTGATATAGACTCTACGGTGGCTAACCGCTAAGTCACTTAGCGGTTAGTAGACTCTACGGTGGCTAACCGCTACACTTAGCGGTTAGCCACCGTAGAGTCTACTAACCGCTAAGTGACTTAGCGGTTAGCCACCGTAGAGTCTACTAACCGCTAAGTGACTTAGCGGTTAGCCACCGTAGAGTCTATATCACCTGAGGATGCCTCGTGTAGAGGCGAAACACGTGTCGTATTATCGTCAGTGGTGTGTCTTGCCTAGTGTAGTGGTGTTGGGAGTAGCGGTGCTGGGATTAGTGGTGACGGGGTTAGTGCACGCAATTGAGGGAGGGCGGGAGGTGCTTCTTCATACTAGGTAAGACACATCATTTTATTTTATAACGCGGATATTTGCGAAGTAAATTTTTGTAAAAGCTTTTATATAATGGATTTCCGCAAAGTAACGCCTGATTCTATTAATTATATTATTATTAAACTAATTTACTAATTTAGATACGGCATTATTTACTTTGTCATACTTTAGTAATTGTTGTTTTAATTTAAAAGAATAAAGAAGTGTCATCAGCGAATAATACTATATTATGGCTAACCCCTACTATGTAAGGTAAGTCATTAATATATACAAGAAACAGAAAGGGGCCGAGAATTGAGCCTTGAGGCATGCCCAATTGTCCTATCGACTCGTAAGAGCTCATACTATTAATGACAACGTTTTGCGTTCTCTTACTTAAATATGAAACAATTTAAGAGCATCACTTTTTACACCGTATTGTTGTAGTTTCATGATTAAAGTTTCATGGTGAACACAATCGAAGGCTTTGGATATGTCACAGAATATACCCAAAAAGCATGCTGTGAATTCTCTCATGCATTGAAAATATTTTTATGAAGTAAACTATTTACATTTAAAAAAATTAAAATTTGATCAAGAATATTTTTTTTAAAAATCGTACTTAGTGTTGACAGTACAGAAATTGGTCTAAAATTGGCGGGGTCTAATGTAACACCATATTTAAATAAAGGCATTACTTTACTATGCTTGCTTAAATAAGGAAACATTCCATATTCGATCCTAGTATTAAAAAAATTGCTAGTTGAGGCGCGATTATATATATCAGGAGTAATGTGTTTCTAATGTTTGTATGGAAGAATGTCTGTTTCTTTGGCACGCTCTATAACCTAAACAGCTTGATGGATTTTGACATAATATGGGGTGTCGTTAGATTCGTTTTAGTTGCACAACTAAGATATAGGGTTCAACATTTTCTCTTCTTAGTAATTTTTTATACTCAGTTGGATTTGACTGTTTGATGATTAATGGTTGACAATTGACATAGGGCTTGTTACACGGTTATTTCTTATCAGTTGTATTTTCTCGTCGCCTATCCCTTTGACTGACAATAAGAGTTGCTATTGCTTTGCATTGTTTGAAATTAGAATTTTTCAAACAACTAAAAATATTCCAAATTAAAAGAGTCATTAAAATAGTGTAAACCAGGCTTTATATGGGGTTTCATAAACAGTGTTCAAGAGATTTCCTACAGTTATTTATATTACAAATAAAACTAACAGTGTATCCTCGCCGCGGCGTACATAGCAAGTATTTTTAGAGAAACGAGTTATACACCAAGCTTTAAAGTGTTAAATGAATATATATAAATACTTCTTGCATCTACTTTATGATTAGTTATTAATTTTTTTAATTAGTTTCATCACCCTTTGAAGGAGTTTTAAAACAATACTTGTTTAACTTTAATAATTTTAGGAGCAATTATTAAAGCTTTTCATATGTCTACTGCTGAACATGGTTTCCCTCAAGGAATGCTACATGGTGCATGGTAGACTTCCTATATATGTAATCAGGACGTCAATCCATTTCGTGGGCACCTTACACCTCCCTTACCGGCACAATGCTGCCATTTGAGAACATTTCTTCTTCAATGGTTGTCGGTTCGAACTTCTAGAGCAAAATTCATATTAATTTAAAAAAAAAACCTAGCTCCTTACTATTCAATTCAAGAAACAAAACATTCTCGCAGAATGCTAAGGTATCGAGTGGTTCCAATTTTAAATATAGAACAGTTTTTATATTGTACTGTTTGTGATGATGCCGCTAACCTTTTGAGTAAAATTTATATGGCAGCATTTATCACTTTATTATAATATACGCCATAATCCACTTAGCAGTAGTGGCTAACTGGATTATTTGGCTCGGTATGGAGTATGAATCAGATAAAGGATTTATTACTTTTAATATTATAATATCATCGCCATAGAAGAAGGTTGTAAAATGTTTAATGTATTCATGATTGCCGTGCAGTGGTGGCGTAAGAGAGTTCACTATCCCATATCACCCCGTATGTGTCATAACTGGCGGCAGAAGGTAATGAAACAGGAAATTTGCAGTAGCATCTTTCTTATGACATCTCAAAATGAAAAGATGCGGTTGCCATACCTACGCGTAGCAAATATGGTGTAAAATAAACTATAATTTTATGCTTCAATACTTTTAATCACTCATATTTGCAGTATTTAAGTTGATATTGATAAGACAAGTTGCACGCGCTGAAGCTCGATACGAAGTGAAGTGACCGTGATGTCCCGCCGCGACTGGGCGGCACCGGCGCTCTCGGCATTACTCGGGTGTTTCCGGTAGCGACTCGTAACAATGGCAAATATTTGCTACGGGGGTTAGAGGGGGACTCTAAGAGGCAATCTATTTTATGGGGGCTATGTTCAGCAGTAGAATTTTGATAAGCTGTAATGGTCATCCATGTACAAATGATATCAATATAACGAAATATTATATGAACTAAATTTGGTGACCACAGTGTGGTCCTTGTGGGACGCCGGAAATAATGTTTAACTTTGATGATTCATGACGACTATTATAATCTGTGGCCTCGGGCCTTACACAGGTTAATTAGGCTAGAGCCTAGGACGGAACGAATGAGGGGGCTCTGAGCTTGCCTTTGTAAACACCATTTATTTACGGAATAAAATTTAAACAAGTGCCGCAAACATTATACTTGTTACTTCTTCTTTATTTGTGCTAGAAAATAAATAAATGAATTTTTTTTTATAGTATAAGGTTGACAAATGAGCACACAGTCCACCTGATGGTAAGTGGTTGCTGCGGCCCATCGACATCTACATCTATACTCTGTTACAATTCAAAATGTAGATGCGTTGTCACCCGTGAGGACTAAGATGGAATGCCTCATTTCCAGTAAAAAAGGCCTCCGGCCACCTGCACTCACCAAGCGAAACGCAGAGGTAAACCTCTACTTCACGCTGGTTTTCTGTGAGGTCGTGGTACTAACCCGGTTCGAGCCGGCCCATCCGTGCTACAGCAAAAGCTGCCGCGTGGCTCTACCACTGTTAAATTGATTGTGACAATAAGAATTTGAATTATTTGGTGCCTTACGTCTTACGTTGGCTGAGTGGCTGTGATTCAAAGATTTTAAATTGCTTAAGCTCTCTTCTCTACGTTTAATTTAATTATTACTACAGACCATAACTGAAATCACTTCTTAAAAATGAATTCATTAAAAAAAATATTTAAACATACTAATATTATATATGCGAAAGAACTCAGTCTGATTGACTGAGTTCTGTTTAACCCCGCTAAACACATTTCAATATGGCAAGGAGATAGACTGACTGATTGAAGTTCTGAGAAAAAACCTTTTACTAGTACTAGTATTATTTATTCTGTGCTTTTGTCGCAGGAATTATCTTATTCTCACGGATTTTTTTTAATTTAATGTGTGCGGGGAACCACTGCTATTAAAATATAAAAATCTACTATGTATATAGCTGGATAAGCACTGGCAGGCTTGTCGGGGGGCGCATATTCATAATGAGCCTAGTTCTGTCAGAACTCTTAATCAGGCGCTGGCCTCTCCAAAGATTGTTTCATAGGCGGGATATTTGCCACAGTTTCTATGCTTGGTATGTGGGTTGGCAACCGTTGTTGATTATTGTGAGTTGTTGTCGGGAAAATGCTTCTGCGACACCCACGGGATGATATGGGGTAGTAGATTATCTTAAGCCGTCACTATACGACATTTACTACTACACTAATTAATTTTTTGTTAATGTAGCTTCGACGACGGTTTTCAATACATATGTATTTTTAAGGTCGCAAATCGCGGCTACTTTATTTTTGTAAAATGTAAAAAATGCGTACAGCCACTATCCAACAGAGCTGCCAGAGTGTATAAATGAATACAAAGTCTTGCATAATTGGGTACTAAAATAAGAAAACAAATGTAAACTTTGCGAAAGTTATAATGATATCGCTTTTAGTTTAATGGAACTTAAGAATGACTTACTGACTTGAATAAGTATTATAATATATGTACTTATATCGAATAAAAAATCTCTTTCTACATTGCGTATTAAAAAAAATATCGAGACATATAACTTTTGTAATCGTTAATGACAATCGGGAACTTTTTAAATTTACACCAATCAGAAATAGCACAAGCTGAGTAGTATTGTATTTCTTACTCCTATTAAAAAGTGGGATGCGGGAAGTAAAGACTGTTCAAGAACCTCCGAAGGAGGCGGAGTTATAGCCGAAATAAGAATTTTAATTTTTTTGGTTTTTGGCCATTTTGACCCCCTAGGATTGTAATGAGAACTTTTTGCCCCTATTAAACCATGATCCCCATAACATCCTCTACATGATAGGCTATTCAAACTGACTAGGCCTAAAGTTCGAGTCACCCCCCAACTCATTTCTAGTCTTTACTTCCAATTAATAATTTTATTTCTCAAAATTTATATTAATTTTGTTTGTTTAAAAATATTTGATTTTGTATAATTTCAGGGTGACAGTGATAGGAGAAATAAGTTGGCTCTAGTAGCAGCCCTGCTGTCCAATTTAACATGACAGTCTTGTCTGTAGGTATAAAGAGAAAGTACTCAATATCGCTCTTATGTAAATAAATTATTATTTTAAGCTTTTAATTAAAATTTATTGATTCTTTTAAATTTGTTATTGAAATATGTATCAAAACCAGACTTCAGAGTTGAAAACTGCCCCAGGAGGAGAAACAGAAACAGAAACTTTTTTATTCAATATAGATTATAAATAATAGTTATTGAAAGGCACTTTTGTTTAATTACCACTGGTTCGGTAACAACACAAAACAAATTAGAAATAGCTTGGTAGCGATCACCTCAGTCCCAGGGGTTATTATCTTTTTTTTTTATAGAATAGGGGGCAAACGAGCATGCGGCTCACCTGATGGTAAGTGACTACCACCGCCCATGAACAATCGCAACACCAGGGGAATTGCAGATGCGTTGCCGGTCTTTTAGAAAGGTGTAAGCTCTTTTCTTGAAGGTTCCTAAGTCGTATCGGTTCGGAAAATTCGCTGGTGGTAATTGATTCCACAAAGAAGTTGTGCGAGGGAGAAAACTTCTTCTAAATCGCACAATGGTGGACCGCCAATCATCCAGATGGTATGGATGGTTACGCGAGTTTTGTCGCGATGTACGATAGTGAAATTGAGCGGCTGGAATTAGTCCGAACAATTCCTCAGAGCACTCCCCGTGATAGATGCGATAAAATACGCAAAGAGATGCAACATCTCTACGCAGTGCCAGTGTATCGAGCCGATCGGAAAGAACTCGGTCGTCGACGATTCAAATCGCTCTGCGCTGGATGCGGTCATGTGGAAGGAGCTGGCACTGGGGTGCCCCGGCCCAGAGATGAGAACAGTATTCCATGTGGGGCCGAACTTGCGCTTTGTAAAGTTGCAAGCGATGTGCCGGCATGAAATACTGTCTCGCTCTGCTGAGCACGCCAAGCTTTTTAGAGGCCAATTTGGCCTTCCCTTCCAAGTGACCACGAAACTGCACGCTATTCGATATGTCGACGCCAAGGATTCCGATACTGGCTGAGGCAGCAAGGGGAGTGCCTTGAAACTGAGGAGATACGACAAAGGGGTTCTTTTTAGCGGTAAACGCGCAAACTTGTGTCTTCTGGGGATTGAACTGGACTAGATTTAGTCGGCCCCAATCCGAGACTTTGTTAAGCAAAGACTCGACTTCAGACACAAGTTTGTCCCGGTACTCGGCGACGTTTTCCCGAGAAATATTGGCACGGCCGGTATATAAGGCATCCCCAGTGCTGTCGTCTGCATAGCAATGAATGCTACCAGTTAGCAACATATCATTGATATGCAGGAGAAACAGCGTTGGTGATAGCACGCAGCCTTGTGGAACACCAGCGTCGATAGGCTTGAAATCAGAGCATGCACCGTCTACTACGATCTTGATGCTCCGATCAGCAAGGAAACTGGTGATCCATTTGCACAATTTCTCGGGAAGCCCATAGGAAGGAAGCTTCGAAAGAAGCGCCTTGTGCCAGACCCGATCGAAGGCCTTCGCTATGTCCAAACTAACGGCCAATGCCTCCCCCTTGGACTCTACTGCCTCCGCCCATCTATGAGTTAAGTAAACTAGAAGATCACCTGCCGATCGACCCCGACGAAAACCGTACTGACGGTCACTAATCAGCTGGTGATCCTCAAGGTACCTCATGAGCTGGCAGTTAATAATGGATTCCATTATTTTGGAGAACAAGGAGGTGATGGCGATAGGCCTGTAGTTGGACGGGTCTGAGCGGTTGCCTTTTTTAGGGATCGGGTGGACCAAAGCTGTCTTCCATGAATTCGGGACTACGCCTTGGGAGTAAGAGTACCGGAAAAGACGCGTTAAAACCGGTGCCAACTCCGGAGCACACGTCTTCAGCACAATGGGAGGGACTCCATCGGGCCCACTTGACTTGCTGACGTCCAGGGAGAAGAGTGCTTTGCGAAACGAGCGCTGTGTAAATCGCACATCCGGCATGGAGCACTCACATCGCGGGATGGTCGGCGGTGTGTTCCCCCCGTCATCTAGAGTCGAGTTAGACGCAAAAAGAGAGCACAACAGATCGGCTCTCTGTGCAGAGATGGAAGGGATGGCTGACAGAAGTTCCCTTGGACAGCCTTGGCGAGAGATCAGAATGCACGGGTTCCCGAAGGAAGGCGAACTAGCTTCTCGCCAATTCTGCCGATGTGCTCAGACCTTGCCTTGGCAATGACGCTTTTGAAGGACCTGGAGGCGGAATTATACTTCTTTTTAAGTGCGCTGGTGTTTAAATCCCGAGACGTTGATGCGTCAGCCCAGGCCCGGTAGCACTCTTGCTTATAGCGTGATGCTATTTTACAGGAGCGACCAAACCATGGCTGGGATCTGCCTCCGATGGGCACCACAGAGGATGGAATAAAAAGTTCCATACCCTGAAGCACCACATCAGCAACAGAATCGGCAACAACGCTGGGATCTTCCGGCGAGAAGCAAACCCGCCCCCAAGGGTAGGATGCAAAAAAAGACCGCATCCCGTCCCAATCAGCTGACCTATAGTGCCAAACACGGCGGCAAGCTGCAGATCGCAACTGCGATTGGAGCGTGAGTGGCACCGTACTCCGGATCAGACAATGGTCCGAAGAGCCCAGAGGAGCATCGACGGAGACCTGATATCCGTCCGGATGAGAGGTCAGCAGAAGGTCCAACAGGGAAGGTACATGGTCTTCCACATCTGGGATCCGCGTAGGCGAAGTAACAGGTTGTGTTAGACCATATGCCAAAGCAAAGTCGTAGACAGATCTACCCGCATGATCGGTTAAACGAGAACCAAGCCATTTAGCGTGGTGGGCGTTGAAATCACCGAGTATCACGATCTCTGCGGATGGGACCTGTTGTAGCACGGAGTCTGCAGCCATTTGGACGTGGTCGATGAGTCGGTCTGTGTCGGCATTACCGCTATGGGACCTATAGAGGCACCCGTAGACGCGGGGATGGTCGTTGCTGTCTACGCGCAGCCATAGGATGGACAGATCCGTACCTTCAAGGCTGCCGAGGCGTCGAAAACAGATGTCCTCTCTGACGTATACACAAACTCCAGCCCGGGGCACAATGGAGTGTTCCAATTTGTATCCCGGGTAGGAGAGATATGAAGTATCAGTCGGAGAGGACACCTGAGTCTCGGTTAAAAAGAGCAAGGCCGGCTTCGCCGTCTCTAGATGGTAATTGACAGCGTTAAGGTTGGATTGAAATCCCCTGATGTTGCAAAAATTCACGGATAGCGTGACAGGGGTCGCCTTGGTTGTATTGCTCCGCTTGCCCCGAGCAGCATTAGTCGCGACTAAATTGGAACACTCCATTGTGCCCCGGGCTGGAGTTTGTGTATACGTCAGAGAGGACATCTGTTTTCGACGCCTCGGCAGCCTTGAAGGTACGGATCTGTCCATCCTATGGCTGCGCGTAGACAGCAACGACCATCCCCGCGTCTACGGGTGCCTCTATAGGTCCCATAGCGGTAATGCCGACACAGACCGACTCATCGACCACGTCCAAATGGCTGCAGACTCCGTGCTACAACAGGTCCCATCCGCAGAGATCGTGATACTCGGTGATTTCAACGCCCACCACGCTAAATGGCTTGGTTCTCGTTTAACCGATCATGCGGGTAGATCTGTCTACGACTTTGCTTTGGCATATGGTCTAACACAACCTGTTACTTCGCCTACGCGGATCCCAGATGTGGAAGACCATGTACCTTCCCTGTTGGACCTTCTGCTGACCTCTCATCCGGACGGATATCAGGTCTCCGTCGATGCTCCTCTGGGCTCTTCGGACCATTGTCTGATCCGGAGTACGGTGCCACTCACGCTCCAATCGCAGTTGCGATCTGCAGCTTGCCGCCGTGTTTGGCACTATAGGTCAGCTGATTGGGACGGGATGCGGTCTTTTTTTGCATCCTACCCTTGGGGGCGGGTTTGCTTCTCGCCGGAAGATCCCAGCGTTGTTGCCGATTCTGTTGCTGATGTGGTGCTTCAGGGTATGGAACTTTTTATTCCATCCTCTGTGGTGCCCATCGGAGGCAGATCCCAGCCATGGTTTGGTCGCTCCTGTAAAATAGCATCACGCTATAAGCAAGAGTGCTACCGGGCCTGGGCTGACGCATCAACGTCTCGGGATTTAAACACCAGCGCACTTAAAAAGAAGTATAATTCCGCCTCCAGGTCCTTCAAAAGCGTCATTGCCAAGGCAAGGTCTGAGCACATCGGCAGAATTGGCGAGAAGCTAGTTCGCCTTCCTTCGGGAACCCGTGCATTCTGATCTCTCGCCAAGGCTGTCCAAGGGAACTTCTGTCAGCCATCCCTTCCATCTCTGCACAGAGAGCCGATCTGTTGTGCTCTCTTTTTGCGTCTAACTCGACTCTAGATGACGGGGGGAACACACCGCCGACCATCCCGCGATGTGAGTGCTCCATGCCGGATGTGCGATTTACACAGCGCTCGTTTCGCAAAGCACTCTTCTCCCTGGACGTCAGCAAGTCAAGTGGGCCCGATGGAGTCCCTCCCATTGTGCTGAAGACGTGTGCTCCGGAGTTGGCACCGGTTTTAACGCGTCTTTTCCGGTACTCTTACTCCCAAGGCGTAGTCCCGAATTCATGGAAGACAGCTTTGGTCCACCCGATCCCTAAAAAAGGCAACCGCTCAGACCCGTCCAACTACAGGCCTATCGCCATCACCTCCTTGTTCTCCAAAATAATGGAATCCATTATTAACTGCCAGCTCATGAGGTACCTTGAGGATCACCAGCTGATTAGTGACCGTCAGTACGGTTTTCGTCGGGGTCGATCGGCAGGTGATCTTCTAGTTTACTTAACTCATAGATGGGCGGAGGCAGTAGAGTCCAAGGGGGAGGCATTGGCCGTTAGTTTGGACATAGCGAAGGCCTTCGATCGGGTCTGGCACAAGGCGCTTCTTTCGAAGCTTCCTTCCTATGGGCTTCCCGAGAAATTGTGCAAATGGATCACCAGTTTCCTTGCTGATCGGAGCATCAAGATCGTAGTAGACGGTGCATGCTCTGATTTCAAGCCTATCGACGCTGGTGTTCCACAAGGCTGCGTGCTATCACCAACGCTGTTTCTCCTGCATATCAATGATATGTTGCTAACTGGTAGCATTCATTGCTATGCAGACGACAGCACTGGGGATGCCTTATATACCGGCCGTGCCAATATTTCTCGGGAAAACGTCGCCGAGTACCGGGACAAACTTGTGTCTGAAGTCGAGTCTTTGCTTAACAAAGTCTCGGATTGGGGCCGACTAAATCTAGTCCAGTTCAATCCCCAGAAGACACAAGTTTGCGCGTTTACCGCTAAAAAGAACCCCTTTGTCGTATCTCCTCAGTTTCAAGGCACTCCCCTTGCTGCCTCAGCCAGTATCGGAATCCTTGGCGTCGACATATCGAATAGCGTGCAGTTTCGTGGTCACTTGGAAGGGAAGGCCAAATTGGCCTCTAAAAAGCTTGGCGTGCTCAGCAGAGCGAGACAGTATTTCATGCCGGCACATCGCTTGCAACTTTACAAAGCGCAAGTTCGGCCCCACATGGAATACTGTTCTCATCTCTGGGCCGGGGCACCCCAGTGCCAGCTCCTTCCACATGACCGCATCCAGCGCAGAGCGATTTGAATCGTCGACGACCGAGTTCTTTCCGATCGGCTCGATACACTGGCACTGCGTAGAGATGTTGCATCTCTTTGCGTATTTTATCCCATCTATCACGGGGAGTGCTCTGAGGAATTGTTCGGACTAATTCCAGCCGCTCAATTTCACTATCGTACATCGCGACAAAACTCGCGTAACCATCCATACCATCTGGATGATTGGCGGTCCACCATTGTGCGATTTAGAAGAAGTTTTCTCCCTCGCACAACTTCTTTGTGGAATCAATTACCACCAGCGAATTTTCCGAACCGATACGACTTAGGAACCTTCAAGAAAAGAGCTTACACCTTTCTAAAAGACCGGCAACGCATCTGCAATTCCCCTGGTGTTGCGATTGTTCATGGGCGGTGGTAGTCACTTACCATCAGGTGAGCCGCATGCTCGTTTGCCCCCTATTCTATAAAAAAAAAAGATAATAACCCCTGGGACTGAGGTGATCGCTACCAAGCTATTTCTAATTTGTTTTGTGTTGTTACCGAACCAGTGGTAATTAAACAAAAGTGCCTTTCAATAACTATTATTTATAATCTATATTGAATAAAAAAGTTTCTGTTTCTGTTTCTCCTCCTGGGGCAGTTTTCAACTCTGAAGTCTGGTTTTGATACATATTTCAATAACAAATTTAAAAGAATCAATAAATTTTAATTAAAAGCTTAAAATAATAATTTATTTACATAAGAGCGATATTGAGTACTTTCTCTTTATACCTACAGACAAGACTGTCATGTTAAATTGGACAGCAGGGCTGCTACTAGAGCCAACTTATTTCTCCTATCACTGTCACCCTGAAATTATACAAAATCAAATATTTTTAAACAAACAAAATTAATATAAATTTTGAGAAATAAAATTATTAATTGGAAGTAAAGACTAGAAATGAGTTGGGGGGTGACTCGAACTTTAGGCCTAGTCAGTTTGAATAGCCTATCATGTAGAGGATGTTATGGGGATCATGGTTTAATAGGGGCAAAAAGTTCTCATTACAATCCTAGGGGGTCAAAATGGCCAAAAACCAAAAAAATTAAAATTCTTATTTCGGCTATAACTCCGCCTCCTTCGGAGGTTCTTGAACAGTCTTTACTTCCCGCATCCCACTTTTTAATAGGAGTAAGAAATACAATACTACTCAGCTTGTGCTATTTCTGATTGGTGTAAATTTAAAAAGTTCCCGATTGTCATTAACGATTACAAAAGTTATATGTCTCGATATTTTTTTTAATACGCAATGTAGAAAGAGATTTTTTATTCGATATAAGTACATATATTATAATACTTATTCAAGTCAGTAAGTCATTCTTAAGTTCCATTAAACTAAAAGCGATATCATTATAACTTTCGCAAAGTTTACATTTGTTTTCTTATTTTAGTACCCAATTATGCAAGACTTTGTATTCATTTATACACTCTGGCAGCTCTGTTGGATAGTGGCTGTACGCATTTTTTACATTTTACAAAAATAAAGTAGCCGCGATTTGCGACCTTAAAAATACATATGTATTGAAAACCGTCGTCGAAGCTACATTAACAAAAAATTAATTAGTGTAGTAGTAAATGTCGTATAGTGACGGCTTAAGATAATCTACTACCCCATATCATCCCGTGGGTGTCGCAGAAGCATTTTCCCGACAACAACTCACAATAATCAACAACGGTTGCCAACCCACATACCAAGCATAGAAACTGTGGCAAATATCCCGCCTATGAAACAATCTTTGGAGAGGCCAGCGCCTGATTAAGAGTTCTGACAGAACTAGGCTCATTATGAATATGCGCCCCCCGACAAGCCTGCCAGTGCTTATCCAGCTATATACATAGTAGATTTTTATATTTTAATAGCAGTGGTTCCCCGCACACATTAAATTAAAAAAAATCCGTGAGAATAAGATAATTCCTGCGACAAAAGCACAGAATAAATAATACTAGTACTAGTAAAAGGTTTTTTCTCAGAACTTCAATCAGTCAGTCTATCTCCTTGCCATATTGAAATGTGTTTAGCGGGGTTAAACAGAACTCAGTCAATCAGACTGAGTTCTTTCGCATATATAATATTAGTATGTTTAAATATTTTTTTTAATGAATTCATTTTTAAGAAGTGATTTCAGTTATGGTCTGTAGTAATAATTAAATTAAACGTAGAGAAGAGAGCTTAAGCAATTTAAAATCTTTGAATCACAGCCACTCAGCCAACGTAAGACGTAAGGCACCAAATAATTCAAATTCTTATTGTCACAATCAATTTAACAGTGGTAGAGCCACGCGGCAGCTTTTGCTGTAGCACGGATGGGCCGGCTCGAACCGGGTTAGTACCACGACCTCACAGAAAACCAGCGTGAAGTAGAGGTTTACCTCTGCGTTTCGCTTGGTGAGTGCAGGTGGCCGGAGGCCTTTTTTACTGGAAATGAGGCATTCCATCTTAGTCCTCACGGGTGACAACGCATCTACATTTTGAATTGTAACAGAGTATAGATGTAGATGTCGATGGGCCGCAGCAACCACTTACCATCAGGTGGACTGTGTGCTCATTTGTCAACCTTATACTATAAAAAAAAATTCATTTATTTATTTTCTAGCACAAATAAAGAAGAAGTAACAAGTATAATGTTTGCGGCACTTGTTTAAATTTTATTCCGTAAATAAATGGTGTTTACAAAGGCAAGCTCAGAGCCCCCTCATTCGTTCCGTCCTAGGCTCTAGCCTAATTAACCTGTGTAAGGCCCGAGGCCACAGAATACATAATAGTACCGATGAGGCCTGTGTTTAGCAGTAGACTTTAACGGGCTTTAACGAATGGATGAACAATGAGGCTAATATTATTAAGTACATATTTTTATCACATTACATTTTTTTAATCAAGCCGTATATAAAATAGATTTTGCATTTAGGTTATCCCTTTGATGAAAGCCGCAGGTTACTTATCTTTCTCTTTGTGCAGTTTCGCGTTACCAAATATACGGAATAGAAAAACAAATTCCAGTTACTTAATCAAAAGCCTAATTAATAATTATAAAATATAAACGGAACATTGTTGTTATGAAATTAAAATCTGAATCTTTTGTTTCGTTAAAAATAATTATATAAGTGTGGAGATGAACTTGTATGTTCATGTCCTTAGCATTCTTACAGATGCAGCACTGCCAAGGCGTCGGGCAATGAAATTTAAACTTATTAGCTTAACACATCCTCCACATTTAAGTGAACGGACAGACTGAGCGTTCCATTTCATTTAAAATAGGTACTAATGTTCAAACTACACACATTCATGCTTTGTTTGGAAAGTTATTTAATAATGAAATTCTAAAAAAAAGATTTAAAAAAAAACTTGCGTGAGTGTCGTGGAACACTCATTTGGTTGGAACGAAGTGCCTTTCGTAGTTTATTATTATTGATAAACGTATTATATTATTGATTAACAAATACAAATAAATGAATTACTAGCGTCTATTAAAATGAAGCGTCATTTAAAATAAAACAATATTTCGTTCATGGCAAGATAAGAAAAAGTGCGAGGAAGATGGATATTATTCCATCTCGCATCCCTATAGCCGCCAAGGCCCAAGGCAAGTGTGGATACGACGTCAGAAGGGGTCGTGATGGAAAAATCTTACACTTTTTCTCGCCTAGCCCCCATCCGCCAAATTCGTATCGTCCGATAAAAACCTTCGTTCCAATAAAATATATGCTATATAGTTAAAAATATTAATATATAATAAGAAAATTAAAAGAATCACTACATATAAAACAGTGCAACCCGCACTGTTTTATGACAAAAAACTTAATTTACAAACAAAACTACAATGTACAATAAACTTTTTGCTACCTCATCTGGCAGATATAGATATTTTGCTTGTGGAGCAAGCTAATTAAATTCTAACCGTCATAACGGCTATCTCATACAAAAACTACAATACTTCTTTAATATAGTTTTTTTTTGATCAAGATAACGAACGTTTAATTATATCTATAATAATCATTATTCTATGACTATATAATTTTGCACAAGATAACGGTGTAACTTTTTTTAACATAATATAAAACTTTTATTTTAACTTTTTTAATTACTATTAAATACAGTAGAAGGAAATTCGCGATTATTGTTAAAAATATTATTGTTATTCGTATTATATAAAACATAATAGTTGGAACTTTTATATCATTATTAAATTGATAAATCATAAAAAATATTTTGATTTCATGCAGCAAAATATTCATAATTCCTTAAACGTTTAAAATTTACTATAAAAATAAAACTTAAAAATGCATTTAATAGGAATGTACCATAAAGGAATAGTTTGAGAAAAAGTTTTTGTTCAAAGCACGTTTTTGGATCGTAGCCAAATCATAAGGATCGACGACCGATGTCTTTTTACCTTTTTATTGATGAGATGTCTCGCATAGAAATGCAATGTGCGCCAGTAATAGATTCCTAGGCTATGACTTCAAAAAGAAACAAGTTTGTAGCGCAGACAGTATAAAATCTCACTTTATATACATTCCTTTGCTAATATTCATACTAATCTTTATATATAAAAATCACGTGTCACGTTGTTTGTCCGCGATGAACTCCTAAACTACTAAACTGATTGTAATGAAATTTTGCACACTGTGTGCAGTTTGGTCCAACTTGAGAGATAGGATAGATAGTTTTTATGCCTATAAGTGACCCTCAATATTTTTTATATGTGGCATGTATGTATGGCATATGGCAATTATTCCTCAATATGAGCAATATCACAACTTACTTAATATGTATATGTTTCGCAGATAACGCACTTAATTTCACAATTTAGTTACGAAATTAAAATTTAACTTACGAAAGAATGAAGGAACCATTAATTTGATAAACACATTCAAAACAAAAACACACAAACGCAAGGGATTAAAATATGCACGCATCAGTCTCCAGACTGCTTGTGCATCAACAATTACAAAAGCAGGAAAAAAAATTGAATAAAGCAGTATACGTACAAAATTAAAAAAAAAAAACAAAAATGTGATACCTAACAGATCTCCAATTTACCATAAAATTAAGTAAAACTTAGCATAATTACCTATTGGAAATTACTTTGTGATATGGATAAGAACCAATTTTTTTACAAAATCAGGGCACAATGATTTCATTCACAATTGAATCAATAATTAACACGTGAACACAATTTAAATTCCCACCAAAATGATAAGGATTTGATAGCCATAGAGTTCAAGTACCGACCAGAAACAATGCAATTTTTTTTGGTAGAGACAATAATATAAGCGCGCGAATTCCACGTTTCATCGTCACTTACTGTACCACTCGTGAAAACTTTGACGGTAATGGACAGCCATAAAATGATGCTAATACAATAAACATAGAACCCAATCTATTACGATTCAAAGTGTGTAAGATCTCCAAATATGAGCAACTTATGTTGCATGTAGAATTTATTAGATGGCGATGAAAATGGGTCGATAGATTTATGATGAAGCTGTTCAGAACATTTTCTTTAAATTTATGTACGGCAACGAGTAGGTATGTATTCTAAAGTAGTTCGGTCAATCGGTTCTTTGTCTGACAACGTGATTATAAAACAAAGTAACTTACTGCACTAGGTAAACAGTAAATAAAGGTGCATTTATTACATTTATAAAATTATTTGAAAACACCCACACAGTTTTTATTTTTGCATGCAGACCTGCACAAGTCGATGGTGGCTGGATGGATGATGCAGGTGATACAGGACTATATATATTGCGGCAGAGTTCATTTCATACAAGTCCTCTAAAATGTTAATGTGTGATAGTTAATAAAAAAAGGTTATACTTACTTCAAATATATTCATGAGCAAAAAAAAAGAGAATAACCTCTCTTTTCTTTTCTTCTCATGTCTCAGGACAAAGCTCTCGCTGTAAATTTCACATAACGCTAGCAACCCGGGTACAATCCCCGCCGCCAGCAATGAAATTAATTGCTATTTTAAGCGCTGATTCACCACGTACTCGGCGGTAAAGAAAATATCGTGAAATCTGCATATCTGAGAAATTTAAAAAACATATACCAATATTTTGAAGACATGTGAAGTTCGCATACATGCATTGGAACAGCACGGTGGACACTTCCTTGCCCTAAAACCCTCACAGTAATGAGGAGGACTGTGCCCGGGAGTGGGACATTATTATAGGTTGTAACTTTATGAGTACTGTTAGTCTATGTATTCAAAAATATTTTTATGAAAACGTGCGTTATTCAAAGTAGAGATTTCCTAGTACAAAAGCTAGGTAGGTATTGTATATATAAAATGTACAATTACAGCAACAAATTGTTTTTAAAACATTTGTCAAATAAACCAAAATATTTATATTTTTACTACAACTATACTACACATAATATACTATTTACGAAATGTATTGATATCATCTTTTTTAACTTTAAAGATATATTAATTTATACTGATTGCGGGACCTGTGTTGAAAACTTGAATCGGATCTCTTTGTAAAATGAAAAAATGACCACTGAGAAGAGTGCTTATACACTACATGTAAAACTGTCGGGTTCTCTTTGGAAAGACTGCAGTAACTTAAAAACTGAAGATTTTAACTTAAATGTCTTTTTCACATTTAATATTTCACGATCTCAGATCACTATCATTTCAAAAATTAAAATAGGAAGAAATAAAAAGAATAAAATATTATCCACAATTTAATAGCTACTGAACTTGATTCAAAGAATTTATCGAAGAATTAAACTTCAACTTCTCATATCACAAACTTAAGGTAAGAACTAAGTCTTAAAACTAACAATAATAATTTCATTCCCTATTTTAAATGATGGCATTTTTTTTTCAAATATAAATGGAGATATCGTTGAGGTTTATAATAATAATTAAAAAAAATCATATAAATCAGTTCACAGGATTTTTTGAACTGAGAAGTTTCTCCTTTTTTGAAGTCAGCCAAAAATTATTGTGATTCTAAAAATTACAAATAAATTTTGATTAATTCTATGAAAGTTATAAAAGTGTAAAATTATTTTATGTACTTAAATTTTTGTTATATTATTCTAAGCCAGCGCTTAACTACAATCCCACCTGATGGTAAGTGGTGATGTATACTTATATGACTTAATCTATACATATAAACAAAATTGAAGTGCCTGTCTGTAATATCGAAATAACTGCATTTCATCGAGTTTATTTGCATATCATTAAGATGTAAATAGCCATTTGTAAATATTTTGTCCGTCTGTCTTTCCAGGCTAATCCACAGAATGGTTGAACCAATTGTGAAGAAACTTTTTGAAAGAGCAATATCAGGAATGATTTAAGTTATCAGGGTTATTTTACAATATACGCCCAAATTAGAAGAGAAAGTTCAGAATAAGTAATACAGGCGAACGGTGCAGAAAAGTTAATTAAAAAAATCTCAAATATTCTGTCCGTTTTATTATATAAATTCAGAATGCATGGTAATGCATTATTTTAACTGATTGTTATTCATAAATATCTAACGCCTATTATTTTACTACGCACGCATACATTCTAAGGGTCGCTCGGTCGGCAAAAACCAAAAACGTTGTGAATTAGCACACATAGGAGTTCGCGTACGCGTAGTTGTTGCCCATAAATCACATTCAATTTAGGATAATTTCAAATAGTAGTAATAACTTTAGTTACTGGTACAATTAAATGATTTTAGGTTATATAATTATTATTATAACTATACATCAATTATGACAAGATATTTGTCGGCCTTATTTACTCGTATTTATAATCATTGTTTATATATTTGAACATAAATACAAAACTTGGATAGTCTGAAAAATTACCCTGTATATTATGCGAAAATCTTGGAAGTTTTTTTTTGTAAAATTCTTCAGAACCTATTTTTATCGCCAATTAATATATTTCACAATAGGTATTGTAATTAGTGTGGGCTTGGACGACTTTTTCTGCCACCAAGTCGAAGCCACTTTTAGTAGGGGAGCCCAAGAGGCTAAGTAGGGATTAACTCGAGCGTCGTGAGAACCTATGGGTATTGTTAAGATTATATTATGCTAAACAAGGTGATATGATGTATGCTCTTTCACTGGTGGAGGGAGCGTGTACAGTTTTTAAAAAATGTGAAAAAAAAAAACAGTCACAAAGAAATACTCGGGCGCTTCAGATATTGATAGTATACATTTTGCCCGACGTGTTTCTGATAACGGAGAAATATTAATCTGCCGGTTTGCATGGTGGAGGTGGCCATACGAAGTGATAGAAAATAGGAAAAAAAAAGCGCGTCAGATATTGAGAAGGGATGTTAAATGAACCCTCAAGTAACTCCTATTCAAAAGACTGACGATTTCGACGAGACCAAAAGTCATAGCAGATTTTTGAAAATGCAAAAAAAAAATAGTGATATTAAAATACTCGAGCGCGTCAGATTATTATACAGACAGATAATCTTCGTGTTCTTGTCGTACTGACCCATAATCTGACAATTATGTGAAGGAATTTCCTTAATTTTACGGTTGCATTTGTTTTTAATTTATATATTTTTTTATTATTTTTTTTTATTATTTTTTTTAAATTACTAAATGTAATAAATACAATATAAAATATACATGTGCACCGATAAAATTATATCCTGTAAAAAGAAGAAAATAATATATATTGAGAAAAAAATTTAAAAAAAAATTCAATCTTCATGGTCAGTGGAATCATATTCATATTCGAAATTCGGTTCGACTTGATCGTTTTCATCTACGGTCGAAATCCAAAAATTGTACTTCATCAAATGTGCCGCAGGACTTTCTGCAAACTGGTTTACTTCGACGATACTCCAAAACCGTCTTGCATTTTTTTAATGTTTCCGACGTACATTTTATTATATTTTCAAATGTTTTTGGTCACAAAATACACAATTCGAACTATTGTCACCCATTGTTGTAACATATATCAAAATTCCTTTTTTTATAGGAGAAACGAGCACACGGCTCACCCGATGGTGATTACCGCCGCTCATGAACAACAGCAACACGAGGGGAATTTCAGGTGCGTTACCGGCCTTTTAGAAAGGAGTAAGCTCTTTTCTTGAAGGTCCCTAAGTCGTATCGCACCGGAAAAATAGCCGGTGGTGAGCTATTCCACAGAGAGGTCGTACGCGGAAGAAAAATCCTAGTGAAACGTACAATGGTGGACCGAATTTTGCCGCGATGTGCGTTCGAGAAATTTGGCGGCTGGGATTAATGCGAACAATTCCTCAGAGCAATCACCATTGTAGATGTGAAAGAGAATGCAAAGGGATGCAATATCTCATCGCAGCGCCAGTGAATCGAGCAGATCGGAAAGGACTCGGTCGTTGACGATTCGAGCCGCTCTGCGCTGGATGCGCTCAAGTGGAAGGAGCTGGCACTGGGCAACCCCAGCCCAGAGATGGGAACAGTATGCACTGAGCTGAATTCAATAAACTTTTTTAAAAAAATAATAAAAAACGAAAACGTTGTACATGCACGCGTTGTTGTGATCAGTTGTGATGGCATCATAGCGACGAAACATACTATGGAGACAGTGCGAGAGTGAGAGATAGAGAAAGAATGAGAAGGGCAGAGTGGCGCGAAGTGGACAATACATAGTTCACAGCGGCTGCATGCACCACACCTTATTGTTGATTTTAGCTACTTGAGATATTTCCGTGATCCGTGACTAATGCAGGGAACCACAATTGTTAAAAAATAGTAAATATCATTGTTTATTTCTAAAATATTATTAACATTTTATATTTATTCGATTAGAAATGGATAACCAAAGATAAAATAAAACAAAAACAAAAGATAAAGAAAATCCTTAAGAAGAATTAAAAAAAAGTTAAAAATGTGTAAAAAATTTAAGGAAGGAAGAAGAGGATGGGAGAGATGACCCTCCCCTGCACTTCCCCCCTTGTGGTAACAGCTACAGCTTTTTGTGTTTTCGAAAATTTTATATTAAAAATCAGTTGTCTGTTTGCTAGTTTTGATATATGGGGGCCCCATTGAAGCTTCGCGTCTAGTGTGATTCCACGTAAAAATGGTGGTATGGACAAGACTCAGTTTGTTCCCATTTAAAATTACATTAGTATTTGATATTAAACTTATTTATTACGTTATATATTATAACGTTATTATTAACATTAAACAAATTTACTAATTTAGATATAGCATTATTTACTTTTCCTACTTTACTAATTGTCATTTTAACTTGAAAATTAAAGAAGTGTCATCAGCAAATAATACTATACCAATCATGGTTATCCCCTACTATGTAAGGTAAGTTATTAATATATACAAGAAACAGAAAGGGGTCGAGAATTGAGCCCTGAGGGACACCCATTTGTACCATCAACCCTGAAGAGCTCATACTATTAATGACAACTTTTTCATTCTGTTACTTAAATATGAAATAATTAATTTAAGAGTATCGCTTCTTACACCGTAATGTTGAAGTAGAGATGTATTCACTATACACTATATCCACCACGCTGTAAAACATTGATTGTACTGTATTCTGTAAAGAAATTGAGAATTTAAAAAAAGTACTGTTTTGTAATTTTATAATGTTAATATTAAATCTCTTACATACCTACTATTTTTAGGAATTTTCATAAATAACAGCAACAACCTATAAATACATCCCACGGTTTGATATAATCTTCCTGTAATTTTTCTAGTGATTAAATTTATCACACTACACACATGTCCCCAATTATTTTTTTTAATACTGTGGTGAACCATTTCCATATTCTTTCCTAGTACTAACACCAGGCTCTCACAAATTAAAATGGTTATACCTCCAATATTATAATACAATACAATGTAAACTTGTGAGGGCAAATAAAATAAACATTATTATTATTAATACTTAAGGTGAAAGTGCCTGGGTGGCCTGCGAAATTTAAATTTTCTTAAGTTGTTTGGAATTTGCAGGTCAGGGCCAGGTTGTATGTTTAACAAAATATGATTTGCAACCGTAATGAGTATGTGATTACGGAATTATTATCATTAGAATCACCAATACAACCCTCTAAGTTCATATAATCGCTTTGTATGAGTTTTTCTGGAAATAGCCATACTATAGGATTAAACAAACTTAGAGGGTTGTATTGATGATTATAATTATTATAATTCTATAAATACATACTCGATATGGTCGCGAATCAAATTTTGTTAAATATACAACCTGACACTGACCTGTAAATTGCAAAAAAACATAAGAAAATGTGAATTTCGCAGTTTACTATGGCGCTAACAGCTTAAGTTGTTATATTATAGTTTTATTTCTAATACCACAATACTTTATTACCCTAATATTGATATGTCTTTAAATGTTGCACAAATTTAGTATTGCCAGTTGGTATGGATAATTTTTAACTACCCTATTGTTTATCAGTAAAATGTACTCATGGGAAATAAATGAGCATTTAAGTACTTTTAAGGTCTTCAATTAATGTACACTAAATACTCCAGCAGTTTTGTATACTCTTACAGCAGCATATTTGCATAGTTTTCCTAGCAATGCCTTTAAAACTGCACACAGAGCTCTTTAGATCTGGATTAAATAGATTATAGATGGATGCATGACATGCAGGGACGTAGTTACAGCCCCGGGCTCCAGGGGGGCCCCAAACGTATGTAAGCAAAAATTCTAAGGACTTCTATGGGGCAGGATGTTGGTTTGAATTGTTTGACTAGCTTAGTTCCTAGGAGTATTAATTGTAAGTAATAACTTATAATCAATATATAATTATTTTAATTCAATGTGAGAGTTTTTGTTCCTTTTGTGAAATATTTTTACCCTTCATTTGATCTCCCCGACAAATTTTGATACAGGGCCCCTCTAAGGCACGCTACTCCACTGATGACATGGTATGCATTAAATAATATATTTGTATATAATAACCAGAGTAACCAACATAGCCCAATAGACCAGCCATATAGCTCTAACAACCAACAACTGATGGAGACGAAAAGTTCATGAGTAGAAGCCTTGTACTGCAGGGCTAGCATGGGCAGGAGACAATTTTATCCCCGGGGAAAGGAGAAAATGTTTATCCCCTCGCTTTGTTTTATCCACCCTTAGAACATGGGCACACTGGTGGATATAATATCCACAGTAGATAAATTGGGAGATAGACTTAGACTTAGATAGATTTTTTAAACTTCTATATATATAGAATATAAACTTCAACTCACGTCCAATGAACTAGGATAAAATTGTCCCTTTCAAATGTCAAGAAAACATATTTTTTTATCTTTCATTTGGCTCCATGCTACGGACGGGGGATATATGTCTACTTGTTAGTCAAACAGGGATATACTTCTCCCCGTTTGACATAACAAGATAATTTTAGCTCTTGTCTGTGGATAATCGGGGGATAAAATATTTGTCCTCAGCCCATGCTAGCCGGGCTGGCAAGCAAAACATAGGGTGGCCACACATTAGATGGAATGACAACCTGGTAAGACATGCAGGAAGATGATGGATACAGGGGAACCAGGACTGTACTCTGCGGCCTTAAGGGAGGCCTATAATCAGCAGTGGACTTGTGATGGGATGCACTGAAGATTATAATATAAAAATAATTTTATATTTCAAGTAAGAAAACTTTAAGAATGTTATACAGGCAAATATTGGTATACTTATTGCAATACTAATTTCGTATATAGCAAATAAAATGATAAAAATATAAATAATGAGATATCAAAGAAAAATATTTTTTACTGTACAGTAAAACCAATGTAGTTTTTATTTCAATTCACGATGTAAATATTTTATTGAAAAAATTGGCAGTTTAAATATAATATAAGCAAAAAAAGTGCTAACAGCACTTTAGTTTAAAAAAATATTTCTGACAATCATACCTTCACAACAAATACAATAAAAGAGAATTATGTATTCCGAACAAATATGTAAAGGACAAATATTATAATGTATATGCAAATGCTAATTATCATAAATTTTAAAATTAGTTTTGTCTGTTTATTAGAATTAAACGATAATAAACTTACCTGCACACGGCGTAAAATGTTTCTTATTTTTTTCTTTAAAATGTAGCACTTAGTTTTAAGTCCTAATTTAATATTTCATTAGAAGCTTATTAGTGTAGAATAATTTTTTAAATTGCCAAACAGTGTCATAAGTATTAAAACTGGAAATATAAACAAACAAACTTGCATTACACACAATAACTTTACCAAAGACTAAAATACGATTAATTGATTGCGATTCGCGATTGATTGCTTGATTTTTTTCTTTGGTTATGGACTCGAATAGTTGTACTTTTGCCAGTGTCAGATAATAAAAAATTATATATTAAGAAATTACATATCATTTGTTCAAAAACTTCCCCGCCTTATATTGATGCATAATGTGATTCAAATGTCCCATAAACTCCGCAATGTTATGATCACATTATGGAGGCTTTTTGAGATAACAACGATAACTTTAGCCGGGAGACAGTCAATAAAAATATTATATCTAGTTTAAAAGCTTCCTTAGAAGACAAAATAAAACAACATGGGATCATTTTCATTCGTCATTTTTACTAAGAGTATATACTCAAACAATACACCCAACCACATTACTTTTATTATGTATTAAAATACACTTTAAACCGTTATTTAAATGATAAAATAGAAGCAACAATCAACAGGTAGTCAAGTTCCTGCGAAGATCACATTGACTAGTGACTACTTGATTTAGTTTTGATGATTTAAAAAAATTATAAAATATATAACCACTAAATACTACATAACTAGAAATACAATAATCACCACATTTAAAATATGCAGAAACTTTGTGGTTGCGCTTACGATTGAAAATGGCAATGAAAGGAGAGATGAATCTTCCAGGGGAGCAGATATCAAGTGTCACTTAAGCACCCTACTTTTATAATAATTTTTTAAAATAAACATAAATTACATCTATATTCAATATAATTCGATGTAATTTTGAAGATAGTCTCGGACAGCCTAAAACAAGATCTAAAGAGAAGTCTATCCTTAGTTTTTACCTTATGCTATCGTATATGTGTGTATCTTCAGCGCTCTACTCTTGCTATTTTGCACTCTATGGCAGATATTTATAGAAGAGCGCGAAATATTTAAATGGCAACTCTGTTACATAAATAAAATAACCATCAGAGTTTTGGCGGGAAATTGACCGGCGGCGGTTTGCTGCTCCTGTATTATTGTTTAAATAATTGTTTGAAGTGGACTTTGATATGTAAAAGTGTTGCGATTTTGTGTATTAAGTGTCTACGCATGTGAACTATTAGTGGAAACAGTGAAACAAGTGCTCTGATGGTGATGGATTCTCAAGATAAGCTGTTTGTTTGCATAGGCACCTTTAGATACCATCGCCAACTATCAGCTGTCTGCTGGATCAAGTTGCCGCCAAAATCTCCCAAGAACTGCACAATGTGACGCATCAACATATTGTGAAGCAGTATACTATGAAGGAGTGGGGAAATTACAATAAACCGAATAAAAATACTTAAGACTTGGCCTAAAGGTCTAGATACCAGGCCATAAACTCCAAAAAAAAATAACCATCAATTGCCGCCTGCATGAAAGATCATCGTTTGAGAACGGCTGGACCGATTTTGATTAACACTCACACTCACATACGGACCCGCTAAGTAGCGTTGTTGTCGAGATCTAGAAAACAGTCGTGCGAAACAGGCGCGGTCCGAAGGGGTGTGTCACATGACCCCCCCTCAAATCGTACACGTCAAATTGAAAAATCTTCTAAAAATTACTGAGAATTTTCGCGATAATTACTTATCAAGGAAATCACGAGGAATATTTTCGGAGGGCTGTTTATATTCCACTGATAGATAGCATAAAGGCTAACCTACAGGACCGACTTTCTGCGGATACGATGAGCCTGTTCGGATTAGACATTTTTACACCAAAATCTGAATATACAGAAGAAGATCTTCTTAATGTGAAGAAATTATCAGAATATTATTCCCATTTCTTGAATGTTCCTGCTGCCACTCTCGTTACAGAGTCCGTATTATCAGGTACAGTGTCCGATTTCAAAGTGGAAACGGGAGCTCAAAGAAAATACTACTAAGTGTGTGGTTTCTACAATCGAAGTTTGCGACGATAATCTCAACCCAAATATAAATATAAAAATTATACGTGATATAGCTGTAACATGGCTCATGTTACAGCTATATTAATAGTATACTTGTAGCACGATTGGGTCGACTCGACCGGGGAAGGACCACGCTCTCACAGAATACCAGCGTAAAATAGCAGCTTAACACTGCTGTGTTTCGTATGGTGAGTGTAGAGAACCGGAGAACCTTTTTACTGGAAAAGAAGCATTCCAAATTAGTTCTCACAGCTGGCAACGCATCTGCATTTTATTTGCAAACGAGGATAGATGCAGATGTCTTTAGGCCACAGCAACCACTTACCATCAGGTGGACTGTGTGCTCGCTTGCCACCTCAAGACTAACACTGCTCGTGGCAAGTAGAGCAATAAGATAAAGGTGATCCCTGCCACGCTATCCGTGAATTTCTGCAACATCAGAGGATTTCATTCGATGGTTAACGAAGTCCACTAGGTACCATCTGAAAACGGCGAAGCCGACCTTGCTCTTTCCAACCGAGACGTAGGTGTGCTCTCCCGTCGATACTCTTTACTATCCGGGGTACAAATTATAACACTTGTACCTCGGGCTGGAGTTTGCGTATACGTCAGAGAGGACAGCTGTTCTCAGTCAGTCTAGAAGGTCAGCGACGACCATCGCGTCTACGGGTGCCTCTATAGGTAATGCCGACACAGATCAACTCATCGACTACGTCTAAATCGCTGCAGACTCCGTGCTACAACAGGTACCACCTGCAGAGATCGTGATCCTTGGTGATTTTAAGGGCCACCGCGCTGAATGGCTTGGTTCTCGTTTAACCGATCATGCGGGAAGATCTGTTTATGAGTTTACCTTGGCCCTACACAAATGGTTACTTTACCTACGCGGATTCTAGATGTGGAGGATCGTGCACCTTCCCTGTAGGGCTGTTTCTTCTGTTTCTGTGTTTGGAACTATAAGTCGGCCGATTGGGACAGGATGCGGTCTTTTTATGCATCCTTCCCTTGAGGACAGGGGCGGGTATGCTTCTCGTTGGATGATCCCAATTTGATTCTGTCGCTGATGTCGTACTACAGGGAATGGAACTTTTTATTCTATCATATGTAGTGCCTGGTTTGGTCGCTCCTGTAAAAATGTATCGCGCTATAATAGAAGTGCTTCACCAGCGCTGCTAAAAAGAAGTATGATTTCGCCTTCATGTCGGTACGATACGGTTTACACAGCGCTCGGTGCGCATAGATCATCCCTAGACGTCAAGTCGAGTGGGCCTGATGGAGTTCCTCCCATTGTGCTGAAGACGTGTGCTCCCTAGTTGGCACCGGTCGTAACGTGTCTTTTCTAAAACTCTTTCTCCCTAGGCGTAGTCCCGAACTCAAATAAGATAGCTTTAGTGCACCAGATCCCCAAAAAATAACAGAAAATCGACCGCTCAGACCTATCCAACTTGTTCTCCAAAATAATGAAAACCATTGTGAACTGCTAGTTCATGAGGTTGAGAATCACTAACTAAAAAGTGACCGCCAGTACGATTTCCGTCGGGGTTGCTCAGCTGGTGATCTTCTGGCATACCTGACTCATAAATCGGCTGAGGCAGAGAGGGAGACCCTGGCCGTTAGTTTGAACATTGCGAAGGCCTTCGATTGTGTTTGGCACAAAGCGCTTCTTTCGAAGCTCTCTTCCTATGGGCTTCCCGAGAATTTGTTCAACTAGATCAGCAGTTTTCTTGCAGATTGGAGCAACTAAGTCGTAACAGAAGATGCATGCTCCATTTACAAGCCTATTTATGCTGGTGTTCAATAAGGCTACGTGCTATCACCTACGCTGTTTCTTCTGCATCTCAATAATATGTTGCAAACCAGTAACGTGCACCGGTGATGCTTTATACACCGACTGTGCCTATGTTTCAACACACTTGTTGTGTAATGTCTTGGATTGGGGCAACTAAATCTAATTAAGTTCAATGCCCAGAAGACACAAGTTTGCGCGTTTACCACTAAAAAGAACACCTTTGCCATAACTCCTCAATTTCAGGGCACTCCCCTTGTTACCTCAGCCAGTATCGGAATCTTCGGCGTTGACATTTCGAATAACATGCAGTTCACTTGGAAGGTAAGGCTGAATTGGCCTCTTGCTTAGCGTGCTCCACAGAGCGGGACAGCATTTCATGGCGGCACATTGCTTGCAACTTTACAAGGGGCAAGTTCTGCCTAACATGGAATACTGTTTTTATCTCTGTGCGGGAGCTCCTTAGTACCAGCTCCTTCTACTCGGCCGCATCCAGTGCAGAGCGGCTCGAATCATCGACGACGAAGACGAGAAGAAGAGATGTTGCATCCCTTTGCATTTTCTATCGCATTTACCACTGGGAGTGTTCAGCGGAATTATTAGGATTAATTTCAGCCACAAAATTTCATCACCACTACTGTCGGGCCGATACGTCTTAGAGAGCTTCAAGAAACGAGCTTACTCCTTTTTAAAAAGCCGGCAACGCGCCTGCAATTCCCCTGGTGTTGTATTTGTTAATAGGCGGTGGTCGACACTTACCATCAGGTGAGCCGCATGCTCGTTTTTCCCACTCTTCTATATATAAAACACAATAAAACGAAGTAGACAAGTATTACCATTTGTTTTTAATGTGTGCAATAAACTTGTGTATTGTGCAATAAAGTGTAATTTATATTACATATTTTATTATTAGTGACCCCCTCCAAAATTTCAGTCTGCGACCGCGCCTGGTGCGAAGCCTGGGCAGATCGTTAGTCACCATATAAAATAGGGATTAAAATAAGATCCAACTCGCTTATATACCGTGTGTATGTGTCAAGACTTAGTATTCATACTTTTAAGCGAAACGAATATTTGCAATGTAATGTAATAATCATCACTTGGATTAGAAAACAATTTATTTGATAGTTCGAATAATAATGAGTCTAGTCCTATTTTCTTTATATTTTTAGACATATAATACAGTAATTAAAATAAATAACTAAACAAAAACTAGTATATCGATGTCGATTGTTGCTAACATTACGAGCGAAATCATTATAGATGTCATGTCTCGTAAAGTAAAGCCGCGTCTCCACCAAAGTTTTGTTGCCAACAAAACTTGTTTCCATTTTCGGCGACAACATGAAAGGAATAAGCTTGTTGCCAACATTTGTTCCCTCGGTGGAGACGCTTATTGGAAACAGTTGTAAACAGTTGGAAACATAACTGTTGTCAACATTTTTGGTGAATACGTGGCTTAACGTCATAGAGTATAATACTACTATAATAGGGATGTCATTTATCTAGTACATCAGATGATACGATTGTACTTACTCTCATATATTTGGCGTAGTATAATGAGACTAAAGATGACCACTTGACATTTCTATTTCACGCATAAATTACACGCAACATCTTTCCATAGATTTGTATCTTTTTGCTTTATTTGAAAATTAAATTAAAAATAATTTAATTAAGGTAAAGCGAGACAAGTATATTGTCTCAATTTATGTAGAATTTTAGGTTCTCTATGAATACGTATATGTGCGCTAGCACTTCTTATTAGCTTGTGAATATATGTAATTACTCATAGGACAGTTATTATACTCTTTGACTCTAAGTAACAGCCCGAAAACGCGTAACAAATTTTGATTTGTCATTGTGCGCGTTAGCTAGTGATGTACATTTTACTTACAAGGATAAAATGATTGTTAAAAACTATTTTGTCGCCTTACCAACATCTATAAGTGCCTCATATCTTCTAGTTCAGTATTCTTTAGAACATGAAACAAAAATGAACAAGCGGTGCTAGTTGCCAATAACGTCTTAAATAACCAAAATATATCTCTAGCTCTAGACTGAGTAGCAATGAAGTGCAGTGCAACATCATTACTGCTCAAAACAGAGATTGAGCTTCCTCGCAGAATGGTGAATGTTGACGAAGATTTATCCGAAGTAGGACCGGAGAAAATGACTCAGAACTCCAACTCCGGCGGCTCTGAAAGCTGAAGCGACACTGGGCCGGCTCGAAGCACTAAGAACATGAGGAAGAAAAGGGGGTTGCTTTAAGCGCGGCGCCCACCTAAGTAACGTAACGCGTGTGATTTGAGGCGTAACTTATCACTCGCCTCAACATTCAAAGCGATTGTATGTAGTAGCGCCCATTCGCGTGGCGTGACGCTGCATGACCTGACTTGCTATTCAGCTTGATACTAGTGACGCATTGAAGTGGCGCGTAGCATGAAACTTGTAGTGACTTGTCTGTACAAAATGAAAGTCGACCTAGCTTTGAATAATAAATTCATTGAGTAAGTTCATGAAACAGTAGGTAACAGGAACTCGCAAGATGCTTCTTGGAACTTGTAATGACTTGTCTATGCCAAATATAATTCTAATTTCTTCATAGCATAGAAAGTACCACCACTTTTCAATTTTCTTTTTCCTCAAAGGATGTACCCAAAATCTTCTGCTTGCATTTTGAATGTTTGGAATCTGTAGCAAAGCATGGTTGGTATGGTTATCCTCTTCAGACAACATTTTGGCTCAAACTGAATTTTTCGACATACTATGGTTGTACAGGTTGGTGCAAGCAGTGTCACTCGTGGTCACGTCAGAGCATCGTCAGAATCACGCTACAAACCATGTCGAAATCATGTAGCTTAGTTGGGCGCCACGGCTAAGTATCCTATACCACGAAAAATGAGGGAGTGGAAAGGGTGACCATACCCTGGGCTTCGCCACTTACGGATACTTACTAACTTTTCTATGCATTTTGGATATTTCATATTAAAAATTAGTTTTTAGAAATTAGTTGACTTGATAGAGGGTTGAGAGGGCGAGATCTCTGGCGCATCACCGGTCGATGCTGCAGCAAGCTCGCCTCGCTTGCTCGGCGTGCGTATTCTAATCACCAGTTACTTAAAACTTGATATTTCGATTACTCGATCTCAGATCGACATGGCTCAAAACTAAAAAATGCATTTAAACTCAAAACTTATAAAAAAAACTTGTGGGATTTACATGCGGTAGAAGCGAAACCCTCATTTTCCGAAGGCTTCGTAATACGAAGGCGCACACACACGTACAAATATACACACATGGTACGCTCAGACCAGAGTAAGTACATATTAGGCATTGAATGTAGGTACTATACACACTAACTCACTATACGACGCCTTTTTTCGCGGTTCGGCTCGGCAATATGTAGGCACACAAGCATAAATAAAATGTACAACGCTGCACCGCACAAAGAAGAGACCGATATAAAAGGAAACAATGTGTATTGTATTTTATCTCATTCTCTCGCAGACTAAATCCTATAGATAAGTTTTCACGTCAATAATTTCTTTAAAAGAATAATTTTTTCCGAGTTATAAGACGCGATTCTGTTATATTCGAAAAAAAAAAACACCTTATTATCAATAAATAATTTATTTAAAAACAATTACCAAGACATTTGATGGATAGTTAAAAAATGTTCGCAATAAATGATTTACGATAATTTACATAAAACGTATATAATTTTTAAACGCCATTTGTGATATTGTAAACGATCTAGAACTTCAATTTTGTCATGTTATCAATAGTGCAATGAAACAAATTAGTCTGCCAAGTGCAATCTTACAATATTAAAAACCACCATATTGATTTTGCATGGTTTGATCTTGTCATTAACTGTTCTTAATTTAAAAAAATATTCTTTTTCAACTTAATGTAAGGAATTTTCAGAAACAAATGATAGATTCTACTAAATTATCACTATCAGTTATACCCATAATAAAATAAAATATTTTTGTACATATACAGTGGTTGTGATGTTCTGGAATAAAGGTAAAAATTAAAATTATGCCTAACTATAACAACACTGAATCATGTTATATAAATTTTGTATTTATATAAGTATTTTTAAATACTTATATAATAGCTACATTTTCACCTACAATTAAATATACGTGATATAAATGTTTGCTGTTAACTTATCTTACTTGATGCTTAGCATTTGTTTTGTGACTATACTATACAATATTACAATCGTATTCAAATCAACAGCACAGTAATAAACATTTGAAGCAATTTTTATTCGAAGTTAAAATCCAGCAAGAATGTATTATAATTATTGGAAGGTTTTATAACCTAATAAGATATGAGTTAAAGAATCTTGAAAAAAACTAGCGACGTGTGAATAACATTTATAATAAAACATTGCTAAATTTACGTTAAGTATAAATTTAATTAAGCTATTTCACACTGTTTATTTAGTATTACCAAGATACGTACTGAATCATTTTACCACCCGTGAGGTAGCAAATGGAAAGTCATTTCTCAAAACTTTGTCACCAACTTGCGTCATTTCACTGCTGAACGTAAGCCTGATCTTAATAAAATATAGCGTTGCTTCGTAAGTAATTAAATGAAGCCCTTTTGCACCCATGCAGCGGTAGACATGAAATATTCACAATCTGTCTGGATGTGACCCGTCCATTTTTAAACCTTCGGTTTCACCGCACTGTAGTCGTCCTACGCACTGGGGGTGTATATCCCGTGTTAGCATGTGTGGGAGACAAGTTAAGTAAAAAACATTATTGTCTTTTTAAATATATATTACGAGGTGAAGTCATATTATATATGTGTATAGTGTAGCATAATATAAGTTATGGAAGTAAGAAAAAAAATTTAGAGTGAATAAAGACTTATAAAATATAAAATTAAAATAATACAATATTTTGGTTTATTCAATTTTTAGAAACAGAATACAACAGTATCTGAAAATGTACTGAAACTGTTGAATCAAACTGATTCGGTTATTTTTAACATTAACGGACCTACTCCTTTATCCAATGAGGTGATGATATATTATAAAATGTCGGAGCAAATATTGCTATTATATGAAACATTCGAATGTAGAATCCATTGTGAAATAAAAACACAAGAATGTGCATATTTCTGTAGATCAGCAGCCTAGTAAGTCGCCGACGGCTCTTGTACCGCATTCACTGGCCCAGTACACGCCACCGCAACTGCTTATCAAGCCCCACACGTATGGTGTGAAGAATTCCTCAGGCCTTTCTTCTTCAACGTAACGGAATTTCAAATCTGGGAATTTCTGAAAATCACAAAGTATTAGTATAAGACCATGTTAGCTCCTAGGCTTTATCTATATAAATAAAATTATAGAGGTTTGCAGTTGTGTAAGAGTTATATAAGAAAGTTATATAAGGAAATATAATTACCCTTAGCCTATCACTTGACCACTGTTCGGCGCCTTTTTTGATGCACTGTAACACTTCTGTCACGCCGAGGTCGCCACCGGCGCCCTCTTGTACCCTCTGCAATCTTGTTGAAAAGTATCCTATTACCTGTTGACGAATGGATTCTATAAGAAATGGATTGCTTAAATATTGCTGCTTTCTATGTTCGAATAGATATAAAGTATGTCGGAGGTGTGTCTGGTTGTTTGTTAAGTATGTTGAATTGATAACGTCCGAAATAGTAAAAAATCACTTTATTTGATACAGTTACAAAAATGTTAATAAATTGTTATGAATGCACTCGACATTGTTGCGTAACGAAAATGCAATAAACAAATTGTTGGCGTAGCGCCAATTGCTGACAAAGGTGTTCAAAACAAAGTAATAAGTAATAAAGAAAGAATTAAGACATGTTTGAAACATCGCATACAACAGCAATAACATATTGACCAAAAAGGCATTGACTTATTTAATATCAAGGCAACTGTTATTAAAAGATTATGGCAGCACAAAGCTGAACGCACATTTGTCCGCACCGTACGTGCCGTACGCGCCGAACTTTACTGATGGCCTCACACTGGTACGTACGCACCGTCCGCGCCGTACGCAAATCTTTTGTATTGCCAACAACTTATGCAGTTATTTCCAACCACTGGTGTGAAACGGTACAGTGGCATTGATCGCTCGAAATCACAATGGAAAAAATATAGTAATAGCCTGCTTATTGGCAGAGAAAGAAAAAAATAAAATTCGAAGAAAAAGAAGATTCTGGATTCATAATATTAATTTGAAAAGACAATTGTATGGAGAATATTATACTTTATTTAAAGACTTATTAGATGATGATAAACGAAGATACTCGTATTTGCATTTAACATACGAGAAATTTCAAGAATTCCTACATATACTAAAACCATATCTTTCTATGGAAAACACAAGATTTAGAAGGCAAATTGAACCAGAGAAAAGACTTATTGTATACATATTTATCTTATGATTATGATTATTTTTCTAATAACACATAGCTGACGTGAAGCAATACATTAGATTTGATAAACCACAAATTCTCGCGAAAGAACATCGATTCCTGCCAAAGATGATACGTGAGGCTATTGAAATTAAAAAAAACATCATAATTTCAATAGAGAGGGAGGCTGGGTACTACCACCTTCTTGGGATCCTGTAATTCATAAAATTAAACTAAACCCAAGCATACCACTGCAAGACTTCAAGACACAGTTAGTTCATTCTGCGTAGATCGGACCAAAATTATTAATTAAAAAAGCTGAAGGTACTCCGGTTTAACTATGACATCGGGACGTCAATCATCTCAGTCCCCCGTGACCGCGGTTGCTGGAAAGCAACCGAAACGTCGGGAATATAAAATAAATTAATTAAACGTGATAATATCCGTAAAAATAGTTTTATTCAATGTGTAGTGTTCGCGTAAATATAAGAAATCATTATGACTTATTGTATGTTTGGGGTAAGTAATTTTATTGATAACTAGCTGCTCCCCGCGGCTTCGCCCGCGTGGAATATATTATGATATATTTGAATATTTTTGCGCGGAACCATATTATTTTTCTAATATAAAAGTTACAACTTATAACGTCAGCTATATAATAGTCCAAAATAATTTTATAGGGCGCGTGTTGAGACACAACCATCCGCCCGCTCGCGCGTTCTGTGTTCTAAGCCCGCGTGACAGTTAGCCTTTGTAATTATATCTTTCGGTGCGGCCATGGCGGCGGCGTTCGCATGGGGCGCGCGCGGTTCTGGGCATTATTATATTATTATTATAGGTACTTAGTGTTTACATTCGATTATGTTGAATGTATATTATATCTTATTATTATTATACCCACCTTTATTAATTACCTATGTATTAAGTAAAAAACTGTTATTTTGATATTACAAACAGACGTAATCAGGTATAATTGGGTTTTTGAATTAAAATTAACTATCAATTTTTTTTAGTTCAGTATTTAAATAATTTATCACTAAGTATTCTATTGATAATCCATGCAAAAAATAAATAAATTTAAATTGTTTATAATTAATTACGAATTCATTAAAAGTTATAAAAATACAAAAATTATCACGTAAGTCGAAACCACCAGTTATAGTGGAAAATCCACTAAGTTGGCAACATTAGACAACACTGAGTATCAGCACGCACCGAACGCACCGCGTTATATGATGTCATAAGCATGCGTCCTTCAATATTCGGATACCTACCGCATTTTGTAAAACTTGGCGCGTACGGTACGGACATATGTGCGTTCAGCTCAATGGTTTTAATTTACTTGGTTCCTCGAACACTAACATATTATTATCAAGGTGTCTTTTCATTAATTAATTATTTTATCAAAAGTTTACAAAAGCACATCTAACATACACTACGATAGAACCTTGAACTTTCGATAGTTATTGATAATTAATAACTATCTTTGTTGTTACTGACTATATATATAAAAATATATATTAAAGTGTTCAATAAAGTGTAAATAAATAACTATTTACTGAGGCTCAACATTTTTGCGACGCAGAGGACCGCGGGTTTGAATCCTGCACGGAACAAGTATTTGTATGGAATTGTACGGCCTACAAATAACTGTCCTTGTTAAAACTTATGTAGGTACTAGCTGTTCCCCGCGACTTCGATCGCGTGTTAGGGTTTTTATGTTTTTGTGCGGAACCCTTATTATTTTTCTAAAATAAAAGTAGCCTAAGTTACTCCTTATGCAATCAGCTATCTGCCAGTGAAAGTCCCGTCAAAATCGGTCCAGCCGTTTCGGAGATTACCCGGAACAAACAGACAGACAGACAGACAAAAATTTTAAAAATTGTAGTTTAGTTATAAGAACCGTATTTGCTTACATTGCATTTAGTAAAAAAAACTGTAATTTTTACATTACATACAGACACTTCGATTTTATTTATTTGTATAGATGTATAGATGTAAACTTTCTTCAAGGTACAGGAGAAAAACCTAGTGTGGGGGTGACGTTTAAAAAATATTCACTATCGATAAAACGTTGAACGTTGCATGAATAAAAAAAAAACAGATCAAGATCGGACATACGCACCATTTCAATGTTCTGTGCGATATGATGATGGTGCTGATGCTGCTGATGCTGGAATAGGTGTCGCTTGTGCAGCAACGCGTACACCAGGTTAAGGTTCGATGGCAGTTGGTGCGTGAGACAAGAATTAATGATCTCAAGCAACATGCGGATCACCTCGTCTAAAACTGCTATGTGGTCCATCTAAAAAAAAAAAAAACAATATATTTAAAGCATAGTTCGACATACCTACTACTATATTGGTATATTTTTACTTCGCTATCTGTAAACAATACATAACTAGACACGAGAACAGGAGGGTCGAATTTTGTAATTTACTTTAAACTTACTTCCTGATAAGCTAAAGATGAAGTGAAATATTGAATATAGCTCAGAATCGGATGACAACGTAAGAATAAACAAAGAAGAAGAAAAACATGTGGTGCAGTTCACACGCGGTAGAAGTGAAACATTCAGTCAAGCTATTTCTAATTTGTTTTGTGTGGTTAATTGTGTAACATACATGATTGTAAGCTGTTAATAAAAAAAAGTCCCGCTGGGTTTCTTGCTGGTTCTTCCCAGGATTTTTTCGAACCAGTGGTAATAAATATTGAATAAAAAAGTTTCTGTTTCTTTTTCAGAAAACTAAACTTCGAGATAGTGAAACGAATGCAGAGTATCAGAAATAGGGTAATTGTAGGGTTTATTTATTTTAATAATATTACCAAGTTTAAAAGTTATTTTACTTTTTATTCTACATAATATATTATATTACATATTATACAGACTCCGAAATTTCAATATCGTCATCGTAAGTACTTAAATATTTTCTAAGCAACTTCATCCATCACATGTATAATTTCCAAAAATAATAGGTAACACTGTATACTACAACGACTGTAAGTCGTAAGTAAGACTACGACAGTCTTACTTATGACACTGCTACACCACATTATTAATTTATTAGTATTAATGTTAATACCATAATATTATTAAAAAAAATTGACATTATAAAAATTTACTGTAACAAGGCAAAAAACATAATATAACTTATTATGTGAATTTAAGGCAACACAAACACGTATTTAAACGTATGTACGCAGGCACAAAAGGATGTAAGTTCGTAAACAAATATGCACACGTACTCAGAAACGAATTTAAAAAAATCTACTTACAATTTCTTCTGTTTTCTCTTCGGCGTGATGTGGCAATTCTAAAGTGTTAATATCTCCACCTGAAACACAATTGTTTATTAATTCTATTTTAGTCCCAATAATGGTATGTTCATCCATCCATCTATTATAGCCTATAAAGGTCCATTTCTGAACACAGACCTCCTCCATATATTGCCCCATAGGGTATTTGGGATTTTTCCGTAGTTTCCACGCTTGGCAGGCGAGTTGGCAATGGCAGTTTGTTATTATTTTAAGTTGTTATCAGGAAGATGCTACTGCCCATCAGTACAGGAACGATATGGGGTAGCGGATATTCCTACACCGCCACTACACTGTGACACATGGTAAGTTGTATCTTCATCGAGTTTTTGGCGGGAACTTGAACAGTGAAGGATTGCTGCTCCTGTATTGTTGTTTAAATAATGGTTTGAAGTGGATTTTGATAAGTAAAAGTGGTGCGATTTTGTGTATTAAGTGTCTGCGCATGTGAGCTGTTAGTGGAAGCGGTGAAACAAGTGCTCTGATGATGATGTAATTCTCAAATAAGGTGTCTGTCTGTTTAGGCACCTTGAGATACTATCGCCAATTATCAGCTGTCTGCTGTCTCAAGTTGCCGTCAAAATCTCCCAAGGGCTGCTCAATTTGATGTATCAACATATTGTGAAGCAGCGTACTATGAAGGATAATTATACATTGTAACTTTAGGCTCAGAAGGGCTAGAACCCAGAGCCGTAAGACCAGTTAAAAAATGTATCTTCATCAGCCTGTCAAAGTCTACTGTTGGATCCTGCTTCATCCACGTTCTACGTGCTCGGCGGTAAAGGAAAACATCGTGAGAAAACCTGCATGTCGAGAATTAAGGAAGAAATTGATAACATGTGAATTCTGCCAATACACATAAGGTTTCGTGGCGGGCACTTCTATGCCCTTAATCCCTCTTAGAAACGACATGAGACCTGCTCAAGCAGTGGGATGTATAATGTTGCAATTATAGCCAATTTTTTTTTACAAATAACACGCAATTTGAATTTATCGGTTTTTAGACTTATAAAAGTCGATTCGATTATGACAACTGTTCGTGATTGTCGTGATTATGATGATCGACATGACAACCGCCTGTCGGAAGCTGAAACCCGAATTAACCAAGTGAACAATCGGGTTGACAACGTGATGGATGACATGAAGAAAACGCTGGACGACTTCAAACTTGGGAATGGAATTACAGCTCCCGTGGTAGCTACAACACCTTCGCTACGTGGATTCAAAGTGCCACCGTTCGACGGGACTTCTTACTGGACGGCCTACAAAATCCAGTTCGAGACTGTCATGAAGGCGAACGGCTGGAATGAAAGTCAGGCCATGACTGCTCTTACCCTAGGTCCGCGTGACCAGGCCTTTACTGTTCTGGATGCTCTCGGTAAGGAAGTGACTTACGAGCAGCTCCAGGAACAAGTCTTTCGTGCGCAGCTCAAAGATCGCGTGCAACGCAGCAACGAAAACCTGCAGCAGTGGACCCTTGAGGTGGAGAAGCTGGTTCGAAAAGCATACAAGTCTGTACCTCCGCTCAATCTCTCGAATCTGGTGCAGACATTCATCGACGGCGTCCGCGACCTTGAAGTCAGAGCTGCTGTGAGGCTCGGGCACCACGAGACGCTTAAGGACGCGTTGGCCCATGCACTGGAAATGGAAGCCGTGCGACAGGATTATCGTTACTATCGCGTCAGGGAGGTTACAGCAGCTACAGTTCGCGACCGAAAGGGAAGGTGATCGATCTCGAGAAGGTAGTGCGGATAACAGCACCACCCAGCTGCAGCAGGAATACGACTTTATGATCGAACATCGCAGCGGGAACTCTCATGGCAATGGAGATGTATTGTCAAGAAAACCTTGCCCTGAAAATTGCAATCATTGTACTAGGCAAGAGGACAAGGAAGTGGTATCTGTGAGGATGCTCAGGACAGACCAGCTCAGCAATGAGTGGAAGGACAGCCTACAACATGGACAGTTGTCATTTGCAAATGGTTGTCCCTAAGGCTAAAGTACCGAATGTTCTACAGCTGTACCATAATGGTTGTTCAGGAGGCTACCTGGGTGTTAAACGAACTCTACTGAAGATCCGAGAACGGTTTTACTTGGTCAACTGTTGTGACGATGTCGAAGACTGGTGCCGCAAACAAGTTGTGCGGCTGTAAAGGGACCTCAAACTCATAGTAGAGGCGCTGTTCATGCACCTAGCTGTCCCTACAAAGATCTACCATACAGGGCCCATACAGCTGTTAGGTTCGACGGACAACAAAGGACGGGGCCCAACTGGCCTTATGGAAAATATCCTATCCTACTACACAATAGGGAGAAGGCTAGGTGAATAAATAGTACGTACCTGTTCAGAGGCAAAGAAGGCTCCCAGGGTTCATTCAGGCGTTAATTGTCGTGAAGGTAAGTAGTGTGTGAGAAGTGTATATTTGTGTAACCTAAATTAGCCCTTTTAATCAGCAGCCACCCTGACTCAGGCACCGCCCCCCGGCGTGGGATTCTCCAGCGGCGGTAGCAATAAAATTTATACGTGGTAGAGCCATGTTGCAGCTATATTATAGTTGTAGCACGAATGGGTCGGCTCGACCGGGGAAGGACCACGCTCTCACAGAATACCAGCGTAAAATAGCAGCTTGACGCTGTTGTGTTTCGTATGGTGAGCGTAGAGAACCGGCGACACTTTTTACTGGAAACGAGGCATTCACGGGTGACAACGCATCTGCATTTTGATTCGTAATCGAAGATAGATGTAGATGTCTATGGGCCACAGCAACCACTTACCATCAGGTGGACTGTGTGCTCGTTTGTCACCCTTATTCTATAAAAAAAATGGACTATTTCTTTCTTCAATTCACTATGTCAGTCTATCAACTTTATCGTACATTTAACTAACTTCAAGACGCAACTAAATCCCGTTAGTTATAATCAAAAAACGTAACTCGCGGCACGACGGATGACCGGTGGGTCAAAGTTCACTGACGTTCATTCCGCGACAAATTATTTCGAAAACCGAACGCGACCTTTTAAGGCGCTAAACGCAACGGTACAATTAAACACTAACTTCTCAATAATTAGCCAACCTGGCGTCTAATGTTCTGGACTACACAATTCTTCGTCGCTGCACAAATCCGTTAACAAAATCGGCGCTATTAGAGGCAACCACGCGGCTCGATTCGACTCACAGCAATTTAAATATTGCAAAATACACTTCAACGCGCAATCACTAATAGCGAATTTAAACGCGCACGAATACTAAAATCTAGACCACCACTGAAACTGGTCGCGCGAAAAAACGCTGCAGCGGTCACTACAAAATACGTGGATTAACCGCACCGCTGCTCTGAATCTACTGTCTCTCGCCCGCCAGCGCCAAACGCTGGGAAGCTGCCTTCCGCTGCCCCCTCCCCACAACGCGCGTGACACCTGGTACCATCGGGCGATTTGCTAAGTCGAACGTGATTGGGAGGCGCAATGAAATTGTACAATGTTGGTGCACCATGGGAGAGGATAGCCATTTACGTTGCGGGGCCGTTTCCGGAAAGTGAAGGTGGTAACAAGTATTTCATAGTTGTGATGGATTACTTCACTAAGTAGCCAGAAGTCTTCGCCATTCCAAATCAAGAAGCTTCAACAGTTGCAGATAAACTAGTTCATGAAGTCTTCTGTCGTTTTGGAGTACCTTTAGAGATTCACAGCGATCAACGTAGGAATTTTGAGTCTCAAATATTCCAGGAAACTTGCCGAGTTATGGGTACTCATAAAACAAGAACAACTTTTTACCACCCACAATCTGATGGAATGGTAGAACGATTTAATCAGACATTGTAGAGGTACCTAGCAAAAGTTGTGGATAAACGGCAACGAGACTGGGACAGACATATACAACCGTTTTTGTTGTCATATCGAAGCGCTGTTCACAAAAGTACATCAGTGACACCAGCTTTCGCAAACTTTGGGAGAAAATTACGGCTGCCTGCAGACCTGATCACCGGAATACCACCTGATGCCCCACGCAGTATAACCGATTATGCAAATGACTTGCGGAACAAAAAGAATGACATTTATGAGCACGTCAGACAGTCGGGCCAGCAAACGTCTGAGAAGATGAAAACACGGTATGACCGCAAAATAAACAACAAAGGGTTTTTTTTATAGGAAAGGGGGCAAACGAGCATGCGGCTCACCTGATGGTAAGTGACTACCGCCGCCCATGAACAACTGCAACACCAGGGAGGGAATTCCAGATGCGTTGCCGGCCTTTTAAAAAGGAGTAGGCTCTTTTCTTGAAGGTCCCAAAGTCGTATCGGTCGGGAAAAATCGCTGATGGTAATCGATTCCACAAGGATGTCGTGCGAGGAAGAAAACATCTTCTAAATCGCACAGTGGTGGAGCGCCAATCATCCAGATGGTGGATTAATCCGAACAATTACTCAGAGCACTCCCCGTGGTAGATGCGAAACAAAACGCAAAGAGATGCAACATCTCTTCGCAGTGCCTGAATCGAGCCGATCGGAAAGGACTCGGTCGTCGACGATTCGAGCCGCTCTGCGCTGGATGCGGTCAAGTGGAAGGAGCTGGCACTGGGGAGCCCCTGCCCAGAGATGGGAACAGTATTCCGTGTGAAGCCGAACCTGCGCCTTGTAAAGTTGCAGGCGGTGTGCCGGCATGAAATACTGTCCCGCTCTGCTGAGCACGCCAAGCTTTTTAGAGGCCAATTTGGCCTTCTCTTCCAAGTGACCACGAAACTGCACGTCACTCGATATGTCGACTCCGAGGATTCCGATACTGGCTGAGGCAGGAAGGGGAGTACCTCGAAACTGAGGAGATACAACAAATGGGTTCTTTTTAGCGGTAAACGCGCAAACTTGTGTCTTCTGAGGATACTGTTCCCATCTCTGGGCTGGGGCTCCCCAGTGCCAGCTTCTTCCACCTGACCGCATCCAGCGCAGAGCGGCTCGAATCGTCGACGACCAAGTCCTTTCCGATCGGCTCGACTCATTGGCACTGCGAAGAGATGTTGCATCTCTTAGCATTTTCTTTCGCATTTACCATGGGGAGTGCTCTGAGGAATTGTTCGGATTAATCCCAGCCGCCAAATTTCACGAACGCACATCGCGGCAGAACTCCCGATACCATCCACACCATCTGGATGATTGGCGGTCCACCACTGTGCGATTTAGAAGATGTTTTCTTCCTCGCACAACTTCCTTGTGGAATAGTTTACCACCAGCGATTTTTCCGGACCGATACGACTTAGGGACCTTCAAGAAAAGAGCCTACTCCTTTTTAAAAGGCCGGCAACGCATCTGCAATTCCCCTGGTGTTGCGGTTGTTCATGGGCGGCGGTAGTCACTTACCATCAGGTGAGCCGCATGCTCGTTTGCCCCCTCTCCTATAAAAAAAAAAAAAATTAAACTGGACTAGATTTAGTGCCCCCAATCCGAGAGTCTGTTCAACAAAGACTCGACTTCAGACACAAGTTTGTTCCGGTACTCGGCGACGTTTTCCCGAGAAATATTGGCATGGCCAGTGTATAGAGCATCACCAGTACTGTCATCCGCATAGCAATGAATGTTACCAGTTAGCAACATGTCATTGATATGCAGAAGAAACAGCGTTGGTGATAACACACAGCCTTGTGGAATACCAGCGTTAATATGCTTGTAGTCGGAGCATGCACCGTCTACAACGACCGTGATGCTCCGATCTGCAAGGAAGCTGGTGATCCAATTGCACAATTTCTCGGGAAGCCCATAGGAAGGGAGCTTCGAAAGAAGCGCTTTGTGCCAAACCCGATCGAAGGCCTTCGCAATTTCCAAACTAACGGCCAACGCCTCCCCCTTGGACTCTACTGCCTCCGCCCATCTATGGGTCAGGTAGACCAGAAGATCACCAGCTGATCGACCCCGACGAAAACCGTATTGGCGGTCACTAATTAGATGGTGATCCTCAAGGTACCGCATGAGCTGGCAGTTGATAATGGATTCCATTATTTTGGAGAACAAGGAGGTGATGGCGATAGGCCTATAGTTGGACGGGTCTGAGCGGTCGTCGTTTTTAGGGATCGGGTGGACAAAAGCTGTCTTCCATGAATTAGAGACTACGCTTTGGGAGTAGGAGTACCGGAAAAGACGCGTTAGGACCGGTGCCAACTCTGGAGCACACGTCCTCAGCACAATTGGGGGATTCCGTCAGGCCCACTCGACTTCTGGATGTCCAGGGAGAGGAGTGCTTTGCGAACCGAGCGCTGTGAGAACAGCACATCCGGCATGGAGCACTCACACCGCGGGATGGTCGGCGGTGTATTTCCCCCCGTCATCAAGAGTCGAGTTGGACGCAAAAAGGGAGCCTAAAAGGTCGGCTTTGTCTTTTGCGGCTTGGGCCAGTTAGTCGTCCTCCCTGTGCAGAGATGGTAGTGATGGCTTACAGAAATTCCCTTGGACAGCCTTGGCGAGAGGGTTCCCGAAGGAAGGCGAACTAGTTTCTCGCCAATTCTGCCTATGTGCTCTGACTTTGCCTTGGCAATAACTCTTTTGAAGGACTTGGAGGCGAAGTTATACTTTTTTTTGAGTGTGCTGGTGTTTATATTCCGAGTCGCCGAAGCCGCAGCCCAGGCTTGATAACACTCCTGCTTACTGCGTAATGCAGTCTTACAGGAGTGACCAAACCAAGGCTGAGATCTGCCTCCGATGGGTACCACAGATGTTGGAATAAATAGTTCCATTCCCTGTAGCACCACATCAGTGACAGAGTCAACAACAGCGCTGGGATCATCCGGCGAGAAGCAAACCCGCCCCCATGGGTAGGATGCAAAGAAAGACCGCATCCCGTCCCAATCCGCCGACCTGTAATGCCAAACACGGCGACAACCTGCAGAACGCAACCGCGAGGGGAGCGTGAGTGGCACCACACTCCGTATCAGACAATGGTCCGAAGAGCCGAGAGGGGCATCGACGGAAACCTGATATCCGTCCGGATGAGAGGTCAGCAGAAGGTCCAACAGGGAAGGTGTATGATCCTCCACATCTGGAATCCGCGTATCAGGGTTTGACGAAGGTTCACTGGTGTGGTTACACAAACCAGTTCGCATCAAAGGGAAATCTCCTAAGCTTCAAGCTAAATAGGACGGACCGTACCGGATTGTGACAAGGATCAATGACGTAACTTACCGGATACAGAAAGGTGCCAGAGGTACTCCTAAGATCGTCCATGTGGATCGACTGGCGCGTTATTATGGGGCCAATAATGCTTGGGACGAGCATGTCCAGTTTTAAATTAGACAATTTTTAACATTTTGTTCATACCTTCTATTTCACTGCATAGTCTTGATCTTCTCTTTGTTAATGTTTCAAATAAGGACACTAATCTCTGTGCTACATAAGGGTGTAAGTTTCTGAATTCACCTGAAACAAAACAAAATCATGTTTTTTTTCATTGGGTACTTTTCGACATGGGCCTTACACATTGTAGGAAGGATTACCGATACGCGGCGCGAGTAGTTATTTTCAAAAATGCTATACGTTTCATACCGTTCGCTCCGTATCGCCGTATCGTGCGATAGAGTGTTAAGTTTTGGAAGGAATTGCCTACATTTCCTTTCGGGCGATAAAGTTTTCACCCCCTTAAACCTTTACAAAATAAGACAATTTTAGTATAGTGATGTGTTATTATTTAGAAGGAAGTAGTATCTCCTATATCAATGGCATCTTGATAATAATGATCTTTATAAGTATTTTATTTTTGTTTTGACTACATCGGTACTCTACTAATAGTAAGGGCTGATCACGAGGTTCCAGGTTAGAATCCCAGGACCGTTTTGGGTTTTCTGTCACGAAATTCTCGGTCGCGATATTACAGGCCCGTAAAAAGCCGTTGGTCCTGCGACTTATCTTTATCTGGCTGTGTAAGATAACCGTCCCAGGACTATGAGAGTGAGGGAATAGAGAGTAAACAGTGAGTCTTGAGTTTAGTCTTCGATGAGACTGGCTGTTCCGACTGGAAATCCGACCACTCCGTGTACCGTGTCAGGTTCTCACTACACTAGGCTACGGTGCGGGATGGTGCAGGTGCAGGTGCACTGACAGCTCATGTTGGCGATGGCGGCCAGGCAGTTGGTGTGCAGGTACTTGTCGCGCACGCGCGCCAGGTTGTACTGCAGCGCGCGCACCACCACCAGCACCGCCAGCCCGCCCAGCGAGATCTCCGATATCGACCGCTCCGTGTACCACGTTAGGTTCTTCAACATCTGCAACGGACACCACTAAATGTATTTGAAGAAAGCTTAAAGTCTGGTCTGGGGGTTTTATATACATTTTTTAGATTTAAAATAATCAGAGATCATTTAGTTTATCAATTTTCAATTTAGTCGAAAAAAATCCTCAAGTTTTACTGATGAAACACATAACTTAGATCCCTCTTGGCATTGCTCTCCGTCTGTCCGTAAAGTTTCATTATAAGCGGTTCAGCCATTCTGAACCGGACAGACAGACAAAATTAATCATCACTACAATCCTTCACAAGACAGCAAGGTTCAGCAGTACCTACCCCAAGGAATGCCAAAAAGCACGATCCCGAGCCACCCGCATCCATCGACTTCCTGCATGTCTTACCAGGTCGTCACTCCATCTAGTGGGGGGATACCCTACACTTCGTCCGCCGGTACGAGGCCGCCACTCAAGAACCTTTTTTCACATCGGTTGTCGGTTCTTCGAGCTATATGGCCGGCCCATAGCCACTTCAGCTTGCTAATCCGTTGGGCTATGTCGGTAACTCTGATTCTACTGCGGATATCCTCATTTCTAAGTTTATCATGCAGAGAAACTCCGAGCAACCTTGAACTTCCTCATCCAGCCAGCAATGAAGGACCGTCTCAATTCCTCAGGTCATCACTGGCAACACGCACTAGTTTTACAGTCTCGTTTTCAAGTTTTGACGTATACCTGACGAGAAGATGTGCAGCAATTTCCCGAACGCTGCCCAACCGAGTTGAATCTGTCGATTGACCTCTCGGTCGAAGTAGGATTTACATTGTCGGACTATTTGTCCCAGGTAAACATACTCGTCAACAACTTCGAGGTTAGTGCTCCCAACAATTACCGGCATAAGTGTGACATGGACATTAAACATGATTTTTGTTTTGTCTATGTGTTCATCTTAAGACTCGCCATTGATGTTAATACCGTATCCTTTCCAGTCCAGTAGCTTGAAAACGTCTTCCAATGCAGCGGTGAAGAGTTTCGGGGATATAACGTCACCCTATCTTACACCTCTCTGCAGTTGGATAGGTTTCGTACTCTGATTCTGTACTCGGATAGCCATCGTAGCCCTACCGTACAAACACTTCAGCATTTCGATATACCGACAGTCAACTTGGCACCGCTGCAGGGACTAGAGCACCGCCCAAATTTCGACGGAATCAAAGGCTTTCTCATAGCCAACATACGCAAGGCAAAGTGGCAGATTGTACTCTTCTGTCTTCTGTACAATTTGCCGAAGGGTGTGTATGTGGTCTATGGTGCTAGTCTTTTCGAAAACCGGCTTGTTCGGGAGACTGGAAGTCGTGGAGTCTGCGTGTGAAACGACTCGTAATGACTCTCGAAAACAGCAAGTAGACGCGGCTCAGAAGGGAAATCGGTCTGTAGTTCTTCAAGAGAGCGATATCACCTTTCTTGAAGAACAAGACAACCGCAGTTCTGCTCCACGCCTCCGGAGTAATGGAGGAAGGAATTAAAGAGCTTCTGAAGGACTTCAAGTACCGGTTTTCCACCCGCTTTCAGAGCTCTGCTGTAATTCCATCCTCACCTGGGGCCTTGCCATTTTTAAGGTGCTGGAAAGCCATTCTAATCTCGTTCCGGAATATCGTCGGAATAGTGTCGAATAAGACTTGCTCTTCGCTCGTTACTCACACTTGCGTGTGGCTCCAACGTTGACGTATACAGCTGCACATAGAACTTCCCAATCTCACTCAAAATCTCAGGTGCCCCGGAAACGATGCTGCCACACTCGGTCTTCAGCTTTGACAGTTGGCTCTTTCTGGCAGACAGATCTCTGGCAAAGACTTTGGAGCCTTGGTTCCGCTCGTTCGCTTCTTCAATACAAGCTGTATTGAAGTTGCGTAAGTCCCGCCGCATGCATTCTGAGATCCTTGGGACCAGGGGGATGAAACTGCCATACAAATTTACAAGAATAAAAATGCATTGAAAATTCTGCCCTCTAGTGAACAAGGTACATAAACTTCTAGGCTAGTTTTGTTCAGCGTTGTATAGATGGCGGTAATTTAGCCAAAACCCCAGAATCCAAAGCCAAAAAAACCTAAATCTATGGCAGTTTTGGTCTATGGTTATGGTTTACATACTCGGTTGACAGTTCTTTCTAATAAATACGAATATTATTCATATGATAATTCAGAAAACGAAAATATTTTGCAACTTTTCGTTCCTCTCGTGTGAATATCATAATTTAGGCTTTATGATTATTTACTAAATTTAACAATAAATGTGGTTGTTCACAGTTTATGCACCAATGTTAACAGGCTGCTAAATGGAAAATTATTAACTACTTATTTGTGATTGTGAAAATGATAATGTCAACACTCAAGCTATTCAATATTATAACATTCATAAAAGAAAATAAATACATAATTAAATTTCTGTTCAGTGTTTGATATTAATATTAAAATAAAATCTTATGTGAAATAGGTTAATTGTTAATGTTATCTGCAAAATTACTACTTGGCGATTTAAGATAATCATTGGAGATATCCAATAATTATCTGGTAGAATGCATAAACAGAAACATTATTAATAAAACTGCATAGTTCATAATTACCAATATAGTCATTGACAAAATACGCCATCTAGTGGTAACTATGTGGAAACTACCGCAAGCCGCGTTGTACTAAGGAATACAGCGGCATCTAGCGTACACGGTACACCCATTCGAAAACTGAAATGTGAGTGGCGCATCTATCCCTGGTATATAGTGTATTATCTATGCTTGGGACAGATGGTCGCCCTCCCGGTGATAGAATAAGTTGTAGGATTCGAGGATTACCGTGTCGTCGCCCTCTCTTCGGAACTCGGATAATCCTATAATATTCCAGCGCAACTTGTCTATCTCTACTTCCAGCTCCAGGATCTTCTCGTCAGTCCTCAAGGTGCGTGCGTTATAAGTTGCCAGGTCGAGTCATCGTACGTGGCAACCGAACCTCCACAGGAGATTCTTAGCATCTCCTGCCCCGCCGTTACCAACTCGTAACTTAATTCACTGTGGGGTATATTGCCATATTTGACACGCTTGGCGAGCGGGTTGGCAACCGCAGTTTTTTTATTGTCGTATTGTTATTATCAGGAAGATACTGTTGCCCATCTCCTGCCTGTTTCCCACTGTCGCCTCTTACGACACTCACGGGAAGATATGGGGTACTGGATATTCTTAACCGCCCCTACACGGCACAGACAAAATTAATATAAAAGGTTGTTGTTAATAGCATGCAAATAACCCCTTGATCTTAATAGAAGGCAGTTATTTCAATATTACAAACAGACACTTAAATTTTATTTTTATATATAGATAATATTCGGTTTAATTTGCATTAAATATGACAGTGTGACAACTTACAATCAAGTGTACGTTTTTGATGAGAGAGTCGTCTTCAGTAAGTATCAATAAAACTATCAATGACATGTATATATGATGTGAATTACTATCCGGTGCGTTGTATAACACTTGTAGTATTGGTACTATCTGAAACAAATACAATTATATTAAAATTATGTTATGTGGATTAAATTAAGGTAAAATAAATATTAGCACATGCTCAGTGGCGAGAGAAACTTACAAATCTTTTTAGATATCTGAGCTGCAAGTTTGAAGAATAGGTTTTTAACGATCGATAGCTGTCGCGTCTGTACCCGAACGAAGGAGCTAGATAACCGATAGCGACTACCAACTACAGCTTGAACTGATTACCTATGAAATATTGACGTCAAAATAATCGTAGCATATTCCCTCGTTTCCTCCACCAAAACTGAACCGATTTTAATTTTTTTTTCCAAGCACAATTCTGTATGTATTTTTAAATTATTTTTTTTGTTTTTAAATTTCCTAAATGTTCAGCTATAAACTTAATATGTAAAACCGAAATAAATAAATAGATAAACAAAAATAAAAATCTTATGTATATATTTTTGAGTAATAAAGTTTTTATATAAATTAAGACGGAAAACCGACCATGTTTTAAAACTTTACTTAAAGTAGCAAATTTGTTAGAGGATGTATTTATTGATGTCGACTACCCAATTGTTAATTCTTCAATAGTCTATAATTATTGTATCTTCATACAAAATATATTTTATAGAAACTTACGATATTGTTGAAAACACTCACCAAATTCTCTACATGTGCAACGTTGCTCACGTGCCTTTTGTACGCTTTACAGGAATGTAACATTAAATATAGAAGAAGCGTGGAGTGTTCGCAACCCGCTGTTGCACACAGCGCCTTGTGGAGCTATGAATAAAAAGATTTAAATTAATTACACATTTTCATATACATTTAATGGATACAAAACGGGAACTGAATATTTAAGTAACTATAACAACGTAGTAGATGGGTTGGAGTATAACAACTTTCGGGCATAGATAACAACAACTCTATGAAATCTACGAACCAAATTCTAATCTATGCTATGAATTATAAATTCGTATTTGATATTACACTAATAATTATTATTATTACGGTGCGTACACATTATATGACATAACATGTTATAAAACGTTGTTATATAACATGTTTCAGTAATGTGGAGGCCTAATGTTATAAAACGTGTTATTTAACTTGACACAAATGTTACATACCTCGAACGGCAGAACGACAAAAGACAATGTCATATAACATTGCTATATTTCATTGTTATTCTAATGTGTACAGTATTGTTATATGTTTCAATGTTGAAAAACAATGTTACATAATGTGGACGTGTTATAAAACACAAGTTATACAACATGTTACTTGATCTGTACGCACCCTTAAACATTTCTATTTTAAACTTTCAGATTGTGTGCCCTAATTTTATAATTTACATAATATTCTGCTTTTAAACAAAATGTATTTAACTAAAAAACATGAACATTATTTTAAATAAACCACAGGAGGTTAGTAATTATTTCATACAATGGGGTTTTCTCAGATAGAAACAAAGTATTGATAAATTATTTCTTACTGCTGCCATGTCTATTCGTGGTGGTGTGACCTGTGCTGTACCACTGGAGTCCCTTTGTGGAGTCGTTGCTGATGTCTCTGTAAGTGTTCATTTTTTTTATTTTATTCTGACAAAAAAGAAACAGTTATGCTTTATGGTTTATTATACAAGTAAATTACATTATGCTAATCTATAATGTGTGTGTGTGTTTTTTTTTCAGACTTATATTTTAGACAGTTGGGCAAGATAGGAATGGTAATTATGAAATAACAGAACCTGTTAAATTAAAGAATTCAATTGATTATTTTGTTTTAGACTTTTTTGATTACGATTAAATTACAATGAAATGTGATATGTCAGGTGTAACGAGGTGTGTGCTAAGTGAAAGTTTTTGTGTGTGTGTATGTAAATAATAAAACCAAAAAATGACTAAAACAAGGCAAATGATACGGGATAAAGAATGTAAACAAATTTTCAGAGGTTGGTAACATTTTTTATAATGATAATATCTAGACTTACAACGAATACTCGGTATTCGACTATTAATATCCCATTCGGTCAAATACCGAATATCTAGGTACTATTCGGCCGAATACCGAAGAGTAAGAGGTTTTATTGTAGTTAGATAATTGGTAAAATGAATGTTTTCTTGTAATCATTAAAGTAGTACATAAAAATACACAAGTACATAATCAACTTCCATAATACAAAAATTAAAAAAGAACTATCAGATAAATGTGTATGCACTAGAATAATCATAATTAAAGTGGAAGATAATGGTGCAGAAAGACGAATTTTTGCTTCATTTTATCCCAGCTTCAGAGAATAGACGCTCTGAAGAATAAACACTACTTTCTTCCCGGCCGAATACTTTTGCCTAATATTCGGCTATTCGACCAGGAAGTCCGCAGAATATTCGTTATTCGGCGAGTAGCTGAATATACTATTTGTTGCAAGTCTCTAATAAATTGAGCAAATAGAAAAATTCCAAAAGAAGAAGGTACCGATAATTCACCTGCCGTGTCCTCGCAACAAAGTAGCGCGTTCCTATACAGATTGTCTTGCGTCATGCAGTGGTTCGCCAAAGCCAGCAGCAACAAGCACGACTGGTTAGCAACGCCGTGTTCTCGTTTTAGTCGCTCCAGCAACTCGGTGCGATCGAGAGGTGGGTGGCTGTAAATCGTTTGACGGGAGTTCGCACCGAATGTCAGCATGCTCCAAAGCCCCGCTGAAATTAAAAATAACCTTTTTAACGTCATTTAAAAAACAGAATACCAGTAACGCTATAGACATTACTTAATACTCCCGATAAACATTCCAAGTAAGTTTATATGCTTGTGTTAGAAGTGGTTCACCACAGAAGTCGAATGGCGAATTCATATCCACGTCTTTTTAAAAGCACTCCACACCATTTTGATTACAGTCGCTTCAATCCAACATAATAATATATTCATTTCCTTATCACTTAACATTATCCGTATATTTTAACTTTCGAATAACATTGAAAGCTAAATGGTCGTGTTCCGATATACACTGCGAGCGCTACTCAGTGCTCTCAACTGGTGAAAAATTCGTTCAGTTATGGGCTGCCATTATACTGCCGGAGAACCCTAGTGAAATATAATATGACGTCATAAATTACCGCTATTTTTATACTGTGAGCTCTGGCACTTTCGAGATAAAATGCTTCTCAATACTTTGATCGTGTGATCACGTACTTTATTTAATTGAAATAATATTTTTTCTTGTTGAACAGAAAACGTGTACATAATTATGTGGGCTCCAGCCAGAGGTTGCAAAAAAAAGCAATCTTTATTTAATATATATTTAATTTAAAGTAATTATTACAATTAATTCTTATAACTAAGTGAGGTGACTCTAATTCGATGTTTGAATGTAGAATGGATTCACACGGTAAAATATTAGATCCAGGTAATATAAGACAGTAGACACGTTATGCTGACACGGCGCCTCGTGATCGTCGTAAGCCGATGCAACGCAGCAGATTGCCTGGATTAGGGCTGCGTAACACCTCCCCCCGAAGAACAGCGACTATGGAAGACCTTGGTCGTGAATTGAGCTGGGAGTTGATCGGGATCAATCTTCTCAGTGTCTGGAACAGCGTATACCCTTAATGATTTAGGATGGTCCTCTTCTGAGTTCCTTTGCGTACCTCCAGTTGGCTTCGGCTTGTATCTTCTATAGAGTATGCATAGAATCAGTGCACCTGCACTTATTATTAATGCGTAAAATGGTATTGTAGTATGATATAGACTGTAGTCATCGTTTCTTCTTAAATTCAATGGCGATTGCTGGGATATTTTAGTGTTCGTTGCATGAAGATGTTGGAGGCTTATTGAATTTAGTTTATATGCCGATGCAGAAGATGGGATGCTGGTGTGTTCCTCAGGTATGTCCATTATCTTTAAGGCTTGTCCCTTCAATCGATCTTTAGTATTTGAGATCGAGAATAGTGGCGTTTCTATGTAGCATTTCAGAGGGACAATAACGAGATAACTACCTTGAAGTATTTTGTAGAGATCTTGTCCACAGGATAGATGTACTTTCGTTGGTGTGGGGAAAGTGATGGTGTAATGCTTGTCGTCCAGTTCTTCGTAAGCTGGTTTATCTAGGGTGACTGTATACGGGTTACATACTGCATTCGTCTGTTGTTTAGTGATGAGGTGATGGATGCAATCAGGGGATGTTTGACCTCTCAGGCTCCGCTTTTCTTTACAGATGTACCATTTACTGGTCTTCGGGCATTCTGCCTCTATGTACTGAAAATCTTTCTGATAAATGGCTAGGAATGGAAAGGGTGGTGTGAGGATTTCGTGTCTCTTGTTAGGAACAATAGATAACTTATACATATCATATATATGGGGTAATAGAATTGGGAACTTAAATACTATTACTATTTCATTTCCTACATAATATGAACCTAATCTAATAATATCATAATATTCCCTAATATCTAAATCTCCTACCTTTTTACTTCCATAAAGTTCGGTTGCTCTGTTAATCATTATTCGGATAGATTTTAAATTAACTATAGAGTGGTGCATAGTGTTAGCTCTTATAAATGCTAAGTTGTTCTGTAACTTAATTAATTCCTGTGAAATGGAATCAACGTTATCACTAAGGATCATTAGTACTTGTCCAAAATGGGCATATTTAATTAGGTCATAGTCTCTGGTAGCCTCGGATTGATTTATTTTACCTATTAGTATTTCTAATTTATTTTGATTATCTACAATGCTATCTATTATTCTGGAGTATTGATTTGATAAATCTTTAGTTAGGCTTACATGATTATTAAATTCCGTAACGATTTTATTTTCGTCTTCGTGGATGGATTTTATAGCACGATTAAAATGATCTGCATCTGTATAATCAAGGTTACCAGTTATACTTTTTATGATGGAACCGAGACCATCTACAAGTCCTCTTTTCTCACGGTTCGTTTTAAAGCTACTCAACTGTATGGTGACACTTTCAAGCTTATTTTTAAGATAATCAATATGAGGCTGAAATAACGAATTGGTTATGTTGTTAAGGTTAGGGCTAATACTGATTAACTGTGTTTTAACTGAATTTACTTTATCTCCTAATTCCTGGAGATTTACATATTGCAGAAATGCATGGTAGTGGGATAGGATTCGAGCGGGGCCTAATTTGAAGGGTAATATACCAGGTCCATCGCTAAGACTTTCAAGTCTTATCTCCTGCATTAGAGCTGGTCCCAGAAGGAGATGAAGTACCAGGAGAGTCCTGTAACAATTGGTTCGTTTTAGGTATTCTCTTCAATCGAGTTTTTGCTACGGGGCCTCGTTTTTTCTTTGTATAAATGTGAATTGGGAGGTTTGCCATTACTGTGTCGTGTGTGTATCGAGGAGCTAATTTCTGACGGGATGCGAATGGATTTTTTATAAAGATTTGTTGTTCCGGGGAATATTCAGCTTCCTGTTCTCGGTTTTTATTGCGAGTATTAGTCAAGTCTTTACGCATGTCGTTACATAGATCGTGAATAGTTTTATAGGTCTCAGTCATTCTGTCTTTGTGGTTTACGACGTACTGTTGAAGTAAGTGGGCGGACAGATCTATGTCAAAAGGATCGCGAGGGTCAAAATGTCCTGTAATTACTTCTATTGGTTTGCATTTTGTGAAGCTATGTATACTATGATTGTAAGCTAATAGGGCATAGGGCATAAGGTTAATAGCGGATTCATTCTTTTGATTTATCTTTAAAATACGGAGATGTTCTAATATGGTGGCGTGAAATCGTTCAACGATACCATTTTCGTTGGGTGCATGTGGGGCTACTCTATGGTGCTGAATTTTATGAAGTCTAACGAATTCTGCAATAAGTTGGTTGGTAAACTCAGGGCCGTTATCGGAAACTATGGTAATTGGAATTCCATGATGTGTGCAGAAAATAAGTAAAGCTTGTACTACACTGACAGCAGTGCCGTCTCGCAAATAATACGCCTGAGCATATTTAGAAAAACTATCTACTATTGTCAAATACTTTTCCCCTTGAATTGTTAATAGATCTACGTGAACTAGTTCAAAAGGCTTAGAAGCGGGTGGTACAATTTTAAATTTCTGTTTAACTGGACTGCGGTCGTATTTAGCTTGTCCGCATACTGTACAGTCATTAATAAATTTAGTAATATGCTCTCTCATTTTCGGCCAGTAATATTTGCGGGACAAAGCCGAGAAACACTCGTTAATGCCTCGATGGTTTGTCTTTCCATCGTGATATTTATGAATGATTTCTTGCTGTCTTAAATACTCCCTAACATTTTCCAATTCACTTTTTGTTAGAAAAAGGTTAAGAGATGAACTTTTAAAAGACTTTTGTATGATTGGTATGACAGTGTACATTGCAGAGTTTGGATTAATGAGTAATCCTGTCCTAATTTTCGGATGGACGTATTCTTTTATAGCATTAATGACATCCTCTTCTATGTTTGATTGAGCTATTTGTATCGTAATGCGTGTGTGTGTTTCGAGTGGTTTAGTGATAACTGGTCTAGCTTTTATGTCGCCTACTATATTTAAGATTATCTGTTTAGTGAACTTATTTAGCGGTTCGTCAGAAATGGGAACTTCCAGGATGGGGTTTTCTTTATCTGTATGAACGGTGATGGTTCTGGAATCGTCTGCGGCTTCGGTAGCCGTTATAGTCCTAGAGTCATCTAAAGTGTGCACCCCTTCGGAAGGGTTAGGTAAAATGGAAAGCAATTCATCTATTATGGGTCTTAGCTCGTCATTGTGAAGTTCGATGCGCGATAGTGCATCGGCATTCGTGTTGCACTTGCCTTGCTTATATACGACACTAAAGTCATATTCACTCAACTTAAGGCGCCATCTGGTTAGACGCGAATTGGGTTCTTTTAAGCTCATAATCCATTGTAAGGGTTTATGGTCTGTAATAATTTTGAACTTACGGCCGAATAAATAGGGACGGAAATACTTAGTCGCCCATACGATAGCTAAAAGTTCCTTTTCTATCGTGCTATAGTTACTTTCGCTGGAGTTAAGTGTACGAGAAGCATATGCAATGGGTTTATCTGAACCGACTGTTCCCTGTGATAAAACTGCACCAATCGCCACGTTTGAGGCATCGGTTGTCAAAATAAAATCTCTACTGAAGTCTGGATACTGTAAGATTGGGTCATTTGTTAAGAGAGTTTTACAGTGTTCAAAGCAGTTAATATAATTTTGATCTAATGTTATCTTTGATCCCTTTTTAAGACATTGAGTGAGTGGTTTTGTGAGACGTGCGAAGTCTGGTATAAATTTTCTATAATATCCTAGAAGTCCTAGAAAACGCTTAATTTCGGTTGTAGTTTTTGGCAGTGGGTACTTTTCGATGGCTTTAATTTTGTCTGGGTTGGGTTTAACCCCGTTTTTACAAATAACATGACCTAGAAACTCGGTTTCCAGCTTCAAAAACTCTGATTTATCCATCTGAATTTTGAAGTTGGATTCCCGTAGCCTTTTGAATACTTTTTCCAGATTTGTCATATGTTCTTGTAATGATGTGCTGAAGACAATTATGTCATCTAGATACACTAAACAAATTTCGTTCTGTAAGTTCTTTAATACGTTGTCCATCACCCTTTGGAAGGTCGATGGACTATTTTTCAGGCCCATTGGCATCTTAAGAAATTCGTAATGCCCATTCTCTACATTAAAAGCAGTTTTGTGAATATCCGCGGGATCCATTTCTACCTGATAGAATCCACTGGCTAAATCGAGCGTGGTGAAGTACTGACATTTGCCCAGTTTGTCTAGAACATCGGTTATATTAGGAATAGGATATTTGTCATCGACTGTCTTTTCGTTCACCTTCCTGAAGTCCACAACAAGACGCCATTTTATTTTGCCGGAAGCGTCCGCCTTTTTGGGTACAATCCAAATAGGAGAGCTCCAAGCAGAATCCGATGGTCTAATTATATTTTGCTCGAGCATCTTATTGATCTGGTCTCGGACTTCCTGTCGGTGGACATACGGGTATCTGTAGCTCTTAGTATGTACGGGGATTTCATCATGTGTTTTAATTCTATGTTTGATCTTGTTGGTGAATGTTAAAGGTTCACCATCAAGGTAAAACACGTCGGCATACGAGGCACATAACCGTTGTAGGTTTGCTAGCTCTTCAGGATTAAGATGATCGGTGCGAAGACGGGATAGAACATTTTTAGCGCGATCCGATAACGTTTCAGTAAACTGGCACTCGACATTATATATTTCGGCTTCTACCGGACGGTCCATTGAAAAAATTACATCATTTGAGCTATTATTGGTAATTTCGACCCAACCACGATTATTAATTACTTTCGTTATACAATCAGAGATTATGCAGTTGCAAATTATTTGATTTTCAACTACTACGTCACCGTCCTTTGAGTTTATAGGCAACCTAACTAATTTTGATGACTGCGCGGGTATAATTTCTTCATATAAATTTGCGTTACGTGAGTCATACATTTCGATGGGGATTTTTGCGTTACGAGTAATAAGTAATTTATTTCTAAGATCGATATTAGAACCCCATATGTCTAGTAAATCAAACCCTATCAGTCCGTCGAAGTAATTATGAAATCTATAAATGAACAAGGTTATATTATCTCGTTCATTAAATTCTAAAGGGCATGGGAGAGTTATAGAATAATCGTTTTTACTTGTCGCGTGAACATTGGTGACTTCGAATGGGTCATAATTCAGTGGAATATGGCTAAAATATTTTCTTACAGCTTCGGGACTAATAAACGATTGGTTTGCGCCGGTGTCTATTAAGAATTTCAGTGGGGGATTACTTGTCTGAATGTAACCGAGTTGCCTTTGTATGTGGAAATTTATTTCTATTTTTGTTTTTCTGGTTTGGGGCACTTCCGAAAATCCTCATCATTAGTCGGGGTGAAATTAGTCTCTACTTCCTCTACGATAGGAGCTTCCGCGTGGTTATACGGTGGCTCGTATCCATAGTTAGGATATTGTTCGTAAGTACAGTACTCTTGATTATAGTTATAGTCAGGATAGTCGTATTCATAGTACGCGTCGGTGCTATAGTCGTAGTCAAAATCCGTCTCGTTAAAGTTTACCTCCCGTGTTTTAAAGTAATTGCTCGGCGGTGGGTTGCCAAATCGTCTCCAGTCATGTCCAGTCGGTGGTAAGGGTTTCGGAACAAAGGGAGTGACACCGCTCATAGGAGAAGGGCGCGAATTATTATTTAAATTGAAGCCCTGTGGTTGCTGAGGTCTGTTAGGAAGCTTAAACACATTACTCTGGGGGTTATAATTTGGTGGAGGAGCACGCATCATCTGTTGCGTACGAGTGGGTCCGCGTGGTACATGCATCTGGGGTGGTAGATTGGGCCTCCAACCCTGTGCAGCATGCGGTTGCATAGGTGGCTGTCTAAATGAGTTCAGTATATTATTACCCTGTGGTCTAGGTAGTGACGGCATGTTAAACGTGGTAGGTTTTGGAAGGAAATTATTTAATGGTAGGCTATGTGAAGGTTGAGTCCATTCCTTCTTGTTCTGGCTGCCTTCATTTCGTTGTTGGAGGTAAAGGGTGTTTAATTCCTCCTGTACGAATTCAAGTGCTTTCTCCATACTTTCGGGACGCATACATCTTATTCTAGACCCTAGGGGGTCTTTTAATCCGCGTAAATAAGCTTGCAAGGTCAGTTTTTTATAGAGTGCGCGCTTAGCTTCAATTGTCGTACTAATGGTTTCATGTAAAGTGACATAGGTCATTATTGTACTAAATAAACTTTGGACTCGCTCGTAAAATTCTTGCGGGGTACTAGACCCTTGGGTTTGTAGTGATAAATCACTGTATAATGCGGTTTCGTCGCGATGGTCGGCGAAGTTATTTATAAGAGCGCTTTTGATGCCGGCCCAGGTTTCGGGTATTCCATTCGAATTTATTAGCCTAGCCGCGGATCCCGTTATTTTATTTAAAATCCCGTTAATAAGAGAAAGATTGGCTAGTTCGTATCCGGGCTCATTTCTTACGTGGGCTAACACAAGTTGATCGCACAGGTTAATAAAGCGCGTAAGGATGTACGGGTTACCGTCAAATTCGGGCAAAACTCTAAGTGACTTATAAATTAGGTCTATTTCATTTGATTGGGCCATACTATCGGTCTCTAAACCTCTGTTCTCGTCTATAATACTAAGCTTAGAAATCCTACTACTATCTAACCTAACGTTCCGTGTTCCCCTTGGATGGAAAATTTTGGAAGCTTTATACTAACACAGTTAAAATGCAATAAAATACAATAGAAAAAAAAGGTGTATATAAAATTAGGATAGAGTAAAAAATTAATTACGGAACTAGGAAGGGTAAGGATTGAAAGATTCAAGCACTTACAGCATTACTTCTTCTTGCGGAATCAATGCCTGGATTCGCCTCTGGACTGGTGCTCCCGTAGGTTCTGTATCTTCTTGGTCACTCTTGATTCACTGACTCTACTTTAGAAGATCCTACCGACTGCGCCAATTATGTGGGCTCCAGCCAGAGGTTGCAAAAAAAAGCAATCTTTATTTAATATATATTTAATTTAAAGTAATTATTACAATTAATTCTTATAACTAAGTGAGGTGACTCTAATTCGATGTTTGAATGTAGAATGGATTCACACGGTAAAATATTAGATCCAGGTAATATAAGACAGTAGACACGTTATGCTGACACGGCGCCTCGTGATCGTCGTAAGCCGATGCAACGCAGCAGATTGCCTGGATTAGGGCTGCGTAACAACATGATAAATATTTTCATTTGAAAACAGTGTCGAAAAATGGGGATGACAGTATACTGGACTGCATTCCGTTTTATACAATAACAAGTATAGCAAATTAAAAAGGAACGGCTTCACAGTATACTGAATTGACGTCAGACCTTACAGTGGTCACAGCGTATATCAGAACACACCCAATATCTGCACAAGAGGTAATATTTATTATTTATTTATTTTTAAAAAACTTTACCCCCACACTAGCATTTTCTCCTGTATCGTGGAGGCAGTTTACAAACATAAATTGCACGAGGACAAACATCCAGACCCGGAACGATTATTTGTAGGCCATACAAATACTTGTTCCGTGCGGGATTCGAACCAGCCCCCAGTGCAACAACTCATTGCTAAGCTACTGCGCCACGGAGCCGTCAATATTGACTTAGTAGGAGGTAAACAACGGACCCAAAAGAGAATTGTATTTTTTTTTCTTCAAAATGTTGGTTTAAGCTAAACCCCGCGGCGCTGCTGGAAAGACTTTTGAAGAATACGCATACTGGTATGTAGTCAATAAAAGTTTACCGATAATGGTTATACTGTCCCACATCATCAGTTTGTGACTTCGGCTTGGGATTTTTGAATATCATTGTCTGGCCATCTTCATTTACCAAGAACTACCGCATACTAGTTTTCTTTTTATTTTCTCTTTAGTTGTAATTTAGCAAGAAAATACAAACCCGAAAAAAATCTTGCAAAATATTCGATTTATAAAACACCTAGCGATCCGCCCCAGCTTCGCACGGTTGATTTTTGGATTGCGACAACAACGCCACCTACCGGGTACAATTGTGAATTTTCCATTCTCTAATCAACTTAATCACACGCACTAAATTTGATCAAAATCGGTCCAGCCGTTTAGGAGGAGTTCAGTCACATGCACAAGGACAAAAGATTTATATAGGATTATTTTTCAAAGAGTAAGTAGGCAAATATTAAACTTTAGTTCAAATATATAAATAATGATATATCGTTATAGCAGTTTTTGAAAACACGAGTAAACAAGGCTTCTACTTTTATTTGAAACTATCCCAAATCAAATGTGATTTATGAATAACAATGTTTTTGTCTACAGATCGACCCTTACGAATGTGTGCGTGCGCAGTAAAATCAGTTGAAATAATGCATTACCACGCATTTTGAATATAAACGATAAAAAGGAAAGAATATGTTAAAAAAAAATTTTCTTCACCATTTGCTCTACATTACTTATTCTGAACCTTCTCTGCAAATTTGGCCGGTTATTGCATAATAACCCTGTATAATATATAATATGCATGTATTAAACATAATATAAACCTTCCTCTTGACTCATTCTGTCTATTGCATGAAAACCACATCAAAATACGTTGCGTAGTTTAAAAGATCTAAGCATACAGACGGCGGGAAGCGACATCGTTTTATACTATGTAATAAAACAAATGGGGTTAGGTAAGGGTAGAGCAATGGTGGCTACAATAAAGTCAAGAACTTGATAGCTGTCGACATTGATGTTTGTATCTCATTTTATTATTAATTTATCAGCCACAGTCAAGACAATATTTCCTACCGATAATTAGATGAACCCTTAAACACATATTCCAACTAATACTTACTGGCCAGATTAACTAAAAGGCTTTCACCGGAGCTCGTCCCAAACATGCTAGGTGGAGCTGGCGCCATGTTGGAAAGATTCATTAGTAAAGTTTTGACTAGAAGTGGCGCGTGCATACCGTAACGGCCTTGGAATAGTGTTCTGAAACAAAAACAATTTTTTTAATTATTATAAAACATATCTTGACATAACTTGTTGTATCGTTTATATATTTTTAATCACATTCTCTTGGTTTATCGCCAGTATTACAAGAATAATTTTAAGTGCCACAAATGTCTGTATTTAAAGTAGGTAGTTGTCTAAATGTGTATAATAATTTCCCTATTCACATTTCAAAACAAGTAATCTACAAATTTCAATGATCTAAATAACTATATACGTTTTGTACGTGGTAGCACCATGCTGCAGCTATATTAGTGGTATAGTTGTAGCGCGAATGGATCGGCTCGACCGGGGAACGACCACGCTCTCACAGAATACCAGCGTAATATGGCAGCTTGACACTGCTGCGTTTCGTATGGTGAGTGTAGAGAACCGGAGACCCATTTTACTGGAAAAGAGGCATTCCATCTTAGTCCTCACGGGTAACGAAGCATCTGCATTTTGATTTATTTATTGAGGATAAATGTATGCTCGTGGTATATTAGGCACTGCACTCCTTGCGGTATCTATAGGATCTATAGATAGTATAGGAACCGTTGATATAGAATGAAAAAACAAAATTAAAAAGGCATTAAGGTACATTTATTGAAATAAATTATAACAACAATAGACAATAAAACAAAATTAAACGTGGTAGAGCCATGCTGCAGCTATATTAGTAGTATAGTTGTAGGACGAACGGGTCGGCTCGACTAGGGAAGGACCACGCTCTCACAGAATACCAGCGTAAAATGGCAGGTTGACACTACTGTTTCGTATGGTGAGTGGTGAGAACCAGCGACCCATTTTACTGGAAAAGAGGCATTCCATCTTAGTTCTCACGGTTGACGACGCATCTGCATATTGATTCTTTGTTGAGGATATATGTAGATGTCTATGGGCCACAGCAACCACTTACCATCAGGTGGACTGTGCGCTCGTTTGTCACCGTTATTCTATAAAAAAAAAATTAGTAAAACTATATATTATCCGGCTCGAAGGATCACACGAATGCAAAAAGATTGGGTGTAGAAAATGTTATAAGTTTTTGTATACACTTTAAAGTAAAGACTTGTGTACGTTGCATTGTTGGGCACAGGCCTCCTCTGTTTTCTGAAATGATGTTATTCAGAAATTAGAATATGGAAAACAATCATTACCTGTATATGAGTGAGGTTTCCACTAGACGTGTTTGTCCGTGCACACCAGCAAACATGTATACGGACATTAGCACTAGTAATGTGTTTAAACATTCTAAGTGTAAGTAATATGTGTTGTCTCTGTAACAATAAGATAAAAAGGGTGTTAAACTTTCAAACTTGTATAAAATGATATTTCAGCGCATATAAGACATGCAGGAAGTCGATGGATGTAGGTGGCTCAAAACCGTGCTTTGTGGCATTTCTTTGGGGAGGCCTATGTTCAGCAGTGGACTTGTGAAGGGCTGTAATGATGATAATGATGATGGAACAGTAGCAATATTCGAGATTAAGAGACATTACCAGTATGCAAAAGGAGGCTCAAAAATTAGTCAATATCAGAAATTCAGAAAGGATTAATTTGGAAAACGGTTCACTAGTAGTTATTAAACTTCTCTCAGGTTGTGGGAGGGATTAGCTGTAAATGCTACATTGGGCAAAAGTTTTGAGGCTTTTCGACAACTACAGGACAAGATGCAGATGTTGTGAAAGTGTATCAGTATCAATTATAAGCCGGGATCTTTTTATATTAATATTTTATTTGAAGTAATAAAATATTATCACAATGTAGAAGTAGTTCACCAGTTGCAGAGTTATTCCCACCGGTAAACGATTCCAACCAGAGCTACACAATCGTACTACTGGTCAGAAGTGTATGAAGAGTCAGTATTTTAAACAATTGAAAGTGTAATATAGTAACCGATTACCATCATTATTATTAACCATCAGATAAACTCACTCAATTCATAAACCGTGTAGTGGCGGTGTAAGAATATCCACTACCCCATATCATCCCGTGGGTGTCGTAAGAGGCGACAGAGGCAAACAAATCAGGAGATGGGCAGCAACGTCTTCCTACGAAGGAACAAAAAACTGCGGTTTTGCAAACTATTGCAAATATCCTCCTATGAGGCAATCTATAGGGGAGGCCTATGTTCAGCAGTGAACTTTAATCGAATGTAATGGTAACGGAACTCAATCATTCATACATTCATTTCAACATTTCAGATGTCCACTGTTGAACTTAGGCCTTTCCTACTGATGGCCCCGTAGGGATCCCCCCTACGTGGCAATTTTGCCATAGTTGCAACCGCAGTTTTTATATTTTTTTTAGTTGTTATGAGGAAGATACTGCTTGCTTGTCTCCTGTTTCAGTTTCCCTCTGTTACCTCTTTAGACACTTACGGAACAATATGGTGTAGTGAATTCTCTTCACTATCACTACACTACACAGCACCATTAACTATCTGATGGGTTGTTAGCTCATACATCACTTTCCTTTTAACAAAAAAAAAATTACTAGTGAAGAAGATTAACCTATCGAATATTTCATTTCAAACTGTGCTATTTCAGCCACATCTTTCTTCACAATTTGCATCAAAAAAGTCTGCTAGACCGGGGACGGACCACGCTTGGACAGAATACCAGCGTGAAATAGCAGTATTATGCAGCCGCTTCGAGTGTATAAAACTGAAGAATTCCTTTTTACTAATAATGAGGCACTCTTTCTTTCTTTCCTTTCAATAGATTATCTTAAATAATTAATATTTTAAAACTGTTTTTGCATCAGTTTAATAGACAAACAAGGATTCTTCTTATTAGTGTGGACTTTACTTGGTTTTTGAATGAGGCAATAAGTAGGGAAGACTTACTACGTCATCTTATACCTGTGTCCAGATAATTATACAATAGATTTATTTAAAACTTACGTAACAGGTATATCAATAATTATTCCAATGAGAGCATCAATCAGCATCTCCACTCTACTTTCGCTCCCCATGAGTTTCGGCGAGGACGGAGCTTCGGCGACGGCAGGGGCTGAAGTCGGAGTTGGAGTCGGTGGGGAACTGGAAGATTCTGGACTCGGCAATCCAGGGGACTGCGACAAAAATTTGCCAATTAAAATTTTATAAAAACATTGCACACCTCAGAGGTTGAACCTGTCAAGGTCATGCGACTCATAAAAACATATACATACATTCATGCATACACACACATACATATTACTTACTGGAGTGCTATTTACGTCCCTCACATCTACTGGCCCGTTGGGAGCGCGGGCCGCATTCACGTCAAGGTGCCGGCACAGCTCGTACTCCGGCACAATCTCCACTAGATACTTGCTTACCGCTCGTATCACGAACAGTGCGTTGAAGGTCTGCCATGCTAACATTACACTGGACAGAAATTAACGATGATATATTTATTATTATAATTTATTTTATAGAATAAGGGTGACAAACGAGCATATACAGTTCACCTGATGGTAAGCGGATATTGTCAGCTATCGATTAAGAATCAAAATGCAGATGTGTTATCACCCCTGAGGACTAAGTTGGAATGCCTCGTTTATTGTAAAAAGGGTCTCCGGTTCTCTACACTCACGGTATTCTGTGAGAGTGTGGTCTACCCTGGTCGCGCCGACCCATTCGCGCTATATCCGTAATATAACTGCAGCTTGGCTCTATCACGTAAAAGATGATCACAGTTTAGTGGCAGTGTAAGAATATCAACTACCGTATATCGTACTGTAGCTGTTTTAAGAGGTGATAGAGGGAAACTGAAACAGGAAATCAGTAACAACTCGCAGCGAGTATTATTTATTTATTTATTTATTTATTTATTATTGGACAACACAACAGATTACATCATGACTTAAAGCTATAACTTACAATAATAATAGTGTAATACAAGACATAATCCTTATACGTGTTATCACGGCATGCCAAGATTGAGAAACAAACATTTTAAATAAAATTGCTTAAACTAACAGGCTTATAAATCCAACAAATTAAGAACTATAATTTTAGTGAATATCAATCAAAGGGGATATCCTTGAGAATGCCTTTCAAAACAGTTCTAAAGTGAACCAGACTAGAGTTGAAGATGTCAAGGTTGGTAAATCGAAGGCTATAATTCTCATAAAGTCGACATAACCTTGATAGGGGTTGATTCCGGGAGATATTATTTCGCGATAGGGGTATGTCAAATATTTTTTTCATAGGTCTACGTGGGTTGTGTTTTATGTTAAAATTTAACAGTTCCAAAACCTCGGGACTGTCCAGTTCCGAGTGTATTATTTTGTGTAGGTTAACTAGGTCCAATTCGTCGCGACGGAGGTGAAGTGGTGTCATGTCAAACTCTTTAAGCCTCTCAGCATATGACCGGAGTCTTCTATTGTTGCCGGTACGTAAGCTCAATAAACGCAAAAACTTGGATTGGATCGATTCAATGCGCTCAGAGTGCACTGCGTAGTATGGGTTCCATATTATTGAACTATATTCTAAATTACTTCGAACCAGACTGTTATATAACAAAATTAAACTTTGAGAGTTCCTGAAGTGCCTGCTCTGTCTGGTAACGAAACCTAGTACCTGGTTAGATTTTTTGGCTATGAGATCGTAATGTTGGCGGAAACTAAGCTGTTCGTCAAACAAGACCCCGAGATCCCTGATAGACGACACACGAGACAGAGTTTGTTGTTCTATGATATAATTGTTTGATACCTTGTTTTTTTTAAGTGTGTAGGTGATGACATAGCATTTTTTGACATTAAGGAACATTTTATTTTCTTTGCACCAATTAGACAGGCTGTTTAAGTCTTCCTGTATGATGCGTGTGTCGTCAGCTTCACCAATTCTATTGAATATTTTTAGGTCGTCAGCATATAATAGGCAAGGGGACTGAATTTTACCAATGAGGTCATTAATGAAAGTCACAAAAAGTAACGGGCCCAAATGGGATCCTTGAGGAACACCAGACTTAATGATAATTTCTTCTGATGTGTACCCCTTGACGGTTACGAGCTGACTCCTGTTTTTCAAGTAGGACTCGAGCCAACGCAACAGACTGCCATGTATACCATACGACTCAAGTTTCTTACATAAAATTGCGTGATCCACTTTATCGAACGCTTTCTTAAAGTCGGTATATATAGCATCTACCTGACCACGGTTGTTAAAAGCATCGCATATGTAGGTTTTGAAGTTAAGAAGGTTACTGACTGTCGATCTCCTTTTGATGAATCCGTGCTGCTTAGTTGATATAAGAGGTTTTAAATGAAAATAGAGATGATCAAATACTACTGATTCAAATAATTTGGATACTGCTGACAAAATGCTTATGGGTCTATAATTTTCACCGTTGGCTCGGTCACCAGATTTAAATATAGGGACAATGTTAGCTTTTTTCCAGCGAGAAGGGAACACACCGCTGTTCAATGATTTATTAAATATTAGCTGAAGCGGGCGACACAGTTCATCTGCGCATACCCGCAGGAATATAGGTGGAATGCCGTCAGGGCCAGCTCCCTTGTTGGAGTCAAGACGCCTCAGTTTTGATAATATTTCGTTCTCAGTTAGTACGATTTTAGTGAGAAGACTATTTGTTTGACTACAACAATCGTATATCCCCGATCCGTGACTGTGATCTTCGAATACTGACCCAAAAAATTTTGAAAACATATCGCAGATTTCCCTACCACCAGTAGCCGTTGTTTCACTAAATGTCATTGAGTCGGGGAAACTCAAGTTATTGCGTCTCTTGCTGTTAACGTATCTCCAAAACGACTTAACGTCTTTTGTCAAACCATTTTCGATAGATCTGATGTATTCATTGTAACAACAATTTATGAGTTTTTTGCATCTAGCCCGGAGGAGAGAGAATGTATCGTAATCTCGTGGGTTTTTGTATTTTTTGTAGCGCACGTGGTATTTGTTTTTTTCCCGCATACAACGACGCAAGCCAGGACTGAACCATTTGGGATATTTATTTGAGCGGTTCTTAACTGTGGGAGTACAATCGTTAATAATTTCATAGATCACATAGTAAAATCTAGCCACAGCCTCATCTACGTCTGCCCCATAAAGTAGATCTGACCAGTTGGTATCATTAATTCTCTGCTTTACAGTTTCATATTGGCATTTATAGAAATTTAGACGCTTTGACTCATTGACCTTCAGAGGTTTATAATTAAAAGAATTTGAGTCTTGAAAATCAATAAGTAAGGCAGGGTGATGTTTATCTTCTTTTAATGAGGTCTTCTCGTTGGTGATGGTCATATTTCCGGAAGTGCTAAGAGCAAGATCTAGTATCTTATTGTTATTATTGGGGATGGAGTTAAACTGTGACAGATCACAGAGTGCCACAGTATCTAACAACAGTTCGCTCTTGTAGTCCATCTCATTGCAGCTAGCTGTCATACTGCCATGGCTTGACAGAATCCATGAGACATTGGGTACATTGAAATCGCCAAATAATGCAAATGAATTCTGTTCATTTGATTTTAGGATAATGTTTTGAAGATTTGAATAGAAGTTTGACAGGTCATTTTTATTTAGATAGGGAGGCAGATAGCAAACACATACATTAATTGTCTGACCATTAATTTTAGGAGGCAATATGCTAATCCAGATATCCTCTAGTTCGCTTTCCCAGGAGACCTGTCTGACGGCAGAGTAATGTTTTTTAACTGCTACGAGGACACCGCCTCCATCGTCTTTATTATACTTTTTAATACAAGTGGTATCGCGATCTCTACGGAATATATTGTATTGCTCGTCAAACAGTTCCCCATCGTATACAGAAGCATCGAAATTTGTTTCAGTTAGACATATTAAATCGTAATGAGAGTTCAGAAAGTTTTTATAAAGTATATCTATTTTACTTCTAGCTCTATTGAGATTTTGATAATATATATGCATTTTTAAAAATATGTAAAAAGATACCAAATAAATGCTTTGAGTTTAATATAGATTTCAAAAAGAAAAAAAAAAGAAATACTTAAATTAGACTACTCATAATATAGGGTTATTAGGCGGCAGCTTTGATAAAGAACTAGTGTCTCTTATGAGTATAGCAGGGGATTCTTCATTTTTACGAACATAGACGCGACCGTATTTTACCCAGACAAATTTGTAGTGGTTAGTTTTAGTCCATTGTCTTGCCGCGGCGTGTACTGCCTTGCATTCAGCTGATAGGTGTTCCGATACGTAAATACTGTATTTTTCGCCAACTAAGCCCATATGAGATGAGTTTAGCGGACACAACTTGTTTGCTTTATTATATCTTCGCACTGCAGAGATAATAGTGTCGCGGTGAAGTTCCGAGTGCAGCGTTGCAATAATATTGCGGGGACGGTCTGACGAAGGGTTCATCTTTGCAACACGGCGGATAGATTTTATGTCTGGATGATTTTATGGATGGATGTTATGAACTGTACTAGACGAAATTCAATTTCTCATTCAATATTCAGTTTTGGGTCAACATTCTGCACCACACATCCAAATTTCAGGGGTGTCAGTAAGGACATATTCCATCTACGAGCTAGAAATTCGTAACATACGGAAAAATGGACAGACAGACAAACGGAAAGCAGAATGACAATAATGTGGCTCTGTTTTTTATCCTTTGGGTACCCAGTAAACTCCGAAATAGTGGATTTCTTTGGTTCAATGATAATTTTAAAACGTTATCAAGGAATATGAAACTCAAACCATGTTGACGATGACTGGTATTTGTGTTGTCATTCTTATCTTTAACATATACATATATAATCTTTAACGAATATATGATGATTAATATTTATTACTTATGTTAAAATGAGTAATAATCCTGATTAATTTATGTTATCCTTGAAAAACAAATAACATTAAAGTATGAAGATAATGAAATATTGTTTTTAAAAAGTAAAACATATTATCATTGAAGAGCAAAAAATTCATTATTTGACTAAAACAAGAAATTAAAATAAGCTTATTACTTCAATATTAGAAAATTTATATTTTTCTATTTCAAAAATTCTTTTTGGTAAAGGGTATTATGACAGTTTATCAAAACTGTTATCCTTAAACTAATTATTTATGGTGTTTAGGGCTTTTTATATGATCAATAATAAACTACTTTGGCAAAAACTCCTCACAATGACTACAAGGTCATCAGCTTAACCCAGTGTGTCAATGTGAAGGTCTGCCATCTTGTACAATAATTGGTCAACTGCAAGAGTCTAAAGAAGGGGTGACAATACACCTCCTTGTGAACAGCCTCTCGTAGCTGCTACACATCAAAGTTTGAAACAGCGCCATTTTTTCTATTATTATTCTTATTGCTATTAAATGCTCATACATGCATGATGATGTTCTATACATACATACATTTTATTTATATTGAAGTTGGTTGTGTAAAATTTTTAATTTTACCACTTTTTTAAACTAGAACTGGAACAAGAGATGTTACCCCAATAACTCATGAATATTCTAAGAGTAGACGTTTCCATTAGTCAACCCTTGCAGTCTGTAATAAATGATGGAGTAACTTATTTTTGTCCTGACTATCAAATAGAATATTTACGTGGTAGAGTCATGCTGCAGCTATATTAGTAGTATAGTTGTAGCACGAATGGGTCTGCTCGACCGGGGAAGGACCACGCTCTCACAGAATACCAGCGTTAAATGGCAGCTTCATACTGCTGTGTTTTGTATGGTGAGTGTAGAGAACCGGAGACCCATTTTACTGGAAAAGTGGCATTCCATCTTAGTTCTCACGGGTGACGACGCATCTGCATTGTAATTCGGAAACGAAGATAGATGTAGATGTCTATGGGCCACAGCAACCACTTACCATCAGGTGGACTGTGTGCTCGTTTGTCACCTTAATTCTATAAAAGAAAAAATATTGCAAGTATACATTAAATTACAATGCCAACATTATGAAAAGCGTATTAAGTAAATACAAGAGACAGGACACTGTTAAATCAACATTCTTTATTTATGTATCTTTTAACATTCATTATATATAAATAAGTTACTGACATTTCTTGCTTACTCACTTATCACTGTTAGGTGCTGCAAGTAGTTCAGTGGCACGTGTAATAAACACCTGTACTAGTGAGCCGAGATTACCAGTTTGCAAATTATTTTGTAGGAACTCCTGTAGCAGTGCTTCAGTGCTTGAGTCAAATATTAACTGCTCATCGCTGCAAATGAATATGTCAGTATTTAAAATGAATGATATAAAATAAAGATGAATGTAACCATCGATATATATGTACTACGTACTAGATTGCGCATTCCGAACATACACTATGTTCAACTGAACTGTACTGCAATCCGTACAGTGTGTCATTTAGTGTGGTTTCAATCTACTAGTTAGTCTGTGGTTTCAATATTCATGAAGTGTGAGCGGCGCTAAAGTAAAATTATTTGTTGTTCAAGTGAATAAATAGGTAATAATATCGTAATATTACAAAAGAAAATATATGAAATAATATATTTCTTTATATAAACTGACCGCGCAGGCGCAACGTGCTTAAATCAACTGCGCATGCACGACTTTACTAACTTCCGCGCATGCGTGAAGACATAGAGTAGTGCACATTTTTTGTTTAGAAAGGCTTCTCTAGTACGTAGTACATATAACTCAATGAATGTAACAATTTACTATAAGCTGGTCTTATATGGCATAAAAAGTACATGCTTAACACTTTCACTGTCCAGTTTTCAGACACGATAGTAAAACAATAGAGATAACCTATATTTAGTGCATGGGACATCGAAAGGGTTAATATTAATTTTAAACACAATTTTAGGTTAGGCAATTTGACATATTCATAGTTGATATAGAGTACATTTAGCATTAATTATTAAGTTTGGTGCATCTATCTGTCCCTCTATCAAGATCCTTTTTCTCAGACAAACAGACAGACGATACCCCTACCTGTACACAAAAGCTAGAATTTTTACATCTATAAGAGACTGCAGACTTTAATTTATTTTATAATTGCAACTTGATGCCTCTTCCTGAGTAAAATAGTCTTTACAGACTGAATAATAGACAGATAGATTTACAAAAATGTGATTCTATAATGGTTCTATTTTATTGCTTGAGGTATGGAATCCTAAAAATGAATATTAAAATTAAAGAAAGAATATTAGCAATATTTGTATAGTGGACCCTCGGTAATCTGGCCCCTGGCTAATCCGACCCCCCTTGTAACCCGACATGCCTTTAACATGTAGGTTCAATCGATTCGCGTTATGATTCCGCCACAGGGGAGGTGTCCTTCGCTAATAGGTGGACAAACAGAATGCAATTTGTTCATGCCACCACACTTGATGATTAGTTTCTGTTTAAATGTGACTATGGTAGCGGCTTAGCTGGCATTTATTACATATGAGTATTTTTTTAATTATTTTATATTTAATATGTAATTTGTCGGATTACATGGTACTCTTTTTCAAAAAGTTCCAGCCTACCAGGGGGCTGTGGTAGTACTCTATAGTCCGACAAATTTGATAATGCAAAACTGCCTTGCAAAATGTTTGTTGGATTAATGCAAGTCAAACAAATTACTTCTTTCAAAATTTTGCACACTAATAGATTTTGCATAGGCTGAAGATCAAATGATATAGAAATTGTAAAACATGATTATAGTTATACTTCATTTCAAACGAAATCAAAAACAATTTAAACAAACATGGTGAATGTCCCATGCCTGATAATCCAAATTAAACAAATATTTAAGTATAGCAAAAAAAATCTGATGATAACACCTTGATTATAAAGAGTTTAATCGTTGAAAATTCGTAATTTTATGTATTATACTTTTTAAGAATTGTAGAGTGCACAGTTCACCTGATAGTTAGTGAATATTGTGGCCCAGATACACCTCTATCTATCTTCGATTCAAAGTTATTATTTAAAATGCATTGTCACCCCTTAGGACTAAGATGGAATGCCTTCTTACTAGTAACAAGGGTTTCTGGATTTCGCCACTCACTACATGAAATGGAACAGCATTATGCTGCTATTTCACACTGTAATTCTGTGCGACCATGGTGGTACCAAAGAGAATACTAATAAGTAGTCTGAAACATTTATTAAACTGATACCAAACACCGTCTATTACTCAAAACAGGGATTTAAAACATATTTTGCAGATTATTGCGTATTATTAAGGAGTATGTTAGGGATGAAGCTGAATGACAGAGTGAGAAATTGTTTAATAAGAGAAGAGTGTGGTTTGCAAGATGATGTTGTGACCAGGATTAAGAAAGGAATGCTTCGGTGGTTTGGCCATGTAGAAAGAATGAATGAGGAAAGAGTGACAAAGCAAATTTATGTTGCAGAGGTGAACGGCATAGTCGGGAAGGGTCGCCCTAGGTGAAAGTTTATTAACCAAATTGGCAATATATTAAAAATGGGCCAAATCAAGAGTACCTGTAACCGACGAGCGTGTATGCGTAGGTATATGGATGTGGAGGAAGTGAGAGAGGTGTGTCAGGATCGTGCCAAATGGAAGTCCATAATCTCTGCCTACCCCTCTGGGTGACAGGCGTGAGTGTTTATGTATGTATTGCGTAAGAACTTCTGGAGAAATGCTTCAGAACTTGAATCAAATATTATCTTGCCAAAGATTTAAAAAAAAAATCTTATTGTTCTACACAAGTCTCTAAAAATTCACTGCTGAACATGGCCTCTCCTCTTGTAGGGAGAATAAGCCCTATTTGTCACATTTGGCAGGCAGATTGATGATGACATTTTGCACCTTTGAGACTTTGATGCTTTGTTCCCCACCAATAAACTTTACTGAATACAAAAAAAAAATTGTGTCAAAGTATAAAATTGTGTCAAAATACTTTGTTTGGTCTTTAACAAAAGTAATTCTTTTGTGCCTAATAGATTTAAAATTTTATTAGTAAATAATACCAATAAAAACTATTTGGACATTTTACCAATTCCTTTAAACAATCTTTTTTTTAATTTTTTTTTATACATAACTTAGGATTTTCTCCTGTATTGAAGTAGTGGGAGTTTACCAACATAAATTGCACAAGGACAAACATCCAAACCCAGAACAATTATTTGTAGGCCATACAAATACATGTTCCGTGAAGGATTCGAACCCGCAGTCCTTACCGCTGCAACATAATTGCTAAGCCACTGTGCTACAGAGCCGCAACTTCAATCGATTCAATTAAACAATCACTTAATTGATTTTTGAAGTGGTACACCCTTAGCCAATGTAAGTTTAGCCAGATTGGGATATGAAATATGTTTTTATAACACAAAAGCTACTGTTCTTAAATGATTAAAGAAAGTGATTAAATTTGGTTGATTTGAAATAAAATGTACAAGAAATAAATAATAATAGTGTATCATAAAGAAATGTAAGTATGAATTTTATATATGTTTATGTAATAAGTGAAAAATAGTTATTTTCTCTATTGTTTGCATTCTTTCTGACTTAATTTAAAAGAGATTATACATACAAATATCATAAACATGCTAAAAACAAATTATGGTCTTAAAAAACGATGTGTATTAAAAGGTAACTTACGTATTGTTTGGCAATTGTATATTAAAAGCCAGTAACTGATTCCAAAAGGGGTCATTTGGACAAATGATTTCTGAAGAGCAAAAGCGTGCTAGGAGTTCATTGGTTGATATGTCGGAATATCTACTTATAGCCACTCCCATTTTATTTCTGCAAATTGAAATTATGTTTTGAAGAAAAAACATGCATTACAACAAACTAACGTGAGGACGTACCACGCTATACCATGCATTTATTTATAATTTTTTTTACTAGATTTGATTTAGTAGAATGGATCATTTATGCTTAACTAAGCTTGCCATGATTAAGTTAAACTTCATACTTCATGGCCAGTTTAACCTTGCCATGGCAACGTCTTCTGAATAATGACTGGAACTTAACGTTTTAAATATCCTTTTGAAATCATCGCTTCAATTTAAATTTATGCTTATGGCGACTGAACTCTAACATCATAAAGAAAAAGAGGCTTCTCCGCTTCAATGGAAACGGACTTTTAATATGTTATTAAAAACAGGGAACATGTTATTACTATATTTAAAAGTAATTTCAGAAGGTATGTATTCATAGCATTTTGCATGGACTGTGAAAATAATGAGGCCTATGATGCCTTTTTACGTGTTGAATGTTAATTAATATTTTACCTTTTACTATTTAATGAATTTCACCGAATTGTTTGCTTGCGCCACGAAATCATCGTAGATTTGTCATAATTCAAATGTCAATGTCATCATGTGTCATGTCATGTCAAGTGTCGGTTTGATTTTTAAATTTATTGCTGCAATGGCTGCAATGCCTTCAGCCAAATAAAATTACATCAAACGCTGCAATACATTTTAGGAAAAATAAATATGATACTTAACAAATTTCTTCATAATATGTTGGTAACTGATGTAACGCAAATTGCTAAGTTTTTGGAAATTTAAATGTCAGATTAAGCCAGCCAGCAGTAAATGACAATCAAGTTCCCGCAAAAACTCCCATCTTCCATGCCCCTAGTGTAAGATTTAGGTTTTGATCGGTAAGATTAGGCTGATGCAATTTTCAAACTAAATAGTAAATATCCGAAATCACTCCACTAAGGCATGCTGAAGTAAAGCAACCGTGATGGGGTAAAGAACTTGATAGAAAACGTAAGAAGGTAAGAAAAGCCCTAAATAGGGCCATGACTACCTCAATGGATGAAGACTGGCTACTATATAAGAAAGCTAAGTCTAAATACACAAAATGTATCAGGTATCGACGCTCGACATGGTGGCGTAACTTCTGTGGCAACATAGAAACCTGCGAACAAGCTAATATGATAAGGAATATCCTAGCTAAACAGAACACGCCGGGATCCATCTCTCTATAGAAACTCGACGGAAGCTACTCAACATCGCCGGATGAAGCCCAACGCATCCTAATTGAAACGCACTTCCCAGGTTGCTGCGTAACTCAGGAGGCAAACCGGCAATATACTGACACCGACAGCAAAAGACTGGAATTTAGCACAGAGAGTGGTAACTATGGATAAAATAAAAAAAACATGGGCCATTCACAGTTTCCTCCACTATAAGGCGGCAGGACGTGACGGCATATTTCCGACACTCCTACAGTGGAGGGAGGGGGGGGGGGTAAAAAAGAATGCTGAACAACTATCATCTCCAAGTCTTTACAGCACAAAACTCCAGCTATCTTCTGAGGTAAAATATTTAGGTCTTTCCTTGGACAGCAAACTTAACTGGAATAAACACATAGAAAACAAAATCAACAAAGCTAATATAATTTTCTAGCAAATATTTTTACATATTGGCAAAAGATGGGGTCTGACGCTAAAAATTATATTGTGGCTGTACAAAATTGTAATTTGGCCCATGATCACATATGGCGCTCTGGTATGGTAGCCCAAGACAAATGAAGCCACCACTATAAAGAAGCTTCAGCGCTACGAGAGACTGGCATGTATGGCTGCCACAGGCAATATATACCCCGCTTCATCTACATATATAACAAGAAGTAACCTTAGCTACCATCAGACTCAAGACCTTAAATCTTTGAAGTAAGAATAGTGTCTCTCATACGGGCATAATTGATAGAATCCACTCATTAATTTCTATCTTACAAGCCAAGTACGATAAGATCCCTAAACAATTTGTATTCGATAAGAAGTACAAGATACAATTAAATGAAACCAGCCAGCCGGGAGGATTAAGCCCAAAAGAGCTTAAAGTTTTCACCGATTGTTCTAAAACAAATAAAGGTGTAAGATCTGGAACTTTCTTTGAAGACCTCTGGGTACCTACAACACAGTCTTTCAGGCGGAATGTATGGGTATCATTCAAGCGGCCATAGCAATAGATGCTAGGAAGCTTAATCACTTCTCCATCAGAAGACCGACAGACAGGTGCTACAATCTCTGAAATGCAATGTGGTGAATTTGGGACTAATATATGAATGCCATCAATGATTAAATGAGGTATGTAAACACAACAATGTGACTCTGCAATGGATAAAGGGACACAGCGGATCCAGAAGCAACGATGCATCAGACGAAATGGCCAGAAGAGGATCGGCTCTAGCCACTATAGGGCCGGAACCAATCGTACCAATCCCCTTTGGTAACGTTCACTGGTACGTAGACACTTCACTAATAAACACGCTCAGCTTTGGAAAAATGTAGTAGACTGTAGACAAGCTAGGGAGGCCCTGCCTGAAATAAACAGTCGTTTAACCAAAGTTCTAATGAGGCTGAAGCCGCAGATCAGGATAGTAACAAGTGCTATCACAGGACACGGCACCTTTAACAAACATTTATTTACCATAGGTGTTACAGATAGTCCCCTGTGCAGGACATGTATGGGGGAGGAAGAAAAGGCGGCCCATGTGTTGCTGAAATATCCGGAGGTCGCTACTCGCTACATACAGTGCTAAGCATCTCGGCACGCTGAGAGCATTCTCCGAAGTTGCATGCAGCATCAAAGGACTGTTGAACTTCTTCGAGGAGATCTCATGCTTCTCTCAATTACATTATTCCTGCCCACACGCAAAATACGCGCTTAGACGTGTAGTTGCTGAAAACAGCCCGTCGTAAACTAAACTAAACTAAAAGGTATGTATGAAATATACATATATGTATGAAACATGTCAATACATAGAGGGAATTGGTATGTTTTATGTTAACAAATGTAATTTTGACACTGTCGGTTGATTATTGATCTTGGCCTCACGGAGTTATCAAAATACAATGTCGGGACTATTTGACGTAGACGTAGTCATTATTTACTCCATAGAATTTTGATTATTCATTGTATGCGTTAGCTAGGGATGTACATTTTACTTACTAGGACTATCGAAAAATGGTTGTTAGGAAGCGGTAAAAGGATTTAAAAAAATTGTTTAGTGCACGCAATTGAATAACTTCAAAAATGAACTGACTTTTTACCATGATAGTTCTAAAATAATTAAAAAATATTCATATAACATGTTCCTGGTATATATCCCCATTTCTAAGTTTATCACGCAGAGAAACTCCGAGCATAGCCCTCTCCATAGCTTGCTGAGCGACCTTAAGCTTCCTCATCGAGCCAGCAGTGAAAGACCACGTCTCAGTTCCATAGGTCATCACTGGCAAAACGCACTAGTTGTACAGTCTCGTTTTCAAGTTTTGAGGTATATCTGACTAGAAGATGTGCCGTAATTTCCCGAATGCTGCCCAGTTGAGTTGAATCCGTCGCTTGACCTCTCGGTCGCAGTTGGACTTACGTAGTACTATTTGTCCCAGGTGAACATACTCGTTAACAATTTTGACTTTAGTGCTTCCAACAACTACCGGCATAAGTGTGACATGGACGTTATACATGATTTTTGTTTTGTCCATGTTCATCTTAAGACCTATCCGTTGGGAAGCACTATTGAGGTCATTGAGTTTTTAACGTGGTAGAGCCATGCTGCTGTAATATTAGTAGTATAGTTGTAGCACGAATGTGTCAGTTCGACCGGGGAAGGACCACGTTGTGAAAAAATACCAGCGTAAAATAGCAGCTTAACGATGCTGTGTTTCGTATGGTGAGTGTAGAGAACCGGAGACCTTTTTTACTGGAAAAGAGGCATTCCGTCTTTGTCTTCACGGGTGACAAGACAACGCATCTGCATTTGGATTCGTAAACGAGGATAGATGTAGATGTCTATGGGCCACAGCAACCACTTACCATCAGGTGGACTGTGTGCCCGTTTGTCATCCTATACTATAAAAAAATGCTTAGGTCCTCCAGCGATTCTGCCATAAGAACAATATCGTCGGCAAATCGAAGGCGAGTGATGTACTCACCGTTGTACCGTACCGTATTAGTACCGTGTTATTACCGTGTCCTATCCAGTACAGAAGCTTGAAAACGTCTTCCAAAGCAGCGGTGAAGAGTTTCGGGGATATCACGTCACCCTGTCTTACACCCCTCTGCAGTTGGAAGTCAACTAAGTATACACTTTTTTATGTTTTATATATTTTACAAAATGTTTTGATGAAGAAATACAAAACGGGGACACGGAGTATATAGTGACTGCTGTATTTTTCATATTAGTTTAACTTTTGATAATTATAAACATTTAATAATTAAATAGATTAGAGAAGTTTATTTTAACATTCGGCTTAAATATGAATTTAAACTTAATAATTTAAGTAAGGAAAGGATTGAGCTAAAAGAACAATGGCAGACTTTCATACATAAAATTAGTTGAGAAGAAATGGTAGCGTCTATATACCAAAAATATCTTAAAATGTTAAGCGTCAGTCCCTTAATAACTCTGTCAAAGAATTTTGTACTGAGAAGGCGTCAAAAAAAAGATATTTACATTTGAACCTTTTTAGGTTATGTCCTTTGTAACTTGGAAAAAGTCATGCTTCCTGTGGTTGTTTGATGTAAGCTTAATACATAGTACATAATTGAGAGTTTTTAAGATTAATGTATCTCTATTATATATTTGCATACTATAAATGTATATTTCTGGCATGGCTCCAGGGCTTTTGTACCATAGTGACATTCTCAGAAGGGCTAGAACCTAGAGCCGTAAAGCCAATAAAAAAAACAGTGACATTTTATTTTAGCTAGTGTTGGCATAACATTAAATGGAATTGTTACATAGTACTATGATTGAAATAATGTATTATTGTAGGAAATTCTTTGTAAGAGACTTATTCTCAGCCATATTACTTTTATTTTTGTTATTAGTGATAGTACAGTTATTACTAATAATAACTTAATATAAAAATAGTTTGTGTGTTGTGTTGTTAGTGTTACAAAGTGTATACGAAAATAGTAGGAATATAGTAAATGGCAACATTTGAATATAGTAAAATGATTTTAGTCATTTGATATTCCCAAAAATGTTTGTTTTTTTCTGTGGCTTTAATTAAATTACATTTATATTTGAAAAATCATAGAAAAATAATAAAACTCATTTTATATATAACTTATTTCTAGACGCTATAATTTTTGTCAACTATTTTTCTGCCATTGCTCTTTTGCATATACGTTCAATTTAGATAGCAATAATAATAATAATAATAATAATCTTTTTTAAAACATATAGGTTACAAACAAATGGTTGCACTGATTCCCAAACTAGGATTAAAATAAACAAATTTACGAAAGTAACAATCAAGAAATATATTTATTATGCGGAACAATAAATAAAGGGTTTAAAAAACTATTAGGACTTTGTAAGTTTAAGCTGAACATTACAGTTTTTTAACTGAGCTTAGGTATTCAATTCGGTCATTTATGTAATTTGTTATAACTATATAATTTTAGTAATAAGATTAAATGAAGGAAAAGTATATTAGTTAAGCTGGTAACATTAAGTACGCCATCAGTCGCGCGCACTATATTTATTCTGAGCTCTTTGACTAATCTTTTACTGTGATTTACCCAATCCCTGTTTTGTGGCTAGATTTAGCGGATTTTCAACGGTTTTAGCCACCAAAACGAATCATTTAGTGACACATGAAATCAGTGACAAAGACAAAACAAACAAAACAAAACAATATGTCTGCGACTGCCAAAGAGAATATAATCACTACGTTTAAGATGCGGGTCTTCCATAGTAAATGCATGAAATTACGCCAAGCTACTCTACCAACATCAAGATATGACATTTAGTTTTGATAAACAGTGCTGATAACATTGAGAAATTACAATAGTGCTGTAAATGTCTATCCTCGTATAATTTAACGATATTACCTTCTTCGATATATTGTTTATCGATATTTTTACATAATAAAAGATATCTATACTGAATTATTTATGAGAAATAATTTTTTTAACGTGGGGATTAAGTAATAATGCCGATGAGGATAAGAAATCAATGTATTTTACACTAAGCAATTTGTAATTTTATCTCTACAATTAGGTACAAAAATATGTATAAAGAAAATATAAAACAAAAAACGCAGAATTATACTAGTTATTAATTAAGTAAAAAATAAATGATGACTCCGTAGCGCAGTGGCTAAGTGTTTGACGGCAGCATAGCAGGACCGAGGCTTCGTTCCTGCACTGAACAAGTGTTGCTATGCTGTAAAATAAATAGTCTATATGTGGATACTTGTTTTCAACGTTAGTTTTTTAAAAGGGTAAACATATAAGGTTTTTAACACTGATTGGATTAAATTGCTTTTATGTGTAACTAATAGTATGTTCAAATCGCTAGGCTTCTTCACAGAGATAGCTATGTACATACTATTCGCAGAGATCGTTTACTAATTGTCGCTTTCAAATGGAGTGCTCATTATAGCTAATGAATATAGCTAATGATGAATCTATAAAAAAAATATAACCAGGTTTAAATTACAAATAACTTTGAGTTTATTTATATAATCGAATTCTTACCAAAATGTGACTTTAGAAGGATATTATCTTTTGCTACATGTGAATGAAACCTAATTAACATACACATAATTGTAGAAGTTTAAATTAAGTCCACTGATGAAATAACAGTTCGTTTTAATTGGGTTCAAATGCAATGTTTGCCACAAATATGTTTTAACATGTGAATCTTTTCAATTAGTGCATGTGCCAGCTATTTCCACCTATTGCTTGCATCTGAAAAAATAATATAGAGAAAATTACATTTTTATTGAACAACTAGAATGTTTGCAGTCACAATTGACTGTGTAGTTTCTAAGTATAGTTCGTTTCGGATTGCCATACCATTGAAATATCATATTTAGGAAATAGTGTTTGTACTTGTGCACACAATCGTACAATATAAAAACCTGTCCTATGTAGATGGCTAATCCAAAAATGTACTCGCGTTAAATATCACATTACTATTAAAGTTGAAATCACCACATACCTTTAATTATATAAGGGAAATATTGCTACGAATAGCCTTTTCTTGTTATAATTTTTTCCACTTCTTGCACCATTTAATTGGAAAGTTTTATATTGCATATTTAATTTTTTAACAATTTTGTAAATGAAGTTCAGAAAAAGGTGGATGACCGTTATGAAAAGAGCAAATCCTATTGGGCCAAAAACTACCGCATTCCGTTGTGAAGATCATTTTAATGTAAGTAAACTTTATATTATTGGGGTTGGGTTTGAAATTAAGTCGCCTGAATTTGAGGATTCTGTCACTGTGGGCGGGTCAAGGGGGTTTATTCGAAGCACTTCAATGCGATTTTTGCTGCCGAAACAACGGCTCCTATAGCAAAATTAAAAGCAATCTTAATAAATAAAATATATACAAATACAAAGATATTTAAATATATAAGTATACTATAGAGCGGACATTGGGAACATTTATATACAAAAACATTGAGCTAGTGCGCGTGTGGCACCCTCTAGCTAAAAATAGCAAAACAGCGCTAAGCATTTATTAACACAACATTTTAGCTATTCTCCAGTATGTGACGCTAATAAATATAAGCTCGTTTTAAGAATGTTACCGTTTCGATATCAAAGTATCGACAATGTTGTTGAAAATTACTAAGTTTGAAATGCTTTTCGATATAATATTAGGAAATATACATGATTGTTTTATTGTATAAATCTATTTACCATGACTTTCATCACACGAAAAAAATTATATTATCTTTTTACGCCCCTATAGTGTCATGAAATAAAATATTTAATTTGCAATAACTAAGAATCAATTCAAACAGCAGTCACTTTGGTTGCCACCTTGGAGGCATGACGTCACTCGGTCCATTATCTGCTATAATACAGCTCGATTCAAACTTAATGGCGGTTCGGAAGTTAGCTGCGAGTGCAGGTGCGCGCAGGTACAGTCAAGTTGACAAAAATTTAGGCTCAATTTAATTATTTTAATAACTGAAAGTTTTGTGTTTTAAGTTCTGTACATATGTACATAAATGTCAGTTAGCAAGTATGAGGAGGGTTCAAGGAAGAAAAATACAGATGAATTAAGAACCTCATCCTTTTTTGAAGTCGGTTAAAAATAAAACAGATTTTATAAATAATATATAAAGTTATTATTTTCATTTTAAGTTAAGGGCTGTATCCCTTCCATAAAAACGTCTTTGCTTGTGGAAGGAGCTTCCATGGAAACATCACTTCCTTCGTCTTCGCTGGAATCTGATTCCTCCTCAGACTCGGTATCTGATTCATCGTCGCTGACATGGATTATAAATTCGTCCGTCAATCTATCAACGACAACGTCACTTTTTTTGTACTCTTCCTCTATCTTGATCACTTTTCGGCACAATGCCCCCCATTCATTTTCCCCCATTTCGTTAACTTTTTGCTGGACCAATTCCATGACTGAATTTACGTTCCTGTTAACGTTTTTTTTTGCGACGTATTGTTTTATTGCTGCCCATGCCATCTCGATGGGGTTTAAATCGGGGTGGTAAGGGGGGAGGCGTAAAACTAAGTGGTTATTCTCTTTCAATATTTTATCGATGTTAAATTTTTTGAAGCGTTCTTTATTCTTCGCAATTAACTTGTATAGTTGTGGCTTCAGCATTGTTTCCTCAAATTCAATATTTTTTTCACGAAGCCATGATTGCATGTCTGCTTTTCTTGAGTTTGAGGTAGGTGCAGGATCTTCTTGTTTGTTGTGATAAGAAGCATTATCTACAACAACGACTGAATTTGCTGGCAAATTTGGAACGAGTTGATTCTTGATCCATTTTTCATAATTTTCATAATTCATGTTATCATGATAGTCGCCGGTTTTTGTACGCGCCTTAAACATTAAAAGTGCGTTGGGTACAAAACCGACTTCAGAACCCGCGTGCACTATTACAACTCTTTGACCCTTCGAAATTTTCTTTTTAACTCCCATTTGTGACCCATCTCCCCAAGCCTTTGACATGCTGTGGGAAGAATCGACATAAGACTCGTCGGTATATATAATGGGTCTGCCTTCCGAGCGATATTTTGTAATACTATGCAGATATTCAATGCGCTGTAAACGAATATTAAACTGCTCTATTAATACTTTTCTCTCATTTTGGGTGTTCTTCCATTGAAACCCTAATTGTTTCAATATTCGGCCTAAGCTGGTTACAGAACCGTTGAAATTTATGTCGTCTTTTAATTTTCTTTGTAATTGTTTAAGTGTTGGCAACTCTTTTTCAGTCACGTGAAAGTTGTGCACGCACCTTTTGATGACACCTTGGTCGAAGCTGTCAATATTCGTCACTCTCTTGACTCCCTTCCTTTTTTTGCCATGAGTACGAAAGACGGCTAGCATCTCCGACTCATTTGCTGTTGCAGCTATTCTTTGTACAGTCCTTAGTGAGACGCCTGTAGCTGCTGCGGCTCGTTTTTGAACGAGCTTCAGAGGAATTTGGACGCCGTCTTCACTCTCCTTTTTCATAAATTGCACGACATTATACACCATTTTTCTGGCTTGCCTGCGTAAAACGTTGTATCGTCCGCGTGGCATATTTAAACAAAATAATAAAAGTACTTTCCCACAACCAACAACAGTCTAAAACTTAATGTGTGTAACACACAGATGAAAACAAAACAGTCAATAACAATAAAAACTTAACGGAACAAAAACAAACAAAAAAACGTAACAAAACAATTAACAAACTAACAAATTATGGGCTCAACTGTACGTAAGCAGGAGTGAACGTAACTCAAACACTAAAAGCAAACGCGTCGCGTGAGTGCGTATGAGACAGAATGCGCGCGGCAGCGCGCGCGGGGATGTGCCCCGCCACCACGTCGCTCTACATCCCGCTGATACCCAAAAATTGTGTTCTGCGCATCGGAACGTACGATGTTCCGAGCCGCCATTAAGTTTGAATGTATGTATAATAGCATATGATTGATCGTTCGGCGTTAAATACACATCGAGAAACGCCAAATCCAATAAGAGAGCGCCTCTATGTTTTTAAATTCGTTTCTATTACAAAAATACACTTCAAATCTAAAATGTTTTTGGAAAACACTGAAATTAAAAGCCGTTTCACGATTTTTCACGTTTCATCAGCTGCAGTACTAAAAGAGACTACCCACATCAATAAAAATTGTTACTTATGTTTTTACCTTATGTTCTAACTCAGGCTTAACCTACAACTTCTTGTATCTAATATCTTTAACAGTACAAATTATTTTTAATGTAAAAAATTTAAAAAACAACCCTCTCCTATCACTAAAAGCTAGGATCTATAATGGCTTTGTCCTTGAAAACCACCAGACAATGAAGCCCGGTGTAAAACCACCAGACAATGAAGCCTGGTATGTAAAAGAGAAGACTTGTTGTATTGCTAAACATCAACACAGCAAGTATTCTCAGCATGCTCATAAACAACACAGAAAATCTCATCAGCATGCCTAAAAAAATTTCCTATTTTTGGTTAATATAAAGTAATGGTACTTAGCATAGTTGGTATATGCTATTCATTTTTGTTGGTATGGGTACAGTATCTTTGACCTCCTTAAATATTGTAAAGGATTAAATCGGCATGCAGTATATTTTATCGAAAATCCCAATCGATAAACTTCGTCGATCACTAACTTTAAAATTGGTAACTAAATAGTGACGCTTACTGGATAAAAGAGGGCACTTATTACAATAAAAATAAATGTTCTAGAACAATCTACTAGAAATAATAAAATTTAAAGATTATTCGGTAAATACATTTTATACTTACGATAATAAACTGAAATCACGTTCATTTTTTGCTCCGTATCGTGACTTATAATATCTTAATGCACAACCGGGCATATTTTTTTAAAAATAATTTTTTAAATACTCGTATCTGAAACGAATGCGTCTTAACTTTTCGACGATGTCACTAAGACTGAATGACAAAAATCGGAGATATATCCTATTGGACATAAGTTACACACGACAATTTTGCTACTGATGTCCGCTCTATTACTACTACTACTACTTAAATGTCTTTGTATAAATATAATTATTTGATTTGACATTTGAACCTATTTGATTTGACAATGTCGTTAATAGACATATATGTATGTATTACTATGTATTCATCATTATCATCATCATTACAGCCCTTCACAAGTCCACTGCTGAACATAGGCCTCCCCCAAAGAATGCCACAAAGCACGGTCCTGAGCCACTTGCATCCATCGACTTCCTGCATATCTTACCAGGTCGTCACTCCATCTAGTGGGGGGACGCCCTACACTTCGCCTGCCGGTACGAGGCTGCCACTTGAGAACCTTTCTTCCCCATCGGTTGTCGGTTCTTCGAGCTATATGGCCGGCCCATTGCCACTTCAGCTTACTAATCCGTTGGGCTATGTCGGTCACTCTAGTTCTACTGCGGATATCCTCATTTCTGAGTTTATCACGCAGAGAAACTCCGAGCATAGCCCTCTCCATAGCTCGCTGAGCGACCTTGAGCTTCCTCGTACGGCCAGCAGTGAAGGACCACGTCTCAGTTCCGTATGTCATCACTGGCAACACGCACTGGGTGTACAGTCTCGTTTTCAAGTTTTGAGGTATACCTGACGAGAAGATGTGCCGTAATTTCCCGAACGCTGCCCAACCGAGTTGAATTCGATTGACCTCTCGGTCGAAGTTGGACTTACCTAGTCGGACTATTTGTCCCAGGTAAACATACTCGTTAACAACTTCGAGCTTAGTGTTCCCAACAACTACCGGCATAGGTGTGACATGGACATTAAACATGATCTTTGTTTTGTCCATGTTCATCTTAAGACCTATCCGTTGGGAAACACTATAGAGGTCATTGAGCATAGTGCTTAGGTCCTCCAGCGATTCTGCCATAAGGACTATATCGTCGGCAAATCGAAGGTGAGTGATGTACTCGCCATTGATGTTGCTACCGTATCCTTTCCAGTCCAGAAGCTTGAAAACATCTTCCAATGCAGTGGTAAAGAGTTTTGGGGATATGACGTCACCCTGTCTTACACCTCTCTGCAATTGGATAAGTTTCGTACTCTGGTTCTGTATTCGGATAGCCATCGTAGCCCTACTGTACAAGCACTTCAACACTTCGATATACCGACAATCAACTTGGCATCGCTGTAGGGACTGCAGCACCGCCCAAATTTCGACGGAATCAAAGGCTTTCTCATAGTCCACATACGCCAGACATAGTGGCAAATTGTACTCCTCGGACTTCTGTACAATTTGCCGAAGGGTATGTATGTGGTCTATGGTGCTAAAGCCTTTTCGTAAACCGGCTTGTTCGAAAGGCTGGAAGTCGTCAAGTCTGCGCGCGAGACCATTCGTAATGACTCTCGAAAACAGCACGTAGACGCGGCTCAGAAGGGAAATCGGTCTGTAGTTCTTCAAGAGAGCGTTGTCGCCTTTCTTGAAGAACAAGACCACCGCACTTCTGCTCCACGCCTCCGGTGTAATGCCACCATGGAGGACGGAATTAAAGAGCTTCTGAAGGAATTCAAGTACCGGTTTTCCACCCGCTTTCAGAAGCTCCGCTGTAATTCCATCCTCGCCTGGGGCCTTGCCGTTTTTAAGGTGCTGGAGAGCCATTCTAATCTCGCTCAGACTGACGTCCGGGATATCATCGGAATAATGTCGGATAAGACTCGCTCTTGGATTGTTACTCACACTTGCGTGCGGCTCCAACGATGACGTGTACAGCTGCCCATAGAACCTCTCAATCTCACTCAAAATCTCAGGTGCCCCGGAAACGATGCTGCCACATTCTGTCTTCAGCTTTGACAGTTGGCGCTTTCTGGCAGACAGATCTCTGGCAAAGACTTTGGAGCCTTGGTTCCGCTCGATGGCTTCTTCAATACGAGCTCTACTGAAGTTGTGTAAGTCCCGCCGCATGCATTTGGAGATCTGTCTGTTCAGTTGCCTGTATGCTGTTAAATCTGTTGAAGAATGTAGCTTCATCTCCCCTCTAATAGCCATGAGATTAAGAGTGTGATCGGAGAGTTTTTGTGTTCTTCTGCGGCGGGTCTTGCAGAACTTAGCTCCGACCGCATGGACAGTTTCCACGAGCTTGTCATTCAAATCGTCCACTTCATTGCAGTCTTCTAGGCACTGAAAACGGTTTTATAACTCGAGCTGAAAGGTTTCGGGACTTTGGATTAGAGCACGAGGGGGACGGAGCGTTGACTTCATTAGACGAGACCTCTCCAACGTAACGTTTAGGTTCAGTGTGCCTCTAACCATTCGGTGATCGCTGCCGGTTTTCACCCTCGCGATCACTGAGACATTTCTGAACAGTTGTCGTCTGGTCGTCATAATGAAGTCAATCTCATTTTTTGTCGAACCGTTGGGGCTCGACCAGGTCCACTTCCTGTGTGGCCGCTTCTGGAAGAAAGAGTACATCATAAAGAGTCCCTCTTTCTCCATGAAGTCAGCCAACTGCTGGCCCCTTGAGTTCCGTTGCCCTATTCCAAATTTCCCTACTTTCAGCTCACCGTTCTCTCTTGTGCCTAGTTTTGCATTGAAGTCTCCCATTAACACCATATATTGGGTTTTGGAGGAATGCATGGCTCTAGAGATATCCTCATACATTTCCTCCACCTCCTGATCGGGGTGTGCCGAGGTTGGTGCGTAAACCTGTATGACCTTCAGCGAATACCGTTTGGTGATTCTGAGTATAAGGTACGCAACCCTCGTCGACAAACTCTCAATCTTTACAAAATTGTTAACGAGAGACTTGTGCACGATAAATCCGACACCTCCTTGGACAGATGATCGCCCTCCCGGTAATAGAGCAAGTTGCCGGATTCGGGGATTACCGTGTCCTCCCCCTCTCTTCGGACTTCGGATAATCCTATAATATGCCAGCGTAACTTGTCTATCTCTTCTTCCAGCTCCACAATCTTCTCGTCAGTCCTCAGGGTGCGTGCGTTGTATGTTGCCAGGTCGAGTCGTCGTAGGTGGCAACCGAACCTCCACCGGAGATTCTTAGCACCTCCTGCCCCGCCGTTACCATGGTCGCCACCGTAGCCAGGAATAGCGGGGCCGCCGGGGACTGGGGGCCGTTTATTATTGTCATTGCTCATGGGGGGTATATTGCCATTAGTATGAATTACGAGAAATTTTTAAAAAAAAAATTACGAAAAGCAGAAAGAAGAGATAACCGTCATTAAAATTTTATCCCTGTAGTACATATAATTTTTACTGTGGAAGTTGCACCAGCCTGGCGACAGCTTGCATTTGAGCTTAGAAGCATGGAGTTTAGAGTAGACTACTCTACACTCCATGTTTAGAAGGGGTGTCGAGAGGCGAGGAGGGTGTTAGCTCTCGTATATCATCTTGCTATGACTCTTTGATGGCAAGGAGTTTTGGCGGGAACTTGACCGGCAGCGGTTTGCTGCTTCTGTATTATAGTTTAAATAATAGTTTGAAGTGGAATTTTATATGTAAAATTGGTGCCATTTTATGTATTACCTGTCTACGCATGTGAACTATTAGTGGAAACGGTGAAACAAGTGCTCTGATGGTGATGGATTCGATTCTCAAGATAAGCTGTTTGTTTGCATAGGCGCCTTTAGATACCATCGCCAACTGTCAGCTGTCTCCTGGCTCAAGTTGCCGTCAAAATCTCTCAAGGGCTGCACAATGTGACGTATCAACATATTGTGAAGCAGTGAAATTCTATATACTCAAAATAAAAAAGACAAGGCTGTATGGCATAGTTCCTTTGCCTGCGTGTTTTTAATAGGTTTGAGTGACAAATGACAAACGAGCACACAGTCCACCTGATGGTAAGTGGTTGCTGTGGCCCATAGACATCTACATTTATCTTCGTTTGCGAATCAAAACGCATATGCGTTGTCACCCGTGAGGACTAAAATGGAATGCCTCTTTTCCAGTAAAAAGGGTCTCCGGTTCTCTACCCTCACCATACGAAACACAGCAATGTTAAACTGCTATTTGACGCTGGTATTCTGTGAGAGCGTGGTCCTTCCCCGGTCGAGCCGACCCATTCGTGCTACAACTATACTACTAATATAGCTGTAGCGTGGCTCTACCACGTAAATAATATAAACAACTTTCGAGCGAATAATAAAAACAACAACAACAATCATCTTGCTATGACATTTCCTATGTCCAATATTTTCTCATTCTCTCTATGAGAACTGCCCATGGCTAACACTAAGTAATTACAGAAACATTTGTTCCCAACACGTGTTGGCAACACAACAATTTGTTTGGTAACAAAACTTTGCTTTGGTGGAGACGCGGCTTAATAATATGATACTTACGCACTTACGCATGCAGTTCTATACTCTTTGCGCATGGTATATAGCGCCAGGTTATTAGTGTTCTGTGTATAGCGCTAACTTGCTAGCTTGCTAAATTCTGACTAATATACAGTTATCTGTGGCTAAATAATCTGCGCTGTTATTTTCGATCTATAAGGAGACGGTCCATTTCTGGCCCAGTCTACACACACATTCGAACGCTAATCACATTCAAACGCTACAACCACAAAATATTTAGGATGCGAATTCTTTTGTAACAACTGTAATATACCATATTATAACAAATAAATTATATTATCTATGATTGTACCCTAGCACTTCAGCAGCCCAGATAGACACATATACCTGAACAGAAATTAGTATTCAGGATTATTCTGTTTATCCACCTTAAAACAGCCACTCTAAGGTAAAATAAGTTAAATATATTCTTTATTATTAGTGCAATAAAGAAGTATCACAGGGTAGATTTTTTAGGGTAGAGAAATGGAGTTACCCGCTATTCACATATAATCTGGGCTTTAAGCTATCTGGCACAAAATTTTTGTAAAAACAAAACACCTAGGCCTCATTTTCCCATGTAAAACAAAAAGTCCTGGTTGCCCCTGGCACTGAAGTGTGCATTAGTACACACTAATGAATGCAATGAAATAATTTTGTGCTTAGGCACCGTTGATTTATCTCAACAATCTTATTGTCTGGAATTAGGAATTTATGATATGCAAATATCAACAAGAACGTTAGTTATTTTATGACCAAAAAAGCACATAAATAATCTATAATACACTTTATTCCTGTTATGATTGTTCGCGCAAAACGCTGTTGTCGGAATCGACGTCTAGGGGGCGCGCGGCTCTGGGCGATACCGGTTTAAAGTTCTTCCGAGCGTGGCAGTGGCGCGCGGGTCGCGAGTGAAAAGTCAGTCGTCTGCCAGTTGTGCTAATGTCTACACGCTGTTAATTTTGTGCGGGAACCGCGGAATAGTTAGGGCGTCTAGTAAATATCCTGTCTAGGAATTATAACGCGCATTCCCTGTTTGGATAGCCTTTCCCGGGACTTATTGGGTCCGACTCAGAATCTGTATAAGTGCATTCGACAATATTAGCTAGTGCGGCCTCTGATATTCTAGAACTAACTGTTGCTACGCGAAACGGTCGTGACCTTTGATCCGTAAACTCCGTGTGAGTTTTGTGCGTTAACCTTATACCCAGCGATAGTTAGTGGCTTCTGTAAGTTAGTTAATCGTACGATAGAGTTAATTGACTGTCAACGTGACGAAAGAAGAAAGTGACTGTGGACAACCTCGGAAGCCCCCCCTCAAGTTGGAGCGGTATCGACGCTCGGGCTGCTGCCGACGGCCAAGGTCTAGGTTCAATCACCATCAGTCACACCCAGATACACATCACATTACTTATTTCCCTTTCACTACACAACCACATGTGACCTGACCGACTCCGGAGGGACCAGTCGCCTTGGATATAGGTAAGTAAACTCCGCCTAATTCCTCTGCCGGTCGACTGGCCGTAGTATAGAACGCTCTCCCATATATTTTAGTGTAAATCGAGAGATTCCACGTGGCCACATTGAGGCCCGACCTACGTCTGCTCGGGAAGTCTTCAGCTCATGGGCCCCTGAGGATTTAACTCTTTAAGGGAGCAGCCGTAGGCCGTAACAATGATAAAAAAATACAACTTTTTTGCCCTATTTTCCTACTAGTTTCAAGACATTTTAGCTATTTTAAATAATAAATCTGTCTGGATAGGCTATAGGTGATATGAGTATATTTCAGAGATGACAGTTAACGGCAAATCAAAACGACATCAATTCGCCATTAGTGTTGCATTTTTTGGTGAGAATAAATAAATACCACTGAAATTAAGGCAAATTCGTGGAATTGAATGATCAAAAGTGGTTTATTATTTTATTTTAATTTATTTCCATACTAGTACAAAACTAGGCCTACGCTTCATACAATTTTGGACCGTCTCCTTTGGAGGTTTTTGGCTGGAACTTGACCGGCCGCGGTTTGCTGCTCCTGTTTTATTGTTTAAATAATGGTTTGAAGTGGACTTTTATATGTAAAAGTGGTGCGATTTTGTGTATTAAGTGTCTGCGCATGTGAACTTTTAGTGGAAACTGTGAAACAAGTGCTTTGATACTCTGATAGTGATGTGATTCTCAAAATAAGGTGCCTGTCTGCTTAGGCGCCTTAAGATACCATCGCTAACCGTCAGCTGTCTGCTGGCTTAAGTTGCCGTTAAAATCTCCCAAGGGCTGCACAATGTGACGCATCAACATATTGTGAAGCAGTATACTATGAAGAATAATTATTATAATATAATATTGTAACTTCAGGCTCAGAAGGGCTAGATCCCAGAGCCGTAAAGCCAGTTATTAAGAAGAAGAAGAATCTATAAATTTGTTGAATTTGAATTCGAGTTTCAAGCATAGGTTTCAAGGATCTAGTTTGTGGAACAAGCACATTTTATTTTAAGGGAAACGTATTGATTTATACTTTCTTAGATAAGGATATCATTAGCAATGCCTCCTGAAAGTTATCAAGTAGAGGTGCTTTATTTTTTAAACCCTCATTTGATATGGATCGAAGTTAAAAATTTATCTGCTCTAAATGAAGCTGATGTCACATTCGAGCAGATCGGTCTTTACGGAGTATTACCTGTAGAGCCTACATTAGACGTCGTTGAAGAGAATCTTAAGACGCAAATATCTGAAGAGTGGCTACCAGCGGCATCCGCTACTATTAAAAAAGCATTGATGACAGCTCAGGAAGTCTGGTTCTGTCCAACATATATTGACCGAAGGTATGTGTATATTACTCTTGTACTTATTTTAAATTTCATAGGTTTCAGAGTCAAGGCGTAGATTTTAATGAGGTGTGTAATGATTTCGAATGCCTTACCAACATCTGGCATGCCATAAACTGAGATGTTGGTCCTTCACCATCTTTCCCACCTTCAGCTTTTATATAATTATTGGTTTTTGATCTCTCTATTCAGAATGGTTTTTGTAGTTTTTCAGAGTTTTTAGTATTTAATATCTTAAAGTAAAAACTATTTCAAACTTGTATTAATTACTGTTAAATTTAGAACACTTATTGAGTTTCTATGTATTTTTTTTATAGGATAGGGTGACAAACAAGCACACAGTCACCTTATGGTAACTGGTTGCTGTGACCCATAGAAATCCACATCTATCTTCGATTACGAATCAAAATGCAGATGCGTTGTCATCCGTGAGGATAAAGATGGAATGCCGGCTTAGCTTTCCATTGACGTCAGTGGAGTTTGGTGTTGATACGTATTTTTACAGAAAGATTACACTATTATAAGCACACACACAAAGTCTCAATATACGGAAACGCGTAATTTTTGAGAAAAGAATAATTGAAAATCAATTATTTTTGTAATGTTTATGTCTAATCTACTAATAAACTGGCGCCATTTTGTAATGTCATTGTCGACGTCAATAGGGATGTTGATTCTTTCCGAAAAAGGTCGATTTGTAAATCGATTCAAATCGTAAGCTGATGTATCGGTTCACAAAAAATCGATTTCTAAAATATCTATATTTTTTTAATGTTTCTATTTATAATGTAAATATAAACCCATTTTATGAAAAACAAGAAAGATACCATGATAAATGATCTCTTATTGAAATTAGTACCTATTAGGGCAGATAATAAATAAAATAGGTTAGGTTCAACTTATGTCAAAAACCGAATTGATTGACCCCGACTCCACCTGGTACGAGTCTGTCCTACCCCTAGAGTGGTTTTATAGAGCCGGAGACGTAGCAGTCTCAAAATAGATACAGAAATCCTTATGAATCAGTCCCCTTATTTTTTTATGATGAAGGGGATTTTTTTCTCATAAAATGGATTTATATTTACATTATGAAAAACAAACAAAACAAACAAGCAAACATGAAAAAATATCGATATTTTAGAAATCGATTTTTTGAGAATCGATACATCAGCTTACAATTCGAATCTATTTAAAAAATCGATCTTTTTCGGAAAGAATTGACATCCCTATTGACGTCGACAATGACATTACAAAATGGCGCCAGTTTATTAGCAGATTAGACATAAATATTGCAAGAATAATTGATTTTCAATTATTCTTTTCTCAAAAATTACGCGTTTCCGTATATTGAGACTTTGTGTGTGTGCTTATAATAGTGTAATCTTTCTGTAAAAATACGTATCAACACCAAACTCCACTGACGTCAATGGAAAGTCGTACCGGAATGCCTCTTTTCCAGTAAAAAGGGTCTCCAGTTCTCTACACTCACCATACGAAACACAGCTGTGTTAAGCTGCTATTTTACGCTGGTATTCTGTGAGAGCGTGGTCTTTCTCTGGTTGAGCCAACCTATTCACGCTACAACTATACTACTAATATAGCTACAGCATGGCTCTACCATGTAAAAACAACTATTTATTAACCTTGAAATAAAATTGTCAATCACATACTGGAGCTTCATTCTTGGAGAAGTGTTGATTTCATCTGCAATTCTTTACTTTAAATTATACCATGGTAGAGCCAAGCTGCATTTATATTATGGTTGTAGTACGAATGGGTCGGCTCGACCTGGTAAGGACCACCCTTGCCCAGAATACTAGCATAAAATAGCAGGATATCGAGGATAAATGCAGATGTTTACTGGCCACACTACCCAAAAAAATACAGGTTGGGTGGTAATGGGTTGAAAACTTTACTTTTTAAAGCTAAGTTTTGACCTCATTACCATTATGTTGCCACTACATGGCATATTATATGCAATGGTATATCCCTAATTATCAAATTGTTTTTTTACTTCTACTCTTATTAAAAATTGCTGGTTCACCCTGCTTAGCTTGAATTTGAGAAAATGGTAGTTATTTCAATTTCTCTGAAATATTACCAATTAAAATAATTTGCTTTATAATTACACATTTTATACAAAATCTAGATGATTTGTAAGTATTTTATGAAAACTAAAGTAAAAAATAAAAAAAAAAAATTTAAATAGTAAAAAGGAAAAATAAAGAAAAATAATAACATTAATATGTACATAATATTTACATAAAAATGATCAGAGTTTTAGAATTCATTATATGGGTGCCATACTGAGAGTATTGCACCAATATATTATATACCTAGTTATATATACAAAAAATAATATGTTCTCTTAACATTTGCAGTTGTAGCTTTATCAGTGATGTAGATGATTATGAACATCTTTTATACAGCAAAACTAAGTTTGTCTCTTACCCCACTTACCTTTTTCTTGTGGTGCTGAACCTAACTATAATTCCCTAGATGGATGAATTATCTACATACATTAATTAAGTTTATATGGATCCCTCAGAATGCAATTTCTACTTTCAATTTTATTTAAAACATAGAAGCAGCTTTATGCTTAGTATTTGTTCAATTTAACAGGTCTTGTAATGTGACTGAAATCAACTTTTTACTTAACTTATTACATATTATATTAATGAACTATGTAACTGAACAGTGAAAGAACAGTTCTGTAATTACACCACTCTATTATGCTGCTTAAAACTATTCAAATGAAACTCCCTAACATATTATTTTGCAAAAAAAAGCAATACATAGAACAGAACATTCTCTTAATTATGTGAGTTGCATAGAATTCGAGCTAGTGAATTCATCAGACACATGAGTAGGCATAAAAAGTGAGTCTCTCGGTATTCTATAGCATACATTTTTGGAAAGTGAGTGTAAAAATTTGCATCACTTAATCTTGCCTCTTTCTTTCACCATCAGCCAACCATGTCTTGCTGTGTTGTCGACATACCACACATCGGTATACACACCTTGCATTGACTTTTGTAATGCGTAAAAAGCAATGGAGTGGAAGTATTTGCTTCTAACTCTTAGCTTTTGTTAAGTTAAGTCAGTAAGCTTTACCATCTTCAACTATGTCACTTGTTACCATCAATTACACCAATCTATAATGACTGCTGGGTATTGGTGACATAAGAGAATCCACAACCAGATATCATTCCGTAGGGTTTTAAGAGATGACAAAAGAAAGCTGAAACAACATGGGCGGCAGTATCTTCCTCAAACAACCCAAAATAATGAAAGTAACTGCAGTTGTCAACCTTCTTTCAAAGCTTAAATAAATTTTATTTTAAGTTATTATAAGGACCACACTCTGCCCATATCCTGGTTTGTTTCAGGGTTGCACGGGTTAATTATCATGATAATTATAATCTGATAACTATACAATCAACAAAAACAAAATTTAAACAAATCAATGTTATTAATAAACATGCTTTAGAGCTTTAGACTACATGCAATATCACATGCAGAAATAAACATTATCAGTATAAAATTATCATGATAATTAGCAATGATAATAATATCATTATATAATAATATAATCATTATCAATGTTTAAATTTTGTTTTTGTTGATTGTATCAAATAAAAACATGTTTTTGTTTTATTATGAAAGAATTATAACTATTAAAATACTTTTATTAGACATACATTTTATTTATTTAATAGTAACCAGATAATTATCAATGAACATTATTATATTGATAATTTGCAACCCTGGTTTGTTTCCCTCTAAAGCTTGTTATGACACCCATGAGATGATTGGGGTAGTGGATATTCTTACTTCACCACTACATGGTCAAGAAACCTAATAAATTAAGATACATAATTAAATAATATTTTCAAAAATCATAAAATTACAATGTTTTTAAATTAACATGGCTCACTTGTTTTAAGTCTCATATTCACTTTAGGGCGCGTTCCGACGACACGCACCTGCTACGCGCATGCCACTCGCGTCAGCACCCGCGTCAAACTCGTTTTGAAATTTGTTGCATATAATTTAAGTCTTATGACAAATCAATAAATCTGAAATTGCATTTATCGACGTTCAACTGCACATGCCTCGCCCACGCCACGCGCCCGCTTCGCACACGCCACGCGCCCGCCTCATTCCCGCTCCGCGCTGATCCCGCCCTCACCTCGCACACGCGCTTTTTATACAATTTCAGATTTATTCATTTGTCATAAGACTCAAATTATATGCAACAAATTTCAAAGCGAGTTAGACGCGGGTGCTGACGCGCGTGGCGTGCGCGTAGCGGGTGCGTGTCGTTGGAACGCGCCCTTATTTGTATCTAATATGCTTTCTTTTGTCCATTTCAGATCATCAATATTTGATGATAATATTCATAAATATGGTGAACTAATACTAAAGGACCATAATAAAAAGCTGAAACCATTGTCAAAATTATTAGTAAAGTCAGGCTTTGCTGCTTATGATATGTGTTCATTTCACCAAGCATTAGGTTCGGGTAAAATAAACACCAAGTTGCAAAGTTCTGAAGCTCAACATGTTATTAAGGAGATTGAAAATTACTATAAAAAGAAGAAGGTACCAAAAACAGACTGGGAGGAGTCTATAAAAACTCAAACTTTTGTCTCACGTATATCTCAGAAATTAGAATCAGTACTAACCACAATGAATCTACAGAAGCACAATGCTGATCTCGTTTCACAACTTATAAAAAATAAAAGTAAAGATTTTGACATGTGTAAAGGTGTAGATGAGGAATCTGCAGGAAGAGCATATAAAGTAAAAGAACGAAGATGTAATTGTGAAACGAAAGCAAAAGAATTAAAAGTCTCAAGAAATGAACCTGAACCTAAATCAACATTGTTGAAAAGGAAGCTTGAATTGATAGAGTCAAAAAAGAGTATTCAACACTTAAAAGATATAAATGATATAAAACAAATAGAGTTGAATAATTGCAAAAATTTAGGAGAAAGGATTAAAAGTCAAGGTGATATGTCCAATAATGTATCATGTGAAAGTTCTTACTGTCAACAACCTCAAGGACTTAGAGACATGAATAAAAGAGGTAAAAAAATTATTCATTATTGCTATTATTGTTACAGCATATTGAACAATTACAAGACTTGAGATGATTGTTGAGTGCAAAGCCTGTTTTCTTTATAGAATAAGGGTGACAAACAATTAAATGTCCACCTGATGGTAAGTGGATGCTGTGCCCCATAGACATCTATGTACATTCATCCTTGATTAAGAATCAACATACAGAGCTTTGTCATCCTTGGTCTAAAATAGAGTGTCCGTTTTTACTGGAAAAAGGGTTTTTGGTTCTTCACACTCACTATACAAAAAACAACAGCATTAAGCTGTTATTTTACGCTGGTACTCTCTAAGAGCATGGTCCTTCCCTGGTCTAGCCGATCCATTTGTGTCACAATCATGATATAGCTGCAGCAGTTATTAATACTGTTTCATATATCCATTCTTTGAGATTTGCATTTTGAATTTCATTTGATGATTCTACATTATCAGTTGGTCATCAACATTGTGTGTCAAATAGCAGAGAATTCAGGATAGACATTTAGTGAAAAAAGCTCTTATTTTCTTCCATGCATATTATGTTATTTGTTATTGTGGTATCACAAGGTTAGAATGTGAGTGATAGGTAGTAGTGGCAGTGTATGCTGATGTAAGTGTAACTTGTGTTAAGTGTAATGGTATTGATAAATAAAAAGGGCTAATGTTATTGGAAATTTATTCTCTGTTCATGTCATAAAATTACACTGATGTACGAGAATGTGTCAAAAAGTTTGAGGAATAGAGGTGTTAGGAGGGTAGGGGAGATTTTTTTAACTGTAACGGTTCATTAACCTTTGAGATATCACAGGCTAAAAAAGCCAATCAGAAAGTGAATGCTAACTTTTAAGAAAATTGAGTTTCGTGCTGTGATTAAGTTCCAGCAAGGAAAAATGTCACATATCATAGAAATGTTGTTGTTCAAGATGTTACAATCGGCTGGAAAAATTAATAGATTTAGTTTTTTGGGATTCAAAGGACATTTTATTGATCGATTATAAGATATGATTAAAGAAAAAAGAAGGGGAAAGTGGTCTCGAGGTGTGTTGCTTTTGCACGACAATGCACTCGTTCACAAAACTCATGTTGCTATGGCTTCCTTGCACAAGTGTGGCTTCGAAACTTTAAATCATATACTCCAGATTTGGTTCCTCCAGATTATTATGTTCCCAAATATGAAAAAAAGAGCTTTGGGGAAAGAAATTTACAGATGACGAAGAAGTGAAGTCTGCAATTTCTGCCTTTTTTGTGGGCCATGATAAAATTTTTTTTTCGAAGGTATATTAAGTTAGTTGATTGTGTGTGAGAAGTGCATTAAGGTTTATGGAGAATATATCGAAAAAAATAATAATTTCATGTTTAATTTTACCCCCTTTCCCTTTCATTCCGCGAACTTCTTGATGTTTCCTCGTATAAATGTCGATGGTGACAAGATGACTGCTTCTTTTCTTGTTTAAATGCTAAGTATAGCCGTTCAGCGAGGAAACACAGCCACTTTTTTTGTACAAAACACCAAGGTGTAGCGTTATATTATTACAATTATAGGTTTTTTAATGTCATAAATATTTTATATTATGTAAATATACCTATCTATCTATTCGTATTCTCAGTGCAAACCTTAAAATAAAATTATGTCTCAAAATCTAATTATATCTCAGAATTGCAGCTTAAAAATTTATATTTAAAAAACATAAGCAATGCAAAAAGTAATACAATGTAAATAGTAAATATAGAATTTTTGGGTCACAATTTTCAACAGTGAAAACTTTAGTAAAATTTTTACCTTTACTTATATATATATATATATATATATATATATATATGCATAAAATCTTTTTGTCTTTGTAGAAAGATGTTATATTTGTTTTTTAATTGGTATTTTTAATTTCTTTCAAAGGAACAAGATTAGAAAAGCTATCTAAAAAACAATATGTTTCCACATGCAATAAGAAGAGGGTAGGGTATGGACCACCAGGAATAGACCGCTCCAAGTTAACATTGAAAGATTTTGACAGCAACAGTGTTCCAGAGCATCCAATAATTCGTAATGAAGATGTAGAAGAAACAAATCATAAAGAAGATATTTATGCAAATGTGGATTCCAATTTAAATGTTGAAATTAGTAATAAAAATGTGTTGAATGCGATTCAACAGGATATGAAAATTACACCAACATTTGAAAGGATAAGAAAAATTTCTACAAATAGTGTAGATAATGCAGTAAGTAAATTTAATTCAAGCAAATTAAGTGATGATTCTTTTAGTGATAATGTAATAACATCACCAAGTTCTAAAATTTTACAAAAAAAGCTAATTTTACATGAAAGGATAGTTACAAAAACATTGAACAATTCATTTAATTCCTGCTCTGATACAACAAATAAGGATTCATCTTCTAGTTTGGAAGATGTTAAAGCAAAGCAAAAGAAAAGCAAAACACAGGTTTCTAGGGATTCAGATGATGATGAAAATATTGACGAAATTATTAAAAAACTCAATGAAGATTATCCAGTTGCAAATGTATCTAACGATATAAAACATAACAACAAAGACTCAAGTATCGTCAAGGATTTCATGAAAAATTCTGTTAATCCTTTTAAAAACATAGACCCTAACATATCTTTGTTTGTTGATAAACTTGTGACACCAGTGCTATTGGTACATACAAAAATGAATAAAAGAATAGAGCCAGTTTATAATCTTAGGGATGTAAATTTTAACAGTCATATTCATATTGTATTAAAAAACATGTTAGTAGAGCGACCTATGAAGTTGCAAACTATTTCTTGGTTTTGTATATTGCGCGGGTATAGTATGTTTATGATTAGTCCTGTAGGAAGTGGCAAGACCCTAGGATATTTACCGGCTGTTTGTCGTTTAGTGTCTGACGCTAGCTCCGATAATTCCGTAAGTGTTGGCCCCACTTGTATTATCGTTTGTGCTACGGCAAAATCCGTAGCTGAGGTTGAAAAGATGGCCAAAATGTTTTTAGATGTTCAAGGGAAGGTTCTGTCTTGTTTTGCAGGTGTTGATGAATCCTACGTAACTACATTTTTGTTGAATGGTTGTGACCTCTTAATATGTACTCCATCATTCTTAGTGAGATTATTACATGTAACAGACTTTGGCGTTGATTTACGGCGCCTTGCCACCGTTGTGTTTGATGATTGTGAGAGACTTGCAGAAGTCTATAGCAATGAAATAAAATACTTTATGTTCAGGATCAAAGATACTCTTAAAAATCGTACCAATAAAGAGTTACGAGTGCAGTATATTTTAGCATCCAGGTATTGGTGCGATTTTATGGAACCAATTGTAAAAAAAGCCCCCTACTCTGTTGTTTGTATAGGCGCCTCTCAGGAATGTGTTCTTTACTCAAAAGCAGGCATGTCAGTGAATTTTGTTCAGCAAGAAAACAAAGTGAATTCAGTCCTAGATTTTCTTAATCAAATAGACAAGACTAAAAGAACTGTTATTGTTTGCAGAACAGATGATGAAATTATGACATTAAAAAAGGCTCTCGCCAATCACAAAAATGTGATGTTCGTCTGCGATAGTAGCATGACTATTCAAGATTTGTTCAATTTAAGGGTTGCCTGGGATGATTTTGAAAATCCATTGTTAGGTCCGATCCTGTTATGTTGTGATGATACTCTGACTCATATGAATATTATGGATGCTCATTTTTTATTGAATTATTCACTCCCACAAATGTATTCTAGTTTCTGCAAAAGGTTTTCTGTTTTGAACGACAATTATTCGTCTATTTTTCTATCTAAAGATGAAAACGTAAAAATAAAAATTTTAATTGAAGAAAACAATTTAGAGCAGTTGCCAAAAATGCTACATTTTATCAAACGTTGCACGGGTGATGTTCCCCAGTGTTTAAATGAAATATGCGAAAGAGTTTTAGTTGAAAAAGATAACGTTAAAGCGTCAAACTTAGTACCTCTTTGTGATAATTTGCTAGCAATTGGTTACTGCCCAGATTTTTGGAACTGCCTGGCGAGGCATACTGTATTGAAGGATTTTGATCAAAGTAAGGAATGGATCCCAACAGCTGGGCAAATAACATTTAAAATTCTGCACTATCATAGCGCGATTCATTTTTCCGCTAGATTATTATCGAACAGTGTTGACGGCGCGGCACGTAAGTATCCCCAAACATATAGCACTCTTTCAATAAAAATGGGAATGTATTACAGTAAAGAATCTAACCGAAAACTCCATGGCATACCTAAAATTGGCGATATTTGCGCTGTTTCAATCAAACAGCACTTCTTTGCTAGATGTCAAGTGATAAAAATCCTGAGTAAATATCAAAGGGGTAATCCCAATTGTGTATTGATAAAACTCATTGATGAAGAGAAATTAGAAACTACAAAAGATATATATTTATATTATTTACCTGAAGAATTAAAAAATATAGAAACACACGTGATTCAAGTAAGACTTGCAAATATACAGCCTAAAGACAAAGATATCACTTTCTCAGATCTCGCTAGAGACCAGTTGAAAAAGATAACTGATAAAGATGAAGACATGTATGTAAGGGGACAAGTAGTTATGTCAATCGGAAACTGTGTTTTTGTAGACACTCTTGAAGCTTGTCAAGACTTATCGTCGATAAATAAGACTGTTGTAAAACATGATTTTAAACGAGATCTCTTGGATAAACATGCCGTACTTAATATGGAGCACATAGCAAAAATTAAGTCACTTTGTGCAGGTAACATTCAGATAAAAGAAACTGCAATCAATAAAGTTCCTGAACCTATCAAGCTTTTGCCACAAACTTGGTCATATTTTGAAAACGAGAATATGTCATTGGTATTTTTCGGTTCTGCTATTAGCCCTGATAAATTTTTTGTACGTCTTGAAAAGTTTGAATCATGTTTGAAGTTACTGATCAAAGATATTCAGAAGTATGTCAATGAGATTTCTGATTCATTATGTGACGTCAAAGAAGGTGATATAGTGTTGGCCATGTTTCCAGATGATTCGACGTATGAACGAGCACGAATCGACGCTATAATTGATAAAAATAAAGTAACATGTTTTTTTGTAGACCAAGGTGATTGGAGAGAAGTGTTGATAAAACACTTGGTTCCGATTAAGGAAGATTTTATAACAATACTACCATTCCAAGCAATAGAATGTCGACTTGTTGGTGTCAGACCTGTGGGGAACGAATGGACCGACTTCACCACAAATTGGTTTTGCGATAATTGTTATGATCATGATTCTGACTGTTTAAAACATTTATATGTCAAATATTTTACTAAAGAGAAAGCGGAATTCACAGAAGGTAATAAGTATGGCATTGTATTGATAGACACAAACAGCGAACAAGATGTTATAATAAATCAACTTTTGATTGACCGTAATTTGGCGCAGGAAAATGAAGCCGAAATAAACTATCTTAATGAATTTCAAGTTAACAACTTGAATGTTGTGGAAAATAAATTAAATAAAGATGAAAGCTTTGAAGAAGACGAAGAGACTTGCGAAAAGCATGCTGTTATTGAGTCAAATGAAATATCGCCAATACGAACTCTTTTTCAACAACCAATAAGATCTGTACCTTTGGTGGGCTCTGACTCCGAAGACTCGGAATGTTCAGAACGCTGGAATATAAATATGGTTGATGAGTTTTTGAAAATGTTAAAACCGGTGGTTAAAAATAGTGGCAAACCTAAATTGGATGCGAACTTACCTGCAGTTACTGCAAATGAAATACAGACTAATCAGAAGTATACAATTGGAGGAAGACAAGCTATCACTTATTCAGAAGTAAAACAATCGCAAAATGTAACAAAAGAATTGGATTCCGACGACTGTACATCACCAGAAACTTCAGAGTCCATGTGTACTTCAGAAAAGCCTTTAATCAAATCTTTGTCGGGTATAAACCAAACGCGTAAGCCAAAACTTGTTTGGAGGCAAAATAAAAATGTCACCTTTATAAAAATTAATCTCATCGGCTTAGAAACGTATTATCTAAAAATTCAAGGAAGATCAATAAGTTTCACTGCTATATTAAATGATGTAGACTATGCTTTCGACTTTGAATTATATGGTGCAGTTGATGTTAAGAAATCTATTCATGTCAATAAAGGTCAATATGTTCTTGTTAAGTTGTATAAAATATTAAACAAGAACTGGCTGACGCTAACCAAAGATGGTGAAATTAGAAAGTGGATTGTTTATGATGTAGAATCTATTGACGCTTCTTCTGATGAGGATGTGGTTGAAGAAAATACAATGTTAAATGTAATGAAGAATATTTGTAACCAAGACGATTCAGAAAGTGAGGAGGAGGATTTCATGGATGATGTTAATTACAGATATAAAAGTGATAACGTGATATCTCTGGATTAATAAAGGATGTTTTTAGTTGTGATGTACTACTGTGATACTTATTTTAAATTATGAGTATTTGACCATTTTTAATTCTATGATAAAAGATGTTTTAAAGTTTACTTATGGTGCGTATTTTTGGATAAGTTTATTTTGTAACGCAAATTGTTTTTTTTTGTTTGTTTTCTTTGCTATCAATCGGGAAACAACATTTCAATGTAGTTCCATAAAACTTTCCAAATTTTTGTCACAAGCAGGCAATTTCCTTTGCTCACGAAACAATGGTGCCAAGTTTATGGTATAATATAATTTAAGTGTCGGTTATAATAAATAATAAATATATAAAATTGTTCATTTGATTACGAGAAATTATAATGTGAGTTACCGCTTTTCTCATACAATTTCTGGATTTCTTTTGATAGGGTTGCCAATTTTTATATATATCAATTATAGTATTTTAGATACCCGTGTAGTGGCGGTGTAAGAATACCTCTTACTCATATCGTCCCGTGGGTGTCTTAAGGAGGCGTCATAGAAAACTAAAACAGAAGATGGTCAGCAGCATCTTCCTAATATCAATAATAACCATGGCAGAATCCCTATAAAACAAGCTGTGGAGGAGGTTTATATTCAGTAGAGGACTTTTATACTCTGTAACGGAATGGATGGATAGATGAAGGTGTTCTTGAGGCTAGTACTGGTATAAATATAATTTGTGGCGGAAAAATAAACTTATATTATATGCTTAAAATTTATAAAATTATTATATTTCTTAAATGATTATGTTGCTGCTTTCAAAAATCAGCCTCACGCCATAGTCTGCCTTTATTAGCATTATTAAAATAAAATAGTACTTTTGCTTACTATGTTTTTTAGAATAGCAGTATTTAGGCCCCTAATATAGTATTATAATTACATATATTATACAGTAGAGTTGGCAACCCTAGTTATGTAAGGCAATGTACTGATTAGACGCGAGGTGAAATTTTTATTCCTTTTATACTTGTGTAGGTAAGCTTTTGTCATATATTTTTTAATGTTTTTGACTTTTGACTATAAGGCTAACACATATATTTTATCTCTCATAATCAAGATCCCTCATACCGTTAAAATGTGATAAGGTTTTGAATGCTAAACACGTACATGGTGTAATGGTCTTGTTCGACTGCCTCGGTGCCAGTGGTTGTAAGCGCGACTGCTGGTCATATGGTTTTCGTGTTAGAATCCGTGTCAGAACAAAATCAATTATTAGCTTTTTTCTGTCAAGAAATTCTCAGTATCAATCTAAAGTTAAAAAGAGAACGAAGAAAGTTGGCCGGCGATTCTCCAGTCTTGTCGGACGGCCATCTTTCGTCTCCGTTGACATTGGCCGCCGTGATTAAAATTACGTCTGGAGGACATTACTATTAATGGCCTGGGAAGAACGACTTAATGTGCAATACAATGTACATTATCTTGTTATACCGTTGCGGCCCACGCAAACAAAACAATTTTTTATATGAAAACCCTAACCAGCAATTTTTGTATATTTTTTTTGGGTTCTATATGGTGGAAAGGAATAGAATAAAACTATTTTTGAGTTCTTACCTCGCTGTTCATTCAAATGCACTTTGGACGTTTACGAGAACTTAAATTATAAGTAAAATAAACTTTATAGAATAAGCTTAATTCTTTATAATCACAATAATTGTAGCGTCCACTTTCTGATCATATATCTATACGGACCCACCGCCAAAAGGCGGACAGCTTTTTTTTTTAAAAACGTTACTCCCACACAAGGATTTTCTCCTGTGTCGTGGAGGCAGTTTACAAACATAAATTGCACGAGGACAAACATCCAGACCCGGAACAATTATTTGTAGGCCATACAAATACTTGATCCGTGCGGGATTCGAACCCGCGGCCCCCAGCGCAACCACTCATTGCTAAGCCACTGCGCCACGGAGCCGTCAGGTCAGCTAAATACCATTTCTCCCATTTTCTGATTATACTGTCTCACTACTCGCGTGAGTTGCGTGGTCGCGGGATGGTCACGTAAACTTTATGTTCTTGCACCAGTTTCGACAACTTCATCCTTTGTCTCCACAGAAGATAAAAGCAAAACTGATTTATTATTGTGCCATTTCGTGAAGGCTAATTTACCATCATTCCGGACTAAAACTTGACTTCTTCCTTGAAAATCTTGATGATTTGCTCTGCCTCCACCCCTTACTCGTCCTCCTCCACGCTTAGAGGGTGCCCTCACGTGTATAGCCCTCTATACACGTGCTCTTCTTTTAGATACTTTTTTTCCACATCCCCTTACATATTGTGGGTTTTCTTTATCACTTTTACATTCGGAGGAAGAATCTCCCGAGTATGATGTTGAAGGTGTAGATGCACCTGCGCGGTGAATTGACCACTCTGGGTCACCTACGTCTTCTTCAGATGGACTGAAGTCTTCAATATCTGAAGACTCCAAATAATTATCTATTCCATTATCGTAGAGATCTAGAATCAAAAAGTTGCATTTGATAACATAAACCCAATGTGCATCAAAATGAACATCACTTTAATAAAAGTAATAAAAAATACAAATTGGGTTGTTTGAAGCAAAATAACAATTGTTTTTTGAAAATAATACAGTCAATCGGGGTAACTTTGATTAACAAGGGTAACTGACAGTCAAATCGCAAAATACTTTTTTATTTTTTACGTGCACAACATTTAGTGCATAACATTAAATTTATACAATTCGTGTACTTAACAAACTTCGTAAACGATCTTTGGAAAAAAAAAGAAGGTGTCTTACAAAGTTAATGTTAAAAACTTATTTAAAAGTACCGCACGCAACTGTTGTCTTTTTGCAGTGGTAAACTTTTAAAATTTTAAATGTAATTACCAAAGAGTTTAAATAAAGATAGAACTACAATTTTATGTTTTTTTTTTGACTTGTATATGACTCCACTGCATCTGAAATTTGTTAAAAACTTAAACTTATGTTACCCTGAAGCTATAAAATGTTTAAAAGATAAGATTTCTGCGACAAATCTCATCTGTGTCAAATTATCCATATAGGGGTTATAACTTTGACACACAACAAAATTGCCAGTTTTTGATATATTTTATAATTTTTATAGACTTTAATTATCTTGAGAGTATGAAAACCAACTTGAGAGCAAAGATTAAGTAAACTCTTTTGTCTCATATTTAACATAGTAAACGTTAACTAAAAAATATAGTGATGATCTGTCAAAGTTACCCCGATTGACTGTACGTTAATTCTTATTTTTATTTGAATTAACAAATAGCGTCAGATTGTATAAATTTATTAAGATTTATACTTAAGTGCATGCTGAATCGGCGGCATGGTTGCAAAACTTGTCGAATTTGACAGATCGTCTATGTATTTCTCCAAATGTTATGTGTCAAATTTTGTTCTACATCGTATTGTACACTGGGTGTTTAGGAAAATATTGTCTTTTAAATTCTGGGTGCTATATGTGATTTTGTACAATAAATTGTACAGTGGGCCTTACGAGGTTAGAAACGACGCGTCGTTATGTAATGCTTTGTACGTGTCAATCAATTGAAGTTGTTCCATTGGCAGGTATACAGAATTGTTTGATGGTGGAACTAATAAATAAAAGATAGAAGAACTAAATACACGCTATTCTTGTGCACGATCTTTGTATTGCGACTTAAAGTACATCCGCACATTGAAAACACCACTTGCAATCCTGTCCCTTCAAATCTAAAAGAAATCGCTTTTAGCGATAAGGCCGGCAATTGCCACTACATTTCGTTTTGCTCCCTTGTTCTTTTTTTGTTTACGTTTAATATATTTTTTGGCGTACGATAAAGTGTTATCTATCTATCTATCTAAGGACATTTGGTGGCAAGTAACTACGTATAATAGACTACGTTAAAGAGGTTTTTGATCCGGTCTTGTAGCTCAAAAAACATCTCGTGCGTCTTCTATCGCGAAGAATCTGTATAGGCAGACGTTGTTCTGTCCTTTCCAACGACCCTTCCTACAAAATTCCTTAAATTCGTAATAAAAAAAATTTTGAGGGTCATCTATCGGGATTAAAACTATCCTATCTCTCAAGTTGGACCAAACTACATACAGTGTGCAAAATTTCATTGCAATCAGTTCAGTAGTTTAGGAGTCCATCGCGTACAAACAACTTGACACGTAATTTTTATATATAAAGATATATATATTTACAATAATATAGCTCATACATCAGAATAACACATAATTCATAAACACATTGTGTAAATTGGCCAAAATATGACGATAAGTGTTAACTAAGTCGGAAAAAATCTGTCAGCTGCGAGCTATTTTGGCGTGCGGTGCAAAAACTGCTAAGAGTTACACGAATATTATGTATGGTGGAATTGTTTCTCCTAAATAGTTCTACAAAAAAGTCCACGACAGTATACAGGGTTATTTTTCAATAACCGGCCAAATTTGCAGAGAAGGTTCGGTATAAGTAATACAGGCAAATGGCGAAGAAAAATTAATTAAAAATAAACTCAAATATTCTGTCCTCTTTATCTTTTAAATTCAAAATGCGTGGTAATGCATTATTTTAACTGATTTTACTGCGCACGCACACATTCGTAAGGGTCGATCTATAGGAAAAAAGTTATTGAGCACAAATCACATTCAATTTGGGATAATTTGAAATAAAAATAGAAGCCTTATTTACTCGTGTTTTCAAAAACGGCAATAACGGTATATCATTATATATTAATATAGGTATTTGAACTTAAGCTTAAAATTTGGCTACTGATTGAAAAATAACCCTGTGCATCTATCTCCCTATGTGTAAATCATTATTATTAAAATAGTCAACCATAGAAATACAATAAAATTTATTCACAATGCACATTTTGCAGTAACAAATCGATTTTTATCAAAATAAATATTTTTATCGCATCTGATATTCGAAGCAGATGAAACTTTGTCTTTTAAACTATAGGAAATCATACCTTTGACTGCCCTGTTGGTCTAGTGGACGCGAAACGCGACATCTGATCATAAGGTTTCGGGTCAAATAAAAATAAAACGTTTATTGAGTTTTTCTGTCAATAAATGTTCAGTAATTGCCCGAAGTCAGGAAGTTCTAAAGCCAATGGTCCTGCCTGATCTCTCACCGGTTGTTTCGGTTTGCCGTCCCATTGGACTATGAAAGCGAGGGAATAGAGAGTGCACCTGTTCTTGCGCATACACTCTGGTAATATAATCCTGTCCTGCTCAGATGGCTAGTCTCCGTTGAGACTGAACGTCGTAACCGAAATTCGGCCTAGAAGATACTAGGTGGCATTTTGCAGCACCAGACCATATGTGGTAGCATATAGGGTATAAAACTGCCTGGGCGTGAAATACCACCGTAAAAACCTTGTAAAGTGCTGCTAGTATTTTTGCGGCTGCTTAGGCCCTGGACTCAATGAACCGCCCAAACCTCAGGTTCGGAGAAATCAACATCTCATTTGGATCCTTGAAACGATGAAGAGAAACTTGTTTTTTCGAGATGTTGAATCTGATCTAGTCTGAACTGACTCTGACTGAATGTGATTGATGAGTTGAAGGAGATCACTCCATTCGGAGGATATCTGAGAGTTTCATTCGATCAACCACAGCTTCTCTTTCGGACTAGACTTGATCCAGACTGGTCCGAGCATTCAGCTGGTATCTTTCTACAACTTTACTGTCGTCTGCATACCTCTAGTTATCTGGCATAAGCAGATCATTAATATGTTGCAGGAAGAGGGTTGTTCTCAAAGAGCCTCGCTTCCTATGTGAGTGGCATACGCTAGAAGGCAAAGTTAACCGATTCCGGCAATGCCCGAACTGGCAGACGCATTAGAGGTCATTCTCAGGCCTGAGGTAGGTGTTCAATATACAGAGGTAATTGAAATTGGTCGATTGTTGGTAGGGTCTGCATGGCTGTCTTTTTTGGGCACAGGCTGCACATAAGCTGGCTTTCGAGATTTAGGCACTATTTCAGTCGAAATGAGAGGCGAAATAGGCATGTCTATCAGGGTGGAATGAAAATGTATGCAGATTTATTTTTTCATTAAATTTGTATAACATAGTGGTAAAAAGCTGCATATGGATGAGAGAATAAAGTATGTTAAATATCTTATATGTACTATAATAATTGTTTGAGGTGCCCCAGCGCAAAATAATTTTGAAAAATAAAGAAACATTTTTCTTTAAAAAAAAAACACGCTTTTATAACTTGTTAATAAAAAGAACTAAAAATTAAAAAATAATAACCATTTCAAGGCTTCGAACACTTCTTCACGAGGCACTGAAAACTCACGCTTAATATTAAATTTTTCCAGATGCTCTGTAACAACCACTATTCCACAGTTATCTACAGACCTAGGCAACATATTTTGGTTACCTCGAAAAGATCTTGGGCAAAGAAAACAGCTTCGCCACGATATCCATATTTTCCAAATAGCCGTCAAATTTTACAATTTTAATAAATGGTATTATTCGAGAAAGAAGGCGCTGTTCAGTTTGTGACAATCGTAGTACAACGTGAGTTATAGGCCCAGGTTCCATACTGTTCCAATATACCTTAGAAGGGGGCATGGACGTATTACTTTTACTTACATCATTGTTACATCGGTAGCACAGTATGAATTCTTCTTTATTTTCACGTAATTCTCGTGGAAGATAAGTTGGAGATGTGACACTAATTTATACTTTTTCACACTTGAAGGAGATAGCATCTCTTCGTGCAAATTACACACTTTATCGCAAAATGTATTCATCGCGTTATTAAAGTTGAGTACGCTACCACGTTGGTTTAGTCCTGTGGTTACTTTTTCTGGCGTTCATTCCCTGCTGTTACAATGCGTTCCTCTGTCGTTTGTGTTAACTGACTTGCTTGCCTGAGCATTCTGTTCCTTCGAGCTGGCGAAGTGGTTTTCTTGTAATTCATTTCTTCTTCTCTCTTGCGTACGGATCCTATCTTTATCGCGCTTTATAGTGCGATATTCAAGTGATTCGTGTTTCCTTCTCTCTTGTGTACGAATTGTATCGATATCTTACCTAATAGAGCGTTATTCTAACAATTCGTTTTCTCACCGTCAATTCGTCTTTTCTTTGAGTAGTAGTTTATTTTTTAATTATGTTATTCCCACGAAAAGTACATTGTGGGCCTATACCTGACGATAAGGGCTTCAGTACAACAGGGTTCGCTCTGGTACCGCTATTTGTTTGTTCGTTTTCTATATCCTTATAATTTTATTGTCGCGCTGGGTTTCTTGCTGGTTCTTCCTTATGACAAAGGTATTTTCAGAATTAGAGGTAAAAGTAAAACTCATTTATAAGGTCAGTTAGGGTAAGAGGAACATAGTTTATTTTGAGCCCGAGGTTTTGAGCTCTAGGAAGAGCATATAACGTTTTATGACAATTTTGAGATACATTAAACTTGCCTTAGTTTATCAACTTTTCATGTTTTAAGAATCATAACGCTAATTTGAAAACTTACGACAGTATCGGCCAAAACATTTAACTTGTACTAACGTTCCTCTTCCCCCTCATCTGGGGTAAGAGGAACATTCATCGTATCTCCTAAGATTATGATGTTTATTTAAATGTACCTGTTGCTACATTTTAAGTAATACTTATTTAATATAATTTGATCGTAACGTAATTGTAACAAGGTACAGTTTTGAAGAAAATGAAAATATTAAATTTAGGGTCAGAGAAACATATATTTATAAACATAAGTTCTAGTCAGGGGTAACAAACTAAAAAAATAATCGTTTGTATTTCAAATTATAATTTTATTCCTACTCCTAATCAGTCTCGTTCAATTCAATAAACTTCAATAAATTAACAATGGTACATAGTAAAGAGATCAATATTTCGAATGAGCATATTTCTTATCAAAACAAGTTGCAAAAATAGAAAAAAATATTACTAAAACTACTGTACGCTGTTTTTTATAAATATTTAAGAAAAATATACTAAATCTTCTTCATTTGAAAGAAGAAACTCGTTGGAATTGTTAGGATCTTGAAGCAGATGAACTTTCTTAACTATAGACAATTCCGGAACAGTATCACGATCTACTTTTTTAGTAAGTTTAAATTTCAATGGATGTTTGTAAGTTTTGTAGAACCTTATTTCATAAGTTATGACACTGCCACTAGGATGTGGAGATATTATATTAGTTATATAGCCAATATAATATGTCCATTTATTTCTAGTGTAGTACCTGACTATTACATTGTTGTTAATTGCATAATTCATTTCCGTACGTCCTTCCTTCTCTATTATCTCATCCCAGTTGCTATCAACTGCTTCTGCCACCATTTTCCTTACTTCTGATCCAGTAACTACTTCTGTCGCCTTTTTTCTTCCATTTGTTATATTACTAATAACTGACTTTGCCTCTATTGTCCTTATTTCTGATCCAATAACAATCTCTGTTGCTTTGTTTTTTTCATCTGTAATATTATTATTTTCAAGGTCTGGAATAAAGTTTATGTAACCTAAATTTCTAATAATGTCAAAGTCTTCCTCAGGTAAATCTGAGTCCTCATCAATCAAGTCTACAATATCAGAATCATCATGCAAGCTAACGCAATCGGATACGCTGGTAGATGAAGATCTTTTTCTGTATTTTATCTTTGCAGGAAATTTCACATTCTTCATATTTTCCTTCAAACTTACTTGACTTTTTTTTCCAGTGCCTTTACCGTTTTTACAATTTGTAACTGACATTTTATTATTTTTGTTTATTGCCGTTTCAAATTTGTCTTTGTTTTTTCTCTTTCTATTAAGACCTGATGGTCCGGGTATACTTTTGTATTTATTCTCACTGTCCCCTTCTTTTGCTTGTATCTGTTTTTCTCGCTGTACTTTTTTTTCTTCTTGTTTTTGTAACTTTTGTTGTTTTTCTGCTTCCATTACTTTAATTCTTTCATAAGCTTCGTCGTGGGTGATAACTTCCGCGCCAGGCGCTACTTTCTTCCTTTTTGTTATAAATGATAATTTTCCAGGTTTAACAGACCTTAGGAGCAACTGTTCAAATGTAATATTGGTAATAACAGGTTGGTTATCAAGAATCTGAACCTTTGAACGTTGTTGAATATTGGTGATGTTTGCTAATGGTGCGTCTTTTTCTTGACTCCGTTTATTCAAAACATCATTTATTGAAATGGGACAGACGTTTTCTAAAGAGATTGTATGCATTGAAATATGTTGAGGAGCTACTTGTGCCTCAACTAATATTTTATTCACAGAAGCTAGTGCTATATTTCTCAGTTTATCAGGTTTTTTGACAGGTTGATCTATTGAGGTTTTTGGTCTTTCGCTCATCTCTTCGTTCATCTTCTTCGTCAGTTTTGCAGATCTTTTCCATTCAGCTAAGAGAATTGGATCAAATTTATTTTCAGGGATGGCATTTTTATTTAACGGATATATTCCAGCTTTACGGAAACCTGCCGCACATACAAGGGGATTGATATGACTCCACACTTGTCCTATAATTCTTGAGAAATCTTTATTTGGCAAAACTTTGCCAACGTTCAATCTTTGCCACTTTACTAATTCAACGTCCCATTTATCCTTAAACGATTTGTTCACGGCAATATCCAATGGCTGTAAGTTGTCGCTTGTATGAGGTGGGATTTTCATAATTGTTATCTTTTCCTCTCGTGCTTTTTGTATAATGTTAATACCCAAGTGTGTAGAGTGACCGTCATAAAGTAAGAGGATAGGGCGTTTCTCTCCAACAGTTGGCAAAAAAATCTTTTGTATAAAATTTTCAAATACTGACGATTCCATCCAGCCATTTGAAGTTGCAGCATATCGAGTTCCAGGGTACCCATCTTCTGACATCCACGTGTCCCAAACGCTTTTCCCTTTAAACACGATTAGCGGCGGCGCTTTTTCACCTGCACCATTGCATGCTAAAAGTACTGTAGTATTAGTCTTTCCTGGAGATGAGATGGTTCTAGTTGACGTGTAGCCTCGGAGTCCTACTACTTTTGATTTGCTCGGGTCTTTACTAAAACTAGTTTCATCAGCATTCCAGATATGTGAAGGTTTATCACGTAAACCTAAATCGTCAATTGTTTTCGCCAGTAAATCAAATTAAGGATAAATTACAGCAGGGTTGCATGCTTTTTTACGTGCATATTCTACAGGCTGTGGTTTTTTGACGGAAAGATCATGTCTTTTTTTGAAAGCAAGGAACCAATCCTCTCCTGGAATACAGTTCTTGAACGGGGTTTCGATATTGTTTTCGACCACATATTGACCAACGACTTCAAGCACTTCCTTGCGAGTCAAACCAAAACCATACTTCTCCATTATATGGAGATTTTCTGCAAGTGTTTTCTCTACATCCATAGATAATGCTGTAGGTCTACCTAATGTGTTTGATTTAAGACCTTTTCGATTATAGACGCGGTTCACTATTGTTGGTCTCGGTATGCCGTACAATTTTGAGGCGGCATATGCAGATAATGTGCCATTTTTTACTGCCTCAACAGCATCTTTCAATTGTTCTTGCGTATAGGCAGCACCTCGATTAGATTTTCTTATATAGAGTTTCGGCATTTTTCAGTTTTTCTAAAAAAGAACCAATAATAAGTACTAGATAATATACAATATTAGAGTTGGTTAGATAGTTATAGGTGGAGACTCAAATCCGTGGCACTTCGCACATTTAAGAAATAAAGAGTCGTGTCAGCTCAGGGACCAAGCGCACGCTGTAAATTTCACAGTACGCGGGAAACCTGGGTTCAATCCCCGCCACTAATTCCTCGGCACTAATGAAATTATTAATTGCAATATTAAGTGCTGATTTACCACGTGCTCGGCGGTGAATCAAAACATTGTGAAGAAACCTGCATGTCTGAGAAATAAGAATAAAATATTTCAAAGTCATGTGAAGTTTGCCAACACGCATTGAAGCAGCATTGTGGACATTTCCTTGCCCTAAAACCGTTTCAGAAATGAGAGGCCTGTGCCCAGGAGTGGGACATAATTTTAGAAGCTGTAACTATTTTATAATAATAATAATCAAAATAGATATGTTTTATTTTTCAGACATCGTAGGCCCATAACATGTTAGTAATAGAAAATAAAACTTAAGAATTAATGTTAGTAAATAAAACGAAATATAAAAACTTTATGAAATAATCGTACTAAAATGTCTATTATTACCTACGCGTTCATTTAAAATTTTCGTATTTTATCAAATCGACTCCCAAAAAATTTATTTACTATAATTACATTTTGTCTTTGTTATTTAAAACTATTAAAACATAATGTTTATCACCCCTGATATCGGCGAAGAGGAACATACTGTTTCTCTTACCCTGTAAGTACCGTTTCTCTTACCCCAACAATGTTTTTGGAGGTTAAGATTTTAAATTCGATGAAACTTATATTATTTGTAGGTTTTAATCTAAAATGTCAAACAAAAAGTAAAGCTTACCCTTTTGTGTTATAATTTTTTCATGGAAATAATCTCTAACAGTAAAATTTTCACAATTTTTGAGCGAATAATAGTTATGTAGCCAACTCGTGTTCTTAGACTTTATAACTGTCGAATTGTTTTTCTTTTTTTTTCGGCTTTGGAACATCGTAGCGACATCTTTTAGCAAGCGTTTGTTTTTTTTTTACTTTACTTATTTATCTACTAATATACCATAGAGCTAAACTCTATAGGTTATGAGTTATGGTATTGTGTTCCTCTTTCACCGGTGTTCCTCTTACCCTAACTGACCTTAATTGAAAAAATATTTTTTTTCTATAAGTTATAAACTACATTGAATAGAAGTTATTCTATTCTATTGCTGTCCATTCAACAGATATGTTCTGTGCGCCTGCGAAGTTTCCTGGTAAAAAAGGCATTGCAACGCTTACCGAGCACAGTTAGTATAATGTAAAAAATTTTAAAATTGCCGTTAACTCTCGTGCTGTCTCTATCACATTAAGTCAAAGTGACACCACGAGATTCAACGACATCTTAAAATTGAGTAGCGTTTGAATATTTGGCCCTCAGTCCGCCCTTTATATCTTTTAATATATTATGGTGTTGTACAGATAAATAAATAAGAATAAAAATGTTCCGATTTCTTATATTTACGCGAACACTACACATTTAAATAAAACTAATTTTACGGATTTTATCGCGTATATTAACTTATTTTAAATATAACAGTTTAAAAAATTTATAATTTTTAATCTGGAGGTAACCGTGGTTAACTATGACATTGGGACGTCATACACCTCAGTCCTCCCCGTGACCATGGGTGCTGTAAAGTGCTCGAAACGTCGGGAATATAAAATAAGTTAATATACGCGATCAAATCCGTAAAATTAGTTTTATTTAAATAAAAATGTTCCTTAAATAATTAATGTTCCTTATTGTGTTGAACACAAGAACGGCGAAAGCCTATTGTAGTGATTACGTTTATTTGTTATAATTAGTCCTAGTTTTAATAAACTATGTCAGTGTCAACAAAAATACCTAAAGGTCTAATATTTTAGTTATTGGAGTATTAAGACGTATATTTTTCGCATTATTTATAATGGCAATTATTACGAGTAAATACAGCAGTCTCTCATGCTGTGCATTTTGATGTAGTGTGGTCTAATTTTTCTACACTTACAGTCAAAAGTTTTTTCATTAATCACATTAGCAGAATTATTTTTCTCGGAAAGATTAGGTCGGTATACATAGTTGATATTTCCTTTGAAAAGTTGCAGTACTATATTGAATAATATATGTAAATGTCATGAATTTTGTACGAATAAATAAATAGTCTCGATCTAGCGTGATCCTATGAAAGACGTAGGTATACAGTTGGATTAATAAAGACCAACTATAGGCAAGATATACAACATAATGTTTGCAAGAAAATTCCCATGTGTGGAAATTTGACAGTGCATTATCAGTCGCAACTTCAGAAATATTGTTTTATATAAAGAATTAAGGTAAGTATGTAATCAAATAATTTAGGATAAATTTCATTTTCATTTCTCAAATGAATGATACATTAAAAGTACATATTTGCAAATTTCCTTTCTATTCAATTTCTTTTTTCTTTCATCTCCTAAATATGAAAATATTGTTTGAATTTTTTGATTCTTTTTTTTAATGTAATTTTAAGATTTAAAAGTGCCATATATCTATATGTTAAAACTTTAACCATATAAAATAACTCATTGGAACATTTTGATAGCTTTTTTCCAATGTTCTTAGGTTAAAACGGCTTTATATATAAAAATTGTTGTAAACTAAAGAAATGCTTAAAATTGTTCTCTCTGTTCCTTAATTAATTACAATAGAAAGAGACAAGTATATGGATAATTATTATATAATTATGTAAGCGCTAATAAGCGCTTATAAGTAAGGTTAGTTATTATTATAGATCAGAACTAAAGAAAGGCATATTATAACAGACTGACATTGAAGAAATTATATTTATATTTCTATATTTGTATGGTCCGCTTTTGTTTGTATGTTTTGATCAGTAATAAATTGAAAACGAAAGTAGAAAATGATAAAATTAAAAATACAGGCTACAAGTAGGTTCTAAGGGGTGACAACGTAAATAAAAGGATAAATAAAAAAAAAAGTGTTACCGCCACCGTCACCTTACTCCAAACGAAGATTACAGGAGCATTTCCACTCCACAGGGCTTTGGTAATGTGCATAGCCTTTTATTATGTACTAGCTAGGTATCACGATGTCGATATATTTTAGTTTAATTCGATTAAAAAATGTGTGCAGTGTGTGCACACGCGGTAGAAGTGAAACCTTCAGAAAACTAAACTTCGGGAGAATGAGACGAATGCAGATAGGAGTAGGATAACTGTAGGGTTTATTTTATTATAATAATGTTACCAAGTTTAAAAACTATTTCACATTTCATTTTATATAGTAAAATAATATATTACATTACATACAGACTGCAAGTTTTGAATTTCATCATCGTAAGTACTTAAATATTTTTTTAATAAACCGACATGAATCCTTAAACCTTAATCTTCATACATAATAGGAAACACTGTAACTGTATTCTATCTCATTCTCTCGAAAGCTAAATTCTACAGATGTATATGTTTGTCTCTTTTTAGTGTCTCTTTTTCGTTTCATCGAGTTTCAAATAAAAACTATACAAAAGAAGTTTTCACTTCAATAATTAAAACAAACAATTCTTGAGGCTTATTACTTTCTGGAATTTGTAAAACTAATTTTGATGATTGTGTCTCTGTATTGGTATAAATAAGTATTCTATTGCTTTGATTTTTAAGTTGTCATTTTTATGTTAAAAATAAATAAGATTAATAATATGCTCTGTTTTTATTAAATAATATTTTCTGATAACTACTCTCTGGTCACTTTTAGGCAGAGCCCTCTCTCGGGACGCCGCGGCAAGTGATTTTAAGATGACGAATTGTAATATAACTTAATATAGTGAGTGACATAGTTGAAATTAAATATAATAATTGAAATGTTAATAATTATTTTCGTAGCTCAGACCAACAAAGAAAGATAGCGTATATTTCAAGTGATGGCGAAACCATGCTCAACGTTTTGACACGCACTCACGCACACATATGCACCTACAACTATGTCGTTGCAAATTGCGCGCGTGTTATTACTGTTTAGGCGTCACTTAAATGTACGCAGCGCTCCGTCTTTTTTTCATTGTTTGTCTTAGGGTCGTAGCTACAAAAATAAAGATGCGGCAAGTTTATGAATGTCGTGTTGGCAGCCTCAGGAATACCTCGACAGCTACTCGGGATGCTTCGGCAGCATTCGGGATGTTAATGCAATACTCTGTATGCTGAAGTAGGTACGGCCGCTTTGTATATACTTCCATAGGTATTTCTCTTTTTCTTTAATACGAAATGCTATGTGCACTTGTCTCAATATACCATTTTAAGTAAAACTAACTACTACTATTTGCTTGCATCGTTACACAAGTGCTAGCTAAGAGCAGAGCACAGCGCGATGTCGCGTGGGTATGCTACAGAATGGCTAAGGACACCACGGCATGGTTGCAGTCAATGTGCGCTAGGCCTTAATCATTGACATTCACATTACAGTTTGTCATTATAGCGTGATATTTATATATCCGAGCAGCGCCGGCTTTAGGAGGGATCGCCCCCTTCCAGCTTCCCAAACAAGCTGGTCTCCGAAGAGGGTTTAGTACCATAGACCACATATGTAAAACAACACATCTTCGGCAAATTTTACAGAAGACCAAAGAGTACAATCTGCCTTGAGAAAGCCTTTGATTCCATCGAAATATGAACGGTGCTGCAGTCCCTTCAGCGGTGCCAAGTTGACTGTCGGTATATCGAGATGCTGAAGTGTTTGTATAGTAGGGCTACGATAGGTATCCGAGTACAGAATAAGAGTAGGAAATCTATCCAAATGTAGAGAGGTGTAAGACAGAGTGATGTTATATCCCCAAAACTCTTCACCGCTGCATCGGAAGACGTTTCCAAGGTACTGTGCTGAAAAGGATACGGTATTAACATCAATGGCGAGTACATCACTCACCTTTGATTTGCCGACGATAATATAGTCCTTGGAATAATCAAGTATGTATGTTTGGTTTTTGGAATATTTTGTATTTGTACAGCGATCTTTTTGAGCCGACACAGTATCTACTCACGACGGCGGCTGACGCCGAAGTAAGTGAGTGTTTGATTCAGTCTATTAAGTAAAATAAATTATTACAAGGCTACTAAAAGAGCAAAAATTTCCGCATTTCTACGCCGAAAAAATTAATTATAACTAAATTAATTAAACTGACATTTAATTTTCCTTGGCTTCCCACATGATAGATGAAGAGATTAAAAAATAGATTGTGTCAATCAGGGGACTTACAGGGCGCCACACGCGACAGGTTAACTTCACCACTTAATTTAACTTTAATAACCTAATCTTGGATTTAATATCTATCGTTGGAGCCACACGCTAGTGTGAGTAACGATCCAAGAGTGAGTCTTATCCGACACTATTCCGAAGATATCCCGGACGTCAGTCTGAGCGAGATTAGAATGGCTCTCCAGCATCTTAAAAACGGCAAGGTGCCAGGCGAGGATGGAATTACAGCGGAGCTTCTGAAAGCGGGTGAAAAACAGGTACAGGAAGTCCTTCAGAGGCTCTTTAATTCCGTCCTCCTTGGTGGCATTACACCGGAGGCGTGGAGCAGAAGTGCGGTGGTCTTGTTCTTCAAGAAAGGCGACAACGCTCTCTTGAAGAACTACAGACCGATTTCCCTTCTGAGTTGCGTCTACGTGCTGTTTTCGAGAGTCATTACGAATCGTCTCGCACGCAGACTTGACGACTTCTAGCCTCCCGAACAAGCCGGTTTCTGAAAGGGCTTTAGCACCATAGACCACATACATACCCTTGAACCCTGAAGTGTTTGTACAGTAGAGCTACGATGGCCATCCGAGTACAGAATCACAGTACTAAACCTATCCAACTGCAGAGAGGTGTAAGACAGGGTGACGTTATATCCCCGAAACTCTTCACTGCTGCATTGGAAGACGTTTTCAATAGAGATGAAGCGTATATACTAGAACAGATCTAGGCACTAGGTATTAAACGAGACTAGGTTGCACCTGTTCCAGCTTTTAAAATACTTGAACCACCTAGTCTCACTGTGCCTACGCGTCGCACGGCACAACGAGGCAGCCCGTGAGCCCGCTCGAATCGAAGAAATAGAAGTAGAATTACCGGCGCGGCAAAGCGAGATAGCATTTTGTTGCCATAGTTACTAGTCTGCTTTGCCGCTCACTCGTGTTTGCCTAAATCATTCGTATATGTCAGTCATTTATATTTGAACTTTATTTCTATGTGTATAAAACACGATGCGCACTCGTGTTTTGCAAGAATATATTCTGTCCTTTTTTAACTACACTATTCCGCAGTCTTTCAACCAAATACTAGGCAGATTTTATAGACTAGTTACTAGTAAATACTCGATGCGAATGGAGACCACATGATGCATTCGAGTGTCTAGTACGGACTCATGCGAATGTGATCTCGGCACCATATAAAATGATACCTACTCGACTTATTTAGTAATAAGTTTTCGTAACGAAGTTTTGTTATGTGGTTAAAAGAACTTTCACTTTTTTTATTAGACATAATTTTTTATTGTTTAAAAAAATTGCAGCCGTGAGGACTAAGGTAGAATGCCTCTTTTCCAGTAAAATGGGTCTCCGGTTCTCTACACTCACCATACGAAACACAGCAGCATTAAGCTGCTATTTTACGCTGGTATTCTGTGAGAGCGTGGTCCTTTCCCGGTTGAGCCGACCCATTCGTGTTACAACTATACCAGAAATATAGCTGCAGCATGGCTCTACCAAGTATTTAATCTTAAATTAACGTGTATAAATTAACCTGGTTGTGCCGCCATGCAGCTATATTATGGTTTTAGGACGAATGGGTCGGCTTAACCGAGAACAGAATACAGCTCAAGACCTCCTGTCTGTAAGAGCTTGTGCTACAACTATACTATTAATATAGTTGCAGCATGGCTCTACACGTAAAAAAGTTATTATGTATATTGTCACTTGCATACTTTGGGGATAAAAAATAAAATAAAAACTCAAGACAACAATTATTTATTGATTAATATAACATTTTTACAATAAATATAACGTTACATTTATATATATGATCTCAACCAATAAATATACTAAGTATTTATAATTTTAAATAGACCAACAATTACCTAGTTACGATTTTAATGATTTTGTATCAGATAATTTGAATAAATAGGTAAAAATATATTTACTGTGATTTCAAAGGTATATTGGTCGAAGCAACAATGCCTACACCTAAAGTTCAAACATAAGCAAATGCAGATATGGTAACTGTAATAAAACATTTTAATTACAAAGTTGTATAAACCTTTAACAAAATCAGACCTTATTTCTAAAAAAAAGTTTTTTTTTAAATTACGGAATATACAGAATAAAACGATAACTTTGATAACATTTAACTAAAAATCTAATAATAATACTGCGACATAACATTTTTAAAATGACAAAAAATTAGTGTGCAGATACACAGTTAAGTGGCGAATGAGATATTGATTTAGAGAAAAAAAAAATGAGTACAAGGCGTATTCATGGATTGAATTGTTTATATAAGACGTGTAACCGAATGAATTAAGAACGTCAGACAAGGGTATTCCCCTTTCCCTTTAACAAATCGCAAGTTTTGTTAAAAGAACAAAGATATTATTCACGATAACTAAAGTTAAACACGATATTTTAGTTTAATATTGTTGCAGGTATGTATTTGAAGACATGTCTAAACGTCTTTGATTCACTTATTGTGTATAACCTATGTATAAAGATCCATCTTGTTATTTTTGAAATCTGTCTGATTGGCTTTCCATTAAATAATTCGAATCCCAGTTTTTTAGGCTATTAATTCAGACGAATATGTATAACGGATATTTGGGATGAGGTGGGGTTTTATATAGTCGTTTAACGAGGGTGGAGGTGGGGAGATGGGGAGGTGGGGAGATGGTGGGTGGTGTCTAGACGTTGAAGCGGGTCTCGGAGCCGTCGGCCAGCATGAGCGTGACGGTGCGCGAGTTGGTCCAGACGAGGCGCGCGAGGCGCGCGGGGTTGAGGCGCGCCACGTCGGCCATGGGCGCCGTGCTGTAGCACTTCACGCACCGCGTCTGCGCCGCGCCCAGCCCGAACATGCCTGCGCACCCCGCACTAATTTAATCACGCCTTACACTACCTTTTCTGCCACCAAGGTGGCTCCACTTGGGAATGAGGTGTAATTTTTTATAGAATAAGGGTGACAAACGTTCGCATGTAAGTCCACCTGATGGTAAATGGATACTGAGGCCCATAGACATCTATCTATCCTCGATTAAGAATTAAAATGCAGATATGTTTTCACCGGTGTTATTTCCAGTGAAAAGGGTCTCCTGTTCTCTACACTCCCCGTACTAAACACAGCAGCATTAAGCTGCTACTTCATGCGGTATTTTGTGAGAGCGTGGTCCCTCTCCGGTCGAGCCGACCCATTCGTGCTACAACTATAATACAGCAGCAACGTGACACTGCCACGTTTAAAATATTTGACGGTAATAGATCTCACTTCCCCACCAAAGTTTAATTGTTACAAAAGTGTGCAAATTAATGTTCGGTGCAGAAATATTAGTTACATGTATTTTAAATATTTATTAGATTAAAAATTGATAAACCAAAATACGGACATTCCAAAGTAGAAGAGTAAGAAATAATTCCAAATGTGTAAACAATTAAAAAGAGCACACCACTGAGGATTTGTTCGTCTATAAGTATATCACAAACAAGAAACTGAAAACCTTTCAATGATTATACTGTGTGGTCATCCGTCTGTCAAATAAATTCACCTCAGTCCCAAGTAGCGACATCTGGTGAGCGGAAAATCATAATCATCACCTTTTAGTACAGACTATCAAAAATCCACTATGTTCTGTGTAGTGTGTAGTGGGCGATGTGATGCGTGTGTTGTGTAGTAGGCGGTTTGTAGTATGTGGTGTTTAGTGGGCGGTGATTAGCGTGTAGTGTGGTGAAGTGCAGAGTGGACGTATACTCACCGGCGGTGCTCTGCCAGAATGAAAGGCGGTTGTCGGACGTGGCGTAGGAAACCAGGTAGCGTCCGTCGGGGCTGAAGGCGCAAGCGGTGACGGGCCCTCCGTGCGCTGCCAAAGACTGGCAGCGCCCAGCGCGGAGCTCGTACAGCGCCAGTTGTCCCGTGTGGCTGCCCACTGTAACCACGCAAACATTATCGACTCCAAACATTATGGCTCCGACAGAATATCAGCGCTGCGGTAATTCTGTTACTATAGCATTATACTGAGTCGGTAGCTTTTTTCTTGCAGCAATCCATTTATTTATTTTTATTAATATTTTGTTAGTATTTATTTTGTTTAAAAATGTTATTTGTAGTCTTTCTATCATATTAAGCTCCAACAACTGTTATTGGATCATGTACTGTCTCGGTTACCAACAACTTTTAATCCTAAAAGATTCGAATTATATAATTAATTATAACTATATAATAAACTATGTGTAGAGGTAGTTGCGGGTGATAGCAGTATAAGAGAAACCATCACCACCCCTCATTAAGTGCGCTTTAAGGACACTATTGGAAGAACTTCTGGCCTACGGTAGATGGGAGTATAATCATACTGTATTCACAATATAAGTAAACTACCTAGAAAGAAGATTGCATGAAGATTCATAGATGCCAGACGTCTACTACTGTGATCGCCAGTCTAACTGCCAAGCGTGGCCCTTTATTGTAATTGTTTCCTATGAGCGAATGAGATGCGTTGAGAAGGAGAAGAAAGTGAATTATACATGATGACTTCTATTTTATTTTTTAACATCAATTATTTTAATCGTTCAATTTTCGTTTTAAAAAAGGCAAACGAAATTGGCGTATACTACTTCAAAAGTTTTCTGAATCTTTAATATATCATTTTTTTATTTTATAGCCGTCAAATTAGGTTTAGACTTTAAAGCAGCAAAAACTTCAAAGGGTTTTTGAATCTTTAATTTTATAGCCGTCAGATTATGTTCAGACTTTGAAAGAGCAAAAATGTGTACGAAAATTAAGCAATAGTTTCCTTTATCTTATCATCACACTGCCTTGTAATAGGTATCTTAAAAATTCATAATTTACGTTTAATCAATTAAGAGACGTCATTGGAAATTTTTTAATGTTCTTAAAACACCGCGGATTTTTCGATTTGCCTATTGCCAGCAGCTTTTTTTTCTGTGCCATCCATATTAACAACCGCAAGCACTGTAATACGCTCCTTGGAGCGCTTTTCTCCCACACACTTTTCCCCTTTAAATTTCAGTTTTACCTGGGGTCAACTTATAGAAAATTACTGTTTCATCAGGCTTAAAAATGTCACTTGGGGCGTATTTTTCTGTCAATTTTGACCACACTCAATTAATCCAGTCATGAGTAACATTTGTATTAACACTTCGTACTTCTCCACTAATTTTACCATAGTTGATATGATGATGTTTGAATTTTCCGACCCATCCTTGTGATGATTTGAAAGAAGTTAAACCAAGTTCTTCAGCAAACTTCTCCGTCTTAGCTTTTACGATTGGCCCCGAGATAGGCACATTATTCTGGCGCTGTCGGTAAAACCATGATAGTAGAGCTTTATCCAAATCTTCGTATTTAGGTTTCTTTAATTTTTTGGAAGATTTTCCATCCTCCTCTGCTTGTAGAATTTTTTCGTTATTTTTCCATATTGTGGACACGGTAGAGCGACTAAATTCAAAGCGTGTACCAACATCACTTATCTTCTCTCGCGCCTCTATTGTAGCTCAGCAGGGTATCAGTAAAACTTTTTCGTCAATACACAGTGATTATCTCTTACTTGCCATGTTTACACATTGAAAGTCTGTGAGCAACTAAGAATATGATAACGTATAGATAATCCATGACTTCTACTAAGTCGTATCGGTCCGGAAAAATGGTAATCGATTCCACAAGGAAGTTGTGCGAGGAAGAAAACATCTTCTAAATCGCAGAGTGGTGGAGGGCCAATCATCCAGATGGCGTGGATGGTATCGGGAGTTCTGCCACGATGTGCCACGATGTGAAATTTGGCGGCTGGGGTTAATCCGAACAATTCCTCAGAGCAAATGCGAAAAAAAATGCAAAGGGATGCAACATCTCTTCGCAGCACCAATGAATCGAGCCGATCGAAAAGGACTCGGTCATCGACGATTCGAGCCGCTCTGCGCTGGATGCGGTCAAGTGGAAGGAGCTCTCACTGGGGAGCCCCTGCCCAGAGATGGGAACAGTATTCCATGTGAGGCCGAACCTGCGCCTTGTAAATTTGCAGGCGGTGTGCCAGCATGAAATACTGTCCCACTCTACTGAGCACGCGAAGATTCTTACACGAGCAACTAAACGAGCAAGCAATCCCAATTTGTAAACAAAACAACGGATTTCTTAGAGAGTTTGGTATGTATGATGCCGACAGTCGAGTTTATTACGGGCTAGGATAATAAAGCGACAAAAGAACAAAAGAACGTACACAGCTGTGCAGTTTTTACTAATTTTTGCAACTTAAAGAGTACTGTTTTATTATTTAACTAGCTCGCCAGGCAGACGTTGTTCTGCCTTTTTCGACGACCCTTCATATAAAAAATCCTTAAATTCGAAATAAAAAATTTTGAGGGTCATTTTTTGGGATAAAAACTATCCTATCTCTCAAGTTGGACCAAACTGCACAGAGTGTGCAAAATTTCATTGAAATCAGTTCAGTAGTTTAGGAGTCCATCGCGGACAATCAACGTGACACGTAATTTTTATATATAAAGATTGTTGTCGTTATTGAGAGTGGGTGGATGGAGTGGATTGAGACAAGCTAAACCAACCAAAGCCGAGTGATTACGACGCTTTAGGGAGTTTGGCGTTAAATCGAGTGACGTAACATGGAGTTTATACTGTATATTTAATATTGTTTCGAATATGATTTTAAAAGCTTACTTCCGAACTATTTTGCGCCGTTAGGCACATTCGGATAAAAAAATATCTGGTTGTGCCTAACAGCGTTGATAATGCACTATCTCACAAAAACTTGAAAAATTAAGGCAAATCTAAAAATGAACTTATGTTATTAAATATATTATATGTATTCTGAAAACCGGTACTGACCTGCAATCCTGCGCGTGGCCGGACAGTGTGACACCTGGTTGTAACGGCAAATGGCTGGGAACACCTCGTTCAACCCTTTACTCTTCAAGTGGGACTGGTCCACACAGTGCAGGATAATATCCATAACCTAAAAAAAAGTACTAGGAATAAATCTGACAAGTAATATAATATGAGTTTGTCTTGATGCATAATCCGTTGTAAAATTACAAATGAACAAAATAAGAGTCTATCGATTCTCTTTCGTTATATTTAAGTAAAGTTCTATGGTTCAAGTCAAACTAAAGTTCAAATGTTAGAGGGTCAAAAGTATAATATACAAATATAATTTTAACACGCAAGGTAGAGATCGTCTTTAACTAACGTCCCTTGTGTTTTGGTAGATTTTAAAACATTTGTTATGGCAAATACATGTTATGTATATTTAGTAAAAATACTAAAATCTTCTAAAACAATAGGAAATGAAATGGAAATATTATCTCTCAAGAATTAGGTAAATCGGCATTTTCCATTTAATTGGCATTTTCCTTGACTTAGCAAAAAGCTTTCTATACAGTTTATATTTCCATCCTGTTTAATAAGCTAGAGAGCATAACTATTTAGAAAATCGATGTCAATGTTTAATAATCGATATGGTTTTTAGCTATGAACAATAATACTCAATTTGGGGTGCCTCAAGGTAGTGTTTTAGGGCCAACCCTCTTTGTGATATAATATATCAATGACCTTTGCAATCTCGAACTTAACTCAGGTAAAATAAAATCTTATGCAGATGATACGGTTTGCTGACATTAACGTAGTAAAGTAGGTATAATTCGCATTACGTCAATCAATTCTCACCTATTATAAATTCTCATAGAAACCTTTTTTGTATAGATTCAATGTGGGAAATAAACACGATATACAGAGGCATACTCAAATTACTTTAATAGGTTTAATAGACTTAAAGTCGTTAGTTGATCTTATGATAAAACCGAGAGATTTGGAGGCCTCCCTTTCTAACTAAACTAAAAGCTTAGAATCTTGGATTAATCCAAAATTTTTCATAGATTTAACTTCAGTAACGGACTAATTATTGATAATGTATTGTGAAACATTTAAATCATTGAACATGAACATTTTTATACCGTCTAATAAGATTCTGGCATGTTCGAAGCATAAAGCAATCATTAATAAAAATAACAAATAGCAAAGGCCCTAACAAAGAGCCTTGAGGCACACCAGAAGGAATCTGTTACTAATACATACGATGATAACAATATATGTAGGCTACTGTGTATACCAGCTTTGTAAAGCTTCTCGAGGAGTGATAAAGGTGATCTATACGATCAAAAGCTTTACTGAATGTCCATTTGTAAGGAGGTATATATATTTGACGGTATAAAGTCTATTAAAATTACAGTACACAGGCAACAAATATTTTTTAAAGGATTGATATTTTTTTACAATAACTGCATTCTATTTATAGATTATTGAAATTCATATCGATTTATTAAATTCAATCGATAATTTTGAGCAGGTCTATGTCAGCATGGTCAGGTATCAAGGTCAAGGTACTAACAGACGTCAAATGTGACATATTAAAGTTGCCTTATTATAACTGTTATAAACCCACTCAGAAATAAGAGGCCTTCGCCCAGCTGTGGGACGTATATAGGCTGTTACTTTACTTTTGTTATAACTATAGTTTAATTGTTATTACTTTTTTTACAAATTCAAATTAATTTAACAGAGATTATTAAATAAAATATAATAATCTATAATAAAATAAATATAATATTAAAAATAAAATATAAATTAATAATAAAATATATACTGGGTATTTGTGAAACGCTCCCGACAATGAAGACAGACGCCAGTACTAACTATACCTTTGATGATGGGTGAGATATAAAATCGATCCTGATGAAAAAAAAATCATCTTTTCACAACGTTTTATTAGCTTTATTCATGCTCCATCATGTTAGTACAGCTAAATGAAACAATAATTTCATAAAAAAAATCATGAAAATACTTAAATATAAAACCAGCAGTGGAATTACTGAATTACAACCAGCTGACTAGAGTATACGTGGACGCCGAACTCTTATAGGTCCCATCACGTAAAAAGAACGCTGGCCTTGAATCTGGGAACAGCGATTTATCGATCAAATTGGTGGTACGAAGGGGGATCGACAGGGAAACGCTCGCCAGTATTACCGTGCGCTCATGCTATGGGGTCATGCTTCCCGCGCTTTGTTGGATTCCAAAATACAGTCGCACACACAGCTTACTTTGCACGACTCGCGACGATTTTTAAAAAGGAAGGAAAGAACAATTATTTATATGTATTGTTTTATAACTGAACTAGTGAACGAAAAGGTTAATAGTAGGTGTTTACGCCCGAACGCTGATTTCGGGATTGACGTCAGAGGGCGCTCGGCTCGGCGCCATACCGGTTTTGACGTTCGGTCGAGCGATGTGTCGAGGGCGCGTGAGCGCACGAGTCGTCTGCCAGCTGTGCTAACGTCAGCACGCTGTCAATTTTTGTGCGGGAAACGCGGAATAGTTTAGGCATCTAGTAAATATACTGTCTAGGATTTGTAACGCGCATTCCTTGTTAGATAGCCTTTCCCGGGACTTATTGGGTCCGACTCAGAATCTGTATGAGTGCATTCGACAATATTAGCTAGTGCGGCCTTTGATATTCTAGAAATAACTGTTGCCACGCGAAACGGTAGTGACCTTTGATCCGGACACTCCGTGGTCGTTTTGTGTGTTAAGCTTTATAACAAACGAGAGTTAGTGGCTTCTGTAAGTTAGTTAATCGTACGATAGAGTTAATGGACTGTCATCGTGACGAACGAAGAAAGTGACTGTGGACGGCGCCGCGGAAGATTACCTCAATTTGGAGCGGTGCTGACGTCCGGGCTGCTGCCGACGGCAAAGTTCTAATAAGGTCAATCACCACCAGTCACACCCAGATACACATCACAGCACCTTATTTCCCTTGCACCACACAACCACATGCGACCTGACCGAATCCTGAGGGACCAGTCGCCTTGGATATAGGTAAGTAAGCTCCGTTTAATATTCTCCCTGTTGAATGGCAGTAGTATAGAACGATCCCCCTTATTGTTTATTGTAATTAGAGAAATTCCACGCGGCCATATTGAGGCCCGACCTACGTCTGTGCGTTGAAACTCTGCTGAATGGGCCCCAGAGGATTTGATCTTTTGGAGGAGCAGCCGTAGGCCGTAACAATAGGTGAATGGGGAAAATTGTGCAGTAAAGTTAAAAGTATTGAGGAAGAATACCGAAAAAATTACCATGTGGTCGACCTGATGACGGGAACATCTATCATTCTCATTGATGATGATGATTCTGATGACGGAAGCTCAAGCGAAGATGAAAGTGATGATGAAGTAGCATCCAGTAACACCAACACACCATCGACATCTGGCTTTATGTTCCATGTTCCAACGGTATAATGGACGGTGTATCACCCTTAGCTTACGTTTTCTTGTTACAAACTACTTTATTATTTTACGATAGAAATAAAAAATAATGCTTAAGTAAACATTATTCATTTTTAATTCCAACCTCTTCCAAAGTTCTCAGTAGCTAGTAAAGTACCTATTATGACACACAAACACTCACGCCTGTCAGCCAGAGGGGTAGGCAGAGACTACGGACTTCCATTTGGCGCGATCCTGACACACCTCTCTCGCCTCCTTTACATCCATATATCTACGCATACACGGTCTTCGGTTAAGGGTACTCCTAATCTGGCCCATTTTCAATGTATCGTCGCCGTTCACTATTATGATTTTACAATAAAACAATTAATTACTATTATATTATAAAACAATAGCCTAATACCATGTAGTACTTTAGAACGCGACTGTACCCATGCGCAGACACTCTCCCTCCACTGTTAACCTGTATCTAGCTCGGTGCGAAACAATGCCTAGCCTACTCACCATACCCTTCCCTTTCACACACGCGCTACCACAGTCCGGCCGGCTCGTGTCGCCTCGCGCTGTGGAATTTACACATGTCAGCTTTGCCAACATGTGGGGAATCCCCAAAATTGCGGGGAATTTAAAGTCGGTTGGGGATTGGTATTATGCGGGGAAAATACGGGGATTTTGAAAATCGATAGCCGAAAAAAGGTTCTGACTTGGCAGAATCTTTTTTCAAGAAATCTAAATACTTATCTTAACATTTCGTTAGGTTACTTATGAATATCGAATGACTTTCTTTTTTTAACTGTCTTCATTATTTTCATTCCTTTTTTTAATTTTAAAGAAAAAAATGTTAGTTAAAAAGTAAATCTTATAAAATTAGTTGAAAATTGATTCATTTCTTAAAATAAAATTGAGGGGAATTTGTGGAAAATCTGTTGAAGTTTTGTCCTTAAATTGGGGAATTTGACATGAATTTTCGGGGAATTTGACAAATTGGTGTTGGCAACGCTGCCATGTTGCACCGAAATTTAGTTTGCTGGCGACATAAGAATTAGAGGCGGCAATCACTATAAAACTTGCAAGTAATTTTTAATAATTTTGACGTACCTCTTTTTAAATTCTAAGTATTGGTCGGTTTAAATACGTAAAGTCAAATAAAATAAAGTAAAAGTATTATTTTTACATTAATTATTTCTAACATATTAATTAACTGTCGATCATAATTGCAATTGATTTTAACTATTAAATAATTCAGTACCATTTCATTTCTATTTCCTTATGAAAATCAAAGATAACGATGAAATAGTGTTTATAATTATGTAAGTGAGTACTGAGTACCCAATTAGGTACGTTTATTAATTTTAATATTATTTTTGATTGTGTAATTGTATTAAAAATGACAACCATAACTTCTAAATTCCATATGAAGACTAGTCGTAGGGATAACTAAACTTATAAATAAAATAAACGTTGGCAATGTCATAAGGGTTTCACGGTCTGTGGTAGTAGCTCAATGCTTCAAGGACGAATGCGTCGTACGCATTTGTTTTGGAGGGATTGATTATTAATTTTAGTTTTTGACATAGTTCCGTGTTGACAAACACGTGCGCGTGAGCGACAGATCAATCGTTTTGTTTATTACATTCTTGTTGTTACGTTTTGTTTGTAAGCGTAGGTACGTTTATAGTGCTACGGCAAAATGTTAATGTGCCTTGAAGAATCTCATAAGGTCACTTAGGATTTAGATCAGTAAGCTGTTTCATAACTAATCTTTTTTAAATAACTTAGTACTGAACTCATCTGAATAGGTACATAACTGAATACATCAGAATAATAAACATATACCTACACAAAAAGCATGACTCTAACCTTGTTAACATTTCATTTAAGTATTTTTTTATTAGCGGGGTATTGAACCAGGTATTTGGTTTATTTAACCTGTGAATAAAGTGGTTAAGTGGAGACAAGCACAGTGGCCAAATAGTAGGTTAAGTAGATAAGTTAAGTATTTAGACGTGTTATAAATTATTAGGTTTTGTGGCACCATCGCTAGGTGCGGGTCGCGCGAATTCGGCGTCCACGCGTACATTGACATCTAGTCAGCTTATTGTAATACAATCATAATGTTTAAGTATTTTGATGATTTTTTTCCTCGGGATCAAATTTATTTGTGACCCATGATCAAAGGCGTTCTTAGTACTATCATCTGTTTTCGTTTTCGGGAGCGTTTCACAAACACCCGGTATTATATTTAATGTTAATAAACAGGGTGTCCCAGTAATGGTGGATAATCTGGTAAGTGCGTGTTCGGGCGGGGGTTAGGTGGCCTCGGTTCCGTAACAAAAAATTCTATCCCGAACGGTTCGCGGTCTACGCTATGTATTATAAAATTCCGAAAATTCGTACTTCTGCTTACATTTGTGGTCATCACGTCCACAGTTTAATGCGGGTTATAGGTTCTTACTTTATAATATGCATAATATATATGCTATCGCTTGTTAATTGACAAGTTAATGATATTAATTATGTAGTGTTTAAATTTTTAAAAGTTATCTTAAACATAAAACAGGCAATAAGCAAAAAAAAAATATTAGGTACACAACAATACTGTCTGACTATACAATTAGTAATTAACAGAAATTAAATTTATATTACATATCTTTTATACGCTTGTGTGTGTGTGTGTGTGTGTGTGTGTGTGTGTGTGTGTGTGTGTATGTATGTGTTTGTATGTGTGTGTGTGTGTGTGTGTGTGTGTGTGTGTGTGCGCGCGCGTGCGTGTGCATGTGCGTGTGCATGTGCGTGTGCGTGTGCGTGTGCGTGTGCGTGTGCGTGTGCGCACACAGGCGAGCAGGTAGTAAAGTAAAATTTTCAAGGGCGACAAATGAACTTACCTAATAAAGACATGCAATGTTTAAAAAAGACTATCTGCCATTAATTTTGTAATTTAGTAATGAAATGCCTACTTTTACACATTAACGGCCATAGCTCAGTAAGTAACGACATTAAGTACATGGTATGTTGATGTTTTAGAATCCTTATGATATAGGCAAACTTTTTAAATGGTTGGCCACACAGATCCCACACGTTTTTTTTTTCACCACAGGTGCTCAAACTTAGCAGTTAAATAAAGTAAAAAATTTAAACTTATGTTTAGTGCCATCTTGTAAAATACTACCCATAGTAGTTGAAAACTTTTAAGAGTAATTTAGAAACATCATTATTAGGGAACACATTAATAGAAAAAAATCCTATCTAGGCATTAAACTGCGGACGTGATGACCACAAATGTGAGCAGAAGTACGAATTTTCGGAATTTTATAAAACATGGCGTAGACCGCGAACCGTTCAGGATAGAATTTTGTTTTAGGGAACCGAGGCCACCTCCCCCCGCCCGAACACGTACGTACCAGATTATCCACCATCACTGGGACATCCTGTAAATAATATGGTTTAACCGTTTCTTATAATTACTCAGGGACTCATTTTCTTCTTTTTGGTTTAATACGTTCAATGTCCGGTTTTCAGACATAATAGTAAGACAATAGCAATGACCCATATGTGAGTCACCGAACAGGGAACGTGTTAAAGACATCTCGGCGTACCTCTACGAGCAGCTCGGCGACCTCAGCATGCATGCGTTCGATGAGCAGCTCGATGCCGCGCAGCACTTCAGCCCGGCCGCGCTGCAGCGCCAGCGCTGCGGGAGGGGGCGGCGCCCCGGCGGCAGCGCCCGCGCACCGCGCCACCTCGCGCGCCATCGTCGTGATGAACGCGCCCGGCCTGCACACGCACACGCACACGTACACGCACTCGCACACGTAAACGCACACGCACACGTACACGTACACGCACTCGCACACGTAAACGCACACGCATACGTACACGCACACAGACACATCATAATTACACACGCACATCAAACACTCATCATCCATCACTAGTTCATTACTGAGCAGAGACCTCCTCCAAGACACGCTTGTGAGTCACTTCTATCTATCAACTTCCTGTATCCTCTTACCAGGTCGTCACTCGTGAATGAGAAAGCGAGTCGTAGGCGCATAACTTTAAACAGTGGCACGCGTATTAACAAGTAAATAAATACGTGTTTGAATGCTCTACAATTTTAATAAATTTTAATTTTAATAAAATATGTGTACTATGACAAAGCCTTTGATTCCGTCGAAATTTGGGCGAAGCTGCAGTCCCTTCAGGGGTGCCAAATTAACTGTCGGTATATCGAAGTGCTGAAGTGTTTGTACAGTAGGGCTACGATGGCTATTTGAGTACAGAACCAGAGTACGAAACTTATTCAACTGCAGAGAGATGTAAGACAGGGTGACGTTATATCCCCGAAACTCTTCATCGCTGCATTGAAAGATGTTTTCAAACTTCTGAACTGGAAAGGATACGGTATTACCATCAAAGGCGAGTACATCACTCGCCTTCGATTTGCCGACGATATAGTCCTTATGGCAGAATCGCTGGAGAACCTAAGCACTATGATCAATGACCTCAATCGTGACTCCCAACGGTTAGGACTTAAGATGAACATGGACAAAACGAAGATCATGTATAACGTCCATGTCACACCTATGCCGGTAGTTGTTGCAGCACTAAGCTCGAAGTTGTTGACGAGTATGTTTACCTGGGACAAATAGTCTGAGTAGGTAAGTCCAACTTCGACCGTGAGGTCAATCGACGGATTCAACTCGGCTGTGCAGCGTTCGGGAAATTACGGCACATCTTCTCGTCAGGTATACCTCAAAATATAAAAACGAAACTGTACAACCAGTGCGTGTTGCCAGTGATGACCTATGGAACTGAGACGTGGTCCTTCAATGCTGGCCGGATGAGGAAGCTCAAGGTCGCTTAGCGAGTTATGGAGAGGGCTATGCTCGGAGTAGGATATCCGCAGTAGAACTAGAGTGACCGACATAGCTCAACGGATTAGTAAGCTGAAGTGGCAATAGGCCGGCCATATAGCTCGAAGAACCGACAATCGATAGGGATGAAAGGTTTTTGAGTAGCAGCCTCGTACCGGCGGACTGTTATTAATTTGTATAGATAAAGATTTAAAATTCAGATGCGTAGTCCCCCTGAGGACTGAGATGGCATTCTTTGTTTCCAGTAAAAAGTGTCTCCGGTTCTCTACACTCACCATACGAAACACAGCAGCATTAAGCTGCTATTTTACGGTGGTATTTTGTGAGAGCGTGGTTCTACCCCGGTAAACAAGAACAGAAAGAACTCATTCTTCTTAGGTAGGTAGCTTCTAAGTAGCAGCGCGTGTGACCTGGAAGTGGCGATGAGCGTGAGCGCGTGGCGCGCGGTGCGGCAGCTGTCGGCCTGCGGCGTGAGCGGCAGCCCGTACGTCATCGACGGCACCAGCTTGTCCGCGTCCGAGCACATCTCCAGCAGACCTGCAACCGCACCACCATATAACCTTGTCGGTTGACACACACATTTTCGACAAGAGTTCGTAGTTACTATCCGTGCGGGATATCTTGAAACTTGCGTGGAATGTCTCTTTGCAAAAATTTCCATTCTTGGCAGGCGGGTGGACAACTGCAGTTTTTTAATCGACTTCAAAAAAAGGATGAGGTTGTTAATTCGACTGTAGTTTTTTGTGTGTTACCTCAGAACTTTTTTCTAGGTGAACCGATTATGATGATTCCTTTTTTAATTTGAAAGCCGGCGCTTCTCATGTAGTCCCATACAAACTTGATCAAGATCTGACCAGTAGTTCTTGAATTATCATTAATAATGCGTATTTAATTGACTTCGACTACAGTGATGACGTTCTCATTTTATTCATATTGAAGTCGGTTGTACAAAATTTTTAATTATACTACTTGTTTTGTTATTTATTATAAGAAATACGCTGCTGCACGTTTCTTTGTTTGTTTCCCTTGAACTTTGTTTGAAAGTACTTTGAATTAGACCTCTGCTACGCCGGGACTTCTTCCCTTTATTCGTACATTAATTTATCTATCCATTAGTACAGCATGTAAAAGTCCACTGCTGAACATAAAGCGTTTATTACATTATTCAACTTTTAGAAAATCTAATTAGAAAGCTAAGTTGGAAGCTAGTGATCACATTACACTTAATTGAATTCTAAATCGTGGCGAAGCACATTCGTAAAAGAAGTATCGACGGGGTTGCACGTTTGATCGATGGCGCCGTATTTATCAAAACAGCAGAAAATAGGACTTGCCTTAGCCGTGGTGGGAACAATAGATATTAAAAAATGAAAAAAGAGAAAATGCTGGGTTAAAGAATAATAAACTTGTCATTGTATTTGTAAATATTTAACAACACCTTGAAGCCCTTTTCACGCATTGCTTTGTTTAAATAGTTTTTATCATTTTTATATCTATTTTAGGTCTATAATTTGTAATAACACCACTTTTTCTGTGGACATGCTGCCACACGAACCACTGCTCAATTCTGTCGCTTCAGTCACCATCGCAAATAAATGTCGCACGCGCAGTCTAGACATTCGCTTAGATCAAAGCGCGGGTGCCGACAGGTCGTTCTAAATCGTAACGTCACATGAGTAGAAACCGACCAGAGGGGAAGCTACATACAAACGGCTCGCGGCGAATACACCCATACATTGCGCAGCGATGTGTGCATGAGTTCACACCGACAGGTTCACCGACGCTCCGTCGGGGTACAAACCGGTTTGCGCCGGCTCAGTCAGAGTATCCATGAAAGGGCTGTTAGTCGTGCGCATTTAATTAAACAGACCAACAATATTTCGAAATTTTATACATCAATTAATTTATTAAGTTTTTTTGCAATTATTAAATAATTAGATTTAAATATTTTAATTAAAATAATTAAGAATTAGTAAGTTGATATTAAGTTATTATAAATTTATATAGGTAAATAATAAGTGTTTTGTATGAGCAAAAATGCCTAATAGTTGTACAGTATGCATGAATAATTCTAGAGAAAATAAGAATATTTCTTTTTTTTGTAACCGAGAGATCAAGTGAAGTAAGTACCTTTTTACGTATTATATACAATAAAACTAGGTAATAACATTGATAGGTAAATGAGAATGTGTTAGACAGGTACGTCGCCGAGTGATGAAGTCAGTCTCACCTACTTGAAATAATATTCTATTATATTAATAAATAATTAAAATATTAATAAATTAATATAATTTTCTTGCAATGCTACTACATGGCTATTTTGTTAATATTATCTACACTTATTTCATAAAAGTGATACATTCAGTAACAGTGTAGAAAATCATTGACGTAGGAACAACACAATACTCAACAACCTCATTGGGTTAATAATTTTCCGCTCACCATATGTCGTTACTAAGGTGAAGTTTATTGTTTTTTAAGTTGAAGAAGAAATTTATTTTAAACGAAAGTTTATCAGTTTCTAGAATATTATGTTAATACACAAATAATACCTAAGTGGTTTGCGCTTTACTTTTTTTTTTTACATATTTTTAACTTTTTTTTTTAATTTTTCTTCGTTCAGGTATATCCATAGTTTGGTTTATTATTTTCTTATTTAATTAATATAAAATATAATTAACATTAGAGAAAGAAACACTAACCCTTACATTTTCCTAACAAATTAACTTCCCCGCTATGAAATCTGTCAAATATTTTATTTCATCCCAAAGTGGCGCCGTCCTGGTGGCAGAAAATGTCGTGGATGCGCTCATTGCTGGCTTATCATACAAACGTTACCGAGTAGTACGTGGCTGACGTCGAGGTAGGGCTCCCAGACGGCGAACCCGCGGCCCAGCAGGTCGACGGCCGCTCTGCGCAGCGGAGTGTGCGCGGGCAGGCGCGGGCTGCCGGGCGCCAGCAGCAGGTGCGTCAGCGCCAGCGCCGTCAGTCGCGCCAGGTTGTTGGACGAGCTCAGCGTGAACCCTGCACCACACCACAACACCACTTTTTAAATTGAAGTGACATGCGTACTTATACTGTCCAGCTGTGGTAAGTGGCTACTGCAGCCCACGGGTATTTATAACTAACTTTAAACAAAGACTAGCTGTGCCTCGCAGTTTCACCCACGTATGTCACGTGTCTGAGCCGCGCGACATGACACCTCGGTTATAGAGACGTCTCGGTTCTTATCTGCGGCTAGGGTTTATGCGTCCTTCTCGCGCCGAGCCGAGTGTTGAATTATTTTAATTTTTCATTATCTCTTAAAGTATGCGACCAAACAACATGTTATAAGGACAAAGTTTATCTTCATAAACTTGTCTTGATGATGAAGTAACTTTCGTTTGTAAGGATTAAAATGCCATGCCTAACCATAACGCTCATAAGTCACTTTTTTATTTTAAATAATTTTTTGTCACAAAATACCTAATTGAAGCTTATGTTCGTAACATTGCAAATTGTTATTAGATGGAGTAAAGATCTATGTTTTGTAGAACATAATATTTACGCATCACTAACCATTACGCCAGCGCACGCGGACGAAACAGTTCCTGAGCACGTTTACTTCCGACTTGCTTAAGAAAAATCAATATTTAAGTCTAGCTGAGAGGTATAGCATAATGCTAGATAGCCTATGCTATCCCCCATGAATCTGGCTATTATATACAAAAATCATTTTTCAAATTAAACTAGTAGTTCCAGAGATTAGCATGTTTACACAAACAAAAAAACTCTTCTAACTCTTCTAAATCAGGATGACTGAGTACTCTAAGATGAAATATCTCTCACTCTGTAATTACACTGGCTCTGCATACTCTTCAAAGCGGATCATAGCAGTGCACGCATTACTGCTTGGTGGCAGAAATAGATAAGAGAGTGATACCTACCAAGACGGCTTCTCAATCACTCCTACCACGATCATAAACTTATTTTTTAAAAAGATAAGAAAAGTATTTATAGATTCATTTTAATATATTCTATAACTTAGTATTAGCTGTGCCTGTCATGCGTTGAGTGCCTCCTTTTTGTCAGAAACTTTCGCGGGTGAGCGCACAACAACTCACGTTTTGACGGCTCCGTGGCGCAGTGGCTTAGCAATGAGTTCCTGCGCTGGGGGCCGTGGGTTCGAATCCCGCACGGAACAAGTATTTGTATGGCCTACAAATAATTTTTCCGGGTCTTGATGTTTGTCCTTGTCCAAATTATGTTTGTAAACTCCACGATACAGGAGAAAATCCTAGTGTGGGGTAAAGTTAAAAAAAAAAAACGAAAAATAAAGAAATTAGAAGTAAATAATAAATAAGTATATTCTTATAACAAGTCCACAACTGAATATAGGTTTCTCCCATACTATCGCCAAAAAAAAAAAAACATAATCCTGAGCCACTTCATTCAGCAATTCCTTAGGGTTGTGTTTTTGGATTAACAAGATAAAATATAATTAATCCCTTTCTGTCCGGGTGTCCCATCAACTAGTTACCGCACTCTTACATATTTCTGCCGCCTTCTAGGAATGCGTGCACTGCTGTGTTTCAATGAATAGTATAATACAAAGTTAGCCCATATAGGGAGCCAGTACAACTACAGGCTGTGTGGCAGTCAATCTTAGTTCACAGTGGTGACAACGCATCTGTAGTATACTTTGTTTAAAGTTGGCTTCAGGTTTCCATGGACTGCGATAGCCACAAACAATCAGGTGGTAAAACTTGGTATTAAAAATTACCTAAATATAAAAATTAAATTAGCAAGCAATAACAAAAGAGCCAGTATGGCAGAATTATAAATTTTCAGCCTACTTATTACTTTGAGATTTAGGTAACATACATAAAAACTGCCTCACCTTCAACAATGGAACTCTTTCTACTGTCCCCGTCTTTACGTCTTTTGTTGCCAGCTGCACCTAAAATTTGGCAATGTACTATTTGACGGCAAATCATAATTTTAACATAGCAAAGTAATAACAATATAATAATTTGACAGCAAGAAAAGGCGTACAATCTTGTCCATACTCCTTAGTCTTTAGGTAGTTATTAGTATTTCAATGAGGTGTAATCATATATAAAAACATTAACAACCTGACAATATTCTTTTGGTTCTATCAAAATACCAAATACCACAACAACACACAATGCACTCGTGGCTGGGAGGGTATTGATCTTCAAACTAGGCAACATATTACATCAATTTATCTTTTACATTCAGATGTTAAAAAATTACTGACTGTAATATTGAATATACATAATAATGGATGTTTGCGAAGTTTCGCCTGATTGTATCGATTGATTGCGAGAAATAACTATTGAGTGTGATTTTAGTAATTATTTGTTTTATATTTATATCAAATATTGACAATTAACTAAAATAACTAAAATATTTTTTATAAAACAAAGGATGAAAACGAGCACAGTCGATATCATACTTGATGGTAATTGCATGCTGTATCATGACGAGTCGACCCATTCGTACTTCATTTTATAAAACTTGTCACTTGTGAAATAAAAATTATCATGATTGGAATGACAATTCTATGATGAACTTAGGATTAACGGGAAAAATAACATATACAACGGTATTGACTGACTTCTAATAATTTTTTTTTTGGGTCAAGTCCAATCCAATGGTTATAACTAATGGAGCTAAGGTTGTTCCTTGATGTAGTCTCATTTATTTCAATAACATTCCACTTTTTGATTTTTATTTCATGGTATATAAAGTTATACGGCCTTATTTAATCGTTGATTATCGGTTATTTAAATTAAGAATTAATTATCTTTATACCTCTCGTCTCTTTCTATAGTCATTTAGGCAAAAGAGAGTAAGAGAAAGATATAGAGAGAGGGAGAGAAGGAGAGAGAGAGAGAAAGAGAGAGGGCGAAAGAAAGAGAGACTAAGCATTTCTCAAACTGACATTGATTTTATGAGTACGGCTGTCAATATGTATTAATAATACAAAAATATTTGCTACTTAGGTACTGTTTTACTGTAATTCCCGTAGATTACAATGCAATAACTTAAGTAAATTTCATAATAAGCTCAAAGTGAAGCCTTTCATATAGCAAACTTTTCCAGTAATATTAAGCATCACATACATTTTTATGAAGCCATCTGTTTTGTTTTACCTTCACTGGCAATGTCTTGACCGAACTCTGCACCAATAACTCCAAGCAAAACCACGGCGGTGGTCTGCTTCCTCTTAAGCTCGGCCAGAGAAGAAGGTTTGCGGACTATCTCCTCCTCTTCTTCTTCGGACTCTTCTTCTTGCTATATATTGATATAATAAATGATTCAAGCATTTCAATATATTTCTGCCATCATTTGACATTTTGTATATTATTGTATGCAAGTCGGGGACAACAAAGATTGGTCCAAATCCGTAATGCTTATACGTGCGTAATGTTTTGCGGAATCTTTCATAAGAATGACTACAGACAATACATATACTATGTATAGAAGACACGGTTTGACACAATACATGATTCTTTTAAGCATCATAGACATTGCAAAGAATTGTATATAATATAACAGTACCTTTTCTACAGGCTCCTTTTGCGCGGCGTGCGGATTGATGCTCTCAGTGTGCGTGTACAGCGGCAAGAACTGCGCCCAGCTGTCCACCAGTTGCTTACGTCCTTTTGGGCCCAGTCTACAAGCAATACAAGCAGAATTTTAAATTATAACTCTTCTTAATTGACGTATGCCGCGATTCTATGTCCAAAAACCTTTTCACATTGCATTATTATTCGTTAATTTTTAGTACGGAGCGTGCTTAAAAACCGTTTTTTAGTTCAGCCCAACAAAGAAAGATAGGCAGAAAAACACGTACATTTCAAGAGACGTCGAAACTATACCCAACTTCTTGACACGTACATATGGAAATAAAATAGTGTTGTTGGTTGCAAATGATTTTAGATGCATGTATGTGCGTGAGGGCGTGTTCTTACATTAAGTTGAGCATGCTTTCGGCTCGGTTTCGGTGGTTATTCAAAAGGTACACAGGGCTCCATTTATCTTCCTTCGTTGGTTTAACTTCTGTAGTAAATAACTTTACTGTTATAATATTAGAGTTTTAAACGAGCTGTCCACTTGATGGTAAGCTACTAAGATGTGACTAAAATAAAATAACTCACAGTATGTTATTGAACTGGCTCTCTGCTCAGCAACACAGTTAGTTATAAGATTTTTCTCGAATTTCCCACAGTCATCTCTAACACGCACAGGTCGAAAGTGAAGTTATAGTTTCCCCACCACACGGTATTTTATATTATACAACTAGCTGTTCCCCGCGGCTTCGCTCGCGTGTTAGGGCTTTTATGTTTTTGCGCGGAACCCTAACTCTTTTTCTAAAATAAATGTAACCTATGTTACTCCTTATGAAATCAGCTATCTGCCAGTGAAAGTTCCGTCAAAATCGGTCCAGCCGTTTCGGAGATTAGCCGGAACAAACAGACAGACAGACAGACAGACAGACAGACAAAAATTTTAGAAAGTGTATTTTTGTTATAAGTAGCGTTTATACTTTCATATGCATATAGTAAAACGCTGTAATTTTGACATTACAAACAGACACTTCAATTTTATTTATTTGTATAGATATAATGCCAGTTTCGTGGCTACATGACGCTAAGTCAAACTGGATGTGACTTCATAATCATCATTATTACAGCCCTTCACAAGTCCACTGCTGAACATAGGTCTCCCCCAAGGAATGCAAAGCACGGTCCCGATCCACCTGAATAGTAAGCTAAAGTGGCAATGAGCCGCCCATATAGCTTGAAGAACCGACAACCGATGGGTAAGAAAGGTTATTGAGTGACAGCCTCTTATATTTAAGCGAAGTGTAGGGCGACTCCCCCACTAGATGGAGTGACGACCTGGTAAGACATGCAGGAAGTCGATGGATGTGACATAAGCTTTTGATATTGTAAGAAATGGAGGTTCATTAATGTTCACACCTGCCGAGCTCAGCCAAAAGCAACGCCTGCGAAGCGTCGCGAACTTCAAGGCACTGGTGCTGCCATCTCCGGGCTAACATTTCTACTTGTGGCCGTTTGAAGTTTTTCGCTCCTGGAAAAAGTTTTCGATTGTTATTATTATTTTAAACGTGTGCGAGTGTGTTTGTGTGCGTGTTCTTGAGCGTATGTGCACACACATACATAATATGCACGCACGCAAGTGCGTATGTAATAATGTAACATGACTGTTCGCGACATTTAGCTGAACTAATAACTGAATGACGACCTCTTGACTTAGTGGTGAGAGTGCCTGGCTAATGCGCACTGAAATGTTTATATTTTGTGTTTGTGTTGTACAATAGACTTACCAGCTGCAACGACTTTGTCAGGCAGCAGCACGCAATGCAGCGTGGCGAGCAGCGACCAGCCCTGCTTGATGTGGGCCTGTTGCGCCGCGAGCTGCTCTTCTCTCTCCTCATCGCCTCCCCACGACGACGTGCGTGTCGTAGGCCTGCTCGCAATTCAAAAAGATTACGGGATTTTTGTGACATAGATGTATGAAATGCTATTATGGTAAAACTAACGTATATTTTTGTAATACGTCAATATATTGATAGATAACTATAAGATGCACAAATTTTGCATCAAAGTCGAATTTGATCGAAACAAAATGTAACTACAATTAACGTAATATAAACTTTTCTTTCTTTTTACTTTTTTAAGCCACGTTAGTGGTGACAAAGCCCTAGATTGTAAATGTCACTGTCTTATCTTAACAAAAGCACTATATTCACTCTTTGCTTGAAGACGCCCAGATTGTAACTGGATGTAAAGACAGACATTCAAATTATTACTATTATAATTATTTGATATTTAATCATGTTTTAAAGTTATAGGCGTTAACGTTAAAATTGTAAGGGAATCTCATTTACGTTATAGAAATTGCAAAATTATAATTCGAAGATACCTTCGAAGACGTCTACCAACTCGTATCGGGGAATCGTATAGGACTCTTCCCTGATTGAAAATCTCTCTAAAATGACTGCCCAAGTAAATTGATGAATGAAGGCTTTTTAATGCTATTATAACGCACATAAACTTAAGACTCTGTATTACAGTACCTAGTCAGGTCATAAATTCTGTCACATGTTTAATATAAAATAATTGAAACAAGTTTATTCATTATGTAACCATTTATATTAAATATTTATATATAAATGAACTTAACAAAACATAGATTAGATTCTTATGACACTAAAGTTTATTCAAAATGACCTCCGTGATTTTAAATACAGGCCCTCAATCTATCCAGTCGTCGATCGCAGCACGAACGAGGTCCATGTCAATATCGGCGGCTGCCTTAATCAAGGATGTCTTGAGTGACTCCAAATTGCGATGAGGCTTTGAGCACGCCTTTTCCTCCAAGTTTTGCCATATCTTGTAATCTAACGGATTCAAATCTGGACTGGAGGAGGGCCAGTCTTCGTGCCGGATGAAGTCGATTTCACGCGCCGCCAGCCAGTCTTGTGTGCTCTTCGCTCTATGAGCTGGCGCCGAATCTTGTTGGAATACCCAGTGCCTGTTATTGAACATGGTATGAGAAACAGGTTCCACAAGGTTCGTCTGGACTGTATTTTGATACACAACTGCATTCGTTTTTACACCTTTCTCACAAAAATGTACCTCTGTTAAGCCCCAATAAGAAACTCCCAACCGTACCATGAGCGAGGATGGAAATTGACCTCGTTGGACACGCGGAATACGGTTGCTCGCTTCTTCACTACTGTGTGCGTACACCTTATCATTTTGTTTGTTGTAGCTTGTAGTGTTATGCTACTTACATATCATTTTACATTATTTTAAATTCATTTTTCCATTCTGTTTCGATTTTCTGCATTCACCTCAAAACTGTATATGTATATTTTAAACCATAAGAACACAATAACAAATCATTTCTACTTCGTATTTTCAAATTATCAGCACTTTTAAATTGGTGTCAATGGAGTCTACCTTTTTCGATCTTTTATTTAGTTTTCCGTAACTCTGCAATTTCGGACTTTGTGCGCGCAGGTGCGCTACCTTATTTCCTATATCAATAATATCTCATTTTTCACTTAAATCTTGCCGTTTTTCTATTACGAGCCTAAAACCAAAATTTGACATGTTTTGACATCGTTGTTTATCTGGTCGTCATGGCAATTATATTCAAATTTGCTATTGGTCTGTTGTTTCTACTTCGATAATTCCACATAAATACTCTTTCCTCTTGGCCATTTACAAAAAATTTGCGTTTAATTTAAATAATTTTTCCGTTCTCTCTAGAAAGGTATAAAAGCCGAACAATCGGTGAAGAAATTGAGTCTCGCTTCAGTTCTCGAATTCGAAGCATCTCCTAAAGGCCTTATCCCGGGGCTGCACTGCCCCGGGATCCTGCAAGCCTCTGTCCTGCCTGAAGCCGCTGGACCCTACAAACCTCTGCTCTGCCTGAAGTCGCCGGATCCTACAAACCTCTGCTCTGCCTGAAGTCGCCGTATCCTACAAGCCTTTGCTCTGCCTGAAGTCGCCGGGATCCTACAAGTCTCTGCTCTGCCTGAAGTCGCCGGATCCTGCAAACCTCTGTCCCGCCTGAAGTTACCGGATCCTGCAGGCCTCTGTCCTGTCTGAAGTCGCTGAGGATCCTGCAAGCCCCTGTCTTGCCTGAAATCGCCGGATCTTGCAAACCACCGCATTCACCTGAGGTCGTCGCCTAGAGACGCCCACGCCTTCTCACCTACGCCGCGCGTGCTCGTTCCAGGCGCTGAGAGCACTTGCTGTACACCTTGGATCTTCGGGCTCAGCTTCGACACTAATCTCTTTTTTTATTACCTTTTTTTAAATAATTTGTAAATCACGACATCCATCCTCATCTTCATACTCCATTTTGTTACATAAAATTGTAAATATCTTTTGAATCTTATATATATTATTTGTTTTTGTTCTATTTTTGTTGCTTTGCTGTTACTAGGTTAGGTTCTTTTTTGTTCTTAATTGTCGCTTCACGACAAGCTCTCTTCTACGGTAAAAATTTTTTCATCCGAAAAAACAATTTCCCGATATTTTTTTCCCGCATACCGCTTCAACAAAGCGCGGCATCTCTTCAGTCTCAGGTCCATTAGACGAGCATTCAAACGATGTCCTGTTTTTCTTCGATATGCCCGAAGCCCTAAGTCTTCATTTAACACCCTTTTCACCGTAGTTCTGATTAACCCCATCTGAAGGGCCAACAGTTTCTGCTTACGTTTTGGATTTCTTTGAATTCGCGCCTTCACAGCTTTTATCACTGCTGGAGTCCTAACAGCCCGAAGGCGACCACTTCTTGACCTGTCATCTACACTAGAGTCTTCATTATATCGTTTGATGGTACGATAAAGGAATCTTTTGGTTATATTAAAATTTTTCAGTATGTCAAAAATTTGAATTGGCGCGTAACCGCAACGATGTAACGCAATAACTGCAACACGGTCTTCTTTAAGCGTCCACTCCATATTTAAAAATGAGTAAAATTCTAAAAAGTATACAGTTTTATTTTCATGAACTATTCAAAATTCGAATTCAATAAATTTTTTGTGGCCAGCATTCTAAAAGAAAAGTTTTTACTGTGTGACAATACTTATGACCTGACTAGGTATATCTTTGACATTGTATGTCTTCATCAACTTCGTAATTGGTGTCGAAGGATAATTAAATAAATAGTAAACAAATATATTTGTTCTTCATTTTTATGATGTCAATGTAGGAAGTGGACTTATCGTAATTAAAAATTAAAAATTTTGTACAGCCGACTTTAATATAAGTTATTAAGGATAACTCAAAAACTATTGGTCTGACCTTGATCAAATTCATACGGGACCACACGAAAAGTACCAGCTTTCAAATAAAAAAAGAATCATCGAAATCGGTTCACCCAGTAAAAAGTTATGAGACAAAAAAAACAAAAACATACAGTCGAATTGAGTACCGTCTCCTTTTTGGAAGTCGGCAGAAAAGTTCCAAAGGTATAATAAGATCATACCTATGCAATCTCCTGATGACCTCCTGCTCAGGTACAAAACTGGCGTTGCTCATTGACATCAGTGTGTTGGCGAGCGCGACTATCGACAGCAAGTGGTTCGTTGTCAAGGTCGTGCTGAGCTCCCAGTGGAGCTTAGATGTAAACAGCCTGTATGTTTAATAAATATAGCTTTATTTTTAGATTCATGTCCACCCTTAATCGACGAGCATGTAAGCGTAGGTATATGGATGTAAAGGAGGCGAGAGAGGTGTGTCAGCTTTGTGCCAAATGGAAGTTCGTAGTCTTTGTCTACACTATTCAATAAAAGTCGTGAGTGTTTATGTTTTATCCTCGTTTATGAAAAAGTTTTCTGCTAACTTCAAGCTAACAAGGTTCGAAGTTTGATATTTTGCATTTAATTTAAAATGTCAAATTAATATACGACATTGTTTTAAAATAATCTGTTATTTATTTTAATTTTAATTTAGTAGTTTGTTACCATGAAAAATTGGAAGTTGTGTATGTATTTGTGAATTTGTGTATTGGTATTTGTGAATAGTTGTGTATCGCTAGCAACGCAAAGTCGGGAATTTGAATTTGGGAAAATCCCAAATTAGGGGCTTTTTAGGTGCTAATTAGGTGCCAAGTTTAAAAATTAGGTGCTCTAAAATTTTCACCGCAACGAACTGTTGAAATTTGCGTTGCTAGCAAAACGTCTCGCTAGCAACGCAATGAAGTTATTAAGTATACGATAAATATTAATAGCTAGGAATTAGGTGCTAATTAGGTGCTGCAAGTATAAGCAGTAACAAGGCGCCCCTAATAAAAATAAAGTCGTTATTCAGAACATAGCAGATGCAAAATTCAGATTTCCTGAAAATCAAAATAGAATCAAAATTGCTTTCAGAAAAAGTCAAAATAAAGGGCTTTTTAGGTGCTAATTAAGTACCAAGTTTAAAAATTACTTGCTCCAATATTTTAACCGCAATGAACCATTGAAATTTGCGTTGCTTGCTAAACGTATCGCTAGCAACGCTGACGACGTTACTAGACATACGATAAATATTAATAGCAAGGAATTATGTGCTAATTAAGTGCTGCAGATCGATTATCGAAACCCGATACAGATTACGATATTATTCTGGGAATTATGGGGTCCACGAACACCATTACCTTACTATAATGTATAAACAGTATTTTTTGTTCTTTATCAGTTCCTAAAAATTAAGCGCTAATTAGGTGCTGAAAGATTATTGAAGTCGCATGTAGATGATGGTAATATTCTGGAAATTATCGGATTTAAAATCACCATTACCTTACTATAAGGTATGAACGGCATTTTTTGTTCTTCAGATTTAATATGATTATATTTGAAAATGGTTGAAAATTGGTTGAAAATTATATTAAATTATATTATAGATTTATAATATTATTTAATATAATTTTCAACCAAATAAATGTTACAATTCTTATTTTTAGACATGTGAAGCCTAAACTTTAGTGTACTCGAAAGGATATTTTCTTTCCAGTAAATTGCATTGTAATAAATAGCGCCATCTACAACGTTCTATAGTTCTAGTCATTTTATCAAACAAAATCGATGGACTCTCAAGGTTGCCACCTTGAGAGTCCTGTAGGATTGACGCTAGATGGCACAAACACAAAGACCTAATTTTTTACATGGTAGAGCCATGCTGCAGCTATATTATGGTTGTAGCACGAATGGGTCGGCTCGACCGGAAAAGGACCACGCTCTCACAGAATACCAGCGTAAAATAGCAGCTTAACGCTGCTGTGTTTCGTATGGTAAGTGTAGAGAACCGGAGACCCTTTTTACTGGAAATGTGGCATTCCATCTTAGTCCTTACGGGTGACAACGCATCTGCATATTGATTCTTAATCGAAGATAGATGTAGATGTCTATGGGCCACAGCAACCACTTGCCATCAGGTGCACTGTGTGCTCGTTTGTCACCCTTATCCTATAAAAAAAATTGCCTTGCTGAATAATTTTCGGAATAACGACTTTATTTTTATGAGGGGCGCCTTGTTATTGCGTACTTATACTTGCAGCACCTAATTAGCACTTAATTCCTTGCTATTAATATTTATCGTATATCTAATAACTTAATTGCGTTGCTAGCGAGACGTTTTCCTAGCAACGCAAATTTCAACAGGTCGTTGCGGTGAAAATTTTTGAGCACCTAATTTTTAAACTTGGTACTTAATTAGCACCTAAAAAGCCCCTTATTTTGACTTTTTCTGAAAGCAATTTTGATTCTATTTTGATTTTCAGGAAATCTGAATTTTGCATCTGCTATGTTCTGAATAACGACTTTATTTTTATTAGGGGCGCCTTGTTACTGCTTATACTTGCAGCACCTAATTAGCACCTAATTCCTAGCTATTAATATTTATCGTATACTTAATAACTTCATTGCGTTGCTAGCGAGACGTTTTGCTAGCAACGCAAATTTCAACAGTTCGTTGCGGTGAAAATTTTAGAGCACCTAATTTTTAAAGTTGGCACCTAATTAGCACTTAAAAAGCTCCTAATTTGGGATTTTTCCAAATTCAAATTCCCGACTTTGCGTTGCTAGCGATACACAAGTTTTGTGAATGGCACCTAGCTGGCACATAGCTGACGGCACGCAATATCCACGACCTGTGTCGACAAGGGACCACAAAGAAATTTCTTGATTTAATTAATTCGTTCTAAAATTATTGACCTCAATTATAAGCCCCGTAAACAATTTGCTTCCTACGTCGATATCCACGAATTGAAGGATTTATGAAAAACATGTAATTTTTACCCCACTGCCCCCAAAGTCTAGTATCTAATGTTTTTTGAGTGAATATGTATGAATGTCTGTGTATCTTTATAGCCTAAATGGCTAGATGGATTTACAGACATGGGATGTCGTTAGATTCGTCCTAGTCGTGGACAACATAAAGTATAAAATGTATCTCATCCCAGCAATGATCACTAATAAAAAACTAGATACACAATCGGTGACATTTGAGCGCCCACTCGAACATTTGGGTGCGCTTTTAATTTGTACGTAGCTTTGTAAATACATCTTTACGCAATGCACTTAAGGTTGAATTTACATTAATGTATATTTATTTCAACTAGAATTACGTCAAAACAATTGGCGAGAGTTTTTAGAGAACTTTTGCATGGGATTGTGTATCTAATTTTTTATTAGAAATTGATGCTTCTCAGATATTTATGCAGTCAGGTTTTTTAATTATTATTTTAAGCATTGGGTTTATTATTAACCACCATCAAAAAGCAGAGATCCAATTTGTCGACATATGACCTGGTTAGTTTTTCTTGTCGTAGTAGCTCTGGAGGAAGTTCAGAACTTAACAGAGCAGGATCTGTAGGCGCAGCAGCAGCGGCCTCCGCCCAGGTGCCCAGCCACGTGGGCAGCTGCACAGACATGTGTCCGTGGCGGGACACCACACCGAAGCATACAGGCACCTGATTGAGAAGAACGGGGCTCTCATTAATGTGATATGAGGTTTTGGTCAACTATACAACCAATTCATAAAATTATTTATAAAATAGCTCATCAATAAAGCGCGATATATTATTATATACTTGCACAGTGTTGTGACAGCATATGCAGAATAGTATATAGTGTTAAACCAAGTGCCAGTAAGCATTTTATTTATACACTAGCTGTGCCCGCGGCGTAGCTCGCGTATGTAGGTTTTACTTTGAGAATTTGACATTCAGGTAAGAAAATATTAAACGATTTATATCATTACTGTATCAATATCACTTATTAGACGTCAGTGTAACAGACGTCTCTGGTTAGTGCGTATATACACTAAGCGCTCCGTCTCTATTTTCGCATACATGTCCACTATAAATTGGTAAAACAACCCCCGAAATCTTAGCATCCTTTGAAGTTGGGATATGAGTTCGCTATTGAGTTGTGGGAAGTTGTGATTTCGGATATTAGTATGTTCATTATAATCTGATACAAAATAAATTGACTATTTTACTTATATATACATATATATTTATAGCTCATAATATATATCATTTCATTTAATTTATTAAGTTGAAATTGAAATTGAAAATATATAATATCTACATTGGTTCTGGGTAATGTATGGTTTTTGTGAGACTGTGACTGCACGTCAGTGAGTCTCAATACGATTCGGAGCATCTTAACGCCGCAATTCAGAAAAGAATGTAATTTGTACAATGCCATATATTACGTTCGTTGTGAGAAAACTTTTTTAATTTAAGGAAAACATATTTTTTATTGTTTACTTTGTTTTAAGTATAAATATATTATTATAGAACGTTTTCTTACACACAAATCTTTTTATTACTTTTTCTGAGATTTTATAGCGCCATTGAACAAATTAGAACCTACATTTTAAACTAATAATCATAACTTTCGATAGAATTAACCAAATTTAATAAAACAAAAATTAAATGTAACTTGAAGACACGCTTTATGATTTTTTTAACGATTTCTTTTAAAAAACATGTTTACTTTAGATGTGATGCGTTTATAAACAAACAGACAGACAGACAATTCTAAAAATTATAAAAATGTGTTTACTTAATTATTTTCATTTCCCTATAATGATTTTTGTGACAAATATTCTATACAATGTACAAAGACAGACACAACATGTTATCACCATTTTTATTATAAGTATATATTTAAAGAGAGATGGCGCTGCTAACAGCAATCAATTCTAAAAATAAAAGAGATTAATTGACGCGATTGGTACATTATTATATATATAAAACATAAAAGAACTTATAAACCAGTGTCTGCATAGTAAGCAAAACGCCTTTTACCATTTGGACAATACCGCCATCTATCGATGAAATTGGTTAACTATTTCACTTTAGATTTAGTTAATAAGGTTATAATATATTTTTGTATATTATTTTATTTAATACGTTCTTTAATACTTTTGTTTACTCTATTTTAGATATAATTATATCAATATAGAACATTATTTTACCTAATTTAATTATGATTTATGATATAGTATTAGTTTAAAATGCACTTGATGACTCAACCAACGCCACCGTTGAACATATTCGTACCTATACTTTGTATTCATACTTCAGAATATTTATCATAACTTTTGATTGAATGAACTGATTTTAATAAAATAAAGACTAAATGTAACACGAAGATACACTTTATATTTTCCTTAATGATTCTTATGATATAAATTAGTACTTTATACGTGATACGTTAACAAACAAACAGACAGACAGACAGACAGACAGACAGACAGAAAATTCTAAAAATGGTAGAAATGTATTTAGTTACTTATTTTTAGTACCTCTCAATCACTTTTATTACAAAAATATAAAATGTACAGACATCTGCTTTTTACATTTTTATTATATGTATAGATGTTAATAAAATTTAAGCATCTGTCAGCCTGATATTGAACTGAGGGCGTTATTTGCGGCCATTAAGACATGTCTATCGGCTAATTTGCTAGTGCAAAACCAGGAATGATCTAGGCTGTATTTTATCATCTTTCGATTATTTTAAGCCCTACCAATTCAAAAAAAAAACAATATTTTAAAGTATTCTATAGCATTAAAATAATTAATATTTTGTATTTTTGGGGTTAAAGCCATGGTAGTTTATTATTTCATTCTAAAAATTTATTTATAAACCTTACAAAACAGTACAAGATCAAAAGGCAGAGGCGTAGCGTGGACTAGTATATACGTGGGCGAAGTCACATCAGAGACGCCGCTTTTCTTTCGTTCCCAAGATCTTCCCAATAGATCTATCCTACCAAACATGCTTTGACACGACATACCGACTCATAGTTATTTATTTCTGACAAGTCTCGTATTCCGTCAATCTAATGGTCCTGTCTTTGAAGGTAGTTACAACGGTCTCGCAGTCGCACTTAAGAAGGGCTTCTTGCGAGGCTCCAAATGAACACGCTTTTAAATTTGTGACGTTCTTTTTCGAGCGTAAAAGTGATCAAATTAATAAGTCATCTGTGGTAAAGTCATCAAGAGGGGCATCTCATTTTAAGGGGTTTCACGAGGCCCCTTTAAGTGCGAGGTCGTAGGCGATGGCCCACTTTGGCCACGCCTAACTACGCCACTATCAAAAGGTGAGTTTAATGCTTAAAGCATTCTCTGATAGTCGAGCTAAGGAGAGTGTTACAGAAAACGTGAGGCTTGTGCGCATCTGTGGCATGTGTTAAGCGATATTAATAGTATTACTATATGACGGCAAAGTCGGGAAGGGACGCCCTAGACGAAGATTTATCGACCAAATCGGCGATACATTGAAAATGGGCCAGATTAGGAGTACCCTTAACCGACGAGCGTGTATGCGTAAATATATGGATGTAAAGGAGGCGAGAGAAGTGTGTCAGGATCGCGCCAAATGGAAGTCCGTAGTCTCTGCCTACCCCTCTGGGTGACAGGCGTGAGTGTTTGTATTGTATTATATGACGGTTTGAGTATTTTAGGTTTGATGTAAAAGTGATAGCAGTAACGCCATATATGATCTATTGAGCCTTGAGATCTTTTGCGGCATTTTACTAGTCGCCTCTTACGGCCCGGCACCCTCGAGAAGAAAGAGCCACGCTGTATTTATATTATGGTTGTAGCAAAAATGGGTCAGCTCGACCGGGGAAGAACAACGTTCTCACAGAATATCAGCGTAAAATAGAATCGGAGATCCTTTTTACTGGAAACCAGGGCATCCCATCTTAGTCTTCAGGGATGACAACGCATCTGAATTTCGATTCTTATTCGAATATAAATATGTCTATGGGCCACAGTATCGACTTAACATCAACACAATTAAATACTTGTAGTTATCATCAAATCTTATTGAATGAAACTAGTTTCACGTTTAAGTTGTGAGTGCTTTGTAGCACCACTTGGTCACGGTGCGATGGTATTCGCGTAAACATAAAAAAAAACAAATCTTGGACTTACCATAGGCCGCAGTAATCCCAGTTTGGACTCGCACACCCGGTCCAAATCAGGGTCGAGGCCCCAGGCGTGCAGTAGCGACATTAGAATTTGCGCTATCTCCATGGTATGCGGAGGCTCCGCCAGCGACATGTCGCGCGGACGGTTACGCTTATTTTGGTTAAGTTCATCTGGAACAAAGGCGATGATTTTAATTGCTAATATTGTGTGCAAAATTTTAGTTTTCGTTAATTATGCGAATATTAAACACAATAAGGCACTAAAAGGCCGACCGAAACAGGATTTTCAACCGAAACCGAAACCGAAACTTATTTAGACATGTTAATTTTTTTATTGTATACTGAAATCTGGTATATTTTTTATACATATACTGATAGGTAATACATGTTAATGAAAAACAGTCATTTTAATAATCATGTAGCAATATATTTATTTTAAATTATTTATTTTAAAGTAAAATTCAACAATTTAACGTTAAGAAATACATTTTTAAGTCAATTTTGTTAAAAATCAACACTTATACACATAAAAAGTTACTCGCTTATTGAGAACATATTTTATTGTGTTCACAATATTGTTAACATTATTCAATATACATACAACAAAATCCCAGAAAATATACAAAACCTGCCCAAAGTCCAAAAACTTTAATGAACTAAGTTTGTATAAAAAGGGTTATTATAATATTAAGCAATTTATGGATGATAATAACCCCTGGGAATGAGGTGATCACTACCAAGCTATTTCTGATTTGTTTTGTGTTGTTAATTGTGTTACATACATGATCGTAAGCAGTGGCGTAGCTAGGCGTGGGCGAAGTGGGCCTTCGCTCACGGCCTCGCACTTAAAGGGGCCTCGCGAGGCCCCCTAAAATGCGACGCTCCCAGACTACTGACTGATGACTAAATAAATTTGATCACTTTTACGCTCGAAAAAGAAAGTCACAAATTTAAATGTGTTTGTTTGGGACCTCGCAAGAAGCACCTCTTAAGTGCGACTACGAGACCGTTCTAACTACCCTCAAAAACCGCGACTGTTACATTGACGGAATACGAGACTTCTCAGGAATTAATAGATATGAGTAGGTATGTCGTGTCAAAGCATGTTTGGTAGGATAGATCTATTGGGTAGATCTTTGGAACGAAAGAAAAGGGGCCTCGCTGATGCAACTGCGCCCACGTTTATATTAGTCCACGCTACGCCTCTGACTGTAAGCTGTTATTTAAAAAAAAAGTCCCGCTGGGTTCTTGCTGGTTCTTCCAAGGACATGACAATTACCACTGGCTCGAAAGTTTTTTTTCGAAACAGTGGTAATTAAACAAAAGAGTAATTTTCTATAAGTATTTATAATCTATAATGAATAACAAAGTTTCTGTTTCTGTATAATTATGAATAATACACGAGTCACGAACTCATCTGAACGACGCACGATAATCCACGAACACTGAGTTTCGGCGCTGCCGAAGGTTCGACAGATTTTTTGCTGAAACCGAAACTATTACCGAAACTAGATTTTATTGCCGAAACTTGCCGAAACCGAATATTCAGTCGGTCACTACTTTTTACTTAATGTAAGGACTCCTGAATAGCACACTGATCATAAAATTGTGTTTTTATTACTGCCGCGTTGGTATTTGGTAGTTGAAGCACGAATGGGTCGGCCGATTGCGGAGAAACTACGTTACGCTACGTCGTAAAATAGCAGTTTAATGCTGCTGTGTTTTGTATTGAGTGTAGTTTCCTACAGACTGAATTTCGGCCACAGTGGCCAATCTCCGGAGACTAACCATCTGCGCAGGACAGGATTATAGTGGCCGAGTGTATGCGCAAGGACAAGTGAACTCTATATTTCCTCACTCTTTTTACCGTCCCATCGAAATTAATAGTCCGACACGACCGGAGAGATCAGGCGCAGGACCAACTGCTTTACGTGCATTCCGAGACACGGGGGTGAAACACCGCTAACTTCCTGACTCCGGGCTGCTACTGAGAATTTCTCGACTGAAAAACCACACTAAGTAACTGATTTTAGCTCGTCTCGGGATTCGAACCTGGGACCTCATGATCAGCTACGTTTACGACCATTTATTTTTTATTTTTAAAAAACGTTACCCCCACACTATTATTTTCTCCTGTATCGTGGAGGCGGTTTACAAACACAAATTGCACAAGGACAAACATCTAGATCCGGAACAATTATTTGAAGGCCATACAAATACTTGTTCCGTGCGGGATTCAAACCCGCGGCCCCCAGCGCAGCAACTCATTGCTAAGACACTGCGCCACGGAGCCGTCTAGGACCGGACCAACGAAGCAGAGAACTACGGTAAGTGTAGAGAACTGGATACCTTCTTTACTAGTGTATTCTACCTCAGAGGTGCCAACTCCATTTTGATTCATAAACAAGGATAAATGTAAATGTCTATGGGCCACAGCATCCACTTGCGATCAGGTGGACTGTGTGCTCGTTTGTCACCTTTATTTAATTAAAAAATAATGTACACTAAAATATGCTTATCTTCCTAATTAAATCGATAATAATTTCATATAAGAGTAGTGGACTACACGGTAGTGAAGTGGCTAAGCATTTTGCTTCGGCCGTTGCGGATTTCCGTACGGAACAAGTATTTGGATGCCCTTCATTTTTTTTTATATATAAGTATTGCACTTTAACTTAAATAAAAATATAAATTAACATTTAAATTTAATTTAATGATGCGTATAAATCACGAAATATTATTTTTTACTTATTATAAGCCAGTTTGCCGGTTTTGTTTTCGTAACTACTGGTGAAAAATATTTGGCCTCGACGGCATTTTGTTGAGTTGTAATGTACTCGTAAATCAAAATAGTCGGTCGTATTCCAGCCAAACTGTAATTATCCTTGTGATACGCAAAAACAGCAGACAATTAACGTATTAAATTGCGATTAAAGTTAAAATTAATAATATATAAAATTAATGTAAGTATTTAATATGTACACATAAAGGATAACAATAATTAATACAAGTATCTTGATTGGTTTATGGCCAAATTTAATATTAAATAACATCGATTTCCTGCTTACTATGAGCCAATTTAAATGGTAAATAATTTTGTAATGAAAAAGTTGTGCTTGAGATTTTTGTCTTTATTTTTAATATTTATTCTTTATTTTGAAAGATTTTCTGAGATGTCCATGTTCAGTGGGAAAAAGGAGATAAATGCAAATTATTAAAAAATAAAAAAATATGTGGCAGATCTTTGTATTTGCTCCGTGGATGTGGGCTCCGTTGCTCCTAAAAAATATACCCATCTTGTTTACGTATATAATCGGGAAGGTGAAGGGGAGCAGTGGCGAAGATGCGAGACGTCTGTTCCTGAGATCGCCAAGTCCCCTGCCAGTAGCGGTAGCCGGTAGAATAGCGGTTAAGGCAAATCCCCCATATGGTGGGAGAAACCCGTATATAACACTGGAATTTTACGAACTGGTGTCCTCACCAACTTTAAATTAATGATGCTTTGGGACTGTAACAGTATTTATTACCCTGTTCTGGAGACGCACTATTTAATACATATGTATCCCGCGGATTGTTACGTAGACGTTATACTGCAAAGTAAAAGTCTGTGGTGCAATTAATTTTCGACGGGTCGCAGTCAAATTGTAATAGTAGTATTACTTTAAGTGATATCATTAAAATTTAAAAAATATGTGCAGTTATGCTCCAAAAACTTAGACTGAAAGTATTAATTTACGGCTAGTAGCTATAACACTTAATTTAAATAAAAAAGTAACATCGACAATGAGTCACAACAGTTGCGAATTGTAATTCATATTTCTACCGCTTGCAGGTTTGGTCTTAAAGGAAAAGGGAAGATCTCCCACCGAGCAAGGTGTTCGGCCCGGGAAGCAGCCAACGCCTCATGTGTTATTTCGGAGCTGTTGTACATATAGCGCGGTAACTTCGGAACTTTGACAGCGCGATTTAGGCTTCGGTGCGTTTCGCCACAGATGTTTGTGCACAATCACGTTTACACACAATTTTGTTGGTAGTAGACTAACAAAGATTAAAATGCAACTACTAAATTGATGATTAAAATGTTTTTATATTTCGGAGTTTCCATATCCTAACAGAAATATGTTTGTTTTATTTTATTTACAAAACTAAATATATCTTATTCGCATCACATTTACTATGGAAATATTATGTGAGTGATGCGATACACGAGCACGTTACTGATTGATTTAACTGTTCTACACCTTCATTCCGTCTTTTACTATAACATCAATTGTCAAAATGGCGTCGATAAAGCAGCGCTCTTTTGACCCTTTGTTATTTTTTTTCTTAAAAAAAATACTAGTAATGCTATAAAACATTACTAATATATTCCCTTAAGGCCTTAACAGTGGTTGAAATGCCTAAATCTAGGATATTTAAGTAAAAAAATCTCAATAACTGTTCATTTAATCCACAAAGAAAAAATACAAGGTAACAGAAGAAGATTTGGTAAATGTTTTTAATTTAACAAAATTGTATTTTTGTCAACCCCTTATTAGAAAAAAAATCCCCAAAGAGTACCTATCTTTGTCATATTTTGCAAAATTTCTCCAAAACGGCACAAGCTTTTTAAATAGTTCTTACACTAAAAAAAAGGTCTTAAAAATATTAATATTTTTAATTGAGAGTTTTATTTTTATTACCCGTTTTATAAGAGAATATATCATTTTTCTCTGAAATTGAATATACTTACGCGAGCGCGCATGCTCCGTCGCCATGTAAGCTCTGTCACAGTCCGTTTTCGGACATCGTCGAGGGTGGACCGTACGTCGGTGTTGGAGCGACTTCGTTCAAATATATATTAGTTTTTAAAAGTTTATACTCAATTATAAATATTTTTATGACTAGAAATACTTAATTTAGTTAATATCTGTACACTGGTAACTATAAATATTATTTTCTAAATAAATGAATTTTTAAAGTGCCCAAAGAAGAAGAAATTTTTGCGGCGACGTTGATTAGTGAAATTGAAAAATGCATTTTTATATAATTTAGATGTGGAACGACGAACATGCTCTCGTTACTTAGATTGCGATAGTTTTTAATACCTATGTAATTTTATTGTTGCATATTTTTATTAATTAGTTGATAATGAATTTTATAATTATGTATTACAATAAAACGCTGTTTTTATAAGTATGACTTTATAAAATATTATTGGGGTAAGAAATAAAGATACAGATACTTACATTTAGGTACACTGTTATCAAATTAAATCAAACAATTTAAATGAATAAAAGAATGGTGCTTACCTAAGTATAAATAGCTTTTGCTGTCGCACGGATGGGCCGGCTCGAACCGGGGTGGTACCACGACCTCACAGAAAACCAGCGTGAAGTAGAGGTTTACTTCTGCGTTTCGCTTGGTGAGTGCAGGTGGCCGGAGGCCCTTTTTACTGGAAATGAGGCATTCCATCTTAGTCCTCACGGGTGACAACGCATCTACATTTTGATTTATAATAGAGGATAGATGTAGATGTCTATGGGCCGCAGCAACCACTTACCATCAGGTGGACTGTGCGCTCGTTTGTCACCCTTATCATATAAAAAAAAAAACTATATAAAGACATTCTTGGGTTTATGGTTTTTTTTTTGTTAGACAAACTATCATCTAATAAATGTAAAAATTTTAAATTGGAGAGGGGTTTCTCTACGTGATAAAGTTAGAAATGAAGATATTTGCATTAGAACCAGAGTAACTGACATAGCCCAACGGAACATTACAGTGAAATGGCAATGGGCTAGCTATATAACTTGGAAAACAGATAAAAAATAGGAAGAAAGGTCCTCGAGTGGCAACCTCGTACAGGTAAGCGAATTAGTACTCAACCTTTATTCCTCTTCACGTATTCTCATACGCTTTTCTTCACACACACACACACACACACACACGCGCGCACACGCGCGCAAGCACGCACACACACACACACATACACACACAAATAGGTCGCAAATAATACTTACCTAGTACTATTAGGCAAGAGTGAATAGGTTTTTGTTAAGTCAGTGCAATTCACCATCTTAGACTACATAACCAGTTACCGATGGGATTGTAGTTGCTTTACTACTTGCTGGGTAAAAATAGTAAAAAAAAAATTTACCCTGTGAAAGTTTGCATTTAGATATAATTTTTCTAACCAACCATAAAAATATGATGAGAATATGTATATAAGTATAAAGGTTGCCTCACACGGAACAGTAATAATATAATATTATATATTCCATTATCTCTGAAATCCGAGGTACGTTCATATTAAGAGGCTGAATAGAGCAACATTGAATTGCATGAGGATGGTTTTGTAATTTCACGTCATTATCGAAAAAAATTGTACGTATTTCAGGTGGCGGTTTGCAAAACACGATTCCACAAAAATTAACTCAATAGAAAATAATTGCAAAGTTGCTTCTAAAAATACTTAAATTTTCAACGTCAATTTTTTTTACGTGGTAGAGCCATGCTACAGCTATATTTATTAGGTATAGTTGTAGCACGAATGGGTCGGCTCGACCGGGGAAGGGCCACGCTCTCACGGAATAACATGTAAAATAGCAGTTTAACCCTGCTGTGTTTCGTATGGTGAGTGTAGAGAACCGGAGGACCTTTTTACTGGAAACGAGGCATTACATCTTAGTCCTCACGGGTGACAACGCATCTACATTTTGATACGTAATCGAGAATAAATGTAGATGTGTATGGGCCGTAGCAACCACTTACCATCAGGTGGACTGTGTGCTCGTTTGTCACCCTTATTCTATTTAAAAAAAACTTTCTGAGATTTCAGTAAAATAATGTTAAATATTGTAAGCACTCGTACAATTATGTCTCATGTTAATAAAGCTATTGGGCTATTTTGATTTGTAATAAAGTGATTTTACTTTATAGGTTAAATAATTTATTTACCTTTCTATATAAAGAACCGTTTTTCTGTCACTCCTATTGAATTTGACAGTGCTTGCTGAAATTTAGCATTTTTAGATGGATCAGAATCGCCTGCTGATCCGGCTGTTAGATATTGCAAAAATAATCGAAAGCATTTATTTTTACTTTCATGCCCAAGACTACCTTGTTTTATTTTATTACGGTCAAATAATATTTATTAGGTAATTATGTGGGCTCCAGCCAGAGGTTGCAAAAAAAAGCAATCTTTATTTAATATATATTTAATTTAAAGTAATTATTACAATTAATTCTTATAACTAAGTGAGGTGACTCTAATTCGATGTTTGAATGTAGAATGGATTCACACGGTAAAATATTAGATCCAGGTAATATAAGACAGTAGACACGTTATGCTGACACGGCGCCTCGTGATCGTCGTAAGCCGATGCAACGCAGCAGATTGCCTGGATTAGGGCTGCGTAACACCTCCCCCCGAAGAACAGCGACTATGGAAGACCTTGGTCGTGAATTGAGCTGGGAGTTGATCGGGATCAATCTTCTCAGTGTCTGGAACAGCGTATACCCTTAATGATTTAGGATGGTCCTCTTCTGAGTTCCTTTGCGTACCTCCAGTTAGCTTCGGCTTGTATCTTCTATAGAGTATGCATAGAATCAGTGCACCTGCACTTATTATTAATGCGTAAAATGGTATTGTAGTATGATATAGACTGTAGTCATCGTTTCTTCTTAAATTCAATGGCGATTGCTGGGATATTTTAGTGTTCGTTGCATGAAGATGTTGGAGGTTTATTGAATTTAGTTTATATGCCGATGCAGAAGATGGGATGCTGGTGTGTTCCTCAGGTATGTCCATTATCTTTAAGGCTTGTCCCTTCAATCGATCTTTAGTATTTGAGATCGAGAATAGTGGCGTTTCTATGTAGCATTTCAGAGGGACAATAACGAGATAACTACCTTGAAGTATTTTGTAGAGATCTTGTCCACAGGATAGATGTACTTTCGTTGGTGTGGGGAAAGTGATGGTGTAATGCTTGTCGTCCAGTTCTTCGTAAGCTGGTTTATCTAGGGTGACTGTATACGGGTTACATACTGCATTCGTCTGTTGTTTAGTGATGAGGTGATGGATGCAATCAGGGGATGTTTGACCTCTCAGGCTCCGCTTTTCTTTACAGATGTACCATTTACTGGTCTTCGGGCATTCTGCCTCTATGTACTGAAAATCTTTCTGATAAATGGCTAGGAATGGAAAGGGTGGTGTGAGGATTTCGTGTCTCTTGTTAGGAACAATAGATAACTTATACATATCATATATATGGGGTAATAGAATTGGGAACTTAAATACTATTACTATTTCATTTCCTACATAATATGAACCTAATCTAATAATATCATAATATTCCCTAATATCTAAATCTCCTACCTTTTTATTTCCATAAAGTTCGGTTGCTCTGTTAATCATTATTCGGATAGATTTTAAATTAACTATAGAGTGGTGCATAGTGTTAGCTCTTATAAATGCTAAGTTGTTCTGTAACTTAATTAATTCCTGTGAAATGGAATCAACGTTATCACTAAGGATCATTAGTACTTGTCCAAAATGGGCATATTTAATTAGGTCATAGTCTCTGGTAGCCTCGGATTGATTTATTTTACCTATTAGTATTTCTAATTTATTTTGATTATCTACAATGCTATCTATTATTCTGGAGTATTGATTTGATAAATCTTTAGTTAGGCTTACATGATTATTAAATTCCGTAACGATTTTATTTTCGTCTTCGTGGATGGATTTTATAGCACGATTAAAATGATCTGCATCTGTATAATCAAGGTTACCAGTTATACTTTTTATGATGGAACCGAGACCATCTACAAGTCCTCTTTTCTCACGGTTCGTTTTAAAGCTACTCAACTGTATGGTGACACTTTCAAGCTTATTTTTAAGATAATCAATATGAGGCTGAAATAACGAATTGGTTATGTTGTTAAGGTTAGGGCTAATACTGATTAACTGTGTTTTAACTGAATTTACTTTATCTCCTAATTCCTGGAGATTTACATATTGCAGAAATGCATGGTAGTGGGATAGGATTCGAGCGGGGCCTAATTTGAAGGGTAATATACCAGGTCCATCGCTAAGACTTTCAAGTCTTATCTCCTGCATTAGAGCTGGTCCCAGAAGGAGATGAAGTACCAGGAGAGTCCTGTAACAATTGGTTCGTTTTAGGTATTCTCTTCAATCGAGTTTTTGCTACGGGGCCTCGTTTTTTCTTTGTATAAATGTGAATTGGGAGGTTTGCCATAACTGTGTCGTGTGTGTATCGAGGAGCTAATTTCTGACGGGATGCGAATGGATTTTTTATAAAGATTTGTTGTTCCGGGGAATATTCAGCTTCCTGTTCTCGGTTTTTATTGCGAGTATTAGTCAAGTCTTTACGCATGTCGTTACATAGATCGTGAATAGTTTTATAGGTCTCAGTCATTCTGTCTTTGTGGTTTACGACGTACTGTTGAAGTAAGTGGGCGGACAGATCTATGTCAAAAGGATCGCGAGGGTCAAAATGTCCTGTAATTACTTCTATTGGTTTGCATTTTGTGAAGCTATGTATACTATGATTGTAAGCTAATAGGGCATAGGGCATAAGGTTAATAGCGGATTCATTCTTTTGATTTATCTTTAAAATACGGAGATGTTCTAATATGGTGGCGTGAAATCGTTCAACGATACCATTTTCGTTGGGTGCATGTGGGGCTACTCTATGGTGCTGAATTTTATGAAGTCTAACGAATTCTGCAATAAGTTGGTTGGTAAACTCAGGGCCGTTATCGGAAACTATGGTAATTGGAATTCCATGATGTGTGCAGAAAATTAGTAAAGCTTGTACTACACTGACAGCAGTGCCGTCTCGCAAATAATACGCCTGAGCATATTTAGAAAAACTATCTACTATTGTCAAATACTTTTCCCCTTGAATTGTTAATAGATCTACGTGAACTAGTTCAAAAGGCTTAGAAGCTGGTGGTACAATTTTAAATTTCTGTTTAACTGGATTGCGGTCGTATTTAGCTTGTCCGCATACTGTACAGTCATTAATAAATTTAGTGATATGCTCTCTCATTTTCGGCCAGTAATATTTGCGGGACAAAGCCGAGAAACACTCGTTAATGCCTCGATGGTTCGTCTTTCCATCGTGATATTTATGAATGATTTCTTGCTGTCTTAAATACTCCCTAACATTTTCCAATTCAGTTTTTGTTAGAAAAAGGTTAAGAGATGAACTTTTAAAAGACTTTTGTATGATTGGTATGACAGTGTACATTGCAGAGTTTGGATTAATGAGTAATCCTGTCCTAATTTTCGGATGGACGTATTCTTTTATAGCATTAATGACATCCTCTTCTATGTTTGATTGAGCTATTTGTATCGTAATGCGTGTGTGTGTTTCGAATGGTTTAGTGATGACTGGTCTAGCTTTTATGTCGCCTACTATATTTAAGATTATCTGTTTAGTAAACTTATTTAGCGGTTCGTCAGAAATGGGAACTTCCAGGATGGGGTTTTCTTTATCTGTATGAACGGTGATGGTTCTGGAATCGTCTGCGGCTTCGGTAGCCGTTATAGTCCTAGAGTCATCTAAAGTGTGTACCCCTTCGGAAGGGTTAGGTAAAATGGAAAGCAATTCATCTATTATGGGTCTTAGCTCGTCATTGTGAAGTTCGATGCGCGATAGTGCATCGGCATTCGTGTTGCACTTGCCTTGCTTATATACGACACTAAAGTCATATTCACTTAACTTAAGGCGCCATCTGGTTAGACGCGAATTGGGTTCTTTTAAGCTCATAATCCATTGTAAGGGTTTATGGTCTGTAATAATTTTGAACTTACGGCCGAATAAATAGGGACGGAAATACTTAGTCGCCCATACGATAGCTAAAAGTTCCTTTTCTATCGTGCTATAGTTACTTTCGCTGGAGTTAAGTGTACGAGAAGCATATGCAATGGGTTTATCTGAACCGACTGTTCCCTGTGATAAAACTGCACCAATCGCCACGTTTGAGGCATCGGTTGTCAAAATAAAATCTCTACTGAAGTCTGGATACTGTAAGATTGGGTCATTTGTTAAGAGAGTTTTACAGTGTTCAAAGCAGTTAATATAATTTTGATCTAATGTTATCTTTGATCCCTTTTTAAGACATTGAGTGAGTGGTTTTGTGAGACGTGCGAAGTCTGGTATAAATTTTCTATAATATCCTAGAAGTCCTAGAAAACGCTTAATTTCGGTTGTAGTTTTTGGCAGTGGGTACTTTTCGATGGCTTTAATTTTGTCTGGGTTGGGTTTAACCCCGTTTTTACAAATAACATGACCTAGAAACTCGGTTTCCAGCTTCAAAAACTCTGATTTATCCATCTGAATTTTGAAGTTGGATTCCCGTAGCCTTTTGAATACTTTTTCCAGATTTGTCATATGTTCTTGTAAGGATGTACTGAAGACAATTATGTCATCTAGATACACTAAGCAAATTTCGTTCTGTAAGTTCTTTAATACGTTGTCCATCACCCTTTGGAAGGTCGATGGACTATTTTTCAGGCCCATTGGCATCCTAAGAAATTCGTAATGCCCATTCTCTACATTAAAAGCAGTTTTGTGAATGTCCGCGGGATCCATTTCTACCTGATAAAATCCACTGGCTAAATCGAGCGTGGTAAAGTACTGACATTTGCCCAGTTTGTCTAGAACATCGGTTATATTAGGAATAGGATATTTGTCATCGACTGTCTTTTCATTCACCTTCCTGAAGTCCACAACTAGACGCCATTTTATTTTGCCGGAAGCGTCCGCCTTTTTGGGTACAATCCAAATAGGAGAGCTCCAAGCAGAGTCCGATGGTCTAATTATATTTTGCTCGAGCATCTTATTGATCTGGTCTCGGACTTCCTGTCGGTGGACATACGGGTATCTGTAGCTCTTAGTATGTACGGGGATTTCATCATGTGTTTTAATTCTATGTTTGATCTTGTTGGTGAATGTTAAAGGTTCACCATCAAGGTAAAACACGTCGGCATACGAGGCACATAACCGTTGTAGGTTTGCTAGCTCTTCAGGATTAAGATGATCGGTGCGAAGACGGGATAGAACATTTTTAGCGCGATCCGATAACGTTTCAGTAAACTGGCACTCGACATTATATATTTCGGCTTCTACCGGACGGTCCATTGAAAAAATTACATCATTTGAGCTATTATTGGTAATTTCGACCCAACCACGATTATTAATTACTTTCGTTATACAATCAGAGATTATGCAGTTGCAAATTATTTGATTTTCAACTACTACGTCACCGTCCTTTGAGTTTATAGGCAACCTAACTAATTTTGATGACTGCGCGGGTATAATTTCTTCATATAAATTTGCGTTACGTGAGTCATACATTTCGATGGGGATTTTTGCGTTACGAGTAATAAGTAATTTATTTCTAAGATCGATATTAGAACCCCATATGTCTAGTAAATCAAACCCTATCAGTCCGTCGAAGTAATTATGAAATCTATAAACGAACAGGGTTATATTATCTCGTTCATTAAATTCTAAAGGGCAAGGGAGAGTTATAGAATAATCATTTTTACTTGTCGCGTGAACATTGGTGACTTCGAATGGGTCATAATTCAGTGGAATATGGCTAAAATATTTTCTTACAGCTTCGGGACTAATAAACGATCGGTTTGCGCCGGTGTCTATTAAGAATTTCAGTGGGGGATTACTTGTCTGAATGTAACCGAGTTGCCTTTGTATGTGGAAATTTATTTCTATTTTTGTTTTTCTGGTTTGGGGCACTTCCGAAAATCCTCATCATTAGTCGGGGTGAAATTAGTCTCTACTTCCTCTACGATAGGAGCTTCCGCGTGGTTATACGGTGGCTCGTATCCATAGTTAGGATATTGTTCGTAAGTACAGTACTCTTGATTATAGTTATAGTCAGGATAGTCGTATTCATAGTACGCGTCGGTGCTATAGTCGTAGTCAAAATCCGTCTCGTTAAAGTTTACCTCCCGTGTTTTAAAGTAATTGCTCGGCGGTGGGTTGCCAAATCGTCTCCAGTCATGTCCAGTCGGTGGTAAGGGTTTCGGAACAAAGGGAGTGACACCGCTCATAGGAGAAGGGCGCGAATTATTATTTAAATTGAAGCCCTGTGGTTGCTGAGGTCTGTTAGGAAGCTTAAACACATTACTCTGGGGGTTATAATTTGGTGGAGGAGCACGCATCATCTGTTGCGTACGAGTGGGTCCGCGTGGTACATGCATCTGGGGTGGTAGATTGGGCCTCCAACCCTGTGCAGCATGCGGTTGCATAGGTGGCTGTCTAAACGAGTTCAGTATATTATTACCCTGTGGTCTAGGTAGTGACGGCATGTTAAATGTGGTAGGTTTTGGAACGAAATGATTTAATGGTAGATTAGAGCTAGGGGTAGATTGAGTCCATTCTTTCCTGTTCTGGCTGCCTTCATTTCGTTGTTGGAGGTAAAGGGTGTTTAATTCCTCCTGTACGAATTCAAGTGCTTTCTCCATACTTTCGGGACGCATACATCTTATTCTAGACCCTAGGGGGTCTTTTAATCCGCGTAAATAAGCTTGCAAGGTCAGTTTTTTATAGAGTGCGCGCTTAGCTTCAATTGTCGTACTAATGGTTTCATGTAAAGTGACATAGGTCATTATTGTACTAAATAAACTTTGGACTCGCTCGTAAAATTCTTGCGGGGTACTAGACCCTTGGGTTTGTAGTGATAAATCACTGTATAATGCGGTTTCGTCGCGATGGTCGGCGAAGTTATTTATAAGAGCGCTTTTGATGCCGGCCCAGGTTTCGGGTATTCCATTCGAATTTATTAGCCTAGCCGCGGATCCCGTTATTTTATTTAAAATCCCGTTAATAAGAGAAAGATTGGCTAGTTCGTATCCGGGCTCATTTCTTACGTGGGCTAACACAAGTTGATCGCACAGGTTAATAAAGCGCGTAAGGATGTACGGGTTACCGTCAAATTCGGGCAAAACTCTAAGTGACTTATAAATTAGGTCTATTTCATTTGATTGGGCCATACTATCGGTCTCTAAACCTCTGTTCTCGTCTATAATACTAAGCTTAGAAATCCTACTACTATCTAACCTAACGTTCCGTGTTCCCCTTGGATGGAAAATTTTGGAAGCTTTATACTAACACAGTTAAAATGCAATAAAATACAATAGAAAAAAAAAGGTGTATATAAAATTAGGATAGAGTAAAAAATTAATTACGGAACTAGGAAGGGTAAGGATTGAAAGATTCAAGCACTTACAGCATTACTTCTTCTTGCGGAATCAATGCCTGGATTCGCCTCTGGACTGGTGCTCCCGTAGGTTCTGTATCTTCTTGGTCACTCTTGATTCACTGACTCTACTTTAGAAGATCCTACCGACTGCGCCAATTATGTGGGCTCCAGCCAGAGGTTGCAAAAAAAAGCAATCTTTATTTAATATATATTTAATTTAAAGTAATTATTACAATTAATTCTTATAACTAAGTGAGGTGACTCTAATTCGATGTTTGAATGTAGAATGGATTCACACGGTAAAATATTAGATCCAGGTAATATAAGACAGTAGACACGTTATGCTGACACGGCGCCTCGTGATCGTCGTAAGCCGATGCAACGCAGCAGATTGCCTGGATTAGGGCTGCGTAACAAGGTTATAAAGTAAGTATTTTTCTAAATGTTTTGTATGTAAATGTAAATGTTTTCATTATTTTGTTATTCTATTGTTTACAGTTATTATCACGTCTTAGCTTTACACCAAGAATTACATTAGAAATTCTTGATGGGATGCGATGTAACGCTCATACATTATTTTCATCAAGAACTATAATATATATATTTGTTTTTTTTTTACCAGTAGAGTTTCAATAAAATCTTAAAAAAGTTCAATGAATTAAAACAATGCCAATAATTATATAATTTCAAGTCAGTGTTTTACATTTAAAGATCAGTTATAAAGAGCCAATGTTATTATTTTCATTTTGATTAATTTAATTCGAGACTAAAATAAATGTGAAAGGGCTTTTATCTGCAATAATAATTTTCATCAAAAATAACATAGACTTATAAAAGTCATATACACGGTCAATCATACTGAAGATTATCAATTGTACTACAAAATATTTAAAAGACTATTTCGAGTATAATGACCCGAATATCATCATTAATGTTTGACTGGCACACTTAAAAGTTTTATCACATGGCTAAATTATTGACTATTATATTATGATAAGGTCATGCTTTTCTATAAAAAGTTGCAAGAAATTTTAAATCACGGACCTAATGGTTTGTTTTACTTTTTACTTAATTAGTGAAAAACAAAATGGACTGATCTAAAAGTTTACTTTCTTGTGTAAAATGTGCTATTTAGAATTTTATGCAAATGATAATTAAAGTTTCTATGTAAATAAGTGTAACATAGCGGAAATTATATTCAATAGTAGCGGCCATCCGTATTTGCAAAGCCAGCATCATTTTCTGTACAGAAACCGGCAAAGTGTTGCTCAAAGCACTATAAACAAAGCAGCTAATAAAATGTTACACTCATAACTGTTAACAAAAACTGTTTTCGCAAATGGTCTTATAGATAATAATAACTATTCCGCCGTGTTAGGTGCAGGAGCTATTATTAGAAGGAGAAGAGGTAAAATTTTGTTTTAGAAATGCGCAATCAGTATTGTTTTGTCTGCAATTGAGCATAAAATAAAAAATAACTTCAGCCAAAGAGCATAACTGGCATTATACTCAGGCCCATCAATTGGTATGGAAAAAAATAATTTTACCAGGTTTCAAAAAATCAATCAAAATTCAAAAAACATAAATATTAAAATCAAAAAATGTATGTATGTATGTCTATACATACATATAATGATTTATGGCCGCTTAGTAACTGACGGTGACTCACTATAACATCCTACAGTCACGCCGAAACTAAGAGGAGAGAATCACTGTAGAAAAGGTAATAATTTATTGCGGAAATTTTGTGATTAAAATTAAAAATATAATAGAAATTAAAAAAAAATATAAACTTATCCAAGTTAATCTAACTTAGTCTAACTTATCCTTATGCGTACAAAAAAAAACAAATAATAAAATAGTGAGATGGCGTCAGTTTTTAAGAAGATATAACAAAAATAAACAAAAAAATAAATTTCAATAAAGTTCAGTATTTAATTGATTATATACCGCTGACACTTAATCACGCTTTTCGAAACCACGCCAGTTGTAAACAATACTTGTGTGAAAAGACAAAATCTTATTTTCAAATTTCCGCCGAGTTGTAAGTAGAAGGCCAAATAGGTCACGTGTCAATTTTAATTAAATATATTTTATATGAAGTGATCTTGACTACGTTTCATCAATTAACCATTGGTAAAAATTAAAACAGGAATTTTACGATTGTGTTTACAAAAAACATTATTAGTTGAACCTTGCAGCTTGTTCATTATTTTTATTATAAATACCTATAAATGTATATATTATTAATAAATAGTTCCCATAATATATTGGATTATTTTTTATTTTGCCCTATCTGCAATGTTCTATGCTCTATAGAAAATGTGGCGTATGACATGACTGACAATCTTTAGAACGTTTTATCTAGGTACAAAGATGTTTTACGTTTTCGTCGCCTCCACGTGATATTTTTGTCAGCATAAGGTACCCTTCTATATCTGAAACGAATATAAATATTGCTACAAAGTAAAGTAATAGGCCATACAAGTCCCTCTACTGGGCACAGGACTCTTTTTTTTATTTCTGAGAGGGTTTTAGGGCAAGAAAATGCCCGCCGTGCTTCCTCAATGCGTGCTGACGAAAATTGCAATTACAAATTTCTTTCGTGCTGTCGGGGATCAAACCCGGGAAAATTTACAGCGAACGCTTTGACGACATATTTTTAATACGACACAAATAAATACGATTTAACATATATAATAAAAATTCTTACGTACTTAAAACTTGAACACTTGATAGCTCGTGATGCCTACCGGACAAAGCTACAGCACCACACCGTGCAATGTAATTGAAGATGCGTAACCGCGACATAATTCTCAGTGATGCGCAAGCATAACAGGCAGTATGTCACTTATATAATTGTCATCTCTGCAGTCTATTAATCTTTGCACTTTTATAAGTAATACAGAACGTAGTTGCTAGACGGTGTTGACATCGGCTAAAATCTCTGCGATCACCGTTTCGTCAAGGTTATTCAGGCTAGTTAAAGCCTTAAACCGCTTCTGGTAAGCTTAAAATGCTTGTATTAGAAGTGGTTCACGACAGTAGTCGATTGGCGGATTTGGACCCACGACCTTTCGAGTTCGCGGTCCGCGATGACTGATGAAGAACTATCGTATAACAAAGCCATCTATGCATACAAGGCTGTAGTTTTTGAGTTAGAAGAAAGTGACCATATTAACCGGATAACCATATTACGCTCACGTACTACATTATTTAAATTTTCAAAAAAGATTTTTTTAGTTTTGGCCAAAAAATCCAGGAATCTGATCGTGAAATCATATCATCATGTCACATTACTTGACATGGTCAGAAGCAGTTCAGTACAGCAGTAAATTGTTAATTGATAATCAAACATCGTTCACTACAGTGTATAAAAATTCACTGCTGAACCCAGCATTGTCCCAGAGATTGTCTTATAGGTGGGATATTTGTCATAAATGCCACACTAAGCGGCGGGTTGGCGACCGCAGCTTTTATTTTATTTTTTTAAGCTGTTAATGTTAATCAGGAATGTCTAGAACAGGTAAATGAAATTGTATACTTGGGGAGTGCTTTTAGCCGGGATGGAAGATGTGATTTAGATGACTGCGTTAGTCAAAAGGCAAGGCGTAGCGAAGAGTGCACGCCTTGCAATACATAACGCAGTGTTAGTACCGACTTTGTTATATGGCAGCGAAACCTGGGTATGCCAGAAGAAGCATAAAAATAAGTTGAATGCAGTGGAGATGCGATCTCTTCGTAAAATGTGCGGCGTCACCATGGCCGACCGAAAGCGAAACGAAGAGATTCGCAATATGGCAGGTTTGAAAGATGACCTTATCACAAAAATTGATAAGGGCGTGCTTCGGTGGTTTGGGCACGTTGAGCGAATGCGTGAAGACCGAATGGTGAAGAAAATATATAGCGCGAAAGTTAATATTAAAAGGTGTCGAGGTAGACCGAGCCTAACTTTCGAAGACCATGTGAGCAAATTGCTCGAAGAGGGTAGGGTCAAGAGTACTCGGATACCTAAACGTGCATGCATGAAGAAGATAATGAATCTGAAAGAAGCGAAAGAGGTTTGTAAGGATCGTGACACTTGGCGATCTGTTCTCTCTGGCCACCCCGTCAGGGATTGTGCGTGAAGATAAGTAAGTTATCAGAAAAATGCTGCTGATCATCTCCTGTTTCAGTTTCTCTCCGTCGCCTCTTACAACACTAACTTGATGACGAAGTAGTTGATTCTCTTTGACACACGGCCCTTACACTACAGGCGTTACTGATAACACAAACAAAATGTTTTGTGGTTTTTGGAGGGTGGATTTGTTTAGTTATTTTTTAAATTGTTTCTAGAAATCGCATTTAAGCAGTAATTTTTTCATATTTTTATACTAGCTGTTCCCCAAGACTTCATCCGCGTGGAATTTATTACGATTGGATTTCATGAGTTTTTTTTTGCGCGGAACCAAAATTCTTTCTTTTTATAAATAAAAGTAGCCGAAGTTAATCCTTAGTACATCTGTCAGTGAAAAAAATCCCTTCAAAATCGGTCGAGCCATTTGGGAGATTAGCCGGAACAAACAGACAAGCAGACAAAATTTTTAAAAATTGTTTGTTTTTATGAGTACTTTATTCCCTTTCATATGCATTTAGTAATAAGCTGTTATTATGACATTACAATGTAGATTGAATTGCTATCATCTTGTGATATTAGTTGTGTATCTCCATAATTACTAATTGATAGTATTACTTTAATTTCATTGTTTTAACCACTGTTAAAACAATGAAAATAAAGTTCTAGTTCTAGTTCTACCACTGTAGAGCCACGCGGCAGTGCAGGGCAGTGTCGCACGGATGGGCCGGCTCGAACCGGGGTGGTACCACGACCTCACAGAAAACCAGCGTGAAGTAGAGGTTTACCTCTGCGTTTCGCTTGGTGAGTGCAGGTGGCCGGAGGCCCTTTTTACTGGAAATGAGGCATTCCATCTTAATCCTCACGGGTGACAACGCATGTACATTTTGATTTGTAATAGAGGATAGATGTAGATGTCTATGGGCCGCAGCAACCATTTACCATCAGGTGGACTGTGCTCGTTTGTCACCCTTATCCTATAAAAAAAATTGTCCCATCTAATCAATCCGCCTCAAGACATATGTAGTATAGGTACTTAATAGACATGCTGTTCGTTGTGCGTGTGAAATTATATTTTACCTTAACCTCAGCCACGTATCATTTACATATGACACAAGATACAGTGTAAAACGTGTGACGAAATATAAGACAAAGACGGAAATTAAGGTAGGGCAACAGCGCAATTGCGCCATGCGTAGATTGTGTGGGACAAGTCAAACGCACCGCCGCGAGATTTATGACAACGCCCCGCTGCGTCAATCTCTAACAATAATATTTTTACGTTCTACTATTTCCGGTAGTTGTATAGCTTTTTTATATTAACTAGTAAGTGATAAGCGAACTAACAGTACACCTGTTAGTAATGAGTGACTAATGCAGCCCATGGACAGCTGCAACCAACTTTAAACAAAGAGAGCTACAGAAATGTGTTTTCACCACTAAGACTATTTACTATATACGCTGTTGGTTTTTCTAAATCAATTAAACAAATAAATAAATAAACACAGATGCGCTGAACAGCTTACAACTTAAGACCTTATGCTAAATGTATATAAACGCTGATATTTCTAAGATATATCGTCGTATTTCGTCCAAATATAATATTTTTCGAATCGAATTAATTAAATAAACGAGATTTGTATTATTGTAAAATGCAGCACTATTGAAGGAAAGTTACACAAAACATTTAATGTGACACCTTATAGAGCTTTTCATTGTCTCCTAACTTGATGTGCTTTACAATATTTACCTTCCTATTAAATCCATCAAAACGAACATATTAAGTTGAAAATTTAAGTAAGCTAAATTTCAATAATCAACGTAATAGCGTTTGAAAATGTTGTCTGTTACAAACAGATATTCGACGTGGTATAGCAGCATTCTACAGCTATTTTGTGGCTGTAGCACAAATGGATCAGTTATAAATAAAATACCAGTATAAAATATCAGCTTAATGCTACTGTATTTCGTATGTTGAGTTTGGAGGCCCGGAGACCCTTTTTACTGAAATCGAGACACTCCATCTTAGCCCTTGGAGCTGAAAACGCATTTGGATTTTGATTTTATACGTGGTAGAGCCATGCTGCAGCTACATTAGTAGTATAGTTGTAGCACGAATTGGTCGGCTCGACGGGGGAAGGACCACGCTCTCACAGAATACCAGCGTAAAATGGCAGCTTGACACTGCTGTGTTTCGTATGGCGAGTGTAGAGAACCGGAGACTCATTTTACTGGAAAAGAGGCATTCCATCTTAGTCCTCACGGGTAACAACGCGTCTGCATTTTGATTCTTTATTGAGGATAAATGTAGATGTCTATGGGCCACAGCAACCACTTGCCATCAGGTGTGGTGGACTGTGTGCTCGTTTGTCACCCTATCCTATAAAAATGGGTCTTCATAAATCTTTTAGTGTTTAAGTATGGAATACTAAAGCAGAGAATATAATTTAAAATTAAAAATTTTGTACAGCCGACTTCAATATAAGTTATTTAAGAATAACTTAAAAACTATTGGTCTGACCTTGATCAAATTCATATGGGACCACACGAGAAGTACCAGCTTTCAAATAAAAAAAGAATCATCGAAATCGGTTCACCCAGAAAAAAGTTCTGAGGTAACACACATAAAAAAAAAAACGAAAAAAAAAAAACATACAGTCGAATTGAGTACCGGCTCCTTTTTGGAAGTCGGCAGAAAATAAACTTTAATTATTCTACTTATAATACGCAATCCGAGTTCACCATTAACATTTTTTTTCCAGCAACTAGTTTCGCTGACAAAATGAAACTACGATTGTTGTGTTATAAATATTCCACGCGCGAATATTATACTATTGTCATTGAAGTGCAGCGTGGGAGTGTGTGATGAAAATGTGATGCCAAGCAACAGCAGATTTAATAGCTTCATCGTTATCATCATTACAACCTTTTAAAGTCCGCAGTTTTTGAACGAAGTTCCTTCCTAATTGCACGGTACGAATTTGGCGGATGAGGGCTAGGCGAGAAAAGGTGTAAGATTTTTCCGTCACGACCCCTTCTGACGTAGTGTACACGATTTTGGCGGTTATAAGGAAACGAGATGAAATAATGATTTCTTATATTTACGCGAACACTACACATTTAAATAAAACTAATTTTACGGATTTTATCGCGTATATTAACTTATTTTATGGTTCCGACGTTTCGAGCACTTTCCAGCACCCATGGTCACGGGGGGGACTGAGGTGTATGACGTCCCAATGTCATAGTTAACCACGGCTACCTCCAGATTAAAAATTAGGTGCTGGAAAGTGCTCGTAACGTCGGGAATATAAAATAAGTTACAATACGCGATAAAATCCGTAAAATTAGTTTTATTTAGAGATGAAATAATATTCATCTCATCTTAATTAAAGATATTCATTTCAATTAAAGAAATATTATTTTAAATGATGCTTCATTTTAATAGAGGCTAGTAATTCATTTATTTGTATTTGTTAATCAATAATATAATACGTTTATCAATAATAATATCCTACGAATGGAACTTCGTTCCAACCGAGTGCTCCACGACACTCACGCATGTTTTTTTTATTTTGTAGCGGTAATCAGAAAGACGCTGCTGCCCATATCCTGGTTCTTTAACCCCTGATGCCTCTTACGACACACCCGTGACGACATAGAGTAGTGGATATTCTTACACGGACACTACGCGACGAAGCTTCGTATCTTATTATATTAAATGAAAAGAAGACAGGGAGAGAATAACCTGCGTACATATTCACTATATAGTAGAGATTCTAACTATTCCTTCTTTCATTCATCAACTCCTCCAGAAATATACTACTAGGACTATCTGTAGCATATCTAGGTTAAGTAAGAGTAAGTCTAAAGATAAAATGCGATACTCAAATATAAATGCTCTCATTTATGTGTAAGTAGAGATATGTATAGGGAAGTGTTGAAACCTGACCGGCGCAGCGGCCGCTGTAGCATTCGAATGTCCTCTCGTAGTTGCTAAGGTGTACATGTTTCACACTTACAGTGGACAAATATCAAAATAAATTAAATTAAAAATATTATAACTAAATTTGGCGATAATTTTTGTTTTTTACTTCGGAACATAGGCCTCCCCAAAGAATTTCACAAAGCACGGCCTCGAGCCACCTGCATCCGTTGATCTCCTGCACTCGATACAGGTCGTTACTCCATCTGGTGGGTACCCTGTACTTCGCTTACCGGTACGAGGCTGCCAATCGAACATTTTTCTTTTCCATCGTATGTTATTTTTTCCATTATTCATATGTTAGGCACATTGCCACTTCAGTTCGTAAGAGAACCAAAGTAAGCAACATAGTCCAACAGATCAGGCTTATGTCGCTTTCTATGGTTTTACTCCTGCTGAAACTCCGAAGATAGTCCTCGTCTGTGTGACCTTGATTTTCCTTATCCGGCTAGCAGTAAAGAACCACGTCTTAAATTTATAGGTCATCACTAGCAACACACATTTATTGTACACACTTGTTTTCACGGTTGAATGAGTACATGACGAGAAGATGTGTAGTAATCTCACGAACGCTGTCCAGCAAAGTTGAATCCGGAAATAAACCTCTGTGTTTTGTACACTCTCTTGTATAATTTAATTCGAATAGTATTTCAAGACAATAAAATCTTTTTAATTCCTACTGTTCGAAAACGAAATATTCTCATGCATAAAGTTATTTTATGGTAACTCTACTCGTATCAAGCCATCGCACAATAAGACCAAGTTTCGTAAGAACGCAAGTAATGTGGGCAAAGCGGGGCGCGGTCAGCCTAGATCATGTACAGCCTTGAGACTAGGGCTGTCAACCACGGGACATTATTTTGCAAGACGTAGATTTACAAGTGGTAAAATTAAACATTTTGTACAACCGACTTCAATGTAAATAAAATGAGAACATCATCAATGTCGTTAATTAAAAACGCATTATTAAGAATAGGGGACCACATGAGAAGCATCAACTTTCAAATAAAAAAAGAATCATCATAATCGGTTAAACTAGAAAAAAAGTTCTGAGGAAACACACATAAAAAATACAGTCGAATTGAGTACCTCCTCTTTTTTTGAAGTCGGTTAAAAAGCGAAACAGGGTTAAACCTAATAGAATCTTGCCGGAAAAAAGTGGAGGTTTTTAGAGAATTGGTTAAAGTAGTATAAGAAGCACACTTGTTCATCAATTCATTGCATTTATACGTGGTAGATCCATGCTGCAGCTATATTAGTAGTATAGTTGTAGCTCAAAATATACAAAAATATACAAAATTTGACCTGCTCAAAGTTCAAAAACTTTATTATCAAAGTTTGTGTAAAATGGGTTATTATAATATTAAAGAATTTATGGATGATAATAACCCCTGGGAATGAGGTGATCGCTACCAAGCTATTTCTAAATTGTTTGTGTGGTTAATTGTGTAACATACATGATTGTAAGCTGTTATTTAAAAAAAAATCCTGCTGGGTTTCTTGTTAGTTCTTCCCTGGACAGAGGTTTTTTTTTGAACCAGTGGTAGTTAAACAAAAGAGTGACTTTCATTAAGTATTATTTATAATCTATCTATACAAATAAATAAAATTGAAGTGTCTGTTTGTAATGTCCAAATTACAGCTTTTTACTAAATATATATGAAAGTATATACGGCACTAATAACAAAAATACAATTTTTAAAGTTTTTTTCTGTCTGTCTGTCTGTTTGTTCCGGCTAATCTCCGAAACGGCTGGACCGATTTTGACGGGATTGTCACTGGCAGATAGCTGATGTCTCAAGGAGTAACTTAGGCTTTTATTATAGAAAAATAATTAGGGTACCGTGCAAAAAAATTAAACCCCCAAATAACACGAACGAAGTTGCGGGGAACAGCTAGTATTGAATAAAAAAGTTTCTGTTTCTGTTTCTCGAAAGGGTCGGCTTTACCGGGGAAGAACTCTCACAGAATGGAAGAACTGGAAACGAGGCGTATCATCTTAGTCTTCACGGGTGATAACACCCGTACCGTACAACAGTAGTTTATAGCTTATGCGTATTAAGGACTGCTCTAATAATAGGGTATCCGGTTATGTTAATATTAATTAATAATGTAGTATCTGGTCTGTTACAGTGAATCTGATAAAAGGGACCATCTTACTATAGACGCTTCTTTCTGGGGTCTAGTGACGGGACCTACCATTTATCGCGGGATAGTTGGCAACCCTATTGGAGACCTATCCACAGCTCCGGTAAATTCTAGACATAAATTAAGATGACCTAAAGCTACAATATTCGAATGCAAATCAAAAGCATTACGGTTTTAAGTTTTTTCTATTTAGTAACGCTGTTTAGTAAATACAATTTTTGCTGCTTAAATATGTGTACTTGATGAATAAGTCGGACATCCTCTTACGATTATTCTTGAATAATTACTTAAGATTTAATGTTAATTATTATACACTAGTTTACCTTTTTCAAAGCCATCCCATTAGCTGAGCAAAGTACCGATAGTTTGGCACTGGGTATAAGTATATTTCGGTTTTTAAATGTAGTTAGATACGCCTGGTACCGCGATAGTCAATCCGCCAAGTATTTTGGCATATGCTGACATAACAAAATACGTATTCTGTTATATCTGGTGTGGTGTGAGTGGTCGATTTAAAATAGTGTTAAAATAGTTTAAACGAGATAAAAAATAAGTATGATAGGAAATCGAGAAATATATTTGTCTAACGTCAAGGAACAGCGCGAGCTTCAATCACACCTATCACCCAACTGCTCTTAATTTTGTTGCAATAGTTTTTGTGTACATTTTCTGGTCAAAGCATATAAGTGATATTTTTATATGTCAAAATTACTTTAAAAGCAACAACAATAATATAACCAGACAAAACATTACGTGACATTAAAGTTGATATCATTCATTGTTGAAATGCTGACGGGCAGTATGGCGAGACTGGGTAACAATCTCGTGTATCTTACGAGTACATCGGACGCAATGACTAAGATTGTTGGAGAGAGAGTCACTGGGTTATGGAAACAGTAAACTCGTAGGATAACGTAACATATTTTTTTAAATAGAAATGTTGAAAATGGGGGGGGGGGCGGGGGGGGGTAAGGTGGGTCTCCAGTCATTTATTCAATAGAATCGAATCACAACGGTTTGCTTTGTTGTTCGTTATACGCACAACAAAAGAATAATATGTCAACGTCTGCCGTTCCATGCGATCACAATGTGGGTGTTTTCAAGGCAAGAGGAATATTATGCTTTTGTTAATATAAGCTAATGCGCTCTACCATATTCGGCTGCTTACCAAGGTAGGATCAGTGGAGTAGCGTGCCTTAAAGGGGCCTTGTATCAAAATTAGTCGGGGGGCCCAAATGAATGGTAAAGATTTTTCACAGAAGGAACAAAAACTCTCGCACTGAATTAAAATAATTATATATCGATTATAAGTTATTACTTACAATTAATACTCCTAGGAACTAAGCTAACTAAACAATTCAAACCAACATCCTATCCCATAGAAGTCCTTAGAATGTTTGCTACGTTCGGGGCCTCTGTAGCCCGGGGGCCCCGTGTCATTAATACGGCTGATACGGCGGTAGCTACGCCCCTGGGTAGGATAGTAGTCGAGTACTGGCTTATAATAAGTAATTTTTATTTGATTGCCTCGATGTTGCAGCGGTTGGTAATATATTTGCTGATCCCAGATTCAATTTCCGGATGGGAATAATAATCGGTTATTGGTTTATTTATTTAAAAAAATAAAATTCTGTAGCAGCTCGTTGGCGATGTTTTACCCCCGTGCCTCGGAAAGTACGTAAAGCCGTTGCACCTGCGCCTGATCTCTTTCCGGCTAGTGTCGGTTTACCGTCCCATCGGACTATGAGAGTGAGGGAGTAAAGAGTGCACCTGTGCTTGCGCATACACATGGGCACTATAATCCTGCCTGCCCAGATGACTAGTCTATGTTGAGACTGGCCGCCGTGACCGAATTTTGTTAGAAGTACATTATTATTATAATAAATAAAAACAATGTAGTATCAAATATCTCACATCCATGATGATACTTCCTGTCGTGGTCTGGATATTTTAAATCATAGTCATACGACACCCACGTAACACATAGGGGAAGATATTTGCCAGAGTTGCCATGTTTGGAAGGCGGGTTGGCAACTGCTGCTTTTTTCCGCCGACTTCCAAAAAAGAGAGGGTACTCAATTCGATTGTATGTTTTTTTATGTGTGTTATTACCTTATAACTTTTTACTGGGTGAACCGATTTCGATGATTCTTTTTTTATTTGAAAGCTGGTATTTCTCGTGTGGTCCTATATGAATTTGATCAAGGTATGACCAATAGTTTTTGAGTTATTCTTAATAACTTATATTGAAGTCGGCTGTACAAAATTTTAAATTTTAAATTATGTTGTAATGAAGACGCTGTCAATAAAGTTTAAGTGTTTACTACTCTATTACTACTACTAGTACTACGCTATTATAGTATTAACCTGTATTAGTCACTCATCCATTCATCCGTTACATGCTATCAAAAGTCCTACTGCTGAATACTGCTTTTTCTATAGGCTCCCGCTTATTTGTAATTGTTGTAACACTTGGCAGACGGGTTGGCAACCGCAACTTCTTATCAGGAAGATGCTGCTGCCAATCTCCTATTCTTCCCCTCTGTCGTCTCTAACGATTCCCACGGGATGATATGGCGTAATGGATTCTATTCTAGTAGACTTTAGTAACAATAAAATTTGATTCCGCAATTTACATTTTCTCGTATTTAACACTTTGCACTTTAGGACCCTATTAATTCGGACGTACACTAGCACAATACTCGTGTGTACGTCATTACACATAAGTGCACATGTAACTGCTATACAGCTGGTCACAAACCTGTTGCATGATCACAAATGTCAAGGTGGCAATTATTCTTACAGAGAACAGAGTACTTTATAACTAGAGCATGTCAAAAATTGTTTGTTGGAAGTATTTCGACCACTAATTATTTACTTGCTCTTCCGGGATTTAAGAGATTGCTTATGCAATTTTTAGTTTATATTTAATTATAATATTTTTGTATGTGGACTAAGTGTATAAAAAATATTATAAAAACAAATCTATACATATAATAAATCTGTAGAAAAGTCGTGTTTGTAATTCTAATATATTCTTAAAAAAACAAGTCCAGGCGGCTAAATAAAGGGTTCTGAAGCCAAGTTAGTGGATTTTAGAATTTTTTTCTGTCTGTCTGTCTGTGTTTTACGGATTCACGCAAAAACTACTGAACCTATTTACATGAAATTTTGTATCTAGGTAGTTGGAAACCCGGGGCAATTTATAGGCTACTTTTTATCCAATTACGGAACTTCAAAAAAGAAGGTTAAGTATTTTCTTTCTTTTAGATGTTAATTTTCTATTATATCTTAGTTATAGGCGGGATGACGGGTGTTTTTCAAATAAATACCATATTTATAAATAAAGTTTAAAATATAGTTATATAATTGGTAAAATAATTTGCAACTACATCGATTTAGTTACCAAAACAGCGCCATCTATCATCAAATTGAAAAATAGTATATTTTGCCTTCAGTTACTAATAAATTAAATAATAAAATTAATTTACATATATATGTTTAAATAATTAGATTTGTAAAATTATTTAAAAATTCTAACGTTTAGTTTTTTTGTTATTTTATTTTAAAAGTGTAATAATTTCAATAGATAATAATGACGTCTATCAAAAATATGAAAATTGATAAGGTTTTTATTTCAATTACTATTCTATATGTAAACTAATTAAAACTGGTCTGTCTGCAATTATTGCAAAATTTTCATTATCATTATAGTTTTATTAAAGAGATTTTTATATATGTTGTGGCCAGATCGTAGAATTGATTATATATCATAAAGCAATCTATCATCATTTCGTGAAATGGTGTGGTCATTTCATGATATTTAACACTATTTGTTGACCATGTCATGATATAACTTGACCAAATCAATGAATAGAAATCATTTGAAGATATTAATAACTAAACATAACGTTGTTATTTCATGATATGGTTATATGACGATATCATTAAATCGATTTATACCTCTAGCGACATTGATAGTGTATTTTTTAACAGAAACAAAACTTTTAACATAATTGAAATCACTTTATGCCTTACTGATATAATAAATAAATGTTCGCTTCTATCGCTGATATTACTAGATAGTATAGTTTTGGCTTTCATTATTTCATCTAATAATAGTGCCATCTACTTGCTTCTAAATAAACTAAAATGGTAAGTCACTGATAAAATTAAATAATAGAATGCTATTGAATATACCACGTAAATAATTGAAAATACGTTCGTGGCATCGTTAGATGTGTAATTACTAGGTAGATGTGGTCAACAATCATGCAAAAGGTTAGTTCCAGTTTTTATAAATTGTATTTAAACAAATACGAGGGCCGTGTAACTCGCCGTGAGATTTCATCATGGCACGTGAGCAAATCATGTACGATTCCCTCGAGGATGAATCTGTTTATTTATTTCACGCAGAGCAATAAGTGTGTCTTAAAAATACATTAAAACAATATGAAAACAAAAGAAAAATTTAAACAATTGTGGGATAGATCCACACAACAACATATACACTGTTATACTGCTGTGTAGACATGCACCCACGCTCGTTGAAGTGGCTAAACCAACCGATCAACGAATACCCCAAGGATACTGTTGGTGTTATTCCGCAAATGAGTTAGCGCGAAGGCAAGAGTTTAATAAAACTTAAAGTAACGCATTGATCATGAGCTTTGATGAAACTGATAATTGTTTTATTTTATCCTAGTGATTCTGATCCATTCCTCCAAATTCCACTATACGGTGTTAATGAGAGGCTTCAACGCAAAACTAGGTACAAGTGAGAACGGTGAGCTGAAAGTAGGGAAATTCGGAATAGGGCAACGGAACTCAAAAGGCCAGCAACTGGCCAACTTCATTGAGAAAGATGGACTCTTTATGATGAACTCTTTCTTCCAGAAGCGATCTCACAGGAAGTAGACCTGGTCGAGCCCTGACGGGTCGACAAAAATGACATTGACTTCATTATGACGACTAGACGACAACTGTTCAGTGATGACTCAGTGATCGCGAAGGTGAAAACTGGTAGCGATCACCGAATGGTTAGGGGCTTACTGCACCTATAAACGTTAAGTATAGAGAGATGTCGTCTAATGAAGTCAACGCTCCGTCCCCCTCGTGCCCTAATCCAAAGTCATGAAACCTTTTAGCTCGAGTTACAACACCGTTTTCAGTGCCTAGAAGATTGCAATGCAGTGGACAATCTAAATGACAAGCTCGTGCAAACTATCCATGCGGTTTAAGCTAAGTTTAAACCTATCCAACTGCAGAGAGTTGAAAGACAGGGTGATGTAATATGCCCGAAACTCTTCACCGCTACATTGTAAGACGTTTTCAAGCTACTGGACTGGATAGGATACGGTATTAACGTCAATGGTGAGTACATCACTCACCTTCGATTTGCCGACGATATAGTCCTTATGGCAGAATCGCTGGAGGGCTTAATCACTATGCTCAATAACCTCAATAGTGTCTCCCAACGGATAGGTCTTAAGATGAACATGGAAAAAATAAAACTCATCTTTAACGTCCATGTCACACCTATTTATAGCTGTAGGGAGCACAAAGCTCGGAGTTGTTGACGAATATGTTTACCTGGTACAAATAGTCCGACTAAATAAGTCCAACTTCGACCGAGAGGTCAATCGACGGATTCAACTCGGCTGGGCAGCGTTCGGGAGATTACGACACATCTTCTCGTCAGACATACCTCAAAACCTCAAAACTATACTGTACAACCAGTACGTGTTGCTAGTGATGACATATGGATCTGAAACGTGGACTTTCACTGTTGGCCGTATGAGGAAGCTTAAAGTCACTCACGACCTGGTAAGACGTGCAGGAAGTCAGTGGACGCAGGTGGCTCGGTACCGTGCTTTGTGGCATTCCTTAGGGGAGGCCTGTGTTCAGCAGTGGACTTGTGAAGAGCTGTAATGAATGGATGATCCTGATCAGGATACTAGGACAAAGTTGTTAAATTATTGTATTGTCATCGGTTCTTGCTACGAATGCAAATTTTGAAGTCAATCAGCCGTCTACAAGTTGGTAAAAATTACATTAAAAGATTCCGTTATATAGATACACGCAAAGCTAATAAAAACGTGTTATACAAGTGATGTATTTTTTTAATTTTGTACAATTTTTTTTTAATATACCACGTTTTTCCTACATTGTCATCCGATTCTGAGCTAGGTTCAAAGTTCCAAGTCTAGCTCACCGGGAAGTGCCCGAAATTTGTGTTGCAAGATTTAAACCGGAACGACAGACAAACAAGAAAGTCACTTAATAAGAACGTGATAAAATGACAAGCAATAGTGGGTCGTTTGACAAAGTATTTACCATTAAAATAGGGTCGCATATTCTTCAAAAGGCTTATAGCAGTGAATTCTAAAGACTGAAAAGGTAAGAACTGAAAGGCAAGCAAATTTTCCCGTTGACTTGGTTGAAGCGCAAAACCAAATCAAGAATTTATTTACAAATATAACGTTAATATCGGTTACTTTCAATTTGTATCATAAGGATAATATCAGTTGAGTGGGGCAAGGCTACTTAATGGTATTTGCTCTGTACAAGCGAACTGACAACTTGTCACCGGATCTGGACAACGCAACAGCAATCAGCCTAGGAAATAGTAGCGCAAACACTTGGTATATCGATAAAATATCCTCTATATATGTAGGATATGACTATGGAAAATGCTAGAAAAATATTAATGCTTTCGATAGACGTCAGCATAATCATCTCTTTTAGGCCGGACGTATAAATAACTGGACCGGCGTTTAAGGTCAAAAGTCTTTAGTGTTACAATGACGATTGTAAACCGCGTTCCAAGCCTGACGATTAAGGCAACTGCTCTTTACAACCAGAGGCCCATGTCCAGCGAATAGTAAGTATGTAAGGCACAAATACTCAAACTCTACTCAACTTTTCAAAAACTATTGGTCAGACCTTGATCAATTTATATGGCACCTCGTGTGAAGCACTTTCAAATAAAAAAAGAATCATCGAAGTCGATTCACCCAGTAAAAAGTTATGAGGTAACACACATAAAAAAAAACATACAGTCGATTTGAGTACCGTCTACTTTTTGAAATCGGTACAAAATTTAAATCAGGTGCGTGCTTTCACTCTGGGACCTCGTAGCAAATTAAACGCGGCCATAACTCTGCCACAACCCTATTGTCTTTTGTGAAAAACCGACACCACACGGATCTCGCGCTAAATTGTGGGCCATCATTCCAATACATATCAAGGTAAGCACAAACACGCGCTCTACATTAGTATTGGCCACAACATTCGCCATAATGTTGGCCAAAGTGAAGAGCTGCCTTTATACAATACGAGTATAAGGATGGTAAAAAGGTCACACATTTAAGTAAACATATAACAAAAAAAAACGCCCGAAACGTCGGGAATTAAAAAGTTAAATTAAACGCGATAGAATCCGTAAAAATTAGTCTCAATTAATATAAAAATATTTTCCTTATATTATTTATATATTTACTTATTGTTTACTGCTTAGGTTTGTGTATTAACTGATTTTATTCATAATGTTAATTTCAAACATTTATATAGCGAAGCGAATGATTACTAGATCAGCCGTAATATAATTATACTATATAATTATTACAATAATAATTACTTCTATTGCATAATATTTCAAATTAGCTACTGGAAATATGTCTTTAACGATTATCGATATCGATGTAAATGGTTTTAAGCATCTCTACCGGCAGTGCGGACCTTGTACTTTAGGAAAAGTTGCCTGGCAAAGACTGGCGAACCTGATTCACGTGTCATTTTTTTAATTATGAAAGGCGTTGATGCTGACTCACATATCCTCGTATATGTAACATTTAGTTCATGTTTTTTGTATTCAATGCCAGCAATAGGTAAAGTACATACTTAAAATATTTCAAAAACGCTGATTTAAGCTATATTGAAGTATATTTTGTGAAGATCCAATAAACGGTTTGATTTTGTTAAGTTTTATAATAAGCCCTCCTCTCATCCTATGCCCAATATTAGATGATTATAGGTTGTAGTTTAATAGAAAAGTTATCCTGACGAATGATTTTGTAGGAATCTAGATTAATGTAGAATAATCTTACGGTTTAATTTAGGAACCATAATGAGGAACTAAACAGTTATTATTTTTCTTCTTTTTTTAATTATGGCTTCTCTTAATAGAATTCGGCCAATGTAAAGTTACACCTTTTATTTGGCACAGCCCTCACATTTGTAAGAGGGTTATGGAGATATGACTCCACCGCACCGCGTCGTGTCCGTGCGTGTCGGCAGACTTCACATGCCTGCGAAATGTTTTTTTTTATAGAAGAGAGGGAAAACGAGCATGCGACTCACCAGATGGTAGGTGCCTCATTAACAACTGCAACACCAAGGGAATTGCAGGTGCATTGATAGCCTTCTAAAAAGGAGTAAGCGCGTTTCTTGAAGGTCCTTAACTCGATCAGGTCCGGAAAAATCGCCAGTAGTAAACGAGTAAAAAAGACACAGTGGTGAATATGTTTATTCCTCAGACATACAGTTTTTTTAACTATTATAAGCCAGTGTTTGACTAAGCGAAGCGAAAATGGCAAAGCGCACTGACTTAGATTAACAGAAGCCTGTACACTTTTGCCTTGCAAAAACCAACATTGTAGTGGAATGGAAATACGGATGCTGGCAAATTACTCCACTCCTTTGCCGTACGCATTTTGAACGAGGAAGCAAACCGTTTGCTTTGAATGCATGGTATGCCGACAACAAAGAGATGGAGACCAGTCGAGTGTCAGGTTGTCCGATAATAGAACAGAGAAGAAGACATTAAGTCACGCAACTCCTGCGCACACTCTTCGAAATTTTTTTTCTCACTGTGTTTGCCTTCATCGCCGAACACATGGTACAACAGTTCTTAAAGTTGCAATTAATAATTTCATTAATGCCATCAGGACCTGGTGTACTGTAACTCAGATTTAAATTACCTAATTCAAGCCCCAGGGATCTACATCATTTTTGTTATAATACGAGGGGAGGTCAAAAAGTACGCGGAATGACAGGGAAGGATTTTACAAATTAGATCTGTCAAATAACTTAGTAATACCGTCTAAATAGGCCGAATTGCCGACTTCATTTCATCATCGTCGCCACACTTTTTCCCACGCAGTTCTTTTTTCACTTTTGGAAATAAATAATAGTCGCTTGGGGCCAGGTCTGGGTTGTAGGGTGGGTGGCGCAGTTGTTCAAAACCGCAACGGTGAGTAGCAGCCGTCGCAACATGGCTTGTTCCCATTGTCGTACAAAAGGAACACGCCTTTAGCTTTCCTCGCCTTTTTTATTTAATAGCTTCTTTTAATTGATTTACTTGATCTAGTAAAGAAGCGAATTCTCCAATTATGGAAACACCACGTATCCCATAAGATCGTCGGTATAATCTTTCCGGCCAATTGAGACACCAGACTTCTTAGGAGGGGGTGTGCCTTTTTTATGCCACTGCTTCGACTCTTGCTTTGACTTAGGTTCATAATGGTGAACCCATGTTTCATCGCCAGTTACAATTCGGGCCATAAGCTCTCCACAGCCGTCCAAAAACTCACGACAACTTTCGACGCGCTCGTGTTTTTGATGCGCAGAACCCATCTTGCACAGACTTTAGTAATGCCAAGGTGTAGGATGTAGGATGTTTAAAATGGTTATTTCTGATACTCCAACTAATGCTGCAAGCTGTTTAATCTTTAGCCGGGCATCTTTCAATACAAGTTTTTCAACTTTTTCGATTATTTATGGCGTGGTAGCCTCAATCGACCCTCTAGGTCGGGGGTCGTCTTCAATGGAGCCCCTCCCTTGTTTGATAAGGGCATGCAATTTATAAATCATGGTTTTCCCAGGAGCAGAGTTCTCATAAACAGCTGACATCTCTTCAAAAATGGTTTGAGGTGTTTTTCCTAGTTTGGTGAGAAACTTAATGACGGCGCGATATTTAATTTTCTCCATAGAGGCAAGTTTCTTCCCGATTGACTTGTTTATTAGTTGATAAGTCAAACGCTAATGATCCAATTAGGCTGAAAGTTGGCTCAACTAACGCCGACCTGGAGGAGTAAACTCACTTTTGCCAAACGCGTCAATCCGCGAATTTTTGACCTCCCCTCATAGCTATTAAGTTGAGTGTTAAGAGATTTGTGGTTTTGTGGTGAGAAATAAATAAATTTTCATTTCATTTCATTTCATATATTTTATTTCATAGGATAAGGGTGACAAACGTGCACATGAGAAACGAAGACTCCTTTTACTGGACATGAGGCATTCCATCTTAGTTCTCACGGGTGATGACGCATCTGCATTTTGATTCGTAATTCGAGGATGGATGTAGATGTCTATGTACTACAACAACCACTTACCATCAGGTGGACTGGAGAAATGCCTCGTTTCCAATAAAAGACACTCCGGTTCTGTACAGTTACCATATGAAACACGGCAACGTTAAGCTGCTATGTACGGAGTGTGTGTCCTTCCCCGGTTGAGCCGACCCATTCGTGCTACAACTATACTACTAATGTAGCTGCAGCGTGGCTCTACCACGTGTAAAATATATAATTTGTTTTAAGACAACATGTTTACTTTTATGAAAATCATCACCGCTTTTTATTAAGTTCGATTTGAATATAGAATATAATAATATCACACACACACACACATATATATATATATATATATATATATATATATATATATATAATCATAGAATATAAGAATATATATAAGCGACACAAAATATAGCATGTTATACCTTTCACATAACACATTTGATACCAACATGTTTTTCAATCATTCGTTACAGCTAAACATAAGCCTCTTCATAGATTGCTTCATGATTAGTGGATATTTTCCATAGTCGTCACGCTTGGTGTGCGGGTTGGCAGCTGTTTTTGTTTTTTATTTGGAATTCGCTGCGGCTCCATCTCCTGGTTTCCGTCTGCCACCTACGACACCCACGGGACGATATGGGGTAGCGGATATTCTTACACCGCCACTACGCGGTTGTATACAACACGATACAAACACGTGCAATTTTGAAACGAAGTTCTTTATCGGACGGTACAGTTTTGACGGATGGTAGCTAGGCGGCAAAAAGTGTAAGATTTTTTCGTCACTATCCCTTGTGTCATAGTGTAGACAGCCTTGGCGGCGAAATAAGCAAGTGAGATGGAATAATATCCATCTCCCTCGCACTTTTTCTTATCTTGCCATGAAAGAAATATTATTTTATTTCAAATGACGCTTCATTTTAATATACGCTAGTATGTACATAATTCATTTATTTGTATTTGTTAATCAATAATATAATACCTACATTTATCAATAAAACTATACAACCGAGTGTTTCACGACACTCACGCATTTTTATTTTTTTTATTTATTCTTTGCTGAACCTTAAACAATGTACAGGAACAAAAGGTGGATACAAATGAACATATGACTTCACATGCATTCATATATCTATGAATGCTCTTTTCTGACGTGGGAACGTAATGTTAGGTAATTTTACGCAATATGTACGTATAATCAATCTGTACGTTAAGGCATACCTTGAAAACTTTGGTACGCTAATCGTTCAAACTCAGCGCTAAAATGTGTGGGAACTGTGTAAATCCGTAAACTGAAATTCACAGTGAGATCACGTAATGAGGCTAACCGGAGTAAAAGTAAATTCACAACCTATGTATAAACGTCGCAAGACTTGGCATGTCTCTACTCATTATCATGCGAACAATACAGATTTTTTTCTATGTTTTAAAAACATAACGTTCCACTCTCTAAATTTGGATTGTATTGTGGCGACTTTTTACATACATAAATTGCACATAAACAAAAAGCCAAACCTGGGTATATTTTTTTGTGGGCTACATGAGCCGTGGTAACTCACGAGCTCAAAGCTAGAAAAGACATGGCAGTTTTTGTTGACCAATGGGTCCGTACTAGTGGTCACGCAAAGTTCCAGCTTACTTCAGTGTTCAATAGAATCGATCATTGTATTGTTAAAAAGCGTGAGGTCCTTTTTCAGATATTTTTGTGATGACGCTAATTTTACAAATATCCACAAAAATATTTACAACAAATGACATCAAACACCCCAAGCTTTTTTACAATAAAATGATTTTTTTATGTTAATCACTATTTTCTTATTTTAAACTCATTGAAAATTATTTTTTACTTTTTAGTTCGGTTGTCTTCAAAAGCGTGTTTTTTTAGTTTTTTTTTAAACTATTATTTATTTTCTATTTTTTTATTGCGGCTAACTACAAAAGCGTGTTTCGTTTCCTTTTTGGAACGAAGTTCTTTTTTTCGCGGCTTTCAGTAGATTGAACTGGCAGAAATCGTAGTTTTTTTATGAATTATGAGGATCTTGGCCCTTGCCAAGATAATGGGACAAACTATTTAAATTATTGCATATATTATTAGAGTGACTTTCAATTACTATTATTTAGTAAGAAAAAAATTATGTGTTTTTTTTCTTAAGCCGGCAATACATGTTGGCCAACCCTCAGTAAACGTGAGCGTACGCAAATTGTTAAAAGGCGAGTGCTACAGTCTATATATTGGCCAAGTTTGAATGAGTGAAAATACTGACATGGCCAACTAACATGTGGACGCGAATTGCCGAGTGCTGGCGAGTGCCTTTGATTTGTGCAGAAAAATCGACACTGTTCCGAAGCGAGATGAGTCGTGGCGAGCGAACCCGAGTGGTGGGAAGGCACGCCAAACGAACCTCTGACCTGCGCTCGGCCAGCTAGGCGAGCGACGAAGAGCAATGGTGAGGCTAGGCAAATGTTCTGTCCATATGTTGGTACTCGCCTTCGCTCGGCCAACATGTATAGCTGGCTTAAAGTAGGTAAATCTCGCGACAAGCTTTTATATGATATAAATTGTGTAATGTAATAAATTGATGAGTTTGATTTAATTTAACATTTATTTTCTTAATTTTATACAAATAAATGTTCCGTGTGGGATTTGAACCGTGACCGTCAGCGCCGCAACGCAATGCTAACCCACTGCGCCATGGGGCGGTCACAATTATGTTTCAATAATTTCTATTTTTACTCTTACCTCAGTTGGGTGAGAGACTACGGCACAGCAATTATGTCACTTTAACTGGCAAGTGGCGTCACTACATTATAGAGTAGGGACCCGCTGGGGCTATGTCTGGGTGGGATCTATTAATGTATCATCAAAGATACACATTTTCAATTTTTTTGATTTGAAATATAATTTTTTTTTATAGGATAAGGGTGATAAACGAGCCCACAGGCCACCTGATGGTAAGTGGTTGCTGTGGCCCATAGACATCTACATTTATCCTCGTTTGCGAATCAAAATGCAGATGCGTTGTCACCCATGAGGACTAAGATGGAATGCCTCTTTTCCAGTAAAAGGGTCTCCGGTTCTCTACACTCACCATACGAAACACAGCAGCATTATGCTGCTATTTTACGCTGGTATTCTGTGAGAGCGTGGACCTTCCCCGGTCGAGCCGACCTATTCGTAATATGACTATACTATTGATATGATTGCAGCATGGCCCAATAGGGCCATGCTGCAATCATATTAATAAACCGTTGGCATGGAACAACAAACCGTTACAGTTACAGCATATTTAAGTCCACCGCTAAACACAGGCCTCCTCCATAAATTGCCTCATCATATATTTTCTATAGTTGCCACGGTTGGCAAGCAGGTTGGCAACCGCAGTTTATTTATTTTTAGTCGTTATCAGAAAGACGCCGCTGTTCATCTCCTCATTCGATGATATGGGGTAGCGGATATTGTTACACCACCAATACACGGTCCAAACAGTAAAATATAATTTGTATGATTGAGTCTCAAATTGGTTTAGTTTCGCACTCGTTTAACGTAATTTAATAGCGAAACTAACGTAACACCCACAGTAATTTTATCTTCCTTTGCAACTCCTTGCTCCGGTTTCGTTACGATTGTGACACACAGTCCAGTGCCTGAAGACAATTCGCACTTAAAACTAAATGTAATAAATCTAAGCAATGGTTACAAATATTAAAATATATATTGTTAAGTTTTATCTAAGCTATTCATTACGTATTTAGGTCTGTGAAATATTTAACTGGTTTTAAACAAACGCTTAGTTTTAATGTGAGCGCAATTCGGCGTGAAATTTGCATATTAGCGCCATTTAACATCTAGTTGCGAATTTATTTCATAAAAATATTTTTAATTGCAATTATAAAATTAAAACAATAAGTAATCATTATTTTCACTATTTTATGAAATCTTGCATTTTTATGACGGCTCGTACTTTTTGAATTATAATTTTAGTTTTCATATCGTGGTATGGTTACACGTGGTTGTTTTTTTTATAGGATAGAGTGACAAACGAGCACACAGTTCACATGATGGTAAGTGGTTGCTGTGACCCATAGACATCTACATTTCTCTTCGTTTGCGAATCAAAATGCAGATGCGTCGTCACCCGTGAGGACTAAGATGGAATGCCTCTTTTCCAGTAAAATGGGTCTCCGGTTCTCTACACTCACCATACGGAACACAGCACTGTCAAGCTGCCATTTTACGCTGATATTCTGTGAGAGCGTGGTCCTTCCCCGGTCGAGCCGACTCATTCGTGCTACAACTATACTACTAATATAGCTGCAGCATGGCTCTACCACGTATAAATTGTGTGGTTGCGGCGTAAGATTTATTTTAATTGAACGTCCTATTTCGACCCGTTATTGTCGTAAAAGTAGACTATGGGAAATGTCACAAATGTTGTCAGTTTGAATTCCTATAGATGGCAGGACAATCATCTCGTTTATGTCAGACGTAAACACTCAGACTAACGACGTGCTACAGCGTCAAGATTACGAAACGTTTGGTACGGCGATCGTGGTTTCGCTTACCAAGCGTGAGGATAAAGGAAAATCTAGATGTTAGGCAGAAAATGATTTCTGGAGTGCATCTGAGTAGGTACCACACCTCTTACCTGTTTCTGTCACCAAAAAGCGATACATAAACTGCTCTTTACCGGTTTTAAGAGTATAAAGACCCAGTATATATACCAGTCTGTGAGACATTTCATCTTAGTTCTTAGAAGTGACAACGCATGTACAGCAGTGGCCACTGCCACTTACCATTAGGTTAACTGAAATATCGTCGGTCACTTAAATTTTATAAAAAGGATCCTCTTATTAAATTTCATATATAGTATGCTGAAAATCCATATGATGGTATTCGCAGTAATTTATAAATGCTGATTTACACGGGGACAGTCGCGCAGACAGTGCTGTACTGACTTCAAATCAATTTACATTATGCTAGTAGCAGGTCAGCACTGACTTGCCTCGAATTTAGAGCCAGTTACTGTCTCTGTGTAAATCAGCCATAACTGACTGAAAGATATTTATAATGTCCATCGAACTTATTCCTATTTAACAAAAACCTATTGCTAATGGTTTCATCCCAATTTAAGCCGACCTTTAAAATGAAATCAAAATTAAAATAAATATTATTAAGCAATTATATTAAGCAGCTTTATTAATATAATTTATATTTATATTCTTTAAAACATTCTTTTAGGTAATTAAAAATTGATAAAGATCAAAATATTTTGTTTCTACGAAGCTGTGGTCGACTGACAGACGAAGCAACTTCACTTACTATATGTGTATGTAATTTCGTGTAATTTTGTTGCGTTCGCAACAACATAATCAAGTTTTGATGAGCTCTAACTCGGGTTGGGCCACTTTATACAATATAACGACATGATTATAGTGCCGATGCCGGCTTAATTCAACTATTTCTTGAGCCTCCTTGAGGCCTACTGCAGTTTATTTCTGACATTCATTACCGACATCGCGCAGCCAATAAGTTTTAGTACGTTCTACTGCTTCCTTATTTGAATTAAAGAAAAGTATTTAGCTCTTGCTCTTTCGATTAAAATTTTTTATACGTGTCACAACCACACTAAAGAGCATTACAACTGCAGAACGAATGGGTCGGCTTGACCGACTACCTACGACGCCCGCACAATAATATAATGCAAAATAGCAATTATGCTGTGTTTTAATTGTTCTGTGTTACCGCTACTAATAATAATAATGCTGATGTGTTTCGTATGGTGAGTGTAGAGTACTGCAGACTATTTTTACTTCTAACGTGAAATTCTATCGTCGTCTTCAGGGGTGATAATACATTTCAGCACACCCTTACCATCAGGTAGACTGTCTTGCTTGTCTCCTTTATTCTTATTATTATGTTAAATCTATTAATCTAGTAGATTTGTAATTGTAAGGACTTTGGATAGTTATTTTTGTTATATTCCTTCGTAGAAATATTTCAAATTCTTTATATTATCTTAGTAATGTAATTTTTACGAAGCGTCCAGTTCCCAACGTACACAGTGAACGATTATATCGGATCGAATCTTTAATTTCGACATTGACAGATATAACCTTTTCGGCTATCTGCGCACTAACGCACGAGGAGAGGAACATTGAAAGCGCACCGTTGAGAAATCGTCGTCAGTTTAATTGTTACCAGTCCTTGATTGGCAAGGGTATACAGTTTTAGTATTTTTAAACATTATAATTCTTATAGTATAGTGGCAGGGTAAGAATATCCACTACCCCATGTCGTACCGTGGATGTCGTAAGAGGCGACAGGGAGAAACTAAAACAGGGGATAGCCAGCAGCATCTTCCTGATACAAAAACTCAAAGTAATGAGAAACTGCGGTTGCCAACCATTACTGATTTCATCAATTGCATATTTATATTCGGCTATTCGTACAAAAAGTCCGCAGAATATTCGGTATTCGGCATGTGGCAGAATATACTATTCGTTAAAAGTCTAATTATAAGCCAGTGCGTGTCTGCTATCCCACCTGATGGCAAGTGATGATGCAGCCGAGCATAGCAAAAAGCGCACTGACTTACGTGTTAGAGCCATACTGCAGAGAGAATAGGTGACCTTGACAGGGAAAGACTACGCTCGCACAGAATTTCTGCGTAAAACAGGCATGATGCTGCTTCAGTGAGCGTAATCGGTGACGATAACCGGATACCGTTTTTGCTGACAACGCATTTGCATTTGATACTTAATCGGAATAAATGTAAGCGTCTATGAGCCCTAGCATTCACATACGATGAGGTGGACAGTATTCTCGTTTGTCATCCTTACTTATATAAAATACGTATACGCTTCGCATATGCAAATTAGCAACTCTACTAGGTCACACATTAAAAACTCTCAACAAAATTCAGAGAAAGATCAAAAATGACGTTTTCCTTTAAGATCCGTTTTATTAAATCATGTACAAACAGTTTTTATTCTAAACTATGCATTAAACTTTATATTGTGAGATGACGCGTTAGGACAAAATGATACTTAAAATGAAGAAAGCGAGTACGTTTCATGATGATAAAACTAACGATCAAAGATATTGAATCCAGATGGCGATATATTTGGCTGCTCCGTGGCGCAGTAGCTTAGCAATGAGTCACAACGCTAAGGGTCGTCTGTTCGAATCCCGCACGGAACAACTATTTGTACGGTCTACAAATAAGTGTTCCGGGTCTGGATGTTTGTCCATGTGAAATTTATGTATGTAAACTGCCCCTACTATACAGGAGAAAATCCTAGTGTGGAGGTAAGGTTTTTTTTTAAAAAAGAGAAAAAGAAAGAAAGGAGATCATATATCAGAAATATAAGTAGAGCATAGTCTATACTCGTAAGAGGACTATAATTTCTATTATAAACTTAATTGCATATCTACACAAGCTAAAAGACATTAGAGTATACATTACAGCACGACCCCGCAGAATCAGAGTTCTGATTTTCCCACGCGATGCTCTTAAAGTAGTTATATCTCAAAATGGCCTCACATAATACGTAAGGTCTAATAAGCGTAACGTCACACAGCGTTTATGAACATCATGACATTTTTTATTTATTTATTCGAACATATTTTAAAATTAAAAATTTTGTACAACCGACTTCAATATAAATTATTAACAATAACTCAAAAACTATTGGACAAACCTTAATCAAATTTATATGGGACCACATGTGAAGCACCAGCTTTCAAATAAAAAAAGAATAATCGAAATCGGTTCACCCAGAAAAAGTTATGAGGTAGCACACATAAAAAAACATACAGTCGAATTGAGTACCCTATTTGAAGTCGGTAGAAAATTAGATACATTATACCACAGTAATTACCTCGCCAAACTGAAATCAGTTTCTCAACGAGTATAAGAGCTTAAACTCCTAGGTATATGTATATATGTGCCGGCGTCTGTCTTTCCGCCCCATTACAATTTGGGCGTCTACAATGCAAGAGTAATGTGAATGAGGCATTTGTTACGCTAAGACAGCGCGATTTACCATTTACCACCAGGTTTGATTGTGGTCAAGCACTGACTTCTAATAAGTAAAAAATCATTTATTATACTTTAAACACGGTCGCGAAGCAGGATTTCTTTATTCCTTTGCATTTTTAAACTTAATCCCCACCATAAAAAGTTTTATTTCTATTGGAACTAAGATAGTTTTAGGACATTTTGAACAGTATTTGTGATTCGAAAACCGAGTTTATTTTCAAGTGATTAAAGTTCACATTTGTATGGATTGCAGTAATTTAAAATTCTTCCTGCTCCGCGATCACGCCATACTAATCTACAATTAATTACAAATTATAAAAACAAAATCAACCAAACAATGTACAGTTGCTACTTAGTTAATGCATTACTTTGACTGTCACGTAGGTCTAGTGGTCGTAAGCACGACTACTGATCAAGAGTTCCCAGATTCGAAACGCGAGTCGGACCAAAATCAGTTATTGATTTTATTTTGTCCAGAAACTGTCAGTAGCAGTTCGTCAGAAAGTTGGCAGTATTTCACGCCGTGTCTCGAAAAGCACGTAAAGCTGTTGGCCCTGCGCCTGATCTCTCTCTGCTCGTGTCGGATTTTCGTCCCATCGAAATATGAGAGTGGGGCAATAGAGCATGCACTTGTGTTTGCGCGCACACTCGTGCACTATATTCCTATCCTGCGCAGATGTTGTTTTTTATAGGATAAGGGTGACAAACGAGCACACAGTCCACCACATCTGATGGCAAGTGATTGCTGTGACCAATAGATATCTACATCTATCCTCAAGAAAAAATCACGATGAACATGCGTTATCACCCGTCAGGACTAAGATGGAATGCCTCTTTTCCAGTAAAATGGGTCTCCGGTTCCCTACACTCACCATACGAAACACAGCAGTGTCGATCTGCCATTTTGCGCTGGTATTCTGTGAGTGCGTGGTCCTTCCCCGGTCGAGCCGATCCATTCGTGCTACAACTTTACTACTAATATAGCTGTAGCATGGCTTTACCACGTGTGAACGTCTAATATCCGTAAGCCGCCAAGACAGACTCGTTTACTCCCTCTTATATAAAAAAAAACCGAAATTCGATCTGGAGGACATTATAGAAACGATTTTAGAATTAACGATATTGGTATTTCAAGAAGGTTGCAGAACAGTATTAAACTTTTAATAAACAATTAAAATTAAATTAAACTTGAAAACAATTATTCACCATGTTTTAAGATAATAACTACCAGTAATTTAATCTGGCTTGACTGCAGCGTGGCTATTGAATATATTTATTAATATCTAATTTAATGCTCTAGTGATTTTAACAATTTGGACACGTGTATTCAAAGCACGATATTGGGTAGGTTGGGGCAATTTCTTGGTATAAATTATTTAAATAATTAAGGTGGGTACTATTGGTAACCGCAGCTGTAAGAATATAGCTGCGGATATAAATAGTACCCACCATGTTTCATTATTGCATATTTTTTTAAAAATTGAAGTGACAAACGAACCTAATATCCATATCATGGTAAGCACGTGGTAGAGCCATGATGGAGCTATATTAGTAGTATAGTTTTAGCACGTATGGGTCGGCTCGGCCGGTGAAGGACTCACAGAATACCAGCGTAAACTAGTAGTTTAACGCTGCTGATTTTCGTATGATGAGTATAGAGAACCGCCGGCCCATTTTACTGGAAACTTTTGATTCGTAATCGAGGATAGACGTAGATGTCTATGGGCTACGGAAACCACTAACCATCAGATGGGCTATGTGCTCGTTTGTCATCCTTACCCTATATAAAAAAACCGGCCAAGTGCGAGTCGGACTCGCGCACCGAGGGTTCCGAACAAATCCGTAGGTATATAAGTTTAAAATTATTAAAAATATTTTTATTATATGATGTAACTAAAAATTTATACGTTTCGCAATTTTTCCTTTATCTGTGCTATAATACGTTGCTTTATACCAAATTTTAAGATTCTGAGTTCACGGGAAGTACCCTGTAGGTTTTGATTCCCTTGCGAATGTCGAAAATTTGCGACATAAACAGCTGTATCTTTTGATTGTGTTGGCTTAGAAGTTTGATTTTTTTACAGCGCCAAAGGACAATAGACTTGAGTATTTGATATGAATTTTGTTGCTTGATACCTCCACGCGTTCCTATGAAAAAGGGTCTTGACAGACAGACAGACAGACGGATAACAAAGTGATCCTATAAGGATTCCGTTTCTTCCTTTTGAGGTACGGAACCCTAAAAAGTAGCTACTGTAGTCCATAGACATCTGCAGATAACTTCAAATACAGAAGGCTACAGGTGCGTCGAAATCTTTGAGGACTAAGATACTAAGAGCCTTTCAGCCAGTTATTATACTGGCTTTATATATTCCGACCGGAACACAGCAGTGCAAGCTATTTGGTGGCAGAAATAGGTAAGAGGGTGGTAGTGGTACCTACCTACATGGTCTTCTAGACAGATAATTTAAAATAAAAAAAATTGTACAACCGACTTCAATATAAATTATTAAGAATAACTCAAAAACTATTGGACAAACCTTAGACCTTCATCAAATTTATATGGGACCACATGTCAAGCACCAGCTTTCAAATGAAAAAAGAATCATAGAAATCGGTTCACCCAGTAAAAAGTACTGTTTCCTTTTTGAAGTCGGTAGAAAAGGAGCTCTACCACCCAGTTAATATAATAAAGAATAAAAAAAATTAATATATTCTGCCATCAGCTGTTGAAATTTATACGTGTTTCTGAAAACTGTCAAACACTTTAAGATCTACATATTATTAGTTAGTTAAAGTTAAAAAGATACAGCCTATATAAGTCGAACAGGCCTCCTCTCATTTCTCAGAGGGTTTTAGGGTAAGGAAGTATCCGTCGTGCTGTCCCAATGCGTGTTGGCGAACTTCACATGTCTTCGGATTTTTTTTTATTATTTCTCAAGCATGCAGGTTTCCTTACGATGTTTTCCTTCACCGCAGAGCACGTGCAAAATTAGCGATTAAAATTACAATTAAAAATTTCATTGGTGCCAGCGGGGATCGAACCCGGGTTGCTTGCGTACTGTGTGAAAATTACAGCGAGCGCTATCATAACTGCGCTAATTATTATTATATATTGTTTTTATTTATCACTTTCATTTATTTTAAGGAGCTTCTTTTTGTATATAATATGAGGACAACATTGGTTGGTGTTTGGCGAATTGTTTTAAATAGTCGACTCGATAGGATTTACGATTATTCACCCTAACCTATACAAAAAAAAAAATATGGCTTTCGCTCAGCTTAAAGTACTTTTCAAGTTCAGTCCATACGTCGTTCTGTGAACAAAGTTAACTACAAAACGAAGTGCACAGATAATGGCTGGAAATTACCTACACATATGTTTTCGTCGCACAATGTGCTACACCTTTAAGTGACGACGTTTACGTTGCCGTTGTATTCATTAAGCTACACATATAAAACAATTACCGTTATAATGGGAGTAACGATACAATATATATTAAGAGGGCTTAATATCACAGAGACACGGGGCGCCGCAAACTATTTGTATAGCCTATATATACGAGTAGTCGTTCCCGGTCTGAATGTTTGTCTTTGTGCTATTTATGTAAGTGAAACGCCTCTACGATTTAGGAGAAATTCCTAGCAGAATTAACGTTGTTTAATAATAAAACTAAATGTGGAATTCTACTACGAGGAATACCATCGTAAGCCTGGATACACTGGACGCAATGCACCTGTGTAGCCCTTTTTTTGAAGTTGGGTCCAGGCGTAGTATTGCTGGTAAGATAAAAGAAATTAACTTGCAAATAGAAACCGGTTCGAACAGTTAGACCTGGGAAGGACGACGCTCTCACAGAACTCACGAATCGATACTATCAGAATATGCTACTCAATAAAACAGCATAAAGCTGCTGTTATACATTGGTATACTATGATATCCTACATCTCATATCCGGTCAATTATCCCCGACGCCGTACCGTTAAGCGAAATCGTTGGGGCCACAGAAGTGGTTGTGCTAGCACAACTGTCTTTACTATGTACAGACATGGCAAACGGAGAACACCTATCAGAAAAACTATATTGTGTGCATGTGGCCTTATTCGGTGAAGTCGTTCATAAGTTGCACGATCACTAGTAACTTACACGTTTATGTATAAAACAAATTCACCTATGACTATATATAATGTAATGTAATTGATATACGATTACGTAAGATGCCTACACGACTCGGGAGAAATTCCTCGTGTGGTAGTGACGTATTTAAATAATATAAAAATTATTCTACAATTCCGTCAATAATAAATCGACCGCCAGAGCTTTACGTTTAATTAATAAGAACAGAACACGCAGTCAATTTTTTATATAAGCCTCAGAGCCCCCGTTGTCAGAACAAAATACCACATTTATCACGTCATTACATTCGAAAACAGTCGAAGTACACTTACACGATATCGTACAAAACCTTATTATCAAGGAAATAAAGGTATTATTAACGGGTTAATGTATTTATACAGATGCAATTATAAGATTGCAATAAAAGTCGGTGTCCCCGTCGAGGTCACGTTATATCAACTTATATCATTGTGTCCGGCAGCGGCCATGATTGAAGGAATGCGGGGTGAAAGGTTCGGGGCTTTGTTATAAGCAGAAGCGAGAAAAATATGTACTTCCTCGTAGTTATACGGATGTTCCTTCAAAGATAATAATAGATATCAGTCGTACGATTTACTAATTTGTTTCGTATAAATAAAAAAATATCTATAAAATCTATTAAAGTTACAGCCAATATATACGTCCCACAGCTGAACACAGGCATCTTCTCATTTCTGAGAGGCTTTTAGGGCAAAGAAGTGTCCGCCGCGTTGCCCCAATGCGTGTTGGCGAACTTCACATGTCTTCGAAATATTTTTTCGTATTTCTCAGACATGCAGGTTTCCTCACGATGTTTTCCTTAATTAGTTCATTAGTGCCGATAGGGATCGAACCCCTATTACTCGCGCACTGTGAAATTTACAGCGAGTGCTTAGTCCCTGAGCTACCACGGCTATTAATTGTTGTAATAATATCTATTAATTGAAGATAGCCCCAAGAAGCTGAGCGGGGATCAAACCGAAGGGCGAACTCTGGTGAAAATCATTTGACGATATACGATATACAATAATTATTTCGTGGTAGAGCCATGCTGAAGTCATGTCATGGTTTTAGCACGAATAGGTCGACTCGATCTGGGAAGGAAACTCTCACAGAATACCAGCGTGAAATAGCAGCTGAATGCTGCTGTGTTTCGTATAATGAGTATAGAAAACCGAAGATCGTTTGTCACCTTTATTCTATAAAAATCTGTTATTAAAATTTAAAAAGAAATCTTCGTCACTGAGAATATGATTATTGAACACTATTAATCAACCAAAACAATTAAACCCGCTGCCGCTTATATTTTTAACCAGGCTTCTCACCGACACAGGCCACATTTGCTAGTGAATGGCGGCGAGGCGTGACGCTGCCTTCCCGCACGGCTGTTGCCCTGCGATCTGGTCTAGATCTACATGATGGAACAGACAATAACACGCCGGTCTGTGTGAAGTGATCTTTCTTAACACAATACTAGGTATGCTGCATACATAACCAAGCGATTGAGATGAATCGAACGCGATAGTCATTGATGCAATCGTGACGTTAATTAATAGAGTGTATCAATTATAAAAAAGATAATCGATAGGACTTGTTGAGCGGATATAATTTATTATAATTATCAGAAGTAATCAACTATGAACACTCAACCGATTACTCACATTTAAATGTTTTATGTTTAAATGGACAATTTAATGAAACAATTGATACTTTAGGATTTTCATTTTGATACTTTAGGATAGTTGTATAGTTGCCTATGTGCCACAGCATCTACTTAACATCAGGTTGATTGCTCGTTTCTCACACTTAATGAACTATGGAAAAGTATTATATTAAACTTGTAAGGCTAGGTAAGTTTTAGACCATTTTCGCTGGAAATGAGTCATTACATCTTAGTTCTCATGGATGACAACACATCGCCATTGTGATTCTTAATGATAGATTTAGATGCCTACGGGCCACAGCATCTACTTATGGACCGTGTGTTCATTTATCACCCTTATTCTATAAAAAAAGGTACACCTACATAACTCACAAGGCTACGTGGTAGAGCCATGCTACAGTTATATTACTAGTATAGTTGTAGCACGAATGGGTCTTACCATCAGGTGGACTGTGAGCTCGTTTGTCATCCTATGCTATTATATGCTAGCCAAACACTGTACTCGCTAGGCAATTGGTTAAGCAAGAGATAATACTTCTAGGAGGATAACGCGGCTATGCACTGTAGCCACTAGAAATAATATAACATAAGGAAAAGTAATTCTTCCTCAGCCACAGGTCAGTAGCTCACGTGCAAAAAGATAATGAACTAGTATTACTATCGCCGCTAGCAAAATCCAAAATTGCTGACGCAATACCCAGACGCAGCAGACAATTTTTGATTTCGTCTATCACGTAAGGAGACAAAGATGAAGATAACGTATGTAGATAGCGTTATGTTCAAAGCCAAACAAAGGAATATTCGTCAGTAATTGCGTAAGCCCGCTCCAGTTAGCCGTTTGCACAATAAATCCTTCCCCACTCATGTCCGATACAATTGTAACCTCGTAATGTACACAAAACGACCACTACGCCAATCCTATATAATTGTATCTTAGCATTTTAGATCTATTACGTTATGCGGCTAATAACCGAATAAGTACAGCTGGTCGGTAAAGGTCAAATTACCACGACCGCTGTTAACTATACAAGTTGACTGTCTAACGTTTTGAACCCCGCGATTTTCATAAAGTAGCAACAATGAAACTTTTGAAATTTTACCTAAAATACTACATCTGTTTATCGAAATACAAGGGATTTAACTGTAGTATTGTCATTGATAGCGCCGGATTTTATGATAAAATAGTTGTGGTCGACATGCGTTGCAATGCTTTGTTATGTCAGGAACGCGGGCGCACCACTACTTGCCAATGTTTTATAGTAATCGAATAAATAGTATAGGATTGCATACGGAACACATAAATAAACATTCATTTATTTAAACAGTTGTCGCCCCATGGTCGAAATTCGACCGTAATTCATAAAATTTTAAGGTTATGTATTAATCAAACTATATTTTACATTCATATTAGTGTATAAAACATAGATATCTAATATACAAAATATACAATAAACGCTTTTTTTCCTTGACATACACTCCACAGTCTATTGAACAAGGAATATTTCAAATCACACAAAATTCACAGCTCATTCAATTAATCTGTCAGTAATTATTTGTTGGCAGCATTTTGAAACTCTTTGGCTGTAGTTTCTACGCAAAAACATATTTATTTAATCGAAGTATATATTTAACCATCTATACATTTATACCATCTCGAGGGAAGATCACTTACATTTACTAGTTTTCTTCCTCGCACGACTACTTCGTGGAATCGTTTACCATCGGCGATTTTTCCGGACCGATACTACTCAAGATCCTTCAAGAAACGAGCTTACTACTCCTTTAAAACAAAGCCGGAAACGCACCTACAATTCCATAGCGTTGCAGTTGTTAATGGGCGGCTGTCGCCACGTTTGCACCCTCTTGTCAAAAAAGAAATGCCTTTGTGATATAACTCTACGGATCTGGACTCTACAAAGTCTATAAAGGCATTTTGCATCGCGCCTTGAGAACAATATGTTTTTACTTTTTAGGTAATTGTCCAACGATGTTACCGCCCACACTAAGCGACCACACCATCGGCCATATCTTCAAACGACTATCGTACGTATAAAAGCACTGGTAATATCTCAACCTTGTCTATCATACAAAACTTGAAGAGAGCGTGCATAATTATAACACATTGTTTTATCCAGTAATTGACAATAACCGTTGCCAAATTACGTGCGAAAATACACGTATTAACACTTCGCAGTGATCGCTAACTTTTCGCACGATGACGAAACGCTTCGAGGCTTTTAATGATTTATTGCGTTGATGTATGTAGGCTGAACTGTAATACTACAGTAGGCAAATGATAGACAACGACATCACATGTAAAATGTGTTAAGATCAAAGTGTACACGTAAGTGTACCCTACGAATTTCCAGTGTGATCGTACTACACTGGAAAGTCGTAGGGCCTGGATTATGATTCTTAGCTTAGATATTCTTACTAAACAGCACAGGCCTTCTATCATTTCTGAGGAGATAATGGAGCTAGTAGGAGCAAGAGTCCTCCAAAGTTTCCAAAGGCCCCATTAAATAGTAACAGATATTGCGCCTTGAAAATATTTTTTGCAAATGCAAATTTTTTTATCATATGTTTTCAGTCACCATATGAGTTTACTACAAGCGGCATGCAGGAGGTTAGATACCGTTTACTTATTGTTTTACGCTGTTTTTACGTGGTAGAAATGTAGCACGAATAGGTCGGCTCCACCGGGGAAGGACCAAGCTCTCACAGAATACCAGCGTAAAATAGCAGCTTAACGCTGCTGTGTTACATATGGTGAGTGTAGAGAACCGGAGAGCCTTTTTTCTGGAAATCAGGCATTCCATCCTAGTCCTCACGGGTGATAACGCATCTGCATTTTGATTTGTAATAGAGGATAGATGTAGATGTCTATGGGCCGCAGCAACCAGTTACCATCAGGTGAACTGTGTGGTCGTTTGTCATCCTCATCCTATAAAAAAATATACATACATTCATCTTGGTAAATTATGGATATTTAGTGATAAATTTGAAATCAGATTTCAATTTCAATTTTCATTTGAAAAATGATTTTCGTTAGAATCTGGAGGAATTCGTTCACAGAGAACGAGTTCAGTTGAAATTATTTTCACTATATAACTATAACTAATAAAAAAAAAGTTATAAGCCTCTAAACTATTTTCAACATCTGCATAGTTTTCTGCAGATGTCTATGGGCCACAGCAACCACTTACCATCAGGTGGACTGCGTCACCTTTATTCTATAAAAAAAAAGTTTTTAAGAGCATAAGGATGCTTTGAAGATGATTCACCAGACAGGTCGCCCGCTTACCTCATTCACTCAAACTTTCTAGCAGTTGAAAAACTTATGCGAGAAAACCGACGAATTACATATGTAGAGCATGAGCGATCTGGGTAAAGGTTCAGCAGCAATGAAAACTATCATTTATGACCAATTTTTTATCTTCGAGATGGGTGCCGCACTAAATTAAAGATGAATAGAAACATTATTGGATAATAGATGCCAATTATTGATAGAGATAATCGCATCCGGAAAAAATAAGTTTCCGATATACTGACTGTACCGTGTAGTGGCGGTGTAAGAATATCCACTACCCAATATCATCCCGTGGGTGTCGTAAGAGGCGACAGATGGAAATAAATCAGGAGATGAGCGGCAGCTTCATTTCTAATAACGACTAAAGAGAAAAAACAGTTTGCCAAACCGCTTACCAAGCGTGGCAACTATGGCAAATATCCTCCCTTTTGGGCAATCTATGGGGCAGGCCTGTGTTTAGCAGTGGACATTAATGGGTTGTAAGGGTATCGGTAACGGATATACTGACTGGCAATAAAACTTGGCTACATAACTATGAATCCTAAGCATGACAAGAGTCGACTGTATGGTGCATTGAAGATGAGCCAACTCTGAACGTGATCTCGCCATGTGAGAAGCATACAAAACAAATAGTCGTCACTTTTTTCTGCAAGAACTAATTCCGAATAGTATGTGATAGTTATTGAACCAAAATTATTATCAGCTTGATGTGATAACCGCCAAAGTTGCCCACACACATCTGTCACAGCAGCCACTTACTATTGTGTGAACTGCTCGTTTATCTCTCATATTTCTATAAAAATAAATAGATTTACAATTGATAAAGTTTGGACGAAAATTGGTAATTCGCAACACGTACCTAATGTTTTGTCCAAAAACCGCATAGCTATGCACTGAAGGTGTGGCGGTGAAAGTTGCATAGACCAGATTAAGGTGCTACGTTATAACTTGTATAATAATTGCAATAAGGGATTGCAAGACATATTATAATGCAATTTATCAATATCCCTAATTTTACTGAAAGCACATATTTTTGATATCCCTAGGATATCAAAAATATAATCTGTTAGAAATCTTCAATTACGTACGTAATACTATTTTGAAATTCGCTAAAAAATGTAACGCCATGACGAAAGTTTTTGTTTTTGGTTAGTGTTACAAATAACCACAAAAATGCTACTAACTTTTCGTGACAAATAAGACAAACATATATTTAATAGTCTATGGCATGTCAAGTATGCCTGGTTATGCGACAGATAGATTGCACTCACGGTTGACCTAATGTTTATTATGTTCATACATTAATTTTTACTCAATTTTGGTAAATATTAAGTAAAGAAATAGAGCTCAAAATCCTTTGAATACTCCTTTATGGGATAGAAGACATTGCGATATAATTCTATGCATTACAGACACCTTAATATCACATCAATGTTGTGTTGTCGTTTTGTTGGGGCACGTTAGTAAGACTCAATATTAACTAACATACTTATCAGTAAAGTACAAGTCTATTAAATCATCAAAAAGGTGTACATTAAAAAAATACCGAAGTCGGTCTTTTATGTAATTAACTGCACACATTGAAACTATACAACGGTAAAAACAGTTTCTCATCATTAAGATTTTTTACCTATTTAACACTGTATTTTTAAAATGACATTTTTTTTTTGCGTATGATATAATGAAGTAACGTCGTTACATAAACCTTTGTGATACTTATTTTAATTAGATTTTACATTAGCTTATGTTATAAGTGACGCCTTTAATTTCATGTAAATATATTCTTCAAAACGAGAAATCGTACTTTATTCAGACTACCATTACACAAAACCTGTTGGTTTTTTCTAAATAAGTGAACTCATAACCTACGACAACATATGTATATAGGTCAATTGTACTTATAAGTTACGAAATATTAAGCTTGTAATGATTAAACAAAGGTAATTATTATCTGTAGTTAATTTTTAATTTTTAAATTGACACTGACCGCAACTTTACGGGGCCGAGGCTACTTCGAAATTCGTACACGTATCTATCCGTCAAAATTGCCGTGCTTCCTGCACCCTTCCCGCCCTTGAGAGCGACCACTTACTTTTTTCACGCGCGTTCCGTTTCACACCGCGCTCGGTATGACTATAAAAACCCGCGGCGACCAAATGAGAGCAATCAGTAGCCTTCGAGCAGTCTACCACAGAAGTGCAAGATGAGAGTTCTGGTTAGTTGCGACCGCCTCTTAATTTGTGTTACGTGAATAGTGTTGTGCTTTAACATTAGTGACGTGACTTGAATATTGGATTATAACAATCGGAATACGGTGGATGATATTTGAATGGGATTTTTTTTCTTTGCAGATTGTCGCCGCCGCCGTCCTCGCCTGCGCCGCAGCCGCGCCTTCTGGCGCCCTGTTGGCCGCACCTTATGGCCATGGCCTATTGGGTCACGGTGCGCCCCTAGCGTTGGCGCATGCTGCCGCTCCCCTGGCCGTCGCCCACGCCGCCCCAGCGCTGCCCACCATCTCACCCGGTGACATCCAAGGCGCCGCCATCGACGCTCACGTCGAGGCCTCCGACCACGCCCGTGCCGCCGTCGACGCTGCCCGCGAATTGCACGACCAGGCCTCTGAAATTCACGGACAAGCCGCCAACGCCGCCGAAGACCACTCATGGCAAGCCGTCGACGCCGTGAAGACCGCCGAGGCCCAGTTGGACGGAGCCGCCGCCGGTGTTGCCCCCGTGTTGGCTAAGCAGCTGGCTGGTCACGTAGCCATCGCTGCACCAGCTGCGTATGCGGGTCACGCCGCCTACGCTGGTCACGCCGCTTTTGCCGGTCCCGTCGCCTACGCCGCCGGTCCCGCAGCATACGCCGCTGGTCCCGCCTACTTAGGTGGTCACGCCGCCATCGCCGGCAGCCACTCCGTGTCCACCCAGTCCATTTCCCAGACCCACCCCGCTCCCGTCGTCCATGCGCCCGTCGCCTACGCCGCTCTCGGCGGTTACGCTCACGGAGGCTTGGCCCACGGCGCCTACGCTCACGGACTCGCGCACGGATGGAACTAACCTGTGATAACTACTTAGACACCAAATCTAATACTCATATGTTCGGAATGTAATTTAAATGTAAAAAATGTACAGGCAAAATAGGCGAGGATGTGTGAATAAATGAAATAGTAAATTAATCCGTATTTTAATTCAGTTGACTAAATAATACCTTTAATTAAACGTATACTATTTATTGACTATATAATGCGACACTTATAAGATCACTTAATTTGATGATTGAACGAGAGATAAAATGTGGCTTTAAAACAATGAATGTATCGCTTATTTCCAAAGTAAAATAAATATCGAAGTATGATATTAAGCAACTAAATTTAAATTTAGATAAAATTAGATGGTCAAGGGCTTCATGCCTTAAGTGTCATAGGAAAGTTTGAAAGCAATTAATTTATCGCACAGCTCACAAGCGGAAGTTAATAATAACAGCCTTGAACGCAAAAAACTGGCTTGCGAATTGGAGCTTGAACCATAATTTAACCTTGTTTAATTAAAATTTATTTTTCTCATATATTAGATGGTTGTCAATAAGGAAGACATTATATGTGGGTTATATCCAGATTTTAATAAGACAAAATAGCAGATAAAATGTAATATAAAAAGACGAAATAGCAGATAAAATAAAAATCAAATGACTCAGCTTTAAATCACATAGCGAGCGAAAGGAACGTAGCGTTCTATAAAACAAAGGAATAACTTTAAATGCCACGTTCATGTTTTGTGGTCAAGATTGGAAAGATATAGATAAATTAGGCACATGTATAAGTAAATGAATTTAAACAACTTAAAATTGGTAAAAAATTACTTCACGCACATCCGCTCGGTAAAATAAAATACTATTATAACAGATATTTAAATAACTTCATAAAAAGCAGGTTTAAGTGTTTGAATAGTTGAAATTAAACTTCACAACCATCTTCGATTGTCTGGTATAATAAAACAAAGTGATAGTAAGCGGCAAAAGCACATTTGAGACAAAGCAAACTACGACGGACTATTAATTCAAACGTATAACTTAATTATTATTACTTATTATATATATATATCATTTACCTACCTTTTACTTAATTTAGTTTTGTCATTATTGCTTTACTTATTTTTTTTAAATAAAATATATCCAACAATTGCCCGGTAAATAATAAGCACCGACAGAATAACAACGCTGTGGCTGTGCAACACTTATGCTGAATTGAATGCCTTTTCGTTGCTGTAAGCCATTGTATTAATAATATATTTTATTTAGTATTTTCTCATTTCTAATGGATGAAAGTAGAGTTATAGTGACAAATATTTTTTTTTATAGAATAAAGGGCAAACGAGTATGCGGCTCACCTGATGGTAAGTGACTACCGCCGCCCATGAACAACCGCAACACCAGGGGAATTGCAGATGCATTGCCAGCCTTTTAGAAAGGTGTAAGCTCTTTTCTTGAAGGTTCCTAAGATCCTAAGTCGTATCGGTCCGGAAAAATCGCTGGTGGTAATCGATTCCACAAAGAAGTTGTGCGAGGGAGAAAACTTCTTCTAAATCGCACAGTGGTGGACCGCCAATCATCCAGATGGTATGGATGGTAACGCGAGTTTTGTCGCGATGTACGATGGTGAAATTGAGCGGCTGGAATTAGTCCGAACAATTCCTCAGAGCACTCCCCGTGATAGATGCGATAAAATACGCAAAGAGATGCAACATCTCTACGCAGTGCCAGTGTATCGAGCCGATCAGAAAGAACTCGGTCGTCGACGATTCGAACCGCTCTGCGCTGGATGCGGTCAAGTGGAAGGAGCTGGCACTGGTTAATTTATAATATATATTTATATTATTATATATATAATTTTTTTTTACCCATCAATTCATTAATTCAAATAAATTAATGTAAATGATTATACATGTATAAATGTACTTTCGAGCGCGAAGACAGCACATAAGAAGCTCTTCTGCGTGGGATTCATAATTATAATCTCGCAAACAGCCGCGCACTTAAGTTCTCCTTCCCATACGACAAAGACTCAACGACTGAAGATCGAATGAAAATTAAATGTAGAGCTATAAGACGATATTTGCAATGCATTAAGATCTCAAAAATACCCATATATCATCCCATTAGCTAAGTGGTGGCGGCATTAGTGAATCCATTAGACTATTTCGTACCGTATGTGTCGTAATAAGGCGACTATAGGGTGGCCGCAAAATTATATGGCTATGAGATATAAAAGGAGTATGAACATCACGTTTACACCAGGCGTAAAATACCCAACCGTCGACGAAAAGCAGCGTCAAAATTAAAAACGACTGGTGACTGACTGTCAAGCGCGATGATTAGGATAAATTCTATCAACAACGGGAGTAGCCTATTCCCAATAGTTTCACTTGTAGGCGATGAAGAAGGAGACACACTTCCATATATTTATCGTATAAACATTAAGTTTGGCTGTATTATGAATACAGCTATTAAACCACATATTCGATAGTTTAAAAAGCTAAAGACAAAATGTTTTTTTAGAAATTACACAGACGTTGTTAAGCACAGTACGTACGTTTTATGTTTTTTTTTCCTAGACAAGTTTGGTTTTACCATACCTTGTATTTCATAAAATGAAAAAGGAATTATCCAAAAGTTCCGTCTGAATTAAAAAAACGGATTGTCTTTTAATTTAGAGTTAATTTGCAAGTTTTGTATTTGTTGCAAACTTTCTGATCTTTAATCGATGCCAAACCTAGACTGTATATTCGCTACCGACACTTTAAGAAAAATAAGCGCAAGGTTACAAACCTGATCTTTTACTTATAATTAGCATAAAAATCTCTCTTTTTATCTATCTTACAATGTTATTAATAATAATGTCTTCCAACCAAATTTCAGTACAGCGGCCAGTCAAGGCTGTCTATAGTGCTCAAGTGTGTGTCCATATATGTGCATTCTCTATTCCTTCATTCACATATTCCGATAGGATAGAAATAGCACATGACCGGTGAGATATCAGGCGAAGAACCAACGACTTTACATACTTTCCTAGGCACGGAGGTGAAACACCGCCAACTTTTTCACTACGAACTACTAATAAGAATTATTTGACAGAAAGACTGATTTCGGCCTGATTCGAACCGATCTTATCAGCAGACCTTTAAAACAACGAAGCAGTCAGTCATATTTCGCCACGTTATTATTATTTTGTCTGAACACACGCACAAATATTTTTTTGTTTTAATACTGTTGGTAAGTAGTTGAAGAACTATTTATTAAATGTATTATTTTACAAATATGTTGTTTATAATTATGTTCATTTAAATTGAAAGATAAACGTGAATACTTATAATGTTCACTTCATGTTGTATTGACACGATAATAGTAAAACGCCTGAGAAAATTGCACTTGCAAAATGTACTGTTGCTTTATTGCTATACGAAACAAGCATTAAGTATGCACAGAATATACTATAATTTTACGGATTGACTGAGTTATTATTGTATGGTAAAATGTTTAAAAATAGCATTGTGTAATATAATACTAATTTATTAATTCTCATATTTATTCATTACTTATTTCATAAAACTTACATATTAGTTAAAACTAAGCGTAAGGAGCTTTTATCAACTTATTTCTTTTGTCTTTCCTGTCTTAAAGTACTTAGCGACTTCCAGGTTTACGAACTCCATTTGTATTCATTTATCGCCAAATTCGTGAATTCGATCAAAAATATCGAAACATATAAAATAAGGAAACGTTTTTTCTATAAAGACGTTTGATTTTGAAAAACCCTCAATTGCAAACTGATTTTTAGAGTGAACTTAAATAGGGTATAATAACGAATGCGTGCTCGAATTTAAAACTTAAATTGGTGTGTTAAATATTAATTCAAATAAAATCAGTAGAAGACTAAAAATATTCTGTTACAGTAACATAGTATATTCTTTAAAAATATTCTTTATAAATATAATAATTAAAATAATATGTACAAAGGAAAGGGAAATTATTATGTAGAAACGCTGAAAGCTGGAGCTAGTTCATCACTTAGTGATTAAGGTTTTAATAAAAGATATAAGCTTACCTAAAAAAACTAAACAAATCCACGTAATAGCTTCTGAAGTCGGCGCTAAGACATTCAGAAGCATTTATGCGGTACACTTTTTTTTTAATTTTTCATTAAAAATTTAATTATTTTACCCTTATCGCGGTCTAAGAAATATCACAAGTTCAAGGTAAAAAAAAATAATAGTCATTAAAATAGGTATATTAAAATCTTCATCCCATTATTTTAACATTCTTAGGAATGGATTTCTTCTTTAAATGTATATGGGACCACCCCTGAAATACAACCTACTAATTTAAAAAAAATAATAATACGGTTTAACCGTTTGCAATTTATCGGTTTAACCGTGGATGCTGTGGCCCATAGACATGTATCTACATTTATCTTCGGTTAGGAGTCAAAATATAGATGCGGTGTCAACCTGATGACTGAGATGGAATGCCTCGTTTCCAGTAAAAGTGGTCTCCGGTTCTCTACACTCACCATACGAAACAGAGCAGCATGAAGATGTCATTTTATGCTGGTATTCTGTGAGAGCGTGGTCAAGACGACCCATTACTACAACCATAATATCTAGTTTCTACCACATATAAAAGTTCTGATAGTACTGTAATAATCTTTGATAAAAAAGACATCAACGCGCGTCACCATTAAGTCTTTTTTCGCCTAACAAATAAACGATGTTTTATAACATCAGTAATCCATTATTAATACACTTTTGGTCTTTATGGTCAGAGTTTTTTTTAATCTTATTCACAGTCTAGAGTTTTAAGCTCCAATCACAGCCACACACTCTACACCTTTTTGCGTTTGCTTTACCACTGGGCTACCTAGCTTTCTCAATTAAAGTGATTTCTTATATCTTATTGTTGGCGGCAACGTTTTACGTGGTAGAGCAATGCTGCAGCTATATTAGTAGTATAGTTGTAGCACGAATGGGTCGGCTCGACCGGGGAAGGACCACGCTCTCACAGAATACCAGCCTAAAATAGCAGCTTCATGCTGCTGTGTTTCGTATGGTGAGTGTAGAGAACTGGAGACCTTTTTTACTGGAAAAGAGGCATTCTATCTTAGTCCTCACGGGTGACAACGCATCTGCATTTTGATTCGCAAATGAGGATAAATGTAGATGTCTATGGGCCACAGCAACCACTTATCATCAGGTGAACTGTGTACTCGTTTGTCACCCTATCCTATAAAAAAAATAGTTTCTTTTTAATATAATCCGTCTTAATATTAGGTCCTTCCCTATGAAATTGCCACATCTTATGAAACAAGTGAACTTTTTTTTTTTCTATATTTTTTATTTGCATTAATGAAAGTAATCACCCATGCAAACGATGCATCATTGCAAACGCAGTGGCAGTTTATTCATGTCTTCTTGAAGAATTCATGTGGACGGGAGATAACAAATTTTTTAAAGGCATTTTTTACTGCCTCTCAGGTATTGATTTTTTTCCGCCAACAAGTTATTCAAATTCTGAAAACAGTGGAATTCTGCAGGCGCAAGATCTGGTGATTACGGCGGATTTTGAAGAGCTTCCAAACCAAGCTCTTGTGACTTGGAGACCGTCTATTGTTCAGTATGAGGTAGCGCGGTGAGCGATTGACCGAAAATGGTTGGAGACGTGCGAACCATCTCCATTATTGTGTTCAGTTCTTTACAGTACACAACTGCAGTAATCCTAATCCTGTTTGGTAAAAAGCCATGATGAATTACACCGGCGCTAGACCACCAAACAGTGACCGTCACTTTTCTACGCGTAAGTTTTCGTTTAGAGCATGTTTAGGTGCTGAACCAGAATCCAACCAACTTGCTGAACGCTTGCGATTGGTAAACGGAATCAATTTTTCGTCGCAGGTAACAACGCGGTTCAAAATTCCTTCTTTGTGTGCCTGTTGAGCAGTGCAAGTCACGACTCGACACGTACTTCGCGCTGGCGATCATTGAGTTCGTGGGGCACGCTGCTGCTAATTCTACCGTAGATTGAGTATCATCAGCTTCCCCAATCGTCTTTAATTCGTCATTGTTGACCAAAGTTTTCGGGCGACCACGGGGTTCATTTTTCAGGTCGAAATATCCAAAATGAAAGCGGGCAAACCAATAAAAGATGGTGCGTTCGTTTGTAGTATTCGCTCCGTAATCGTCGGTACTCATATTCCATAATTTACTCGAATTTTTAACGTATCCATGATGACGAAAAAAATTCAAACGCGATAAAATATAATGCTAATTAATAAAGAAATTACAAATTTTGAAAAAAAAAATCCATATTTTAAAAATAAAATTAATTTGAAAACTATCCATGGACACAAACACGGTCGGGCTGTTTTAGAGTTTTAGCGAGACAAACGGACAACAATTGATTTTTATACATAGAGATTGGAATATTTTACGCGGTACATCTTAGTACATCTCAGACTCTAGTTTTAACCTCAGACTATTTATATTTTACTTTTTATAATAAGACAGATTAGCAATAAAATACAGGGGGATAAAGATTTATATACCAGACCCACAGATTTTTATATGGCCGAGAAGAATCATAATATAGTAAGCTTCGTTCGGTAAATACAAAAAAGTTGTTAATAATGTATATTAATATAATGCTGGAAATTAAATTGATCAGAACAAAACATGTGACCTTTATAATATACGAGGAGACTGTATCCTTCAGTCTATAATATTAAACTGTTCACTTGTCATACGCAAGACCTTTAAATTTATTTTTAAAATTGCTAAATATATCTTTTTCTGGGTTAGAGTTAATACGTCTTTAGTTTAATGACATTTGAAACATAATTATATACAATATTTATTATAACAATAAAACTAAAATCATTGTACTGCCTTACTTCCACTTTTCAAGGTATAGTGCCTATACTTGGACTTTGTGCGAGGAATACCAGCACTCTTATCACCAATGGCGACGACTAAACACGGATGGAGACACACAGGGCCGATAATCTCTACAGCAACTGGCACAAAACTGCTGTAGAGACAGACTGGTATCAGCCCTGAGATAAGAGGCCGCTAAAGTGTATATGCACATAGCTTTCTATACCTAAGCTTTGCCTCTCTCCCAAGGGAAAATCATACTGTCAGATCTTCTGCCATCGTCTCTAAATGTTAAAACTAACGCTTAAAACTAAGGGATTATCTTTAAAGACAAGAGCACGTCGGAACACGTCGTTAAGGGAACCGTGATCGAACAAGCTGCCAGCACTCTTGTTACATGAAAGTTCATCGAACTCGTCGAAACCGTTGTCATAAGTTTAAGTTATCAATATTACAAAAGTTATTATTACAGCAATAAATTTAAATAGTGCTAATAATTGCAATAAAAAAAATTCTGTAAGTCTACATTTTTTTACTCCTATTTACAGCAACTGCCACGTGGACTAGCGGTCAGAGAACCTGATTACTAAGTAGAGGCTCCTGGGCTTAAATCCCAGTCGGGGACAACATTTCCGCAAAAAATGTAGTTTTGGGTCTCATTGTGCAGTGATCGTTATCGTGTCTCTGATACTGCACCCTAGAATCTAATAAGCATTATATCAGGCATGTTAATTTGGAGCGATGTCAAATTTTGAGTACTACCGCATTATTATTACCTGGCCAACTTGGATGCCAAACGTAACATGCTGAAGGCCAAAGCACTGGCGGCCATCTGCTACAATTATGTGGGATTGCTTGCGCACATTTTCAATTATGATTGGCTACTGCAGTCATCATGACTACAGCAACCACGTTTTGTTAAGATTGATACTCTCTTATCGATTTCTGCTGTTGACAAATAGCTTTGCACTCACTGCTGTGTTACAGTTTGTAGGGTAAGAGAGGTAGTAGTTTCTCTAGAGGTTGTAGGGTAAGTAGAGTAGTAGAATAGACAGGCTGTGAGATTTTTTTAACTCTCAATGATGTCCATAAGCCAAAATGTTGACAACGGATGTTTCTCTCTTTGTTTACCGTTACAGCCTACTGAAGTCTACTGTTGAACATAGGCCTCCGCATAGATTGCCTCATAGAGGTATAATTGCCATATTTGCCACGCTTGCCCAGAGGGTTGGTAACGCCAGTTTTTCTCACGTCTCAATCAGTCGTCAATAGGAAGCCGCTGCTGCTTATCTCCTGATTTGTTTCCATCTGTCGCTTCTGTCTTAAAGGTTGTAGGTTGTAATGCACTATCTGATTTAAATAAATGTATGACTTTACTTTTTTTTATAAAATCAGGAAACACACCAGATTCTATAAAAGTAAGAAAAATAATAGCTAATTGTGAGCGATTGTATATATTAAGGACGAAAATAGAAATGAGACTCTGACAGGGAAATCACAATACAATAAAAATTTTCCAGCACGGCAATTATCGAACAAAGAAACATAACAGACATACTTTAAAGCATGAGACAACGCAAAGGAACTTATACACAGTGCGTGTCGCTATAGTGATCGGTCATCGGTCAATGCCCGCGCATCGAGGTTCAAGAACGGTGGAAAGTAAAACCACGGTTTAATTGCCCTACATCGAGATCGCAGGCTCCGATTAAGGGTTCCGTACGGTTATTTTTGCTCTTATTTCAGTAATTATTATAATATAGAACTATCGCGAGGCTGTCCTGTTGAATCTGAAATGGTTGGCGGCATCACTTATTGTTGTCATTATGTAATCCTATTATGTTACATTCAATGTTATATACTATATATATATATATATATATATATATATATATATATATATATATATATATATATATATATATATACATATACATATATATATAACATTGAATGTAAATAATTTTACGGATTTTATCGCGTTTACTTAATTTTACATTTTTTCAATTCCCGACGTTTAGGGTGCTTTACTGCACCCATGGATACGGGATAGGTGGGCAAATTTTAAATAAACATAATATGCAAATCCTTAATAGACAACGTGTTTTAAACGAAATTTTATGCTCTTCTTCTGTTTTCTAGTTTATTTATTTTTTCTGACATGAAACTTAAACAAAACTACTGAGTTGAATCATAACGTATAGAACAAATATTTTTTGTGGTAAGAAATTGCAGGGTTTAAAATTGATGCAAAGAAACCACAATTTAATTCGTGGCCGCCTTCGACCTTGATACAGATACAGGTCTTTTAACTTTTCGGCCACTTATCTATGGAGTTACGATTGTCTCTTTAGCTAGATTCCTTGAGAGACTTAATGTCAGTGTAAAGTTTTGAGCAGGCCATGCCCTCTCGTCATGACCGCAATTTGTAGGGAGACGGGTTCAAGTCATCAAACTATGATTGCTACAGAATGATGACACCGCTGTAAGCATACACTCTCATTTTCAATCGTAATTTTTTACTCAACTGCCTTGGAAGGTACCACAGAAAGTAGGACTGTGTTTTTTTTACTTATTATAAGCCAGTGCTTGACCCCAATCTCACCTGGTGGTAAGTGGTGATGCAGCCCTAGATAGTAAATCACACTCTTAGCGGAACAAAAACCTACTCAGCCAGCCTTGAAGACGGACAGATTGTATTCTGACGGAAAGATAGAAGACGCCAGTAAATTATTCCACTCTTTTGCAACGCAACGCAAAACACGAAGGTTTACACCTTTTGGTTCTAATGCGTGGAATATCGACAACAAAGTGGTAAAGATCCACCGACAACCTGTTTGTCCGGAAAGGAGAGGGAGGAATTAAAGCGGGTAATTCCTGCGCACACTCACCGAAATGCATCCTATAGAATACCGAGAGACTGGCTATACTTTGACAAGATTAGTTTCAACCAAATCAAGGTCACCGATGAGCCTCTTAGCACGTCTCTCCACTGAGTCCAACGCTACCAAGTGGCATTTTGCAGCACCAGCCCATATGTGACAGCAGTACTCAATGCACGACCGGACTTGCGCTTTATATAAGGTAAGAAGCTGCCCCGGCGTGAAGTACCGCCGCACCCTTGCAAGGACACCAAGTTTCCTTGCGGCTGATTGGCTCTGGACTCAATGAACCACCTATAGTTGAGGTTCGGAGAAAATTCAACCCCTAACAAGTGAAGGCGATCAGTGTACTCCAAGGATACATTCCGGAAAGTAGGAGCCAAGGTGAGCGGGCACCTTTTAAGAAAGAGAGAGCGGTGAAAAGACACGCTTGTGTTTTGGAGGTGTTAAATCTCACGAGATTGGCATCGCCCCATTTGAAGACTGCCTGTAGTGTGAGATTCACACGCTCAACCATAGGCTTTCTTTCTGTATAATGTTAGTTTTGAGTTAATTTTTGATTGTTGTATCTAGTATTATGTTATGTAAATAAAATCTCTACTTTATGTAAAAAAAATTGGTGATGGTGGCCCAAAGGGAATCCATTACCAAATTTCGTCCATCACCAGATAGATCTTATGACACGTTTGCACTATAACCATCTCATTTACACCACACCAGCCGTAAAATATGCAGAGCAGTTAATAGGAGCGACGTGTCAAAGTTGACAACGTGAGTGCGATGGCCAATCTACCTAACAAGGGTGGCGATTATAAAAAATCCTCCCTAAAATGGGGGAGGCTCATGTCCAGCAAAGTATTTTTATAGGCTGATGAAGTTGAGGACCAATGGAAAATCCAGCAATCATTCAAAATTTTTCTGAAGCAATTCTCCCAATGATTTATGTCAAAGGCACGATCGTGTAATAAAGAAGTGTTATGCAGTCGTTACCGATTCGTTGCGGTGTAAGAATATTCACTACCCCATATCGTCCCGAGAGAGTCGTAAGAGACGACAGGTGGAAACAAACCGGGAGATATGCAGCAGCGTCTCCCTAATGATAACAAAGAAATTAAAAGCGCGTGCGACCAAAATACACCCAAAAGCAAGGACTGGCTGAAAAACAGTGCTGAGCATAATTCCCAGCGAACACTGAGCCCGTTGCCTCACATTATAATCGTATACTGAATAGTTAATCTGTTAATTGTGAATGTTCATTTTTTTATAGATTTTTTAAGTCTAATCATTTTTTTTATGTGTATACTTACTTTGTCAACTTATTATTGTGTGGCAATATTTATTATTATAAATATATAAGTTGCTAAGCGTGACTATTATGACAAATATTCCCTCTGTGAGTCAATCTATGTAGCAGATCTATGGAGAATGTTCAGCAGTGGAGTTTTGATAGGCTGTGACGGTATACAGCCGCGTATGCTAACAGGTTTTCACCACACCAAACTAAGTTGTCGTCATCGTCATACTTCAAAATACCGGGAATATCATTGTAAGTGTTCAAGCCGTGTGATATTTTAAAAACTATTACATTCATTTAAAAAGTCGACGTTGACATTTACCTATAAATTCCAATAAAATAACTGTAAGTACTCAGACATACACAATTACATTTAATCATTTATAAAACCTATAGCTACGAAATATGTGTCTGTTCTTATATCACTGGTCGCATAAAGTCTCATGTTATTGTCCCTACCTTGCTTTAAAATATGTCCAGCTATATAAAATATTTGCATTTTTATCTTTCTTTATATTTATAATCTTTGGTGTATGTAAGTGATAGAGTACCTACTGAACGAATTGAATAATTGAGGTCATTTTCACGCAATATATTTGTGTTGTAGAAAGGTACATACGTTATAATATATAACAAAGTGGCTCATGTTCACAATAAATGTGGGTTTAGTACCAAAAAAGTAAATCATAACCTTTGAACTCGATAGGTGGCCCAAGCTGTTAAAAAATTCAAACTTATCGCGCCACCTACCGGAAAGGGCAGAGCAACGTCTACTCGACCAGCTAGTATTTTTATAAATTAAGGGTGACATTTAAATCTTTAAAATGGAGGAATACGAAAATCCCAAATAATTAATAAAATATTGATATTTTACTATCCAAGTCAATGTAAAATGTTAAAATAATAATAATTCTACGTAAAACGCTGATTTAAATCAGACATTCAATTGCAATTAAGTTATGTTTATAATAAGTTAAGAAATATCTATATAGTATGTCTTCTATCGTTTTGATTACAAGATTCTACAAGAAAAAAACGACCGCATGTCAAACAAATGCATCGTGTGTAATGTGGTGTGTAAATTATGACGCAACTCGTTGCAAATTACGTTACAAATTACCATAGTAACCATGAATGGTTGTCAAAAAGCGCGCACTTCCCGCATTCTTTCTGCCCTTGATGATTGACTTTTTTTTATATTCCAAGTAACTTTGCATCCAGTATTCTCCAGTCTTGTTGTATATAGTTGATGTAGACGATGACGCGTGATTATATAAACCGAATGAGACGAGATGAGGGCAATCAGTAGCTTCGAGACATCTTGCACGATGAGAGTTCTGGTCAGTCAAATTGTGTTCCTTTGTTCAAGTGTTCAATATAAACAGCGAATCGTTAAATTTATCCTTACAATATTTTATCCTCTATAAATATTAATTAATTAATTAATTAATTCATTCATTACAGCCTATTAAAGGGCCACTGCTGAACATGACCATAATATTTGCCATTGCTACCACGCTCGGCAGGCGAGCTCTAAAATTGCAGATTTTTATTATTTTGAATTCAATATTGTTGCTGATCTCCTGTTTCAGTTTTCCTCTTACGACAACGACCTGATGAAGTGGGGTAGATTCACTTGCGCCGCCACTACACGGCAATTCTTATTCTTATTGTAAATATTTTCTTATTACGATTATAGGTACTTATATTAATAAGTAGACAGTAACATTTAATTTCAACGAAGACCAAAATTACTATTTACTAATTCTTTTTTTAATATTCTTTATGTCTGGGAGTAGCCGCATCTATTTAAATTCTGCATTGGCCAATAACAATCCACTCCTGTGATTGAGTCTCTCCCCTTGCAGGAGAGCTTTTACCGTAATCACTACGCATATTAGTCGATTTGCCCTACATCCCTCTAACATAGTTTAAATTGATAAGCAAGACAACAATAGCAGTTTTGTTGTCATGCTTTGCAATGTTCGCGGTCAACAGGTGTATTATTATTTGTGAGCAATGATGTGACTGTACGTTTTTTAGTTTTTCTTTGACACTTGATATTATTGGATGAGTCTCTTATATCGCAACGCAGTTTTCAGGTTTTTTTTAAATTAAAACGTTCCCGTTAAGTTATAACAAAAGAATGATTGGTTCGTAATATAATAATATAATTGACTAAGAGCCGGAAGGAAAAACGTATGTTTAAGAAATAATAAGCATTTAGGGCAAGTGAAGTCCACTTATGGACATATAGGGACAGCGTGCCCTATTCTAAATATTTTAAAAATTGAAACATGTATTGCTCCCTTAAGTATTATGATTGCATTCATTTGAATACGTAATATAACATGCAGTTAACCTTCATACCTACAGCATTCTATTAATTATAATTCTAAAGACTTGACAAAGAATAAATTTTTATGACCACAATAAATAATAAAAAAAATGTTTGCAGATCTTGACCGCTGCCTTCTTGGCTTCCGCATCCACTGCGCCTTCTGGTGCCTTTTTCGGTCCGACTGCACCTATCATTGGCTACTCCACGATAACTGTTCCTGCTCCTGTTCCCACAATATCACCAGGTGACTTACAAGCTGCAGCGATAAATGCAAAAGTTCAAGTTGAGCAGCAAGTTCAAGATGCAGCCGACAAGGCGAGAGAATTAGCTGAACAAGCAACAGAGAAACAAGATGAAGGTATAATTGAAGCAAATGATTTAGCTAAGGAGCGGGCCGAAGAGGCGTTCTGGGCAGCAGAAGAACAGAAATGGCAAGCTTTAGACGCTTTAAAAACCGCTGAAGCTCAGATTGATGGATCTAAAGCGAGCAAGGCGAGTGATGTCGCTTTAGCGGCATATAGTGAACCAACTACTGTTCAAACACAAACAGGACTTTCGGCAAAGTCTGTTGTAGCGGCAGAAACAAAAAGCACTGTCGCTGAGGGAGTCAAAGTAGAAGAACAAAAGGAAAAACCTGAAGGTGAAGCAATGGCTACAGTCAAATCTGTGCAAGCCGAGAGCAAACCTGAAAATGCTGAAAAGCCCGTGGAGAACGTTCAAGCTAAAGCAGCTAAAATGGAATCATCAGCCTCAGTGAAAACTGCAGAAGCAGTTAAAGCAGAAAATCCAGCTGCTGTCTTTTTAGCTCAAACTCACCCGGCACCTGTGGTGTCTAATGCCTTCTTAGCACAACCCTGGCTGAAACAAGGCTTTGCACCAATTTCCTACATTCCTGGACTACAAAACTACGTTCCAAATCTCGTTCCAAATTATAATGGTCACTTGGCAAACCCAGTGTTTTTTAGAACTGCATGGTAAGAAGCAAGTTATTTACAATTTTTAAGGGCTTTGTTAAAGAAATAAATCGTAATAACAAACGTGTATTTAATTTCCAAGTCTATTACAATGTACTGTTTCAGCTGCCGTGCTTATCAAAATTGCAATAATTAAGGGTGGCCATTATTTTTTTTTTAGAAAGTGAAGCCTAAAAATTTAATTTTAACTCCACAATTTAGCCTTTGGTGTCTACTTCTTGGGAATGAGATATTAAATAAGGATCCGATTTGCATATAACCATACAATTGTCGTGATTTTATTATCAGACACAGTGGTCCGATTATATTTCTTCACATGTAAGAAAGAAAGAGATATTTATTTGGCTATTCATTACAGAATATAAAGGTACAGATAGCTTAATGTAACACAGTATGTATTATACTTAAATCAGAATCTTAAATTACAACGAACAAGAGTAGAAATACATTCTTAAATGAATCATATACAATTAGTATTGTACGTGGTTGAGCCATGCTGCAGCTATATTTTTTTTTAAAAACGTTACCCCTACACTAGGATTTTCTCCTGTGTCGTGGAGGCAGTTAACAAACATAAATTGCAAAAGGACAAACATGCAGACCCGGAATAATTATTTGTAGGCCATACAAATACTTGTTCCGTGCGGGATTCGAACCCGCGGCCCCCAGCGCAACAACTGATTGCTAAGCCACTGCGCCACGGAGCCGTCAATATTAGTAGTATAGTTGTAGCACGAAGGGGTCGGCTCAACCGGGGAAGGGCCACGCTCTCACAGAATACCAGCGTAAAATAGCAGCTTAACACCGCTGATTTTCGTATGGTGAGTGCCACCGGGTGACGGCGCATCTGCATTTTGATTCTTTATTGAGGATAAATGTAGATGTCTATGGGTCACAGCAACCACTTAACATCAGGTGGACTGTGTGCTCGTTTGTCATCCTATCCTATAAAAAAAAAATACAAAAAATTTCTCCAAATTATTTAATCCTCAGACGTGCCTCACGATGTTTTCCTACAGCGCCTAGCACGAACTCAGCATCAGCACTTAAAATACGATTAACAATTTAATTGGTGCCGGCGTGGATCGCTCACGGGTTACTTGCGTACGGAGAATTTACGGCTGCTGTAACATCTCAGGGAAATTAGCTAAGTTGTCAATTCACCTGCCAAGCGTTGCAACTGTAGCAAAATCTACCTATGAGGTAACCTTTGGGGAGACCTATGTTCAGCAATGGCTTTTGATCATCTATTTTTAATAGTATGTGCTCAAAGACAAGGATATAAAATTTAATTCGTTGCTAAATAGAGTAGATCTCCTATCGAAACGGAATTCATGCGAAAGTGCTTCTTTCCACGCGCGTATACTTTACGGCCTGTTACTGTGAAACAGATTGAATGTCATTTGTGTCAATTGTGCCTCAAAATATTATATTATAAAAAACATGAAATATAATATGTATGATTGTAGCGCAAATCAAGATTACGAGAATCATTACCGCGTTTCTTATCAGTATTGTAAGAATCATCAATGGAAAATTTCAAGATCCCTTGGCATTATTCCTTACGTCTGTCTAATAGATGATTACTTACCACCAGGTGGGATAGTAGTCAAGCAATAACTTAATAATAAATTAATATTAAATAATGAATATTTTAATAATAAATTCTAGTCGACTTAAGTTAGAATCCATCACCCCATCTCGTTTTATATCTATAAAATAATAATCTAATCGGACTAGCTTTTGAATACACCATACAATATACCCTAATACAAAATACGTTGTATTTTTTTTATACGATGACAAACGAGCACACAGTCCACCGGATGTTAAGTGGTTGCTGTGACTCATAGACATCTACATCTATCCTCAATAAAGAAAAAAATACAAATGTATTGCCACCCGTGACGACTAAGATGGAATGCCTCTTTTCCAGTAAAAAGGGTCTCCTAGTCTCTACACTCACCATACGAAACACAGTGGTGTTAAGCTGCTATTTTACGCGGGTATTCTGTGAGAGCGTGGTCCTTCCCCGGTTGAGCCGACCAATTCGTGCTACAAATATTTTACTAATATAGCTGCAACATGGCTCTACCACGTATGGAATCTGTGTGAAAACAATGTATAGTTTAAAACATAATTTTCTTCTGCATTGTAATGAACAGAGATAATAGAGGAAGATTTGTTAGCTTAAAATTTCTTCAACTAAAAAATTTAAATAAATCGCAGTAAAATTGGTGCAAATTAACAAAAAAAAATTAAAATGATAAACTAGATTAAACATACAGACCATTCAAGTATATTCATAAATTTTACCTACAAATTGGATTCAAAGTACGGAAATCAAGAGTCGAAATCCGTACTTCCGCAAGAAAGCTTCTTAATTCGCAAGTATTAACAGGCCTGTCTCACTCCACGCTTTAGACATGAAAATATACCTACGCTACGTGGCCGCTTACAAGGGGTTAATTCAGTGAGGGTGTCAAGCGCGCCTGAGTTGACGCGCACCTTACGTTAACAAAAAAGTATATTTCTGTCATTAATATTTAGACACTTTTGATATTTATTTTTGATTTTTCATTCAAGCATGACCACTCAAAAAACCAAAAGTTACTGCATAGCAACGGGTGCTTAAATAACAATAGAAATGTCGACTTTACATTCCTTACTGTTCCTAAGGATCCCGAAAGGTAATATATTATTATTTATAGGTAGATCTAGATAATTAGGAACCTAGTTACTGACGCCATAGTTACAGAATTATTATTTGACCATAGCTTCGCAGATTCGATTTTGTCGCGAATAATGCCAATGATTTTAAAAATGCGTTCAGTGTAACTAGACCTCGCAGTCCTTGTGAAATTTATGTATATAAACTGCCCCCCCCCCCCCTCCACGACACAGGAGACAATCCTGTTATGAAGGTAACGTTTAAAAAAAAGGAGTGGGTGGGGGCAGAAGTGTTTGCAGTCCCAATGTCAAGAGTTAGCCCAGGCTACCTTCAGCTAACAAAGAATATTAATTTTGGTCCAATCTACGCAGAACGAGCTTACAGTATTTTGAAGTCATTCAGTTATATGCACTACTCTATATAACCCGAGGATGTTGAAAGAGGCGATAGTGGGCAACTTTAACAGAAGATGACAACACAAACGAAAAATTATTACTGCATTTTGCCAACATACCTGCGAAACGTAGCAAATATCGCCCCTGTTAAGCAATCCTATCCTATATTATGAAAGCCCACTGCTGAACATATAGCAGACCTATATGGTCAGCAGTGGGCTTTCATAGACTGTCATTATAATGATGAAATAATTTATAAGATATAGAAAGGACAAATAAACTTAAGCAAATCGGTAATAGGCAAGGCATTTATAAAGTTTACGAAACTTTATTCTCTGCATTTCTTTTCAAATTAATTTAATATTCAAACATGTAACTTAAACAAAATTTCTGAGTTAAATCATGACGTAATAAAAAACTTTTTTGCGGTAAAAAATTTCAGGGTTTAGAGAGATAATATTATAAACAAAAATTCAATTAATTTAAAGTGGCCGCCTTCCACCTTGATACAGGTCTTTAAGCTTCCTGGACGACGGTATTATCATGCATAAATTCTTAAAAAAATACATACATAAATAAACACTCACGCCTGTCACCCTGAAGAGTAGGCAGAGACTACGGACTTCCATTTGGCACCTAACACACCTCTCTCGCCTCTTTTACATTCAAATATCTACGCCTACATGCTCGTCGGTTAAGGATACTCCTAATTTTTTTGACGGCTCCGTGGCGCAGTGGCTTAGCAATGAGTTGCTGCGCTGGGGGGCGCGGGTTCGAATCCCACACGGAATAAGTATTTGTATGGCCTACAAATGATTGTTCCGGGTCTGGATGATTGTCCTTGAGAAATTTGTGTTTGTAAACTGCCTTCACGATACAGGAGAAAATCCTAGTGTGGGGGTAACGTTTTAAAAAAAAAAGAAACAAAGAAACAAACAAAAATTTTCGATATATCGCCAATTTGGTCGATACTTTCTATTTTTCTCGGTCCTTTTATGACTCTGCTGTTTACATCTGCAATATAGATTTACTTGGCCACTCTTTCCTCGTTCATTCTTTCTACACGAACAAACCACCGAAGCATTTCTTTATTAATCCTGATCACAAAATAATCCTACTCATCTTAAAAAATTTAAATATTTTTCCTGAACTAATTAACACCAAATTATGTAATTTATTTTCCCCAATCTACCTTGTTCTAATGGAGACAGTTTAGTTCAAAATTTAAATTATATTTCTTAAGGAGTCAAAGCCTTAGTTTAAGACGGTACTTTGGTAGAACCTGTGACAGTTTCTCCTATCCGTGGCGGCAAGAAGCGACTGAATTGAGTAAATGGTGCGAATATGAGTATCTGAAAGGTGCTTGTATATTTGTGCCACTTGCTGTAGAGGTCAAGGCGCAGTATCGTTTTTTAAGGAACTGTATCCGTAGCTGGTCTTCAAAGGGGATGGTTCGTTTTAAAATTATAAGTATAGGCATTCAGAGAAGAAGCGCAGTCAGCGTTCTTGGCACTATACTGCAGGGAAAAGGACTGTATAATCATATTGGTTTTGAGTTTATTTGGCTGTAGTAAGGAGTCATCTAAATACATACTTTAAAATACCGGGAATATCATTGAAGTGTTCAGGCCATGTGATATTTTAAAAACTAGAACATTTATTTATAAACTCGACTTTGAAATTTAGCGATAAATTATAACAAGATACGTCAAAACACAATCTCGTGTCTAACAAATGCATCATGTGTGATTTGGCGTCTAAATTAGGACGTAACTCATTAAGCACTACATTAAAAATTACCATAGTAACCAAGAATAGCTGTATAAAAAGCGCGCGCTTCCTGCTTTCTGTCTGCCCTCGATGGTTGACTTTTTTTAATATTTCAAATAACTAGCATTCAGTATCCAGTCTTGTTTTATATAGTTATTGTAAACGATGACGCGGGATTATAAAACCGAATGAGGCGAGATGAGGGCAATCAGTAGCTTCGAGACATCTTGCACGATGAGAGTTCTGGTCAGTCAAGTTGTGTTCCTTTGTTTAAGTATTTCTTGTGATAAGTGATCAATATAAACAGTGAATCGTTAAAATTACTTAAACATTATTTTATAATTTATGCATATTAAATAATTCATTAATTACAGCATATCAAAAGTGCAGGGCCTCCGACGTAGGTTGCCTAATAGGGGGATATTTGCCACAGTTCCCTCTCATAGCAAGTGGGATGGCAACCGCTTATTTTTTATTATTTTCAGTTATTATCAGGAGGATACTGTATTATATCCTGCTTCATTACCCTCTGCCGCCTTATACGACACTCACCGGATGGTATACTACGTGGCAGGCACGTCAAAAGCCACAGTTTTTTATTATTTTGAGCTGTTCTTGGTTCGATGTCGCTGCCAATTTCCTATTTCAGTTTCCCTTTGTCGCCTCTTACGACAACGACGGGATGAAGTGGGGTAGATTCACTTGCTCCGCCACTACACGGCAATCCTTATTGTAAACTAGCTGTGCCCCGCGACTTCGCCCGCGTAAAATTTACTACGATTTCATGGATATCAATTTTTTGTGCGGAACCCTAATTTTGTTTTTGAGTAATGTTACCATTTTATTAATACTGACAAATATTGACATTAATATTTATACGATACTAACGTCACTCAATTGTTTTGTCTTCCCGGAACCCCTCCACTAACACTTAAACTTTATGTTATGGTATTAAAGTTCAAATTGACTTTTAAGTATTATTACGAATCTTTCGTAAATCGGTTCAGCTGCTCTCGAGATTTGCGCTTAGCAACACATTTAGCGATTCATTTTTATATTATAGATATGTTCTTATTACGATTATACTTATATTAATACATAGACAGTAACATTTAATTTCAGTAAGAAACAAAATTATTGTTAACTCATTTTTGATTTAGATATTCGTTATGTCAGGGAGTCACTGTAAAAGTGAACATTGGTCTACAGCCGTCTCAAATTTTGCCTTGGTAAATAACAATCCACTCCTGGAATTGAGCCTCTCCCCATGCCTCGGGAGGTCATTTAACGTTTTTACATAACAAATTGCTTTTGCTTTTTTCACATTTTACTTTGCCGTAATCAATACATTTTGACTCGCCCTACAGCCCTCTAACATACTTTAAATAGATATAGGCTTAACTGCTATTGCTCTCAGGTAGAGTGTATTATTTGCGAATATATCCTCATTTCTAAGTCTATCACGTAGAGAAACACCGAGCATAGCCCTCTCCATAGCTCGCTGAGTAACTTTAACCAGGTCTCAGATCCCTAGGTCATCATTGGCAACAAACACTGGTAATAAAATCAAGTTTTGAAGTTTTGAGATATGCCTGACGAGAAGATGTGTCGTAAACTCCCGTGCGCTGGCCAGCCGGGTTGAATCCCTCGATTGATCTCTCGGTTGAAATTGGACTTACCTAATCGGACTATTTCTTCCAGGTAGACATATTCGTCAACAAATTCGAGCTTAGAACCTATGCCTGTAGTGCTCCCAACAACTACTTGCAAGGTCAGACATGAACGTTAAACATGATTTTAATTTTGTCCATGCTCATCTTAAAACCTATCCGTTGGGAGACACTATTGAGGTCATTGAGTCCCTTTAGTGGTGGCACATGGACTGTCGGTATATCGAAGTACTGAAGTATTTGTACAGTAGGGCTACGATGGCTATCCGAGTACCGAAACACAGTACAAAACCTATCCAACTGCAGAGAAGTATAAGACAGGGTGATGTTATATCCTCGAAACACTTCACTGTCGCATTAGAAGATGTTTTAAGCTACTGGACTGGAAAGGATACGGTATTAACGTCAATGGCGAGTACATCACTCACCTTCGATTTGCCGACGATATAGTCCTTATGGCAGATCCACCGGAGGACGTAAGCACTATGCTCAAAAAAAATCATTAAGATTTACAGTCATATAATTAATTATGTGTAGAAAAGAAAAACTTGTGAAAAATCTGCATGTCTAAGAAATAACAAACATCTAGAGCACGTGAAGTCTACTTTGTATATAGGGACAGCGTGCGTTAATACGGTAATCCCTGTTCCAAATTATTTTAAATTAAAAAGAGGCCCAGCGGTGGGACATTTATAGACGGTTTCTTCTCTTTTTCCTAAGTTAAATCTTTGTGACTCTACTTAAAACCTAATTTTTAAAAGCAAACTGTACCATGGTAATATTAATGTTGACATTTATTAACAGTACATAGACTACCAAGCTCAACTAGGCGTTAGCGAAATAAATATATATTTCGCAAGGCTGATACATAACCAGACTGTATAGATTGCTTAAGTGGCTGCGACTAAATATTATAAGCCAGCAAAAATATCCACTACACCACAAAATCCCGTAAGTGCCGTAAGAAGCGACAGAGGAAAACTAAAACTAGGGGTAGGCAGTAACATCTATGTCATAACAACCTAAAATAAAAATGTAAACTGTAGTTGCAAGCCCCCTGGTAAAACGTCTTATGCCTAGCTGTGGCCTGATAGGTTGAAATGATGATGATGACATTGAATAATATAAATAAACATATACAAGAATTGCTTGCTTTAAGTATTAAGATTACATTCATTTGAATACGTAATATGAAATGCAGTTAACCTTCATACCTAAAGAATCCTATAAATTATAATTCTAAATACTTGATCAATAGGAATTCATTTTTAAGACTATAACAAATAATAAAAAAATCTTTGCAGATCTTGATCGCTGCCTTCTTGGCTTCCGCAACCGCTGCGCCTTCTGGTGCCTTCTTCGGTCCGATTGCACACATCGCCTACTATACGGTACCTATTCCTGCTGCTGTACCCACAATATCACCAGGTGACTTACAAGCTGCAGCGATAAATGCAAAAGTTCAAGTTGAGCAGCAAGTTCAAGCTGCAGCCGACAAGGCAAGAGAATTAGCTGAACAAGCAATAGAAAAACAAAATGAGGGTATAATTGAAGCCAATGATTTAGCAAAGGAGCAGGCCGAAGAGTCGTTCTGGGCAGCAGAAGAAAAGAAATGGCAAGCTTTAGACGCTTTAAAAACCGCTGAAGCTCAGATTGATGGATCTATAGCGAGCAGAGCCAGTGATGTCGCTTTAGCGGCGTATAGCGTACCCACTACGGTTCAGGCTCAAACAGGACTTTCGGGACAGTCTGTTGTAGCGGCAGAAACAAAAAGCATCGCCCCTGAAGGAGTCAAAGTAGAAGAACAAAAGGAAAAAGCTGAAGAAGAAGCAATAGCCTCTGTCAAATCTGTGCAAACCGAAAACATACCTGAAAATGCTGAAAATCCAGTGGAGCATGTTCAAACAGAAACAGCTAAAATGGAGACACTGACGTCTGTGAAAACTGCAGAAGCAGTTAAAGAAGAAAATACAGCTGCTGTCGTCTTAGCTCAAACTCACCCAGCCGAAAGCAAACCAGAAAATGCTGAAAAATCCGTGGAGAACATTCCAACAGAAGGAGTTAAAATGGAATTATCAGCGACAGTGGAAACTGCAGAAACTGTTAAAGAAGAAAATCCAGCTGCTGTCTTCTTAGCTCAAACTCACCCAGCCGAGAGCAAACCAGAAAATGCTGAAAAGTCCGTGGAGAACATTCAAACAGAAGCAGCTAAAATGGAATCATCAGCGACAGTGGAAACTGCAGAAACTGTTAAAGAAGAAAATCCAGCTGCTGTCTTCTTAGCTCAAACTCACCCAGCCGAAAGCAAACCAGAAAATCCTGAAAAGTCCGTGGAGAACATTCAAACAGAAGCAGCTAAAATGGAATCATCAGCGACAGTGGAAACTGCAGAAACTGTTAAAGGAGAAAATCCAGCTGCTGTCTTCTTAGCTCAAACTCTCCCAGCCGAAAGCAAACCTGAAAATGCTGAAAAGCCTGTGGAGAACGTTCAAGCTGAAGCAGCTAAAATTGAATCATCAGCCTCAGTGAAAACTGCAGAAGCAGTTAAAGCAGAAAATCCAGCTGCTGTCTTTTTAGCTCAAACTCACCCGGCACCTGTGGTGTCTAATGCCTTCTTAGCACAACCCTGGCTGAAACAAGGCTTTGGACCAATTTCCTACATTCCTGGACTACAAAACTACGTTCCAAATCTCGTTCCAAATTATAATGGTCACTTGGCAAACCCAGTGTTTTTTAGAACTGCATGGTAAGAAGCAAGTTATTTACAATTTTTAAGGGATTTGTTAAAGAAATAAATCGTAATAACAAACGTGTATTTAATTTCCAAGTCTATTACAATGTACTGTTTCAGCTGCCGTGCTTATTTAATCCTCAGACGTGCTTCACGATGTTTTCCTACAGCGCCTAGCACGAACTCAGCATCAGCACTTAAAATACGATTAACAATTTAATTGGTGCCGGCGTGGATCGCTCACGGGTTACTTGCGTACGGAGAATTTACGGCTGCTGTAACATCTCAGGGAAATTAGCTAAGTTGTCAATTCACCTGCCAAGCGTTGCAACTGTAGCAAAATCTACCTATGAGGTAACCTTTGGGGAGACCTATGTTCAGCAATGGCTTTTGATCATCTATTTTTAATAGTATGTGCTCAAAGACAAGGATATAAAATTTAATTCGTTGCTAAATAGAGTAGATCTCCTATCGAAACGGAATTCATGCGAAAGTGCTTCTTTCCACGCGCGTATACTTTACGGCCTGTTACTGTGAAACAGATTGAATGTCATTTGTGTCAATTGTGCCTCAAAATATTATATTATAAAAAACATGAAATATAATATGTATGATTGTAGCGCAAATCAAGATTACGAGAATCATTACCGCGTTTCTTATCAGTATTGTAAGAATCATCAATGGAAAATTTCAAGATCCCTTGGCATTATTCCTTACGTCTGTCTAATAGATGATTACTTACCATCAGGTGGGATAGTAGTCAAGCAATAACTTCATAATAAATTAATATTAAATAATGAATATTTTAATAAAAAATTCTAGTCGACTTAAGTTAGAATCCATCACCCCATCTCGTTTTATATCTATAAAATAATAATCTAATCGGACTAGCTTTTGAATACACCATACAATATACCCTAATACAAAATACGTTGTATTTTTTTTATACGATGACAAACGAGCACACAGTCCACCGGATGTTAAGTGGTTGCTGTGACTCATAGACATCTACATCTATCCTCAATAAAGAAAAAAATGCAAATGTATTGACACCCGTCACGACTAAGATGGAATGCCTCTTTTCCAGTAAAAAGGGTCTCCTAGTCTCTACACTCACCATACGAAACACAGTGGTGTTAAGCTGCTATTTTACGCTGGTATTCTGTGAGAGCGTGGTCCTTCCCCGGTTGAGCCGACCAATTCGTGCTACAAATATTTTACTAATATAGCTGCAACATGGCTCTCCCACGTATGGAATCTGTGTGAAAACAATGTATAGTTTAAAACATAATTTTCTTCTGCATTGTAATGAACAGAGATAATAGAGGAAGATTTGTTAGCTTAAAATTTGTTCAACTAAAAATTTTAAATAAATCGCAGTAAAATTGGTACAAATTAACAAAAAAAAAATTTAAATGATAAACTAGATTCAACAGACCATTCAAGTATATTCATAAATTTTACCTACAAAATGGATTCAAAGTACGGAAATCAAGAGTCGAAATCCGTATTTCCGCAAGAAAGCTCCTAAATTCGCAAGTATTAACAGGCCTGTCTCACTCCACGCTTTAGACATGAAAATATACCTACGCTACGCGGCCGCTTACAAGGGGTTAATTCAGTGAGGGTGTCACGCGAGCTTGAGTTGACGCGCACCTTACGTTAACAAAAAAGTATAATTCTGTCATTAGTATTTAGAAACTTTTCATATATTTTTTTTATTTTTCATTCAAGCATGACCACTCAAAAAACCAAAAGTTACTGCATAGCAACGGGTGCTTAAATAACAATAGAAATGTCGACTTTACATTCCTTACTGTTCCTAAGGATCCCGAAAGGTAATATATTATTATTTATAGGTAGATCTAGATAATTAGGAACCTAGTTACTGACGCCATAGTTACAGAATTATTATTTGACCATAGCTTCGCAGATTCGATTTTGTCGCGAATAATGCCAATGATTTTAAAAATGCGTTCAGTGTAACTAGACCTCGCAGTCCTTGTGAAATGTATGTATATAAACTGCCCCCCCTCCCCCCCTCCACGATACAGGAGACAATCCTGTTATGAAGGTAACGTTTAAAAAAAGGGGTGGGTGGAGGCTGAAGTGCTTGCAGTCCCAATGTCAAGAGTTAGCTCAGGCTACCTTCGGCTAACAAAGAATATTAATTTTGGTCCAATATACGCAGAACGAGCTTACAGTATTTTGAAGTCATTCAGTTATATGCTTGGGCTTCGAGAATCCACTACTCTATATCAACCCGAGGATGTTGTAAGAGGCGATAGTGGGCAACTTTAACAGAAGATGACAACTCAAAAAGATTACTGCAGTTGCCAACATACCTGTGAAACGTAGCAAATATCGCCCCTGTTAAGCAATCCTATCCTATATTATGGAAGCCCACCGCTGAACATATAGCAGACCTAAATGGTCAGCAGTGGGCTTTCATAGACTGCAATTGTAATGATGAAATAATTTAATAAGAGATATAAAAAGGACTATGCCGCATAAAAATTAATTTTTATACGTCATTTAGGCTAATTTAATATAAACTTAAGCCAAATCGGTAATAGGCAAGGCATTTATAAAGTTTACGAAACTTTATTCTCTGCATTTCTTTTCAAATTAATTTAATATTCAAACATGTAACTTAAACAAAATTTCTGAGTTAAATCATGACGTAATGAAAAACTTTTTTGCGGTAAGAAATTTCAGGGTTTAAAGAGATAATATTATAAACAAAAATTCAATTAATTTAAAGTGGCCGCCTTCCACCTTGATACAGGTCTTTAAGCTTCCTGGACGACGGTATTATCATGCATAAATTCTTAAAAAAATACATACATAAATAAACACTCACGCCTGTCACCCTGAAGAGTAGGCAGAGACTACGGACTTCCATTTGGCACCTAACACACCTCTCTCGCCTCTTTTACATTCAAATATCTACGCCTACATGCTCGTCGGTTAAGGATACTCCTAATTTTTTTGACGGCTCCGTGGCGCAGTGGCTTAGCAATGTGTTGCTGCGCTGGGGGGCGCGGGTTCGAATCCCACACGGAATAAGTATTTGTATGGCCTACAAATGATTGTTCCGGGTCTGGATGTTTGTCCTTGTGAAATTTGTGTTTGTAAACTGCCTCCACGATACAGGAGAAGATCCTAGTGAGAGGGTAACGTTTAAAAAAAAAAGAAACAAAGAAACAAACAAAAATTTTCGATATATCGCCAATTTGGTCGATACTTTCTATTTTTCTCGGTCCTTTTATGACTCTGCTGTTTACATCTGCAATATAGATTTACTTGGCCACTCTTTCCTCGTTCATTCTTTCTACACGAACAAACCACCGAAGCATTTCTTTATTGATCCTGATCACAAAATAATCCAAATCATCTTAAAAAATTAAAATATTTTTCTTGAACTAATTAACACAAAATTATGTAATTTATTTTCACCAATCTACCTTGTTCTAATGGAGACAGTTTAGTTCAAAATTTAAATTATATTTCTTAAGGAGTCAAAGCCTTAGTTTGAGACGCTACGTTGGTAGAACCTTTGGCAGTCTCTCCTATCCGTGGCGGCAAGAAGCGACTGAATTGAGTAAATGGTGCGAATATGAGTATCTGAAAGGTGCTTGTATATTTGTGCCACTTGCTGTAGAGGTCAAGGCGCAGTATCGTTTTTTAAGGAACTGTATCCGTAGCTGGTCTTCAAAAGGGATGGTTCGTTTTAAAATTATAAGTATAGGCATTCAGAGAGGAAGCGCAGTCAGCGTTCTTGGCACTATACTGCAGGGAGAAGGACTGTATAATAATATTGGTTTTGAGTTTTTTTGGCTGTAGTAAGGAGTCATCTAAATACATACTTTAAAATACCGGGAATATCATTGAAGTGTTCAGGCCATGTGATATTTTAAAAACTAGAACATTTATTTATAAACTCGACTTTGAAATTTAGCGATAAATTATAACAAGATACGTCAAAACACAATCTCGTGTCTAACAAATTCATCATGTGTGATTTGGCGTCTAAATTACGACGTAACTCATTAAGCACTACATTAAAAATTACCATAGTAACCAAGAATAGCTGTCTAAAAAGCGCGCGCTTCCTGCTTTCTGTCTGCCCTCGATGGTTGACTTTTTTTAATATTTCAAATAACTAGCATTCAGTATCCAGTCTTGTTTTATATAGTTATTGTAAACGATGACGCGGGATTATAAAACCGAATGAGGCGAGATGAGGGCAATCAGTAGCTTCGAGACATCTTGCACGATGAGAGTTCTGGTCAGTCAAGTTGTGTTCCTTTGTTTAAGTATTTCTTGTGATAAGTGATCAATATAAACAGTGAATCGTTAAAATTACTTAAACATTATTTTATAATTTATGCATATTAAATAATTCATTAATTACAGCATATCAAAAGTGCAGGGCCTCCGACGTAGGTTGCCTAATAGGGGGATATTTGCCACAGTTCCCTCTCATAGCAAGTGGGATGGCAACCGCTTATTTTTTATTATTTTCAGTTATTATCAGGAGGATACTGTATTATATCCTGCTTCATTACCCTCTGCCGCCTTATACGACACTCACCGGATGGTATACTACGTGGCAGGCACGTCAAAAGCCACAGTTTTTTATTATTTTGAGCTGTTCTTGGTTCGATGTCGCTGCCAATTTCCTATTTCAGTTTCCCTTTGTCGCCTCTTACGACAACGACGGGATGAAGTGGGGTAGATTCACTTGCTCCACCACTACACGGCAATCCTTATTGTAAACTAGCTGTGCCCCGCGACTTCGCCCGCGTAAAATTTACTACGATTTCATGGATATCAATTTTTTGTGCGGAACCCTAATTTTGGTTTTGAGTAATGTTACCATTTTATTAATACTGACAAATATTGACATTAATATTTATACGACACTAACGTCACTCAATTGTTTTGTGTTCCCGGAACCCCTCCACTAACACTTAAACTTTATGGTATGGTATTAAAGTTCAAATTGACTTTAAAGTATTATTACGAATCTTTCGTAAATCGGTTCAGCTGCTCTCGAGATATGCGCTTAGCAACACATTCAGCAATTCATTTTTATATTATAGATATGTTCTTATTACGATTATACTTATATTAATACATAGGCAGTAACATTTAATTTCAATAAGAAACAAAATTATTGTTAACTCATTTTTGATTTAGATATTCGTTATGTCAGGGAGTCACTGTAAAAGTGAACATTGGTCTACAGCCGTCTCAAATTTTGCCTTGGTAAATAACAATCCACTCCTGGAATTGAGCCTCTCCCCATGCCTAGGGAGGTCATTTAACGTTTTTACATAACATATTGCTTTTGCTTTTTTCACATTTTACTTTGCCGTAATCAATACATTTTGACTCGCCCTACAGCCCTTTAACATACTTTAAATAGATATAGGCTTAACTGCTATTGCTCTCAGGTAGAGTGTATTATTTGCGAATCTATCCTCATTTCTAAGTCTATCACGCAGAGAAACACCGAGCATAGCCCTCTCCATAGCTCGCTGAGTAACTTTAAGCTTCCTCATATGGCCAGCAGTGAAGGCCCAGGTCTCAGGTCCATAGGTCATCATTGGCAACAAACACTGGTAGTAAAATCTAGTTTTGAAGTTTTGAGGTATGCCTGACGAGAAGATGTGTCGTAAACTCCCGTGCGCTGGCCAGCCGGGTTGAATCCCTCGATTGATCTCTCGGTTGAAATTGGACTTACCTAATCGGACTATTTCTCCCAGGTAGACATATTCGTCAACAAATTCGAGCTAAGAACCTATGCCTGTAGTGCTCCCAACAACTACTTGCAAGGTCAGACATGAACGTTAAACATAATTTAAATTTTGTCCATGCTCATCTTAAGACCTATCCGTTGGGAGACACTATTGAGGTCATTGAGTCCCTTTAGTGGTGGCACATGGACTGTCGGTATATCGAAGTGCTGAAGTATTTGTACAGTAGGGCTACGATGGCTATCCGAGTACCGAAACACAGTACAAAACCTATCCAACTGCAGAGAAGTATAAGACAGGGTGATGTTATATCCTCGAAACACTTCACTGTCGCATTGGAAGATGTTTTAAGCTACTGGACTGGAAAGGATACGGTATTAACGTCAATGGCAAGTACATCACTCACCTTCGATTTGCCGACGATATAGTCCTTATGGCAGATCCGCCGGAGGACGTAAGCACTATGCTCAATAAAAATCATTAAGATTTACAGTCATATAATTAATTATGTGTAGAAAAGAAAAACTTGTGAAAAATCTGCATGTCTAAGAAATAACAAACATCTAGGGCACGTGAAGTCTACTTTGTATATAGGGACAGCGTGCGTTAATACGGTAATCCCTGTTCCAAATTATTTCAAATTAAAAAGAGGCCCACCGGTGGGACATTTATAGACTGTTTCTTCTCTTTTTCTTAAGTTAAATCTTTGTGACTCTACTTAAAACCTAATTTTTAAAAGCAAACTGTACCATGGTAATATTAATGTTGACATTTATTAACAGTACATAGACTACCAAGCTCAACTAGGCGTTAGCGAAATAAATATATATTTCGCAAGGCTGATACATAACCAGACTGTATAGATTGCTTAAGTGGCTCCGACTAAATATTATAAGCCAGCAAAAATATCCACTACACCACAAAATCCCGTGAGTGCCGTAAGAAGCGACAGAGGAAAACTAAAACTAGGGGTAGGCAGTAGCATCTATCTGATAACAACCTAAAATAAAAAAATAAACTGTAGTTGCAAACCCCCTGGAAAAACGTCTTATGCCTAGCTGTGGCCTGATAGGTTGAAATGATGATGACGACATTGAATAATATAAATAAACATATACAAGAATTGCTTGCTTTAAGTATTAAGATTATATTCATTTGAATACGTAATATGAAATGCAGTTAACCTTTATACCTAAAGCATCCTATAAATTATAATTCTAAATACTTGATCAAAAGGAATTCATTTTTAAGACTATAACAAATAATAAAAAAAAACTTTGCAGATCTTGATCGCTGCCTTCTTGGCTTCCGCAACCGCTGCGCCTTCTGGTGCCTTCTTCGGTCCGATTGCACACATCGCCTACTATACGGTACCTATTCCTGCTGCTGTACCCACAATATCACCAGGTGACTTACAAGCTGCAGCGATAAATGCAAAAGTTCAAGTTGAGCAGCAAGTTCAAGCTGCAGCCGACAAGGCAAGAGAATTAGCTGAACAAGCAATAGAAAAACAAAATGAGGGTATAATTGAAGCCAATGATTTAGCAAAGGAGCAGGCCGAAGAGTCGTTCTGGGCAGCAGAAGAAAAGAAATGGCAAGCTTTAGACGCTTTAAAAACCGCTGAAGCTCAGATTGATGGATCTATAGCGAGCAGAGCCAGTGATGTCGCTTTAGCGGCGTATAGCGTACCCACTACGGTTCAGGCTCAAACAGGACTTTCGGGACAGTCTGTTGTAGCGGCAGAAACAAAAAGCATCGCCTCTGAAGGAGAAGAACAAAAGGAAAAAGCTGAAGAAGAAGCAATAGCCTCTGTCAAATCTGTGCAAACCGAAAACATACCTGAAAATGCTGAAAATCCAGTGGAGCATGTTCAAACAGAAACAGCTAAAATGGAGACTCTGACGTCTGTGAAAACTGCAGAAGCAGTTAAAGAAGAAAATACAGCTGCTGTCTTCTTAGCTCAAACTCACCCAGCCGAAAGCAAACCAGAAAATGCTGAAAAGTCCGTGGAGAACATTCAAACAGAAGCAGCTAAAATGGAATCATCAGCGACAGTGGACACTGCAGAAACTGTTAAAGAAGAAAATCCAGCTGCTGTCTTCTTAGCTCAAACTCACCCAGCCGAGAGCAAACCAGAAAATGCTGAATAGTCCGTGGAGAACATTCAAACAGAAGCAGCTAAAATGGAATCATCAGCGACAGTGGAAACTGCAGAAACTGTTAAAGAAGAAAATCTAGCTGCTGTCTTCTTAGCTCAAACTCACCCAGCCGAAAGCAAACCAGAAGATCCTGAAAAGTCCATGGAGAACATTCAAACAGAAGCAGCCAAAATGGAATCATCAGCGACAGTGGAAACTGCAGAAACTGTTAAAGGAGAAAATCCAGCTGCTGTCTTCTTAGCTCAAACTCACCCAGCCGAGAGCAAACCTGAAAATGCTGAAAAGCCCGTGGAGAACGTTCACGCTGAAGCAGCTAAAATGGAATCATCAGCCTCAGTGAAAACTGCAGAAGCAGTTAAAGCAGAAAATCCAGCTGCTGTCTTTTTAGCTCAAACTCACCCGGCACCTGTGGTGTCTAATGCCTTCTTAGCACAACCCTGGCTGAAACAAGGCTTTGCACCAATTTCCTACATTCCTGGACTACAAAACTACGTTCCAAATCTGGTTCCAAATTATAATGGTCACTTGGCAAACCCAGTGTTTTTTAGAACTGCATGGTAAGAAGCAAGTTATTTACAATTTTTAAGGGCTTTGTTAAGAAATAAATCGTAATAACAAACATGTATTTCATTTCTAAGTCTATTACAATGTACCGTTTCAGCTGTCGTGCTTATCAAAATTGCAATAATTAAGGGTGGCCGTTATTTTTTTTAGAAAGTGAAGCCTAAAAATTTAATTTTAACTCCACAATTTAGCCTTTGGTGTCTACTTCTTGGGAATGAGATATTAAATAAGGATCCGATTTGCATATAACCATACAATTATCGTGATTTTATTATCAGACACAGTGGTCCGATTATATTTCTTCACATGTAAGAAAGAAAGAGATATTTATTTGGCTATTCATTACAAAATATAAAGGTATCGGTAGCTTAATGTAACACAGTATGTATTATACTTAAATCAGAATCTTAAATTACAACGAACAAGAGTAGAAATACATTCTTTATATGAATCATATACAATTAGTATTGTACGTGGTTGAGCCATGCTGCAGCTATATATTTTTTTTTAAAAACGTTACCCCTACACTAGGATTTTCTCCTGTGTCGTGGAGGTAGTTTACAAACATAAATTGCAAAAGGACAAACATGCAGACCCGGAATAATTATTTGTAGGCCATACAAATACTTGTTCCGTGCGGGATTCGAACCCGCGGCCCCCAGCGCTACAACTGATTGCTAAGCCACTGCGCCACAGAGCCGGCAATATTAGTAGTATAGTTGTAGCAAGAAGGGGTCGGCTCGACCGGGGAAGGACCACGCTCTCACAGAATACCAGCGTAAAATAGCAGCTTAACACCGCTGATTTTCGTATGGTGAGTGCCACCGGAGACCAAATTTACTTTAAAAGAGGCATTCCATTTTAGTCCTTACGGGTGACGGCGCATCTGCATTTTGATTCTTTATTGAGGATAAATGTAGATCCCTATGGGTCACAGCAACCACTTAACATTAGGTGGACTGTGTGCTCGTTTGTCATCCTATCTTATAAAAAATAAATACAAAAAATGTCTCCAAATTATGTAATCCTCAGACGTGCCTCACGATGTTTTCCTACAGCGCCTAGCACGAACTCAGCATCAGCACTTAAAATACGATTAACAATTTAATTGGCGCCGGCGTGGATCGCACACGGGTTACTTGCGTACGGAGAATTTACGGCTGCTGTAACATCTCAGGGAAATTAGCTAAGTTGTCAATTCACCTGCCAAGCGTTGCAACTGTAGCAAAATCTACATATGAGGTAACCTTTGGGAGACCTATGTTCAGCAATGGCTTTTGATCGTCTATATTTAATAGTGTGTGCTCAAAGACAAGGATATAAAATTTAATTCGTTGCTAAATAGAGTAGATCTCCTATCGAAACGGAATTCATGCGAAAGTGCTTCTTTCCACGCGCGTATACATTACGGCCTGTTACTGTGAAACAGATTGAATGTCATTTGTGTCAATTGTGCCTCAAAATATTATATTATAAAAAACATGAAATATAATATGTATGATTGTAGCGCAAATCAAGATTAAGAGAATCATTACCGCGTTTCTTATCAGTATTGTAAGAATCATCAATGGAAAATTTCAAGATCCCTTGGCATTATTCCTTACATCCAATAGATGTCGGCGCAACCATCTCGTCTATGCCATTATACTGAACACCCAAACACAAATACTTACCACCAGGTGGGATAGTAGTCAAGCAATAACTTAATAATAAATTAATATTAAATAATGAATATTTTAATAATAAATTCTAGTCGACTTAAGTTAGAATCCATCACCCCATCTCGTTTTATATCTATAAAATAATAATCTAATCGGACTAGCTTTTGAATACACCATACAATATACCCTAATACAAAATACGTTGTATTTTTTTTATACGATGACAAACGAGCACACAGTCCACCGGATGTTAAGTGGTTGCTGTGACTCATAGACATCTACATCTATCCTCAATAAAGAAAAAAATGCAAATGTATTGCCACCCGTGACGACTAAGATGGAATGCGTCTTTTCCAGTAAAAAGGGTCTCCTAGTCTCTACACTCACCATACGAAACACAGTGGTGTTAAGCTGCTATTTTACGCTGGTATTCTGTGAGAGCGTGGTCCTTCTCCGGTTGAGCCGACCAATTCGTGATACAAATATTTTATTAATATAGATGCAACATGGCTCTACCACGTATGGAATCTGTGTGAAAACAATGTATAGTTTAAAACATAATTTTCTTCTGCATTGTAATGAACAGAGATAATAGAGGAAGATTTGTTAGCTTAAAATTTCTTCAACTAAAAAATTTTAAATATATCGCAGTAAAATTGGTGCAAATTAACAAAAAAAAATTAAAATGATAAACTAGATTAAACATACAGACCATTCAAGTATATTCATAAATTTTACCTACAAATTGGATTCAAAGTACGGAAATCAATAGTCGAAATCCGTATTTCCGCAAGAAAGCTCCTAAATTCGCAAGCATTAACAGGCCTGTCTCACTCCACTCTTTAGACATGAAAATATACCTACGCTACGCGGCCGCTTACACGGGGTTAATTCAGTGAGGGGGTCACGCGCGCTTGAGTTGACGCGCACCTTACGTTAACAAAAAAGTATATTTCTGTCATTAATATTTAGACACTTTTGATATATATATATTATTTTTGATTTTTTATTCAACACATGACACTCAAAAAACCAAAAGTTACTGCATAGCAACGGGTGCTTAAATAACAATAGAAATGTCGACTTTACATTCTTTACTGTTCCTAAGGATACCGAAAGGTAATATATTGTTATTTATAGGTAGATCTAGATAATTAGGTACCTAGTTACTGACGCCATAGTTACAGAATTATTATTTGACCATAGCTTCGCAGATTCGATTTTGTCGCGAATAATGCCAATGATTTAAAAATGCGTTCAGTGTAACTAGACCTCGCAGTCCTTGTGAAATTTATTAATGTAAACTGCCCTCCCCCCCCCCCCTCCAAGTGTTTGCAGTCCCAATGTCAAGAGTTAGCCCAGGCTACCTTCAGCTAACAAAGAATATTAATTTTGGTCCAATCTACGCAGAACGAGCTTACAGTATTTTGAAGTCATTCAGTTATATGCACTACTCTATATCAACCCGAGGTTGTTGTAAGAGGCGATAGTGGGCAACTTTAACAGAAGATGACAACACAAACGAAAAATGATTACTGCATTTTGCCAACATACCTGCGAAACGTAGCAAATATCGCCCCTGTTAAGCAATCCTATCCTATATTATGAAAGCCCACTGCTGAACATATAGCAGACCTATATGATCAGCAGTGGGCTTTCATAGACTGTCATTATAATGATGAAATAATTTATAAGATATAAAAAGGACAAATAAACTTAAGCAAATCGGTAATAGGCAAGGCATTTATAAAGTTTACGAAACTTTATTCTCTGCATTTCTTTTCAAATTAATTTAATATTCAAACATGTAACTTAAACAAAATTTCTGAGTTAAATCATGACGTAATAAAAAACTTTTTTGCGGTAAAAAATTTCAGGGTTTAAAGAGATAATATTATAAACAAAAATTCAATTAATTTAAAGCGATCGCCTTCCACCTTGATACAGGTCTTTAAGCTTCCTGGACGACGGTATTATCATGCATAAATTCTTAAAAAAATATATACATAAATAAACACTCACGCCTGTCACCCTGAAGAGTAGGCAGAGACTACGGACTTCCATTTGGCACCTAACACACCTCTCTCGCCTCTTTTACATTCAAATATCTACGCCTACATGCTCGTCGGTTAAGGATACTCCTAATTTTTTTGACGGCTCCGTGGCGCAGTGGCTTAGCAATGAGTTGCTGCGCTGGGGGGCGCGGGTTCGAATCCCACACAGAATAAGTATTTGTATGGCCTACAAATGATTGTTCCGGGTCTGGATGTTTGTCCTTGTGAAATTTGTGTTTGTAAACTGCCTCCACGATACAGGAGAAAATCCTAGTGTGGGGTAACGTTTAAAAAAAAAGAAACAAAGAAACAAACAAAAATTTTGTCCATTTTCGATATATCGCCAATTTGGTCGATACTTTCTATTTTTCTCGGTCCTTTTATGACTCTGCTGTTTACATCTGCAATATAGATTTACTTGGCTACTCTTTCCTCGTTCATTCTTTCTACACGAACAAAACACCGAAGCATTTCTTTATTAATCCTGATCACAAAATCATCCTAATCATCTTAAAAAAATTAAATATTTTTCCTGAACTAATTAACACAAAATTATGTAATTTATTTTCACCAATCTATCTTGTTCTAATGAAGACAGTTTAGTTCAAAATTTAAATTATATTTCTTAAGGAGTCAAAGCCTTAGTTTGAGACGCTACGTTGGTAGAACCTTTGGCAGTCTCTCCTATCCGTGGCGGCAAGAAGCGACTGAATTGAGTAAATGGTGCGAAGAAAGACGCTTGTATATTTGTGCCACTTGCTGTAGAGGTCAAGGCGCAGTATCGTTTTTTAAGGAACTGTATCCGTAGCTGGTCTTCAAAGGGGATGGTTCGTTTTAAAATTATAAGTATAGGCATTCAGAGAGGAAGCGCAGTCAGCGTTCTTGGCACTATACTGCAGGGAGAAGGACTGTATAATAATATTGGTTTAGAGATTTTTTGGCTGTAGTAAGGAGTCATCTAAATACATACTTTAAAATACCGGGAATATCATTGAAGTGTTCAGGCCATGTGATATTTTAAAAACTAGAACATTTATTTATAAACTCGACTTTGAAATTTAGCGATAAATTATAACAAGATACGTCAAAACACAATCTCGTGTCTAACAAATGCATCATGTGTGATTTGGCGTCTAAATTAGGACGTAACTCATTAAGCACTACATTAAAAATTACCGTAGTAACCAAGAATAGCTGTCTAAAAAGCGCGCGCTTCCTGCTTTCTGTCTGCCCTCGATGGTTGACTTTTTTAATATTTCAAATAACTAGCATTCAGTATCCAGTCTTGTTTTATATAGTTATTGTAAACGATGACGCGGGATTATAAAACCGAATGAGACGAGATGAGGGCAATCAGTAGCTTCGAGACATCTTGCACGATGAGAGTTCTGGTCGGTAAAGTTGTGTTCCTTTGTTCAAGTGTTTCTTGTGATAAGTGATCAATATAAACAGTGAACCGTTAAAATTACTTAAACATTTATTTATCATTTATGAATATTAAATAATTTATTAATTACAGCATATCAAAAGTGCAGGGCCTCCGACGTAGGTTGCCTAATAGAGGGACACAGTTCCCTCTCTTAGCAAGTGGGATGGCAACCGCTTATTTTTTATTATTTTCAGTTATTATCAGGAGGATACTGGATAATATCCTGTTGCATTACCCTCTGCCGCCTTATACGACACTCACCGGATGGTATACCACGTGGCAGGCACGTCAAAAGCCACAGTTTTTTATTATTTTGAGCTGTTCTTGGTTTGATGTCGCTGCCCATTTCCTATTTCAGTTTCCCTTTGGTGCCTCTTACGACAACGACGGGATGAAGTGGGTAGATTCACTTGCTCCGCCACTACACGGCAATCTTTATTGTAAACTAGCTGTGCCCCGCGACTTCGCCCGCGTAAAATTTACTACGATTTCATGGATATCAATTTTTTGTGCGGAACCCTAATTTTGTTTTTGTGTAATGTTACCATTTTATTAATACTGACAAATATTGACATTAATATTTATACGATACTAACGTCACTCAATTGTTTTGTGTTCCCGGAACCCCTCCACTAACACTTAAACTTTATGGTATGGTATTAAAGTTCAAATTGACTTTTAAGTATTATTACTAATCTTTCGTAAATCGGTTCAGCTGCTCTCAAGATTTGCGCTTAGCAACACATTCAGCGATTCATTTTTATATTATAGATATGTTCTTATTACGATTATACTTATATTAATACATAGACAGTAACATTTAATTTCAATAAGAAACAAAATTATTGTTAACTCATTTTTGATTTAGATATTCGTTATGTCAGGGAGTCACTGTAAAAGTGAACATTGGTCTACAGCCGTCTCAAATTTTGCCTTGGTAAATAACAATCCACTCCTGGAATTGAGCCTCTCCCCATGCCTAGGGAGGTCATTTAACGTTTTAAGTAACATATTGCTTTTGCTTTTTTCACATTTTACTTTGCCGTAATCAATACATTTTGACTCGCCTTATAGCCCTCTAACATACTTTAAATATATATAGGCTTAACTGCTATTGCTCTCAGGTAGAGTCTATCACGCAGAAAAACACCGAGCATAGCCCTCTTCATAGCTCGCTGAGTAACTTTAAGCTTCCTCATATGGCCAGCAGTGAAGGCCCAGGTCTCAGATCCATAGGTCATCATTGGCAACAAACACTGGTAGTAAAATCTAGTTTTGAAGTTTTGAGGTATGCCTGACAAGAAGATGTGTCGTAAACTCCCGTGCGCTAGCCAGCCGGGTTGAATCCCTCGATTGATGTCTCGATTGAAATTGGACTTACCTAATCGGACTATTTCTCCCAGGTAGACATATTCGTCAACAAATTCGAGCTTAGAACCTACAGTGCTCCCAACAACTACTTGAAAGGTCAGACATGAACGTTAAACATGATTTTAATTTTGTCCATGCTCATCTTAAGACCTATCCGTTGGGAGACACTATTGAGGTCATTGAGTCCCTTTAGTGGTGGCACGTGGACTGTCGGTATATCGAAGTGCTGAAGTATTTGTGCAGTAGGGCTACGATGGCTATCCGAGTACCGAAACACAGTACAAAACCTATCCAACTGCAGAGAAGTATAAGACAGGGTGATGTTATATCCTCGAAACACTTCACTGTCGCATTGGAAGATGTTTTAAGCTACTGGACTGGAAAGGATACGGTATTAACGTCAATGGCGAGTACATCACTCACCTTCGATTTGCCGACGATATAGTCCTTATGGCAGATCCACCGGAGGACGTAAGCACTATGCTCAATAAAAATCATTAAGATTTACAGTCATATAATTAATTATGTGTAGAAAAGAAAAACTTGTGAAAAATCTGCATGTCTAAGAAATAACAAACATCTGGGGCACGTGAAGTCTACTTTGTATATAGGGACAGCGTGCGTTAATACGGTAATCCCTGTTCCAAATTATTTCAAATTAAAAAGAGGCCCACCGGTTAGACATTTATAGACTGTTTCTTGTCTTTTTCTTAAGTTAAATCTTTGTGACTCTACTTAAAACCTAATTTTTAAAAGCAAACTGTACCATGGTAATATTAATGTTGACATTTATTAACAGTACATAGACTACCAAGCTCAACTAGGCGTTAGCGAAATAAATATATATTTCGCAAGGCTGATACATAACCAGACTGTATAGATTGCTTAAGTGGCTCCAACTAAATATTATAAGCCAGCAAAAATATGCACTACACCACAAAATCCCGTGAGTGCCGTAAGGAGCGACAGAGGAAAACTAAAACTAGGGGTAGGCAGTAACATCTATGTCATAACAACCTAAAATAAAAATATAAACTGTAGTTGCAAACCCCCTGGAAAAACGTCTTATGCCTAGCTGTGGCCTGATAGGTTGAAATGATGATGATGACATTGAATAATATAAATAAACATATACAAGAATTGCTTGCTTTAAGTATTAAGATTACATTCATTTGAATACGTAACATGGAATGCAGTTAACCTTCATACCTAAAGCATCCTATAAATTATAATTCTAAATACTTGATCAAAAGAAATTCATTTTTAAGACTATAACAAATAATAAAAAAAACTTTGCAGGTCTTGATCGCTGCCTTCTTGGCTTCCGCAACCGCTGCGCCTTCTGGTGCCTTCTTCGGTCCGATTGCACACATCGCCTACTATACGGTACCTATTCCTGCTGCTGTACCCACAATATCACCAGGTGACTTACAAGCTGCAGCGATAAATGCAAAAGTTCAAGTTGAGCAGCAAGTTCAAGCTGCAGCCGACAAGGCAAGAGAATTAGCTGAACAAGCAATAGAAAAACAAAATGAGGGTATAATTGAAGCCAATGATTTAGCAAAGGAGCAGGCCGAAGAGTCGTTCTGGGCAGCAGAAGAAAAGAAATGGCAAGCTTTAGACGCTCTAAGAACCGCTGAAGCAGAAATTGATGGATCTATAGCGAGCAGAGCCAGTGATGTCGCTTTAGCGGCGTATAGCGTACCCACTACGGTTCAGGCTCAAGCAGGACTTTCGGGACAGTCTGTTGTAGCGGCAGAAACAAAAAGCATCGCCCCTGAAGGAGTCAAAGTAGAAGAAAAAAAGGAAAAAGCTGAAGAAGAAGCAATAGCCTCTGTCAAATCTGTGCAAACCGAAAACATACCTGAAAATGCTGAAAATCCAAATGTTCAAACGGAAGCAGCTAAAATGGAGTCATCAGGGACAGTGGAAACTGCAGAAACTGTTAAAGGAGAAAATCCAGCTGCTGTCTTCTTAGCTCAAACTCACCCAGCCGAGAGCAAACCTGAAAATGCTGAAAAGTCCGTGGAGAACATTCAAACAGAAGCAGCTAAAATGGAATCATCAGCGACAGTGGAAACTGCAGAAACTGTTAAAGGAGAAAATCCAGCTGCTGTCTTCTTAGTTCAAACTCACCCAGCCGAGAGCAAACCTGAAAATGCTGAAAAGTCCGTGGAGAACATTCAAACAGAAGCAGCTAAAATGGAATCATCAGCGACAGTGGAAACTGCAGAAACTGTTAAAGGAGAAAATCCAGCTGCTGTCTTCTTAGCTCAAACTCACCCAGCCGAGAGCAAACCTGAAAATGCTGAAAAGTCCGTGGAAAACATTCAAACAGAAGCAGCTAAAATGGAATCATCAGCGACAGTGGAACCTGCAGAAACTGTTAAAGGAGAAAATCCAGCTGCTGTCTTCTTAGCTCAAACTCACCTAGCCGAGAGCAAACCTGAAAATGCTGAAAAGCCCGTGGAGAACGTTCACGCTGAAGCAGCTAAAATGGAATCATCAGCCTCAGTGAAAACTGCAGAAGCAGTTAAAGCAGAAAATCCAGCTGCTGTCTTTTTAGCTCAAACTCGACCGGCACCTTTGGTGTCTAATACCTTCTTAGCACAACCCTGGCTGAAACAAGGCTTTGCACCAATTTCCTACATTCCTGGACTACAAAACTACGTTCCAAATCTCGTTCCAAATTATAATGGTCACTTGGCAAACCCAGTGTTTTTTAGAACTGCATGGTAAGAAGCAAGTTATTTACAATTTTTAAGGGCTTTGTTAAAGAAATAAATCGTAATAACAAACATGTATTTCATTTCCAAGTCTATTACAATGTACTGTTTCAGCTGCCGTGCTTATCAAAATTGCAATAATTAAGGATGGCCGTTATTTTTTTTAGAAAGTGAAGCCTAAAAATTTAATTTTAACTCCACGATTAAGCCTTTGGTGTCTACTTCTTGGGAATGAGATATTAAACAAGGATCCGTGATTTTATTATCAGATTTATCGTGATTTTATTATCAGACACAGTGGTCCGATTATATTTCTTCACATGTAAGAAAGAAAGAGATATTCATTTGGTTATTCATTACAGAATATAAAGGTACAGGTAGCTTAATGTAACACAGTATGTATTATACTTAAATCAGAATCTTATATTACAACGAACAAGAGTAGAAATACATTCTTAAATGAATCATGTACAATTAGTATTGTACGTGGTTGAGCCATGCTGCAGCTATATTTTTTTTCAAAAACGTTACCCCTACACTAGGATCTTCTCCTGTGTCGTGGAGGCAGTTTACAAACATAAATTGCAAAAGGACAAACATGCAGACCCGGAATAATTATTTGTAGGCCATACAAATACTTGTTCCGTGCGGGATTCGAACCCGCGGCCCCCAGCGCAACAACTGATTGCTAAGCCACTGCGCCACGGAGCCGTCAATATTAGTAGTACAATTGTAGCACGAAGGGGTCAGCTCGACCGGGGATGGACCACGCTCTCACAGAATACCAGCGTAAAATAGCAGCTTAACACCGCTGATTTTCGTATGGTGAGTGCCACCGGAGACCAATTTTACTGGAAAAGAGGCATTCCATCTTAGTCTTTACGGGTGACGACGCATCTGCATTTTGATTCTTTATTGAGGATAAATGTAGATGTCTATGGGTCACAGCAACCACTTAACATCAGGTGGACTGTGTGATCGTTTGTCATCCTATCCTATAAAAAAAAATACAAAAAATTTCTCCAAATTATGTAATCCTCAGACGTGCCTCACGATGTTTTCCTACACCGCCTAGCACGAACTCCGCATCAGCACTTAAAATACGATTAACAATTTAATTGGTGTCGGCGTTGATCGCACACGGGTTACTTGCGTAGGGAGAATTTACGGCTGCTGTAACATCTCAGGGAAATTAGCTAAGTTGTCAATTCACCTGCCAAGCGTAGCAACTGTAGCAAAATCTACCTATGAGGTAACCTTTGGGGAGACCTATGTTCAGCAATGGCTTTTGATCATCTATTTTTAATAGTGTGTGCTCAAAGACAAGGATATAAAATTTAATTCGTTGCTTAATAGAGTAGATCTCCTATCGAAACGGAATTCATGCGAAAGTGCTTCTTTCCACGCGCGTATACATTACGGCCTATTACTGTGAAACAGATTAAATGTCGGCTACAACATATTATATTATAAAAAACATGAAATATAATATGTATGATTGTAGCGTAGATCAAGATCAAAAGTATCATTACCGCGTTTCTTATCAGTATTGTAAGAATTGGCAATGAAGAAATTAAAGATCCTTTGGCGTTATTCCTAATCTTCAATCGATTGCGGTTAAACTATCTCGTTTATGCCATTATACTAAATACATAAACACTTACCAGCAGGTGGGATAGCAGTCAAGTACTAACTTAGAATAATTTACGGAGTAGTAAACAATGTCATGCGCCTTATGACCGAATGCAGACGAATCCATCCAAACGAAAATAATCAAGTTCCTCGCTACGTTCTTATCTAATGGTAACGGTGAGACAGTCCTAGGTGGTAGATTTTTAATAAATATATATTGTAAAATAATTAATACTTATTTTAAACCATTTATGCATTGACCACTGGTTCAAAAACAAGCATCTGTGCTCAAAACCGCAAAAAAAACCATGATTGACTTTGTCAATATCGTACATTTAAGCTTAACTAATCGGAATAGCTTTTGAAGACACCCAAGGTGTATTCGGACCAATTCAGCCCATTGTTTCATAGTGTCGAATAGTTGACTAAAGGAAAATGAGGATAGACAGCGCGGATGCGACATAAGGAAAGTTGTTGTTCTATAATTTCCTAACCTTAAATATATCGTCGGTCATTGGAAGCAAGGTCTACAATGGAGAAAATCATGTACTGGGCCAATTTGCTTGACAAAAGGCAATTATGAGTTGGATCATTGGATATTTTGCAGGTTCAATAAATTAAAAATGTATACAGAACATGGGAGTCCACGCATCCGCTTTAGATCAGCATCGTGCAATCTTCGCGGGTAGTAATGTAGGAAAAGAATTAAAACTTGTGTAGATGTGTGACTTCGTTGTGAAACAATTTATAGTTTGAAACAGAATAAAACTATTGTTTTAATAATGATTTCCTTCTTCATTATAAAGAAAAACACAGCACAAAATTTATTTATGCTGTTAACGAGCTTATATACACAGACAATTCACGTATATTCATAACTTTAACATACAGCGTATATTTATACACGTTGAGAGAACCGAAGACCATTTTTACTGGAAACGAGGTATTCCATCTTAGTCCTCAGGAGTGAAAACACATCTGTATTTCGATTCTTTATCGAGAGTGAGTGTATATGTATAAGGGCCACAGCATCCACTTACCATCAAGTGGACTGTGTGCTCGATTTTCAAGAAATAAATTGGATTTAAAGTACGAAGATCAAGTGTCATATTTCTACACGTATTATGTACGCTGAAAAAAATTTAAAAAGGATCGCTACCCATTTTGTAAGCCTATAATATTGAATATGTCGGCACGTCTATAAAATACTGTTTGGATCTAGAGTAAAGGTTTTACTCTAGCGAAGTGTCGTATCTGTGGTAACGTGGCAACTAATGTTATTTATATGATTTAAAAAAAAACATCATCGGGCAACGTACCATAGATTTGCGACGAATTGCTAAAGATTTGCTTAATATATTTTCAGGAATTTTATTGGAACGAAGTTCCTTATCGCACGGTACGAATTTGACGGATGGGGGCTAGGCGAGAAAAGTGTAAGATTTTTTCTTCACGATCCCCTTTCTATAGATCGAGCTAGAGGAAATAATATCCATCTCCCTCGCACTTTTTCTTATCTTGCCACGAAAGAAATTTTATTTTAAATTACGCTTCATTTTAATAGAGGCTAATAATTCATATATTTGTATTCGTTAATCAATAATATAACACGTTTATTTACAATAATATACTACGAAAGTAACTTCGTTCCAACCGAGTGTTCCACGACACTCACGCATGGTTTTTATTGTAACGCACGAATAATTGCGCCATCCATCATGAGTGCATTGAGAGGATGTTCCTCTTTTGCCTTTAAATATAACTAATTTTACTCATAAATCCCGACATTTCGGGTGCTTTACAGCATCTACGGATTTTGGGTGGGTGGGTGCTGAAGTGTTAGCCGTCGGTATCGATCGGTATCGAACCGATAATGATAAGGCGTTTTTAAATGTTACGAAACTTTATTCTCTTTATCTCTTTTTCAACCTATTTAATTTTCAGACGTAACATGTAACTTAAAACAAAATTTCTGAGATAAATCATGACGTAATGCACGAATATTTTTTTGGGGTAAGAAATTTCAGGGTTTTGTTTTCATGTTTTTTTTTCGCATTATGTTTTGTTTTGATATCATACTTCTTTTGGGGCGTTTGGGAAAAATGAAGAAAGTGAATGTTTACGATGCGCGCGCACGAAATTACGCCTGCTGTAAAACCTCAGAGAAATTAGCCAAGTTGTCAATTCACCTGCCAAGCGTTGCAACTGTAGCAAAATCTACCTATGAGGTAATCTTTGGGGAGACCTATGTTCAGCAATGGCTTTTGATTATCTACTTTTAATAGTGTGTGATTAACAAGGATATAAAATTTCATCCGTAGCTAAATACGAGTAGATCTCCTATCGAAACAGAATTCATGCGAAAGTGCATATTGACGCGCGTATACATTACGGCCTGTTACTGTGAAACAGATTAACGTACAACGTGTGTCAGCCACGGGTGCTTAAATAACAATAGGAAAGTCGACTTTTCATTCTTTACTGTTCCTAAGGATCCCGAAAGGTAATATATTATTATTTATGGATAGATCTAGATAATTAGGTACCTAGTTACTGACGCCATAGTTACAGAATTATTATTTGACCATAGCTTCGCAGATTCGATTTTGTCGCGTATAATGCCAATGATCTTAAAAATTCGTTCAGTGTAAGTAGACCTTCCAGTCCTTTTTAAAAACTAGAACATTTATTTATAAACTCGACTTTGACATTTAGCGATAAATTCCAATAAAATAACTTTAATCATTTACAATATCTACACTATAGATACGTAAAATATCTGTCTGTTTTTATACGAGTAGCACTGGTCACATTGTCTCATTTTATTGCACTTACCTTGCTTAAAAATATTACTTGCTTTATACAATATTAACATTTTTGATCTTTATATTTATAATCGTAGGCGTGCCCATTTATGACAGTGTAATTTCTGAACGAACTGACCAATTGAGATCATATTCATACAATATATTTATGTCGACAGCGAGACAATGGTTCATAGCTATGCTAGGAGTGTCGTATAGAGCTATGCATGTCAAGTTAAAAACAAATTCTGTACAAAATGACCATTCACATTGGTTTAGTGCCAAAAAAGAAAATTATAAACTCTGGACTCGATAGGTGGCGCTGTGGTCAATGTATTAAATAAATTCAAACTTATCGCGCCACCTGCCGGAAAACGCAGAGCAACACCTGCCTGGCCAGCTAGTATTCTTATAAATTAATGGTAAATACATTTAAAACTTTCATCATGGATGGATTTTTGCCATAGATGACACGCTTGGCGAGCGGGATGGCAACCGCAGTTTTTTATTGTAATATTGCTGTTATCGGGAAGATGCTGCTGTCCCATGTCCTGCCTGTATCTCACTGTCGCCTCTTACGACAAACTACGGGAAGATATGGGATAGTGGATATTCTTAACCGGCAATACACGGCGAGATTAGAATAGCTCTCCAGCACCGTAAAAACGGCAAGGCCCCAGGCGAGGATGAAATTACAGCGGAGCTTCAGAAAGCGTGTAGAAAACCGGTACTTCAAGTCCTTCGGAAGCTCTTTAACTCCGTCCTCCATGGTGGGAATACTCCGGAGGTGTGGAGCAGAAGTGCGGTAGTCTTGTTCTTCAAGAAAGTCGACAACACTCTCTTGAAGAACTACAGACCGATTTTCCTTCTGCGCCGCGTCTACGTGCTGTTTTCGAGAGTCATTACGAAACGTTTCGCACGCAGACTCGACGACTTCCTGTCTCCCAAACAAGCCGGTTTCCGAAAAGGCTTTAGTACCATAGACCACATACATACCCTTCGGCAAATTGTACAGAAGACCGAAGAGTACAATCTGCCACTTTGTCTTGCGTATGTGGACTATGAAAAAGCCTTTGATTCCGTCGAAGTTCGGACGGTGCTGCAGTCCCTTCAGCAGCAGTTGACTGTCGGTATATGGAAGTGCTGAAGTGTTTGTACAGTAAGACTACGATGGCTATTCGAGTACAGAATCAGAGTACGAAACCTATCCAACTGCAGAAAGGTGTAAGACAGGGTAACGTTATATCCCCGAAACTCTTCACCGCTGCATTGGAAGACGTTTTCAAGCGAATGGACTGGAAAGGATACGGTATTAACATCAATGGCGAGTACACCTTCACTCGCCTTCGATTTTCCGACGATATAGTTCTTATGTCAGAATCGCTGGAGGACCTAAACACTATGCTCAATGACCTCAATAGGTCCCCAACGGGTAGGTCTTAAGATGAACATGGACAAAACAAAGATCATCTTTAATGTTCACGTCTCACCTATGTCGGTAGTTGTTGGGAGCACTAAGCTCGAAGTTGTTTACGAATATGTTTACCTGGAACAAATAGTCCGACCAGATAAGTCCAACTTCGACCGAGAGGTCAATTGACGGATTCAACTTGGCTGGGCAGCGTTCGGGAAATTACGGCAAATCCAGTCAGATATACATCAAAACTTGAAAACGAGACTGTACAACTAGAGCGTGTTGCCAGTGATGACCTATGGAACTGAGACGTGGTCCTTTACTGCTTGCCGTATGAGGACGCTCAAGGTGGCTTTGTGAGCTATGGAGAGGGGTATGCTCGAGGTTTTCTCTGGGTGATAAACTTAGAAATGAGGATATCCGAATTAGAACCAGAGTGACCGACATTGCCCAACGGATTAGTAAGCTTAAGTGACAATGGGCCGGCCATATAGCTCGAAGAACCGACAACCGATGGGGAAAAAAGGTTCCTCGACTGACAGCCTCGTACTGGTAGGCGAAGTGTAGGGCGACTCCCAACTAGATGGAGTGACGACCTGGTAAGACATGCAGGAAGTCGATGGACGTAAGAGGCTCAGGACTGTGCTTTGTGGCATTCCTTGGGAGAGGCCTATGTTCAGCAGTGGCCTTGTGTAGGGCTGTAATGATGATGAAGATGGTGGTACATTTATAACGTTTACCGACAGCGTCGCAATTATATTTAACTTAATCTTTAAAATGGAGGATAACGAAAACCTTAAATAATTAATGAAAATATTATTATTCTACTATTCAACTCAACGTAATGATGTAAATATTGAAATATTAATAAGTTACATACAACGCTGATTTAAATCATATATTCAATTATGATCTATACTCTAAGACGATTAAGATATTTTGGTCGTATGTCTCTTTAGGTTCTAATTACAAGATACAGTAAACGCCATCTCGTGGCAAACAAATGCATCATGTAAGATTTGGCGCCTAAATTATGACGAAACTCATTATGCACTACGTTAAAAATTACCAGAATATTTTTTTTTATTAATTAGTAACCAAGAATAACTGTCTAAAAAGCGCGCGCTTCCTGCTTTCTGTCTGCCCTCGATGGTTGACTTTTTTTAATATTTCAAATAACTAGCATTCAGTATCCAGTCTTGTTTTATATAGTTATTGTAAACGATGACGCGGGATTATAAAACCGAATGAGACGAGATGAGGGCAATCAGTAGCTTCGAGACATCTTGCACGATGAGAGTTCTGGTTAGTCAAGTTGTGTTCCTTTGTTTAAGTATTTCTTGTGATAAGTGATAAATATAAGCAGTGAATCGTTAAAATTACTTAAGTATTATTTTATCATTTATGAATATTAAATAATTCATTAATTACAGCATATCAAAAGTGCAGGGCCTCCGACGTAGGTTGCCTAATAGGGGGACACAGTTCCCTCTCATAGCAAGTGGGATGGCAACCGCTTATTTTTTATTATTTTCAGTTATTATCAGGAGGATACTGTATTATATCCTGCTTCATTACCCTCTGCCGCCTTATACGATACTCACCGGATGGTATACCACGTGGCAGGCACGTCAAAAGTCACAGTTTTTATTATTTTGAGCTGTTCTTAGTTCGATGTCGCTGCACATTTCCTATTTCAGTTTCCCTTTGTCGCCTCTTACGACAACGACGGGATGAAGTGGGGTAGATTCACTTGCTCCGCCACTACACGGCAATCCTTATTGTAAACTAGCTGTGCGCCGCGACTTCGCCCGCGTAAAATTTACTACGATTTCATGGATATCAATTTTTTGTGCGGAACCCTAATTTTGTTTTTGAGTAATGTTACCATTTTATAAATATTGACAAATATTGACATTAATATTTATACGATACTAACGTCACTCAATGGTTTTGTGTTCCCGGAACCCCTCCACTAACACTTAAACTTTATGGTATGGTATTAAATTAAATTGACTTTTAAGTATTATTGCGAATCTTTTGTAAATCGGTTCAGCTGCTCTCGAGATTTGCGCTTAGCAACACATTCAGCGATTCATTTTTATATTATAGATATGTTCTTATTACGATTATACTTATATTAATACACAGACAGTAACATTTAATTTCAATAAGAAACAAAATTATTGTTAACTCATTTTTGATTTAGATATTCGTTATGTCAGGGAGTCACTGTAAAAGTGAACATTGGTCTACAGCCGTCTCAAATTTTGCCTTGGTAAATAACAATCCACTCCTGGAATTGGGCCTCTCCCCATGCCTAAGGAGGTCATTTAACGTTTTTACATAACATATTGCTTTTGCTTTTTTCACATTTTACTTTGCCGTAATCAATACATTTTGACTCGCCCTACAGCCCTCTAACATACTTTACTCCCGTGCGCTGGCCAGCCGGGTTGAATCCCTCGTTTGATCTCTCGATTGAAATTGGACTTACCTAATCGGACTATTTCTCCCAGGTAGACATATTCGTCAACAAATTCGAGCTTAGAACCTATGCCTGTAGTGCTCCCAACAACTACTTGCAAGGTCAGACATGAACGTTAAACATAATTTTAATTTTGTCCATGCTAATCCTAAGACCTATCCGTTGGGAGACACTATTGAGGTCATTGAGTCCCTTTAGTGGTGGCACATGGACTGTCGGTATATCGAAGTGCTGAAGTATTTGTACAGTAGGGCTACGATGGCTATCCGAGTACCGAATCACAGTACAAAACCTATCCAACTGCAGAGAAGTATAAGACAGGGTGATGTTATATCCTCGAAACACTTCACTGTCGCATTGGAAGATGTTTTAAGCTACTGGACTGGAAAGGATACGGTATTAACGTCAATGGCGAGTAAGTACATCACTCACCTTCGATTTGCCGACGATATAGTCCTTATGGCAGATCCGCCGGAGGACGTAAGCAGTATGCTCAATAAAAATCATTAAGATTTACAGTCGTATAATTAATTATGTGTAGAAAAGAAAATCTTGTGAAAAATCTGCATGTCTAAGAAATAACAAACATCTAGGGCACGTGAAGTCTACTTTGTATATAGGGACAGCGTGCGTTAATACGGTAATCCCTGTTCCAAATTATTTCAAATTAAAAAGAGGCCCACCGGTGGGACATTTATAGACTGTTTCTTCTCTTTTTCTTAAATTAAATCTTTGTGACTCTACTTAAAACCTAATTTTTAAAAGCAAACTGTACCATGGTAATATTAATGTTGACTAGGCGTTAGCGAAATAAATATATATTTCGCAAGGCTGATACATAACCAGACTGTATAGATTGCTTAAGTGGCTCCGACTAAATATTATAAGCCAGCAAAAATATCCACTACACCACAAAATCCCGTGAGTGTCGTAAGAAGCGACAGAGGAAAACTAAAACTAGGGGTAGGCAGTAACATCTATGTCATAACAACCTAAAATAAAAATATAAACTGTAGTTGCAAACCCCCTGGAAAAACGTCTTATGCCTAGCTGTGGCCTGATAGGTTGAAATGATGATGATGACATTGAATAATATAAATAAACATATACAAGAATTGCTTGCTTTAAGTATTAAGATTACATTCATTTGAATACGTAATATGAAATGCAGTTAACCTTCATACCTAAAGCATCCTATAAATTATAATTCTAAATACTTGATCAAAAGGAATTCATTTTTAAGACTATAACAAATAATAAAAAAAACTTTGCAGATCTTGATCGCTGCCTTCTTGGCTTCCGCAACCGCTGCGCCTTCTGGTGCCTTCTTCGGTCCGATTGCACACATCGCCTACTATACGGTACCTATTCCTGCTGCTGTACCCACAATATCACCAGGTGACTTACAAGCTGCAGCGATAAATGCACAAGTTCAAGTTGAGCAGCAAGTTCAAGCTGCAGCCGACAAGGCAAGAGAATTAGCTGAACAAGCAATAGAAAAACAAAATGAGGGTATAATTGAAGCCAATGATTTAGCAAAGGAGCAGGCCGAAGAGTCGTTCTGGGCAGCAGAAGAAAAGAAATGGCAAGCTTTAGACGCTTTAAAAACCGCTGAAGCTCAGATTGATGGATCTATAGCGAGCAGAGCCAGTGATGTCGCTTTAGCGGCGTATAGCGTACCCACTACGGTTCAGGCTCAAACAGGACTTTCGGGACAGTCTGTTGTAGCGGCAGAAACAAAAAGCATCGCCCCTGAAGGAGTCAAAGTAGAAGAACAAAAGGAAAAAGCTGAAGAAGAAGCAATAGCCTCTGTCAAATCTGTGCAAACCGAAAACATACCTGAAAATGCTGAAAATCCAGTGAAGCATGTTCAAACAGAAACAGCTAAAATGGAGACACTGACGTCTGTGAAAACTGCAGAAGCAGTTAAAGAAGAAAATACAGCTGCTGTCTTCTTAGCTCAAACTCACCCAGCCGAAAGCAAACCAGAAAATGCTGAAAAGTCCGTGGAGAACATTCAAACAGAAACAGTTAAAATGGAATTATCAGCGACAGTGGAAACTGCAGAAACTGTTAAAGAAGAAAATCCAGCTGCTGTCTTCTTAGCTCAAACTCACCCAGCCGAGAGCAAACCAGAAAATGCTGAAAAGTCCGTGGAGAACATTCAAACAGAAGCAGCTAAAATGGAATCATCAGCGACAGTGGAAACTGCAGAAACTGTTAAAGGAGAAAATCCAGCTGCTGTCTTCTTAGCTCAAACTCACCCAGCCGAGAGCAAACCTGAAAATGCTGAAAAGCCCGTGGAGAACGTTCAAGCTGAAGCAGCTAAAATGGAATCATCAGCCTGAGTGAAAACTGCAGAAGCAGTTAAAGCAGAAAATCCAGCTGCTGTCTTTTTATCTCAAACTCACCCGGCACCTGTGGTGTCTAATGCCTTCTTAGCACAACCCTGGCTGAAACAAGGCTTTGCACCAATTTCCTACATTCCTGGACTACAAAACTACGTTCCAAATCTCGTTCCAAATTATAATGGTCACTTGGCAAACCCAGTGTTTTTTAGAACTGCATGGTAAGAAGCAAGTTATTTACAATTTTTAAGGGCTTTGTTAAAGAAATAAATCGTAATAACAAACGTGTATTTAATTTCCAAGTCTATTACAATGTACTGTTTCAGCTGCCGTGCTTATTAAAATTGCAATAATTAAGGGTGGCCGTTATTTTTTTTTTAGAAAGTGAAGCCTAAAAATTTAATTTTAACTCCACAATTTAGCCTTTGGTGTCTACTTCTTGGGAATGAGATATTAAATAAGGATCCGATTTGCATATAACCATACAATTATCGTGATTTTATTATCAGACACAGTGGTCCGATTATATTTCTTCACATGTAAGAAAGAAAGAGATATTTATTTGGCTATTCATTACAAAATATAAAGGTACAGGTAGCTTAATGTAACACAGTATGTATTATACTTAAATCAGAATCTTAAATTACAACGAACAAGAGTAGAAATACATTCTTAAATGAATCATATACAATTAGTATTGTACGTGGTTGAGCCATGCTGCAGCTATATTTTTTTTTAAAAACGTTACCCCTACACTAGGATTTTATCCTGAGTCGTGGAGGCAGTTTACAAACATAAATTGCACAAGGACAAACATGCAGGCCCGGAACAATTATTTTTAGGCCATACAAATACTTGTTCCGTGCGGGATTCGAACCCGCGGCCCCCAGCGCAACAACTGATTGCTAAGCCACTGCGCCACGGAGCCGTCAATATTAGTAGTATAGTTGTAGCACGAAGGGGTCGGCTCAACCGGGGAAGGGCCACGCTCTCACAGAATACCAGCGTAAAATAGCAGCTTAACACCGCTGATTTTCGTATGGTGAGTGCCACCGGGTGACGGCGCATCTGCATTTTGATTCTTTATTGAGGATAAATGTAGATGTCTATGGGTCACAGCAACCACTTAACATCAGGTGGACTGTGTGCTCGTTTGTCATCCTATCCTATAAAAAAAAAATACAAAAAATTTCTCCAAATTATTTAATCCTCAGACGTGCCTCACGATGTTTTCCTACACCGCCTAGCACGAACTCAGCATCAGCACTTAAAATACGATTAACAATTTAATTGGTGCCGGCGTGGATCGCACACGGGTTACTTGCGTACGGAGAATTTACGGCTGCTGTAACATCTCAGGGAAATTAGCTAAGTTGTCAATTCACCTGCCAAGCGTTGCAACTATAGCAAAATCTACCTATGAGGTAACCTTTGGGGAGACCTATGTTCAGCAATGGCTTTTGATCATCTATATTTAATTCGTTGCTAAATAGAGTAGATCTCCTATCGAAACGGAATTCATGCGAAAGTGCTTCTTTCCACGCGCGTATACTTTACGGCCTGTTAATGTGTTACAGATTGAATGTCATTTGTGTCAATTGTGCCTTAAAATATTACATTATAAAAAACATGAAATATAATATGTATGATTGTAGCGCAAATCAAGATTAAGAGAATCATTACCGCGTTTCTCATCAGTATTGTAAGAATCATCAATGGAAAATTTCAAGATCCCTTGGCATTATTCCTTACATCCAATAGATGTCGGCGCAACCATCTCGTCTATGCCATTATACTGAACACCCAAACACAAATACTTACCACCAGGTGGGATAGTAGTCAAGCAATAACTTAATAATAAATTAATATTAAATAATGAATATTTTAATAATAAATTCTAGTCGACTTAAGTTAGAATCCATCACCCCATCTCGTTTTATATCTATAAAATAATAATCTAATCGGACTAGCTTTTGAATACACCATACAATATACCCTAATACAAAATACGTTGTATTTTTTTTATACGATGACAAACGAGCACACAGTCCACCGGATGTTAAGTGGTTGCTGTGACTCATAGACATCTACATCTATCCTCAATAAAGAAAAAAATGCAAATGTATTGCCACCCGTGACGACTAAGATGGAATGCCTCTTTTCCAGTAAAAAGGGTCTCCTAGTCTCTACACTCACCATACGAAACACAGTGGTGTTAAGCTGCTATTTTACGCTGGTATTCTGTGAGAGCGTGGTCCTTTTCCGGTTGAGCCGACCAATTCGTGATACAAATATTTTATTAATATAGCTGAAACATGGCTCTACTACGTATGGAATCTGTGTGAAAACAATGTATAGTTTAAAACATAATTTTCTTCTGCATTGTAATGAACAGAGATAATAGAGGAAGATTTGTTAGCTTAAAATTTCTTCAACTAAAAAATTTTAATAAATAGCAGTAAAATTGGTGCAAATTAACAAAAAAAACTTAAAATGATAAACTAGATTAAACATACAGACAATTCAAGTATATTCATAAATTTTACCTACAAATTGGATTCAAAGTACGGAAATCAAGAGTCGAAATCCGTATTTCCGCAAGAAAGCTCCTAAATTCGCAAGTATTAACAGGCCTGACTCACTCCACGCTTTAGACATGAAAATATAACTACGCTACGCGGCCGCGTACAAAGAGTTAATTCAGTGAGGGTGTGACGCGCGCTTGAGTTGACGCGCACCTTACGTTAACAAAAAAATATATTTCTGTCATTAGTATTTAGACACTTTTGATATTTATTTTTGATTTTTTATTCAAGCATGACCACTCAAAAACCAAAAGTTACTGCATAGCAACCGGTGCTTAAATAACAATAGAAATGTCGACTGTACATTCTTTACTGTTCCTAAGGATACTGAAAGGTAATATATTGTTATTTATGGATAGATCTAGATAATTAGGTACCTAGTTACTGACGCCATAGTTACAGAATTATTATTTGACCATAGCTTCGCAGATTCGATTTTGTCGCGAATAATGCCAATGATTTTAAAAATGCGTTCAGTGTAACTAGACCTCGCAGTCCTTGTGAAATTTATGTATATAAACTGCCCCCCCCCCCCCCTCCACGATACAGGAGACAATTCTAGTATGAAGGTAACGTTTAAAAAAAAGGGTGGGTGGGGGCTGAAGTGTTTGCAGTCCCAATGTTAAGAGTTAGCCCAGGCTACCTTCAGCTAACAAAGAATATTAATTTTGGTCCAATCTACGCAGAACGAGCTTACAGTACTTTGAAGTCATTCAGTTATATGCACTACTCTATATCAACCCGAGGATCTTGTAAGAGGCGATAGTGGGCAACTTTAACAGAAGATGACAACACAAACGAAAAATTATTACTGCATTTTGCCAACATACCTGCGAAACGTAGCAAATATCGCCCCTGTTAAGCAATCCTATCCTATATTATGAAAGCTCACTGCTGAACATATAGCAGACCTGTATGGTATAGCCCACTGCTGGGCTTTCATAGACTGTCATTATAATGATGAAATAATTTATAAGATATAAAAAGGACAAATAAACTTAAGCAAATCGGTAATAGGCAAGGCATTTATAAAGTTTACGAAACTTTATTCTCTGCATTTCTTTTCAAATTAATTTAATATTCAAACATGTAACTTAAGGGGCTACTCCATGCGAACGACCTTGAGCATTTGACCGGCGCGCCGCTCGCTACAATATATTATTGCGTAAGAAATATGTAAGACGCCACCTATTGTACGAACGTAGTATTATTTTCTTAACATCAATAAGCTATTTTATGGAAAAAAAAATTCTGAGTTAAATCATGACGTAATAAAAAACTTTTTTGCGGTAAAAAATTTCAGGGTTTAAAGAGATAATATTATAAACAAAAATTCAATTAATTTAAAGCGATCGCCTTCCACCTTGATACAGGTCTTTAAGCTTCCTGGACGACGGTATTATCATGCATAAATTCTTAAAAAAATATATACATAAATAAACACTCACGCCTGTCACCCTGAAGAGTAGGCAGAGACTACGGACTTCCATTTGGCACCTAACACACCTCTCTCGCCTCTTTTACATTCAAATATCTACGCCTACATGCTCGTCGGTTAAGGATACTCCTAATTTTTTTGACGGCTCCGTGGCGCAGTGGCTTAGCAATGAGTTGCTGCGCTGGGGGGCGCGGGTTCGAATCCCACACAGAATAAGTATTTGTATGGCCTACAAATGATTGTTCCGGGTCTGGATGTTTGTCCTTGTGAAATTTGTGTTTGTAAACTGCCTCCACGATACAGGAGAAAATCCTAGTGTGGGGTAACGTTTAAAAAAAAAGAAACAAAGAAACAAACAAAAATTTTGTCCATTTTCGATATATCGCCAATTTGGTCGATACTTTCTATTTTTCTCGGTCCTTTTATGACTCTGCTGTTTACATCTGCAATATAGATTTACTTGGCTACTCTTTCCTCGTTCATTCTTTCTACACGAACAAAACACCGAAGCATTTCTTTATTAATCCTGATCACAAAATCATCCTAATCATCTTAAAAAAATTAAATATTTTTCCTGAACTAATTAACACAAAATTATGTAATTTATTTTCACCAATCTATCTTGTTCTAATGAAGACAGTTTAGTTCAAAATTTAAATTATATTTCTTAAGGAGTCAAAGCCTTAGTTTGAGACGCTACGTTGGTAGAACCTTTGGCAGTCTCTCCTATCCGTGGCGGCAAGAAGCGACTGAATTGAGTAAATGGTGCGAAGAAAGACGCTTGTATATTTGTGCCACTTGCTGTAGAGGTCAAGGCGCAGTATCGTTTTTTAAGGAACTGTATCCGTAGCTGGTCTTCAAAGGGGATGGTTCGTTTTAAAATTATAAGTATAGGCATTCAGAGAGGAAGCGCAGTCAGCGTTCTTGGCACTATACTGCAGGGAGAAGGACTGTATAATAATATTAGTTTTGAGTATTTTTTGGCTGTAGTAAGGAGTCATCTAAATACATACTTTAAAATACCGGGAATATCACTGAAGTGTTCAGGCCATGTGATATTTTAAAAACTAGAACATTTATTTATAAACTCGACTTTGAAATTTATAACAAGATACGTCAAAACACAATCTCGTGTCTAACAAATGCATCATGTGTGATTTGGCGTCTAAATTAGGACGTAACTCATTAAGCACTACATTAAAAATTACCATAGTAACCAAGAATAGCTGTAAAAAAAGCGCGCGCTTCCTGCTTTCTGTCTGCCCTCGATGGTTGACTTTTTTTAATATTTCAAATAACTAGCATTCAGTATCCAGTCTTGTTTTATATAGTTATTGTAAACGATGACGCGGGATTATAAAACCGAATGAGACGAGATGAGGGCAATCAGTAGCTTCGAGACATCTTGCACGATGAGAGTTCTGGTCAGTAAAGTTGTGTTCCTTTGCTTAAGTGTTTCTTGTGATAAGTGATCAATATAAACAGTGAATCGTTAAAATTACTTAAACATTATTTTATCATTTATGAATATTAAATAATTCATTAATTACAGCATATCAAAAGTGCAGGGCCTCCGACGTAGGTTGCCTAATAGAGGGACACAGTTCCCTCTCTTAGCAAGTGGGATGGCAATCGCTTATTTTTTATTATTTTCAGTTATTATCAGGAGGATACTGTATCACATCTTGCTTCATTACCCTCTGCCGCCTTATACGACACTCACCGGATGGTATACCACGTGACAGGCAGGTCAAAAGCCACAGTTTTTTTATTATTTTGAGCTGTTGTTGGTTTGATGTCGCTGCCCATTTCCTATTTCAGTTTTCCTTTGTCGCCTCTTACGACAACGACGGGATGAAGTGGGGTAGATTCACTTGCTCCGCCACTACACGGCAATCCTTATTGTAAACTAGCTGTGCCCCGCGACTTCGCCCGCGTAAAATTTGCTACGATTTCATGGATATCAATTTTTTGTGCGGAACCCTAATTTTGTTTTTGAGTAATGTTACCATTTTATTAATACTGACAAATATTGACATTAATATTTATACGATCCTAACGTCACTCAATTGTTTTGTGTTCCCGGAACCCCTCCACTAACACTTAAACTTTATGGTATGGTATTAAAGTTCAAATTGACTTTTAAGTATTATTGCGAATCTTTTGTAAATCGGTTCAGCTGCTCTCGAGATTTGCGCTTAGCAACACATTCAGCGATTCATTTTTATATTATAGATATGTTCTTATTACGATTATACTTATATTAATACATAGACAGTAACATTTAATTTCAATAAGAAACAAAATTATTGTTAACTCATTTTTGATTTAGGTATTCGTTATGTCAGGGATTCACTATAAAAGTGAACATTGGTCTACAGCCGTCTCAAATTTTGCCTTGGTAAATAACAATCCACTCCTGGAATTGAGCTTCCCTCCATGTCTAGGAAGGCCATTTAACGTTCTCACATTACAATTTGCCTTTGCTTTTTTCACATTTTACTTTGCTGTTATCAATACATTTTGACTCGCCCTACAGCCCTCTAACATACTTTAAATAAATATAGACTTAACTGCGATTGCTCTCAGTTAGAGTGTATTATTTGCAAAAAATTATGTGACTGCTCGTTTTCTAGTTTTTCTTTAAGTGAACACCTTCGAACCCTGATGTTATTGGATGATTCTTATACATCGCACGCAGAGTTTTCAGTTTTAGCTTACGCTTCAGTTAATTAAAATGTCACCGTTAAGTTACAATAAAAGAATAATTGGTTCGGAATATAATGATTTCAGCATCATCATCATCATTACAGCCCTTCCCAAGTCCACTGCTGAACATAGACCTCTCCCAAGGAATGCCAAACACAACACGGTCCCAAACCACCTGCATCCATTGACTTCCTGCATGTCTTACCAGGTCGTCACTCCATCTAGCGGGGAGACGCCTTACACTTCGCCTGCCGGTACGAGGTTGTCACTCGGGAACCTTTCTTTCTCATCGGTTATCGGTTCTTCGAGCTATATGGCTGGCCTATTGGCACTTCAGCTTAGTAATCCGTTAGGTTATGTCAGTTACTTTGGTTCTACTGCGGATATCCTCATTTCTAAGTCTATCACGCAGAGAAACACCAAGCATAGCCCTCTCCATAGCTCGCTGAGTAACTTTGAGCTTCCTCATATGGCCAGCAGTGAAGGCCCAGGTCTAAGATCCAAAGGTCATCATTGGCAACAAACGAGAAGATGTGTCGTAAACTCCCGTGTGCTGGCCAGCCGGGTTGAATCCCTCGATTGATCTCTCGGTTGAAATTGGACTTACCTAATCGGAATATTTGTCCCAGGTAGACATATTCGTCAACAAATTCGAGCTTAGAACCTATGCCTGTAGTGCTCCCAACAACTAATTGCAAGGTCAGACATGGACGTTAAACATGATTTTAATTTTGTCCATGCTTATCTTAAGACCTATCCGTTGGGAGACACTATTGAGGTCATTGAGTCCGTTTAGTGGTGGCACGTGGACTGTCGGTATATCGAAGTGCTGAAGTATTTGTACAGTAGGGCTACGATGGCTATCCGAGTACCGAAACACAGTACAAAACCTATCCAACTGCAGAGAATTATAAGACAGGGTGATGTTATATCCTCGAAACAGTTCACTGTCGCATTGGAAGATGTTTTAAGCTACTGGACTGGAAAGGATACGGTATTAACGTCAATGGCGAGTACATCACTCACCTTCGATTTGCCGACGATATAGTCCTTATGGCAGATCCGCCGGACGACGTAAGCACTATGCTCAATAAAAATCATAAAGATTTACAGTCATATAATTAATTATGTGTAGAAAAGAAAAACTTGTGAAAAATCTGCATGTCTAAGAAATAACAAACATCTAGGGCACCTGAAGTCTACTTTGTATATAGGGACAGCGTGGGAATAGGGAATGAGGAAAGAGGCCCACCGGTTAGACATTTATAGACTGTTTCTTCTCTTTTTCTTAAGTTAAATTTTTGTGACTCTTCTTAAAACCTAATTTCTAATAGCAAACTGTACCATGGTAATATTAATGTTGACATTTATCAATTATTTATCACCACAAAATCCCGTGAGTGCCGTAAGAAGCGACAGAGGAAGACTAAAACTAGGGGTAGGCAGTAGCATCTATCTGATAACAACCTAAAATAAAAAAATAAACTGTAGTTGCAAACCCCCTGGAAAAACTTCTTATGCCTAGCTGTGGCCTGATAGGTTGAAATGATGATGATGACATTGAATAATATAAATAAACATATACAAGAATTGCTTGCTTTAAGTATTAAGATTACATTCATTTGAATACGTAATATGAAATGCAGTTAACCTTCATACCTAAAGCATCCTATAAATTATAATTCTAAATACTTGATCAAAAGGAATTCATTTTTAAGACTATAACAAATAATAAAAAAAATTTTGCAGATCTTGATCGCTGCCTTCTTGGCTTCCGCAACCGCTGCGCCTTCTGGTGCCTTCTTCGGTCCGATTGCACACATCGCCTACTATACGGTACCTATTCCTGCTGCTGTACACACAATTACACCAGGTGACTTACAAGCTGCAGCGATAAATGCAAAAGTTCAAGTTGAGCAGAAATTTCAAGCTGCAGCCGACAAGGCAAGAGAATTAGCTGAACAAGCAATAGAAAAACAAAATGGAGGTATAATTGAAGCTAATGATTTAGCAAAAGAGCGGGCCGAAGAGGCGTTCTGGGCAGCAGAAGAACAGAAATGGCAAGCTTTAGACGCTTTAAAAACCGCTGAAGCTCAGATTGATGGATATATAGCGAGCAGAGCCAGTGATGTTGCTTTAGCAGCATATAGTGTACCAACTGCTATTCAAGCACAATTAGGAGTTTTGCGACAGTCTGTTGTAGCAGCAGAAACAAAAAGCGTCGCCCCTGAAGGAGTCAAAGTAGAAGAACAAAAGGAAAAAGCTGAAGGTGAAGCAATGGCTGCAGTCAAATCTGTACAAGCCGAGAACAAACTCGAAAATGCTGAAAAGCCAGTGGAGAACGTTCAAACAGAAACGGCTAAAATGGAGACACTGACATCTGTGAAAACTGCAGAAGCAGTTAAAGAAGAAAATTTAGCTGCTGTCTTCTTAGCTCAAACTCACCCAGCCGAAAGCAAACCAGAAAATGCTAAAAAGTTCGTGGAGAACATTCAAACAGAAGCAGCTAAAATGGAATCATCAGCGACAGTGGAAACTGCAGAAACTGTTAAAGAAGAAGATCCAGCTGCTGTCTTCTTAGCTCAAACTCACCCAGCCGAGAGCAATCCTGAAAATGCTGAAAAGTCCGTGGAGAATGTTCAAACAGAAACAGCTAAAATGGAGACACTGACATCTGTGAAAACTGCAGAAGCAGTTAAAGAAGAAAATCCAGCTGCTGTCTTCATAGCTCAAACTCACCCAGCCGAGAGCAAACCTGAAAATGCTGAAAAGCCCGTGGAGAACATTCAAACAGAAGCAGCTAAAATGGAATCATCAGCGACAGTGGAAACTGCAGAAGCAGTTAAAGAAGAAAATCCAGCTGCTGTTCTCTTAGCTCAAACTCACCCAGCCGAAAGCAAACCAGAAAATGCTGAAAAGTCCGTGGAGAACATTCAAACAGAAGCAACTAAAATGGAATCATCAGCGACAGTGGAAACTGCAGAAACTGTTAAAGAAGAAAATACAGCTGCTGTCTTCTTAGCTCAAACTCACCCAGCCGAGAGCAATCCTGAAAATGCTGAAAAGTCCGTGGAGAGTGTTCAAACAGCAACAGCTAAAATGGAGACACTGACATCTGTGAAAACTGCAGAAGCAGTTAAAGAAGAAAATCCAGCTGCTGTCTTCTTAGCTCAAACTCACACAGCCAAGAGCAAACCTGAAAATGCTGAAAAGTCCGTGGACAACATTCAAACAGAAGCAGCTAAAATGGAATCATCAGCGACAGTGGAAACTGCAGAAACTGTTAAAGGAGAAAATCCAGCTGCTGTCTTCTTAACTCAAACTCACCCAGCCGAGAGCAAACCTGAAAATGCTGAAAAGTCCGTGGAGAACATTCAAACAGAAGCAGCTAAAATGGAATCATCAGCGACAGTGGAAACTGCAGAAACTGTTAAAGGAGAAAATCCAGGTACTGTCTTCGTAGCTCAAACTCACCCAGCCGAGAGCAATCCTGAAAATGCTGAAAAGTCCGTGGAGAGTGTTCAAACAGAAACAGCTAAAATGGAGACACTGACATCTGTGAAAACTGCAGAAGCAGTTAAAGAAGAAAATCCAGCTGCTGTCTTCTTAGCTCAAACTCACACAGCCAAGAGCAAACCTGAAAATGCTGAAAAGTCCGTGGACAACATTCAAACAGAAGCAGCTAAAATGGAATCATCAGCGACAGTGGAAACTGCAGAAACTGTTAAAGGAGAAAATCCAGCTGCTGTCTTCTTAGCTCAAACTCACCCAGCCGAGAGCAATCCTGAAAATGCTGAAAAGTCCGTGGAGAGTGTTCAAACAGAAACAGCTAAAATGGAGACACTGACATCTGTGAAAACTGCAGAAGCAGTTAAAGAAGAAAATCCAGCTGCTGTCTTCTTAGCTCAAACTCACACAGCCAAGAGCAAACCTGAAAATGCTGAAAAGTCCGTGGACAACATTCAAACAGAAGCAGCTAAAATGGAATCATCAGCGACAGTGGAAACTGCAGAAACTGTTAAAGGAGAAAATCCAGCTGCTGTCTTCTTAGCTCAAACTCACCCAGCCGAGAGCAAACCTGAAAATGCTGAAAAGTCCGTGGAGAACATTCAAACAGAAGCAGCTAAAATGGAATCATCAGCGACAGTGGAAACTGCAGAAACTGTTAAAGGAGAAAATCCAGCTACTGTCTTCTTAGCTCAAACAAACCCAGCCGAGAGCAAACCTGAAAATGCTGAAAAGCCCGTGGAGAACGTTCAAGCTGAAGCAGCTAAAATGGAATTATCAGCCTCAGTGAAAACTGCAGAAGCAGTTAAAGCAGAAAAACCAGTTGCTGTCTTTTTAGCTCAAACTCACCCAGCACCTTTGGTGTCTAATGCCTTCTTAGCACAACCCAGGCTGACACAAGGCTTTGCACCAATTTCCTACATTCCTGGACTACAAAACTACGTTCCAAATCTCGTTCCAAATTATAATGGTCACTTGGCAAACCAAGTGTTTTTTAGAACTGCATAGTAAGAAGCAAGTTATTTACAATTTTTAAGGGCTTTGTTAAAGAAATAAATCGTAATAACAAACGTGTATTTAATTTCCAAGTCTATTACAATGTACTGTTTCAGCTGTCGTGCTTATCAAAATTGCAATAATTAAGGGTGGCCGTTATTTTTTTTAGAAAGTGAAGCCTAAAAATTTAATTTTAACTCCACAATTTAGCCTTTGGTGTCTACTTCTTGGGAATGAGATATTAAATAAGGATCCGTGATTTTATTATCAGACACAGTGGTCCGATTATATTTCTTCACATGTAAGAAAGAAAGAGATATTTATTTGGTTATTCATTACAAAATATAAAGGTACAGGTAGATTAATGTAACACAGTATATATTATACTTAAATCAGAATCTTAAATTACAACGAACAAGAGTAGAAATACATTCTTAAATGAATCATATACAATTATTATTGTACGTGGTTGAGCCATGCTGCAGCTATATAGTATAGTTGTAGCACGAATGGGTCGGCTCGACCGGAGAAGGACCACGCTCTCACAAAATACCAGCGTAAAATAGCAGCTTAACACTGCTTAATTTCGTATGGTGAGTGCCACCGGAGACCAATTTTACTGGAAAAGAGGCATTCCATCTTAGTCCTTACGGGTGACGGCGCATCTGCATTTTGATTCTTTATTGAGGATAAATGTAGATATCTACGGGTCACAGCAACCACTTAACATCAGGTGGACTGTGTGCTCGTTTGTCGTCCTATCCTATAAAAAAAAAATACAAAAAATGTCTCCAAAATATTTAATCCTCAGACGTGCCTCACGATGTTTTCCTACACCGCCTAGCACGAACTCAGCATCAGCACTTAAAATACGATTAACAATTTAATTGGTGCCGGCGTGGATCGCACACGGGTTACTTGCGTACGGAGAATTTACGGCTGCTGTAACATCTCAGGGAAATTAGCTAAGTTGTCAATTCACCTGCCAAGCGTTGCAACTGTAGCAAAATCTACCTATGAGGTAACCTTTGGGGAGACCGATGTTCAGCAATTGCTTTTGATCATCTATTTTTAGTAGTGTGTGCTCAAAGACAAGGATATAAAATTTAATTCGTTGCTAAATAGAGTAGATCTCCTATCGAAACGGAATTCATGCGAAAGTGCTTCTTTCCACGCGCGTATACATTACGGCCTATTACTGTGAAACAGATTGAATGTCGGCTACAACATATTATATTATAAAAAACATGAAATATAATATGTATGATTGTAGCGCAAATCAAGATTAAGAGAATCATTACCGCGTCTCTTATCAGTATTGTAAGAATCATCAATGGAAAATTTCAAGATCCCTTGGCATTATTCCTTACATCCAATAGATGTCGGCGCAACCATCTCGTCTATGCCATTATACTGAACACCCAAACACAAATACTTACCACCAGGTGGGATAGTAGTCAAGCAATAACTTAATAATAAATTAATATTAAATAATGAATATTTTAATAATAAATTCTAGTCGACTTAAGTTAGAATCCATCACCCCATCTCGTTTTATATCTATAAAATAATAATCTAATCGGACTAGCTTTTGAATACACCATACAATATACCCTAATACAAAATACGTTGTATTTTTTTTATACGATGACAAACGAGCACACAGTCCACCGGATGTTAAGTGGTTGCTGTGACTCATAGACATCTACATCTATCCTCAATAAAGAAAAAAATGCAAATGTATTGCCACCCGTGACGACTAAGATGGAATGCGTCTTTTCCAGTAAAAAGGGTCTCCTAGTCTCTACACTCACCATACGAAACACAGTGGTGTTAAGCTGCTATTTTACGCTGGTATTCTGTGAGAGCGTGGTCCTTCTCCGGTTGAGCCGACCAATTCGTGATACAAATATTTTATTAATATAGATGCAACATGGCTCTACCACGTATGGAATCTGTGTGAAAACAATGTATAGTTTAAAACATAATTTTCTTCTGCATTGTAATGAACAGAGATAATAGAGGAAGATTTGTTAGCTTAAAATTTCTTCAACTAAAAAATTTTAAATATATCGCAGTAAAATTGGTGCAAATTAACAAAAAAAAATTAAAATGATAAACTAGATTAAACATACAGACCATTCAAGTATATTCATAAATTTTACCTACAAATTGGATTCAAAGTACGGAAATCAATAGTCGAAATCCGTATTTCCGCAAGAAAGCTCCTAAATTCGCAAGCATTAACAGGCCTGTCTCACTCCACTCTTTAGACATGAAAATATACCTACGCTACGCGGCCGCTTACACGGGGTTAATTCAGTGAGGGGGTCACGCGCGCTTGAGTTGACGCGCACCTTACGTTAACAAAAAAGTATATTTCTGTCATTAATATTTAGACACTTTTGATATATATATATTATTTTTGATTTTTTATTCAACACATGACACTCAAAAAACCAAAAGTTACTGCATAGCAACGGGTGCTTAAATAACAATAGAAATGTCGACTTTACATTCTTTACTGTTCCTAAGGATACCGAAAGGTAATATATTGTTATTTATAGGTAGATCTAGATAATTAGGTACCTAGTTACTGACGCCATAGTTACAGAATTATTATTTGACCATAGCTTCGCAGATTCGATTTTGTCGCGAATAATGCCAATGATTTAAAAATGCGTTCAGTGTAACTAGACCTCGCAGTCCTTGTGAAATTTATTAATGTAAACTGCCCTCCCCCCCCCCCCCCCCCTCCAAGTGTTTGCAGTCCCAATGTCAAGAGTTAGCCCAGGCTACCTTCAGCTAACAAAGAATATTAATTTTGGTCCAATCTACGCAGAACGAGCTTACAGTATTTTGAAGTCATTCAGTTATATGCACTACTCTATATCAACCCGAGGTTGTTGTAAGAGGCGATAGTGGGCAACTTTAACAGAAGATGACAACACAAACGAAAAATGATTACTGCATTTTGCCAACATACCTGCGAAACGTAGCAAATATCGCCCCTGTTAAGCAATCCTATCCTATATTATGAAAGCCCACTGCTGAACATATAGCAGACCTATATGATCAGCAGTGGGCTTTCATAGACTGTCATTATAATGATGAAATAATTTATAAGATATAAAAAGGACAAATAAACTTAAGCAAATCGGTAATAGGCAAGGCATTTATAAAGTTTACGAAACTTTATTCTCTGCATTTCTTTTCAAATTAATTTAATATTCAAACATGTAACTTAAACAAAATTTCTGAGTTAAATCATGACGTAATAAAAAACTTTTTTGCGGTAAAAAATTTCAGGGTTTAAAGAGATAATATTATAAACAAAAATTCAATTAATTTAAAGCGATCGCCTTCCACCTTGATACAGGTCTTTAAGCTTCCTGGACGACGGTATTATCATGCATAAATTCTTAAAAAAATATATACATAAATAAACACTCACGCCTGTCACCCTGAAGAGTAGGCAGAGACTACGGACTTCCATTTGGCACCTAACACACCTCTCTCGCCTCTTTTACATTCAAATATCTACGCCTACATGCTCGTCGGTTAAGGATACTCCTAATTTTTTTGACGGCTCCGTGGCGCAGTGGCTTAGCAATGAGTTGCTGCGCTGGGGGGCGCGGGTTCGAATCCCACACAGAATAAGTATTTGTATGGCCTACAAATGATTGTTCCGGGTCTGGATGTTTGTCCTTGTGAAATTTGTGTTTGTAAACTGCCTCCACGATACAGGAGAAAATCCTAGTGTGGGGTAACGTTTAAAAAAAAAGAAACAAAGAAACAAACAAAAATTTTGTCCATTTTCGATATATCGCCAATTTGGTCGATACTTTCTATTTTTCTCGGTCCTTTTATGACTCTGCTGTTTACATCTGCAATATAGATTTACTTGGCTACTCTTTCCTCGTTCATTCTTTCTACACGAACAAAACACCGAAGCATTTCTTTATTAATCCTGATCACAAAATCATCCTAATCATCTTAAAAAAATTAAATATTTTTCCTGAACTAATTAACACAAAATTATGTAATTTATTTTCACCAATCTATCTTGTTCTAATGAAGACAGTTTAGTTCAAAATTTAAATTATATTTCTTAAGGAGTCAAAGCCTTAGTTTGAGACGCTACGTTGGTAGAACCTTTGGCAGTCTTTCCTATCCGTGGCGGCAAGAAGCGACCGAATTGAGTAAATGGTGCGAAGAAAGACGCTTGTATATTTGTGCCACTTGCTGTAGAGGTCAAGGCGCAGTATCGTTTTTTAAGGAACTGTATCCGTAGCTGGTCTTCAAAGGGGATGGTTCGTTTTAAAATTATAAGTATAGGCATTCAGAGAGGAAGCGCAGTCAGCGTTCTTGGCACTATACTGCAGGGAGAAGGACTGTATAATAATATTGGTTTAGAGATTTTTTGGCTGTAGTAAGGAGTCATCTAAATACATACTTTAAAATACCGGGAATATCATTGAAGTGTTCAGGCCATGTGATATTTTAAAAACTAGAACATTTATTTATAAACTCGACTTTGAAATTTAGCGATAAATTATAACAAGATACGTCAAAACACAATCTCGTGTCTAACAAATGCATCATGTGTGATTTGGCGTCTAAATTAGGACGTAACTCATTAAGCACTACATTAAAAATTACCGTAGTAACCAAGAATAGCTGTCTAAAAAGCGCGCGCTTCCTGCTTTCTGTCTGCCCTCGATGGTTGACTTTTTTAATATTTCAAATAACTAGCATTCAGTATCCAGTCTTGTTTTATATAGTTATTGTAAACGATGACGCGGGATTATAAAACCGAATGAGACGAGATGAGGGCAATCAGTAGCTTCGAGACATCTTGCACGATGAGAGTTCTGGTCGGTAAAGTTGTGTTCCTTTGTTCAAGTGTTTCTTGTGATAAGTGATCAATATAAACAGTGAACCGTTAAAATTACTTAAACATTTATTTATCATTTATGAATATTAAATAATTTATTAATTACAGCATATCAAAAGTGCAGGGCCTCCGACGTAGGTTGCCTAATAGAGGGACACAGTTCCCTCTCTTAGCAAGTGGGATGGCAACCGCTTATTTTTTATTATTTTCAGTTATTATCAGGAGGATACTGGATAATATCCTGTTGCATTACCCTCTGCCGCCTTATACGACACTCACCGGATGGTATACCACGTGGCAGGCACGTCAAAAGCCACAGTTTTTTATTATTTTGAGCTGTTCTTGGTTTGATGTCGCTGCCCATTTCCTATTTCAGTTTCCCTTTGGTGCCTCTTACGACAACGACGGGATTGATTGTGGGTAGATTCACTTGCTCCGCCACTACACGGCAATCTTTATTGTAAACTAGCTGTGCCCCGCGACTTCGCCCGCGTAAAATTTACTACGATTTCATGGATATCAATTTTTTGTGCGGAACCCTAATTTTGTTTTTGTGTAATGTTACCATTTTATTAATACTGACAAATATTGACATTAATATTTATACGATACTAACGTCACTCAATTGTTTTGTGTTCCCGGAACCCCTCCACTAACACTTAAACTTTATGGTATGGTATTAAAGTTCAAATTGACTTTTAAGTATTATTACTAATCTTTCGTAAATCGGTTCAGCTGCTCTCAAGATTTGCGCTTAGCAACACATTCAGCGATTCATTTTTATATTATAGATATGTTCTTATTACGATTATACTTATATTAATACATAGACAGTAACATTTAATTTCAATAAGAAACAAAATTATTGTTAACTCATTTTTGATTTAGATATTCGTTATGTCAGGGAGTCACTGTAAAAGTGAACATTGGTCTACAGCCGTCTCAAATTTTGCCTTGGTAAATAACAATCCACTCCTGGAATTGAGCCTCTCCCCATGCCTAGGGAGGTCATTTAACGTTTTAAGTAACATATTGCTTTTGCTTTTTTCACATTTTACTTTGCCGTAATCAATACATTTTGACTCGCCTTATAGCCCTCTAACATACTTTAAATATATATAGGCTTAACTGCTATTGCTCTCAGGTAGAGTCTATCACGCAGAAAAACACCGAGCATAGCCCTCTTCATAGCTCGCTGAGTAACTTTAAGCTTCCTCATATGGCCAGCAGTGAAGGCCCAGGTCTCAGATCCATAGGTCATCATTGGCAACAAACACTGGTAGTAAAATCTAGTTTTGAAGTTTTGAGGTATGCCTGACAAGAAGATGTGTCGTAAACTCCCGTGCGCTAGCCAGCCGGGTTGAATCCCTCGATTGATGTCTCGATTGAAATTGGACTTACCTAATCGGACTATTTCTCCCAGGTAGACATATTCGTCAACAAATTCGAGCTTAGAACCTACAGTGCTCCCAACAACTACTTGAAAGGTCAGACATGAACGTTAAACATGATTTTAATTTTGTCCATGCTCATCTTAAGACCTATCCGTTGGGAGACACTATTGAGGTCATTGAGTCCCTTTAGTGGTGGCACGTGGACTGTCGGTATATCGAAGTGCTGAAGTATTTGTGCAGTAGGGCTACGATGGCTATCCGAGTACCGAAACACAGTACAAAACCTATCCAACTGCAGAGAAGTATAAGACAGGGTGATGTTATATCCTCGAAACACTTCACTGTCGCATTGGAAGATGTTTTAAGCTACTGGACTGGAAAGGATACGGTATTAACGTCAATGGCGAGTACATCACTCACCTTCGATTTGCCGACGATATAGTCCTTATGGCAGATCCACCGGAGGACGTAAGCACTATGCTCAATAAAAATCATTAAGATTTACAGTCATATAATTAATTATGTGTAGAAAAGAAAAACTTGTGAAAAATCTGCATGTCTAAGAAATAACAAACATCTGGGGCACGTGAAGTCTACTTTGTATATAGGGACAGCGTGCGTTAATACGGTAATCCCTGTTCCAAATTATTTCAAATTAAAAAGAGGCCCACCGGTTAGACATTTATAGACTGTTTCTTGTCTTTTTCTTAAGTTAAATCTTTGTGACTCTACTTAAAACCTAATTTTTAAAAGCAAACTGTACCATGGTAATATTAATGTTGACATTTATTAACAGTACATAGACTACCAAGCTCAACTAGGCGTTAGCGAAATAAATATATATTTCGCAAGGCTGATACATAACCAGACTGTATAGATTGCTTAAGTGGCTCCAACTAAATATTATAAGCCAGCAAAAATATGCACTACACCACAAAATCCCGTGAGTGCCGTAAGGAGCGACAGAGGAAAACTAAAACTAGGGGTAGGCAGTAACATCTATGTCATAACAACCTAAAATAAAAATATAAACTGTAGTTGCAAACCCCCTGGAAAAACGTCTTATGCCTAGCTGTGGCCTGATAGGTTGAAATGATGATGATGACATTGAATAATATAAATAAACATATACAAGAATTGCTTGCTTTAAGTATTAAGATTACATTCATTTGAATACGTAACATGGAATGCAGTTAACCTTCATACCTAAAGCATCCTATAAATTATAATTCTAAATACTTGATCAAAAGAAATTCATTTTTAAGACTATAACAAATAATAAAAAAAACTTTGCAGGTCTTGATCGCTGCCTTCTTGGCTTCCGCAACCGCTGCGCCTTCTGGTGCCTTCTTCGGTCCGATTGCACACATCGCCTACTATACGGTACCTATTCCTGCTGCTGTACCCACAATATCACCAGGTGACTTACAAGCTGCAGCGATAAATGCAAAAGTTCAAGTTGAGCAGCAAGTTCAAGCTGCAGCCGACAAGGCAAGAGAATTAGCTGAACAAGCAATAGAAAAACAAAATGAGGGTATAATTGAAGCCAATGATTTAGCAAAGGAGCAGGCCGAAGAGTCGTTCTGGGCAGCAGAAGAAAAGAAATGGCAAGCTTTAGACGCTCTAAGAACCGCTGAAGCAGAAATTGATGGATCTATAGCGAGCAGAGCCAGTGATGTCGCTTTAGCGGCGTATAGCGTACCCACTACGGTTCAGGCTCAAGCAGGACTTTCGGGACAGTCTGTTGTAGCGGCAGAAACAAAAAGCATCGCCCCTGAAGGAGTCAAAGTAGAAGAAAAAAAGGAAAAAGCTGAAGAAGAAGCAATAGCCTCTGTCAAATCTGTGCAAACCGAAAACATACCTGAAAATGCTGAAAATCCAAATGTTCAAACGGAAGCAGCTAAAATGGAGTCATCAGGGACAGTGGAAACTGCAGAAACTGTTAAAGGAGAAAATCCAGCTGCTGTCTTCTTAGCTCAAACTCACCCAGCCGAGAGCAAACCTGAAAATGCTGAAAAGTCCGTGGAGAACATTCAAACAGAAGCAGCTAAAATGGAATCATCAGCGACAGTGGAAACTGCAGAAACTGTTAAAGGAGAAAATCCAGCTGCTGTCTTCTTAGTTCAAACTCACCCAGCCGAGAGCAAACCTGAAAATGCTGAAAAGTCCGTGGAGAACATTCAAACAGAAGCAGCTAAAATGGAATCATCAGCGACAGTGGAAACTGCAGAAACTGTTAAAGGAGAAAATCCAGCTGCTGTCTTCTTAGCTCAAACTCACCCAGCCGAGAGCAAACCTGAAAATGCTGAAAAGTCCGTGGAAAACATTCAAACAGAAGCAGCTAAAATGGAATCATCAGCGACAGTGGAACCTGCAGAAACTGTTAAAGGAGAAAATCCAGCTGCTGTCTTCTTAGCTCAAACTCACCTAGCCGAGAGCAAACCTGAAAATGCTGAAAAGCCCGTGGAGAACGTTCACGCTGAAGCAGCTAAAATGGAATCATCAGCCTCAGTGAAAACTGCAGAAGCAGTTAAAGCAGAAAATCCAGCTGCTGTCTTTTTAGCTCAAACTCGACCGGCACCTTTGGTGTCTAATACCTTCTTAGCACAACCCTGGCTGAAACAAGGCTTTGCACCAATTTCCTACATTCCTGGACTACAAAACTACGTTCCAAATCTCGTTCCAAATTATAATGGTCACTTGGCAAACCCAGTGTTTTTTAGAACTGCATGGTAAGAAGCAAGTTATTTACAATTTTTAAGGGCTTTGTTAAAGAAATAAATCGTAATAACAAACATGTATTTCATTTCCAAGTCTATTACAATGTACTGTTTCAGCTGCCGTGCTTATCAAAATTGCAATAATTAAGGATGGCCGTTATTTTTTTTAGAAAGTGAAGCCTAAAAATTTAATTTTAACTCCACGATTAAGCCTTTGGTGTCTACTTCTTGGGAATGAGATATTAAACAAGGATCCGTGATTTTATTATCAGATTTATCGTGATTTTATTATCAGACACAGTGGTCCGATTATATTTCTTCACATGTAAGAAAGAAAGAGATATTCATTTGGTTATTCATTACAGAATATAAAGGTACAGGTAGCTTAATGTAACACAGTATGTATTATACTTAAATCAGAATCTTATATTACAACGAACAAGAGTAGAAATACATTCTTAAATGAATCATGTACAATTAGTATTGTACGTGGTTGAGCCATGCTGCAGCTATATTTTTTTTCAAAAACGTTACCCCTACACTAGGATCTTCTCCTGTGTCGTGGAGGCAGTTTACAAACATAAATTGCAAAAGGACAAACATGCAGACCCGGAATAATTATTTGTAGGCCATACAAATACTTGTTCCGTGCGGGATTCGAACCCGCGGCCCCCAGCGCAACAACTGATTGCTAAGCCACTGCGCCACGGAGCCGTCAATATTAGTAGTACAATTGTAGCACGAAGGGGTCAGCTCGACCGGGGATGGACCACGCTCTCACAGAATACCAGCGTAAAATAGCAGCTTAACACCGCTGATTTTCGTATGGTGAGTGCCACCGGAGACCAATTTTACTGGAAAAGAGGCATTCCATCTTAGTCTTTACGGGTGACGACGCATCTGCATTTTGATTCTTTATTGAGGATAAATGTAGATGTCTATGGGTCACAGCAACCACTTAACATCAGGTGGACTGTGTGATCGTTTGTCATCCTATCCTATAAAAAAAAATACAAAAAATTTCTCCAAATTATGTAATCCTCAGACGTGCCTCACGATGTTTTCCTACACCGCCTAGCACGAACTCCGCATCAGCACTTAAAATACGATTAACAATTTAATTGGTGTCGGCGTTGATCGCACACGGGTTACTTGCGTAGGGAGAATTTACGGCTGCTGTAACATCTCAGGGAAATTAGCTAAGTTGTCAATTCACCTGCCAAGCGTAGCAACTGTAGCAAAATCTACCTATGAGGTAACCTTTGGGGAGACCTATGTTCAGCAATGGCTTTTGATCATCTATTTTTAATAGTGTGTGCTCAAAGACAAGGATATAAAATTTAATTCGTTGCTTAATAGAGTAGATCTCCTATCGAAACGGAATTCATGCGAAAGTGCTTCTTTCCACGCGCGTATACATTACGGCCTATTACTGTGAAACAGATTAAATGTCGGCTACAACATATTATATTATAAAAAACATGAAATATAATATGTATGATTGTAGCGTAGATCAAGATCAAAAGTATCATTACCGCGTTTCTTATCAGTATTGTAAGAATTGGCAATGAAGAAATTAAAGATCCTTTGGCGTTATTCCTAATCTTCAATCGATTGCGGTTAAACTATCTCGTTTATGCCATTATACTAAATACATAAACACTTACCAGCAGGTGGGATAGCAGTCAAGTACTAACTTAGAATAATTTACGGAGTAGTAAACAATGTCATGCGCCTTATGACCGAATGCAGACGAATCCATCCAAACGAAAATAATCAAGTTCCTCGCTACGTTCTTATCTAATGGTAACGGTGAGACAGTCCTAGGTGGTAGATTTTTAATAAATATATATTGTAAAATAATTAATACTTATTTTAAACCATTTATGCATTGACCACTGGTTCAAAAACAAGCATCTGTGCTCAAAACCGCAAAAAAAACCATGATTGACTTTGTCAATATCGTACATTTAAGCTTAACTAATCGGAATAGCTTTTGAAGACACCCAAGGTGTATTCGGACCAATTCAGCCCATTGTTTCATAGTGTCGAATAGTTGACTAAAGGAAAATGAGGATAGACAGCGCGGATGCGACATAAGGAAAGTTGTTGTTCTATAATTTCCTAACCTTAAATATATCGTCGGTCATTGGAAGCAAGGTCTACAATGGAGAAAATCATGTACTGGGCCAATTTGCTTGACAAAAGGCAATTATGAGTTGGATCATTGGATATTTTGCAGGTTCAATAAATTAAAAATGTATACAGAACATGGGAGTCCACGCATCCGCTTTAGATCAGCATCGTGCAATCTTCGCGGGTAGTAATGTAGGAAAAGAATTAAAACTTGTGTAGATGTGTGACTTCGTTGTGAAACAATTTATAGTTTGAAACAGAATAAAACTATTGTTTTAATAATGATTTCCTTCTTCATTATAAAGAAAAACACAGCACAAAATTTATTTATGCTGTTAACGAGCTTATATACACAGACAATTCACGTATATTCATAACTTTAACATACAGCGTATATTTATACACGTTGAGAGAACCGAAGACCATTTTTACTGGAAACGAGGTATTCCATCTTAGTCCTCAGGAGTGAAAACACATCTGTATTTCGATTCTTTATCGAGAGTGAGTGTATATGTATAAGGGCCACAGCATCCACTTACCATCAAGTGGACTGTGTGCTCGATTTTCAAGAAATAAATTGGATTTAAAGTACGAAGATCAAGTGTCATATTTCTACACGTATTATGTACGCTGAAAAAAATTTAAAAAGGATCGCTACCCATTTTGTAAGCCTATAATATTGAATATGTCGGCACGTCTATAAAATACTGTTTGGATCTAGAGTAAAGGTTTTACTCTAGCGAAGTGTCGTATCTGTGGTAACGTGGCAACTAATGTTATTTATATGATTTAAAAAAAAACATCATCGGGCAACGTACCATAGATTTGCGACGAATTGCTAAAGATTTGCTTAATATATTTTCAGGAATTTTATTGGAACGAAGTTCCTTATCGCACGGTACGAATTTGACGGATGGGGGCTAGGCGAGAAAAGTGTAAGATTTTTTCTTCACGACCCCCTTTCTATAGATCGAGCTAGAGGAAATAATATCCATCTCCCTCGCACTTTTTCTTATCTTGCCACGAAAGAAATTTTATTTTAAATTACGCTTCATTTTAATAGAGGCTAATAATTCATATATTTGTATTCGTTAATCAATAATATAACACGTTTATTTACAATAATATACTACGAAAGTAACTTCGTTCCAACCGAGTGTTCCACGACACTCACGCATGGTTTTTATTGTAACGCACGAATAATTGCGCCATCCATCATGAGTGCATTGAGAGGATGTTCCTCTTTTGCCTTTAAATATAACTAATTTTACTCATAAATCCCGACATTTCGGGTGCTTTACAGCATCTACGGATTTTGGGTGGGTGGGTGCTGAAGTGTTAGCCGTCGGTATCGATCGGTATCGAACCGATAATGATAAGGCGTTTTTAAATGTTACGAAACTTTATTCTCTTTATCTCTTTTTCAACCTATTTAATTTTCAGACGTAACATGTAACTTAAAACAAAATTTCTGAGATAAATCATGACGTAATGCACGAATATTTTTTTGGGGTAAGAAATTTCAGGGTTTTGTTTTCATGTTTTTTTTTCGCATTATGTTTTGTTTTGATATCATACTTCTTTTGGGGCGTTTGGGAAAAATGAAGAAAGTGAATGTTTACGATGCGCGCGCACGAAATTACGCCTGCTGTAAAACCTCAGAGAAATTAGCCAAGTTGTCAATTCACCTGCCAAGCGTTGCAACTGTAGCAAAATCTACCTATGAGGTAATCTTTGGGGAGACCTATGTTCAGCAATGGCTTTTGATTATCTACTTTTAATAGTGTGTGATTAACAAGGATATAAAATTTCATCCGTAGCTAAATACGAGTAGATCTCCTATCGAAACAGAATTCATGCGAAAGTGCATATTTAGACGCGCGTATACATTACGGCCTGTTACTGTGAAACAGATTAACGTACAACGTGTGTCAGCCACGGGTGCTTAAATAACAATAGGAAAGTCGACTTTTCATTCTTTACTGTTCCTAAGGATCCCGAAAGGTAATATATTATTATTTATGGATAGATCTAGATAATTAGGTACCTAGTTACTGACGCCATAGTTACAGAATTATTATTTGACCATAGCTTCGCAGATTCGATTTTGTCGCGTATAATGCCAATGATCTTAAAAATTCGTTCAGTGTAAGTAGACCTTCCAGTCCTTTTTAAAAACTAGAACATTTATTTATAAACTCGACTTTGACATTTAGCGATAAATTCCAATAAAATAACTTTAATCATTTACAATATCTACACTATAGATACGTAAAATATCTGTCTGTTTTTATACGAGTAGCACTGGTCACATTGTCTCATTTTATTGCACTTACCTTGCTTAAAAATATTACTTGCTTTATACAATATTAACATTTTTGATCTTTATATTTATAATCGTAGGCGTGCCCATTTATGACAGTGTAATTTCTGAACGAACTGACCAATTGAGATCATATTCATACAATATATTTATGTCGACAGCGAGACAATGGTTCATAGCTATGCTAGGAGTGTCGTATAGAGCTATGCATGTCAAGTTAAAAACAAATTCTGTACAAAATGACCATTCACATTGGTTTAGTGCCAAAAAAGAAAATTATAAACTCTGGACTCGATAGGTGGCGCTGTGGTCAATGTATTAAATAAATTCAAACTTATCGCGCCACCTGCCGGAAAACGCAGAGCAACACCTGCCTGGCCAGCTAGTATTCTTATAAATTAATGGTAAATACATTTAAAACTTTCATCATGGATGGATTTTTGCCATAGATGACACGCTTGGCGAGCGGGATGGCAACCGCAGTTTTTTATTGTAATATTGCTGTTATCGGGAAGATGCTGCTGTCCCATGTCCTGCCTGTATCTCACTGTCGCCTCTTACGACAAACTACGGGAAGATATGGGATAGTGGATATTCTTAACCGGCAATACACGGCGAGATTAGAATAGCTCTCCAGCACCGTAAAAACGGCAAGGCCCCAGGCGAGGATGAAATTACAGCGGAGCTTCAGAAAGCGTGTAGAAAACCGGTACTTCAAGTCCTTCGGAAGCTCTTTAACTCCGTCCTCCATGGTGGGAATACTCCGGAGGTGTGGAGCAGAAGTGCGGTAGTCTTGTTCTTCAAGAAAGTCGACAACACTCTCTTGAAGAACTACAGACCGATTTTCCTTCTGCGCCGCGTCTACGTGCTGTTTTCGAGAGTCATTACGAAACGTTTCGCACGCAGACTCGACGACTTCCTGTCTCCCAAACAAGCCGGTTTCCGAAAAGGCTTTAGTACCATAGACCACATACATACCCTTCGGCAAATTGTACAGAAGACCGAAGAGTACAATCTGCCACTTTGTCTTGCGTATGTGGACTATGAAAAAGCCTTTGATTCCGTCGAAGTTCGGACGGTGCTGCAGTCCCTTCAGCAGCAGTTGACTGTCGGTATATGGAAGTGCTGAAGTGTTTGTACAGTAAGACTACGATGGCTATTCGAGTACAGAATCAGAGTACGAAACCTATCCAACTGCAGAAAGGTGTAAGACAGGGTAACGTTATATCCCCGAAACTCTTCACCGCTGCATTGGAAGACGTTTTCAAGCGAATGGACTGGAAAGGATACGGTATTAACATCAATGGCGAGTACACCTTCACTCGCCTTCGATTTTCCGACGATATAGTTCTTATGTCAGAATCGCTGGAGGACCTAAACACTATGCTCAATGACCTCAATAGGTCCCCAACGGGTAGGTCTTAAGATGAACATGGACAAAACAAAGATCATCTTTAATGTTCACGTCTCACCTATGTCGGTAGTTGTTGGGAGCACTAAGCTCGAAGTTGTTTACGAATATGTTTACCTGGAACAAATAGTCCGACCAGATAAGTCCAACTTCGACCGAGAGGTCAATTGACGGATTCAACTTGGCTGGGCAGCGTTCGGGAAATTACGGCAAATCCAGTCAGATATACATCAAAACTTGAAAACGAGACTGTACAACTAGAGCGTGTTGCCAGTGATGACCTATGGAACTGAGACGTGGTCCTTTACTGCTTGCCGTATGAGGACGCTCAAGGTGGCTTTGTGAGCTATGGAGAGGGGTATGCTCGAGGTTTTCTCTGGGTGATAAACTTAGAAATGAGGATATCCGAATTAGAACCAGAGTGACCGACATTGCCCAACGGATTAGTAAGCTTAAGTGACAATGGGCCGGCCATATAGCTCGAAGAACCGACAACCGATGGGGAAAAAAGGTTCCTCGACTGACAGCCTCGTACTGGTAGGCGAAGTGTAGGGCGACTCCCAACTAGATGGAGTGACGACCTGGTAAGACATGCAGGAAGTCGATGGACGTAAGAGGCTCAGGACTGTGCTTTGTGGCATTCCTTGGGAGAGGCCTATGTTCAGCAGTGGCCTTGTGTAGGGCTGTAATGATGATGAAGATGGTGGTACATTTATAACGTTTACCGACAGCGTCGCAATTATATTTAACTTAATCTTTAAAATGGAGGATAACGAAAACCTTAAATAATTAATGAAAATATTATTATTCTACTATTCAACTCAACGTAATGATGTAAATATTGAAATATTAATAAGTTACATACAACGCTGATTTAAATCATATATTCAATTATGATCTATACTCTAAGACGATTAAGATATTTTGGTCGTATGTCTCTTTAGGTTCTAATTACAAGATACAGTAAACGCCATCTCGTGGCAAACAAATGCATCATGTAAGATTTGGCGCCTAAATTATGACGAAACTCATTATGCACTACGTTAAAAATTACCAGAATATTTTTTTTTATTAATTAGTAACCAAGAATAACTGTCTAAAAAGCGCGCGCTTCCTGCTTTCTGTCTGCCCTCGATGGTTGACTTTTTTTAATATTTCAAATAACTAGCATTCAGTATCCAGTCTTGTTTTATATAGTTATTGTAAACGATGACGCGGGATTATAAAACCGAATGAGACGAGATGAGGGCAATCAGTAGCTTCGAGACATCTTGCACGATGAGAGTTCTGGTTAGTCAAGTTGTGTTCCTTTGTTTAAGTATTTCTTGTGATAAGTGATAAATATAAGCAGTGAATCGTTAAAATTACTTAAGTATTATTTTATCATTTATGAATATTAAATAATTCATTAATTACAGCATATCAAAAGTGCAGGGCCTCCGACGTAGGTTGCCTAATAGGGGGACACAGTTCCCTCTCATAGCAAGTGGGATGGCAACCGCTTATTTTTTATTATTTTCAGTTATTATCAGGAGGATACTGTATTATATCCTGCTTCATTACCCTCTGCCGCCTTATACGATACTCACCGGATGGTATACCACGTGGCAGGCACGTCAAAAGTCACAGTTTTTATTATTTTGAGCTGTTCTTAGTTCGATGTCGCTGCACATTTCCTATTTCAGTTTCCCTTTGTCGCCTCTTACGACAACGACGGGATGAAGTGGGGTAGATTCACTTGCTCCGCCACTACACGGCAATCCTTATTGTAAACTAGCTGTGCGCCGCGACTTCGCCCGCGTAAAATTTACTACGATTTCATGGATATCAATTTTTTGTGCGGAACCCTAATTTTGTTTTTGAGTAATGTTACCATTTTATAAATATTGACAAATATTGACATTAATATTTATACGATACTAACGTCACTCAATGGTTTTGTGTTCCCGGAACCCCTCCACTAACACTTAAACTTTATGGTATGGTATTAAATTAAATTGACTTTTAAGTATTATTGCGAATCTTTTGTAAATCGGTTCAGCTGCTCTCGAGATTTGCGCTTAGCAACACATTCAGCGATTCATTTTTATATTATAGATATGTTCTTATTACGATTATACTTATATTAATACACAGACAGTAACATTTAATTTCAATAAGAAACAAAATTATTGTTAACTCATTTTTGATTTAGATATTCGTTATGTCAGGGAGTCACTGTAAAAGTGAACATTGGTCTACAGCCGTCTCAAATTTTGCCTTGGTAAATAACAATCCACTCCTGGAATTGGGCCTCTCCCCATGCCTAAGGAGGTCATTTAACGTTTTTACATAACATATTGCTTTTGCTTTTTTCACATTTTACTTTGCCGTAATCAATACATTTTGACTCGCCCTACAGCCCTCTAACATACTTTACTCCCGTGCGCTGGCCAGCCGGGTTGAATCCCTCGTTTGATCTCTCGATTGAAATTGGACTTACCTAATCGGACTATTTCTCCCAGGTAGACATATTCGTCAACAAATTCGAGCTTAGAACCTATGCCTGTAGTGCTCCCAACAACTACTTGCAAGGTCAGACATGAACGTTAAACATAATTTTAATTTTGTCCATGCTAATCCTAAGACCTATCCGTTGGGAGACACTATTGAGGTCATTGAGTCCCTTTAGTGGTGGCACATGGACTGTCGGTATATCGAAGTGCTGAAGTATTTGTACAGTAGGGCTACGATGGCTATCCGAGTACCGAATCACAGTACAAAACCTATCCAACTGCAGAGAAGTATAAGACAGGGTGATGTTATATCCTCGAAACACTTCACTGTCGCATTGGAAGATGTTTTAAGCTACTGGACTGGAAAGGATACGGTATTAACGTCAATGGCGAGTAAGTACATCACTCACCTTCGATTTGCCGACGATATAGTCCTTATGGCAGATCCGCCGGAGGACGTAAGCAGTATGCTCAATAAAAATCATTAAGATTTACAGTCGTATAATTAATTATGTGTAGAAAAGAAAATCTTGTGAAAAATCTGCATGTCTAAGAAATAACAAACATCTAGGGCACGTGAAGTCTACTTTGTATATAGGGACAGCGTGCGTTAATACGGTAATCCCTGTTCCAAATTATTTCAAATTAAAAAGAGGCCCACCGGTGGGACATTTATAGACTGTTTCTTCTCTTTTTCTTAAATTAAATCTTTGTGACTCTACTTAAAACCTAATTTTTAAAAGCAAACTGTACCATGGTAATATTAATGTTGACTAGGCGTTAGCGAAATAAATATATATTTCGCAAGGCTGATACATAACCAGACTGTATAGATTGCTTAAGTGGCTCCGACTAAATATTATAAGCCAGCAAAAATATCCACTACACCACAAAATCCCGTGAGTGTCGTAAGAAGCGACAGAGGAAAACTAAAACTAGGGGTAGGCAGTAACATCTATGTCATAACAACCTAAAATAAAAATATAAACTGTAGTTGCAAACCCCCTGGAAAAACGTCTTATGCCTAGCTGTGGCCTGATAGGTTGAAATGATGATGATGACATTGAATAATATAAATAAACATATACAAGAATTGCTTGCTTTAAGTATTAAGATTACATTCATTTGAATACGTAATATGAAATGCAGTTAACCTTCATACCTAAAGCATCCTATAAATTATAATTCTAAATACTTGATCAAAAGGAATTCATTTTTAAGACTATAACAAATAATAAAAAAAACTTTGCAGATCTTGATCGCTGCCTTCTTGGCTTCCGCAACCGCTGCGCCTTCTGGTGCCTTCTTCGGTCCGATTGCACACATCGCCTACTATACGGTACCTATTCCTGCTGCTGTACCCACAATATCACCAGGTGACTTACAAGCTGCAGCGATAAATGCACAAGTTCAAGTTGAGCAGCAAGTTCAAGCTGCAGCCGACAAGGCAAGAGAATTAGCTGAACAAGCAATAGAAAAACAAAATGAGGGTATAATTGAAGCCAATGATTTAGCAAAGGAGCAGGCCGAAGAGTCGTTCTGGGCAGCAGAAGAAAAGAAATGGCAAGCTTTAGACGCTTTAAAAACCGCTGAAGCTCAGATTGATGGATCTATAGCGAGCAGAGCCAGTGATGTCGCTTTAGCGGCGTATAGCGTACCCACTACGGTTCAGGCTCAAACAGGACTTTCGGGACAGTCTGTTGTAGCGGCAGAAACAAAAAGCATCGCCCCTGAAGGAGTCAAAGTAGAAGAACAAAAGGAAAAAGCTGAAGAAGAAGCAATAGCCTCTGTCAAATCTGTGCAAACCGAAAACATACCTGAAAATGCTGAAAATCCAGTGAAGCATGTTCAAACAGAAACAGCTAAAATGGAGACACTGACGTCTGTGAAAACTGCAGAAGCAGTTAAAGAAGAAAATACAGCTGCTGTCTTCTTAGCTCAAACTCACCCAGCCGAAAGCAAACCAGAAAATGCTGAAAAGTCCGTGGAGAACATTCAAACAGAAACAGTTAAAATGGAATTATCAGCGACAGTGGAAACTGCAGAAACTGTTAAAGAAGAAAATCCAGCTGCTGTCTTCTTAGCTCAAACTCACCCAGCCGAGAGCAAACCAGAAAATGCTGAAAAGTCCGTGGAGAACATTCAAACAGAAGCAGCTAAAATGGAATCATCAGCGACAGTGGAAACTGCAGAAACTGTTAAAGGAGAAAATCCAGCTGCTGTCTTCTTAGCTCAAACTCACCCAGCCGAGAGCAAACCTGAAAATGCTGAAAAGCCCGTGGAGAACGTTCAAGCTGAAGCAGCTAAAATGGAATCATCAGCCTCAGTGAAAACTGCAGAAGCAGTTAAAGCAGAAAATCCAGCTGCTGTCTTTTTATCTCAAACTCACCCGGCACCTGTGGTGTCTAATGCCTTCTTAGCACAACCCTGGCTGAAACAAGGCTTTGCACCAATTTCCTACATTCCTGGACTACAAAACTACGTTCCAAATCTCGTTCCAAATTATAATGGTCACTTGGCAAACCCAGTGTTTTTTAGAACTGCATGGTAAGAAGCAAGTTATTTACAATTTTTAAGGGCTTTGTTAAAGAAATAAATCGTAATAACAAACGTGTATTTAATTTCCAAGTCTATTACAATGTACTGTTTCAGCTGCCGTGCTTATTAAAATTGCAATAATTAAGGGTGGCCGTTATTTTTTTTTTAGAAAGTGAAGCCTAAAAATTTAATTTTAACTCCACAATTTAGCCTTTGGTGTCTACTTCTTGGGAATGAGATATTAAATAAGGATCCGATTTGCATATAACCATACAATTATCGTGATTTTATTATCAGACACAGTGGTCCGATTATATTTCTTCACATGTAAGAAAGAAAGAGATATTTATTTGGCTATTCATTACAAAATATAAAGGTACAGGTAGCTTAATGTAACACAGTATGTATTATACTTAAATCAGAATCTTAAATTACAACGAACAAGAGTAGAAATACATTCTTAAATGAATCATATACAATTAGTATTGTACGTGGTTGAGCCATGCTGCAGCTATATTTTTTTTTAAAAACGTTACCCCTACACTAGGATTTTATCCTGAGTCGTGGAGGCAGTTTACAAACATAAATTGCACAAGGACAAACATGCAGGCCCGGAACAATTATTTTTAGGCCATACAAATACTTGTTCCGTGCGGGATTCGAACCCGCGGCCCCCAGCGCAACAACTGATTGCTAAGCCACTGCGCCACGGAGCCGTCAATATTAGTAGTATAGTTGTAGCACGAAGGGGTCGGCTCAACCGGGGAAGGGCCACGCTCTCACAGAATACCAGCGTAAAATAGCAGCTTAACACCGCTGATTTTCGTATGGTGAGTGCCACCGGGTGACGGCGCATCTGCATTTTGATTCTTTATTGAGGATAAATGTAGATGTCTATGGGTCACAGCAACCACTTAACATCAGGTGGACTGTGTGCTCGTTTGTCATCCTATCCTATAAAAAAAAAATACAAAAAATTTCTCCAAATTATTTAATCCTCAGACGTGCCTCACGATGTTTTCCTACACCGCCTAGCACGAACTCAGCATCAGCACTTAAAATACGATTAACAATTTAATTGGTGCCGGCGTGGATCGCACACGGGTTACTTGCGTACGGAGAATTTACGGCTGCTGTAACATCTCAGGGAAATTAGCTAAGTTGTCAATTCACCTGCCAAGCGTTGCAACTATAGCAAAATCTACCTATGAGGTAACCTTTGGGGAGACCGATGTTCAGCAATGGCTTTTGATCATCTATATTTAATTCGTTGCTAAATAGAGTAGATCTCCTATCGAAACGGAATTCATGCGAAAGTGCTTCTTTCCACGCGCGTATACTTTACGGCCTGTTAATGTGTTACAGATTGAATGTCATTTGTGTCAATTGTGCCTTAAAATATTACATTATAAAAAACATGAAATATAATATGTATGATTGTAGCGCAAATCAAGATTAAGAGAATCATTACCGCGTTTCTCATCAGTATTGTAAGAATCATCAATGGAAAATTTCAAGATCCCTTGGCATTATTCCTTACATCCAATAGATGTCGGCGCAACCATCTCGTCTATGCCATTATACTGAACACCCAAACACAAATACTTACCACCAGGTGGGATAGTAGTCAAGCAATAACTTAATAATAAATTAATATTAAATAATGAATATTTTAATAATAAATTCTAGTCGACTTAAGTTAGAATCCATCACCCCATCTCGTTTTATATCTATAAAATAATAATCTAATCGGACTAGCTTTTGAATACACCATACAATATACCCTAATACAAAATACGTTGTATTTTTTTTATACGATGACAAACGAGCACACAGTCCACCGGATGTTAAGTGGTTGCTGTGACTCATAGACATCTACATCTATCCTCAATAAAGAAAAAAATGCAAATGTATTGCCACCCGTGACGACTAAGATGGAATGCCTCTTTTCCAGTAAAAAGGGTCTCCTAGTCTCTACACTCACCATACGAAACACAGTGGTGTTAAGCTGCTATTTTACGCTGGTATTCTGTGAGAGCGTGGTCCTTTTCCGGTTGAGCCGACCAATTCGTGATACAAATATTTTATTAATATAGCTGAAACATGGCTCTACTACGTATGGAATCTGTGTGAAAACAATGTATAGTTTAAAACATAATTTTCTTCTGCATTGTAATGAACAGAGATAATAGAGGAAGATTTGTTAGCTTAAAATTTCTTCAACTAAAAAATTTTAATAAATAGCAGTAAAATTGGTGCAAATTAACAAAAAAAACTTAAAATGATAAACTAGATTAAACATACAGACAATTCAAGTATATTCATAAATTTTACCTACAAATTGGATTCAAAGTACGGAAATCAAGAGTCGAAATCCGTATTTCCGCAAGAAAGCTCCTAAATTCGCAAGTATTAACAGGCCTGACTCACTCCACGCTTTAGACATGAAAATATAACTACGCTACGCGGCCGCGTACAAAGAGTTAATTCAGTGAGGGTGTGACGCGCGCTTGAGTTGACGCGCACCTTACGTTAACAAAAAAATATATTTCTGTCATTAGTATTTAGACACTTTTGATATTTATTTTTGATTTTTTATTCAAGCATGACCACTCAAAAACCAAAAGTTACTGCATAGCAACCGGTGCTTAAATAACAATAGAAATGTCGACTGTACATTCTTTACTGTTCCTAAGGATACTGAAAGGTAATATATTGTTATTTATGGATAGATCTAGATAATTAGGTACCTAGTTACTGACGCCATAGTTACAGAATTATTATTTGACCATAGCTTCGCAGATTCGATTTTGTCGCGAATAATGCCAATGATTTTAAAAATGCGTTCAGTGTAACTAGACCTCGCAGTCCTTGTGAAATTTATGTATATAAACTGCCCCCCCCCCCCTCCACGATACAGGAGACAATTCTAGTATGAAGGTAACGTTTAAAAAAAAGGGTGGGTGGGGGCTGAAGTGTTTGCAGTCCCAATGTTAAGAGTTAGCCCAGGCTACCTTCAGCTAACAAAGAATATTAATTTTGGTCCAATCTACGCAGAACGAGCTTACAGTACTTTGAAGTCATTCAGTTATATGCACTACTCTATATCAACCCGAGGATCTTGTAAGAGGCGATAGTGGGCAACTTTAACAGAAGATGACAACACAAACGAAAAATTATTACTGCATTTTGCCAACATACCTGCGAAACGTAGCAAATATCGCCCCTGTTAAGCAATCCTATCCTATATTATGAAAGCTCACTGCTGAACATATAGCAGACCTGTATGGTATAGCCCACTGCTGGGCTTTCATAGACTGTCATTATAATGATGAAATAATTTATAAGATATAAAAAGGACAAATAAACTTAAGCAAATCGGTAATAGGCAAGGCATTTATAAAGTTTACGAAACTTTATTCTCTGCATTTCTTTTCAAATTAATTTAATATTCAAACATGTAACTTAAGGGGCTACTCCATGCGAACGACCTTGAGCATTTGACCGGCGCGCCGCTCGCTACAATATATTATTGCGTAAGAAATATGTAAGACGCCACCTATTGTACGAACGTAGTATTATTTTCTTAACATCAATAAGCTATTTTATGGAAAAAAAAATTCTGAGTTAAATCATGACGTAATAAAAAACTTTTTTGCGGTAAAAAATTTCAGGGTTTAAAGAGATAATATTATAAACAAAAATTCAATTAATTTAAAGCGATCGCCTTCCACCTTGATACAGGTCTTTAAGCTTCCTGGACGACGGTATTATCATGCATAAATTCTTAAAAAAATATATACATAAATAAACACTCACGCCTGTCACCCTGAAGAGTAGGCAGAGACTACGGACTTCCATTTGGCACCTAACACACCTCTCTCGCCTCTTTTACATTCAAATATCTACGCCTACATGCTCGTCGGTTAAGGATACTCCTAATTTTTTTGACGGCTCCGTGGCGCAGTGGCTTAGCAATGAGTTGCTGCGCTGGGGGGCGCGGGTTCGAATCCCACACAGAATAAGTATTTGTATGGCCTACAAATGATTGTTCCGGGTCTGGATGTTTGTCCTTGTGAAATTTGTGTTTGTAAACTGCCTCCACGATACAGGAGAAAATCCTAGTGTGGGGTAACGTTTAAAAAAAAAGAAACAAAGAAACAAACAAAAATTTTGTCCATTTTCGATATATCGCCAATTTGGTCGATACTTTCTATTTTTCTCGGTCCTTTTATGACTCTGCTGTTTACATCTGCAATATAGATTTACTTGGCTACTCTTTCCTCGTTCATTCTTTCTACACGAACAAAACACCGAAGCATTTCTTTATTAATCCTGATCACAAAATCATCCTAATCATCTTAAAAAAATTAAATATTTTTCCTGAACTAATTAACACAAAATTATGTAATTTATTTTCACCAATCTATCTTGTTCTAATGAAGACAGTTTAGTTCAAAATTTAAATTATATTTCTTAAGGAGTCAAAGCCTTAGTTTGAGACGCTACGTTGGTAGAACCTTTGGCAGTCTCTCCTATCCGTGGCGGCAAGAAGCGACTGAATTGAGTAAATGGTGCGAAGAAAGACGCTTGTATATTTGTGCCACTTGCTGTAGAGGTCAAGGCGCAGTATCGTTTTTTAAGGAACTGTATCCGTAGCTGGTCTTCAAAGGGGATGGTTCGTTTTAAAATTATAAGTATAGGCATTCAGAGAGGAAGCGCAGTCAGCGTTCTTGGCACTATACTGCAGGGAGAAGGACTGTATAATAATATTAGTTTTGAGTATTTTTTGGCTGTAGTAAGGAGTCATCTAAATACATACTTTAAAATACCGGGAATATCACTGAAGTGTTCAGGCCATGTGATATTTTAAAAACTAGAACATTTATTTATAAACTCGACTTTGAAATTTATAACAAGATACGTCAAAACACAATCTCGTGTCTAACAAATGCATCATGTGTGATTTGGCGTCTAAATTAGGACGTAACTCATTAAGCACTACATTAAAAATTACCATAGTAACCAAGAATAGCTGTAAAAAAAGCGCGCGCTTCCTGCTTTCTGTCTGCCCTCGATGGTTGACTTTTTTTAATATTTCAAATAACTAGCATTCAGTATCCAGTCTTGTTTTATATAGTTATTGTAAACGATGACGCGGGATTATAAAACCGAATGAGACGAGATGAGGGCAATCAGTAGCTTCGAGACATCTTGCACGATGAGAGTTCTGGTCAGTAAAGTTGTGTTCCTTTGCTTAAGTGTTTCTTGTGATAAGTGATCAATATAAACAGTGAATCGTTAAAATTACTTAAACATTATTTTATCATTTATGAATATTAAATAATTCATTAATTACAGCATATCAAAAGTGCAGGGCCTCCGACGTAGGTTGCCTAATAGAGGGACACAGTTCCCTCTCTTAGCAAGTGGGATGGCAATCGCTTATTTTTTATTATTTTCAGTTATTATCAGGAGGATACTGTATCACATCTTGCTTCATTACCCTCTGCCGCCTTATACGACACTCACCGGATGGTATACCACGTGACAGGCAGGTCAAAAGCCACAGTTTTTTTATTATTTTGAGCTGTTGTTGGTTTGATGTCGCTGCCCATTTCCTATTTCAGTTTTCCTTTGTCGCCTCTTACGACAACGACGGGATGAAGTGGGGTAGATTCACTTGCTCCGCCACTACACGGCAATCCTTATTGTAAACTAGCTGTGCCCCGCGACTTCGCCCGCGTAAAATTTGCTACGATTTCATGGATATCAATTTTTTGTGCGGAACCCTAATTTTGTTTTTGAGTAATGTTACCATTTTATTAATACTGACAAATATTGACATTAATATTTATACGATCCTAACGTCACTCAATTGTTTTGTGTTCCCGGAACCCCTCCACTAACACTTAAACTTTATGGTATGGTATTAAAGTTCAAATTGACTTTTAAGTATTATTGCGAATCTTTTGTAAATCGGTTCAGCTGCTCTCGAGATTTGCGCTTAGCAACACATTCAGCGATTCATTTTTATATTATAGATATGTTCTTATTACGATTATACTTATATTAATACATAGACAGTAACATTTAATTTCAATAAGAAACAAAATTATTGTTAACTCATTTTTGATTTAGGTATTCGTTATGTCAGGGATTCACTATAAAAGTGAACATTGGTCTACAGCCGTCTCAAATTTTGCCTTGGTAAATAACAATCCACTCCTGGAATTGAGCTTCCCTCCATGTCTAGGAAGGCCATTTAACGTTCTCACATTACAATTTGCCTTTGCTTTTTTCACATTTTACTTTGCTGTTATCAATACATTTTGACTCGCCCTACAGCCCTCTAACATACTTTAAATAAATATAGACTTAACTGCGATTGCTCTCAGTTAGAGTGTATTATTTGCAAAAAATTATGTGACTGCTCGTTTTCTAGTTTTTCTTTAAGTGAACACCTTCGAACCCTGATGTTATTGGATGATTCTTATACATCGCACGCAGAGTTTTCAGTTTTAGCTTACGCTTCAGTTAATTAAAATGTCACCGTTAAGTTACAATAAAAGAATAATTGGTTCGGAATATAATGATTTCAGCATCATCATCATCATTACAGCCCTTCCCAAGTCCACTGCTGAACATAGACCTCTCCCAAGGAATGCCAAACACAACACGGTCCCAAACCACCTGCATCCATTGACTTCCTGCATGTCTTACCAGGTCGTCACTCCATCTAGCGGGGAGACGCCTTACACTTCGCCTGCCGGTACGAGGTTGTCACTCGGGAACCTTTCTTTCTCATCGGTTATCGGTTCTTCGAGCTATATGGCTGGCCTATTGGCACTTCAGCTTAGTAATCCGTTAGGTTATGTCAGTTACTTTGGTTCTACTGCGGATATCCTCATTTCTAAGTCTATCACGCAGAGAAACACCAAGCATAGCCCTCTCCATAGCTCGCTGAGTAACTTTGAGCTTCCTCATATGGCCAGCAGTGAAGGCCCAGGTCTAAGATCCAAAGGTCATCATTGGCAACAAACGAGAAGATGTGTCGTAAACTCCCGTGTGCTGGCCAGCCGGGTTGAATCCCTCGATTGATCTCTCGGTTGAAATTGGACTTACCTAATCGGAATATTTGTCCCAGGTAGACATATTCGTCAACAAATTCGAGCTTAGAACCTATGCCTGTAGTGCTCCCAACAACTAATTGCAAGGTCAGACATGGACGTTAAACATGATTTTAATTTTGTCCATGCTTATCTTAAGACCTATCCGTTGGGAGACACTATTGAGGTCATTGAGTCCGTTTAGTGGTGGCACGTGGACTGTCGGTATATCGAAGTGCTGAAGTATTTGTACAGTAGGGCTACGATGGCTATCCGAGTACCGAAACACAGTACAAAACCTATCCAACTGCAGAGAATTATAAGACAGGGTGATGTTATATCCTCGAAACAGTTCACTGTCGCATTGGAAGATGTTTTAAGCTACTGGACTGGAAAGGATACGGTATTAACGTCAATGGCGAGTACATCACTCACCTTCGATTTGCCGACGATATAGTCCTTATGGCAGATCCGCCGGACGACGTAAGCACTATGCTCAATAAAAATCATAAAGATTTACAGTCATATAATTAATTATGTGTAGAAAAGAAAAACTTGTGAAAAATCTGCATGTCTAAGAAATAACAAACATCTAGGGCACCTGAAGTCTACTTTGTATATAGGGACAGCGTGGGAATAGGGAATGAGGAAAGAGGCCCACCGGTTAGACATTTATAGACTGTTTCTTCTCTTTTTCTTAAGTTAAATTTTTGTGACTCTTCTTAAAACCTAATTTCTAATAGCAAACTGTACCATGGTAATATTAATGTTGACATTTATCAATTATTTATCACCACAAAATCCCGTGAGTGCCGTAAGAAGCGACAGAGGAAGACTAAAACTAGGGGTAGGCAGTAGCATCTATCTGATAACAACCTAAAATAAAAAAATAAACTGTAGTTGCAAACCCCCTGGAAAAACTTCTTATGCCTAGCTGTGGCCTGATAGGTTGAAATGATGATGATGACATTGAATAATATAAATAAACATATACAAGAATTGCTTGCTTTAAGTATTAAGATTACATTCATTTGAATACGTAATATGAAATGCAGTTAACCTTCATACCTAAAGCATCCTATAAATTATAATTCTAAATACTTGATCAAAAGGAATTCATTTTTAAGACTATAACAAATAATAAAAAAAATTTTGCAGATCTTGATCGCTGCCTTCTTGGCTTCCGCAACCGCTGCGCCTTCTGGTGCCTTCTTCGGTCCGATTGCACACATCGCCTACTATACGGTACCTATTCCTGCTGCTGTACACACAATTACACCAGGTGACTTACAAGCTGCAGCGATAAATGCAAAAGTTCAAGTTGAGCAGAAATTTCAAGCTGCAGCCGACAAGGCAAGAGAATTAGCTGAACAAGCAATAGAAAAACAAAATGGAGGTATAATTGAAGCTAATGATTTAGCAAAAGAGCGGGCCGAAGAGGCGTTCTGGGCAGCAGAAGAACAGAAATGGCAAGCTTTAGACGCTTTAAAAACCGCTGAAGCTCAGATTGATGGATATATAGCGAGCAGAGCCAGTGATGTTGCTTTAGCAGCATATAGTGTACCAACTGCTATTCAAGCACAATTAGGAGTTTTGCGACAGTCTGTTGTAGCAGCAGAAACAAAAAGCGTCGCCCCTGAAGGAGTCAAAGTAGAAGAACAAAAGGAAAAAGCTGAAGGTGAAGCAATGGCTGCAGTCAAATCTGTACAAGCCGAGAACAAACTCGAAAATGCTGAAAAGCCAGTGGAGAACGTTCAAACAGAAACGGCTAAAATGGAGACACTGACATCTGTGAAAACTGCAGAAGCAGTTAAAGAAGAAAATTTAGCTGCTGTCTTCTTAGCTCAAACTCACCCAGCCGAAAGCAAACCAGAAAATGCTAAAAAGTTCGTGGAGAACATTCAAACAGAAGCAGCTAAAATGGAATCATCAGCGACAGTGGAAACTGCAGAAACTGTTAAAGAAGAAGATCCAGCTGCTGTCTTCTTAGCTCAAACTCACCCAGCCGAGAGCAATCCTGAAAATGCTGAAAAGTCCGTGGAGAATGTTCAAACAGAAACAGCTAAAATGGAGACACTGACATCTGTGAAAACTGCAGAAGCAGTTAAAGAAGAAAATCCAGCTGCTGTCTTCATAGCTCAAACTCACCCAGCCGAGAGCAAACCTGAAAATGCTGAAAAGCCCGTGGAGAACATTCAAACAGAAGCAGCTAAAATGGAATCATCAGCGACAGTGGAAACTGCAGAAGCAGTTAAAGAAGAAAATCCAGCTGCTGTTCTCTTAGCTCAAACTCACCCAGCCGAAAGCAAACCAGAAAATGCTGAAAAGTCCGTGGAGAACATTCAAACAGAAGCAACTAAAATGGAATCATCAGCGACAGTGGAAACTGCAGAAACTGTTAAAGAAGAAAATACAGCTGCTGTCTTCTTAGCTCAAACTCACCCAGCCGAGAGCAATCCTGAAAATGCTGAAAAGTCCGTGGAGAGTGTTCAAACAGCAACAGCTAAAATGGAGACACTGACATCTGTGAAAACTGCAGAAGCAGTTAAAGAAGAAAATCCAGCTGCTGTCTTCTTAGCTCAAACTCACACAGCCAAGAGCAAACCTGAAAATGCTGAAAAGTCCGTGGACAACATTCAAACAGAAGCAGCTAAAATGGAATCATCAGCGACAGTGGAAACTGCAGAAACTGTTAAAGGAGAAAATCCAGCTGCTGTCTTCTTAACTCAAACTCACCCAGCCGAGAGCAAACCTGAAAATGCTGAAAAGTCCGTGGAGAACATTCAAACAGAAGCAGCTAAAATGGAATCATCAGCGACAGTGGAAACTGCAGAAACTGTTAAAGGAGAAAATCCAGGTACTGTCTTCGTAGCTCAAACTCACCCAGCCGAGAGCAATCCTGAAAATGCTGAAAAGTCCGTGGAGAGTGTTCAAACAGAAACAGCTAAAATGGAGACACTGACATCTGTGAAAACTGCAGAAGCAGTTAAAGAAGAAAATCCAGCTGCTGTCTTCTTAGCTCAAACTCACACAGCCAAGAGCAAACCTGAAAATGCTGAAAAGTCCGTGGACAACATTCAAACAGAAGCAGCTAAAATGGAATCATCAGCGACAGTGGAAACTGCAGAAACTGTTAAAGGAGAAAATCCAGCTGCTGTCTTCTTAGCTCAAACTCACCCAGCCGAGAGCAATCCTGAAAATGCTGAAAAGTCCGTGGAGAGTGTTCAAACAGAAACAGCTAAAATGGAGACACTGACATCTGTGAAAACTGCAGAAGCAGTTAAAGAAGAAAATCCAGCTGCTGTCTTCTTAGCTCAAACTCACACAGCCAAGAGCAAACCTGAAAATGCTGAAAAGTCCGTGGACAACATTCAAACAGAAGCAGCTAAAATGGAATCATCAGCGACAGTGGAAACTGCAGAAACTGTTAAAGGAGAAAATCCAGCTGCTGTCTTCTTAGCTCAAACTCACCCAGCCGAGAGCAAACCTGAAAATGCTGAAAAGTCCGTGGAGAACATTCAAACAGAAGCAGCTAAAATGGAATCATCAGCGACAGTGGAAACTGCAGAAACTGTTAAAGGAGAAAATCCAGCTACTGTCTTCTTAGCTCAAACAAACCCAGCCGAGAGCAAACCTGAAAATGCTGAAAAGCCCGTGGAGAACGTTCAAGCTGAAGCAGCTAAAATGGAATTATCAGCCTCAGTGAAAACTGCAGAAGCAGTTAAAGCAGAAAAACCAGTTGCTGTCTTTTTAGCTCAAACTCACCCAGCACCTTTGGTGTCTAATGCCTTCTTAGCACAACCCAGGCTGACACAAGGCTTTGCACCAATTTCCTACATTCCTGGACTACAAAACTACGTTCCAAATCTCGTTCCAAATTATAATGGTCACTTGGCAAACCAAGTGTTTTTTAGAACTGCATAGTAAGAAGCAAGTTATTTACAATTTTTAAGGGCTTTGTTAAAGAAATAAATCGTAATAACAAACGTGTATTTAATTTCCAAGTCTATTACAATGTACTGTTTCAGCTGTCGTGCTTATCAAAATTGCAATAATTAAGGGTGGCCGTTATTTTTTTTAGAAAGTGAAGCCTAAAAATTTAATTTTAACTCCACAATTTAGCCTTTGGTGTCTACTTCTTGGGAATGAGATATTAAATAAGGATCCGTGATTTTATTATCAGACACAGTGGTCCGATTATATTTCTTCACATGTAAGAAAGAAAGAGATATTTATTTGGTTATTCATTACAAAATATAAAGGTACAGGTAGATTAATGTAACACAGTATATATTATACTTAAATCAGAATCTTAAATTACAACGAACAAGAGTAGAAATACATTCTTAAATGAATCATATACAATTATTATTGTACGTGGTTGAGCCATGCTGCAGCTATATAGTATAGTTGTAGCACGAATGGGTCGGCTCGACCGGAGAAGGACCACGCTCTCACAAAATACCAGCGTAAAATAGCAGCTTAACACTGCTTAATTTCGTATGGTGAGTGCCACCGGAGACCAATTTTACTGGAAAAGAGGCATTCCATCTTAGTCCTTACGGGTGACGGCGCATCTGCATTTTGATTCTTTATTGAGGATAAATGTAGATATCTACGGGTCACAGCAACCACTTAACATCAGGTGGACTGTGTGCTCGTTTGTCGTCCTATCCTATAAAAAAAAAATACAAAAAATGTCTCCAAAATATTTAATCCTCAGACGTGCCTCACGATGTTTTCCTACACCGCCTAGCACGAACTCAGCATCAGCACTTAAAATACGATTAACAATTTAATTGGTGCCGGCGTGGATCGCACACGGGTTACTTGCGTACGGAGAATTTACGGCTGCTGTAACATCTCAGGGAAATTAGCTAAGTTGTCAATTCACCTGCCAAGCGTTGCAACTGTAGCAAAATCTACCTATGAGGTAACCTTTGGGGAGACCGATGTTCAGCAATTGCTTTTGATCATCTATTTTTAGTAGTGTGTGCTCAAAGACAAGGATATAAAATTTAATTCGTTGCTAAATAGAGTAGATCTCCTATCGAAACGGAATTCATGCGAAAGTGCTTCTTTCCACGCGCGTATACATTACGGCCTATTACTGTGAAACAGATTGAATGTCGGCTACAACATATTATATTATAAAAAACATGAAATATAATATGTATGATTGTAGCGCAAATCAAGATTAAGAGAATCATTACCGCGTCTCTTATCAGTATTGTAAGAATCATCAATGGAAAATTTCAAGATCCCTTGGCATTATTCCTTACATCCAATAGATGTCGGCGCAACCATCTCGTCTATGCCATTATACTGAACACCCAAACACAAATACTTACCACCAGGTGGGATAGTAGTCAAGCAATAACTTAATAATAAATTAATATTAAATAATGAATATTTTAATAATAAATTCTAGTCGACTTAAGTTAGAATCCATCACCCCATCTCGTTTTATATCTATAAAATAATAATCTAATCGGACTAGCTTTTGAATACACCATACAATATACCCTAATACAAAATACGTTGTATTTTTTTTATACGATGACAAACGAGCACACAGTCCACCGGATGTTAAGTGGTTGCTGTGACTCATAGACATCTACATCTATCCTCAATAAAGAAAAAAATGCAAATGTATTGCCACCCGTGACGACTAAGATGGAATGCGTCTTTTCCAGTAAAAAGGGTCTCCTAGTCTCTACACTCACCATACGAAACACAGTGGTGTTAAGCTGCTATTTTACGCTGGTATTCTGTGAGAGCGTGGTCCTTTTCCGGTTGAGCCGACCAATTCGTGATACAAATATTTTATTAATATAGCTGAAACATGGCTCTACTACGTATGGAATCTGTGTGAAAACAATGTATAGTTTAAAACATAATTTTCTTCTGCATTGTAATGAACAGAGATAATAGAGGAAGATTTGTTAGCTTAAAATTTCTTCAACTAAAAAATTTTAATAAATAGCAGTAAAATTGGTGCAAATTAACAAAAAAAACTTAAAATGATAAACTAGATTAAACATACAGACAATTCAAGTATATTCATAAATTTTACCTACAAATTGGATTCAAAGTACGGAAATCAAGAGTCGAAATCCGTATTTCCGCAAGAAAGCTCCTAAATTCGCAAGTATTAACAGGCCTGACTCACTCCACGCTTTAGACATGAAAATATAACTACGCTACGCGGCCGCGTACAAAGAGTTAATTCAGTGAGGGTGTGACGCGCGCTTGAGTTGACGCGCACCTTACGTTAACAAAAAAATATATTTCTGTCATTAGTATTTAGACACTTTTGATATTTATTTTTGATTTTTTATTCAAGCATGACCACTCAAAAACCAAAAGTTACTGCATAGCAACCGGTGCTTAAATAACAATAGAAATGTCGACTGTACATTCTTTACTGTTCCTAAGGATACTGAAAGGTAATATATTGTTATTTATGGATAGATCTAGATAATTAGGTACCTAGTTACTGACGCCATAGTTACAGAATTATTATTTGACCATAGCTTCGCAGATTCGATTTTGTCGCGAATAATGCCAATGATTTTAAAAATGCGTTCAGTGTAACTAGACCTCGCAGTCCTTGTGAAATTTATGTATATAAACTGCCCCCCCCCCCCCCTCCACGATACAGGAGACAATTCTAGTATGAAGGTAACGTTTAAAAAAAAGGGTGGGTGGGGGCTGAAGTGTTTGCAGTCCCAATGTTAAGAGTTAGCCCAGGCTACCTTCAGCTAACAAAGAATATTAATTTTGGTCCAATCTACGCAGAACGAGCTTACAGTACTTTGAAGTCATTCAGTTATATGCACTACTCTATATCAACCCGAGGATCTTGTAAGAGGCGATAGTGGGCAACTTTAACAGAAGATGACAACACAAACGAAAAATTATTACTGCATTTTGCCAACATACCTGCGAAACGTAGCAAATATCGCCCCTGTTAAGCAATCCTATCCTATATTATGAAAGCTCACTGCTGAACATATAGCAGACCTGTATGGTATAGCCCACTGCTGGGCTTTCATAGACTGTCATTATAATGATGAAATAATTTATAAGATATAAAAAGGACAAATAAACTTAAGCAAATCGGTAATAGGCAAGGCATTTATAAAGTTTACGAAACTTTATTCTCTGCATTTCTTTTCAAATTAATTTAATATTCAAACATGTAACTTAAGGGGCTACTCCATGCGAACGACCTTGAGCATTTGACCGGCGCGCCGCTCGCTACAATATATTATTGCGTAAGAAATATGTAAGACGCCACCTATTGTACGAACGTAGTATTATTTTCTTAACATCAATAAGCTATTTTATGGAAAAAAAAATTCTGAGTTAAATCATGACGTAATAAAAAACTTTTTTGCGGTAAAAAATTTCAGGGTTTAAAGAGATAATATTATAAACAAAAATTCAATTAATTTAAAGCGATCGCCTTCCACCTTGATACAGGTCTTTAAGCTTCCTGGACGACGGTATTATCATGCATAAATTCTTAAAAAAATATATACATAAATAAACACTCACGCCTGTCACCCTGAAGAGTAGGCAGAGACTACGGACTTCCATTTGGCACCTAACACACCTCTCTCGCCTCTTTTACATTCAAATATCTACGCCTACATGCTCGTCGGTTAAGGATACTCCTAATTTTTTTGACGGCTCCGTGGCGCAGTGGCTTAGCAATGAGTTGCTGCGCTGGGGGGCGCGGGTTCGAATCCCACACAGAATAAGTATTTGTATGGCCTACAAATGATTGTTCCGGGTCTGGATGTTTGTCCTTGTGAAATTTGTGTTTGTAAACTGCCTCCACGATACAGGAGAAAATCCTAGTGTGGGGTAACGTTTAAAAAAAAAGAAACAAAGAAACAAACAAAAATTTTGTCCATTTTCGATATATCGCCAATTTGGTCGATACTTTCTATTTTTCTCGGTCCTTTTATGACTCTGCTGTTTACATCTGCAATATAGATTTACTTGGCTACTCTTTCCTCGTTCATTCTTTCTACACGAACAAAACACCGAAGCATTTCTTTATTAATCCTGATCACAAAATCATCCTAATCATCTTAAAAAAATTAAATATTTTTCCTGAACTAATTAACACAAAATTATGTAATTTATTTTCACCAATCTATCTTGTTCTAATGAAGACAGTTTAGTTCAAAATTTAAATTATATTTCTTAAGGAGTCAAAGCCTTAGTTTGAGACGCTACGTTGGTAGAACCTTTGGCAGTCTCTCCTATCCGTGGCGGCAAGAAGCGACTGAATTGAGTAAATGGTGCGAAGAAAGACGCTTGTATATTTGTGCCACTTGCTGTAGAGGTCAAGGCGCAGTATCGTTTTTTAAGGAACTGTATCCGTAGCTGGTCTTCAAAGGGGATGGTTCGTTTTAAAATTATAAGTATAGGCATTCAGAGAGGAAGCGCAGTCAGCGTTCTTGGCACTATACTGCAGGGAGAAGGACTGTATAATAATATTAGTTTTGAGTATTTTTTGGCTGTAGTAAGGAGTCATCTAAATACATACTTTAAAATACCGGGAATATCACTGAAGTGTTCAGGCCATGTGATATTTTAAAAACTAGAACATTTATTTATAAACTCGACTTTGAAATTTATAACAAGATACGTCAAAACACAATCTCGTGTCTAACAAATGCATCATGTGTGATTTGGCGTCTAAATTAGGACGTAACTCATTAAGCACTACATTAAAAATTACCATAGTAACCAAGAATAGCTGTAAAAAAAGCGCGCGCTTCCTGCTTTCTGTCTGCCCTCGATGGTTGACTTTTTTTAATATTTCAAATAACTAGCATTCAGTATCCAGTCTTGTTTTATATAGTTATTGTAAACGATGACGCGGGATTATAAAACCGAATGAGACGAGATGAGGGCAATCAGTAGCTTCGAGACATCTTGCACGATGAGAGTTCTGGTCAGTAAAGTTGTGTTCCTTTGCTTAAGTGTTTCTTGTGATAAGTGATCAATATAAACAGTGAATCGTTAAAATTACTTAAACATTATTTTATCATTTATGAATATTAAATAATTCATTAATTACAGCATATCAAAAGTGCAGGGCCTCCGACGTAGGTTGCCTAATAGAGGGACACAGTTCCCTCTCTTAGCAAGTGGGATGGCAATCGCTTATTTTTTATTATTTTCAGTTATTATCAGGAGGATACTGTATCACATCTTGCTTCATTACCCTCTGCCGCCTTATACGACACTCACCGGATGGTATACCACGTGACAGGCAGGTCAAAAGCCACAGTTTTTTTATTATTTTGAGCTGTTGTTGGTTTGATGTCGCTGCCCATTTCCTATTTCAGTTTTCCTTTGTCGCCTCTTACGACAACGACGGGATGAAGTGGGGTAGATTCACTTGCTCCGCCACTACACGGCAATCCTTATTGTAAACTAGCTGTGCCCCGCGACTTCGCCCGCGTAAAATTTGCTACGATTTCATGGATATCAATTTTTTGTGCGGAACCCTAATTTTGTTTTTGAGTAATGTTACCATTTTATTAATACTGACAAATATTGACATTAATATTTATACGATCCTAACGTCACTCAATTGTTTTGTGTTCCCGGAACCCCTCCACTAACACTTAAACTTTATGGTATGGTATTAAAGTTCAAATTGACTTTTAAGTATTATTGCGAATCTTTTGTAAATCGGTTCAGCTGCTCTCGAGATTTGCGCTTAGCAACACATTCAGCGATTCATTTTTATATTATAGATATGTTCTTATTACGATTATACTTATATTAATACATAGACAGTAACATTTAATTTCAATAAGAAACAAAATTATTGTTAACTCATTTTTGATTTAGGTATTCGTTATGTCAGGGATTCACTATAAAAGTGAACATTGGTCTACAGCCGTCTCAAATTTTGCCTTGGTAAATAACAATCCACTCCTGGAATTGAGCTTCCCTCCATGTCTAGGAAGGCCATTTAACGTTCTCACATTACAATTTGCCTTTGCTTTTTTCACATTTTACTTTGCTGTTATCAATACATTTTGACTCGCCCTACAGCCCTCTAACATACTTTAAATAAATATAGACTTAACTGCGATTGCTCTCAGTTAGAGTGTATTATTTGCAAAAAATTATGTGACTGCTCGTTTTCTAGTTTTTCTTTAAGTGAACACCTTCGAACCCTGATGTTATTGGATGATTCTTATACATCGCACGCAGAGTTTTCAGTTTTAGCTTACGCTTCAGTTAATTAAAATGTCACCGTTAAGTTACAATAAAAGAATAATTGGTTCGGAATATAATGATTTCAGCATCATCATCATCATTACAGCCCTTCCCAAGTCCACTGCTGAACATAGACCTCTCCCAAGGAATGCCAAACACAACACGGTCCCAAACCACCTGCATCCATTGACTTCCTGCATGTCTTACCAGGTCGTCACTCCATCTAGCGGGGAGACGCCTTACACTTCGCCTGCCGGTACGAGGTTGTCACTCGGGAACCTTTCTTTCTCATCGGTTATCGGTTCTTCGAGCTATATGGCTGGCCTATTGGCACTTCAGCTTAGTAATCCGTTAGGTTATGTCAGTTACTTTGGTTCTACTGCGGATATCCTCATTTCTAAGTCTATCACGCAGAGAAACACCAAGCATAGCCCTCTCCATAGCTCGCTGAGTAACTTTGAGCTTCCTCATATGGCCAGCAGTGAAGGCCCAGGTCTAAGATCCAAAGGTCATCATTGGCAACAAACGAGAAGATGTGTCGTAAACTCCCGTGTGCTGGCCAGCCGGGTTGAATCCCTCGATTGATCTCTCGGTTGAAATTGGACTTACCTAATCGGAATATTTGTCCCAGGTAGACATATTCGTCAACAAATTCGAGCTTAGAACCTATGCCTGTAGTGCTCCCAACAACTAATTGCAAGGTCAGACATGGACGTTAAACATGATTTTAATTTTGTCCATGCTTATCTTAAGACCTATCCGTTGGGAGACACTATTGAGGTCATTGAGTCCGTTTAGTGGTGGCACGTGGACTGTCGGTATATCGAAGTGCTGAAGTATTTGTACAGTAGGGCTACGATGGCTATCCGAGTACCGAAACACAGTACAAAACCTATCCAACTGCAGAGAATTATAAGACAGGGTGATGTTATATCCTCGAAACAGTTCACTGTCGCATTGGAAGATGTTTTAAGCTACTGGACTGGAAAGGATACGGTATTAACGTCAATGGCGAGTACATCACTCACCTTCGATTTGCCGACGATATAGTCCTTATGGCAGATCCGCCGGACGACGTAAGCACTATGCTCAATAAAAATCATAAAGATTTACAGTCATATAATTAATTATGTGTAGAAAAGAAAAACTTGTGAAAAATCTGCATGTCTAAGAAATAACAAACATCTAGGGCACCTGAAGTCTACTTTGTATATAGGGACAGCGTGGGAATAGGGAATGAGGAAAGAGGCCCACCGGTTAGACATTTATAGACTGTTTCTTCTCTTTTTCTTAAGTTAAATTTTTGTGACTCTTCTTAAAACCTAATTTCTAATAGCAAACTGTACCATGGTAATATTAATGTTGACATTTATCAATTATTTATCACCACAAAATCCCGTGAGTGCCGTAAGAAGCGACAGAGGAAGACTAAAACTAGGGGTAGGCAGTAGCATCTATCTGATAACAACCTAAAATAAAAAAATAAACTGTAGTTGCAAACCCCCTGGAAAAACTTCTTATGCCTAGCTGTGGCCTGATAGGTTGAAATGATGATGATGACATTGAATAATATAAATAAACATATACAAGAATTGCTTGCTTTAAGTATTAAGATTACATTCATTTGAATACGTAATATGAAATGCAGTTAACCTTCATACCTAAAGCATCCTATAAATTATAATTCTAAATACTTGATCAAAAGGAATTCATTTTTAAGACTATAACAAATAATAAAAAAAATTTTGCAGATCTTGATCGCTGCCTTCTTGGCTTCCGCAACCGCTGCGCCTTCTGGTGCCTTCTTCGGTCCGATTGCACACATCGCCTACTATACGGTACCTATTCCTGCTGCTGTACACACAATTACACCAGGTGACTTACAAGCTGCAGCGATAAATGCAAAAGTTCAAGTTGAGCAGAAATTTCAAGCTGCAGCCGACAAGGCAAGAGAATTAGCTGAACAAGCAATAGAAAAACAAAATGGAGGTATAATTGAAGCTAATGATTTAGCAAAAGAGCGGGCCGAAGAGGCGTTCTGGGCAGCAGAAGAACAGAAATGGCAAGCTTTAGACGCTTTAAAAACCGCTGAAGCTCAGATTGATGGATATATAGCGAGCAGAGCCAGTGATGTTGCTTTAGCAGCATATAGTGTACCAACTGCTATTCAAGCACAATTAGGAGTTTTGCGACAGTCTGTTGTAGCAGCAGAAACAAAAAGCGTCGCCCCTGAAGGAGTCAAAGTAGAAGAACAAAAGGAAAAAGCTGAAGGTGAAGCAATGGCTGCAGTCAAATCTGTACAAGCCGAGAACAAACTCGAAAATGCTGAAAAGCCAGTGGAGAACGTTCAAACAGAAACGGCTAAAATGGAGACACTGACATCTGTGAAAACTGCAGAAGCAGTTAAAGAAGAAAATTTAGCTGCTGTCTTCTTAGCTCAAACTCACCCAGCCGAAAGCAAACCAGAAAATGCTAAAAAGTTCGTGGAGAACATTCAAACAGAAGCAGCTAAAATGGAATCATCAGCGACAGTGGAAACTGCAGAAACTGTTAAAGAAGAAGATCCAGCTGCTGTCTTCTTAGCTCAAACTCACCCAGCCGAGAGCAATCCTGAAAATGCTGAAAAGTCCGTGGAGAATGTTCAAACAGAAACAGCTAAAATGGAGACACTGACATCTGTGAAAACTGCAGAAGCAGTTAAAGAAGAAAATCCAGCTGCTGTCTTCATAGCTCAAACTCACCCAGCCGAGAGCAAACCTGAAAATGCTGAAAAGCCCGTGGAGAACATTCAAACAGAAGCAGCTAAAATGGAATCATCAGCGACAGTGGAAACTGCAGAAGCAGTTAAAGAAGAAAATCCAGCTGCTGTTCTCTTAGCTCAAACTCACCCAGCCGAAAGCAAACCAGAAAATGCTGAAAAGTCCGTGGAGAACATTCAAACAGAAGCAACTAAAATGGAATCATCAGCGACAGTGGAAACTGCAGAAACTGTTAAAGAAGAAAATACAGCTGCTGTCTTCTTAGCTCAAACTCACCCAGCCGAGAGCAATCCTGAAAATGCTGAAAAGTCCGTGGAGAGTGTTCAAACAGCAACAGCTAAAATGGAGACACTGACATCTGTGAAAACTGCAGAAGCAGTTAAAGAAGAAAATCCAGCTGCTGTCTTCTTAGCTCAAACTCACACAGCCAAGAGCAAACCTGAAAATGCTGAAAAGTCCGTGGACAACATTCAAACAGAAGCAGCTAAAATGGAATCATCAGCGACAGTGGAAACTGCAGAAACTGTTAAAGGAGAAAATCCAGCTGCTGTCTTCTTAACTCAAACTCACCCAGCCGAGAGCAAACCTGAAAATGCTGAAAAGTCCGTGGAGAACATTCAAACAGAAGCAGCTAAAATGGAATCATCAGCGACAGTGGAAACTGCAGAAACTGTTAAAGGAGAAAATCCAGGTACTGTCTTCGTAGCTCAAACTCACCCAGCCGAGAGCAATCCTGAAAATGCTGAAAAGTCCGTGGAGAGTGTTCAAACAGAAACAGCTAAAATGGAGACACTGACATCTGTGAAAACTGCAGAAGCAGTTAAAGAAGAAAATCCAGCTGCTGTCTTCTTAGCTCAAACTCACACAGCCAAGAGCAAACCTGAAAATGCTGAAAAGTCCGTGGACAACATTCAAACAGAAGCAGCTAAAATGGAATCATCAGCGACAGTGGAAACTGCAGAAACTGTTAAAGGAGAAAATCCAGCTGCTGTCTTCTTAGCTCAAACTCACCCAGCCGAGAGCAATCCTGAAAATGCTGAAAAGTCCGTGGAGAGTGTTCAAACAGAAACAGCTAAAATGGAGACACTGACATCTGTGAAAACTGCAGAAGCAGTTAAAGAAGAAAATCCAGCTGCTGTCTTCTTAGCTCAAACTCACACAGCCAAGAGCAAACCTGAAAATGCTGAAAAGTCCGTGGACAACATTCAAACAGAAGCAGCTAAAATGGAATCATCAGCGACAGTGGAAACTGCAGAAACTGTTAAAGGAGAAAATCCAGCTGCTGTCTTCTTAGCTCAAACTCACCCAGCCGAGAGCAAACCTGAAAATGCTGAAAAGTCCGTGGAGAACATTCAAACAGAAGCAGCTAAAATGGAATCATCAGCGACAGTGGAAACTGCAGAAACTGTTAAAGGAGAAAATCCAGCTACTGTCTTCTTAGCTCAAACAAACCCAGCCGAGAGCAAACCTGAAAATGCTGAAAAGCCCGTGGAGAACGTTCAAGCTGAAGCAGCTAAAATGGAATTATCAGCCTCAGTGAAAACTGCAGAAGCAGTTAAAGCAGAAAAACCAGTTGCTGTCTTTTTAGCTCAAACTCACCCAGCACCTTTGGTGTCTAATGCCTTCTTAGCACAACCCAGGCTGACACAAGGCTTTGCACCAATTTCCTACATTCCTGGACTACAAAACTACGTTCCAAATCTCGTTCCAAATTATAATGGTCACTTGGCAAACCAAGTGTTTTTTAGAACTGCATAGTAAGAAGCAAGTTATTTACAATTTTTAAGGGCTTTGTTAAAGAAATAAATCGTAATAACAAACGTGTATTTAATTTCCAAGTCTATTACAATGTACTGTTTCAGCTGTCGTGCTTATCAAAATTGCAATAATTAAGGGTGGCCGTTATTTTTTTTAGAAAGTGAAGCCTAAAAATTTAATTTTAACTCCACAATTTAGCCTTTGGTGTCTACTTCTTGGGAATGAGATATTAAATAAGGATCCGTGATTTTATTATCAGACACAGTGGTCCGATTATATTTCTTCACATGTAAGAAAGAAAGAGATATTTATTTGGTTATTCATTACAAAATATAAAGGTACAGGTAGATTAATGTAACACAGTATATATTATACTTAAATCAGAATCTTAAATTACAACGAACAAGAGTAGAAATACATTCTTAAATGAATCATATACAATTATTATTGTACGTGGTTGAGCCATGCTGCAGCTATATAGTATAGTTGTAGCACGAATGGGTCGGCTCGACCGGAGAAGGACCACGCTCTCACAAAATACCAGCGTAAAATAGCAGCTTAACACTGCTTAATTTCGTATGGTGAGTGCCACCGGAGACCAATTTTACTGGAAAAGAGGCATTCCATCTTAGTCCTTACGGGTGACGGCGCATCTGCATTTTGATTCTTTATTGAGGATAAATGTAGATATCTACGGGTCACAGCAACCACTTAACATCAGGTGGACTGTGTGCTCGTTTGTCGTCCTATCCTATAAAAAAAAAATACAAAAAATGTCTCCAAAATATTTAATCCTCAGACGTGCCTCACGATGTTTTCCTACACCGCCTAGCACGAACTCAGCATCAGCACTTAAAATACGATTAACAATTTAATTGGTGCCGGCGTGGATCGCACACGGGTTACTTGCGTACGGAGAATTTACGGCTGCTGTAACATCTCAGGGAAATTAGCTAAGTTGTCAATTCACCTGCCAAGCGTTGCAACTGTAGCAAAATCTACCTATGAGGTAACCTTTGGGGAGACCGATGTTCAGCAATTGCTTTTGATCATCTATTTTTAGTAGTGTGTGCTCAAAGACAAGGATATAAAATTTAATTCGTTGCTAAATAGAGTAGATCTCCTATCGAAACGGAATTCATGCGAAAGTGCTTCTTTCCACGCGCGTATACATTACGGCCTATTACTGTGAAACAGATTGAATGTCGGCTACAACATATTATATTATAAAAAACATGAAATATAATATGTATGATTGTAGCGCAAATCAAGATTAAGAGAATCATTACCGCGTCTCTTATCAGTATTGTAAGAATCATCAATGGAAAATTTCAAGATCCCTTGGCATTATTCCTTACATCCAATAGATGTCGGCGCAACCATCTCGTCTATGCCATTATACTGAACACCCAAACACAAATACTTACCACCAGGTGGGATAGTAGTCAAGCAATAACTTAATAATAAATTAATATTAAATAATGAATATTTTAATAATAAATTCTAGTCGACTTAAGTTAGAATCCATCACCCCATCTCGTTTTATATCTATAAAATAATAATCTAATCGGACTAGCTTTTGAATACACCATACAATATACCCTAATACAAAATACGTTGTATTTTTTTTATACGATGACAAACGAGCACACAGTCCACCGGATGTTAAGTGGTTGCTGTGACTCATAGACATCTACATCTATCCTCAATAAAGAAAAAAATGCAAATGTATTGCCACCCGTGACGACTAAGATGGAATGCGTCTTTTCCAGTAAAAAGGGTCTCCTAGTCTCTACACTCACCATACGAAACACAGTGGTGTTAAGCTGCTATTTTACGCTGGTATTCTGTGAGAGCGTGGTCCTTCTCCGGTTGAGCCGACCAATTCGTGATACAAATATTTTATTAATATAGATGCAACATGGCTCTACCACGTATGGAATCTGTGTGAAAACAATGTATAGTTTAAAACATAATTTTCTTCTGCATTGTAATGAACAGAGATAATAGAGGAAGATTTGTTAGCTTAAAATTTCTTCAACTAAAAAATTTTAAATATATCGCAGTAAAATTGGTGCAAATTAACAAAAAAAAATTAAAATGATAAACTAGATTAAACATACAGACCATTCAAGTATATTCATAAATTTTACCTACAAATTGGATTCAAAGTACGGAAATCAATAGTCGAAATCCGTATTTCCGCAAGAAAGCTCCTAAATTCGCAAGCATTAACAGGCCTGTCTCACTCCACTCTTTAGACATGAAAATATACCTACGCTACGCGGCCGCTTACACGGGGTTAATTCAGTGAGGGGGTCACGCGCGCTTGAGTTGACGCGCACCTTACGTTAACAAAAAAGTATATTTCTGTCATTAATATTTAGACACTTTTGATATATATATATATTATTTTTGATTTTTTATTCAACACATGACACTCAAAAAACCAAAAGTTACTGCATAGCAACGGGTGCTTAAATAACAATAGAAATGTCGACTTTACATTCTTTACTGTTCCTAAGGATACCGAAAGGTAATATATTGTTATTTATAGGTAGATCTAGATAATTAGGTACCTAGTTACTGACGCCATAGTTACAGAATTATTATTTGACCATAGCTTCGCAGATTCGATTTTGTCGCGAATAATGCCAATGATTTAAAAATGCGTTCAGTGTAACTAGACCTCGCAGTCCTTGTGAAATTTATTAATGTAAACTGCCCTCCCCCCCCCCCCTCCAAGTGTTTGCAGTCCCAATGTCAAGAGTTAGCCCAGGCTACCTTCAGCTAACAAAGAATATTAATTTTGGTCCAATCTACGCAGAACGAGCTTACAGTATTTTGAAGTCATTCAGTTATATGCACTACTCTATATCAACCCGAGGTTGTTGTAAGAGGCGATAGTGGGCAACTTTAACAGAAGATGACAACACAAACGAAAAATGATTACTGCATTTTGCCAACATACCTGCGAAACGTAGCAAATATCGCCCCTGTTAAGCAATCCTATCCTATATTATGAAAGCCCACTGCTGAACATATAGCAGACCTATATGATCAGCAGTGGGCTTTCATAGACTGTCATTATAATGATGAAATAATTTATAAGATATAAAAAGGACAAATAAACTTAAGCAAATCGGTAATAGGCAAGGCATTTATAAAGTTTACGAAACTTTATTCTCTGCATTTCTTTTCAAATTAATTTAATATTCAAACATGTAACTTAAACAAAATTTCTGAGTTAAATCATGACGTAATAAAAAACTTTTTTGCGGTAAAAAATTTCAGGGTTTAAAGAGATAATATTATAAACAAAAATTCAATTAATTTAAAGCGATCGCCTTCCACCTTGATACAGGTCTTTAAGCTTCCTGGACGACGGTATTATCATGCATAAATTCTTAAAAAAATATATACATAAATAAACACTCACGCCTGTCACCCTGAAGAGTAGGCAGAGACTACGGACTTCCATTTGGCACCTAACACACCTCTCTCGCCTCTTTTACATTCAAATATCTACGCCTACATGCTCGTCGGTTAAGGATACTCCTAATTTTTTTGACGGCTCCGTGGCGCAGTGGCTTAGCAATGAGTTGCTGCGCTGGGGGGCGCGGGTTCGAATCCCACACAGAATAAGTATTTGTATGGCCTACAAATGATTGTTCCGGGTCTGGATGTTTGTCCTTGTGAAATTTGTGTTTGTAAACTGCCTCCACGATACAGGAGAAAATCCTAGTGTGGGGTAACGTTTAAAAAAAAAGAAACAAAGAAACAAACAAAAATTTTGTCCATTTTCGATATATCGCCAATTTGGTCGATACTTTCTATTTTTCTCGGTCCTTTTATGACTCTGCTGTTTACATCTGCAATATAGATTTACTTGGCTACTCTTTCCTCGTTCATTCTTTCTACACGAACAAAACACCGAAGCATTTCTTTATTAATCCTGATCACAAAATCATCCTAATCATCTTAAAAAAATTAAATATTTTTCCTGAACTAATTAACACAAAATTATGTAATTTATTTTCACCAATCTATCTTGTTCTAATGAAGACAGTTTAGTTCAAAATTTAAATTATATTTCTTAAGGAGTCAAAGCCTTAGTTTGAGACGCTACGTTGGTAGAACCTTTGGCAGTCTCTCCTATCCGTGGCGGCAAGAAGCGACTGAATTGAGTAAATGGTGCGAAGAAAGACGCTTGTATATTTGTGCCACTTGCTGTAGAGGTCAAGGCGCAGTATCGTTTTTTAAGGAACTGTATCCGTAGCTGGTCTTCAAAGGGGATGGTTCGTTTTAAAATTATAAGTATAGGCATTCAGAGAGGAAGCGCAGTCAGCGTTCTTGGCACTATACTGCAGGGAGAAGGACTGTATAATAATATTGGTTTAGAGATTTTTTGGCTGTAGTAAGGAGTCATCTAAATACATACTTTAAAATACCGGGAATATCATTGAAGTGTTCAGGCCATGTGATATTTTAAAAACTAGAACATTTATTTATAAACTCGACTTTGAAATTTAGCGATAAATTATAACAAGATACGTCAAAACACAATCTCGTGTCTAACAAATGCATCATGTGTGATTTGGCGTCTAAATTAGGACGTAACTCATTAAGCACTACATTAAAAATTACCGTAGTAACCAAGAATAGCTGTCTAAAAAGCGCGCGCTTCCTGCTTTCTGTCTGCCCTCGATGGTTGACTTTTTTAATATTTCAAATAACTAGCATTCAGTATCCAGTCTTGTTTTATATAGTTATTGTAAACGATGACGCGGGATTATAAAACCGAATGAGACGAGATGAGGGCAATCAGTAGCTTCGAGACATCTTGCACGATGAGAGTTCTGGTCGGTAAAGTTGTGTTCCTTTGTTCAAGTGTTTCTTGTGATAAGTGATCAATATAAACAGTGAACCGTTAAAATTACTTAAACATTTATTTATCATTTATGAATATTAAATAATTTATTAATTACAGCATATCAAAAGTGCAGGGCCTCCGACGTAGGTTGCCTAATAGAGGGACACAGTTCCCTCTCTTAGCAAGTGGGATGGCAACCGCTTATTTTTTATTATTTTCAGTTATTATCAGGAGGATACTGGATAATATCCTGTTGCATTACCCTCTGCCGCCTTATACGACACTCACCGGATGGTATACCACGTGGCAGGCACGTCAAAAGCCACAGTTTTTTATTATTTTGAGCTGTTCTTGGTTTGATGTCGCTGCCCATTTCCTATTTCAGTTTCCCTTTGGTGCCTCTTACGACAACGACGGGATGAAGTGGGTAGATTCACTTGCTCCGCCACTACACGGCAATCTTTATTGTAAACTAGCTGTGCCCCGCGACTTCGCCCGCGTAAAATTTACTACGATTTCATGGATATCAATTTTTTGTGCGGAACCCTAATTTTGTTTTTGTGTAATGTTACCATTTTATTAATACTGACAAATATTGACATTAATATTTATACGATACTAACGTCACTCAATTGTTTTGTGTTCCCGGAACCCCTCCACTAACACTTAAACTTTATGGTATGGTATTAAAGTTCAAATTGACTTTTAAGTATTATTACTAATCTTTCGTAAATCGGTTCAGCTGCTCTCAAGATTTGCGCTTAGCAACACATTCAGCGATTCATTTTTATATTATAGATATGTTCTTATTACGATTATACTTATATTAATACATAGACAGTAACATTTAATTTCAATAAGAAACAAAATTATTGTTAACTCATTTTTGATTTAGATATTCGTTATGTCAGGGAGTCACTGTAAAAGTGAACATTGGTCTACAGCCGTCTCAAATTTTGCCTTGGTAAATAACAATCCACTCCTGGAATTGAGCCTCTCCCCATGCCTAGGGAGGTCATTTAACGTTTTAAGTAACATATTGCTTTTGCTTTTTTCACATTTTACTTTGCCGTAATCAATACATTTTGACTCGCCTTATAGCCCTCTAACATACTTTAAATATATATAGGCTTAACTGCTATTGCTCTCAGGTAGAGTCTATCACGCAGAAAAACACCGAGCATAGCCCTCTTCATAGCTCGCTGAGTAACTTTAAGCTTCCTCATATGGCCAGCAGTGAAGGCCCAGGTCTCAGATCCATAGGTCATCATTGGCAACAAACACTGGTAGTAAAATCTAGTTTTGAAGTTTTGAGGTATGCCTGACAAGAAGATGTGTCGTAAACTCCCGTGCGCTAGCCAGCCGGGTTGAATCCCTCGATTGATGTCTCGATTGAAATTGGACTTACCTAATCGGACTATTTCTCCCAGGTAGACATATTCGTCAACAAATTCGAGCTTAGAACCTACAGTGCTCCCAACAACTACTTGAAAGGTCAGACATGAACGTTAAACATGATTTTAATTTTGTCCATGCTCATCTTAAGACCTATCCGTTGGGAGACACTATTGAGGTCATTGAGTCCCTTTAGTGGTGGCACGTGGACTGTCGGTATATCGAAGTGCTGAAGTATTTGTGCAGTAGGGCTACGATGGCTATCCGAGTACCGAAACACAGTACAAAACCTATCCAACTGCAGAGAAGTATAAGACAGGGTGATGTTATATCCTCGAAACACTTCACTGTCGCATTGGAAGATGTTTTAAGCTACTGGACTGGAAAGGATACGGTATTAACGTCAATGGCGAGTACATCACTCACCTTCGATTTGCCGACGATATAGTCCTTATGGCAGATCCACCGGAGGACGTAAGCACTATGCTCAATAAAAATCATTAAGATTTACAGTCATATAATTAATTATGTGTAGAAAAGAAAAACTTGTGAAAAATCTGCATGTCTAAGAAATAACAAACATCTGGGGCACGTGAAGTCTACTTTGTATATAGGGACAGCGTGCGTTAATACGGTAATCCCTGTTCCAAATTATTTCAAATTAAAAAGAGGCCCACCGGTTAGACATTTATAGACTGTTTCTTGTCTTTTTCTTAAGTTAAATCTTTGTGACTCTACTTAAAACCTAATTTTTAAAAGCAAACTGTACCATGGTAATATTAATGTTGACATTTATTAACAGTACATAGACTACCAAGCTCAACTAGGCGTTAGCGAAATAAATATATATTTCGCAAGGCTGATACATAACCAGACTGTATAGATTGCTTAAGTGGCTCCAACTAAATATTATAAGCCAGCAAAAATATGCACTACACCACAAAATCCCGTGAGTGCCGTAAGGAGCGACAGAGGAAAACTAAAACTAGGGGTAGGCAGTAACATCTATGTCATAACAACCTAAAATAAAAATATAAACTGTAGTTGCAAACCCCCTGGAAAAACGTCTTATGCCTAGCTGTGGCCTGATAGGTTGAAATGATGATGATGACATTGAATAATATAAATAAACATATACAAGAATTGCTTGCTTTAAGTATTAAGATTACATTCATTTGAATACGTAACATGGAATGCAGTTAACCTTCATACCTAAAGCATCCTATAAATTATAATTCTAAATACTTGATCAAAAGAAATTCATTTTTAAGACTATAACAAATAATAAAAAAAACTTTGCAGGTCTTGATCGCTGCCTTCTTGGCTTCCGCAACCGCTGCGCCTTCTGGTGCCTTCTTCGGTCCGATTGCACACATCGCCTACTATACGGTACCTATTCCTGCTGCTGTACCCACAATATCACCAGGTGACTTACAAGCTGCAGCGATAAATGCAAAAGTTCAAGTTGAGCAGCAAGTTCAAGCTGCAGCCGACAAGGCAAGAGAATTAGCTGAACAAGCAATAGAAAAACAAAATGAGGGTATAATTGAAGCCAATGATTTAGCAAAGGAGCAGGCCGAAGAGTCGTTCTGGGCAGCAGAAGAAAAGAAATGGCAAGCTTTAGACGCTCTAAGAACCGCTGAAGCAGAAATTGATGGATCTATAGCGAGCAGAGCCAGTGATGTCGCTTTAGCGGCGTATAGCGTACCCACTACGGTTCAGGCTCAAGCAGGACTTTCGGGACAGTCTGTTGTAGCGGCAGAAACAAAAAGCATCGCCCCTGAAGGAGTCAAAGTAGAAGAAAAAAAGGAAAAAGCTGAAGAAGAAGCAATAGCCTCTGTCAAATCTGTGCAAACCGAAAACATACCTGAAAATGCTGAAAATCCAAATGTTCAAACGGAAGCAGCTAAAATGGAGTCATCAGGGACAGTGGAAACTGCAGAAACTGTTAAAGGAGAAAATCCAGCTGCTGTCTTCTTAGCTCAAACTCACCCAGCCGAGAGCAAACCTGAAAATGCTGAAAAGTCCGTGGAGAACATTCAAACAGAAGCAGCTAAAATGGAATCATCAGCGACAGTGGAAACTGCAGAAACTGTTAAAGGAGAAAATCCAGCTGCTGTCTTCTTAGTTCAAACTCACCCAGCCGAGAGCAAACCTGAAAATGCTGAAAAGTCCGTGGAGAACATTCAAACAGAAGCAGCTAAAATGGAATCATCAGCGACAGTGGAAACTGCAGAAACTGTTAAAGGAGAAAATCCAGCTGCTGTCTTCTTAGCTCAAACTCACCCAGCCGAGAGCAAACCTGAAAATGCTGAAAAGTCCGTGGAAAACATTCAAACAGAAGCAGCTAAAATGGAATCATCAGCGACAGTGGAACCTGCAGAAACTGTTAAAGGAGAAAATCCAGCTGCTGTCTTCTTAGCTCAAACTCACCTAGCCGAGAGCAAACCTGAAAATGCTGAAAAGCCCGTGGAGAACGTTCACGCTGAAGCAGCTAAAATGGAATCATCAGCCTCAGTGAAAACTGCAGAAGCAGTTAAAGCAGAAAATCCAGCTGCTGTCTTTTTAGCTCAAACTCGACCGGCACCTTTGGTGTCTAATACCTTCTTAGCACAACCCTGGCTGAAACAAGGCTTTGCACCAATTTCCTACATTCCTGGACTACAAAACTACGTTCCAAATCTCGTTCCAAATTATAATGGTCACTTGGCAAACCCAGTGTTTTTTAGAACTGCATGGTAAGAAGCAAGTTATTTACAATTTTTAAGGGCTTTGTTAAAGAAATAAATCGTAATAACAAACATGTATTTCATTTCCAAGTCTATTACAATGTACTGTTTCAGCTGCCGTGCTTATCAAAATTGCAATAATTAAGGATGGCCGTTATTTTTTTTAGAAAGTGAAGCCTAAAAATTTAATTTTAACTCCACGATTAAGCCTTTGGTGTCTACTTCTTGGGAATGAGATATTAAACAAGGATCCGTGATTTTATTATCAGATTTATCGTGATTTTATTATCAGACACAGTGGTCCGATTATATTTCTTCACATGTAAGAAAGAAAGAGATATTCATTTGGTTATTCATTACAGAATATAAAGGTACAGGTAGCTTAATGTAACACAGTATGTATTATACTTAAATCAGAATCTTATATTACAACGAACAAGAGTAGAAATACATTCTTAAATGAATCATGTACAATTAGTATTGTACGTGGTTGAGCCATGCTGCAGCTATATTTTTTTTCAAAAACGTTACCCCTACACTAGGATCTTCTCCTGTGTCGTGGAGGCAGTTTACAAACATAAATTGCAAAAGGACAAACATGCAGACCCGGAATAATTATTTGTAGGCCATACAAATACTTGTTCCGTGCGGGATTCGAACCCGCGGCCCCCAGCGCAACAACTGATTGCTAAGCCACTGCGCCACGGAGCCGTCAATATTAGTAGTACAATTGTAGCACGAAGGGGTCAGCTCGACCGGGGATGGACCACGCTCTCACAGAATACCAGCGTAAAATAGCAGCTTAACACCGCTGATTTTCGTATGGTGAGTGCCACCGGAGACCAATTTTACTGGAAAAGAGGCATTCCATCTTAGTCTTTACGGGTGACGACGCATCTGCATTTTGATTCTTTATTGAGGATAAATGTAGATGTCTATGGGTCACAGCAACCACTTAACATCAGGTGGACTGTGTGATCGTTTGTCATCCTATCCTATAAAAAAAAATACAAAAAATTTCTCCAAATTATGTAATCCTCAGACGTGCCTCACGATGTTTTCCTACACCGCCTAGCACGAACTCCGCATCAGCACTTAAAATACGATTAACAATTTAATTGGTGCCGGCGTTGATCGCACACGGGTTACTTGCGTAGGGAGAATTTACGGCTGCTGTAACATCTCAGGGAAATTAGCTAAGTTGTCAATTCACCTGCCAAGCGTAGCAACTGTAGCAAAATCTACCTATGAGGTAACCTTTGGGGAGACCTATGTTCAGCAATGGCTTTTGATCATCTATTTTTAATAGTGTGTGCTCAAAGACAAGGATATAAAATTTAATTCGTTGCTTAATAGAGTAGATCTCCTATCGAAACGGAATTCATGCGAAAGTGCTTCTTTCCACGCGCGTATACATTACGGCCTATTACTGTGAAACAGATTAAATGTCGGCTACAACATATTATATTATAAAAAACATGAAATATAATATGTATGATTGTAGCGTAGATCAAGATCAAAAGTATCATTACCGCGTTTCTTATCAGTATTGTAAGAATTGGCAATGAAGAAATTAAAGATCCTTTGGCGTTATTCCTAATCTTCAATCGATTGCGGTTAAACTATCTCGTTTATGCCATTATACTAAATACATAAACACTTACCAGCAGGTGGGATAGCAGTCAAGTACTAACTTAGAATAATTTACGGAGTAGTAAACAATGTCATGCGCCTTATGACCGAATGCAGACGAATCCATCCAAACGAAAATAATCAAGTTCCTCGCTACGTTCTTATCTAATGGTAACGGTGAGACAGTCCTAGGTGGTAGATTTTTAATAAATATATATTGTAAAATAATTAATACTTATTTTAAACCATTTATGCATTGACCACTGGTTCAAAAACAAGCATCTGTGCTCAAAACCGCAAAAAAAACCATGATTGACTTTGTCAATATCGTACATTTAAGCTTAACTAATCGGAATAGCTTTTGAAGACACCCAAGGTGTATTCGGACCAATTCAGCCCATTGTTTCATAGTGTCGAATAGTTGACTAAAGGAAAATGAGGATAGACAGCGCGGATGCGACATAAGGAAAGTTGTTGTTCTATAATTTCCTAACCTTAAATATATCGTCGGTCATTGGAAGCAAGGTCTACAATGGAGAAAATCATGTACTGGGCCAATTTGCTTGACAAAAGGCAATTATGAGTTGGATCATTGGATATTTTGCAGGTTCAATAAATTAAAAATGTATACAGAACATGGGAGTCCACGCATCCGCTTTAGATCAGCATCGTGCAATCTTCGCGGGTAGTAATGTAGGAAAAGAATTAAAACTTGTGTAGATGTGTGACTTCGTTGTGAAACAATTTATAGTTTGAAACAGAATAAAACTATTGTTTTAATAATGATTTCCTTCTTCATTATAAAGAAAAACACAGCACAAAATTTATTTATGCTGTTAACGAGCTTATATACACAGACAATTCACGTATATTCATAACTTTAACATACAGCGTATATTTATACACGTTGAGAGAACCGAAGACCATTTTTACTGGAAACGAGGTATTCCATCTTAGTCCTCAGGAGTGAAAACACATCTGTATTTCGATTCTTTATCGAGAGTGAGTGTATATGTATAAGGGCCACAGCATCCACTTACCATCAAGTGGACTGTGTGCTCGATTTTCAAGAAATAAATTGGATTTAAAGTACGAAGATCAAGTGTCATATTTCTACACGTATTATGTACGCTGAAAAAAATTTAAAAAGGATCGCTACCCATTTTGTAAGCCTATAATATTGAATATGTCGGCACGTCTATAAAATACTGTTTGGATCTAGAGTAAAGGTTTTACTCTAGCGAAGTGTCGTATCTGTGGTAACGTGGCAACTAATGTTATTTATATGATTTAAAAAAAAACATCATCGGGCAACGTACCATAGATTTGCGACGAATTGCTAAAGATTTGCTTAATATATTTTCAGGAATTTTATTGGAACGAAGTTCCTTATCGCACGGTACGAATTTGACGGATGGGGGCTAGGCGAGAAAAGTGTAAGATTTTTTCTTCACGACCCCCTTTCTATAGATCGAGCTAGAGGAAATAATATCCATCTCCCTCGCACTTTTTCTTATCTTGCCACGAAAGAAATTTTATTTTAAATTACGCTTCATTTTAATAGAGGCTAATAATTCATATATTTGTATTCGTTAATCAATAATATAACACGTTTATTTACAATAATATACTACGAAAGTAACTTCGTTCCAACCGAGTGTTCCACGACACTCACGCATGGTTTTTATTGTAACGCACGAATAATTGCGCCATCCATCATGAGTGCATTGAGAGGATGTTCCTCTTTTGCCTTTAAATATAACTAATTTTACTCATAAATCCCGACATTTCGGGTGCTTTACAGCATCTACGGATTTTGGGTGGGTGGGTGCTGAAGTGTTAGCCGTCGGTATCGATCGGTATCGAACCGATAATGATAAGGCGTTTTTAAATGTTACGAAACTTTATTCTCTTTATCTCTTTTTCAACCTATTTAATTTTCAGACGTAACATGTAACTTAAAACAAAATTTCTGAGATAAATCATGACGTAATGCACGAATATTTTTTTGGGGTAAGAAATTTCAGGGTTTTGTTTTCATGTTTTTTTTTCGCATTATGTTTTGTTTTGATATCATACTTCTTTTGGGGCGTTTGGGAAAAATGAAGAAAGTGAATGTTTACGATGCGCGCGCACGAAATTACGCCTGCTGTAAAACCTCAGAGAAATTAGCCAAGTTGTCAATTCACCTGCCAAGCGTTGCAACTGTAGCAAAATCTACCTATGAGGTAATCTTTGGGGAGACCTATGTTCAGCAATGGCTTTTGATTATCTACTTTTAATAGTGTGTGATTAACAAGGATATAAAATTTCATCCGTAGCTAAATACGAGTAGATCTCCTATCGAAACAGAATTCATGCGAAAGTGCATATTTAGACGCGCGTATACATTACGGCCTGTTACTGTGAAACAGATTAACGTACAACGTGTGTCAGCCACGGGTGCTTAAATAACAATAGGAAAGTCGACTTTTCATTCTTTACTGTTCCTAAGGATCCCGAAAGGTAATATATTATTATTTATGGATAGATCTAGATAATTAGGTACCTAGTTACTGACGCCATAGTTACAGAATTATTATTTGACCATAGCTTCGCAGATTCGATTTTGTCGCGAATAATGCCAATGATTTAAAAATGCGTTCAGTGTAACTAGACCTCGCAGTCCTTGTGAAATTTATTAATGTAAACTGCCCTCCCCCCCCCCCCCTCCAAGTGTTTGCAGTCCCAATGTCAAGAGTTAGCCCAGGCTACCTTCAGCTAACAAAGAATATTAATTTTGGTCCAATATACGCAGAACGAGCTTACAGTATTTTGAAGTCATTCAGTTATATGCACTACTCTATATCAACCCGAGGATGTTGTAAGAGGCGATAGTGGGCAACTTTAACAGAAGATGACAACTCAAAATGATAACTGCAGATGCCAATATACCTGCGAAACGTAGCAAATATCGCCCCTGTTAAGCAATCCTATCTTATATTATGAAAGCCCACTGCTGAACATATAGCAGACCTAAATGGTCAGCAGTGGGCTTTCATAGACTAATGATGAAATAATTTAATAAGAGATATAAAAAGGACTATGCCGCATAAAAATTAATTTTTATATGTCATTTAGGCTAATTTAATATAAACTTAAGCCAAATCGGTAATAGGCAAGGCATTTATAAAGCTTACGAAACTTTATTCTCTGCATTTCTTTTCAAATTAATTTAATATTCAAACATGTAACTTAAACAAAATTTCTGAGTTAAATCATGACGTAATAAAAAACTTTTTTGCGGTAAAAAATTTCAGGGTTTAGAGAGATAATATTATAAACAAAAATTCAATTAATTTAAAGTGGCCGCCTTCCACCTTGATACAGGTCTTTAAGCTTCCTGGACGACGGTATTATCATGCATAAATTCTTAAAAAAATACATACATAAATAAACACTCACGCCTGTCACCCTGAAGAGTAGGCAGAGACTACGGACTTCCATTTGGCACCTAACACACCTCTCTCGCCTCTTTTACATTCAAATATCTACGCCTACATGCTCGTCGGTTAAGGATACTCCTAATTTTTTTGACGGCTCCGTGGCGCAGTGGCTTAGCAATGAGTTGCTGCGCTGGGGGGCGCGGGTTCGAATCCCACACGGAATAAGTATTTGTATGGCCTACAAATGATTGTTCCGGGTCTGGATGTTTGTCCTTGTCAAATTTGTGTTTGTAAACTGCCTCCACGATACAGGAGAAAATCCTAGTGTGGGGGTAACGTTTTAAAAAAAAGAAACAAAGAAACAAACAAAAATTTGGTACATTTTCGATATACGAGTATCGCCAATTTGGTCGATACTTTCTATTTTTCTCGGTCCTTTTATGACTCTGCTGTTTACATCTGCAATATAGATTTACTTGGCCACTCTTTACTCGTTCATTCTTTCTACACGAACAAACCACCGAAGCATTTCTTTATTAATCCTGATCACAAAATAATCCTCATCATCTTAAAAAAATTAAAATATTTTTCCTGAACTAATTAACACCAAATTATGTAATTTATTTTCACCAACCTACCTTGTTCTAATGGAGACAGTTTAATTCAAAATTTAAAATATATTTCTTAAGGAGTCAAAGCCTTAGTTTGAGACGCTACGTTGGTAGAACCTTTGGCAGTCTCTCCTATCCGTGGCGGCAAGAAGCGACTGAATTGAGTAAATGGTGCGAATATGAGTATCTGAAAGATGCTTGTATATTTGTGCCACTTTCTGTAGAGATCAAGGCGCAGTGTCGTTTTTTAAGGAACTGTATCCGTAGCTGGTCTTCAAAAGGGATGGTTCATTTTAAAATTATAAGTATAGGCATTCAGAGAGGAAGCGCAGTCAGCGTTCTTGGCACTATACTGCAGGGAGAAGGACTGTACCTAGTCAGGTCATAAGTATTGTCACACAGTAAAAACTTTTCTTTTAGAATGCTGGCCACAAAAAAGTTTATTGAATTCGAATTTCGAATTGTTCATGAAAATAAAACTGTATACTTTTTAGAATTTTACTCATTTTTAAATATGGAGTGGACGCTTAAAGAAGACCGTGTTGCAGTTATTGCGTTGCATCGTTGCGGTTACGCGCCAATTCAAATTTTTGACATACTGAAAAATTTGAATATAACCAAAAGATTCGTTTATCGTACCATCAAACGATACAATGAAGACTCTAGTGTAGATGACAGGTCAAGAAGTGGTCGCCCTCGGTCTGTTAGGACTCCAGCAGTGATAAAAGCTGTGAAGGCGCTAATTCAAAGAAATCCCAAACGTAAGCAGAAACTGTTGGCCCTTTAGATGGGGTTAAGCAGAACCACGGTGAAAAGGGTGTTAAATGAAGACTTAGGACTTTGGGCATATCGAAGAAAAACAGGACATCGTTTGAATGCTCGTCTAATGGACCTGAGACTGAAGAGATGCCGCGCTTTGTTGAAGCGGTATGCGGGAAAAAAATATCGGGAAATTCTTTTTTCGGATGAAAAAGTTTTTACCGTAGAAGAGAGCTACAACAAACAAAATGATAAGGTGTACGCACACAGTAGTGAAGAAGCGAGCAAACGTATTCCGCGTGTCCATCGAGGTCATTTTCCATCATCGCTCATGGTATGGTTGGGAGTTTCTTATTGGGGCTTAACAGAGGTACATTTTTGTGAGAAAGGTATACAAACGAATGCAGTTGTGTATCAAAATACAGTCCTGACGAACCTTGTGGAACCCGTTTCTCATACCATGGTCAATAACAGGCACTGGGTATTCCAACAAGATTGGGTGCCAGCTCATAGAGCGAAGAGCACACAAGACTGGCTGGCGGCGCGTGAAATCGACTTCATCCGGCACGAAGACTGGCCCTCCTCCAGTCCAGATTTGAATCCGTTACATTACAAGATATGGCAACACTTGGAGGAAAAGGGGTGCTCAAAGCCTCATCCCAATTTGGATTCACTCAAGACATCCTTGATTAGGGCAGCCGCCGATATTGACATGGACCTCGTTCGTGCTGCGATAGACGACTGGCCGCGCAGATTGAAGGCCTGTATTCAAAATCACGGAGGTCATTTTGAATAAACTTTAGTGTCATAAGAATCTATGTTTTGTTAAGTTCATTTTGGTATATAAATGGTTACATAATGAATAAACTTGTTTCAATTATTTTATATTAAACATGTGACAGGATTTATGACCTGACTAGGTATAATTATATTGGTTTTGAGTTTTTTTTTTGGCTGTAGTAAGCAGTCATCTAAATACATTTATACGTGGTAGAGCCATGCTGCAGCTATGTTATGGCTGTAGCACGAATGGGTCGGCTCGACCGGGGAAGGACCACGCTCTCACAGAAAACCAGCGTAAAATAGCAGCTTAACGCTGCTGTGTTTCGTATGGTAAAGGTAATATGGCTTTTTACTGGCAAAGAGGCATTCCATCTTAGTCCTCACGGGTGACAACGCATCTGCATCTTGAGCCTTTATTGAGGATAGATGTAGATGTCTATGGGTCACAGTAACCACTTACCATCAGGTAGACTGTGTGCTAGTTTGTCACCCGATCTTATAAAAAAAAATACTTTAAAATACCGGGAATATCATTGAAGTGTTCAGGCCATGTGATATTTTAAAAATTAGAACATTTATTTATAAACTCGACTTTGACATTTAGCGACAAATTCCAATAAAATAACTGTAAGTATCCAAGTACTCAGACATACTTATTTACATTTAATCATTTATAATATCTACACTATAGGTACGTAAAATATCTGCTTGTGCTTATACGAGTAGCACTGGCCGCATTGTCTCATTTTATTGCACCTAACTTGCTTAAAAATATTACTTGCTTTATACAATATTAACATTTTTATCTCTATATTTATAATCGTAGGCGAGCCCATTTATGACAGTGTAATTTCTGAACGAACTGACCAATTGAGATCATATTCATACAATATATTTATGTCGACAGCGAGACAATGGTTCATAGCTATGCTAGGAGTGTCGTTTAGAGATATGCGTGTCAAGTTTAAAACAAATTTTGAACAAAATGGCCATTCACATTGTTATAGTGCCAAAAAAGAAAATAATAAACTCTGGACTCGATAGGTGGCGCTATGGTCAAGGTATTAAATAAATTCCAATTTATCGCGCCACCTGCCGGAAAGGGCAGAGCAACACCTGCCCGGTCAGCAAGTATTCTTATAAATTAATGGTAAATACATTTAAAACCTTCATCATAGGGGGTTATTTGCCATAGTTGACCAGTTTGTGAGCGGGTTGGCAACCGCAGTTTTTATGATAATATTGCTGTTATCAGGAAGATGCTGCTGCCCATGTCCTGCCTATTTCCCACTGTCACCTCATACGATACCCACGGGAAGATATGGCGTAGTGGATATTCACCGCCACTACACGGCGAGATAAGAATAGCTCTCCAGCACCTTAAAAACGGAGAAGCCCCAGGCGAGTATGGAATTAAAGCGGAAATTCAGAAAGCGGGTGGAAAACAGGTACTTTAAGTCCTCCAGAGGCTCTTTATTTCCGTCCTCCATGGTGGGGCTACTCCGGAGGCGTGGAGTAGAAGTGCGGTGGTCTTGTTCTTCAAGAAAGGCGACAACGCTCTCTTGAAGAACTACAGAACGATTTCCCTTCTACGCCATGTCTACGTGCTGTTTTCGAGGTCATTACGAATCGTCTCGCACGCAGACTCGACGACTTCCAGCCTCCCGAACAAGCCGGTTTCCGAAAAGGTTTTAGTACCGTAGACCACATACATACCCTTCGGAAAACTGAACAGAAGACTGAAGAGTACAATCTACCAATACCATACAATCTGCCTTGCGTATGTAGACTGTGAGAAAGCCTTTGATTCCGTTGAGTTTTGGGCGGTGCTACAGTACCTTCAGCGGTGCCAAGTTGACTGTCGGTATATCGAAGTGCTGAAGTATTTGTACAGTAGGGCTACGATGGCTATCCGAGTACAGAACCAAGTACGAAACCTATCCAACTGCAGAGAGGTGTAAGACAGGTTGACGTTATATCCCCGAAACTCTTCACCGCAGCATTGGAAGACGTTTTGAAGCTACTGGACTGGAAATGATACGGTATTAACATCAATGGCGAGTACACCTTCACTCACCTTCAATTGGCCGACGATATGGATCTTATGGCAGAATCGCTGGATGACCTAAGCACTATACTCAATGACCTTAATAGTGTCTCCCAACGGATAGGTTAAGACCTATCCGTTGGGAGGATCGTTGGGAGACCAATCTTAAGAGATGAATATGGACAAAATAAAGATGATGTTTAATGTCCATGTCTCACCTATGCCGGTAGTTGTTGGGAGCACTAAGCACAAAGTTGCTAACGAGTATGTTTACCTGGGACAAATAGTCAGACCAGGTAAGTCCAACTTCGACCGAGAGGTTAATCGACGGATTCAACTCGGCTGGGCAGCGTTCGGGAAATTAAGACATAACTTCTCGTCAGGTCTACCTCAACCGTCAGGTTGCTCAGGACCGTGCTTTGTGGCATTCCTTGGGGGAGGCCTATGTTCAGGAGTGGACTTGTGTAGGGCTGTAATGATGATGATGATGATGATGACATCTAAAACGTTTACCGACAGTATCGCAATTTTATTTAACTTAATCTTTAAAATGTAGGATAAAGAAAACCTTAAATAATTAATAAAATATTATTATTCTACTGTTCATCTCAATGTAAAATGTTGAAATATTAATAAGTTTACATACAACGCCGATTAAAATCATATATTCAATTGTAATTCAAATTATAATTTATACTCTAAGACGATTTAAGATATTTTGAACGTATGTCTCTTAGGTTCTAATAACAAGATACGTCTAAACGCAATCGCGTGTCAAACAAATGCACCATGTGTGATTTGGCGTCTAAATTATGACGAAACTCATTACGCATTACGTTAAAAATTACCATAGTAACCAAGAATGGCTGTCTAAAAAGCGCGCGCTTTCTGCATTCTCTTTGCCCGCATTGGTAGACTTTTTTTAATATTTCAAGTAACTAGCATTCAGTATCCAGTCTTGTTTTATATAGTTATTGTAAACGATGACGCGGGATTATAAAACCGAAAGAGACGAGATGAGGGCAATCAGTAGCTTCGAGACATCTTGCACGATGAGAGTTCTGGTCAGTAAAGTTGTGTTCCTTTGTTCAAGTGTTTCTTGTGATAAGTGATCAATATAAACAGTGAATTGTTAAATTTACTTAAGCATTATTTTATCATTTATGCATATTAAATAATTCATTAATTACAGCATATCAAAAGTGAAGGGCCTCCGACGTAGGTTGCCTAATAGAGGGACACAGTTCCCTCTCTTAGCAAGTGGGATGGCAACCGCTTATTTTTTATTATTTTCAGTTATTATCAGGAGGATACTGTATTATATCCTGTTTCATTACCATCTGCCGCCTTATACGACACTCACCGGATGGTATACCACGTGGCAGGCACGTCAAAAGTCACAGGTTTTTATTATTTTGAGCTGTTCTTAGTTCGATGTCGCTGCCCATTTCCTATTTCAGTTTCCCTTTGTCGCCTCTTACGACAACAACGGGATGAAGTGGGGTAGATTCACTTGCTCCGCCACTTCACTGCAATCCTTATTGTAAACTAGCTGTTGTTCCCCGCGACTTTGCCCGCGTGGAGTTATTTTTTGCAGAACCCTAAAATAAAAGCAGCCCAAGTAACTCCTTATAACATCAGCTATGTATAAATATTGACAAATATTGACATTAATATTTATACGATACTAACGTCACTCAACTGTTTTGCCTTCCCGGAACCAAGAACTATGCTCCCAACATCTACCGGCATAAGTGTGACATGGACGTTATACATGAACTTTGTTTTGTCCATGTTCATCTTATGACCTATCCGTTGGGAGACATTATTGAGGTCATTGAGTCCCTTCAGTGGTGCCACATGGTCTGTCGGTATATCGAAGTGCTGAAGTGATTGTACATTAGGGCTACGTTGGCTATCCGAGTACAGAAACAGAGTACGAAACCTATCCAACTGCAGAGAAGTGTAAGACAGGGTGACATTATATCACTGAAACTCTTCACTGCCGCATTGGAAGCTGTTTTCAAGCTACTGGACTGGAAAGAATACGGTAATAAGGTCAATGGCGAGTACATCACTAACCTTCGATTTGCCGGCGATATAATCCTTATGGCAGAATCGCTGAGGACGTAAGCCCTATGCTCAATTTAATGACTTACAATCATATAATTGATAAAGGGCAGAAAAGAAAACTTGTCGGAAATCTGCATGTCTAAGAAATAGCAATCATCTAGGTCACGTGAAGTCTACTTTGTACATAGGGACAGCGTGTTTTAATAGGGTAATCCCTGTTCCAAATTGTTTCAAATTGAAGTGAGACCCAGCAGTGGGACTTTTATAAACTGTTTCTTCTTTTTTTCTTAAGTTATATTTTGTGACTCTATTTTTAAAAGCAAACTGAAGCATGAAAACATTAATGTTGACATTTATTAACATTACCCAGACTACCAAGCTCTACAAGGCGTTAGCGAAATTCTCAAGGCTGATACATAACCAGATTTTATAGATTGCTTAAGAGCCTCCGATAGAATATTATACACCAGTAAAATATCCACTACGCCACAAAAACCCGTGAGTGTCGTAAGAAGCGACAGAGGAAAACTAAAACAAGTGATAGGCAGTAACATCTATCTCATAACAACCTAAAATATAAATTAAAACTGTAGTTGCGAACCCGCCTGGAAAAACGTCTTATGCCTAGCTGTGGACTGATAGGTTGAAATGATGATGATGATGATTATTATATACATATACATGTACAATACTTGCTTGCTTTAAGTATTAAGATTACATTCATTTGAATATGTAACATGAAACGCAGTTAACCTTCATACCTAAAGCATTCTATAAATTATAATTCTAAATACTTCATCAAAAGGAATTCATTTTTAACACTATGATAAATATTAAAAAAATATTTTGCAGATCTTGATCGCTGCCTTCTTGGCTTCCGCAACCGCTGCGCCTTCTGGTGCCTTTTTCGGTCCGATTGCACACATCGCCTACTATACGGTACCTATTCCTGCTGCTGTACCCACAATATCACCAGATGACTTACAAGCTGCAGCGATAAATGCAAAAGTTCAAGTTGAGCAGCAAGTTCAAGCTGCAGCCGACAAGGCAAGAGAATTAGCTGAACAAGCAATAGAAAAACAAAACGAAGCCAATGATTTAGCAAAGGAGCGGGCCGAAGAGGCGTTCTGGGCAGCAGAAGAACAGAAATGGCAAGCGTTAGACGCTTTAAAAACCGCTGAAGCTCAGATTGATGGATCTTTAGCGAGCAGGGCTAATGATGTCGCTTTAGCAGAATATAGTGTACCAACTGCTATTCAGGCACAATCAGGAGTTTTGCCACAGTCTGTTGTAGCGGCAGAAACAAAAAGCGTCGCCCCTGAAGGAGTCAAAGTAGAAGAACAAACGGAAAAAGCTGAAGGTGAAGCAATGGCTGCAGTCAAATCTGAGCAAGCCGAAAACAAACTCGAAAATGCTGAAAAGCCAGCGGAGAACGTTCAAACAGAAACAGCTAAAATGGAGACGCTGACGTTAGTGAAACCTGCAGATGCAGTTAAAGAAGAAAATCCAGCTGCTGTTTTCTTAGCTCAAACTTCTTAGCGCAAACCAGAAAATGATGAAAAATCTAAGGAGAACATTCAAACAGAAGCAGCTAAAATGGAACCGTCAGCGACAGTGAAAACTGCAGAAACTGCTAAAGAAGAAAATCCAGCTGCTGTCTTCTTAGCTCAAACTCACCCAGCACCTGTAGTGTCTAATGCCTTCTTAACACAACCCTGGCTAAAACAAGGATTTGCACCAATTTCCTACATTCCTGGATTACAAAACTACGTTCGAAATCTCATTCCAAATTATAATGGTCAGTTGATAAACCCAGTGATTTTTAGATCTGCGTGGTAAGAAGCAAGATATTTACAATTCTGTAAAAAATCTTAAAAGGCTTTGTAAAAGAAATAAATCGTAAGAAATAACGTGTATTTAATTTCCTAGTCTATTACAATGTACTGTTGCAAGGCTGCCGTGCTTATCAAAATTGCAATAATTAAAGGTGGCCATTATTTTTTTTAGAAAATAAATTCTTAACTCCGAAATGTAGATTTGGGTGTCTTCTATTTCGCAATGAGATAATAAATAAAGTTCCAATTTGCATATAACCAACACAGTCATCGTGATTTTATTATCAGTCACAAAGGTCTGATTATTTCTTCACATACAAGAAAGAAAGAAAGAAAGACATATTTATTGTTCATTCTTTACTAAATATGATAGGTACAGGTATTTTTTTTAATAGGATAAGGGCGACAAACGAGCACACAGTCCACCTGATGGTAGATGGTTGCTGTGCCCCACAGACATCTAGATCTATCCTCGATTACGAACCAAAATGCAGATGCGTTGTCACCCGTGAGGATTAAGATGGAATGCCTTGTTTCCAGTAAAAAGGGTCTCCGGTTCTCTACACTCACTATACGAAATATAGCCGCGTTCAGCTGCTATATTACGTTGGTATTCTGTGAGAGCGTGGTTCTTCCCTGGTCGAGCCGACCCATTCGTGCTATACTACAGCATTGCTGCAGCATTGCTCTGCCGCGGAAAAAGGTAGCTTAATACAACACAATATGTATTAAACCTGACGTTGAATCATTAAATAAAGAATATACAAATATATATTATAATACATTCTTAAATAATATACAAAAAATGTCTTCCAAATATTTTTAATCCTTAGATGTGCCTCACGATGTTTTCATCAGTATTTAAAATTGCACTGAACAATTTCATTGGTGCCAGCGGCGTTTGCACATGGTTTGTTTGTATACCGCGAGATTACGGCTGCTGTAAAACCCCTGCGGGATTAGCCAAATTGCCAATCCACCTGCCAAGCGTGGCAACTGTATAAATACAAGCGTATTCCCTATGAGGCAATCTTAGGGGAGGCTTATTTTCAGAAATGGTTTTTGATTATCTACTTTCAATAGTGTGTGATTTACGACAAGGTTTATAAAATTTCCTTCATAGCCAAATAGCGTATATCTCCTATCGACACGGCATTCATGAGAAAGTGCTGATTTCCACGCGCGTATACATTACGGCCTGTTACTGTGAAACAGATTAAATGTCAGCTGCAACATATTATATTATACAAAAAACATGTTTGTAGCGTAGATCAAGATCAAGAGTATCATTACCGCATTTCATATCAGTATTGTAAGAATTGGCAATGAAGAAATTAAAGATCCCATGGTGTTATTCCTAATCTCCATTGGATTGCGGTTCAACCATATCGTTTATGCTATTATACTAAATATGTAAACCCAAGCATTTACCAACAGGTGGGACAGTAGTCAAGTACTAACTTAAAATCGGTTACAGAGTAGTAAACAATGTCATGCGCCTTATGGCCGAATGCAGACGAATCCATCCAAACGAAAATAATAAAATTCTTCGCTACGTTCTTATCTAATAGTAACGGTGAGACAGTCTTAGGTGGTAGATTTTTAATAAATATATGTATATTATAAAATAAATAAAAAGAGTTATTCCTGATGATTACTCTAAAGAAAACATGGAAGAAATAATAGAACAGAACTTAGATTCACCATCACTAAAGAAAGATTTGACATTACAGGAAGACTTACAATTACAAATCCAGCAAGAAACCACGTGTTATAGCATACATACTAAAAAAGAGAAAGATTTTGATGAAGTACTAAAAAAGGAAACGGCTATATTTGAAAGTGACGGAGTTCGAGGAGAATACTTGTCTGCTATTCATGATTATTAACACTATTTATTTTCTACAATCCTTTTTTCAAAATCAAAATTGATTTTCTTATAATATATAATAAATACAAGGACAATTATTACAATTCTACTTAAAATAATTAAAATTCTACTTAAAATAATTATTTATCGTAAGCTGATTAAAGTAAAGAGTTGTAATTATAATATAAACTCATAATTGTGATAATTGTGCCATTCATAAGACAGATTCATCAAATCATCATGGTGGCTGTCATAAATATAAGACTTGTTTGTTAGCATTCTCAAATACTTTAATAATTATTGTGATCTCATCTCAGTAAATTACGTAAGGTTAATTATTATATTAGGTTTTATAAAGTTACCTAATAAAATATTTGATCTATCTGTGAAAGTGAAATCTAAAAAGACTGAGCTACTCGTTACATCGTTAAAATTTTACTAGTTACCTACACTACTAGATTTTAATTGATTGCTCGTTGTCTAATATTAACATGTTTTATTTTTTATAAACTACTCATATTAAGTACAATGACACCTTGATTAACTTACTAACAATTCATTTTGAACCGAAAATCATCCTGATTTGATCAATCCGGATCGGGCCGGATCCGGCCGGATCGATAGGAATCCGGTAGAATCCGGCCGGACTGAAAATGACGCCGGATTGCAATCACTACATGTAACATGTAACTTAAACAAAATTTTATTTATTTAAAATTTTATTTTAAAATTTGAGTTAAATTATGAGGTAATAATGCACAAATATTTTTTGCGATAAGAAATTTAAGGGTAGAAGGCGGTCACTTTGAATTGAATTGTGTTTTTTTTTCGCATTACCTCTTCTTTGAAATTATACTTCTTTTGAGGCGTTTGAGAAAAATGATGAGACTGAATTTTTACCATGCGCGCGGACATCTAAAAAAGACACCATGTAATTGTTACGATGCGCGCGCACACTGACACCTAAAAGCGATAGCTTCAGTGGGTCTCAAGTTTTTTTTGTTTTGTTAGGCTAAATAAGTATAACTTCCTACGTGCGTACATAAGTACACACACACTTTCTTTTTCAGCTTTCATGATTCCGGTTAGATTTTCATAAAATCTTTAGGCCGTTTTCTATAATATGTTGGTATCTTTTTTATCCGTAATAAAATTAAGCTACGTTAAAAATTTTATTGGACCCCAAAACGATTGTCTTCTTTATTTTGTTCTAATGGAGACAGTTTAATTCGAAATTTAAACTAAGTCTACACTAAAAACTACACTTCACATCACTTTGGCAGACTCTCATCTCCGTAGCGGCAACAGAAATGACTGAATGTATGAAATTTTTCTGTAGTATCGTAAGAATATTCACTACCCCATATCGTCCGGTAGGAGTCGTAAGAGACGACAGGTGGAAAAGAACAGGAGATGTGTAGCAGCGTCTCACTAATAATAACAAAGAAATTTAAAAAAACTTCCAAGCGTGGCAACTATGTCAAATATCCCCCTTATTTTGATAGGCTGTGATGGTATGCAGTCACGTATGCTAACAACTTTGCACCACACCAAACTAAGGAGTTATCATCGTCATACTTCAATAAACCAGGAATATCATTTTAAGTGTTCGAGCCGTGTGATATTTTTGCTAAGCGTGACTACTATGGCAAATATTCCCTCTGTGAGGCAATCTGCACTTGGTCATGGGCGGCGGTAGTCACTTACCATCAGGTGAGCCGCATGCTCGTTTGCCCCCTCTCCTATAAAAAACAACTATGTAGTAGATCTATGGAGAATCTTCAGCAGTGGAGTTTTGATAGGCTGTAACGGTATGCAGCCGCGTATGCTAACAGGTTTTCACCACACCAAACTAAGGAGTCATCATCGTCATACTTCAGTATACCGGGAATAGAATATCATTGTAAGTGTTCGAGCCGTGTGATATTTTAAGAACTATAACATTCATTTAAAATGCCGATGTTGACATTTAGCGATAAATTCTATAAATAAAATAACTGTAAGTATCCAAGTATTGAGGCATACTCATTTACATTTAATCATTTATAAAACCTATAGGTACGAAAAATATATGTCTGTTGTCATAGCACTGGTCGCATAAAGTCTCATGTTATTGTGCCTTTAAAATATGTCCAGCTATGTAAAATATTTATTTATTTTCTTAATATTTTTTATTTCACACAATATAAACACACAGAAATTACATACATAGAAGAAGTATGCAATGGGCGGTCTTATTGCTGACAGCAACTTCTAAAATATTTAAATTTTTTATCTTTATATTTACAATCTTTGGTGTGACTGTAAGTGGTGGTGTAAATTCTGAACAAATTGACTAATTGAGGAAATTTATACACAGTATATTTCTGTTGTAGAAACGATGGATCATAGTTACGCTACTATCCGATAGGTAACGTTGTGGTCAAGCTGTTAAAAAATTCAAACTAATCGCGCCACCTACCGTAAAGGGCAGAGCAACGTCTACTGGGCCAGCTAGTATTTTTATAAATTAAGGGTGACATTTAAAACGTTTACCGCCATCGTCGCAATTTTATTTAACTTAATTTTTAAAATGGAGGAATACGAAGACCTTAAATAAGTAATTAAATATTATAATTTAAAATTTAAAATATTGTACAGCCGACTTCAATAGAAGTTATTAAGAATAACACAAAAAGTATTGGTCTGACCTTGATCAAATTCATATGGGACCACACGAGAAGTACCAGCTTTCAAATAAAAAAAATCATAGAAATCAGTTCACCTAGTAAAAAGTTATGAGGTAACACATATTAAAAAAACATACAGTCGAATTGAGTACAGTCTCCTTTTTGGAAGTCGGCAGATAATAATAATTCTACGTAAAACGCTGATTTAAATTATATATACAATTGCAATTCAAGTTATGATTTATACATGAAGATGATTTTATATATCTTGATCGTATGATTACAAGATACGTAAGAACGCAACCGCGTGTCAAACAAATGCATCAAGTGTAATGTGGCGCCTATATTATGACGCAACTCATTGCTCATTAAAAATTACCATAGTAACCAAGAATAGCTGTCTAAAAAGCGCGCGCTTCCTGCTTTCTGTCTGCCCTCGATGGTTGACTTCTTTTTTTAATATTTCAAGTAACTAGCATTCAGTATCCAGTCTTGTTTTATATAGTTATTGTAAACGATGACGCGGGATTATAAAACCGAATGAGACGAGATGAGGGCAATCAGTAGCTTCGAGACATCTTGCACGATGAGAGTTCTGGTCAGTAAAGTTGTGTTCCTTTGTTTAAGTGTTTCTTGTGATAAGTGATCATTGTAAATGGTGAAAAAATTTGAAAAAAAAACATTTTATTTTTTATAAATATCAATTAATTCAATAATTACAACCTATCAAAGGTCCACTGCTTCTGTTCGGTCGGCCTGTGTTCAGCCTTCCATGTAGATTGCCTATTATTATGGGGATATTTGCCATTGTTACCACGCTCGGCAGGCGAGGTCTACAATGGAAGTTTTTATATTATTTTGATCTGTTATCAGTTCGATCTCTTGTTTCAGTTTTCCTCTGTCGTCTCTTACGACAACCACGAAATGATTCTCTTGCGCTGCCATTACACGGCAATTCTTATTATAAATATCTTTTCATTACAAATACTAGCTGGTCGATACTGACAAGCTCGTGGAAACTGTCCATGCGGTCGGAGCTAAGTTCTGCAAGACCCGCCGCAGAAGAACACAAAAACTCTCCGATCACACTCTTAATCTCATGGCTGTTAGACGGGAGATGAAGCTACATTCTTCAACAGACTTGACAGCATACAGGCATCTGAACAGACAGATCTCCAAATGCATGCGGCGGGACTTACGCAACTTCAATACAGCTCGTATTGAAGAAGCGATCGAGCGGAACCAAGGCTCCAAAGTCTTTGCCAGAGATCTGTCTGCCAGAAAGAGCCACCTGTCAAAGCTGAAGACAGAATGTGGCAGCATCGTTTCCGGGACACCTGAGATTTTGAGTGAGATTGAGAGGTTCTATGGGCAGCTGTACACGTCATCGTTGGAGCCACACGCAAGTGTGAGTAACGATCCAAGAGCGAGTCTCATCCGACACTATTCCGAAGATATCCCGGACGTCAGTCTGAGCGAGATTAGAATGGCTCTCCAGCACCTTAAAAACGGTAAGGCCCCAGGCGAGGATGGAATTACAGCGGAGCTTCTGAAAGCGGGTGGAAGACCGGTACTTGAAGTCCTTCAGAAGCTCTTTAATTCCGTCCTCCATGGTGGCATTACACCGGAGGCGTGGAGCAGAAGTGCGGTGGTCTTGTTCTTCAAGAAAGGTGACAACGCTCTCTTGAAGAACTACAGACCGATTTCCCTTCTGAGCCGCGTCTACGTGCTGTTTTCGAGAGTCATTACGAATCGTCTCGCGCGCAGACTTGACGACTTCCAGCCTCCCGAACAAGCCGGTTTCCGAAAGGGCTTTAGCACCATAGACCACATACATACCCTTCGGCAAATTGTACAGAAGTCCGAAGAGTACAATTTGCCACTATGTCTGGCGTATGTGGACTACGAGAAAGCCTTTGATTCCGTCGAAATTTGGGCGGTGCTGCAGTCCCTTCAGCGGTGCCAAGTTGACTGTCGGTATATCGAAGTGTTGAAGTGCTTGTACAGTAGGGCTACGATGGCTATCCGAGTACAGAACCAGAGTACGAAACCTATCCAATTGCAGAGAGGTGTAAGACAGGGTGACGTCATATCCCCGAAACTCTTCACCGCTGCGTTGGAAGACGTTTTCAAGCTTCTGGACTGGAAAGGATACGGTATCAACATCAATGGCGAGTACATCACTCACCTTCGATTTGCCGACGATATAGTCCTTATGGCAGAATCGCTGGAGGACCTAAGCACTATGCTCAATGACCTCGATAGTGTTTCCCAACGGATAGGTCTTAAGATGAACATGGACAAAACAAAGATCATGTTCAATGTCCATGTCACACCTATGCCGGTAGTTGTTGGGAGCACTAAGCTCGAAGTTGTTGACGAGTATGTTTACCTGGGACAAATAGTCCGACTAGGTAAGTCCAACTTCGACCGAGAGGTCAATCGACGGATTCAACTCGGCTGGGCAGCGTTCGGGAAGCTACGACACATCTTCTCGTCAGACATACCTCAAAACCTGAAAACGAAATTGTACAACCAGTGCGTGTTGCCAGTGATGACTTATGGAACTGAGACGTGGTCCTTCACTGCTGGCCGTATGAGGAAGCTCAAGGTCGCTCAGCGAGCTATGGAGAGGGCTATGCTCGGAGTTTCTCTGCGTGATAAACTTAGGAATGAGGATATCCGCAGTAGAACCAGAGTAACCGACATAGCCCAACGGATTAGTAAGCTGAAGTGGCAGTGGGCCGGCCATATAGCTCGAAGAACCGACAACCGATGGGGAAGAAAGGTTCTCGAGTGGCAGCCTCGTACCGGTAGGCGAAGTGTAGGGCGTCCCCCCACGAGATGGAGTGACGACCTGGTAAGACATGCAGGAAGTCGATGGATGCAGGTAGCTCAGGACCGTGCTTTGTGGCATTCTTTGGGGGAGGCCTATGTTCAGCAGTGGACTTGTGAAGGGCTGTAATGATGATGATGATGATACAAATACTATATCAATAAATAGACAGCAACATTAGTTTCTAATGATTAAGATGATAAAATTATTGTTTACTGATTTTTTTTAGTTTTATATTCGTTACGTTAGAGTCAGTGTAAAGCTTAACATTCGTCTTTTTAATGTAATCTACAGCCCTCTTATTTAGATTAAATTGACAAAGGCTTAATTGCTTTTGTTGTTATGCTTTGTAGGGTTGTCTGTCAGCTACAGTATCAATATTTCCACGACATGATGCAATTGCTCTGTTCATCTTCTAGTTTATTATTGGATAATTCTTTTATATGACAATACAGTGTTTTCAGTTTTTGCTGTTGTTTTAGTTAATATAAATGTTTACGTTAAGATACAATACAAGTGGTTAAATTAAAAAAAAAATTGTAAGGTAAAATTTAAATGGGACCACATATTCAAAGGGTATCCCGTATACCCTTTGAAACAAAAAAGAATTTTCCAAATCGGTTTAGGCATCTTCGAGAATGTAATGATTTACGATCATATTATTAACTAAGTGCTTAGGAACACGTGTGGAAAATTTGCAATCTGCATGTCTAAGAAATAATAAACATTAAGAGCACGTGATGTCCACATATGTACATCAGATATAGCGTGCACAATCATCCTTCTTTCAAATCTTTTGAAAATTTAAACATGTATGTATTACAAGAATTGCTCCCTTAACGTATTATGATTGCATTAATTTGAATGCGTAATATGTAGTTAACCTTCATACCTACAGCATTCTATTAATTATCATTCTAAATACTTGATTAAAAGGAATAGATTTTTATGACCACAATAAATAATAAAAAATAATGTTTTCAGATCTTGACCGCTGCCTTCTTGGCTACCGCATCCGCTGCGCCTTCTGGTGCCTTTTTCGGTCCGATTGCCCCTATCATTGCCTACTCTACGATACCTGTTCCTGCTGCTGTACCCACAATATCGCCAGGTGACTTACAAGCTGCGGCGATAAATGCAAAAGTTCAATTTGAGCAGCAAGTTCAAGATGCAGCCGACAAGGCGAGAGAATTAGCTGAACATGCAACAGAGAAACAAGATGAGGGTATAAATGAAGCAAATGATTTAGCAAAGGAGCGGGCCGAAGAGTCGTTCTGGGCAGCAGAAGAAAAGAAATGGCAAGCTTTAGACGCTTTAAAAACCGCTGAAGCTCAGATTGATGGTTCTATAGCGAGCAAAGCCAGTGATGTCGCTTTAGCGGCGTATAGTGTACCAACTACTGTTCAGGCTCAAACAGGAGTTTTGGGACAGTCTGTTGTAGCGCCAGAAACAAAAAGCATCGCCCCTGAAGGAGTCAAAGTAGAAGAACAAAATGAAAAAGCTGAAGGTGAAGCAATGGCTGCAGTCAAATCTGTGCAAGCCGAGAACAAACTAGAAAATGCTGAAAAGCCAATGGAGAACGTTCAAACAGAAACAACTAATATGGAGACGCTGACATCAGTGAAAACTACAGAAGCAGTTAAAGAAGTAAAACCATCAGATGTCTTCTTAGCTCAAACTCGCCCAGCCGAGAGCAAACCAGAAAATGCTGAAAAGTCCGTGGAGAACATTCAAACAGAAGCAGCTAAAATAGAATCGTCAGCCTCAGTGAAAACTGCAGAAGCAGTTAAAGAAGAAAATCAGGCTGCTGTCTTTTTAGCTCAAACTCACCCAGCACCTGTGGTGTCTAATGCCTTCTTAGCACAACCCTGGCTGAAACAAGGATTTGCACCAATTTCCTACATTCCTGGATTACAAAGCTATGTTCCAAATCTCATTCCAAATTATAGCGGCCAGTTGGTAAATCCAGTTTTATTTAGAGCTGCGTGATAATAAGCAAGTCATTTAGAATTCATTAAAAAAACCTTAAGGGCAAGCCACTTAACTTTTTTAAATTTGTAGAAGAAATAAATCGTAATAACAAACCTATATTTTTAATTTGTAAGTCCATCACACATATTGCAATAATTAAGGCTCGCGATTGTTTGTTTAGATAATGAAGTCTTAAAATTTAAGTAAGTAACTCCGGAATTTACTATATTTTATCTAGTTCTTTAAAATGAGAATTAAATAAAAATCATATTTGCATATAATCTTACAATCATCGATTTTATTATCAGTCACAAGGTTCCGATTAGATTTCTTCACATGGAAGGGAGAAAGAAAGAGATATTTATTTGGCCATTCCTTACAAAATATAATAGGTAAAGGTAGCTTAATATAACTCAGTATGTATTATACCTAACTTAGAATCTTAAATTACAAAGAACAAGAGATGACGTATTTTACATTCTTAAATTAAGAATATACAAAGTCTTTTAAATATCCTTAGACGTGAAGGTTTCCTCTTAATGTATTTATCCTTAATCCTTATCGCCTAGTTCAAAGTTAATCAGCATCAGCACTTAAAATTACAATTAACAATATCATTGGTGTCGGCAGGTATCGAACCCAGATTTTTTGCGTACCGCGAAATTCACATAAAATTCCTGCGGTTAACCTAGTTGCCAATTCGCCTTCCAGGCGTGAGTACTTTAGCAAAGTATAAATATGAGGCAATCTAGGGCTAGGCCTACATTCAGCAGTGGGCCTTTGATAGGCTACTTTTGATACTGTGTGATTAAAGACAAGGATACAAAAATTCCTTCGTTGCTAAATTAAGTAGATCTTCTATCGATACGGAATTCATGCGAATGTGTTCGTTTTCACGCGCGTATATATTTCGGCCTGTTACTGCGAAATAGATTCAATGTCGGCTACAGCATGCCGCACCTATTATAAAGTAACATGAAATACAATCTGTATGACAGTAGCGTAGCTCATTACCGTATCAGTATTGTAAGAATTGTCAATGAAAAATTTCAAGATCCTTAGGCATTATTCCTTACATCCAATAGATGTCGGCACAACCGTCTCGTTTATGCGATTATACTGAACACCCAAAACACAAACACTTTACATCAGGTGGGAGAGCAATCAAACAAAAATTTTGAATAGATAAAAAAACAGTACAAGGCACCTTAAGACTTAATCGATTACTCCGTTTGTAGAGCCATAATGTAGCTATATATTTGTAGCACGAATGGGTCAGCTCGACCGGAGAAGGACTACGCTCTCACAGAATGAAAGCGTAAAATAGCAGCTTAATGCTACAATGTTTCGTATGGTGAGTGTAGAGAACCGCATACCCTGTTTACTGGAACTAGTTTTGTTACGCTAAATAAGTATAACTTCCTACGTGCGTACATAACTACACACACACTTTCTTTTTCAGCTTTCATGATTCCGGTTTGATTTTCATAAAATCTTTAGGCCGTTTACTATAATAAATTGGTATCTTTTTTATGTGTAATAAAATTAAGTTACGTTAAAAATTTTATTGGACCCAAAAACGATTGCCTTCTTTATCTTGTTCTAATGGAGACAGTTTAATTCGAAATTTAACTAAGTCAAAAAAACTAAGTCACTTTGGCAGCCTCTCATCTCCATGGCGGGAACAGAATTGACTGAATGTATGAAATTTTTCTGTAGTATCGTAAGAAAATTCACTACCCCATATCGTCCCGTGGAAGTCGTTAGAGACCACAGGTGGAAAAGAATAGAAGCAAGCGTGGCCAGCTATGGCAAATATCCCCCTTATTTTGATAGGCTGTGATGGTATGCAGCCTCGTATGCTAACAAGTTTTCACCACACCAAACTAAGCAGCTGTCATCGTCATACTTCAAAATACCGGGAACATCATTCCCAAGCACACAACACAAGAGTTATGAACATCCATATACCAGCCCATATAGAACTTACAGTTCTTTTAGAAGCGCATAAGAGTGTTGAAAAGAGATTGTACCCTTATAAGAGTGGTTTATGAGTTATTATACAGCTCAAGCTGTATAAAGTCTGTATTATGGGATCTAAGTAAGCTTAGGGTTCTTAATCACAATATGAAAACTCTACTATACAACTTTAAGTATTTTGTAACACTTCAACCTGATTTTATCATTAAAGCTGTATAGAAGCTGTTTTTCCATGCTGTCACTTGCTTATTACAGCTTTAAGTGTTATAATAGTATCATTCAAATATTATTTCTGTACAGTGGTGTATGTGAACTCCCTTCTAAAACTTATTCTTATGGCGTAGTAGTACACTCTTGTAAATACTATGAGAGTGATATAAAACTAAAAGAATAAATAATAGCTATAGTAGAGATTAAGTCTGTATATGTGATAGAATGCCGGTAGTTGTTGGGAACACTAAGCTCGAAGTTGTTGACGAGTATGTTTACCTGGGACAAATAATCCGATTAGGTAAGTCCAACTTCGACCGAGAGGTCAATCGACGGATTCAACTCGGTTGGGCAGCGTTCGGGAAATTACGGCACATCTTCTCGTCAGGTATACCTCAAAACTTGAAAACGAGACTGTACACCCAGTGCGTGTTGCCAGTGATGACATACGGAACTGAGACGTGGTCCTTCACTACTGGCCGTATGAGGAAGCTCAAGGTCGCTCAGCGAGCTATGGAGAGGGCTATGCTCGGAGTTTCTCTGCGTGATAAACTCAGAAATGAGGATATCCGCAGTAGAACTAGAGTGACCGACATAGCCCAACGGACTAATAAGCTGAAGTGGCAATGGGCCGGCCATATAGCTCGAAGAACCGACAACCGATGGGGAAGAAAGGTTCTCGAGTGGCAGCCTCGTACCGGCAGGCGAAGTGTAGGACGTCCCCCCACTAGATGAAGTGACGACCTGGTAAGATATGCAGGAAGTCGATGGATGCAGGTGGCTTAGGACCGTGCTTTGTGGCATTCCTTGGGGGAGGCCTATGTTCAGCAGTGGACTTGTGAAGGGCTGTAATGATGATGATGATGATGATGTGATAGAATATTGCCATTTTGAATGCGTAATTGCGTGTTTAATATATTGTACTATAGTGAACAAATTAATTTATTATCAATATGTGTAAAAAAAGAAAAAGATTTGGTGCAGTTAGAAGAAGGATTAAAAGGGAATATTTAAATATTACATATTATCAACGAAATAATAGTGATACTAAAGAATATAGAAATACTTTAGTAAATCAGACAAGCTACAGTCAAGTGTCGATCCCATCAACGGCTAACAAAGAGGGTTCCGTAACAAAAACATTAAACAGTGTTAATCATGATCACAGTTATGTCAAATGTAACTTAGTTTTCGGCACCTGATTATGATGATTTATCATGCAGCAGCACAAGTAGTTCAATTGATGATAACAGCGAATTTTCAAAAAATCTATTTATTTTGCCAGCAAACAAAGAATTGGGCCACAGAAAGAAATATATCTTAAGTAGCTTTAAATGATGTAGCTACAATTACAAATTATAGATTTTATTAGCTAGATATATTAGCATCTAATCGCTTTTTTGGTCATCTTAAAACGCCTTTTGATCCCCACAAACTTGGTACAATTTAAATGCAATTTTTCCCTTTCTCTATGGTTTCTAAAATTTTAAACGGCATATTTTCCTAAAAAGTAAAATAAAACCAGTATAAGATACACAACAGTCAAATTACTTCACAATAAGTTAACTTATTTATCAAATAAAATAGTTAACTCTTTTGGTTTTGCCGTACCTACGTGACGTAAGAGTATGACTAGAAAACGACAAACGGCTTGCCAGGAGTTACCTATCAACTAAACACAATAACAAAATAAATAGCATGCTCGTACTGGTACCGTACTGCTGAGCGAGATAAAATATTCTGTCATAAAATGTACCTTCCTTAATATTGTTTGGCAAAGAAAGAGATAGCTTTAAGAATTAAAGCTATCTCTTTCTTTGCCAAACAACTCCAATTTTTAACATTAGAAAGAAAAGATATATAGGAAATCTTTATTTGCTAAAGGCAGTCATATTTTGGTTTGGTTTGCGAATTTAACTGAATCAAAGGGGTAGTAATTTATTGCCAATAAATACAATCATTTCGATTAAATCGATGGTTTTAGGTTGGTACAAAAATGAAAAAATATTTTTTCAATTTATTAACTTTGTCTGAGTGGCTTTATACAATATGTAACAAAAACCCTGTGGTTTCCGTTAAGTACGTTATCAGGATCATTATTCAAACGTATAGAAATACCTTTTTTTTAACTCGAACAATATTTTTTTTAATTTAATTAAAAAATATGCAAATTGTATGTGATTTTATTACCTCTGCATTGTCTGGGGAGTAAGAGGATTGTCAAAGACCCCGCTTTACTTAGCTTTAGCATCGGCTAGTGTCGGAAAGAGGTAAGAAAACCACATAAAATTAAAAAAATAATAATAAAATTAAAAATATATGGTCGAGTTTTTAAAAAAAAAGTTATTTCAATAGGTTTCAATACTGATCCTAATAACGTACTTAACGGGAACCACAGGGTTTTTGTTACATGTTGTACAGTCTCTGTCTTAAAAGAAGTGAAAGAAGTAAGCACTTTTGTCCATAAAATAAAACAACAAAATTATTAAAACACGGTTACATCTTAAAATATTATTATTTAAATGAGATAAGTGAAGAAGTCTAGAGTCGCTGCGACAAAAATTTAAGGAAATTAATATATTAACTTTGGCATCTCAATACATTTATGAAAATGTAATGTACGTACACAAAAATAAAAGTAGTTTTACAAAAATAAGTGATATTCATTCTGTAAATACTAGGAACAGACACAAGCTAGTAGTACCAGTTACTCGACTCCATCGAGTCAGTAATTCATTCTTGGGGCGATGTATACGCTTTTACAACAAAATTCCAAAAAATATACAAAATTTGACCTGCCCAAAGTTCAAAAACTTTATTAAACTAAGTCTGTATAAAAAGGGTTATTATAATATCAAAGAATTTATAGATGATAATAACCCCTGGCAATGAGGTGATCGCTACCAAGCTATTTCTAATTTGTTGTGTTGTTAATTTGTGTAACATACATGATTGTAAGCTGTTATTTAAAAAAAAGTCCCGTTGGGTTTCTTGCTGGTTCTTCCCAGGACAGAGGTTTTTATTCGAACCAGTGGTAATTATACAAAAGAGTGACTTTCAATAAGTATTATTTATAACCTATATTGAATAAAAAAGTTTCTGTTTGTGTTTCTGTTACAGCTACTAAGACTATAAGACCTTCGAAATATCATTTAGGCTGTTTAGCAAATTGTCGCCATTTTAGGACCTATAAAAAAAAATAAATTGTAAATTTAGGAATATGAGACATTAGTTTTAGCCTACATCATTATTTTTAGTTTGACTAATGATCACTGTGCCCCAATATGCATTCATATTCACTAATTTAATTATTTTCTTATTCTAACCTATACAATCAATATTTACTTACCGTATTTAGTATTTTGTCCTCATATTATTTCATTATTTTGCTGGCGCGGCAATTTTTTGATAGAAATCATTTTTTTTTTAAGTTTACCGTAAATCTATCTTGCTTCTTGCTTAATCTAAATACTACCTTGCTTTAAAATATGTCCAGCTATATAAAATATTTATTTATTTTCTTAATATTCTTTATTTCACACAATATAGACATACAGAAATGACATAATTATATAGAAGAAGTATGCAATGGGGCGGTCTTATTACTGACAGCAATTTATCATTATATTTACAATCTTTGGTGTGTCCGTAAGTGGCGGTGTAAATTCTGAACAAATTAACAAATTAAGTAATTTTACAAAATACATTTGTGTTGTCGAAACGATGGTTCATAGCTACGCTACTATCCGATAGGTAACGTTGAGGTCAAGCTGTTAAAAAATTCAAAGTACCTACCGTAAAGGGCAGAGCAACGTCTACTCGGCCAGCTAGTATTTTTATAAATTAAGGGTGACATTTAAAACGTTTACCGCCATCGTCGCAATTTTCTTTAACTTAATTTTTAAAATGGAGGAATACGAAGACCTTAAATAATTAATAAAATATTATTATTCTATTATTCAACTGAACGTAAAATGTTATAATTTAAAATTAAAAATTTTGTACAGCCGACTTCAATATAAGTTATTAAGAATAACTCAAAAACTATTGGTCTGACCTTGAACAAATTCATATGACGATTCACACGAGAAGTACCAGCTTTCAAATAAAAAAAGAATCATAGAAATCGATTCACCCAGTAAAAAGTTATGAGGTAACACACATAAAAAACATACAGTCGAACTGAGTACCGTCTTCTTTTTGGAAGTCGGCAGATAATAATAATTCTACGTAAAACGCTGATTTAAATTATATATTCAATTGCAATTCAAGTTATGATTTATACACGAAGATGATTTTATATATCTTGATCGTATGTCTCCCATCGTTTGGATTACCAGATACGTCAGAACCAACACGTGTCAAACATGCATCAAGTGTAATGTGGCGCCTATATTATGACGCAACTCATTGCCCATTAAAAATTACCCTAGTAATGAAGAACGGCTGTCAAAATGCACGCGCTTCCTGCATTCTGTCTGTCCTCGAAGATTGACTTTTTTTTAATATTTCAAGTTCCAGTATCCAGTCTTGTTCTATATAGTTGTTGTAGACGATGACGGGTGATTATAAAAACCGAATGAGACGAGATGAGGGCAATCAGTAGCTTCGAGACATCTTGCACGATGAGAGTTCTGGTCAGTAAAGTTGTGTTCCTTTGTTTAAGTGTTTCTTGTGATAAGTGATCAATGTAAATAGTGTAAAAATTTGAAAAAAAAATTATTCTTACAACATTTTATCCCTTATAAATATGAATTAATTCATTAGTTACAACCTATCAAAGGTCCACTGCTGAACACAGGCCTTCTATGTAGATTGCCTATTATTATGGGGATATTTGCCATTGTTACCACGCTCGGCAGGCGAGGTCTACAATCGAAGTTTTTATCTTATTTTGATCTGTTATCAGTTTGATCTCCTGTTTCAGTTTTCCTCTGTCGTCTCTTACGACAACCACGAAATGATTCTCTTGCGATGTCATTACACGGCAATTCTTATTATAAATATCTTTTCATTACAAATACTATATCAATAAATAGACAGGAACATTAGTTTCAATGAGGATAACAAAATTATTGTATACTGATTTTTTAGTTTTATATTCGTCATGTTAGAGAGTCAGTGTAAAGCTTAACATTCGTCTTTTTAATGTAATCTACAGCCCTCTTATTTAGATTAAATTGACAAAGGCTTAATTGCTTTTGTTGTTACGCTTTGCAGTGTTGACTGTCAGCTACAGTATCAATATTTCCGCGACATGATGTGAATGTTCGTCTTCTAGTTTATTATTGGATAATTCTTTTATATGACGATACAGCGTTATCAGTTTTTGCTTATGCTTTAATTAATATAAACGTTTACGTTAAAATACAAATGGTTAAATTAAAAAAAGTGTATGGTAAAATTTAAATGGGACCACATTATTATACCTTTGAAACAAAAAAGAATTTTCCAAATCGGTTCAGACGTCTTCGAGTAATATGAGGATGTTTACAATCATATTATTGAGTAAGTGCTTAGGAACACGTGTGGAAAATTTGCAATATGCATGTCTAACAAATAATAAACATTAAGAGCACGTGATGTCTACATAGGTACATCAGATATAGCGTGCACAATCATCCAGCTTCCAAATCTTTTGAAAATTGAAATGAGGCCCAGCAGTGGGACGTTTATAGACTGTTTCTTCTCTCTTTCTTAAATTAAATCTTTGTGAATCTATTTAAATGTTAATTATTTAAAGCAAACTAAAGCACGGTAATATTAATGTTGACATTTATTAACAGTACCTAGACTACTAAGCTCTACTAGGCGTTAGCGAAATAAATATATATTTCTCAAGGCTGATACATAACTAGATTTTATAGATTGCTTAAGTGGCTCCAACAGAATATTATAAGCCAGTACAAATATCCACTTCACCACAGAATCCCGTGAGTGTTGTTAGAAGCGACAGAGGGAAACTGAAACTAGTGATGGGCAGCGATATCGTTCTGATAACTACCTAAATAAATTTAAAAACCTGTATTTGTCAACCCACCTGCAAAACGTAGGAATTGGCAAATATCCCCCTTTATGAGGCAATCTAATGGCAAAGCTTATGTCCAGCTGTCCAGCTGTGCACTGATAGGTTGTGATGATAATGGTAATGAATGATATATACATTATGTATATATTATAAGAAAAGCTCGCTTAAAGTAATAAGATTATATTAATTTGAATACGTAACATGACATGCAGTTGAACTTCATACCTAGAGCATTCTATCAATTACAATTCTTAATTAAAAGGAAATACAATTTTAGGACAACATCAAATAATTTAATAATATTTGCAGATCTTGACCGCTGCCTTCTTGGCTTCTGCATCCGCTGCACCTTCTGGTGCCATTTTCGGTCCGATTTCGCCTATCATTGCCTACTCTACGATACCTATTCCTGCTGCTGTACCCACAATATCACCAGGTGACTTACAAGCTGCAGCGATAAATGCAAAAGTTCAAGTTGAGCAGCAAGTTCAAGATGCAGCCGACAAGGCGAGAGAATTAGCTGAACAAGCAACAGAGAAACCAGATGAGGGTATAATTGAAGCTAATGATTTAGCAAAGGAGCGGGCCGAAGAGGCGTTCTGGGCAGCAGAAGAACAGAAATGGCAAGCTTTAGACGCTTTAAAAACCGCTGAAGCTCAGATTGATGGAACTATAGCGAGCAGGGCCCCACCCACTACTGTTCAGGCTCAAACAGAAGTTTTGGGACAGTCTGTTGTAGCGGCAGAAACAAAAAGCATCGCCCCTGAAGGAGTCAAAGTAGAGGAACCAAAGGAAAAACCTGAAGGTGAAGCAATGGCTGCAGTCAAATCTGTGCAAGCCGTAAGCAAACCTGAAAATGCTGAAAAGCCCGTGGAGAACGTTCAAGCAGAAGCAGCTAAAATGGAATCGTCAGCATCAGTGAAAACTGCAGAAGCAGTTAAAGAAGAAAATCCAGGTGCTGTCTTTTTAGCCCAAGCTCACCCAGCACCTGTGGTGTCTAATGCCTTCTTAGCACAACCCTGGCTGAAACAAGGATTTGCACCAATTTCCTACATTCCTGGATTACCAAGCTATGTTCCAAATCTCATTCCAAATTATAACGGTCATTTGGTAAACCCAGTTTTAATTAGAGCTGCGTGGTAATAAGCAAGTCATTTACAATTCAGTAAAAAAATCTTTAGGACAAACCACTTAAATTTTAAAAATTTGTAAAATAAATAAATCGTAATAACAAACCTGTATTTAATTTCTTAGTCCATCACAATATGCCTACAGTATCAAGGCTGCCGTGCTTATCAAAATTGCAATAATTAAGGGTCGCCATTGTTTGTTTAGAAAATGAAGTCTTATTTAACTAACTCCGCAATTTAGTATATTATGTTGTCTAGTTCTTCAAAATTAGATATTAAATAAGAATGATATTTGCATATAACCTTACAATCATCGATTTTATTATCAGTCACAAGGTTCCGATTAGATTACTTCACATGGAAGTGAAAAAGAAAGAGATATTTATTTGGCCATTCCTTACAAAATATAATAGGTAAAGGTAGCTTAATATAACTCAGTATGTATTATACCTAACTTAGAATCTTAAATTACAAAGAACAAGAGATGACGTATTTTACATTCTTAAATGAAGAATATACAAAAAGTCTTTTAAATATCCTTAGACGTGAAGGTTTCCTCTTAATGTATTCCCTTATCGCCTAGTTCAAAGTTAATCAGCATCAGCACTTAAAATTACAATTAACAATATCATTGGTGTCGGCAGGTATCGAACCCAGATTGTTTGCGTACCGCGAAATTCACATAAAATTCCTGCGGCTAACCTAGTTGCCAATTCGCCTTCCAGGCGTGAGAACTTTAGCAAAGTATAAATATGAGGCAATCTAGGGCTAGGCCTACATTCAGCAGTGGGCCTTTGATAGGCTACTTTTGATACTGTGTGATTAAAGACATGAAATACAATGTGTATGACAGTAGCGTAGATCATTACCGTGTTTTTATCAGTATTGTAAGAATCATCAATGGAAAATTTCAAGATCCCTTGGCATTATTCCTTACATCCAATAGATGTCGGCACAACCGTCTCGTTTATGCCATTATACTGAACACCCAAACACAAACACTTACCATCAGGTGGGAGAGCAATCAAACAAAAATTTTGAATAGTTAAAAAAACAGTACAACACGCCTTAAGACTTAATCGATTACTCCATTTGTAGAGCCATAATGTAACCATATATTTGTAGCACAAATGGGTCGGCTCGACCGGGGAAGGACCACGCTCTCACATAATAAAAGCGTAAAAGTAGCAGCTTAATGCTGCAATGTTTCGTATGGTTAGTGTAGAGCACCGCATACCCTTTTTACTGGAACTAGGCATTCTATCAGGGGTGACAACGCATCTGCATTTTTATTTTTAATCGAGGATAAATTTAGATGTCAATTGACCACAGCAAACACATCGCCTTTTTTTTTTTAAAAGTTACCCACACACTAGGATTTATCTCCTGTGTCGTGGAGGCAGTTTACAAACTAAAATCGCACGAGGACAAACATCCAGACCCAGAACAATTATTTGTAGGCCATACAAATACTTGTTTGCGCAACAACTCATTGCTAAGCCACTGCGTCACGGAGCCGTTTCTTTTCTTTTTTTGACGTTCTTACCTGATGGTAACGACGAGACAGTTCTAGATAGTAGAATAGAAAAGAAAATCTTTATTCAAAATATTATATTACAAAAGAAAAAAAGAGTGAATACCTTCAGAAATGGAAACCGAGATAATAGTAAGCGCTATATTCTATCTCATTCTCTCGCAGGCTAAATTTTTATTTATATGTATATGTTTGTCTCTTTTTAGTGTCGCTTTATTATTTCATCGAGTTTGAAATTACAACGATTCTAAAGAAGTTTTCCCTTTATAAATACTCATTATGTCGTTTATGCTTTTGTCTCTGGTTCAGAAACAGGCATCTATCCTCGGAACCCTTAAATATATTATCGGTCATGGGAAGCAAGATTAAAGTAGAAAATCATATACTGCGCCAATTTATTTGATAAACGGCTCCACCGAGAAGGTATGAATAAGTGGCTCAATAAATTAAAAATGTTTCGTGAAAATTAAGGCCACGCAGCTGCTCTAGAAATGAGAGCCAATGTGCTAGCCTGGACTTTGAAAAGGACGCAGGAAGAGCTGAAAATTGTGTAGATGTGCGAGTGCGTTGGGATACTAAACAACATACAGTTTAAAACGGAATAAAACTGTTGTTTTAGTAATAATCTTTCCGTCTGTATTATGATGAAAAGTAAGGAATAGTTAGCTGAAAATTTCGTTCATTAAGAAATCTGAATAAATCCCTAAAAAAATGATACAAATTAGTATATATATATGTGCATATAATAAAGTATATACATGCCAATTGCCACAAATTTGTAACTTTAACGTTTAACATACGGAGATTCAAGGGTCAAAATTCGTATTTAAGCACGTAAGGCCCCAAATTCGAGGTATTATATAAATAATATGTTCGATGGCAGACGCATCATTTGCCGGCACAGGCTGAACATGTTTGCTGCCGAAGCTGAGTGACCTATATGTATAGACTATCGCCATTGAAAGGATTTCACACACATTCAAACAGTACGTAATACTAATACAGTGTTGTGTTGCCCCAGTGTTGGTGTTGGTGTATATAAGTCACAGACACATGCCGCATGCCGGCGTTTTCAGCTTACGACCCGTTTCCCTTTTTCCGATAGTGGTTCAAGCCGAGGTTCCTACTTCCTTCTGAGGGCTCTTTGACATCAAGCCCCCCCCCCCCCCCCCCTTGAATAGCCTCACTTCAATAGGAGGGGCCGGAATCGCAGTCGCGGTCGCGGCGCTCGGCGCCGGGTCGCCGCCGCGCCTGCAGAATCGCCGCACTCAATAATTCCTGAGTATTCACTTACTAGTCGATTTCGATGAAGTTGTAAATGCATCAAGGCCAACATACATAGACTCAGAAAAAATTAAAGGAATTTTTTAAACATAAACATCGGTTGATAGATTCATAATAAATTAGTTCAGTAACTTGCAATAAATATATTTTTCTTCGTAGTCTATATTAACTAAATATGGGTAAATCCGGAAAAAATTCCGCCATTGTGTGTCATATAAAAGAAAACCACTTTGTTTAATATATTTACGTTTACTTTATCTCAAAAAAGGAAACTACTCTAGCGGCAGGAATTCAAGTATGCAAATAACATACTTAGAGTTCTTACAAACGAAGACGAATTGATAAAGACGAAGTTACATTTAAAAATGAAAAATTAATACAAAAAATAACAACAAATCCGCCCGATTTACCTCGAATTTTAAGAGACTACACAAAGGGTGTTACGATGGGTAGCGCTACTTGGCATCTAGCCAATTACTGAACTATAACTATTACTACCTTAGAATAAGATTGCATTTGCAGTAATTCTAGGTAGTAAGACTTCTTTTCTACCTAGGATTCCGTCTGGGTAGGTAACAACCTATTTCTGGCAGCAAACACTAATGTGTTGCGGTCTGCAGGGTGTAGAGAGCCAGTACAATTACATGACGTGAGGCATTCAGTCTTACACCTCATAGGTGACGACACATCTGTAGCTGCCTACTTTATTTGAAGTTGGTTGAAAGTGTCACAAGGCAGCAGCAGCAACTCACTTATTTATCCGTGGTAGAGCCATGCTGCAGCTATATTAGTAGTATAGTTGTAGTACGAATGGATCAGCTCGACCGGGAAATTAACAATTTCAATGGTGCCGGCGGAGATCTAACCCGGGTTTCTCGCGTACTGTGAAACTTACAGCGAGCGCTAACCATCTGTGCTACCACGGCTCGTATAATATAAATATTTAAATAATAATAAAGTAAGAAAACATTATTTTGTTAGCTATGTTTTGTTATTAATGTTATTTGTTAGAAGAGCATAATGTATATATTATAAATGGAGTGTTTCATATGTTTATATAATAAATTCACATCTTTATTATATAATATCTCGAAATAATTTATTATAAAACATTAACCAATCATGTCGTTCTCCAAAATTCGCTTACGTCAACAGGAATGCCCAACTACGTCCTTTATCATAATGCAAAAGTGACTATAATAAGTAACTTTCATTTTTCAAGAACAAATGGCTGAATATTCTTATCACGTCTCGTTATAAACGGGGTGACCAGGACGAAGGCGTGAGGTAAGCATGCATGATAGGAATCGACTATATCTTACTCATTTATTTGTTATAAAATTTCTTAACCTTTCTACTAACGGAGAATTCGTTATCAATGCTTTAATTTGTGTGATTAAGTATTTAATTTCATAATAACTATAATTAAACAAGACAATTTAAGAGGATATAAAATCAAAAAGTTTAAAATATGTTCCTCTAATGCGAATATCACCATGCGTTGCACATTTCCCAGACAAGTTTCTGGTGACAAACAGATTACAGACGATAAAATCAAAATGCTTAAAGACATTACCAATACGGCGGTATCGACTCTGCGCTATCAATCCAGCGTAGTTAGAATGAGATAATTCTCCAAAGATATTGGGCAAGAAGCTTTTCTCAAAAAGATCCTATGAATAGAATAGAATAAAATCATTTTTTATTTGACCACCATTGGTTCGAAAAATACATCCAGCTGGGAAGAACCAGCAAGAAAACCAGTTTACAATAATTTTGTTAGTACAATTCTAAGTGAATTTTAAGAGGACCATTAATATTTCAACGTAGTAGAGCCATGCTGCAGCTATATTAATTGTATAGTTGTAGCGCGAATGGGTCAGCTCGACCGGGGAAGGACCACGCTATCACAGAACACCAGCTTAAAATATCAGCTTAATGCTGCTGTGTTTCGCATGGTGAGTATAGAGGATAGGAGACCCTTTTTACTGGAAAAGAGGCATTCCATCATAGTCCTCGCGGCTGACAGCGCATCTTTACTTTGATTGCACTTGCCATCGGGTAGACTGTGTGCTCGCTTGTCACACTTATCCTATAAAAAAAAACCAGCATGGTGGCAATCACCTCATTCCCAGATATTTAACATTTAAAATTTCCATGACATTTCAAAAATCATGAGGTGATAACGAAAGTAAACTATTTAATATAAGATTTCAATAGATAGATTCAAAAGACGGCGAATGCACAGACGGGACTTAAATCAAATATATCGCAAACTAAATACAACTTTTTTAAAGCAGATTATAACAATATTAAGGCATCACTTAACAATATAAACTGGTCTCTTGAATTTGCTGATTGTAATGATGTTAATGAGATGATCAATATATTTTATGATATACTTAATAAGACAATAGAAAAGTATATTCCAAAATCAAAGCCACGAAGTTTAAAATATCCACACTGGTTCAAAAAAGGTTTAATAAGAATAATAAATGAGAAAAGAACTCTCCTGCATAAATATAAAATTTATAAAAATCCGCTTGATGAAATATCGCTACAATTATTAAGCAAACGCTGCAAAATTTATACAAAACTTTGTTATCAGGAATATATTTCTAAAATTGAAAGTAGTATAGGCAACGATCCTAAATATTTTTGGTCTTACATTAAAAATAAGCGTAATTTTGTAAATCAATATCCATTAACTATGAACCTTAATAACAAGATATGTTCGGAGGAGTCGAAGATATGTGACCTCTTTGCAACTCATTTTTCGTCCGTTTATACCAATGCCACAGTCCCCATACCATCCAATAGCATTAATAATTCCATCACAAATTCATCTAATTGTTTTAGCTCCTTATACATCCCACAAAAAACAGTTTACAAGTATTTAAAAAGACTTGATAAAAATAAAGGAGCTGGTCCGGATAGAATTCATCCAGTTTTTATAAATATTTGTGCTTCTTCACTTAGCAAGCCCTTAACCATAATTTTCAACGAATCATTGCGATCAGGTGTATTTCCAGAAAAATGGAAAATAACAAAAGTCGTCCCAGTATTCAAAAACGGCGATAGTAAAAATGTTATTAATTATCGACCAATATCTATATTGTCAGCTTTTTCGAAGATATTTGAAGCCGTAGTTTATCCTTATTTATCTAGCTATTTTAAGCCCTACCTCTCTGAAAACCAACATGGATTTGTTAAAAATCGCTCAACAATAACGAATTTAATATCTTATGTAGGTTTCTTAACAGAAAAAGTCGACACTCAACTTCAAGTAGATGCTATATACACAGACTTTTCTAAAGCATTCGACAGAGTGTGCCATCGAACTCTATTGCATAAATTATCTAATTACGGTTTTTGTGGGTCTATGGTTGGTTGGTTTGAGTCGTATCTACGTGGTCGAACTAACTATGTAGTACTAAACGGTTACAGGACTGATAACTATATATCCAGTTCTGGCGTTCCACAAGGTTCTCACCTGGGGCCGTGGCTATTTAACGTGTTCATTAATGATTTGGATCAACAAATAAGAAATAGTAAGGTCCTATTATTTGCAGATGACTTAAAGATAGCTAGAGTGATTAATTGTTCCAATGATTTACAATTTTTACAAGATGATATTGATGGTCTAGTAAATTGGTGTAGCATTAATAATGTGCAGCTCAATCCAACTAAATGTTATCAAATCTCTTTCACACGTAAATTATCTCCAATTAAAATGAAATATAAAATAAATAACGAAGAATTACAGATTGTGGATCTTATTAAGGATTTGGGCATTTTTTTGGATTCTAAACTGACTTTTATTCCACAAATGGACCGCATGATAGAGAAAGCTTCAAGGACTTTAGGCTTCATATTAAGAAACAGTAAAACCTTTAAGAACATCACAACTAAAAAAATATTATTTAATACCTATGTCCGCAGCATAATAGAATATGGGAGCGTAATATGGTCACCACAATACAAAGTCCATCAACTACGTATAGAAAGGATACAAAAACGGTTTATGAGGAATCTAGCTTATTGTAGTAATATAAATGACAAAAAACTTGCCGGATATAATGAGAAATTAAAATTCTTCGGCGTTGACAGCTTGTCAAACCGAAGAAAGTATCTAGACATGGTAATGTTTTATAAAATAGTACGCGGAACTACGGACAGCGCTGAGCTATTGCGAAAAATAAAATTTAAAGTACCAAGGCGTTATCCGCGTAAATCTGTACCTTTGTTCTATCCATTTCCTTCTAAATCTAATCTAGGTCATAACAATAGTTTAGTTAGAATGTCACGCATGCTGAATTTGATGTCGGATTCTGTGGACATTTTTAGCAATTCTTTGTCCTCTTTTAAAAAAACAGTGCTACAGTACTTAAAAGATAATATTTAGGAGTTCGATATGTATTAATTTTGTTATTTGGTTTAATTGATTATTGTGTTTTTTCCCCTGTATTGTTTTAAGGTGTCTCTGTTATTATATTTTTTTTTTAAATATTTTTGGTATTTCTTGGTTTTTGATTTATTTTAAGGTTATGTTTCTAATATTTTGTAATTTATGTTATAAAGTGTTACTCTTCTTGTGAAGCATGTTGTGGCTGCCTTTAATAGGTTTTACATTTAAAAATTAAGCTTATATATTATGTTTTGTGAACATGTATTATTGTAATTACCTCTGGCTGTCCTTAAATAAATAAATAAATAAATAAATAAATAAATAAAAAGACTTGTTATTAACGCTTATGCGTTAAGTAAATCTCATATAGTTCACCACTCTCATATGTATTGGTCCTAAATCGCCAACAAGAAGAAAGACACAAATTATTGTTACATTCTTTAAATTCTAACATAACTTGATTCGTTGGTATGTAATAATCTTATCATATTATGTATAGCAAGGTATAATTATATAACAATGTCTTAATAACGAGAGATTTCTAAGGTCGATAGCAAGAAGCTAGGCGTGGCACGTGGGACGATAAATGCTAGCTATGCAGTTAAGCTACATTAATACATTAGCCTTCATCACACAAACAGGCAATAATTGAATACTTCATAAGCTAAGTGTGTAAAATCCTGGATTATGTAAACATCTAGATACATGTCTTAGTAGTTTATTGAGATGTTTCTACGTAACCGGCTGTTGTCGAAAAGAGACTTTATGTATATATGGCTAGATTTAGCGCCACCTATTTAATTATTCATGTACTATCTTAACTTACAATCTAATCTAATTAAATACAATAAAAGGTTACTAAGTTTCATAGATGTCGCTATTTTAAGTGTTAGCTTCGAAAAATATACCGCTTTTATTTATTTTGACCCAAGTATTAATTTAAAAGGCTTCATTTGACGAATAACTCTGCTACCTGAGGAATCAATGTACCTCTGCTTCAGTGACGATCAGATAACCAGTGCTGCCGTTGACGTTAAACAATGTCATAAGTTTTTTGACATTTCCCATCAATCGAAACAAGGTGAAGACTGTTTTTAAAATATTTTAATTTTATGCGTCCAAATTAGTTATTACGAATTTCATCTTTTTTTTTATAGGATAGGGTGACAAACGAGCACACAGTCCACCTGATGGTAAGTGGTTGCTGTGGCCCATAGAAAACTACATCTATCCTCGTTTGCGAATCAAAAATGCAGATGCGTTGTCACCCGTTAGGACTAAGATGGAATGCCTCACTTCCAGTAAAAAGGGTCTCCGGTTCCCCACACTCACCATACGAAACACAGCAGTGTTAAGCTGCTATTTTACGCTGATATTCCATGAGAACGTGATCCTTCCCTGGTCGAGCCGACCCATTCATGCTACAACTATACTACTAATATAGCTGCAGCATGGCTCTACCACGTAAAAGTTATCTTATATAAACTTTGAAATTGATATATTATATTTTTTATTTTTCAATCAATTTAAAAACAAACACTAAAATGTTAACGCGAACAATCTCAATACATCATTGAAAACTACATGCCAATAGATAAAGCCACTGTGAAGAAGTTAACATGCAGAAGCGAAGAGATAAACATTTTAGAAAACTGTTAACGATGTCATAATATATATAAATATAAAATAAAAAATAATAGACTTATTTAAAATTAATCAAATAAACAATCATAAGAATAATTTCGTTATAATAGCATCCAAGCAAAGTTTATTTAAAAGTGTTAAATTCCATGTTATGATACACATCACTCTAGTCTTTAACTTTCCAGCTATCAGTTACAACATAGGAAGGAGGGAGCGACGTATGCAATGTCAGATCAGACATGGGAATAACATTAATCTAGCAAAGACCATCTTCCTGAATATTTGCTTTGGCAGATTCGAAACCTAGAACAATAGCATGCGCGTATATTGTTGACTGTGTTATGTGGTCGCTCATTAAGACGATGATGGATCTTTATTAACGTTGCGGTATTCACAAATGTTGTGATTTAATATCTTCGCGTGGGAGATGACAAAGATGAAATCAAAAAAGATTTTTTAATGAAAATAATTAATATTATAATAATTATGTGATAAAGCCTTATTTATATCGACTATAAAGATCGGTTGATACAGCGTTTTTGTGTATAAATTGTTTCGCATTTTGCATTTATGGAGAATTGCACAATTTCTTGTCACTCAACTTACACTTCACGCGATTGCTCGTGTCAAAAACCTGTCACCAAAAGTGGTAACGAGTCACTATCATGAAAAATGTGGGGTTGGTTGCTGAAGTTTTAATCAGTTTCAAACGATATTACATAATGAATAATAGATGGAAACTATGGTAAACTTTAATCTAAATTTTAAGAACAGCATCTCCCCAAAACGGAATTAAATTGAGTCTTAAATTCGATAAATGTACCAAATTTTAATCTGCGGGAAACAGAGAAAACCTCTGTGACAGACATACAAAAGACTTATGTGATTCCATGATTCTACTTAGCTGAGTTTAGCACGGAGCATTATTGATTGATGATTACCCTGTGGTGCAGTGGCTTAATATTAAGTAGCTGAAGGCCGCGGGTTCAAATCTCGCACGGAACAGGTATATGCACGGCCTACAAATAATAGTTCCGGGTCTGGATGCATAGGGACAAACTATGTAATTTATATATGCAAGCTACCTCCATATCGTCCCGTGGGTGTCGTAAGAGGCGACAGAGTGAAAATGAAACAGGTGATGGGCAGCAGCATCCTCCTGATAACAACTCAAAATTATAAAAAACTGCGGTTGCCAACACGATTGACAAGCGTGGCAACTATGGCAAAATCCCCCCATGAGGCAATCTATGAGGGAGGCCTATGTTCAGCAGTGAACTTTTATAGGCTGTAATGAATGGAAGAATGAAAGCTGTCACCGTGATACAGAAGGAAATCCTAGTATAGCCGCACACGTTAAAAAATAGATATGAATAAAAAAATTACAATTACTTATTAAATTGGCCTAAAACATTATAATTAAGTATTGCAATTCGACAACGCTAAGTAACTGCGATGCGAGGTCACCAATTAGCAAGTGGTTAGTTTAAATCATTACCGGAAGGTTAGAATATAATAGTTATTTTAATATACAATAAGGGTGACAAACAAGCACACAATCTATCTGTTGGTAAGTGGATGCTGTGGCAATTAGACACATCTATCTATCCTTCATTAATAATTTAAAATTAAAAAATTTGTACAGCCGACTTCAATATAAATTATTAAGAATAACTCAAAAACTATTGTCTGACCTTGATCAAATTCATATGGGACCACACGTGAAGCACTAGCTATCAAATAAAAAAAGAATCATCGATATCGGTTCACCCTGTAATTTTTTATTTGAAAGCTAGTTTCAAATAAAAAATTATCGAAATCTGTTCAGCCAGTAAAAAGTTATGAGGTAACACACATTAAAAAAAAACATACAGTCGAATTGAGTACCGGCTCCTTTTTGAAGTCGGCAGATAATAAAATGAAGATGCATGTCATCCCTGAGGAATAAGATAACTCGTTACCGATAAAAGGTTCTCCGGTTCTTTAGTCTTACCATACGAAACACAGCAACATTAAGCTGGTATTTTACATTGGTATTCTGTGAGAGCGTGGTCCTTCCCCGGTAGAAGCAACTCATTCGTGCTGCGACCAGAATATAGCCGCAGCGTGACACTATTAAAAATTTTACGAGTATATGTTAAATACATATTAGTTTTATTATATTAATAAACCTGGCACACTTAACGGACGTTTACACGATGCATTTCTAGGTCATAGCGCCACAGCTACAATCTTAACCAATGTGCTACCGAGCTATCGAAAAATCTCTCTGCACAAGTGTCGGTTCCAACTGAGATACAAACCTAAGGTCCACGTCATCAGGTAACTCTGACTACTAGGTACTTCATCTACTGCGTCATTTAACAGTCGGTCTACTGGACTAGCATCTGTCATTTGTCACGTAAGCACACAAGGGCACTGGTGTTATTATTAAATAATATAGGTAGAGACTAATTTGTGAACGGAATTCAAGTAGACCCAAAGAGGGCGACACTGGGACCGGTCAGAAGGTTGACTAGAGCCAGATGATGAAATAACGCGGACTCGTTGCAGGGTTGTGGGCGCGTCGGGTAATATTTTAAATACCGTTTTGTGTATGTATTGGATTCCGAAACTACAATGAAGAATTTAAAAACATAAAACCATACCAATATTTAAAGTACACAGATCATATTTAAAGTATAACAATCCGAGGAATAAATTAATCTAGATCAAAAACATCTAGAGAAATCTTAAAGCACTTATTTTATAGTTTTGATAGGAAACAGCGAAACATTATGTACAATATTTAAACGTGTAATGGCGGTATAAGAAATTCCAACACCTCTTATCCTCCCATGGTTGTCATAAGAGGCGACAGGGGAAAACGAGCCAGGTGATGGGCAACACCGTCTTCCTAATCAAATAAAAAAATAAAAAATTGCGGTCGCTAAACCGCCTGTCAAACGTGGCTACTTTGGCAAATATCCACCCTCCCTATGCGACGGCCTTTGGGGCAGACCTATGTTCATCTCTTGATAGGCTGTAACGATAACGGTTAGCGAAATATTACATAAAGTGACGACCTGGTAAGAAATGCAGAATATCGATGGATGCAGGTGGCTCAGGATATGCTTTGTGATATTATTTAGAAAGGCTTTGTTCAGCGGTGGATTTCATGACTGATGCTTGCGTGGCTGTCATGGTGATGATTATGATGATGATGATGAAGTTTTTTTTTATAGGATAAGGATGACTAACGAGCACACAGTCCAGCTGGTGGTAAGTGGTTGCTGTGGCCTATAGACATCTACATCTATCCTCGTTTACGAATCAAAATGCAGATGCGTATTTTCCCGTGAGGACTAAGATGGAATGCGTCGTTTCCAGTAAAAAGGGTTACACAGCTGATATCGTAAACCTAAACCGCATCTTGAGATATGTTTATTAATAAGATCATAACATCAAGGTTGTACGCAAGTGCGTGTACTTGAGCTGAGTAACGTTTATTAATACGGGCCTTGGTATTTTCTAAATTTGGACGTTGGTTGCACTTGTCCACGCGTTATCCTTATCAAATACCATCAGGTGGACTGTTAGCGAAATTACGATGAGGTTTCTAATATACATGGAATGTTTGTTTGTTTTTCTGTCCGTCCTCTCTGCTCCTTTATACCATTCTTAACTGCCTCGTTGGTCTATCTCGCGGTTACTCATCATGAGGTCCTGGGTTCGAATGCCGTGTCGGGCCGAAATCGGTTAGTGGGTTTTTCTGTGCAGAAACTCTGAGAAGCAGCACGGAGTCGGGAAGTTGGCGGTGTTTCACCCGCGTGCCTCGGAAAGTATCTATTAAAAGCCGTCCTGCGCCTGGTCTCTCTCCGGTCGTATAGTATATGAAACATGAGAGAGAAGGAATAGAGAAATCACCTATGTTTGTGCATACAATCCGCCACTGTAATCCTGTCTTGCGCAGATGACTAGTCTCCAGTCCAGTCCAGTCCATTGAGACTGGCCGCCGAGACCGAAGTTCAGTCTGGAGGCTATTGCCCACAAAATGGACTATAAGCCGCATAAATCATTATGTATTTAAATTAAAGTACAGCTAAGTACCATAAAGACTAGGTTTATGCTTCTGTATTTATAAATACACGTTGTTAATTTCATACCAACAAGTATAAAACGAGCCTTTGGACTGTGAAATGTATACAAATAAATAAAACCGGCCAAGTGCGAGTCGGACTCGCGCACCGAGGGTTCCGAACAAATCTGTAGTTATATAAGTTTATTAAAATTATTAAAAATATTTTTATTATATGATGTAACTAAAAATTTTTGCTTTTCGCAATTTTTACTTTATCTGTACTATAAAAAGTTGCTTCGTACCAAATTTCAAGATTCTGAGTTCACGGGAAGTACACTGTAGGTTTTGATTCCCTTGCGAATATCGAAAATTTGCGGCATAAACAGCTGTATCTTTTGATTGAGGTGGCTTAGAAGTTTGATTTTTTCACAGCTCCAAAGGACAGTAGACTTGAGTATTTGATATGAATTTCAGCTTGATACCTCCACGCGTTCCTGAGAAAAAGGGTCTTGACAGACAGACAGACAGACAGACAGACGGACAGGCAGATGGACAACAAAGTGATCCTATAAGGGTTCCGTTTTTTCTTTTTGAGGTACAGAACCCTAAAAATTGAAGTGTCTGTTTGTAATGTCAAAATGACAGCTTTTTACTAAATGCATGTTGAAGTATAATATACGATACTTATAACAAAAAAATAATTTTTAAAAATGTCTGTCTGTTTGTTCCAGCTAATCTCCGCGACGGCTGGGCCGATTTTGACGGGGACAATCACTGGCAGATAGCTGATATAATAAGGAGTAGCTTAGGCTACTTAGGAAAAAATATTAATACCCATGAAATCCATTCGTCATAAATTCGCGGGCGAGGTCGCGGGGAACAGCTAGTGAAAATCTAAGAGTAGGCTTATGCTTTTGTAATTATAAGTAAACGTTATTAATTGCATTCCAATACGTTGTCTAACGTGAAACCAGTATTTGACTTTAAAATGAATTTAAGTCAATAAAAAAATAACCAAGTTCATTTAAAACATATATTTTGCATGAGAAATGAAATTGTTACTACTGATATATTAGACAAAATTGATTTACTTTTACACCTGTAATTAGTCTACGTGTTGAACGTCAATAAACAATTGTTCACCTTTCCTAATGTCCGTGCAATAATTTGGTACGCCCGACTGGACCTCGATCATATAGGTACACAATTTAATAAGAATGGATGTATGTACATTATTATATATAGGATAAGGGTGACAAACGAGCACACAGTCCACCTGATGGTAAGTGGTTGCTGTGGCCCATAGACATGTACATCTACCCTCGATTACGAATCAAAATGCTGATGCGTTGTCACCCGTGAGGACTAAATTAGAATGCCTCGTTTCCAGTAAAAACGGGGTCTCCGGTTCTCTACACTTACCATACGAAACACAGCAGCGTTAAGCTGCTATTCTACGCTGGTACTCTGTGAGAGTGTAGTCCTTCCCCGGTCGAGCCGACCCATTCGTGCTAAAATTATACCAGTAATATATCTGCAGCATAGCTCTACCAAGTACATTCATAATTGCTTGCTTGGGATACAATAGGTTTTAAAAGTAAAAAAAAAAACCTTTAGCTAACCAACATACATTAATAGATTGCTTGATCTCTACTAGACTTGCTTGTGACAAAAAATCATATTCGTAATCGTAAATCGATTGCAATGAAACTACTTCCCGCTTTAGCCTTTGTGTACTTTCCGGCTAACAAATTATTATAATTTAAGATATAGTAGAATAATTATAAACAACAACGTATAGTCGAATCGAATACCTCCTCTTTTCTTAAAGACGGCTAAGAAATTACAGCAAAGAAATAATTAATAGTTGTTTCTCGCTTAGAAATATGTGGTATCATTATATTACCTACTTCTGCCACACGCCAGCTAATCGATATTATGTTGTTTATATAATCACAAGAAACAAATAGTTTACCTATAAAGAGAACGAAGTAAACACAGTCACAAATACTTCGTTTGTCATTTAAGGCGCTTTTTATTTAGACCACAGCTTCTTGTTAACATTAAAAGAAGTGATAATGTTTGTTGTTGCTTACTAATGATCTTACAAGTAGTATTAATTTATAATAAGTAAATAAAAAATACTTGCGGTATACAGTTAATTATGGAAACCAAGGTTTAAGTGCTTGCCATTACATTTAATAGATAAAGGGAACATAAAATTATAAGTTATAACTTAAGATAGTGAATGAAATGTATTTTAACAGAAAAGGCAAAAATAGAATATTAAAGAATATTTTTTATTTTATATAGATTATGAATAATCATTTTTAACAGAAGTTCTTTAATTTTTTTTATTTGGGTAAAGAACCTCTGTCCGGGGAAGAACCAGCAAAAAGTATACAATTTACAACTTACACGAATCATAAAAGGGAACACAATTTTTTGGATCAAATGACGTTTTACAATTAATTACAAAGCTCATTTTGAAGAAACAGCTTGGAAGCAAACACTGTTCCCAGAGGCTAGAGGAGAAGGTTTTGTCTAATGAAAAGTTTAGACTTGGCATTAAAAACATTGTTTATATTCTGTAGCTTTGTTTTAAAAGCGTCGTATACATTGTCAGAAATTAACTGACTTTGGTGTGGAATCGAGTAACTGGTATTACTAACTAGTGTTTACTCCTAGTGTTAGAAAAAACCACAAGCACTGATCAGTGACACGATAATCATAGGATTATCCTAGCGAGGATACTAGACCATAGTCATATCATTGTGATATTGTCTTAGTACTTAATATGTCTGCAAATTTTCAGATTATTCAGACGTCCGGAAGTATGAAAAAACTTGACTGTAAAATTTCAATACATTCATACATACATACTAAGATGGCATATATATATATATACTTATACAGATCAAGCTAATAAAAGGAGGTTTAAAATAAAATAAATTTATTTTTGTAAACAAACATTAAATTATGGTAAATATACTGAGAAGCCTAAGTAAGTTTTCTTTTCTTAAAATTTTTCTCTAAGAGACTTTCGGTTTAAGGTAAAAAAATGGCTCTTATTTCTACAAAACAAAAAAATATCAAAATAAGTCGCATTTCTCCATTGAAAAATGCCATAATTATGCCATGGAAATAACTGAAATAAAATAATCTGCCGTCTCGACACTAGTGAGACTTTGTTCGAATCTTTTATGCAGCATATATGCTGCAGAGCTAAGTCTGCTGCTTGCTAGTCTGGATATATGGTGATCACAATTAAGTTTAGCATCGAAAGTTACTTTATTTTTTTATTTATTTATTTTTTTATTCTTTATTGCATTCCTTAATCTAAAAGAATACAAAGGGCTTAGTGCCAATAGGACTTAATGCCTTGTGGCATTCTCTACCAGTCAACCCATGGAGTGGTGAGAATTTGAAGTAGGTGTAGCAATATAGAATAAAAACAAAATAGAAATTTATAATTAATTACGTTATATATACATTTTACTAATATATACAATAAATAAACTATAAAAATATATCCTATTTATACATGTATACAAATACATACGTACATACATAAGCATACATATATTCATACCAACATACATATACAAATAATACATATAAATAACTATAAATATATACGTCTAAAATATAAATGACATGGATGATTCATCTAAGAAGCGTTGTTTTTAACAGATGATTACGCAGCAACTTTTTAAAAGCAAACTTATTGGGAGCTTTTCTGATGTCGTCAGACAAGGAGTTCCAAAGGCGTGCAGCCTGAACTGTAAAGGAGTTACCATAGAACTCGGTGAAGTGAACTGGAACACATATTTTGTTGTTAGAAGACGAACGTAGAACCCTATCATGAGATGAGGAGAGATAGTGAAATTTGCTCTTAAGATAAGAAGGCGAAAATGGGTCATTTAATATGGAAAAAAGAACTAGTAATATTCTGGAAATACGCCTCTGCCGGATTGTAAGCCAATTAAGCTTAGATCTATATTACTTATATGATTTAATTAAGTAGATTCAAGGAATTTGTACATAATAATTAATAAACCAATTTTAATATTTATGTGCCTCATTCACAATTCAAATCATCGCTAATTGAGCTGTAAAGTGTAATTGCGATCTAGTAGACCACAATTATTATAAAACACCTTTGATAGTAAATTACATATTTTTTCATAGTATGCAAGTGACAAGAGAATTAACTATACACACACTGTTTTATACGTGGTAGAGCCATGCTGCAGCTATATTAGTAGAATAGTTGTAGCACGAATGGGTCGGCTCCACCGGGGAAGGACCACGCTCTCACAGAATACCAGCGTAAAATAACAGCTTAACGCTGCTTTGTTTCGTATGGTGAGTGTAGAGAACCGGAGACCCTTTTTAGTGGAAAAGAGGCGTTCCATCTTAGTCCTCACGGGTGACAACGCATCTGCATTTTGATTCGCAAACGAGGATAAATGTAGATGTCTATGGGCCACAGCAACCTCTTACCTTTTGGTGGACTGTGTGCTCGTTTATCAACCTATTCTATAAAAAAAACACCTGAGAGTCAGTGGCTATTGCAGTCCATGGACACGTAACCCAAGGTAAAGCAAAAAAGCTTTAAATGAGATTTTACCACGGAGAAGTAAGTATACCTCTCAGCCTATAATTAAACTGGTTCTCATTACCTTTCAGATCGGAATACAGCTGTGCACCAGTAAAAAAGGGTAAAAAAACTAAAAATGCTGCTATGCTATAAGAATGTTCGTATGGTGCGTGTAGAGAACTTGAGACCTTTTTTCTGGAAACTCTGTGGTGACAACGCATCTGCATTTTGATTCTTAATCGAGGATAGATGTACATCGATGTCTATGGGAAACAGCATCCATTTACCGTCAGGTGGACTGTGTGGTCGTTTGCCACCCTTATTATAATAGGTCGGGGAAGAAGTTCCTTCGTATCTTGTGATTGTATAAAATTGAAGAAAAATCTCTTTAGTTGGACTATTATAAATCCGTAGGCATATAAGTTTAAAATTATTAAAAATATTTTTATCATATGATGTAACTAAAAATTTATGCTTTTCGCAATTTTTCCTTTATCTGTGCTATAAAACGTTAAAATTTTAAGATTCTGAGTTCACGGGAAGTACCCTGCAGGTTTTGATTTTTGCGAATATCGAAAATTTGCGGCATAAACGGCTGTATCTTTTGATTGCCTTGGCTTAGAAGTTTGAATTTTTCACAGCTCCAAGGGACAGTAGACATGAGTATTTAATATGAATTTCAGCTTGATGCCTCCACGCGTTCCTGAGAAAAATGGTCTTGACAGACAAACAGACAGACGGACAACAAAGTGATCCTATAAGGGTTCCGTTTTTTCTTTTTGAGGTGTTTTATAAGCCACAGCATTCACTTGGTAGACTGTGTATTCGTTTTTCACCCTTATTGTGTACATAAACTCGGCTTGCAAAAGCAATATGAAGTCTTTAAGGGGGTCAAAGTCAATTTAGACTTGTTCAAAGCTCTTATGAACTTCAAAATCTACACCAGTTTCGAACCAAGACCTTCTCAGAGAAAAACCGGCAAGGAACTATGTGATGTTTTAATTTTTTGCCATATTAAAATTTCTTACATAAATGTCATATATACATATGTAACATATAAAATAACAGTAGTAACAGATATACTAAGAGATGTACAGCCTCTTTTTACATCATAGTTAATGTATATGATAGAAGTAAATTATAATGCATAAATTAGCAATTTTTTTGATAATTAACGATCTAACATTTAACTAAAACTAGCCCTGAAGTATCGTGTAATTAAATAGAATATTAAAAAAAAAAAACAATAATTCACGCTCTAAAAATTTTCAACACGCAGCAGTGAAGGAAAACATCGTGAGGAAACTTGCATACCTGAAAAATTAAATATGTTTCGAGGATATGTCAAGACCACATATCCAGTGAAGCTGCAAGTCAGTCTCATCGCTACAGCTTTAACTTCTCAAAAATTACGCCTGCTCAAGTAGGATGTTAATATTGCGTTTATTTATTGTTTTATTCTGATAACTTTTACAAGAAAACAAATCGTAAAAATACTACATTTAAAAGAAATTAATTGATAATTATCAATAATAAAAACAAAACATTCTCCGTGGCGTCGGTTAAAAAATACCAGTCAACATAGCTCAATGGATTAGTAAGCCGATGTGGCAGTGGGCCGGCCATATAGCTCGAAGAACCGACAACCGATGGGGAGGAAAGGTTCTCGAGTGGCAGCCTCTTATCGGTAGGCGAAGTGTAGGGCGTCCCCCCATTAGATGGAATGACGACCAGGTAAGACATGCAGGAAGTCGATGGATGCAGGTGGCTCAGGACTGCGCTTCGTGGCATTTCTTGGGGGAGGCCTCTGTTCAGTAGTGGACTTGTGAAGGCCTACAATGAAGTGAGCTCGCGGTTTGACCGCTATAAGGACTAAAATAGGCCCAATTAGGACGATGGTAACTGAAGAACTTATTTACCAAGCAAACTTATATTGAATGGTATATAAATAATATTCAAAAACTTTTCAATTTTGAAAACAATATAATCTACAAAATCAAATCATTCACATGTGAAGTCCGTACAAAAATAGTCATAGTTCACTATCCATCTATTAGTTTCCCACAGTGTAACCCTAACATGTACATGACCGTAACGAATCTTTCCGTAAACCATCACCGCCCTAAACTATTCTGAGGGTTGCCCGCGTAGTCCAAGAGCACCACGAATGAAACAGTATGATGCTGTATGAATGTATCAATACTGTGAATGAGGCCTGCAATAACTACAAACTAAACAATAAGCGAAAGTGATATGTCAGGATCGGAATAACGAAATTTTAGTGCATTTTATAAGTTGGTCGATTGGTACTCGTTAACGACGTCCGCCACGCTGCCTCAATGCGTGTTGGCAGACTTCACAAAACAATTAATTATGTTTGTTTCTCAGACATGCAAGTTTCCTCACGATGATTTCTTTTACCGACGAGCGCGTAATCAGCACTTCAAATTGCTTTTAGCAATTTCATTGGTGCCGACGGGAATTGAACCAGGGTTGTTCACATACTGAGAAACTTACAGCGAGCGCTTAGTCACCACTGAGGTAGTATGGTATTAATTAATAAAATAAAGATGACACATTTGTCAGAATGCCCCAATCAGCATATTTAAAGGAGTTTGGTATTCCTTCTTTTATTTGACAGTCCACAAGAGTCCCCCCCCCCCCTTGAGACGAAATTAGGTGATAAATTCTGTTATGCAGCTATCACATGTTACTTACAAATATATGTATATAGACATCCACATCTATCATCAATAAAGAATCAAAATTCAGGTGCGTTGGCACACGTGAGGACTAAGATGGAATGCCTCTTTTCAGTAAAAAGGGTCTCCGGTTCTCTACACTCACCATATGAAACACAGCAGTGTTAAGCCGCTATTTTACGCTGGTATTATGTGAGAGCGTGGTCCTTCCCCGGTCGAGCCGCCCCGTTCGTGCTACAGCTATACTACTAATATAGCAGCAACATGGCCCTACCACGTAAAATTTACATAAATCTAACAATACGTATCAAATTCCGTCAATCATAATTACAGCCCTGGTCCACATTGGTTATCGGTTCTTCGAGCTATGTGGCCGGGCCATTACCACATCCGTTGTTCTACGTCAGTTACTCCGATGCCTACTGCAAATATCCTCATTTCTAAGTCAGCATAGCCCCCTCCATGGTTCGTTGAGCGACCTTGAGCTTCCTCATACGGACGAAATCCGTCAATCCGTAAAACAAATCACAAAAGAACAGACAAACAGACACATACATACATTACCCTAAATACATAACCTAAGGGCATTAATATTGTACAATAGAGACAATGACATGCTCGTGTTAAACCTCTGCGTCAATATCCATGAGATCCATTTTAAATGTCACAGAGAATGTAATGACTGCACTTTTTTTTATTATATGCGAACTAAAAAGCTTCCTGCTCGACATAGCCGATCAAGCTTTGTAAACCATCGGAATGACTATATAGAGGTAAGTGGCTATAGAGCTGTCACTTGCAATAACCTTATTAATTATAAAGAATTCTCTTTGAACGTATTATAATTTTTGCAACGGCAATATTAAAGAATAAATTAAAAAGAATGGTTAGAAAAGACGGTCACTACACAAAATGGACACGGTTGAAAAATTTATATTATAATTATTTCTAGGTCAGCAAAGGTTTAACCTTGTTTAACCTTGATACAACGTTTGAGTAAATTAAGAGCCTAAGTAAGATGTAAGGCACGGCCCTCCTCTCAACTCTAAGGTTTTTCGGGCGGAAGATTTCACCTCGCCGTGCTAATGAGTCCTCAGACATGTAGGTTTCCTTAAAAAGTTTTCCTTCACCGCTGATAAAACAGAACTTAAAATTGCAACTTACAATTTCATTCTCGAAATCGGTTTGCTAAAGACGAGCGCTTATCCGATGAACTACCAAAGTTTAGTTAGATAAGTTTGAATGTGAATAAATGCAATATTATTAATGGGAAAATACTGTGATTTAGATATAATTTACTTTAGTGATAACAAATACATGGCAGATTATGAAATTTTACCATTTATATTAGATTTTGTAAGAACTGTTTATAAGCAACATTTAACATTTTAAGTAAAAACTAACATTATAGACAGATAAAATAAGCAATTCATAGAATCATTAATAAACTTTTGATTTCGATAGTAAAGGAAAACATTGAGAAGAGTTCATAGTGCAAAAAGAAAACAAAAAAAAATGAAATCATGTGTCATGCACTTCAACAATACGCACCGTAGCACCGCGGCTGGCTCATATCTACTTCATGACAGAAATTAGAGGCTGCGTATACCCAGAAAGTATGTTAGATGTAGCCTTTAATTTTAATTCAATGTCATAATAAACAATTCAAAATAATGTATACGTCTATTATTTATACATAAAAATCATCCAGCAGGATAAATTATAATATCCTTTATTGTACAAATATTGAAGGAAAACAGAAGGCGGTCTTTTTATAACAGCTTTTTATAACAAATTTATTTCAGACAACACAAATAAATAATTAAATAAAAGGAGGAAAAATATTAGTGAGTAAGATGCACTATAATAATGAAAGATAACAACTTAATGCACAACATACAGCATGCCTACAGGAGATCAATATTAATTGTAATCAATTTGTTTGATAATTGAAGTTTTTAGTTTTAGTTCATTTATAATAGTTTTTTTTTTTATTGTATCAATTTCGTATATTTTCAGAAGGCACATGTGCAATCTTTACGAATTTTTATAATCAATATAAAATATAAAGCAATATGATCCAATAAATTCTCTAGAAAATTTTAATAATCGAAGTTCTTAACCAACATCATTTGGTGACAACTAATTTTACTTTAAGAATTAGTTGTAGGTTTCCGTTGGTAGGTTTCACATTACTGCTTATAGACGTAATGTGAAACCTACCAACGGGAAAATTTAATAAAACAGATATATAATATATTGAATTGAATATAACGTAACGGTAAACCAAAATAACATTTAACCCTAGCCATAGTTTAAATGATAATCTCAATGAAGGACAATTGTTTTAAGACAAACTTTTACTGTAAAACGCTCCTATAATAGTTGAATGATAATGCTAGCGATGCTCAGCTTCCAGTGAATGCAACTCATAAGTCACAAAAGACAACTCACCCCAAACCAAGAAGAGCCTTGAAAATATTTTTATATGTTACATACCAAATCGGACAAACACGGCCGCCTCTACCCTTTACAATGTCTCGTTCAAAGTCAAGTACTGTATGGTATCAATGATTACCGAGCACTTTCAATATAAACTTCATGTTGCCTACGGCCGTATAAAAGACCCAGCGCGCCTCTGGACAGCATTCAGTAGCTATCGAGCAGTCTGACAAGAAGTGCAAGATGAGATTTCTGGTACGAACACATTTGAGTTTATCCTGTTAACAAATAGTGATAAGAGGAACGTGGTCTTCCAAATTTGAAATTCCCGCGCTTTCGAATATAGTTCAAAAATATTTTTTAAAAATTCTCCTTGTAATTCAGGTTATTGGTGTTGATCTTGTTCCATTATCACTATTGATGTAAAGCAACCTTATCGCAGCGAACTCATCACAGTAATATTCGCAACTCAACTCGTCAACATTTCCTGCGATCAGATTGCTTGTCTTTTGAATAATATTAAACGGTTTTTTTAATAATAGTTTTAAACAGCATTTGCTTTACAATAATACTTGACTATTTATCCTTATTTCTTATACGGACTGTTGAACTTGATACATTCCTGGGCTTCATATGTATAATATTGCTACGGTAATATAAATATTTCAAAGTAAATGTTAATACATTTCTTCTGCTCTATTTGGTAGATGTGATCGAATTCGTTTACACTTGCTGTATATTATTTTATCCTGTAGGGTAACGCCCATTGATAACTATGGGTTTAATAAAAAATATGATTCCCGAGGAATACTTTTAAAGCATACATTTTGATACCTAAAAATTCTATAGTACTGTTAATTTTAATTGAATATCAAATACACAAATACATATTTCAGAAGAGTTTTTATATTGCTTATATATGTAAATTGTAATGTGATAAAATATTCAAACTACTTTCTTAAAAATTCTAAATACTTCAAACGAAAAGAAACAAAGTATGCATTAACACCATACATTTAGGACTACGTGAAATATAAATGTGTAAACGTGCTTAGAAAAGCAAACCTTTATATTTACAAAAGAACAAGTCTCAAAATAATTTGCTACAATTTCACGCAGACTATGTTTAGACGTACGCAAGAAAACACTCGTTTTTCATAACCTGCTTATTCACACGTGTCACAACAAACGACCAAATGTAAAGATCTCTTATAGTACAGGCAACAAGTATAGTTCGTGAAGCATTTCATTCAAAAAAGGTTTTTATTACCTCGCAATAACTGTTATAATATACGCATTAGTGAGTTACAAACAAAGATCAAAAACCACAAGTCTGTTATTTACGGTCAACGACGTGTTCTGCGTGCGAAAGCAACGCTTCCTTCGGTCAAGGGCGCAATTTACAACTCGACTATGTTTGAGAATTAAAATGCAGACTGGATGATCGAAATAAAATTTTCTACATATTCAATTTAAAAAAAAAAACTTAAATAACGCATCGTCGTAATTGTCGCAGCAAAAATTAACTTTACAGCTTATTACATTTTGTTAGGCCGAAATATAAAAGGAACTTGCAGATCAATAATAGTACAGATATTTCTATGTCAAGACCAGTATTTCAAACAAGGCTTATAGTTAAGTAATTAAATTAATAGCAATCTAATAACAAGAACGTTGAACGTTTAAGGACAAGGTGTGGTCTGAATAATTTTCGTTTGCACTAGCCTTAATTACTGAACGCCTTGGTATTGATTGAAAACAGACGACATTATGTCACGTAATATATTAATATCAAATTTATCATAGATACAACTACTCGTACATTTAAAATTAATTTGAAACGAACCGTCTGCGTCTTTCAAATTATTCTTTGAAGATTATAGCGCATAATTGCATAAAACGCGATTAATTCTTAAATTTATGTAATCCTTCTATGATCTGGATTTATTTTCCCCATAACGAGCTTATGCACTTGACATACGATAATGGCAAGTGATTCAGAAATTCGCGTACTTACAATTTCAAACATCTTTATTAGTTACTGTAAAATATAGTAATATAGCAATTATTGATTAATTATTTAATTATTGGTCAATTATTGGTTTTAAAAATTACGATAACAACAACAGTTTTACGCCAATTACGCACAATAATATTAGCGGAACGAAAAAATTATGTGTTACCTAATTTCCTAACGCCGCTGTCGGCTAGTTCGATACATCCATCATTTATTATTGATACTGATTAAATATTATGTCGCTGTTTCGACCGTGCTCAAATGTTTCAAATGCTGAAATAACTGATAGAACAGATATATTGACAGATTCTGATTAATTTCTTTCTTCTAAGTTATATAAGAAATAGTTTTAGCATTCAATGAAGTCATAAAAAATGTAGCACACACAATTGCAATGATTTATTAAAACATTTTATAATTTACAATTAACTTACACTTACCTGTTATTGTTATTGTCTGTCTATCAATCTAAAATTGATTGTAACCTAAATATTTTCTAGTTACAGATAAATACTTCAATGTTTATATGTAGCAATGGAGGTCAACCGCAGCATTGCTACGAATGTATTATGCAAGAAAATAATATTCTATTGTTGTACCAAATACAGCGTGCGCTAATGTTTTTTTTTAAACAAAGGAATCTAGCATAACATTATAAATATCAAATAAGTATATGAATAAATTAACACGTCATGTTTCAATAAGCCTACAATCCATTCGTCCAATTATCGAAATGGTTTATTTTTGCGATATGATTTGCGTTTTCCTTTTTTTACTCATGAGATATTATATCAGCTCGGAATCCGCGTAAAGCCGTGACTAACATAAACTGCACGCCCGTAACCGGGAGGAGTAGGCGAAGCGACTAATGTCTAACTGACTCTCTTGATGCTTTTCCATCCTTATACCTACGTAAACATGCTCGTCGGTTAACGGTACTCTTAAGGGGACTGGACTGGTCTGTCACCCCTTTGCTCGATGGATCGGTCACGGTAACTAATATTAGACATTAATTTCCAGATCACTTTCGCCGCCGTCCTCGGCTATGCCTCCGCTTCGGTCATCGCCCCCCTAGTCTACGGCGCTAACGCCGGTGACGTCCAAGCCGCGGCCATCGACGCCACCGTCGCCGCCCAAGACCACGCCCGCGCCATCGGCGAGAGCCAAGCGCGCGCCGCCGAGGCCGTGCTGCAGCACAACACCGAGGCAGCTCGTCAAGTGGCAGAGACCAACCGAGACCTTCACGAGAACGCTTACTGGAACAATGTGGCCGCGTCGCAAAACTATGTTGCAGCCGCCCAGTCCCAGGCTGCAGCCCTGAACGGAGCCGCCGAGGCCTACCGCGCCGCCCACCTCGCCGGCCCCGCCTACGCCGCTCCTCTGGCCTACGCCGGCCTCGCCCACAACGCTTACGCCTACGGACCCTTCGGTCTCGGCCTTCACGCCTGGTAAACTGTCACCTTACTGCCAATTGTTAATAACGACTTTTGGCGATGTTAAATGTCGTTATTAACTTTACGGCTGCGTTTGGGATTTAACGGATCAATTGCCCTGACAACATTTGCTAGTTCTACAACATGCCAATGTTGCCAGGCAATCGACGCGTCCCTATCACCTCACCGCTCAGCCTCATAAGGAAACCGATTGCTCAACGGAAACAACACAAAGGTCTCAATAAAGTAACTCTCTTTGTAAATATAAAAAATTTCATGCCACCACTGCCAAAGTGTAAATAAAAAAAATTATATAACTTATATTTTTTTTCATTTATTGCCAGTCCTTATCAAAAATTGTGTGTCGACCATGACTACTACCTACACTATACTACTTAACGAGTAAAGCAGTTGGAAAATAAAATTCGTAAATAACTATTGGTATTATAGTTACTTACAAATATATCTATCTACCTAATTTTACATATAAGTATATGGCACATAGAACACGTAGTTACCTACATAAATTGAAAGATATGTTTTATATCAAAATCCGTCAAGGCGTACAAGATATCCCAACGGAACAGAAAAACAGATACACACACATTTACCCTAAATACATAATCTAAGGTCATTAATATAATCTTTACATATGAAATTGGTGTTTTGTCGAATTGGCCACAGTGATCTCAAATATCTGGCATTTGGTTAGGAATTGCATTTATGTTTCGAATCTAGTGAGATTCATTTGTTTTAACGCCATTTGATTTTTCTTTGACAACAAATGGCAAACATAAAATAATGCGTTATTTACGAATATGAGTTCCACCGTGATACCAGCGCTACAGAAACAGCTCGAAAGATTAATGATGTGCATGGGGAATCTACTGTAAAAGAAAATCACATCCCTTTTTTGGTGCCAATGTTTTCGTTCTGGAAATTTTGACCTAAAGAACAAACCCCGTGGATAAATGGAGACCCCAGTTGACAATGAAGAATTAAAAGTGATTATGGAAGCGGATCCATAGCAAACCACAGTAGAGTTAGTGGCAGGCTTCGGTGTGAGTAATAAAAGAATCTTAATTCACTTGAAACAAATTAGAAAAGTGCAAAATCTCGAAAAATGAGTACCGCATAAATTGAGTTAAGCACGCCAACACAAACGCGTTGAGTGCTGCGCTACATTACTCACCTGTCACAATAACGAGTTGATTTTGAATCGTATCGTTACTTGTGATGGAAAATGGATCCTGTACGATAATCAGAAACGCTCATCAAACTGGTTGGAGCCAGAAGAACTGGCCAAATACTGACCCAAGCGAAAGTTGATACAAAGGTACTGGTAAGTGTCAGGTGGACCAGTGCTGGTATCATCCACTACAGCTTGCTAAGATCTGGCCAGACGCTTACGGCAGATCTGTATTGTCAACAATTGCAAACCACGATGAAAAAGCAAGCTGTTAAACAACCTAGCTTGGTTGAAGCAACAGCTGCACAAGAGAAGGCCGCTAAATTAAAGGAGCTCCCACACCCACAATACTTGCCGGACTTTGCTCCAACAGGTTACCACTTTTTCGAAATCTAAACAATTACTTCCAAGAAAAAAAAATCAATTACGGTGAGGCAGTCAAAACCATCTTTAAATTTTTTTTACCAATTCTAGCTCCCACATTTTTTTAGCAAAGGAATCAATGAAGTGAACTACCTATAAAATGGCGAAAGTGTATAAGATAACAATGGTACATATTTTAATTGATTAAGGGTGGATTCGACCAAATACCATATAGTACCAGAGTTAGTAACCCTTGAATAACTTTACTCTTTAGTCTTACTCTCAGGTTATTTAGTTTGCGTTTTTCCATCACAAACATAGTGTAGCCAATACTGGGTATTGTAACTCTATAGTTGGTGAAAGAATAATGAATGAACATGTGAGCCAACTAAAATTGAAATACATTGTTTATAAAGCGCAACGCAAGATTTTTTTGTCCACATAATTTGCTCGATTATATTAGTGTCAACTGTAAATGAAAATTTCAATATTCATACGAGTTGTCAATTGATTAAAGTTATCTTAAAGTAGCGATCCCTCCCGGCTTTGCACTCTGAATTTCGACAACAGCTCCACCTATCGGGTACAATTGTGAATCTAAACCATCCAGGAACCCACTCAAATACACACAAAGAAATTCATGAGAATCGGTCGAGGCAGTTTCGACTTTTAGCGAGACTATAACGGACAGCAATTGCTTTTTATACGGATTGTAGGGATTAACATTTCATGTTTTAACAAGTTAATCTGTGACTTAAATGTGGATCCATTATTTACGCCTTTGATGAATGAACGTATAAGCCAACTAAAATTGAAATACAATCGTTTCTCAAGAGAAACGCAATATTTTATGTCCACACAATTTGCCAGCTTTATAATACTCGAAGTGACAACTGTCAATGAACTTTGAAATCTCAAAGTAATTACTCTAGCATAGAGGGAATCCTAAAATAAGTACAAAATTCTTGTAATTGAACTCTTATTGCATATTACGTGGTACAAAATAAGATAGATATATTATTCTCAACTTCTTTCTTTTATGTTTTGTATGGTTGTTGTCATTTTTCCATAGACACTTCTATTAATATGCAGTTAGCGAAACAAAAGACGTTGTCGTTGAATTCATTTAGTCTATGACTTAGTTAAATAATATTATATTATTATAAGGATTTTGATTAATCCCGTTCGTAGTTTTTATTTATACGAGGGTGGATTGAAAATTACTCGGCCTAACACAGATCCATTCAATTCTAAAAATCAAATCTACCCACATTATTTAGTTCAGTTCAGACTAGTTCATTGTGTGAAGTTCGAAACGTGTGCGATAATTAGTTGTGATTTTATAAATTTATTAACAAAGTAATCGGACATAATTTCCGCGAATGGAGCAAATCGAGCAGCGTGCCGTCATTAAGTACCTCCATAAGAAGGGGCTATCATCAAAAGCCATCCATGATGACATGGTCAGTACATCAGGCGATTGTGCTCTGTCATATTCATCCGTCAAAAAATGGATAGCAGAATTTAAGCGTGGTAGAGAGAGTGTGAAAGATGAACCCCGCTCTGGAAGGCCTTCGACGTCAACTACTGACGAAAATATTAAAAAAGTACTTGATTTAATAATGGGAGACCGCAGATTAAAAATTAGAGAGATAGCCGAGATTATAGGCATCTCTTATGAACGAACTCAAAACATCATTGTCAACGAGTTGGGTTTTCACAAAGTGTCTGCGAGGTGGGTTCCGCGACTGCTTTCAGTTGAACAAAAAAGGACGCGATTGACTATTTCACGCGACTGTTTGGAGTTATTTGAAGCCGATGCAGATGATTTTTTGAATCGTTTTGTTACTATGGACGAAACATGGGTTCGTTACTATACACCGGAAACAAAACAACAATCAAAACAGTGGAGAAGACCTGGTTCACCACCCCGTAAAAAGGCTAAGTCGATTTTGTCGGCAAATAAGGTGATGGCTTCAGTATTCTGGGACTCGAAAGGTGTGATTATGATTGATTATCTTGAAAGGGGTCAGAATATAAACTCTGATTACTACTGCACCTTACTACGTCGTTTACGAGAGGAAATAAAAGAAAAACGTCGAGGAATGCTCAGAAGAAAAGTCCTGTTTCATCAAGATAACGCCCGTGTTCACACGTCAGTACAGTCAATGGCTGAAATTCACAACTGTGGCTTTGAACTGTTACCGCATCCGCCGTATTCACCTGATCTGGCACCATCAGACTTCTTTCTGTTCCCTAACCTAAAAAAGCACTTGGGAGGTCAAAGATTTTCGACAAACGACGAGGTCAAAGCAGCTGTAGACGCATATTTTGACTCTAAGGAAGAATCATTTTTTTTCAACGGTCTAAATGCTTGGAAAGGGAAGTGGCAAAAGTGTATTGAACTTGATGGTGATTATGTAGAAAAATAAAAATATAACTGATTTAGTATTTGTTTATTTTCTTGGTTAGGCCGAGTACTTTTCAATCCACCCTCGTATGAACGAACACCAATAGAAGATTCATCTGATATCTTAAACAAAAACGCAGTCGAATGAGGCGGAATTTCGCACTAAAAGGATATAATTTAAAATATATTGTGAAAAGGTCACTATGAAGTCTATTTCCATAGCGGAGGCCTATGTTCAGCAGTGGACTTTAATAGTAGCGGAACAGTAGCAGAAATCTATTTAAATTCTGCCGGTACATTTCTACAAAGTACCCCTTTGAAATATTCTAATTATTTGTGTTTGTCTAATCGACACTGGATTCGCTTCACGGAACGTACGAAGAGGGCACTGCTACAATAGTATAATAACCGCGGCACCACTGCTGCCTGCCTTCTTCTTTTTCGCTCCATCACAACTACCAATAAATCCATTACGAACGTGTTACCAGCTCCCGCGAGATATTAGCCATCATTTATTCAATAAAGTTCATCTATCAAAAGTCCACTGCTGAACATAGGTCTTCTCTATAAATTGCCTCATAGGGAGAATATTTGCCATAGTTTTAACACATGAAGTTAAAGTCTAACTCTTGAGTAATTAGTGATTTTATACGTAGGATAAGACTTATTTCTTTTTTAAAGATTTTAAGTGATCGTTGAATTGTTGCATAGTTGATCGTTGGAGCCACACGCAAGTGTGAGTAACGATCCATCCAAGAGCAAGTCTTATTGGACACTATTCCGATGATTCCGGACGTCAGTTTGAGGGAGATTAGAATGGCTCTCCAGCACCTTATCAACGGCAAGTCCTCGGACGAAAATGGAATTAGAGCAGAGTCTCTGAAAGTGGGTGGAAAACCGGTACTTGTAATTGTTTTTATAGGATAGGGTGACAAACGATCACACAGTCAACCTGATGGTAAGTGGTTGCTGTGACCCATAGACATCTACATCTACCCTAAATAAAGAATCAAAATGCAGATGCGTTGTCACCCGTGAGGACTAAGATGAAATACTTCTTTCCCAGTAAAAAAGGTCTCCGGTTCTCTACGCTCACCATACACAACACAGCAGTGTTAAGCTACTATTTTACGCTGGAATTCTGTGACAGCGCGGTCCTTCCCCGGTCGAGCCGACCCATTCGTGCTACAACTATACTATCAATATAGCTGCAGCATGACTCTACCACTTATGAAGTCCTTCAGAAGCTCTTTAATTCCGCCCTCCATGGTGACACTACACCGGAGACGTGGAGCAGAAGTGCGGTGGTCTTGTCCTACAAGAAAGACGACAACGCTCTCTTGAAGAACTACAGACCGATTTCCCTTCTGCGCCGCGTCTACGTGCTGTTTTCGAGAGTCATTACGAATCGTCTCGCACGCAGTCTCGACGACTTCCAGCCTCCCGAACAAGCCGGTTTCCGAAAAGGCTTTAGTACCATAGACCGCATACATACCCGTCGGCAAATTGTACACAAGACCGAAGAGTACAATCTGCCTGCTACTTTGTCTTGCGTACGTGAACTATGAAAAAGCCTTTGATTCCGTCGAAATTTGGGCGGTGATTCAGTCCCTTCAGAGTGACTGTCGGTATATCGAAGTGATGAAGTGGTTGTACACTAGGGCTACGATGACTATCTGAGTACAGAACCAGAGTACTAAACCTATCCAACTGCAGAGAGGTGTACGACAGGTGACGTTATATCCCCGAAACTCTTCACCGCTGGATTGGTAGATGTTTTCAAGCTTCGCTGCACTGCGGAAAGGATACGATATAAACATCAATGGCGAGTACATCACTCACTTTCGATTTGCCGACATATAGTCCTTATGGCAGAATCGCTGAAGGACCTAAGCACTATGCTAAATGACCTCAATAGTGCCTCGTAACGCATAGGTCTTAAGACGAACATGGACAAAACAAAAATCAAGTATAACTTCAATGTCACACCTATGTCGGTAGTTGTTGGGAGCACTAAGCTCGAAGTTATTGATGAGAATGTTTACTTGGGACAAAAAGTTCGACTAGGTAAGTCCAACTTCGACCGAGTGGTCAATCGACGGATTCAATTAGGCTGGGCAGCGTTTGGGAAATTACGACACATCTTCTCGTCAGGTATACCTCAAAATTCGAGACTGTACATCCAGTGCGTGTTGCCAGTGATGACTTATGGAACTGACACGTGGTCCTTCATTGCTGGCCGTATGATGAAGCTCAATGTCGCTCAGCGGGTTATGGAGTGGATTATGCTCGGGGTTTATCTACGTGATAAACTTAGAAATGAGGATATCCGCAGTAGAACCAGAATGACCGACATAGCCCAACGGATTAGTCAGCTAAAGTGGCAATGGGCCGGCTATATAGCTCGAAGAACCAACAACCGATGGGGAAAAAAGGTTCTCGAGTGGCAGCCTCGTACCAGTAGGCGAAGTGTAGGGCGACCTCCGACTAGATGGAGTGACGATCCGGTAAGACATGCAGGAAGTCGATGGATGCAGCTGGCTCAGGATCGCGCTTCGTGTCATTCCTTGAGGGAGTCCTATGTTCAGCAGTGAACTTTTTCGTTGTGCTTTTGTCATATAAAACGTCAATTTGTTGTGTAAGGGCCTTTTTATAGAATAAAGGTGTGATGGTGAGTGGATGCTGTTGCCCGTAGACATCTACATCTATCCTCAATTAAGAATCAAAATGCAGAGGCGTTGTGACCCATGAAACTAAGATGGGATGCCTCGTATCCAATAAAAATGGTCTCCAGTTCTCTACACTCACCATACGTAACACAGCAACATTGAGCTGCTATTTTAGCTGGTATTCTAAGCCGACCCATTCGCGCTATCACTATAATATAGCTGCAGCATGGCTCTACCACGTAAGAAACCTTACCTACTTATATCGGACCTAATATTGTACAATAGAGACAATGAAACACTCGCGTCAAATTTCTGCGTCAATATCCATGAGATCCATTTTAAATGTCACAGAGAATGTAATGACTGCACTTTTTTTTTATTATTATATGCGAACTAAAAAGCTTCCTGCTCGACATAGTCGATCAGCAGCTTTGTAAACCATCGGAATGACTATATAGAGGTAAGTGGCTATAGAGCTGTCACTTGCAATAACTTAATTAATTATAAAGAAATTGCTTTGAATGTATTACAAGTTTTGCAACGGAAATATTAAAGAAAATAAATTAATTAAAAATAATGGTTAGAAACGACGGTCACTATACAATATGAACACGGTTGAAAAATTTAAATTATAATTATTTCTAGGTCAAAAAAGGTTAAATAATACAGTGTTTGAGTGAAGTAACAGCCTATGTAAGATATAAGTGTAAATGCTGGCCGGCCCTGCTCTCAATTCCGAGATGATTGTTGATAGATTTTATTTTGATTTTATTTTGAGATTAGATTTTGATACGTTGTAGCACGAATGGGTCGGCTGGACCGGGGAAGGACCACACTCTCACAGAATACCAGCGTCAAATAGCAGCTTAATGCTGCTGTGTTTCGTATGGTGAGTGCAGAGAACCGGAGACCCTTTTTACTAGAAAAGAGGCATTCTATCTTAGTCCTCACGGCTGACAACGCATCTGCATTTTAATTCGCAAACGAAGATAGATGCAGATGTCTATAGGCCACAGCAACTACTTAGCATCAGGTGGACTATGTGCTCGTATATCACCCTAATTCTATACAGAAAAAAGATTGTGTCAGATCTCTTTATGCAGCAAAAAATTGAACAATGGGGCATTTCTATAAGACGTCGATTCAGCCCCGCAACTAGATTTAGTCTAATGAGCAGTGTGGCCTGCTACTAGTTGTATTGTAAGCATAGGATCGCTTCGATTTGTACTTTGTCAAAGGGGAACGCCTGAGTAGGGCTACTCTCCTCCAATCCGCCGGTGGCCCGTCTTGCTCTATGCAATACAATACTCTTTATTGTACAAATATTGAGGGAAAACAGAAAGTGGTCTCTTTGTTATGTACATTAATTTCTTTTAGATAACAGAAAAAATAATTAAATAAAAGGAAGAGATAGGCTAGCGAATAGGGTGCATAATTAAACGGTAACAATTTAATGCACTAAAAGAGGCAACCTATAGGATACCTTACCTATAGCCGCACATATAAATCGTCTTTGATATATATATATACCAAAGGAACATGTGCTATCTTTACGAATCTTCATATTCAATTTTACAACAAATAATTTTACTTTAAAAAGAGTATACGTAATAATACCAAAATTTACGAAGTGTAAAATGTATAAATTAAATGTATAATATATTAAATTGAAACAAATGTATAATATATTTAATTAAATTGAAACGTTATAAGATAACAAATTAACATTCCATAGTGTAGCCATCGTTAAGTTTAGACGATAATCTTAATGAAGAAAATTTGTTTCAAGACAAACTTCTACTGTAAATCGCTGCAATAACTTGAGCAATGACGCTAGCGATGCTCAGCTCCCAGTGAATGCAACTCATATGTCACAAGAGACAACTTACCACAAACCAAGAAGAGCCTTGAAAATTTTTATATGTTACATACCAAACTGGACAAACACGGCCGCCTCTGCCCTTTACAGTTTCGTCCAAAGTCAAGAACTGTATGGTATCAATGATTACCGAGCACTTTCAATATTATTTTATGTTGTTTACGGTCGTATAAAAGACCTAGCGCGTCTCTGGACAGCATTCAGTAGCTATCGAGCAGTCTGACAAGAAGTGCAAGATGAGATTTCTGGTACGAACACATTTGAGTTTATCCTGTTAACAAATAGTGATAAGAGGAACGCGGACTTCCAAATTTGAAATTCCCGCGCTTTCTTAGCTCAATTATCACTATTGATGTAAAGCAACCTTGTCACAGCGAATTCATCACAGTAATATATTTGCAACGCAACTCATCAACATTTCCTGCGACCATATTGCTTGTCTTTTGAAAAATATTTAACGTTTTTTTTTTTTAAATTGCTAAAACAGTTGTTGCTTTACTATAATACTTTACTATTTATTCCCATTCCTTATAGGAACTGATAAATTTGATGAAATTTCTGGGCTTCATATGCACAATATACACAATATAAACACTTAAAAGTATCATGTTAAATTTCGACATATTTCTTTTGCTCTATTTGTTTGATGTCGAACGTATTCGTTTACAATTACTGTATATTAATTTCTCGTTGCAGGTTAAGGCCAATTAATAAGTATGTGTTTAATAAAAAGATATTAAACACATGCTTATTAATTGGCCTTTTAGTTTTACAGTTTCAGTTTAACTCCTGAAGAGTACTTTTAATGCAAGCATTTTGATAACAAAAAATTCTATATTACTATTGATCTTATTTAAATATCAAGTATGCAAATAAATAACTCAAGAGAGTGATTATATTGCTTAGGGTGGACTCGACCAAATACCATTTATACCAGAGTAACTAGCTTTCGAATAATTTCACTCTTCTCACTCTCAGATAACTTGGTTTGCGTAATGCGTCACGGTTACTAACATTAGGTATTAATTTCCAGATCACTTTCGCCGCCGTCCTCGGCTTCGCCTCCGCTTCGGTCATCGCCCCCATAGCCTACGGCGCCAACGCCGGTGACGTCCAGGCCGCAGTCATCGACGCCACCGTCGCCGCCCAGGACCACGCCCGTGCCATCGGCGAGAATCAGGCGCGCGCCGCCGAGGCAGTTCGTCAAGTGGCAGAGACCAACCGGGACCTTCACGAGAACGCTTATTGGAACAATGTGGCCGCGTCACAAAACTACGTCGCAGCCGCCCAGGCCCAGACTGCAGCCCTGAATGGAGCTGCCGTAGCCTACCGCGCCGCCCACCTTGCCGGCCCCGCCTACGCACCTCTGGCCTACGCCGGCCTCGGCCTCAATGCTTACGGCTACGGACCCTATGGTCTTGGCCTTCACGCCTGGTAAAGCGTCGCCTTACCGCATAGCGTTAATAACGACATTTGACGATGTTTAACGTCGTTATTAACTTTACGGCTGCGTTTGGGATTTAACGAATCGATTGCTCCTGACAACATTTACTTGTTCTACAACATGCCGATGTTGCCAGGCAATCGACGCGTCCCTATCACCTCACCGCTCAGCCTCATAAGGAAACCGATTGCTCAACGGAAACAACACAAAGGTCTCAATAAAGTAACTCTCTTTGTGAATACAAAACATTTCATGCCATCACTGCCAAAGTGAAAATAAAAAATATGATACACATAACTTTTTTCTTTTATTACCTGTCCTCATCAAAAATGGTTGTCAAACATGGCTACTACCTATACTACTTAACGAATAAAGCACAAACGAATAAGTTACAAAACAGCCACCATTCGTGCTAGTGCTGAACAGGCCTCCTCTTAAAACTGCCTCTACTGACTGTGTTGGCTACATATAACTTCGGAATATTTTAGTTTAACTGCCATGCTGGTTTATCTGAAGCACATAGTAAATATCATAACTTTTAACTAAAATTGAGATTTACAGAGTGGTAGCGGTTGTGGCGGTTATCGAACTTGGGCTGTTTGCGTGCTATGAAATTTAAGGTGGCCTACAAGCCTCTAGTCGGACTATTTGTCCCAACTTCAGTAACGTCAACAACTTCGAGCTTTGTGCTCCCAACAACTACCGGCATAGGTGTGTGACATGGACGTTACACATGACTTTTGTTTTATCCATGTTCATCTTAAGTTCTTAAGACCTATTCGTTGGGATACACTATTGAGGTCCTTGAGCATAGTGTTTAGGTCTTCCAGCTAGTCTGCCATAAGGAGTATATCGTCAGCAAATCGAAGGTGAATGACGTACTCGCCATTGATGTTAATACCGTATCCTTTTCAGTCCAGTAGCTTTAAAAAGTCTTCGAAAGCAGTGGCATAATTTGCCTGATTTTCGAATCGAAAATAGGTCTTTTTCTTGATATAAGTGAATAGTTCTGAAGTTTGAAAAAAGTTTGAAAATGAAAAGACATTTAGTGGTACGTAGCATTCAGAAACGAGAATTTCACTAATGTATCGATTCTTTACTTTAATCGATTTAACGACATAAAACTGATTTTTTTTTTCTATTTTTTCCGTATTTGAATATATTTTATTTCCAATTGGGTTCACATAATATCATGCAAATTAAATAACACAACTTTAATGAAACCTTAGCTTTTTTTATTTATTGGATCTTATTTTTATGTTTTCTCGAATTCGAGTTTATAAAGCGAGCCAGTTTTTTGTAAAACAAAATAAAGCAAAATAAAGTCATTTTTTAAAGTACAAACCAATTTGTTAACTTCAGGCCCAAAAATCCCATTCTCTTATATTGATGAACAAATAAGACATTCTTTTTTTTATAGAATATACTATATGCATGTCACAAATGACATAAATTATTACAGCATTCTTATGCACTAATGACTTTTTTCTAGATTGGCTACCACAAATCTGGCAGTCGAGTTTGTCACAAGAAAGAGTCTAGCTTGTACAAAGTGGACACCTAATTTAATTCGTCAAAGAATTATATGCAGTCGCGTTTTCTTTTCTAAGCACGGTCTTCGAGTCAAAGAAAAATTTATTCTCGTAAAAATTTGCCAATTCACTTTCATGATACATAAAAAATTTGAAACAAAAACAAGAATGAGCTTGCAATGCTTCGAATGATTTTAACCTATTATATAAACGAAAACTTAATAACTTGACTTCAGCCTCACTTATATATGGCTATATTATATGGCTACGAAACATCACTTCAATAAAACAAACATTGCGTTGCGTTGTGACTATATGGGTATAGAAAAATATATATTTTTAAATTAAGTAACAAACAAACTAACAGTTCACCTGAAGTGTCATTTAAAATAATATTTCTTTAATGGAAAGATAAGAAAAGTGCGAAGACATTGGATATTATTCCATCTCGCTCGCACTATAGAAAGCGTCGTAACGGAAATATTTTACTTTTTTCTCGTCTAGCCCCCATCCGCCATATTCATACCGTGCGATAAGGAACTTCACCCTAAGTGGCTACTGCAGTCCATGGACACCTGCAGCCAACTTTAAACAAAGAAGGCTACAGATGCGTTGTTACCTGTGAGGACTAAGATGAAATGCCTCACATCCTGTAATTATTGGGGTTTTCTATACCATTCAGACCTGGATACAGCAGTGCGCGCTATGCTGCTTGGCGGCAGAAAAATGTGATACGATTAGCACTATACGGACTCCTAGGCAGATAACAAGTCCTACCACCATAGATTATAAATGACGCACGTACGCAGTAGTATAATAAGTCTACGTCCACCACCCACACGTACATATCAAGAAAACAATACTTTTAAACATGTATTTTTTTTTATAGGATAAGGGTGACAAACGAGCACACAGTCCACCTGATGGTAAGTGGTTGCTGTGGCTCATAGACGTCTACATTTATCCTCGATTACGAATCAAAATGCAGATGCGTCGTCACCCGTGAGGACTAAGATGGAATGCCTCATTTCCAGTAAAAAGGGTCTCCGGTTCTCTACACTCACCATACGAAACATAGCAGCATTAAGCTGCTATTTTACGCTGGTATTCTGTGAGAGCGTGGTCCTTCACCGGTTGAGCCGACCCATTCGTGTTACAACTATACCAGAAATATAGCTGCAGCATGGCTCTACCACGTAAAATATTTATCATTAATTAAAAAAATATTTATATATTAATGTATATTTTATTTTGTATATTATAATAGTCTTAACAGAGACTAGCCATCTGGGCAGGATTATAATGCTAAGGTGTGTGCGCAAACAAGTGCACTCTCTATTCCCTCCCTCTCGTAGTCCGATGGGCCGGCAATCCGACACGACCGGAGGGGGATCAGGCGCAGGGCCAACGATTTTACGTGGTTTCTAATGCTCTGAGCTGCTATTGAGAATTTCTTGACAAAAACTTTCAATATCTGATATTTTGGCCCGATATGGAATTCGAATCCAGAGCCTCATGATCAACATTCATATTTACGACCACTTGACCAACGAAATAGTCAAATCTAGTATATAGGTCTATAAAAATATATAAAAATAATTCGCAACATAGAAACACCTCCCCTGGCAATTTCGAAATCCAAGACACTGAGGAAATTACATGGTAAGAGAAGCAGGTACTTGGAACTCTCTGGAAAACATATCGTTCAAAAAGTGTGCAATGGTGGAATACTTACTATATCTTTAGTACTTACTAGCTGTTCCCCGCGACTTCGCCGCGTGTAATTTAGGTTTTTAATTTTTGCGCGGTACCCTAATTCTTTTTCTAAAACAAAATTAGCCTAAGTTACTCCTTATAACATCAGCTGTCTGCTAGTGAAAGTCCCATCAAAATCGGTCCAGCCGTTTCGGAGATTAGCCGGAACAAACAGACAGATAGACAGACGGACAGACAGACAGACAGATAAAAATTTTTAAAATTGTGTTTTGTTTTAAGTACCATATATACTTTCATATGCATTTAGTGAAAATCTGTTATTTTGACATTACAAACAGACACTCCAATTTTATTTATTTGTAGTATAGATTACAATGGACGTAAGAAACAACTATCAGACAGGCGTGTACGATTTACTTCAATATCTAGACTACCTTGATGAGGGCGTAGACTAGTTAGGTACGTGACAGAACATACAGCTATAAATTTGAACAAACAAATTGTATTGATTTAATCCTGATAATTTGAGATTATGTAACATATTATGCGATAGAAACTTAATAATTCGTTATAAACATACAACTAAACATCATTTGGTGCCGTAATTATATCAAAAGTTTAACTACCACAGAAGAAGGGTTATGTTTTTCGAGTATGTAAATATATATATATGAATGTACTTGTGTATATTTCTTTGGCACGCTCTGTAGCCTAAACGGCTTAAAGAATTTAATACATATGGGGTTTCGTTAATTTGTATTGGTCTTGAAAGTGACACAGGACTGTATTGAAGAAAATCCTCGTTTAAGTTAACTTTTTTACGTAGTCGAGTTTTCTTTATTACCCGACTGCCCCAGACGGAGTGTAATATTTTGGAGTGGCTACATAACCATAAACGAGTTCATGGATAATAACGTAAGATTTGTCGTTAGATTCATCATAGTTGTCGAAGTGTATGAAGATTTTTATCTCTTCAGTAAACTATTTTACGTATTCCGTTTTTTACTTACTGTTTTAATCATGGGACTCTTTATTTGAAGAAAAAACATGCGTGAGTGTCGTGGAACACGCCGTTGGAACGAAGTTCCTTTCGTATTATTGATAAACGTATTATATTACTGATTAACAAATACAAATAAATTAATTACTAGCACTTATTATAATGAAGCGTCATTTAAAATAACATTTCGATCATGGCAAGATAAAAAAGTGCGACGACGTTGGATATTATTCCATATCGCTCGCACTATAGACAGGGTCGTAGCGGAAAAATCTTACACTTTTTTCTCGCCTAGCCCCCATCCGCCAAATTCGTAAATAAGGAATTTCGTTCCAAAAAACCCAGTTCAACAAATTATAGATTAAATATAGCTCATAACAAATAAACACAATATTTATTTATTTTTATTAAAATACCGAAAGCACTTTTCCTTCGCACCGACCGTGTGTACTCGCCACTTCCAATTGGAGAATTTATTTATGAATGTAGATCGCCTTGAGTGTGAATATATGAATAAAATCAGAACTACTTACTTACCTATTGTAGCAGTAATGATATAGCTGTGTTCATGTTTATCTGACGTGTACTATTACTTTTGCCGCTTCCGCGCAATCAAATCTAATTACTTATTAAAACACATGCAATGTTAAGGTCGTTGTGAAATGTAACCTCGACTATTCAAATTAGATTTTTTATTACTCTAAAATTTACCAATTGTGAAAGACCGTATGAGTGTTGTTGAAAAGAAGTTCCTTGTCGCACGGTACGAATTTGGCGGATGGGGGCTAGGCGAGAAAAAAGTGTAAGATTTTCCCGTCACGAACCCCTTTCTATAGTGCGAGCGAGATGAAATAAAATCCATCTTTTTTTTTTATAGGAGAGGGGGCAAACGAGCATGCGGCTCACCTGATGGTAAGTGACTACCGCCGCCCATGAACAACTGCAACACCAGGGGAATCGCAGATGCGTTGCCGGCCTTTACTCTCCCTCGAACTTTTTCTTAATTTGCCATGAAAGTAATATTATTTTCAATGACGGCTAGTAATTCATTTATGTGTATTTGTCAATCAATAATATAATATGTTTATCAATAATAATGTACTACAAGTGTTCCACGACATTCACGCATTTTTTATTCAGACAGATGGCGTTAAAAAATTACAAATATATGTAAGTCTTCCATAGAAAGTATATTGATACGGATATTGTGTTACCGAAGCGCGCACTGTTACAAATTATGTAACGTAGACGGGAAACTATTCGCGCGTAAAAACATTCATATAAAATATATGAATATTTTTATTTAGAGATATATATCCTCACTTTTGACTTTTCTTTTATTTTGCTAATAGAATGGATCGGAATGTTAACAGAAACTTATATCTGTTAACTTTCAGTAGGGTTGTGTTGCTAGCGTGATTATGGTGATCATTAGAATTGCATTCCCTGGACTGATAATGATTCGAACCCCAATAAAGATTAAGCTATCACACTACTTTAGCCACGCGGCAGCTTTTGCTGTCGCACGGATGGGCCGGCTCGAACCGGGGTGGTACCACGACCTCACAGAATACCAGCGTGAAGTAGAGGTTTACCTCTGCGTTTCGCTTGGTGAGTGCAGGTGGCCGGAGGCCCTTTTTACTGGAAATGAGGCATTCCATCTCAGTCTTCACGGGTGAGAACGCATCTGCATTTTGATTTGCAAACGAGGATAGATGTAGATGTCTATGGGCCGCAGCAACCACTTACCATCAGGTGGACTGTGTGCTCGTTTGTCACCCTTATCCTATAAAAAAACACTACAGGTGGGAGGCCTTCTTCTGCAAAGATAGCTTCTCAGGTTACTCCACGAATATCCCTATTTTCGCCGCCAATCAACGTTCATTGTCGTCTTCCGGTTTTAATAGTAAGGCAGCTAGTGCAATGCCAGGTCGAAAGGCGTGGCGTATCCCGTGTAGTGGTGAGCAAGAATACCCACTACCCCAATATCTTCCCAACAATTAAAAAAACTGCGGTTGCCAACCCGCTCGCCAAGCGTGGCAACTTTGGCAATATACCCCCCATGTTAAGAGTTGCGAAGAGACGGCCCCCAGTCGCCGACAGCCTCGATATTCACGGCTACTGTGGCAACCATGGTAACGGCGGAGCAGGGGGTGCTAAGAATCTCCGATGGAGGTTCGGTTGCCACCTGAGACGACTCGACCTGGCAACATATAACGCACGCACCCTGAGGTCTGACAAGAAGATCATGGAGTTGGAAGAAGAGATAAACAAGTTGCGCTAGAATGTTATAGGATTATCCGAGGCCCGAAGAGAGGGGGAGGTCACGGTAATCCTCAAATCCGGCAACTTATTCTATCACCGGGTGGCCGACCATCTGTCCTAAGGAGGAGTCGGATTTATCGTCCACAAGTCTCCCGTTAACAACGTTGTAAAGATTGGGAATGCGTCGACGAGGGTTGGGGACCTTATACTCAGAATCACCAAACGGTATTCGCTGAAGATCATGTAAATTCGAAATGTAGCCTTTGGTGTCTTCTTTTTCGTAATGAGATAATAAATAAAGTTCCGATTTGCATATAACCATACAATTATCGCGCTTTTGTTATCAGTCACAATGGTCCGATTATATTACTTCACATGTAAGAAAGAATGAGATATTTATTTGGCTATTCATTACAAAATATAAAGGTGCAGGTAGCTTAATGTAACACAGTATGTATTATACTTAAATTAGAATCTTAAATTAAATGTTACGTGGTAGAGCCATGTTGCAGCTATATTAATAGTATAGTTGTAGCACGAATGGGTCGGCTCGACCGGGGAAGGACCACGCTCTCACAGAATACCAGCGTAAAATAGCCGGCTTAACACTGCTGTGTTTCGTATGGTGAGTGTAGAGAACCGGAGACCCTTTTACTGGAAAAGAGGCATTCCATGTTAGTCCTCACGGGTGACAACGCATCTGCATTTTGATTCGCAAACGAGGATAAATATAGATGTCTATGGGCCACAGCAACCACTTACATTACACATTACATTACTTTACATTATTACTTAAAATTAATAAAAGATAAGACAAAGGGGTACTATTTAGCGTTAAACGCGCAAACTTGTGTCTTCTAAGGGTTAAGCTGGACTAGATTTACTCGTCCCTAATCCGAGACTATGTTTAACAACGACTTGACTTCAGACACAAGTTTGTTCCGGTACTCGATAACGTGATCCCGATAAGTCAATATTTATCGGGATCGGCCGGTGTAAAAAGGGTGTAATCACCTGTGCTGCTGTCGTCCCATAGCAATGAATGCTACTGGTTTGCAACATATAACTGATATGCAGAAGGAACAGAGTAGATGATAGCATGCAGCCTTGTAGAACACCAGCATTAATCAAGGCCTATATCTATGCTCCAATCAGCAAGGAAACTGGTGATCTAATTGCACAATTTCTCGGGAAGCACATAATATGTTGAAAGGAAGTTACGAAAGAAGCACTTATGCTGCCTGGCCAGCCAGTTAAAATTTAAGTGCTAAAAAATAAAAGTACATATTTATATTTTTCAACATTTAATAAGAGGCACATAAGTCAACATTTACACGACTTCACAGAAAACAATGAGGAAGCATGTCTTTATATACTTCATTAAATCAAGACTATAATATGTCAAGACTGTAACTAGTCACCGAGCTGACCGTGATTAAGCATTTATCATAAGTCATAACCGATAATGATTTCAATATTCAACTTTATGCTAGTACAACACGATCGACCTATACACGTCGTTGCACTGGGCACCCACGGCGCTTCCTCACCCACCACCACACGTCACAGTAAGGATAGCAGAGAAACCTCATTAGTTCAGCAACCTAACTTTTTTCTAGGTGAACCGATTTCGATGACTCTTTTTTTTATTTGAAGCTGGTGCCTCTCATGTGGTCCCATATAAATTTGATCAAGGTCTGACCAATAGCTTTTGAGTTATCTTTAATAATTTATATTGAAGTCGGTTGTACAACATTTTTAATTTTACTACTTCTGTAACTACTAGATAAAGGTGTTTGCAGTTAAGTATAAATAAATAAGTAAGCAATCCTGTATTTTTTTAAGCGCAGTTATAAATCTACATCATTTCGATTTGAAGGCATGTTCAATACTTTCGCAAAGCTATTTTATGTTACGAAGAGTAGGTCCTTCAAACTAATAGTCCACTCGACAATAAATGGTCATAAACAAATTAATTCGAAGAATCAAGATAAAGATGCTATCTCATTTGAATTTTTTTTTTTTTGCATTATAGACTACAACTAGATACTGGCCTATAAATCGTTCGGCACCGCTAACAAAACTTCACCAAAAATGTATAGTAGGTACCTAATATTTATATGGATGTGAAAGAAGCGGGAGAGGTGTATCACGATCGCGGCAAATTGAAGTACTTACGTAGTCTCTGCCTACCCCTCCGCGTAACAGCCGTGAGCGTTTATGTTATATTATATTACTTGAAACTTTAATCTTTCCAAGGCCCTTATTTATGTCTGTCATTACCGCGTTGACGTTTGAAATAAAACAAATCTATATTAATATTAGGCTATTGCAGTTCGATTTACCAGCTAGAGCTTCATCATCGCTTACCAGGAGCTGAGATTGTATGCGTTTATAATAAATAAAAACACGCAGCCTACATACGTAGGACCGTATGGGGCCGACTGAAAATCAGCGTCGCTATCCCGCGGCTTATGCTGAGGCGGTCCTTTCCGCCACTTCATCTGTTTCGATTATTAAGTCATAAATTGTTGTTATATCCTCTATTTCTTTTGTTTATTCATTTTCTTGTGTTTTAATTTTTTTATTATTATTATTTTATTCTTATTCGTATTAATTTTGTTTATTAATTTGTCATTGTAATATGAAGTGTCGGAATAAATGTCATTATGTCTTTATACGCTCCACAGTTAGGCAAAGGCCTCTCGATCAATTCTTAAGAGATCATGGAGGAAATTCACACCGCATTGCTCTTCATTGCGAAACGAAGATCTTCACAAGTCTTCCATAAATAACGAATCTAAACGATCTTGATGCAATTCATATGCGACCCCTTTAGAAGTGTACTCTATTAGTAAATTAAAAAAAAATTGCTAACCGCATAACTAACAAACGTTGAATTGATGACTTCAGTCTCTATTTCTTTGAAGTCAGTTAATAAAAATAGACGGGAACATCCAAAATAAGAACCAACACAATTATGTCCTATACTGATAAAGAAATTCATAAGCACCATAACTGATCATACTTGCTTTTCTGCCGACTTCAAAAAGGAGACGGTACTCAATTCGACTGTATGTTTTTTTATGTGTGTTACCTCATAACTTTTTAATGGGTGAATCGTATTCCATGATTCTTTTTTTTATTTGATACTTCACATGTGGTCCCATATGAATTTAATCAAGGTCAGACCAATAGTTTTTGGGTTATTCTTGATAATTTATATTGAAGTCGACTGTACAACATTTTTAATTTTTAATTATTATCAGGGTGATTGTATGTTTTACGAGCCTTAAAATTAAGACAACCAAAGGTAATTCTTAGGGAAAAGATATAAAGGCGCTAAACGTTGTAGATATAATTAAAAATTTTATAATGAATTGATCGGTTAACTAAAAAATAATATCAGCCGTGACATTATTGTAGAGTAAACAAGATAGTTTCATTCGAGAGAAAGATATCCAAAAATAGCCCGGTTAGCATTTAACTGGCAAGGTGAGCCAAACCAGACTACGCCTAGAGTTTATTTTTACTTCATTTTGATAGGCTGCAATGGTGATGATAATGATGATTCTTCGCTTTAGAATAAAATTTGCGTTGCAGGTAGGTAGGTTCTGGACTCTAATTCAACATTTCTAAATCTTCAAATACGTGTATTTAATCTACCTCGTTATAGGTGAGGTATAAAGCGCCTGAGCCAAACGGTTTCATTTAAGCTTTCGTTCGTTGAAGTAAGTTATAATTTTAGTAAGTTAATTTCTTATTTTTCGATGTCGCGATATATTCGATTAAGACTCTTTTTCAACGTTGTGATACACAAAACTTGTATGTTACAACAAAAACCGGATATTTCGTTCCACTACATTTACTGCATAATTGCATTCCTTAAATTTATTGAAGGCCATCTTTTAGGAAGTAAGTGGTGTAGGTATATAACTTTACCTTACCGTTCGCGATCGTCGAGCAAAGTTAATTTTAACAGAATAAGAGTGACAAACGAGCACACAGTCCACCAGATGGGAAGCGGATGCTGTGGCCCTTAGACACCCACATCTATTCTCGATTAAGAATTAATATGTAAATGCGTTGTCATCCCCGAGGACTAAGATGGCATCGTTGTTTTCGTCGTCGCTTCTACACTAACCATACGAAACAAAGCAGCATAAAGCTGCTATTTCACGCTGTTATTCTGTGAGAGTGTGATCATTCCCCAGACGAGAAGGCCAGGGCACCAGAACCAGAACCATTCGTGCTACAACCGTAATAAAGCTGCAGCACAGCTGTACCACGTTGAAACACCTTAGTCCGTGTAGTTACTGAAGCGGGGAGACTTTTAGAAAAATTAACGTACGTACAATCTCAAAGATGTCTCGGCGGATACCGACCGGAGCGGCCGCAAGTTTGCTTATTTTTTTTTCTCGTAAGAGAAATAAAATCTAATTTATAAGACATGTAAAATACTTTTTACTTGATATAGGTTTTACACGGTGACACTGCAAGGTACACCTTTAAATAGTAACATAGTGTCGTGATTTTTTATCGCGTTAATTCGGTGCTGTCTTCACATATCACTTTTACATAATATGTTCAATTTTTATAATAAGATTTTGTTTTTATGTGCAATATTAACGTTTTAATGGGTTTATGAGATAGAGGTTAGGAGATAGAAAAAAAATATTAGTAGAAGTTCACAAAACTTACAACAACTAGAACATCTCCTTAAACACTGCCTAAATATGGTAACCATAGGCAAAAAATGAGAAAAATATCACTAAAACTGCTGCGTCGAAGTATTCTATAACATGTTCGATGGATAGTTTCACTGATTCTAAGTTGGGGATCTAGTAAATGTATAATAATTCATGGTCGGATAATCGGGCGCTTATTTACCTAAAGTTTAAATTTTTTAGCATTAAAGAAAGATTATTATGGACATGCCTTTTTGAATCCTGCATGCGGGACTGCTTGAATGTCCTGAGATTAATAAAAATGTTACCTACGAATAAATATTTCATAGGACTAATTGTAAATTTGATATTTCATTGAATTCTTTCAAACTTTTTTTTTATAGGATAGGGTGGCACACGAGCACACAGTCCACCTGATGGTAAGTGGTTGTTGTAACCCATAGAGATCTACATCTATCCTCAATAAAGAAATAAAAATGCAGATGCGTTGTCACCCGTGAGGACTAAGATGGAATGCCTTTTTTCCAGTAAAAAGGGTCTCCGGTTGTCTACACTCATCATACGAAACACAGCAGTGTTAAGCTGCTATTTTACGTTGGTAATCTGTGAGAGCGTGGTCCTTCCCCGGTCGGGCCGACCCATTCGTTCTACAACTATACTACTAATATAGCTGCAGCATGGCTCTACGACGTAAAATTTTTAATTACTTAAAGATTTTTTTAATTTCATTATAGTCAAACAATTTACAAAGAAAATTTATACGAGAACTTGTTCGTCTATTCTCGCTGTTCCCTACTGGCGGACATTGGGAAAAAAAGTTGCTATATCCGCCAATCTTCAAACAAACGACAATCATGGACCCTACTGGTGAACACTGGGAAGAAATCTCTCCACATTCCCCAGGCCCGCTCCCTACTTCATCCCCCGTTCACAATGACGTCATCTCTGCCGGTTCGTCTAGATATGTTGTTGTTTGTATATAGTAATATATATATCACTGACTCTCTTGCACAACATCCATGATTTCAAGTAATATTCTTAGTCTTGTAATTAATGTTAGTTTATTATATTTACGAAATGTTGTCAATCCCGCGGTCGCGGGATTCAATTAAATAAGTTTGATTTAGAAGTTCATGTCTATATTAATCTTTAATGCTAAAAAATGTAAACTTTAGGTAAATAAGCGCCCTATTATCCGACTACTAATAATAATTGTTAAAATATTTTTTTCCATGCAAACACATAGCAAACATTCGCTTCAATTTGCCTTATACCAAACACTTACCTTTGTGTTCTACGTTGCCCTTCAGCTGCTCGGCCTTGGCCTGCAGCTTTGTCTGCATTGTCTCCGCGCCCTCCTTCATCTTGGCAAGGATTCCTGTTCAAGACATGCAATAAACGGTAACCTGCAGACGACGTGATCATCTCATCTACATATCTTTCTTTCCAAGAAAAGCAACATGCGATTCAAGCAAGAGCTGCCAAAATCCATAACATAAATCGTATATGTCTACCGCAGGCTCCGAACCCAAAGTTAGTCATTTCAGAAAGCGCATACATTTAATAGAAGAGAACAAAAAACAAATTCAAACAACACAGGTTCTCATTGTTGCAGAAAGACATTTGGAAAAAATTAACAAGTGATTAATTCATCCATTCATTAAGCCAATCGAAGTCCACTGCAGAACATAGGCCTCCCCATAGAATTTCTCATCAGGTAATTTTCCATAATTGCTACGCTTGGCAGGCGGGACTGACAACGGCAGTTTCTTTTTCTGGTTGTTATTAAAAAACCGTAGTTTCTTTTTCTGGTTGTTATTAAAAAACCGTAGTTTCTTTTTCTGGTTGTTATTAAAAATACCGCAGTTTATTTTTCTGGTTGTTATTAAAAAGACCGCAGTTTCTTTTTCTGGTTGTTATTAAAAAACCGTAGTTTCTTTTTCTGGTTGTTATTAAAAATACCGAAGTTTCTTTTTCTGGTTGTTATTAAAAAGACCGCAGTTTCTTTTTCTGGTTGTTATTAAAAAGACCGCAGTTTCTTTGTCTGGTAGTTATTAAAAAGACCGCAGTTTCTTTTTCTGGTTGTTATTAAAAAGACCACAGTTCCTTTTTCTGGTTGTTATTAAAAAGACCGCAGTTCCTTTTTCTGGTTGTTATTAAAAAGACCGCAGTTCCTTTTTCTGGTTGTTATTAAAAAGACCGCAGTTTATTTTTCTGGTCGTTATTACAAAGACCGCAGTTTCTTTTTCTGGTTGTTATTAAAAAGACCGCAGTTTCTTTTTCTGGTTGTTATTAAAAAGACCGCAGTTTATTTTTCTGGTCGTTATTACAAAGACCGCAGTTTCTTTTTCTGGTTGTTATTAAAAAGACCGCAGTTTCTTTTTCTGGTTGTTATTAAAAAGACCGCAGTTTCTTTTTGTGGTTATTATTAAAAAGACCGCAGTTTCTTTTTCTGGTTGTTATTAAAAAGACCGCAGTTTCTTTTTGTGGTTATTATTAAAATGTTATTTACTCATAATGTATTATATAATTTATTTATTTAGACATTATGTACAATTAAATTTGATTATATTAAGATATATTTGCACACCGGTACAACTCCCGGTAGAATGTTATTGAGACTTACTCTTATACTAAATACCTGTATTGCCTAAACATTTTATTCTGCAAATAAAGATTATGACTTTGACTTTGACGCTGTTACGCATCTTCTGGTTAGTTTCCCTCTAAACAAGTGATTAAGTAGATTCAACTGTAAGCCTAATACCCTACAACTATCACAGACGATTACGACCAAACGATAAGGATAATTGGTTGGTACATCCTAGATCCAAGGTTCAGATCCCAGGCTTAGTCAAAATTCGTGCAAAAACACATATTGTTTATTTTGAATTTAATTGTGTTGTGACTGTCTCCGTCCATGACAGTGTTGCATGACACGATGCAACGCTGATCAACAGGCAACGTTAAGTAAGTAAGCATGAATACCGAAAACCAACAAGAGTCCTATATAACCTCCCTGTTGCACTCAAACTAAAAGGTTTCCACGAGGATTTCGTAACGTTAAAACGTTCGAACAAAGGCTACGTACACACTCTTTGGATTTTCTTTTTGTACTCGAAATTAATTAATATGACATCATCGATAGTGAGCATCTAAAGCGACATTATCATTACTATATCATAAAACAGTATGCAACATAAGCCTCGACTTCTTCTTCATCAACAACCCATTAAAGGCCTCTGCAGAGGAGGGAGACCGATGTGAACATCGGTCTCCTTGTTTTATTCATTCATTCGTCACAGCCTATCGAAAAACCACTGCTCGACATAGGCCTTCCCCATAGATTGCCTCACGGGATACCCGCCATAGTTATCACGCTTGGTAGGCCAGTTGACAACCGCAGTTCTTTGGTATTTTGTAGTGTTTTCGGGAAGATACTGCTGCACATCTCCTGTGTAAGTCGCCTCTTACGACACCCACGGCATGACATAATGTTAGATTTCCTCACGACGCCACTACACTGCCTTCCAAATTGTATTGAGGATTTGTCTTTTTCTTTTCTTATATTTAAAAAAAACGTTAACCCCACACTATGATTTTCGCCTGTATCGTGGAGACAGTTTACAAACATAAATTGCACGAGGACAAACATCCAGACCCGAAACAATTATTTGTAGGCTATACAAATACTTGTTCCGTGTGGGATTCGAACACGCGGCCTCCAGTGCAACAACTCATTGCTAAGCCAGTGCGCCACGGAGCCGTCAATCATAGTACATGGATTGACAATCGTAGTATCAGATATCTCGCACCATTGACGCTGCTATCCGTTGAAGTCGTGGGTATTTTACGTCTGGCGTTAACGAGATGGTGGATGGATATATCGCCTATCGGAAGCCATAAGATCTTTCTGGCATTTCCCACGTAACAAAATGGGATTTTGGATTCTCTTGCGCTACGCCCACAACACAAATTCTCTATTTAAGTCAAACTAAAGTTCTCCAATCGTATTACATCGACCATTGTTAGACCAGAGCGGTGATAAGTATCGCTGTGTTAGTGCGTGCATTACACACACTTGTGGCACTATAAGCTTCGATTATTTTGAACTAGTCGCCGTGGTCAAAAAAATGGACATGCAAGTCAACATCATCATCCAACCGTTATCGGTTCTTATTTTCATTTATAAAAAGAAATATAGACACAGCTTAACTCCCCTATTCTATCCCCTACGGGATTCTATCCCCGTTTAATCCATCACTGTAATGATAATTTGATTATAAAAAAGTGTTTAGACATAATTACTCCACTGAGTAAGTACCACCCACTTTACCTATTCCTGCCGTCAAACAGCAGCGCGTTAACAGTAAAAGAGAGCATGATAACAAACTGAGAGATATTCCATCTTAGTCTTTGGAGGTGACAACGCATCTCATGCCTTATTTGTTTGAAGTCGGCTACAGGTTTCCATGGACTGCAATAACTACTTACCATCAGGTGAACTGCAAGTTCGTTTGTCACTTTTCAACTTCATTTAATTCCAAAAACGTACGCAAAATAAAAAAATAATAGTTATCATCGTTAGATAAATACAAACCGTGCTTGTCCTTTTCTTTCAAGATTCGCTCCATATCACCGGCTTTATCTTTCACACGTCCGAAGAAATCTATCCGTTTCGGTAAGCGTGTTCGAAGAAATTAAACTCATGTTAAATTGTAAATAGTTGATTCATGTGTAGCCTACATTGATTAAAAGAGATTAAGAAACATACATGTTGTCAAAACAAGCCTACAAATATAGCAATATAGGTATAGAGTGATACGAGTTATCTTATTGAAAGTGTTTTGCAAAACTGGTATCAGCACCATATTCTCAAAGTGACATGAAGGGCATATATAATTAACAACATTTAGGTTTAGAAACGTTTTAGGGGAACATTAATTGCAGTTTACGTTAAAGTTTCAAATACGCACATAAACCATTTTTCCAAATTTACTCTAGCAAAAACTTAAATTTATGAAACATAAATATCTCCTATCACCATTTCGAGTCAACGTCCAATGGTGCCAACAAAATAATCTGTACCAATTGCATGACAAAGATAATTTTATTTGTAATATGCGACCACTATACGACCATGTCTCGCGTATTAACTAACTACGCAAAAACACTTACCGGATATACGTTTCGCTGCATCCGGACTGGCTGATTGGGTTAGCGCTGCCACTTTCATATATTCGCTGGTTATCAGCCCGGCAGCCTGGGGGGCACACAAAAAAAATATTATAAATATAAAAAGTAATAGCTAGTCAAAGTCAAAAGATGTTTAAATTGCCCTTTACAAAGCACTTTCTACAAAAGTAAAGAACTAGTATCATAAGAGAATTAACTAGCAAACTGCCAACAACTCTCGCTTACTATCGGAAGCGATTTCAGAGTAAGTCAGACTACGCAGTAACATGCAGGCTCAACGGGCACATTTAAAATTAAAACGTTGCGACGTACTCTTTCCTTGTGTGTTAGAAATAACCTGGAAACCTCTATGTGCCTGATGAAACTCATAATATCCTAACCTAAGTTATGTATTGCGAATGTAAGTTAGGATAATGTTAAGAACACGTGAAAAGAAATAAGACAACCACCAACCATAAAAACTACAATTTGTGTTTTTTCCTAAAAGTTTCCTTCGACTAGGATTCCACAACCCAGGATCTGCTACTTAGGATTTTGGTACTTTGGCCACTAAACCACGCAGTCGTTAATGTAATCATATCGAAATCCAGGAAAAAAAAGTAAAAAATTAAGATACGCACGCGAAATCGCAACAAAGGTATCATTATCAGGTCAAATATTCTGCAACGATCGCACGCAAATTATTCCTTCGAAAATATTTCCTGAATTATGAATAATTTTGATTATTATTATTAACCTCTTCCCTTTCATCTTTACTAGCATTAATTTATTTTGAAACATTATAATTAACTTAATATTAAATAACCGTCGACACACCCTAAATCACAGTCCTATATAAATTTTTTTATCTTACGCTACCCAAAGGAAAGGTTCAAGTATTGGTGTAAATCTCTGGTATTGTCTGCGTCTGCCTGTAGTTACGGCATACGAGATGTATATACATCTCGCTGCTATATATGTATACCTAAATATCGATGCAGGTGGCTCGGGACCGTGCTTTGTGACATTTCTTAGGAGAGGCCTACGTCCAGCAACGTACTTGTGAATGTCTGTAATGATGATATACATAAGGAAATAAATCAGAAATATCTAACCTCTAGACTGGCTGGGCTCATCGCAGAGTACTCCTCGCTCAGCAGTTCCACGATCAGACCCTCGATGTCAAAGAAAAGTATGTGACTTTCGGGATCTAGGAAAATCAAACGTGACATTAGAATTTAAAATAAGTATGTTCAAAATATGTACATTAATCTATACAAATAAATAAAATTGAAGTGTCTGTGCAGCTATGTTAGTAGTATAGTTGTAGCACGAATGGGTCGGTTCGACCGGGGAAGGACCACTCTCTTACAGAATACCAGCGTCAAATAGCAGCTTAACACTGCTGTGTTTCGTATGGTGAGTGTAGATAACCGGAGACCCTTTTTACTGAAAAGGAGGCATTCCATCTTTGTCCTCACGGGTGGCAACGCATCTGCATTTTGATTCGCAAACGAGGATAAATGTAGATGTCTAAGGGCCACAGCAACTACTTACCATCAGGTGGACTGTGTGCTCGTTTGTCATTCTATACTATATAAAAAAAATGTCAAAATTACAGCTTTTTACTAAATGCATATGAAAGTATATACGGTAGTATCAACAAAAATACAATTTTTAAAGCTTTTGTTTGTCTGTCTGTCTGTGTCTGTCTGTTCGTCTGTCTGTCTGTCTGTCCGTCTATCTGTCTGTTTGTTCCGGCTAATCTCCGAAAGGGCTGGACCGATTTTGACGGGATTTGCACTGGCAGAGAGCTTATATTACATGGAGTAACTTAGGCTAATTTTATTTCAGAAAAAGAATTAGGGTTTCGCGCAAAAAAAAAACCCCCCAAATAACACGCGGGCGAAGTCGCGGGGAACAGCTAGTCGCAAATAAAATCAGTTCATTTTAAAATAAAAACTGTTTTATCGATACAAATAAATAAAATTGAAGTGTGTTTGTAATGTCAAAATTACAGCTTTTTACTAAATGCATATGAAAGTATATACGGTACTAATAACAAAAATAAATTTCTTAAAGTTTTTGTCTGTCTGTCTGTCCGTCTGTATGTCTGTTTGTTCCGGCTAATCTCCGAAACGGCTGGACCGATTTTGACTGGATTTTCACTGGCAGATAGCTACTTTTTTTAGAAAAAGAATTAGGTTCCACGCAAAAAAATTATAACCCCAAATAACACGCGGGCGAAATCGCAGAGAACAGCTAGTTTTAAAATAAAATTAAAGTTAAATTTTATCGAAACACCCGAAAATACAAACAGTAGAAGATGATCAGAAATATTCATTTAAGCTAAACTTGTTAAATGCTGTTGCCAACATATTGCCAAGCTTGTAAACTATGGCAATGAGTTCAAACAGGATTTTTATATATGATGATTCAAAATGTGTGCATTATTATATTAAAAATAGGCAGTCACAAATAGAACAGTTTTTTATGATCCATTTTTAATATGGTTTTGTTTGATGAACCGTGAACTTGAATGCGACATAATAATTGTGAAGCTAATGTCCACCTGGAGGACTTACGAAAACTTCACAATAATCAAGTTTTATTACTTTCAATATCAATTTATTTTTAACTCCCTTCGCTTCGAGTGTTTTGAAGCAGCCATGATCACAGGGGGACCGAGGTGTTTGACGTCCCGATCTAATAGTAAGCTCGGGTTACCGTCGGCTTTTAACTATTAATTTAGTTATATACTGTATCTTGGTGTTTTCCAGCGGTTTGCTTGGATTTGGAAAATAGCACCCACCCCATATTTCCCATTGTATATTTTTATAGAATTAGGGTTACAAACAAGATAAAGTCAACCTGATTGATGGCAAATGAATGCTGTGTCTTATATTCACGTAGGTACATCTATCCTTCATAAATAATCAAAATGTAGACGGGTTGTCACCCCTTAGGAATAAGATATAATGCTGGTTACCAGTAAAAAAGTCTCCGGTTATCGCACATACGAAACACAGCAACATTAAGCTGCTATTTTACGTTGATATTCTGTGAGAGCGTGGTCCATCCCCGGTAGAAGCAACCCATTCGTGCTAAAATCATAATATAGCTGCAGTATGGCTCTACCACTGATCTTGTGAGATCAAATGAAAAATATTTGTTTGATCATTAAAATTAAAATTTTAATGTTGTATACAATAAAATATTGTATATTATGTATGTAAATAAATTTAAATAAGATCATTAAAATTAAATAAATCTAAATATAGGTGTAGATCTATAATATCCTGCTATAACATTATCGAAACTTTCAACATTTTAAATAACTGGTTCCGTGGTGTAGTGGTTATCACATCTGCTTTACACGCAGAAGGTCGCCAGTTCGATCCTGGCCGGAATCACATTTTTTATTTGTTTACACTACTTTTTTTACTAGTTTTTTATAAATCTTTGTATTTTTTTCTTTCTGTTATCTTTTCTTAATGTACCCATAATAATTTGCTAACTTAAAATTTTTCACCAGGTATTCATCGCATTTTTTTTTCATTAAGCATATATAATTTTACTAAATGTAATTAGTTATTGCACAAATGTACATATTTGCAGATTTACGTTTAATCGTTTACTAGCGAAGCGAAGAATGTCTCGTCACCAGTAAAATGGAACTTCGATTTTCTACACTCACCAAACGAACACAGCAGCACTAAGCTGACATTTTACACTGGTATTCTGTAAGAGCTTGGTTCTTCCCCGGTCAAGCCGACCTATTCGTGCTGCAACTATAATATAGCAATGTTACTCTACTACGTTTTATAAGGTATACGGTACAATAATGAAAAAAAATCTTATAGTGGAGTAATGAAAATTGACGTTAGTCAGTGAAGTTATCAAACAACTCACTCAATTTACGCGCATAGAGATCACTAGTTTAATTTTTCATGTCATGCTTGTACCCATATAATTTTATTTATTTCGGCAGTTTTAATTTGTACGTGTATAATTTGTAGTCTGCTCGGAATTGTAATGCGTATAAGTGAGTTTATCTTAATGTTATTTTATTTAAATTACATGCTTCTATTTGTCTACGGGATATAGTCTATTTTATTTTTATATCCATATTCATTATATTGAAAAATATTATGCTAGCATATCGTTAGGTATGAAGAGAAATTGTTTTGGGTAGGGTGAGTGGAGGGAAGATGAAAAACGGGGTAAGACAAAAAGGCATTAGTAAAGACAGATTTTGTGTAATTTATCCAATGCAGGCAACATTCATAAGACCGCCATTTTGTTACGTACCACACCTAAGTCGGCACTTGTCGTTTTGAGGGATCGGTTGTGTGTTATAAGGGAATATCTACGCTGTGAATATTACGCGAGCAAGTCGGGTGTTTTAATCTTACCCCGTGACGTGTAACTTGATTTACCAGGTAGGTACAAGTTTTTTATTTGTATACATACTTATTATTTTTAATTGGTAGTTATGTTGCTATGTCTAAATATCGCTACTTTTTGGATTTTAGGATTTATTGTAACATTCCGTCTTGACTCGCCAATATTTGACGGGGTAAGATAAACATATAAAAGTTTCCATCTTGCCCCGTTTTCAAAAGTCATAAAAATGGTCTCATGTTCTCAAACTGTACCTGAAAAAATGTTTTGTTTTGTTACAGCCATTATATAAACTGTCAGCGGCACAATTTCAGCTAATATTATCTAAAGGTATTTATTTTAATTTTTGTATATTATAAGAGAGGCAAAAGGAGCAAGCGGGTCACCTGATGGCTAAGTGATTTCACTGCTGCCCATAGACACAAGAAACAACAGGAGTGTTACTTGTGCGTTGCCTTCTCATAAGGTATAGGAACAGGATTCGTAGGAATGGGAGTAGGAACTTAAAAAAGGGGAAAGACCACCAGACACTCGTTAGTAAATGCAACATCACAACTCCTAGAACAATGCAACGTCACATCGGTTTACCTAGCAAACGTCAACATTCGGGTGGCCTTAAGAAAAGGGGAAAAGGAACGCGCATACGGAACTCTCACTCACCAGACGAAACATGGCAGCCACTAAGAAGCTAAACACTTCACGCTGATTTTCTGTGAGAGGGTAGTATCGCACCGGTCGACCCTGCTCATTTATGTGTTACAGTGAACTGTAGACGTGGATCTACTACAATTTTTTTATTAATGTTTAGATAATATTTTTTTAGAAGTTTTTCTATGTTTTTAGTTGTAGCATTTTTTTAAGATCTTATTAATTGGTTAGCTGTTTAATTTTGAAATATTTGATTTTTTACGTTTTGTGCTACATATTTTGTTGACCAAAATGGTAAAAGGTACATGTACGTAATTGTGTTTAAAATTATCTTGGCATTAACAATAAAAAAATTTATATGATTGATATCTTTCATTTTCTGTATAATCCTACCCAAATCAAGTGAAAAGTTTGAGAAACTCTAGTTCAAGCTTTCCCCGGCGGGGCAAGATTGAAATATAAAAAACAAATAGTTTGTGTTATCTGTGTTATTTGAAGGTATTTTGATATTATAGACAGTTCTGAAGTGTCAGGACAGTTAAAATTGTAGCCTACTGACCGTCAATATCGTCTGACATTAATTTGAACGATTTTAGAAACTACTTCGATCTTACCCCACCACCCTTTCATCTTTCCCCCTGTTTTTTTCTTTCGATAAAAACATTGTAATTAATTTTTTTTTGCTTTCGAATAAATATAATAGGGATTTATCGATATGACATAAAAATATGCTCTTTGTACTTTATTCACTATAGATATAATTTTAGCTTAAGTTAATATGTACTGTTCTACAAGACGTCAAACACAACACTGCTCATCTCATCAAAAAACCGTTCGATCTTCCCCCCACTCACCCTATTTGACTTAATAGGAAGAGGTTCACAATTCACTGTATGACTTTTTTATTTTTTTTCTGTATTGTTTTTTGTACGTATGTTATGCGATAAATTCGCTAAATAATCGCTAATAATTGAGACTAAACATTAAAGATTCCTTTTTATTAGACAAATTATAGTTTAGGGGTGGTCCCATATAAATATCGAGATAAAATTTCAGTAGTAAGTGGGGTAAAATAGGGGATGAAGTTTTTAATGTAACTATTTGGGCCACATTGAGATAGTTAGTAGACTGTCAGCGTTCGTCCTGTGCGCTTGTGTCGAAAATCGAAAATCAGTGTATTTTTGTAGTATTAAGAAGAAAAGGATGAAGTGTTGTTTTATCGTGCAAAAACTACTCAGATAGACGCTCTGATACTATGGATGGCATCATATTTCATTTATATGTAATTTTCTACCTAATTTATTAAAATAGTTTTTGAAAAATCTCTGCGTTAGCTTTCAAATATAATTAAATATATTCGACACTAGATGGAGACAATTTGTATTATGGGAACTAAAAATATACATAAAGGTACGTAGAGCTCAGTTTTGGTAAAGTAATCAGAAGGTGCTGAAATTTGTTTTGCATTCAGTCCTAAAGAATTTTTAATCGCCATAATATTATTTTTATATTTTTTATAATGATTTTGTGAACAGGCCGCCATCTATCGTCTAGGTAACTAAACTACATTGCAACATCGATATGGAATGATGCGATTAGTTGTACTATTCGTCGGTAAATGGAAAATAGTTAAGTGGGCGGGGCTTAACACCCCCTCACCTCGCAAATTATTATGCGATGTTACACAGTGAAATCTAATTACACCACCTCCTCTATGTATTTGCTCCGTAGTCACAAAACCGTGTCTAATGGCTAAACACTCAAACACTACTCAATTTTAAGACGTCGTTAAGTGTCATGATGTTACAGTCACTTTAAGTTAAACTGATAGAGACAGCACGAGACTTAACGGCATTTGTAAAATTGAGTAGCGTTTGAGTGTTTGGGTAGTGAACACGACGTTTTGTTGAAAGTCTTAAGGAGTGCTGTAGTAGTGTTGTTGTAGAAAGTATGTATGCAGGTGGTGGTCACCGGTGGGGTTGGAGCGGAAGCCCTGCACGGTGAGCGGCGCGCGGCGCGCTCGCGGCGGCTCGGCGAGCGGGCCCGCGCCGGCCGCGCCGCCCGCGCCCGCCAGGGCCGCCAGCCCGCGCGCCGTCGCCGCGCGCATCGCCGTCAGATTGCGGTGCCGCAGCCCCCTGCCGCAGTACAATCAATCCATCAACCGACATATTTTTTTTAATACAGTTTAATTCAAAAAGTGGCGTATCGCAAGGACGTATAGCGTTCGGGATGTGGGCTATTACATACTCGACCTTTTTCTTTACCTTTTCCGAACTCGTGCGTTCTCTTTCCCAACTGTCAAAATAATGTCTATTAAAAAGAAAAAACCAACCACGAAGTTTTTACTAAAAAAAATTCATAAAAGTTTTTATGATTCATGCAAATATTTCTAAAAAGAAGCTAATAATTTGTTTAGTACTATTTGTTAGGTTTCATTTCATTTCATCTCATTAAATTTCATTTTCATTTCATATCAATAAAAAAATTCTACTGAATACTTGGCTGTATGGGCATAGTTACCTTTGCCTATCCAGAATGAGTGAAGAAAACAAAAAAATCTCTGCTTATATTCTTTTACGGGTGGCGCCATTTACCAAAAATGTTCTGTATTAAATTGATTCATTTTTTCGCAACTGTATTAAAAATAGTTGTTCAGTACACGTGCGGAACCGTCATTGCAACTTTTTCCGACTGTCAACCCTCACCTTCGGCTGCGCCTTGGCTCGGGTAGACATTTGTCAGAACTCTTTGCAATGGACAAGCTTTCCGCACTCCCCTTCAGAGGGTGCTCTAAGGAATTGTTCGGACTAATTCCAGCCGCTCAATATTACCATCGCACATCGCGACAAAACTCGCGATACCATCCATACCGTAAGGATGATTGGCGGTCCACCACTGTGCGATTTAGAAGAAGTTTTCTCCCTCGCACAACTTCCTTGGTGAATCGATTACCACCAGCGATTTTTCCGGACCAATACGACTTAGGAACCCGCAAGAAAAGAGCTTACACCTTTCTAAAAGGCCGGCAACGCATCTGCAACTCTCCTGTTGTTGCGGTTGTTCATGGGCGGCGGTAGTCACTTACCATCAGGTGAGCCGCATGCTCGTTTGCCCCCTCTTCTACTTATAAAAAAGGTCGCCACTCGAGAACCTTTTCCCCGTCGGTTATCGGTTCTTCAAGCTATATGGCCGGCCCATAGCAAGTTCATCTTACTAATCCGTTCAGCTATGTCGGTCACTCTGGTTCTACTGCGGATGTCCTCGTTTTTAAGTCTATCACGCAGAGAAAAGCCGAGCATAACCCTCTCCAAGGCTCGCTGAGCGACTTAGAACTTTCACATACGGCCAGCAGTGAAGGACCACATCTCAATTCCATAAATCATCACCGGCAACACGCACTGGTTGTACAGTCTCGTTTTGAAGTTTTGAGGTATACCTAACGATAAGATGTGCCGTAATTTCCCGAACACTGCCCAACCGAGTTGAATCCGTCGATTGACCTCTCGGTCGAAGTTAGACTTACCTTGTCGGACTATTTGTCCCAGGTAAACACACTCGTCAACAGCTTCGAGCTTAGTGTTCCAACTTCCGGCATAGATGTGACATGGACTTTATACGTAATATTTGTTTTGTCCATGTTCATCCTATCCGTTGGGAGGCACTATTGAGATCATTGAGCATAGTGCTTAGGTCCTCCAGCAATTCTGCCATAAGGACTATATATAAGGTTTCTATTTCAAGAAAAGAGCCTAATCATTCTTAAAAGGCCGGCAACGCATCTGCAATCCCCCTAGTTCTCCTGGTGTTGCAGTTGTTCATGGGCGGCGGTAGTCACTTACCATCAGGTGAGCCGCATGCACATTTGCCCCCTCTCCTATAAAAAAAATACAATTAAGGGCGGGAATTATTATGGCAATTATTATAGCTCTAAACACTAAGGTTTGAGTAGAGTTTTGAAGGAAAAAAGACCTGAGCAAGTCGAATATATAAATGCAAGGAGTTTCACAAGCGTACAGCTGTAACCGAAAATGATTTATTGAAGAAAGAGCATAAATATGCCGGAATACGAAACAAAAGATTGTTAATGGAACGTAGATTACGATCGTGAGAGGAGGAGATAAATTCAAAGCGGTCTTTCAGGTAACGTGGAGTGGAGAGATTGAACAATATACAGATAAAGCAGAAAGTATTCCTGCAAAGGCCAATCGGCAACCACTTGGGACGTTTACGAAATTCTGAAATGTGATCATGTTTCCGGAATCCAAATATGTAGTAAGCATAAACTTCAAATTCGCTCAAGTTTATTTAACTACTCTTCGGTAACGTCCAGGTAAATAAATATCAGCATAGTCAAGAATAGGCAAAAGTAGGAATTGAGCACAAGCACAACTTTGGTGACAGTAAGAAGAACATTTTTAAGTCTCCGCAGGTAGCTAAGCCCTGCAAACATTTTCCTACTTACTTCGTTTACCAGTGGTGACCATGTTAGACAAAAGTCGACATATATTCCTAAATTCTTAACTTTATCCCTAAAAGCAAGGTGAATGCCGAGAAAAATAGGTGGTATGAGAGACAAGTCAACCCTCGCAGCTAATCTAGAACTACCAAAAATAATTGCTTAAGTTTTTGTGGGATTAATGGATAATCCATAAAATTTACACCAGTCTTAAATAGAAGCCAGATCAACGTTAGTTATATCGATAGCTTTCGGTAAAACTTCCAAAGAAGCTAATGATCATTAGCAAAATTTTTGACGTGAATAAGTCGCTCGCGCTCCTGGCGCGCGTGCCATGAATGACCGCTAGGACCAGTGCGCTCCGCGGAACGCGCTCCAAATGTTCCAAGTGCATCAACTCAGCGCTCCTGGTGCACGCGGCAGCCGCTGCAGTGTTTGATCGTTCAACATGGATGTCGGTCGTGTACGAGCAGCTGTGCCAAATGGCGCGCGCGCCAAAACTTAAACTACTTTGATGCACGGTAAAAAACCGACACTTGGCACAATTTGGCGCGCGCTCCAAAGCGGAATCCATTTCGCGCGGCTGGAGCGCGCGCCAATTTTCGACCTCATGGAGCGCGTAATTGATACGCGGCTTAATAGCATTTACACAAAAATTTTGTTGCACCACTCAATAGCTAAAGAATCAAAGACTTTGTTACGTTGAGTATGGACTGTGACGCATCGCACGCTGCGGAGGGGCGAGCGACGCCATTTTGAGGTCGTGTTGCTACATCACATAATTTCCATTTAGTGTAAATTTTGACGTTACGTACACATATTCACGTAAAACACACCGCCGCGTATGCACCACACACACATCGAATTTTTTATCGCGGGCCTTCGGCTGCGGGGACAACAAAAAGTTATCTCGGACTCCTACCAGCTTAATCCCACGGTGGTCACCATAATTGATTACAAGGAATCCCGTGATGTCCGTTAGAAATGCAATCGGGGTCCCTCTCTTGCTTTGTTTTATTGGAAGAACATCCTGGGGGCAGTACTTATTGTCCCCAACAACCTCACAGAGCTATCATATCTCGAGGCTACTTCTGAGTCATCGTCCCACCTCGAGCCCCCACAAAACCAGAGCCTTCGTTTTTGGATGAGGAACACCATCATCAATGGGAGGACCGTGATGAACATGATGTATGGCAAATGAAACAAAAGAACTATCGGGAAATAAAGTCTGAACTGTTACCTAATCAGCGATGAAGTTTCAGTGTGAGTTTTTTTGAAATATTGTTCCAATGTTGCGAACTTAATTACCTTAAAGTAATACGTTCATGTTTTATTTGCATTCAGTGGTAATTTAATATCATAGTTTACCTGGTAAAAAGCATTTCTTTTAGAAATTGTCATAACACATTTTCGTAAATTTTAGTAAACACCGAATTGTGACTTGTTCAAAAGGCGGTTGACAACGAGCTCACCTGAAGAAGTGGACGGCGGGGTTGGCGAGGCCCTGCAGGTCACCGGCGCCGGCCGCCAGAGCGCCGCCCAGCTCGTCTGCCACCGTCTCGTCGCACGCTGACAACACTTCCTCGGCGATCATACCTGCATACAATGGAACATAGCCACTTGAGATCCGATTAGCTAATTTCTATTCACTAATTCAGGGACAAAAGAAATATTGCAACTGTGATTGGCCAGTGTTGTGCAGAATTGTTTCAACCAACAAAAACATTCAGTTATTCAGATTTGAAAGATTACATTATTTTTGAGACATAAGCCCTATTAAATCATGTTATGTATAGACAATTTTAAAGAAAATAAAATGTAGACTTTGAGAATACTTGTTATGTTTCAGAAGTTAAAAGAGCCTCTGGATCGTTATTTTGGCCAGTTTGTAGGTTGGATCATTCTAAATAACACGATCCGGTTGGTCTACGCAACAATGTTGCCGAATGCCGGACAATATGGCAGCATGTTTACCACAAACTACGAATTTGACTTAAGCCCTATATTACTTACATTTACTCATAATATTTGCGATACAAAAAACATTTCCTACTTACCGTTAAAAAGTTATAGCATCTTTTCTACAGATGGATGTTTTGTTTTCTCTTAACAAATAACCAAACAACTAGTCATTTTTGATGGTTAATTTGTTCAGAAATGTTTAAGTGATAATATTATGACGTGCGCAAAGACCATAACTCTTGGTCGGTACTAAAATAGTGAACTTATATCGCGGTCATACATTCATTCCAAAGCGCCTATGAGAGACGAGCGTTGGTGACGTGTATGCGCAGTCATTTGACTTTATAGTTTTTGTCTGCGTCGAAGAAAAAGAATTACGTATTCTTTTTCTCTAAACACCTACATTTTAACATCGTTGCGTCACGCTGCAGTATATGGCTGTAGCACATAAAAATATTTAACAATTTAAAAATAATTTAAACACAATATGTGAAGCCCACCAATTCGACAGCATAAAGGAGACTTGGCATTGATAGTATATCGTCATGTGTCATATTGCATTGATTTTCCACTAGAATAGATAATATTTTTTACACCTTTTACAGTTCACAATAATCCTTACGATAATCTGTGACATCCTGAAATACATGTTATTTTCGGTCCTTCAAGCTGGAAGCATTGATTCTTTCAGATATAATCCATAGGTTTTCACATGAATCATATTCAAACCGGTGAGTGTGAAGAAAGACAAAAGTGACAAAGGCTGACTCTTTGTCACTTTTACTTTGTACAGCGCTCACTAAACCTCCAATCAGTGCAATTTTTACAAATATGAACTTGAAACAAGCATATGTTGATTAAGTAGGCCAATGGACAGGTTTTATTGCCATCTAGTAAAAAGTTTTTAGCACTTTGAAATAGGAATCCAATAATTAAACTTATTTTAAACTTACCATGTAAAACCCTATCGAGATGTCCGGTCTCCATCTGCCAGACGTAGACGGTGCCGTCACTGCAGCCCACCACCATAAAGTCGTCAGCTGGCCGCCATTTGATGCTTACCACAGGGAACAAATGCCGAGACGCCAGTGTCACACACTTGCGCTCCGTTAAGCCTAGCAATGATAAAAAAACAGATGAACATGTGGTTGCTTCTCACTTCAATATAGACATAAAACACCAAACAAATAAAATTAAACTTACTTAGCAATGTGACGCTGTGATCGGAAGCCACAGAGCAGATGCACTTTTGTATCCGCGTCTGAAAATATTTATACACATTGGACAAAATAAGTATTTTTTTATATAATATGGGCAACAAACGAGCTAACCGTCCACCTGATAGTAAGTGGATGCTGAGGCCCATAGACATCTGCATCTATCCTCGATTAAGAATCAAAATGCAGATGCGCCGTCACCCCTAAGAACTAAGATGGAATGCCTCGTTTCCAGTAAAAAGGGTCTCAAGTTCTCTACACTCACCATACAAAACACAGCTGCTAATTTACGCTGGTATTCTGTGAGAACGTAGTCCTACCCCGGTCGAGCCGACCCATTCGTGCTACAACCACAATATAGCTGCAGCATGGCTCTACCACGTTGGAAGGTCTAGTAGACACTATCTAGAATACAGTTTACAATATAATTTTAGGCGTGTATATTAAAAAAATTACAATTTACTTCCCAAATATTTCATACCAATTTGATCAGAAGTTCAAATTCAAATTAAAAAGAAACTGTTAAAAATTGCATCAATTATTGTTTGAATATATGGGTTTCAAAATAATGTAGTTTGCAATTCGAATAATATTTTTAATATATAATATAATATATTTAATATATTCATTCTACACTTGCTTATGCAAAGATTATTTTTATTTAACCTATACTTCGTTGGACAAGCAAGCGTTCCAACAGTTGACAAAAAGAATCTTAGTTTACAATTATTTATTCCTTACACTTTAATTTTTTTTAAATAATATGAGCATGAGACTTGGACAGTTCCAATTCATATTATATAGCAAAAACTATTCTTTAGTGTAGTAACTATATTTGACTGTAACATGGCCAAAAAACGACCTCAAATAATCAGCCTTTTGCTATTATAATAAATAAAAACACGCACACTGCAGTTATGTGGCGGCACTATCAGCTGCGTGATCTCGCCGGCGTGTACACAGAAGCGATGCAGTAATGCTCCGCTGAACAAGTCCCACAGGCACACCGCAAAGTCTATCCCGCCGGACACCAGGTGCGATCGATCGTATCTGTCGTAGTGAAAAATTTAAAATTTACTCTTTGTATCTTGTCTTTAAGTTACATACTTAAAGACGATATCAGGAGAAAGAGAAAGAGAAAGAGAGAGAGAAAGAAAGAGAGAGAGATATAGAGAGAGAGAGAGAAGAAAAAAAGAAGATATAAAATATTGCTACAAATTACTTGCCTCGGATGAACATGATGCGGATACAGCAAGCAATTCACTCTGCCATTATGGCCTAAAAGTAATTGATGAGGCGGCCAATCTGAAAGTAAAATATTTATAATTTAATTAATAACCATTGTGAGAAACTCCTTTAGGAATTATGTTATTCCTTCATATATATTATGGTTATTATTATATAAAATTATTAAAAAGTTTGAATTTCCAAGCCTGTTTAATAATTATATTTACACTGCTATAAAACCAACTGCTGTGGACAAACGTGCATAGAACCGGTTTAAATGATTTCATTAGACATATAAAATTATAATATAAGTATTGATGATTCGATTATAGTAGAGAAGTAATTTATTAATTATAATATCCTCCATATCAAATATTTTCGTATACGGCGACCAGTCTCAATGAGACTAACCATTTACACAGGATAGGATTATAGTGCATGCGTGTGTGTACGCAAACACAGGTGCACTCTACTTCCCTACTCTATAGTCCGATGGTACGGATATCCGACGCCGGAAAGAGATCAGGCGCAGGACCAAGCGCTTTACTAAGCCCAGGGCTGCTACTGATAAGTTCTTGACGGAAAACCCAATAACTGGTTTTGGCCCTACCCGGGACTCGCCTTATACACCTTTTTCGTAAATCGTTCTTCATTCATTCTTTCGACATGGCCAAACCATCTCAACATACCTTTCTCAATTTTTGTCACTACATCTTCTTTCAGACCACAACGTTTCCTTATCTCACTATTTCTTATCCTGTCACTCAGTTTTACTCCTATCATACCCTTAACGCTCTCATCTCAACTGCATTTATTCTGCTTTCATGTTTCTTCTGCCATATCCAACTTTCACTTCCGTACATGAGTGTCGGAACCAATACCCCCTCATGTACAGCCAAACGAGCCTTTATAGACCACCTTCCGACTGCTCATAAAGCTCATGAAAAAAAAATATTATTCATTTATAATTTTATAATTATTATTAACCTATTTAAAAATATTGTTACAGAATGTCATTCAGAGTCAATGACTCAGGACCATACTTAGTGCTATGGGGGAGGCCTATGTTTATCAGTGGACTTGTAAAAGAATACAATAATGATGATAAAATTATATTTTAATTAAGAATTACTTTTACTAATTTTAATATTACCATCTAATTGTTGATGTCCTCCGTGCAGTAGTTGTAACTGTACTGTATGTGTTGCGTTTACAATTACAATGGAGCCGTCTTCACGTCCGACCACGAGCCGGTTGGCAGCGAGGAGATATATGGAGGCAGTGAGCTTTATTTCTGAAAACAAACCAAACAAACAAATCTATAAATAATAATCTTTTAATAATATTATACTGTTTTTGAAGGGGATTATAAAAAATCACACAAAAGTTATTTAGTCTCGTTTTTTTTTAAAAAGAAGACAGATTATATATTGTGGTTTTAGTGACAGCATTTCTATATATAGAAATACTATCACTAAAACCATATCAATTAGTTAGTTATAAAATATAATATAATAATACCTTGTTCGTCTGTATGACTTAGCTGGTCCAAAATGCCCACGGGGCTAGGGTTCATTTCAGCCCACGCCATATCCAAGCTCGTCATAACAATTGGCGCATGTGCTGTAGAGAAGAAATAAAATAAATAACAAAAAGCCAATATGATGTTCCCCTATTGGATGATGGTCATATGAAAAACTATAAGTATACTAAAAAAAAAGAAGAAAGATAAACCGAGCGCTGTGTACATTTCACGTGATGCCGAAACCATGATCAACTTCTTAACACGCACTCACACACGCATCTTTTTACTTTCTTTCTTTATCAGTCCCTAAAAGTCTACTGCTGGACAGTGGACACACACATATGCTTCTAACACCATTTTGTGTTTGCTAATTATTTTGATTGCATATGTGTACGTGAATAAGGCTTGGTTTTTGCGTCACTTAAAATGTACACAGCTCTTCGTCTCTTCTTTGTTCGTCTGAGGCTAGCCCACAGAACTCGCAAGGTTAGGATAGATATATGAATAGAATAGAATAGAACAGATATTTTTTATTCGATATAGTGTTACGACAGACAGACAGACAGCCATTTGCCTGTGGCATCACGTTACACCAGAACGTTCCTGGAGATTAGGGTCAATGGACTCTGTCAAGGTAATAAAATGAGTATGCATAAAAATAGTCAACGCTTACACTATGTCTACGTACGTAAAGCCTTTTCTCCTTTGGACATATTGTTATCAATGTGTAATTGCTAGTGTTCTAGTATCTTTTTGGTTGAAAGAGTGGAATAACCCGGATTATCGTGGAATGTTCTACATTCCACTTATTTGATATAGAAGCATGCTCCGGCGATAGGAGAATCTATTATTTTGGCAACGCGATAGGGAACTCTACTAAGGGAAGCCATTGCGACCTACATCTGCGATTATTGAGGATCTCAACGAAGAAGTTTAATAATAATAATAATAATTCATCATTTTCATTTACAATTATATATTTATACAGCCCAACCAGATGAGTAAACTATATAGATGCCCCAAATAATAATAATAAATTTATTTATTTACCAGAAACTCTTAGCCAAAATACAAAAAAGTTCTGTGACTCCCACACTAGGCATGAATAGTCGAAATTACGTAAAACAATTATGCGTAGCAAAGCAAAAAAAAAAATACGACTTAAAAATTATAAAAATTACAGATATAACAAGCATATTCTAATTTAAAGGAGCGCGCGTGTAATTGAGATTGAGTGTGTATGGGTGTGAGTGTGTGTATAGGTGTGAGTGTGTGAATGAGTGTGTGTGTGTGTGTGTGTGTATGTGTATGTGTATGAGTGTGTGAAGTTTGAGTGGTGAGGTAGCCTTAGCGAAGTTACTTGCCGTGTGTTTGTAAGAATACGTCCATTTCTCGTCCTAATCGGCATTTATAGTCACCCCGCACATAACAATAGATCACAAGTAATTCTTATTGAAAGTCATTTTGTTTTCCTTTTATCGTAAAAAAACCTCTGTCCTGTGAAGGGCCAGCAAGAAAGAACTAACTAAGGAAGCTTAGTTAGGCTAGCCAACACTATACTTACAAGGCAGTTGGTTGGGCACTGGCGTGGCCGCGTCGTCCACGCTCCAAACAGACACAACTCCGTGCGAGTCGCCTCGTAGCAGCAGACGTCGCTGTTTGCCGCCCACAGATGTCGTCACGAATCGCATCGCCGGCGGACATGACAGCAGCTAGCCACGGATAATTGAAATCAGTTTCATTTGTTTGCGGGTAACATAGAGATAACTGGCTAAAATGTTATCAAGTATACCTTGTTGTCGGGATGGGCCAAAATACCAAAGAGGACTGGGCTGTCGTGTTCCACTGTGGGACCATGGAACCCTTTATGATCTGGCACGGAGCTGCAAATAATAATACGATTAACTGTCGCTCCTTGCGTTCATAAGAACGGTGGAAAAATAGTTGCGTTCGATTTCATCGGAACATCCGAATAAAAAAATCATTATAATATTATTTAACAACAACAGAAGTAAATAGTGACAGTAACAAAATATAAAAAAAAAATATTAACCAATCACATATTTCATGTTATAATTCAAAGTGAAGTACGTTTTTCTAAAGCAATTTTAGATACATGGAATTACAGATACATGTTTATCAAAGAACTGACATTAAATAAAAAGTAATGTAGTGATTTGGGCTTGTGTTTGCAAAATAAAGTTATAAAACTGCTATTAAAATCAAAACATACCATACCAACTATTTCAACTACGACTAATATACCACATTATATTGTAATTAAATGAACGATAATGAAATAATATACACCAAAATGACAGCTTGATACGCTAATGTTCTGAAAAGGTTTTATTTTCATTTACAACTTACAACCTTTTCTAAACTCAATCAGCGACACTGTGTGACACAAAAACTTTATGAAACAAGCCTTAAAAAGTGCTAGCAAAGGAATCGAACTGCAATACATATTACATCTAAAACAATTACGTACGAAATAACAAATCAATCTGTGCTGACCTACGTATAGCCCGTCCGCGTAGCTTGCTATAAAAGAAATTGACATTTTAGCATTTAGCCGGCAGGCAGAATAAAATGTTTGTTAGTTTTTTGTGAGAGAATAGACTCAATAATGACCAAAATATCTTGTGCAGATATTAAATTAGGGCCTATGAAAATGTTATAAAGGTGCTGAATGAAATAATTTCTTTTAATCAATTTTCATCAACTGTTAATTTAATTAGTTAACTTAATTTTAGGCTTATTTGCGTTTTTAATATTAGACTTACTACAGACGTGACAAGCGATGGATAATTGTGTAAGGTTAGATTAGATATATTATCAAATATTATGTAATTATTATTACATAATGTGTTAACCTAACGTTTTCTCTTCAAAATAGCATTTAAATATACAACTTTTTTGTATACATTTATTATATATTTGTATAATATGTTTATAAAATGTATTTTTTCACTATCACTAAAAATTATACTTTAGTTTTCATAATTTCACAGAATGTAATCCTTTTTGCACATCCATAATTGGGTGTTGAATATGTTATGTAGATTATGTATAATGAAATGAGGAAAATAAAATATTGTATCATACATTCTTATAAATACCGGTTCAGCATTTATACTTCTTTATACTTACTCTACTGTGAACTGTACACTTGTTAATCGAAGATGATTTATAAAAAAAAATCTAACATAATCTAGTCTGTGTCCATGACAAATCTGTGTGTTGTGTATGAAAGACATTCAACACATAAATACCAGGCAATGTGCTCTGATGAACATCTAATGATGAAATCATATAAAACCATGATTTATAAACACCCCATTAACAAACAATAACATACCATAAACAAAATTCTAAATTATTTTACTCCCATAGATATTATCACAATTCCCCAGGTAGGCGGAGTCTGTTCTCCTTATTGAATATACTATGAAGTACATAATCACTGTTTATCTGCAAGTACATCGCTTACAATTACTCACAATCATATTGGTCATGTCGGTTCTAACAAAACTATTACTTAATTGGGTCAGGGGTTCTTTCCTACCAACTTCAAAAAGGAGACGATACTCAATTCGACTGTATGTTTTTTTTTTATGAGTGTTACCTCATAACTTTTTACAGGGTGAACCGATATCGATGATTCTTTTTTATTTTATAGCTAGTGCTTCACATGTGGTCGCATATAAATTTGATCAAGGTCTGACCAATAGTTTTTGAGTTATTTTTAATAATTTATATTGAATTCATCATCATCATCATCATCATCATCATCATTACAGCCCTTCACAAGTCCACTGCTGAACATAGGCCTCCCCCAAAGAATGCCACAAAGCACGGTCCTGAGCCACCTGCATCCATCGACTTCCTGCATGTCTTACCAGGTCGTCACTCCATCTCGTGGGGGGACGCCCTACACTTCGCCTACCGGTACGAGGCTGCCACTCGAGAACCTTTCTTCCCCATCGGTTGTCGGTTCTTCGAGCTATATGGCCGGCCCACTGCCACTTCAGCTTACTAATCCGTTGGGCTATGTCGGTTACTCTGGTTCTACTGCGGATATCCTCATTCCTAAGTTTATCACGCATCACGCAGCATCGTTTCCGGGACACCTGAGATTTTGAGTGAGATTGAGAGGTTCTATGGGCAGCTGTACACGTCATCGTTGGAGCCACACGCAAGTGTGAGTAACGATCCAAGACCGAGTCTCATCCGACACTATTCCGAAGATATCCCGGACGTCAGTCTGAGCGAGATTAGAATGGCTCTCCAGCACCTTAAAAACGGTAAGGCCCCAGGCGAGGATGGAATTACAGCGGAGCTTCTGAAAGCGGGTGGAAAACCGGTACTTGAAGTCCTTCAGAAGCTCTTTAATTCCGTCCTCCATGGTGGCATTACACCGGAGGCGTGGAGCAGAAGTGCGGTGGTCTTGTTCTTCAAGAAAGGTGACAACGCTCTCTTGAAGAACTACAGACCGATTTCCCTTCTGAGCCGCGTCTACGTGCTGTTTTCGAGAGTCATTACGAATCGTCTCGCGCGCAGACTTGACGACTTCCAGCCTCCCGAACAAGCCGGTTTCCGAAAGGGCTTTAGCACCATAGACCACATACATACCCTTCGGCAAATTGTACAGAAGTCCGAAGAGTACAATTTGCCACTATGTCTGGCGTATGTGGACTATGAGAAAGCCTTTGATTCCGTCGTAATTTGGGCGGTGCTGCAGTCCCTTCAGCGGTGCCAAGTTGACTGTCGGTATATCGAAGTGTTGAAGTGCTTGTACAGTAGGGCTACGATGGCTATCCGAGTACAGAACCAGAGTACGAAACCTATCCAATTGCAGAGAGGTGTAAGACAGGGTGACGTCATATCCCCGAAACTCTTCACCGCTGCATTGGAAGACGTTTTCAAGCTTCTGGACTGGAAAGGATACGGTATCAACATCAATGGCGAGTACATCACTCACCTTCGATTTGCCGACGATATAGTCCTTATGGCAGAATCGCTGGAGGACCTAAGCACTATGCTCAATGACCTCGATAGTGTTTCCCAACGGATAGGTCTTAAGATGAACATGGACAAAACAAAGATCATGTTCAATGTCCATGTCACACCTATGCCGGTAGTTGTTGGGAGCACTAAGCTCGAAGTTGTTGACGATTATGTTTACCTGGGACAAATAGTCCGACTAGGTAAGTCCAACTTCGACCGAGAGGTCAATCGACGGATTCAACTCGGCTGGGCAGCGTTCGGGAAGCTACGACACATCTTCTCGTCAGACATACCTCAAAATCTGAAAACGAAATTGTACAACCAGTGCGTGTTGCCAGTGATGACTTATGGAACTGAGACGTGGTCCTTCACTGCTGGCCGTATGAGGAAGCTCAAGGTCGCTCAGCGAGCTATGGAGAGGGCTATGCTCGGAGTTTCTCTGCGTGATATTGAATTCGTTTGTACAAAATTTTTAATTTTAAATTATTAAATCCAAAAATATCAAGCGTATATCAAACACATCTACCATAACACATATTTAAGATTTAGTTACCTGTTACTACCCCATTACACAAATAGGTGTATCGTAGTAAAATATACGAGTGACCAATATTATAAATACTATTTCTACTCACTTAGCCGGCAGTTTATACAAGTATCCCTTCCCCTCTGTAGACCACACAAGTACTCTGTCCGTGGCTAAAAAGTCTCCAGACATCCAACGCTCTCCTGAAGGCGCTTGAATGGAGCAAAGGACTGAAAAATCTCCTGAAAACAACAAACAAGCAAGTAATATAGCACAATTTAACTAAAAATTTTGAATAAATTAACTAGTCACTGTACTGTACCTGTACTGTACCTGTACTGTACCTGTACTGCACTTTTGTTAATTTTATCTCACTGGAAACAGGTTATTGTTTGACTAAAAATACCACCTCTACACGTGGCAGAGCCATGCTGCAGTTATATTATGGTTTTAGAACGTAGGTGAGAGCCGTGGTAGCTCAGATGGTTAGCGCTCGCTGTAAATTTCAGTACACGAGCAACCCGGCTTCGATCCCCGCAGGCACCAATGAAATTGTTAATTGCAATTTTAAGTGCTGATTTACCACGTGCTCGGCGGAGAAGGAAAATATGGTGAGGCTACCTGTGTCTGAGAAATAAGAAAAAAATTTTTGAAGACATGTAAAGTTCGCCTTAAAACTCTCTCAGAAATAAGAGGAGGTCTGTGCCAAGCTGTGGAACGTATATAGGCTGTAACTTTAACTTTATATAAAGTATGGGTCAGCTGGACCGGGGAAGGGCCACGCTCTCATCTTAATGCTGCTATGTTTCGTATAGTAAGTATAGAGAACCGGAGACCCTAACTTTTGAGAACTAAGATTGAATGTCTCATTTCTCAATCTCTTCAATGTTTTGAACGCATTTGCATTTTGATTCTAAATCGAGGATAAATGTAGATGTCTATGGGCCACAGCATCCACTTACCATCTGGTGAACTGTGATCTCGTTTGTCATCCTTATTCTACCTACCTATCACAAATAACTCTGCATATACCATGCAAACATCTTTTTTTTTTCTTCTAAAATATTCTTCGTTTCACTTTTACGCACTTCCATAAAAGTGTAAAGTAATATTCTATGTAATGGGTTTTTAAAACACTTAAAGTGTCCGCCGCGCTACCCCAATGCATGCTGCCGAACTTCACATGTCCTCGAAGCATTTTTTAAACATTTCCTTGACTGACTTCACGATGTGTTCCTTTGCGGCTAAGCAAGTGATAAATGAGTATTTAAAATTGTGTTAACAATGTCATTAGTTTCAGCGGGGATCGAAATTAGGTACAAGCAACCAGAGTTCAATCCCAGAAACATACTGTAAAATTGGAGTCTAGAGCTATGAAATCACACCTCATTGGATGGGAAATCGGTTTAAGCAATAAGAAGAAGGGAGAATCAAGCCGAAATCATATCGTAGTCTTCTTTATTTGATGTTAGTTGCCATGGGCTGTAATAACCATTTACCCTTAGGCGACTCTTATCTTCTATGGTACTTAAAATATTTAAAAAAGATGTAAAATAATAAAATTACTCCCTTTTTCTTTATAAGTAACAGTGACAAATGAATACAGAGTCAACCTAATGTTAGGTACATGTTGTGGCACAAAGACATCGTCGCCATTATGCGATGTATATCACAGCAACATTATCCTGCTTGCTTAACTGATATGCGAGCGTGTTCCTTCTCCGGTTGACGCAACTTATACCCTTCAACTTTTTTTTATAAAATAAGGGTGACAAACGAGCACACAGTCAACCTGGTGGTAAGTGGATCCCAATAATGTGGCCCATATACATATACGTCTATCCGCGATTAAGTATCAAAATGCAGATGCACTATCACCGCTGAGGACGAAGATGGTATGCCTCGTTTGCAGTAAAAAGGTTCTCCGGTTCTCTACACTCACCATACGAAACACAGCAGCATTGAGCTGCTATTTTAGTCTGGTATTATGTTAGAGCGTGGTCCTTCCCCGGTCGAGGCGACCCATACATGCTACAAGCATAATATAGCGACATCATGACGCTACCACGTGAAAACTTGACTCAAACACATATAAAATAACTTATAGACTACAACCAACAAACCACTGACCTGCATCGTAAATCTGGCAATACTTGGCGCAAACTACCAACACTGTGCGCTGGTTATACGCGCAGCAGTTGAGGGATAAGGCGTTCAGACAGCGGATTTGCTTCGACTCGTTTTCGTAGATAGGTTCCGACTGCTTGTTCTCGTGTCCGAGGAGTGACCACACCTTGAAGTATTGGACAGATAGAGCACATAATCGCTTATTCTTTAAGGTGAAATCTCCGGGGTGGCCCGCGAAAATCAAATTTTCTTGCGTTTTTTGGAATTTGCAGGTCAGGGTCAGGTTGAATGTTTAATAAAATATGATTCGCGACCGTAATGAGTATGTGTTTATAGAATTATTATCATTAAAATCACCAATGCAACCCTCTAACTTCATATAATCCCTTTGAATGAGTTTTTCGGGAAATAGCCATACATTGGAATTATAAAAACATAGACGTTTGTAAACATAAAACCTGACACTGACCTGCAAATTGCAAAAAAACGTAAGAAAATTTGAATTTCGCGGGCTACCCTGGCGCTTTCACCTTAATTCACTATACCTGGCAACACAAAAACATCGAAGGAAAGACGCATATAACTATTTGGGTCTTCCCAACCTAATAAATAAAACAAAACTACCATTCATTTAACATTTTACATATTTTGGAAAGGTCATTTGAAGTTGAGAGGACGCTAATAGTAATTTACTACTTTTTTCTTAGTAAATATTAGAAAAGCATTGGTAGTGAGACACAAAAAATAACAACCCGCAACTCTTGAGTAATGATTTTAAAGGGGATATCATGCAAGACTTACTACGATAATAATTAAAAATTAAAACATTTGTACAACCGACTTTAATATAAATAATTAAGGATAACTCAAAAACTATTGGTCTGACCTCGATCAAATTTATATAGGACCACATGTGAAACACCAACTCTTAATAATAAGATATAAGCTCTTAATAATAAGATATAAAATAATAAGACAAGAATAATTTAAATTTAAGTAATCGATGCAAATATTGTTAAAGATGACGTAGCAACTGGTTAAATAAGTCTTTTCTTTTATGTTGAATTTGTATAAGTCTTTTCTACTAATAAAATGTCATCTGTGATCAACAGCTATGTCTAAAATTCTGACGATAATTTCTAAAATATTGATATTAGTGAATATTAAAAAAATTTAGTAGATACGTCTTCTTATCATGAGTCGAATGGTATATTTAACTCATTTATTCGAAAATTGTTAGATGCGCTCTTTTTTCTTATGACCGCAGCATTGTTTCATAGCGAGCTAGATACAGGTCGACAGCGGAGTGAGTGTGGGTACAGTCGCGTTCTAAAGTACTACATGGTATTGGGCTATTGTTTTATAATATTATAGTAATTAATTGTTTTATTGTAGAATCATAATAGGTGTTTTACTAGCTACTTAGAACTTTGGAAGAGGAATTAAAAATAGATAATGTTTACTTGAGCATTGTTTGTTATTTCTATCGTAAAATATAAAGTAGTTTGTAACAAAAAAACTTAAGCTAAGGGTGACACGCCGTCCATTATGACGTCTTGGGTCACATGGAAGCCAGATGTTGATGGTGTGTTGGTGTTACTGGATGCTACTTCATCATCACTTTCATCTTCGCTTGAGCTTCCGTCATCAGGTCGATCACATGGTAATTTTTTCGGTATTCTTCCTCAACAATTTTAACTTTACTGCACAATTTTCCCCATTCACCTTCTCCTATCATATTTACCTTTTCGTTCACTAGTTTAGTCATAAAACAATAGATATAAATAAATTTTTTTCCTTCCTTTTTAAAACATCGTCGCGAGTCGCAAAGTAAGCTGTGTATGCGACTGTATTTTTGGAGCGAACAAAGCGCGGGAACCAATAGCATGCAGGCACAGTAATACTGGCCAATATGTGATAAATCGCTCAGTGCCCAAGTTCAAGGCCAGCGTTCTTTTTTCACCGTTCGCGCGTACATTAACCTCCATTAGTCAGGTGATATCAATTCAGTTTCCACTGCTGGTTTTATGTTTCAGTCTTTTCATGATTTTTTTTATGAAATTATCGTTTCATTTAGCTGTACTAACATGATGGCGCGTGAATAAAGCTAATAAAGCGTTGTAAAAATATGTTTTTTTTTTCATCAGGATCAAATTTATTTATGACCCATGATCAAAGGTGTACTTGGTGCTGTCGCCTGTCTTAGTTTTCGGGAGCGTTCCAAAAATACCCTGTATATATATATTTATATATATATATATAAAGGTAATGTAATATATCATTCTATCTGACTATCTCTCCTGATCTGTAAACTTATGACCACCTTCATTACATTGAATTGCTTATAATTTTGCTTATAATTTATCTACTAGATTGTTCTTTTTCCTTTTCTTCTAACAACAATACACCTACCATCAAACAATATAAGGGAAACCTGTTATTGGCCATACTTTTAGTTTGTTACATTAATGTTAATATTTTCTATATACGCTGTTGGTTTTCTAAATAAATAAATAAATAAATAAATACCATTTTGTTCAATTACTAGGTTGTAGAACTTTTTTTCTGCCTAGAAGTCAGTCTAAATTATTATTCTATTTCTTCTTATTATTATTAGTTATACTATTATGATGAAGGTTTGACCTTGGTTGTTGTTAACCGTGCACATACACATTGTGTTAGTGTACGTAGGTCTCGGGAGCGCTCAGTCACGATCGCGGGTCGAACGAATCGCAGTTACACAGACACAAACGCGCCTGTTCATACACGTAACTACTACAATCAAGGCGAAACCTTCATTAGAATAACTATGCCACCATTTTACCTATTTTTGCCGCCAAATACCAGTGAATGCACTGCTCTGTTCCGATCTGAAGTGTATAGAGAGCTAATAGTAGTTAAAATAGGACAAAATCAATATAATAACAGGCTGTGAGGCATTCCATCTTAGTTTTTTTAGGTTACAACGCATGTGTAGCCTTCTTTATTTGAAACTAGCTGTTCACCGCAACTTCGTCCGCGTGTAATTTAGGGTTTTAATTATGTTGCGCGGAACCCTAATTCTTTTTCTAAAATATAAGTAGCCTAAGTTACTCCTCATAACATCAGCTATCTGCCAGTGAAAGTCCCGTCGAAATCGGTCCCGCCGTTTCGGAGATTAGCCGGAACAAATAGACAAACAGACAGACAGACAAAAATGTTAAAAATTGTGTTTTTGTTATAAATACCGTATATACTTTCATATGCATGTAATAAAAAGCTGTTATTTTGATATTAAAAAACAGACACTTCAATTTTATTTATTTGTATAGATAGGTAAAGAATTTACTGCGTTGGTAGGTCCCTCTTACCTATTTCTACCGCTAAATATCAGTGCTTGCACTGCTGTATTCATGACTGAAGGGTTGAGTAGAGGAAGAGAGCTAGCATGATTACAGGTTTCGAGGCACTCCATCTTAATCGTCATAGGTGACGACACATTTGTGGCCTGCTTTGTTTGTAGTTGGCTACAGGTGTCCATGGAATTCAGTAGCCACTTACTACGTGTAAACTGTGTCGATTACTGTAGGTCAGTTTATCGTTTGCATTTTATCCATTCACAAACAACCTACACGGATGGAAATAGACCTTCTAAATCAGAAGTATCCACCGTAATCGACACACTTGACAGGCACATTAAAGATGCAAGTCGCTTAACTCATTAGTGATGGTTAACTGCATAGACCTTCATTTGTGTTTCATTAATTAATAGCAGAATGGAACTTACTTTCACAGTGCCAGTGATTGAAATGGCTAGCACGACGTCATCTTTTCTTGAAGAAGGCCGCAAAACCTGTAAGCAATTGAATAATTTATCTATGTAAGAAGATATATTTGAAACTGAAATGTAATTCATTTGAAATGAAATTTATTGAATTATTTCATTTTCTTGACATTTTAGAGTAATGTTATTGCTGTTTAATGGTCTCAAAAATGTAGATAAAGTAATAAAGGCCAGCAAAATTATTGTGCTACTTGAGAAGGGTTGCAGCCATCCTATCTTTTGGGCAGGAATAAATTTGTTGGATCGAACGGTGTTAATCTTCAACAAAAACGGCACACTGCCAGAACTACGATACATAACGATTGTTCTAATTCCTCATGCTCCACACGCATTGGCTACTTTTTATGGACGATAACGCTCGCTCCCACCGGTCTGGCTAAGTCGAAACGTATATGATACAAAAAGTTTTATCATGATTTTCCCAAGTCATACTTACATGCAAAGCAGATATCCAGTCGGGATTCATCTTGGAACTCAAGCAGAATAAAATTTCGAGAGAAAATGGGTCCATGATAAGGATCTCGGCATAGTATCCATTACAAAATAAACGCAGATCTTCGCTGTTGCACATGTGATAGGCCTGTCAAAAATATTTTTAATTTAATTAATCTGTATGTATCTTTTTATAATATACTAGTTGGTACCAGGAGCGTTACAGCAGCAGCAGAAACAATTGCAGAAATATCGTTTTAAAATTGGAAGGGTTATATTGTTATGATAATGCATTCTTTGAAGTTGAATGATATATAACTTTCAAACAAATTTGTCGGTACGATACGTGCGCCACCTACTGTAAGTTCATTATACTATGTCTATAAACTTCGCGGAAGTGTAAGCAATAATTATACACAGTTTTAGCGCAATCTGATGAATGATATGGCCGCGCATAAAATACGAACAAACAAACATTAATTTTCATATATATGATTAAGATAAGAAAATAGTCCATTTGCAGTGATGGTTGGTTAAGTGGCTACTACAGTATCACCTAAGACCAATAACAAACAAAAAAGGCCACAAGAAGTGCTGTAACACAATTATATTGGCTTTATTACTCATACGTAAACCGGTCTACTGCTGCTGAAAAGGAAACCCAAATATAATGTGTGCTAGATTAAATGTAGCTGTAAGCTCCCCAAATAAAATAAAAATAATATAACATTCATTATCATCATCATCACATCCCATCACAAGTCCACTGTAGAACATAGGTCTCCCCCAAGGAATACCAAAAAGCACGGTCCTGAGCCACCTATATCCATCAACTTCCTACGTCTCTTACCAGGTCGTCATCATGACATTAAAAGATGAAAAGAATTGACAGCTGTAATGAAGTTATGCGTAAAAATTAATTAAATTATATATATGTACGAGGTTTATGACGGAATTAGTAAGTTTCCAAGTGTTCCAAGGAACAATCTAAGCCAGAGAATAATTTTGCAAACTACAAGCTATTTTTTATTTTCATGATCACTTTAACATTATTATTATTGTGGGTATTTGTATAGATTTCTCATCTGGTTGGGCTGTATAAATATATAATTGTAAATGAAAATGATAAACATACATAAATACCAATAAAATAAAATAAATACATAAAATAATACATAAATAAATAAAAACCCAACAAGTTGGAAGCCCTCGGCAGGGGAGACTAAACGGCCGAGGGCTAGGGGGAAAGGGAAAGAAACCGGCGGACGATGCGGGCGGTATCGAGGAGCACCGCCTTCTGCATTTGAGCTTGGAGCGATCCGTCACGGAGTCCCAGTCGCCTCAGATAACCCGAGAGGCTGACTGGGATTAACTAGTTCGCAGAAATTATTATTATTATTATTACTTAACAGGCCAGCAGTTGAAACAATCGATATAAGCTCGTATCCTATTTTCAAATGTGTCATCATCATCATCATCATTACAGCCTTTCACAAGTCCACTGCTGAACATGGCCTCCCCCAAGGAATGCCACAAAACACGGTCCTGAGCCACCTGCATCCATCGACTTCCTGCATGTCTTAACAGGTTGTCACTCCATCTAGTGGGGGGTCGCCCTACACTTCGCCTACCGGTACGAGGCTGCCACTCGAAAACCTTTCTTCCCCATTGGTTGTCGGTTCTTCAAGCTATATGGCCGGCCCACTGCCACTTTAGCTTACTAATCCGTTGGGCTATGTCGGTTACTCTGGTTCTACTGCGGATATCCTCATTTCTATGTCTATCACGCAGAGAAACCCCGAGCATAGCCCTCTCCATAGCTCGCTGAGTGTGTAATTATGTGTGTGTTTCAAATGTGTAATTATTATATTTTAGTTGTTTATCTCATCTGTTCTTAGGCATTATTCTGTGGCACTGCATCCTAGCATATTATGAAGCATCTAATCAGGTATTAGGTGTTTCTGTCAAGAAATAGCAACAGCCCGGTGTCAAAAAGTTGGTAGTGTTTCACGCCCGTGTCTCAGAAATCACGTAATGCCGTTGGTCCTGCGCCTGATCTCTCTCTAGTCTTGTCGGATTACCTTCCCATCAGACTATGAGAATACACACGTATTCGCGCATACACTTGGGCACTATAATACTGTCCTGCGCATATAGCTAGCTTCATTGAGACTGGCCGCCGTGACCGAAATTCGGTCTGGAGGACATTATGAAGCATCATATAAACATTACATCGGACATGGTGTACATAGGACAAGTGCCTTGTGTGTTTACATATACTAGTGGCACTATACTAGCTCCTGTGCAGTTAACAGTTTTAAAAATATTTGGAAGTTGTCGCCATGGTCAAATATTGGCCAGGCGGATATCATTATTAGTAACTTTATGGATGTAAGCTTGTTATAACTATTTTATGAGTACAATAAGAGTTCTCACCTGTATGTTTGTGTGAACCTGTGTCAACTTCACACTCTCCCGGCACTTGCCATCCACAAGATCCCAAGTACACATTTCACCAGCTTCCGAAGAGCTCACTATATAGTTGTTGTCCTGTAAAATAATGTTTTAAGTAACAGTCTACATAAAAACAATCTGAACAGATTTAAAATCAGGGAAATGTTAATTGTGCTGCTCAATACATGTTGACATATATGAAATATTCTCCCAATATTATATACAACACTTGCTTTTATGGCACTCTAAAACTAAATCCCAGAAATTATAAAAATGTCACTTCTTTTTCTATCAATCTTTCATAAATTTGGCCATCTTACTTTACCTATGAGCATTATAATTTTGAAATGTTTTAAATGTCTGGCATGGAACACTCACACTGCGTAATGGTTGGTGGTGTGTTCCCCTGTCATTGAGAGTCGCTGAATGCAAAAGCTGAGCCTGAAAGATCAGCTTCCACTTTGCGGCATTAGAATGCTCCTGTGTGTATCCCTGTGCAGAGATGTAAGAGAAGGCTGACAGAAGTTCTCTTAGACTACCATGGCCAAAGCCAATTCGCCAATTTTGCCCATGTGATTTGACTTTGCCTTAGTAACAACACTTTTGAAGGACCCAGAGGCAGAATTATAATGCTCTTAAAGAGTGATGATGTTTGAGTCCCAGAAAGTTGATGCATCAGCCCTGGCAGCATTCCTGCTTATAGTGTTATGCAACTTTACACGAGCAACCAAACCATGGCTGGGATCTACTTCCAATGGGCATCACAGATAATAAAAATAGAAGTTCCATTTCCTAAAGTATCAACTAAGCGATAGAATCAGCAACATGTTGGAATCATTGGGCACGTAAGACAAGCGATCCTTTAGCCAGGATGCATAAAAAAACGCATCACATCCCATTTCACACTCCACATTAGAGATGATTAGGTGAGAGGCACCTTACTCCAGATCAGAAAATGGCCCGAAGAAGAAGAGCTTCGACGGAAATCTGCTGACCGTCTGCAGATGATCCATCAGGGAAAGTATATGACTTTCTACAACTGGAACCTGCGTGGACAAAGTAATCAGTTATGAAAGACTTATATACCAAGGTAAAGTCGTTTCTAAATAGATCTCCCAGCATAATGGGTTGTATGAGAACTGAGCCATTGGTGGATGTTGAAATCACCCAGAATCACAATCTCTGAGAATCATCAACTAATTTTTATTGAGATTTTGAGAAAAAATGAATATTTCAAAATTTCTTAAAAATATCAACCAAAGCAAAAATACGGTGTAATATTTAAAAGTACATTTATTTTCGACTACAATCAATACAAATAACAAACTATAATAATAATAAAAAAACTAAAACTAGAAACTTAATTATCATATAGTCCTACTCCCCGCGGTATCGTGCCAAGAACGCTGGCTGCGTTTCGCCGCTGAATGGCTATAATTAACTTTTGAGCGAGAAAAGAACCAGCCCTCTTATCACCAGCAGCAACAATCAACCGCGGATGGAGTTCCTTTAGGAACTTCACCGCACGTGGACCCCACGGACCGATAGTCTCTACAGCAAATGGCACAAATATGTAGTCATCTCTCAGAGACTCATATTTGCGCCACTTACTCAGTTCAGCTGCCTCTAATGCCGCCCCGGCTCTAAACGAGGTACTCCTGAGATGAGAGGCCACCAGAGTGTCTACGCAAGTAGCATCCCACACTACGGCTTTAGCTCTTTCCCAAGGGATCAAGGTCATATCGTCGGGTCTCCTGCCATCGTCTCTAAATATTCCACAAGACTCTAAAACCGAGGGAACATTTATAGAGACAAGAATCCTTCGGATGACATGGTTCAAAGAACTGTGTCGTGAAAACCTACCAGCACTTTTCTTACATGAAAATCCGTGGAGCCCAAACTTGTCGACGCTGCTACCACAGGGGCACTGATGGGGTTGACAAATCGCCACTCCTAGTCGGATTCCAACGGCGATGCGCAAGCTTTCCCCATCAAGTAATGTGCTGAGATTATTATATTATATAACCAGTGACTAGATTCCTTTGGTGAAACAGCTAGAAGGCGTGCCTTATCTTGGTCACTATGGAAATTATGAAACAAATCTTTCTGCACTCCCTGTACCAACAGAATATCCTACTGTTTTTGTTGGTTAACTTCCAGTAGAACATTTTCACCGGGACAGAGCGTTCGCCATGTCTGCCCTGCCTCCGTAGCAGAGTACAGGTCTACTTTATTATTTAAAATTATGTTACATAAGTCACTGACACTATGCACGGAAGCAAGGAAAGCATGCAATGCAACACTAGAAAGATATCTCACACCAATACCACCAAATTTTATAGGTAATGCTTGAGTCGAGGCTGTTGTATTTAAAGTTAAATTTAGAATTTTTTCTATAGCTATTTTAAGATTATTATCAATATCTTTTGTATATATCCGAACATTTCCAGACTGGACTCGAGCAGAGTGAGTATGTAAATCTAGGTACAAGATGACAATCTTAAAATAGTAAGAGCTATGTGGGGTTTAAGTTATACAATTTATCAACGTGGTTTAAAAACTGATCAAATTTTTTTTTTAAACAGGTTTAATACTATCGAAAAACAACAGGGCACCTAGCAGGTATAGTGATTCCGTACTGACAGTTTTTATTCCTGGAGAAATATGATTGAAATTTTGAATTAAAGTGACTCTATGAGAAGGAGATAAATTATTGGAAAAAAATATTTCACATTTATTGCTATTTGGTTCAAGACCAATATTTTTAAAATTTCGAAAAATATGAGTAAGATCACTGAGGACGTCATCTGCTCTACCTCCCAGTGTTCCGTCGTCCAGGTACCAGACATTCAGCTTAGATTTCAAATTAGAAATAATGGGTTGAATTCCCAAACTGAAAAGTGCTGGACCTAGTGGGTCACCCTGCTGAACACCGACAGCAGAATCGATAACATGGTTTTCGTAAAACAAGTTAGTATTTTGACTATAACATTGCAAACGTAATGATAAATTTCGGGGGTATTGTTAGCCACTTCTTTCAGCAAGGTTACCCTATTGATAGAGTTAAAAGCATTCCTTAGGTCAACCTTCACAAGAACATCTGCATCAGAGTTTGTTAAAAATGTACGCACTGAATGTACCGCCACCTCACAGCCACCTCTAGTGCCAAAGCCTAGTTGAGTAAGCTGAAATTTTGTCTTAAGGTTAGAGATTATGTGCCTGCATGCTAATTTTGAAGTTAAGCGTCGAAATGTGGCACCAACGGAAATAGGACGTATACCGTTATCCTTTTTTTTGAAGGCACATAATCTTTTCCCATATAAGAATGCAATGAAATTTGGATTAACATTACCAGAAAGCATAAAGTTACATAGTTTTGTAATGTCTTTAAGCCTATGCGCTTCCGCCGGCATCACCGGCAGAAGCGCTTACAAGATCTTTAAGATGTTGAGGCGTGATTCCGTCACTGCCGCCAGCAAAGCCATTCGAAAATGACATAATTGCTTCTAAAGTGTCTTTTTCAGAAATTTGTAAAGGTTGCATAGAAGTCTTGGGATGCAGCGGTAAACCCTGAGAAGATTTGACCGAAGGATGCTTCTGACGAAGGCTTTCAAGAGTTTCGACATTACGAGGAGCCAGGATATCATCTTAGAATAAAATATGGGATGCATTTTTTAAGTCGCCATCCATTACTTTCGACTCAACTACTTTTTTAAATCAAATTTAGCATATGACAGAGATAAATGAGTATTAATTGGGTAGTCTAAATTATGAAAAGATGGCTCTTTTAGTTGAGACGTAATTGTTTTATTTATTGTTTTATCAAAATGAAAATGGGAATACGTGAAAGTAAATAATTTTTGCCTACTCTTTTTACTATTAGTGAAACAAATAGTGCATGACAATGCTTTAGCAAGCTGCATCCTCACACCTCTAGGAATTCTATTAACCACTGGTACATTACGATGATAATTGTAAATTTGCTCCGAAAAATGGGAAAAATTTGTGTCATTAGAGGAATGCTAATAGAGTTATGAATTTCTATGGTAGGCTGTGAAACCGAAATACTTTTACTATGGCATTGGTTAATGTAGCAAGAATACATGTCGGGGTACGGACAATTTAGTATTGTGACAGCTTTTGAACCTACAAATATGATAGGAATTTAATAAACTTAAACCAATGCAAAAATGTATACATATAATTGATTTCATAGTTAAATCCTATTTATCGTAATTTTTTAATAGTCAATGATATAATGTTCTTAGTCAAAAAATTAAAAGAAGAAATAAAAAAAAGGGTAAAACCTATAAAGAATTAAAATAAAATTTATAATAAAATTCGAAAAAGAATCGGTGTTCTTTTGCGAGTATTTGTGGTCTATCAAATCTAATGTAATGGCGGGGATGATCTTGAACATGTTCACAGACTGCAGACTTCTCTGAACGTTGGTGCTTGCTAGTCAGCTATATGTTCTTTTACATGGGTACCACCAATTATTTCTACAATTATCAACGATTTTCTACAATTGTATAAAATTAATTATTCAATGGTATTCTACCATTTGTTATTACCATTACCATATACCATTGTATTAAAATTAATAGAAACGTATAGTTTGAATGAGAATGAAATATTTTTGATTACATTCATTTCTATAGTTTTCTATTAGCGTTAGCGACGGAAAATCAACTTGGGTAACTCGGCAAAAAAAATTACATGCCACTTCTCAAATCAACAAGATAATATATGTCCCAAATATGTGTAAGAGCATCTCCATAGTGTGCACTCCTATATGTTAAAGGTGGTTTTAAAACATTAAATATGAAAATTTCATCTATTAAAATTATAAAATGAAACTTTTTGTTGTTTAACATTTGTCAGTATTTTTGGTACTGTGTGATAATTCATCCTAGATTTATTAACATTTTTGTAACTGATGAATTCCTGCAATTTGACATTTACTAACTCTTTCTACCATAAAATATGAACTCAATATTTAGGATTGCCATTTCTAAAGCTGAACCATGGCGACTAGTACATTGTAATACATACTCTTGATCTTGAGGGAAAATTGAATATGTTAAAACACTTCAACTCGAACACAACAGTGGGTGCTCATTGGCAAACTAACTGGGCAGATTACTTTCAGTGACTTAAATCAAACTTACCTGTATAATAGAAGCCCTAGACAAGCAGGTAACAGGAGCTGTGTGGCCCACAAGAAGACAGCGAGGCGTCATTTTTAATGTATCAGGATTCACTTGCCAAATACAAATTTGGCCATCGTAGCACCCAGTAACCAGAGTTTTCTGATCCCTTGATAAGTATACAGATGACACGCAGTGTGAGGGTGCATGTTTACCCCACAAAACGACAGGGACAATCAAGTTTGTGCCAGGCATTTTTACCTGCAATGATATAGTGTTAAAATATCACTCTAAATTTAATAAATCTGAATAAATTTTAAATGAAATAGGATTAATACAATTATTGTGATGTCACAAGGGCATCAATTTCATACAAACCTATTTATAGAAGATAAATCCTAACAGGATCCAAAGTAAAACTTCAGCCTTTTAACATAAATTCATTAAAAAGTTTTTACTAATGAGAAAAAAATATATTTCTAATTTTTCTGCAGACTATTGTTATCAAATAATCAATGAAGTGAACATATGACAAGACAGTTGTCAAAATTGTAAGGATATTGCCTTCAAAACAAAAAAAATGTTACCAGTTAACAAAACTGCCAACGATAAATAAAAAAAACATGACGTAGGGTCTACGCTAGCACTTCTTATTAGTTTGTGGATCCACGCCAGTATATGCTAACGGGTGTATTCATAATCATTTTTAAACAGTTCATTAGTTAAAAAGTGTTTTGTCACTTTCTAGCAACAAGTATCTCGCAAATGTCAGAATGAGACAAAACACTTTTTAACTAATGAACTGTTTAAAAATGATTATGAATACACCCGTAAGTCTATAGGTCCTCGCACAGTTATATGGTAAAGTAAAAAATGACTTTCAATAAGAATTACACATGTAATGTATATTGAATAAAAATTATTCTATTCTATTCTATAGAGCTATAGAAACAAAAAGGCTTGATTCTTCCAAAAGCCAATGAATAAGTATAATGCGGAAACGAGAGAGTGTTTATTTTATTGGCACTATACCGCCGAATGGGCGTTAGGACTGTATGATTTAAATACCTTTTTTTATAGGATAGGGTGACAAATGAGCACACAGTCCACCTGATGGCAAGTGGTTGCTGTAGCCCATAGACATCTAAATTTATCCTCGTTTACGAATCAAAATGCAGATGCGTTGTCACCCGTGAGGACTAAGATGGAATGCTCTTTTCCAGTAAAAAGGGTCTCCGGTTCTCCACACTCACCATACGAAACACAGCAGTGTTAAGCTGCTATTTAACGCTGGTATTCTGTGAGAGCGTGGTCCTTCCCCGGTCGAGCCGACCCATTCGTGCTACAACTATACTACTAATATAGCTGCAGCATGGCTCTACTACGTATAAAACCTACTTGTAAAGCTAGGTCATAAGCTTATGTTACACATAAATTAATACAATATATTGATTTATGTGTAGATATTGTTAAGACATATCCCGACTCACACACTCACTGTAATCACTCACAGACTCATCAACTTAACGCGCTATATATAGAATAGCTCCGAAATAACACTAGGAGTGGTGGTCGCTCCCCGGGCAGAACACCTTGCCTGGCGGGAAGTCTCTCCTTTTCCTTCAACGGCTACACTGGTAACCATCCGACGTGATGTGAACAAGACGCAATCAACAACCTCCGGAAACTTGAACTTCAAGCTTTCGTCATGTTCTTCAAGTACCCCATCCATTCGTCCCCGTGCAGATATTGTCTGCCGTCTTTAAATCCTGCAAGCTATCTAGCTTTACAAGTTTCATCGCAGCACAGGAATAATGCTCCTCACTCCTTCAAGCTACTCTCTGCGCTACAGTGTTCGACACGGCTCTGAACCTTACTGCTCACCTCTGCTTCACGGCAGTCTCGCAGATTACTCACCTTCTTCTCAACTCACCGCAGACTACAAGGCAATTTCTTGGCACTTGCACATTCCTCAACAACTAAGACCGCTGATACGAATACAGTAAATAGATAATAATCACTATTGACAATTTTGAGGATTTTCAAATTCCCAAGGGAAAGGGAATCAAGAAAATTTATCTTTTCGCTTTAAAGTTACCTTATTTCTGGCTACTGTAAGCGAAACTCGGTCTGGAGGACATTATTAATGTAATAACCCGATCCATACGCAGTTATATAATAAGTCTATGCGTACACTGTGTCCAATAATAGCACACACACCTACCTTAAAAAAAGTCTTGTTCCTTAGGAAGCTTATATTTTATAAAGAAACAGTCTAATTGCAATAAAACAATTGTATTATAATAATAAAACATACTGTTTCTGGCTTTGTTACAGGCCTTTAATATTTTTGATTACGAAAGTAAATCATTTACTGGACAACACACTGTCTCCATGCGGAACTTAAACACTATTGACTCTTAAAATTTCTTAAGAAACTCAATGTCTGTGAAGACATCATCATCATCATTACAGGCTTTCATAAGTCCACTACTGAACATAGGCCTCCCCCAAGGAATACCACAAAGCACGGTCCCGAGCCACCTGCATCCATCGACTTCCTACATATCTTACCAGGTCGTCACTCCATTTAGTGGGAGGTCGCCCTACACTTCGCCTACCGGTACGAGGCTGCCACTCAAGAACCTTTCTTCCCTATCGATTGTCGGTTCTTCGAACTATATGGCCGGCCCACTGCCCATCAGTTTACTAATCCGTTGGACTATGTCGGTCACTCTGGTTCTACTGCGGATATCCTCAATACTAAGTTTATCACGCAGAGAAACCCCGAGCATAGCCCTCTCCATAGCTCGCTGAGCAACCTTGAGCTTCCTCATTCGGCCAGCAGTGAAGGACCACATCTCAGATCCATAAGTCATCACTGGCAACACGCACTGGTTGTACAATTTCGTTTTCAGGTTTTGAGGTATGTCTAACGAGAAGATGTGTCGTAGTTTCCAGAACGCTGCCCAGCCGAGTTGCATCCGTCGATTGACCTCTCGGTCGAAGTTGGATTTACCAAATCGAACTATTTGTCCCAGGTAAACATACTCGTCAACAACTTCGAGCTTAGTGCTCCCAAAAACTACCGGCATAGGTGTAACATGGACGTTAAACATGATTTTTGTTTTGTCCATGTTCATCTTAAGACTTTATATAATAAATTTTATTTTAATAATAGTGTAATTTAATTATATAATAATAGTGTCATTGGGAGACACTATTGAGGTCATTGAGCATAGTACTTAGGTCCTCCAGCGATTCTGCCATAAGGACTATATCGTCGGTAAATCGAAGGTGAGTGATGTACTCGCCATTGGTGTTAATAGCGCATCCTTTCCAGTCCAGTAGCTTGAAAACGTCTTGCAATGCAGCGGTGAAGAGTTTCGGGGATATAACGTCACCCTGTCTTACACCTCTCTGCAATTAGAGTAGAGTTTTGTACTCTGATTCTGTACTCGGATAGCCATCATAGTCCTATTGTACAAACACTTCAGCACTTCGTTATACCGACAGTCAACTTGGCACCGTTGAAGGGACTGCAGCACCGCCCCAATTTCGACGGAATCAAAGGCTTTCTCATAGTCCACATACGCAAGGCAAAGTGGCAGATTATACTCCTCTGTCTTCTGTACAATTTGCCCAAGGGTGTGTATGCGGTCTATGGTACTAAAGCCTTTTCGGAAACCGGCTTGTTCGGGAGGCTGGAAGTCGTCGAAACTGCGTGCGAGACGATTCGTAATGATTCTCGAAAACAGAACGTAGACGTGGTTCAGAAGGGAAATCGGTCTGTAGTTCTTCAAGAGAGCGTTATCGCCTTTCTTGAAGAATAAGAACAACCGAACTACTGCTACACGCCTTCGGAGTAGTGCCACCATGGAGGACGGAATTAAAGAGCTTTTGGAGTACCGGTTTTCCACTCGCTTTCAGAAGCTCCGCTGTAATTCCATCCTCACCTTAGGCCCTGCCGTTTTTAAGGTGCTCGAGAGCCATTCTAATCTCGCTTAGACTGACGTCCGGGATATCTCAGGAATAGTGTCGGATAAGTCTCGCTCTTGAATCGTTACTCACACTTGCGTGTGGCTCCAACGAAGACGTGTACAGCTGCCCATAGAACCTCTCAATCTCACTCAAAATTTCAGATGTCTCGGAAACGATGCAACCACACTCGGTCTTCAGCTTTGACAGTTGGCTCTTGCTGGCAGACAGATCTCTGGCAAAGACTTTGGAGCCTTGGTTCCGCTCGATCGCTTCTTCAACACAAGCTGTATTGAAGTTGCGTTAGTCCCACCGCATGCATTTGTAGATCTGTTTGTTCACTTGCCTTTATGCTGTCAAATCTGTTGAAGACTATAGCTTCATCTCCCGTCTAACAGCCATGAGATTAAGAGTGTGATTGAAGAGTTTTTGTTTTCTTCTGCGACAGGTCTTGCAGAACTTAGCTCCGACCGCATGGACAGTTTCCACGAGCTTGTCATTCATATCGTCCACTTCACTGCAGTCTTCTAGGCACTGAAAACGGTTTTGTAACTCGAGCTGAAATGTTTCGGGACTTTGGAATAGAGCACGAGGGGTGCCTAGTTTTGCATTAAAGTCTCCGATTAACACCGTATAGTGGGTTTTGGAGGAATGAATGGCTCTAGAGATATCCTCATACATTTCCTCCACCTCCTCATCGGAATGTCCCGAGGTTGGTGCATAAACCAACGTTTACCAGCGAATACCGTTTGGTGATTCTGAGTATAAGGTACGCAACCCTCGTCGACACACTCACAATCTTTACAAAGTTGTTAACGAGAGACTTGTGGACGATACCTCGTGTAGAGGCGAAACATGTGTCATATTGTCGTCAGTGGTGTGTCTTTCCTAGTGTAGTGGTGTTGGGAGTAGTGTTGCTGGGATTAGTGGTGACGGTGATAGTGCACGCAATTGAGGGAGGGCTGTAGGTGCTCTTCAAACTAGGTAAGACACATGTTACTTTATCGAGCGGATGTGCGCGAAGTAACTTTAACTTACTATCAGAAAATTTTGATTTAATGTAAGCGAAACCGCGGGGTGGACAGCTGGTAAAATATAATATCTAGTAAATATATTATTACTAGATATTATATTTTACCATAATTTGTGGGCTGTCAGAATTCAAAGTTAGACACTGCCTGTGATTATTCTCTTTATATAAAAATTAAAAGAAAATAAAATTTGAAGCAATTGACGTTTAAGTGTAACGTCAGATTTAATTTATACGTTTTTAATTCAATTTATACTGTATTTCTGACTAATAATGACTTCAACAAAAAAGAACAATTTTAAAGAGGAAAAATTGTCAGAACTGGCTAACAAAATTGACGAAACTGACGAAATGAAATTAAAAATGCTAGCGGCTCTTGAAAAACCAGATCCTGAAGACGTTTTGTATCCACCGGAATTAAATGCTCATTTAATTGAACAATTAAAGGTATTTTATAAATGATGACCAGTACAGAATTAAACAATTATTTCAGTGATTTCTGCAGCCTTTACTTAGTAGTTAACATTTCACCATTTGTAGTTATCACTATTACAGTTCACGAGTTTACTGTTGAACACGGGTATACCACATTGATACCACAAATCATTATTCTGAGCCACTGTTATATCTTGCTTAATGACTGCGGTGCTTCGGGCCGCAGGTTTAATTACCAAATTTGTTGCATTCCTTTTGTATTTATATGATCTGCAAATATTTTTCCCGCACTTGGTTTTCATTTAAGAATTTAAAACGCTTATATGATATAGGAGAAAGCCTTTATTCTGCTTTAAGTTTTGATGTTTATTCTCATTTAGAGGAGGAAGGACTGAATGCGTTGTCAGAAACACAAATGTGTAAAACCAATATTTTGTATATATGCAAATATTAGTCTCGGATCAGTTGAAATCAATCAGATCCCAGTTAATATTGGGCTTAGATAGCTTGTTATGAAAAAATAAGTAACCTTAAATACAGCAAAACTTTAAAAGAAAACGGTACATATAATCTCCACATATTTTATTTTTATAGCATTTGACTTGGTTAAGCTCATCAAAAACACATTTTTATACATTTTATCTACAAAATATTTTTATAGAATTTTATCATTTGAATCAACTATTTCTACAAAATAAAGTTTTTAATTTGGCAGGTAATGACATGTGAAAATAATGAATTACGTAAGTTAATATTTTCAAAAGATGAAGAAACTAAGCAACTGAATAAAACGATCACTGAATTGAATCAACGAATTCGTGATATAATTTCCGGTACTGGGCCAGCAATATCTTCGAAATCTGCCGGTATAATTAGTGCAAAAATTACTGAACTATGCAAGCAAAACCGACATTTAGTTGCAGAACTAGAGGGATATAAAACAAAGAATTCTTCTTTGGAACGAAAAATAATGCAGTTAGATTTAATGAACAAAGAACACGATAAATTAGATATTTGTTTATGTAAAGAAGACACTACCGAAGCTAATTCTGACGAGTTAAAAGAACTCAATAATAAACTAGCCAGCGTAAACAAAAAACTTTTCGACAGTAAAAACAGAAACTTAGAATTAAAAAATGACATACTAATTGCTACCAAGATATTACAACAAGAGCTTGGCGATAAGTTTACTAGTATTAAAGAACTACAAAATGATTTAGCGGGGTGGAAAGGTAGGGCTCAGCAAATTGTATTGTTACAAAATAGAATAAATGAACTAGAAGATAAACTAAATGGAAAACACAAGGATCTAATTGAAGCCAAGAGGAAAGATCAAAACCAGGTTAGGTCTATTTTCATTCATTCATTCATTAAAAACTATCAAAAGTCAACGTTGTTAACAACTTTAATATAATGGATTTCCGTAAAGTAACGCCTGACTCTATAACTTATCTATCAAAAGTCTACTACTGAACATAGACCTCCCCCTTAGACTGCCTCACAGGGAAATATATTTGCCATAAAGCTTCCACACTTAGCAGGCGGGTTGGCAACCACAGTGTTTTTATTGTTTTGGTTGTTATTAGAAAGATCTTGCTGTTCATCTTCTGTTTCAGTTTCAATCTGTCGCCTCTTACGATATTCACATTTAAATGGACTAGTGGATTTTAATACACCCGTACTATACCGCAAGATAAGGCCTCTATCTCATCAAATAGCACTAAATTATTGACTCTGCGATGCAACTATCGACTTTAATTCATAATATATTCTTCATTAAATTAAGATTTTTTGTAATTCTGATATCATATGATACATACTACATTATCTCATGTGTTCGAAAGAAAACATTGTTAGAAAACTAATATAAATCGTTAAAACGAGGGTGTGACGTTTTTCAGGTATGTGTGTTTTTGTGTTTATCAGATCGTTTGTAAATTTAATAGGTTATATATGAAATGCGAGATATTCTTAAATATATCTCAATCTCCGAAGTGTCTTCTTTTTTTCTGTATTTTTGTTTTTAATGCATAGAAATTTATCAAACGGTATTTTGTCGTAATTAACAGCTCCAGGTTTATTATAAAGTATAGTGATAATTTTTTAATGTTTAGAAAACAAAAACATTAGGATTTTCTTCTGTAGGCAGTTTACATACATAAATTGTATAATGACAAACATAAAAATATTTGTTCCATGCGAAATTCAAACCCGCGGCTCTCAGTGCCGCAATTTAATGCTAAGTCATTGCGCCACCGAGGTGTCCATAATATGATAAATAAATGAATATGATTTTAACATAATATTCTGATATTTAAACTATACAGCTAATAATCATGAAATCCATCTGTCAATCTCATGATCGGATTTTGGTTTACAATTATATGCATATAAAGAAACAAATTCATCTTAGAAGGTGTAACCCTAATCCATCCAAGTTATTTTAGGAGTAGCATACTTGGAAGTTGTTGATCACATATAAACAATATTTCTATGAGTTTTGCGGTACTCATTGAATAAACTTGTATTTTTTTAAGTACTGTGATCATGCTGTCTGAAACATGTCTGAAACACACTCAACCTAGTTCAGGCTTCAGGCAGGTTGTTAATATTATAAACTTGGCCTTTCTATTTTTCTTTTGTAGATTCTTCATTATTAAGCCACACATTTTTTTAAATTTTATTATAGCATGCTATTTTTGTTACACTTATTGTTACTTTATTTAATTGTAATCAAATTTGTTCCTGTATGTAAACACGTTTACATACAGGAACAAATTTGATTACAATTAAATAATTGGAAATGAAATAAATAATAATAATAATTATTATTATTATGCTGCCACCAAGCTTTTAACAATATAATATTTAGTTACTAAACACATTTATGAATATAATGCCGTTCTCGAATATACACACAAAACAATTAAAACATGACCTTCACGGCAGTGCGAAGAATAAACATTTAGGCTTAGTAGTTAGTAATCTATCGTTTTTCAGGTAATAAGAGATTTGGAAATGAAGAGAAAGAAAGAAATAGACCAAGCTATGAAGGACTTGCTATCCCTAAAGGAAGAAAACCAAGACTTAAAAAAAAAGTTAGACGGAGCGAGATGTAGAATTAAAAATTTAGAATGTGACTCAGTGATATTAAAACAGAAAATGCAGACATTTGTTGAAAAGAGCAATCACGACGACATGTTAATTAATGAGCAAAGAGTAAGTATGTATAGTCTGACAAAATATTTAAATTTAAAATGAAAATGTTATTTACTCTTTTTATATGTTTTCTGTTATTTACAGAATCAAATTAAAAACCTAGAACTATATTATCAAGATCTTTTGAAAGATAATACAAATAAAATAAATAAGTTAAGTAATGAAATAGGGCACTTTCACACATTATTGAAAAACTCTGACGCAAAAATTGAGGCACTGCAGAAACAAGCAATGGAAAAATCCATGAAAATTGAAGAACTCAGAACTCAGTTATTAAAATATGAAGAATGTTCTTTACAGAGCGTGTTCTTCAATCCAATAAAAACGGCTGCCGATAATGAAATAAAGAAGTTGTCTGAACTTGTAAAAAGTTTAAATGAGCGGTTGGAAATTGAAAGACACAAATGCGATGATTTAGAAGCTACTCATCTAAAATTAAAAGAAAAAAAGAGAAAATTACAAAAACAGATCAATAGCCTTGAAGATGAGATAAAAAATTTAAAAGGTAGTAAGAGGAATTCAAGATTTTCTAAAACATCAATAGCTAAAGAGCAACAGATAGACTTTGTGACATCTTGTTCTCTCGCCAAAAAGCAATCACCTACTTGTTCCCTTGTACATAAACAAAGTATGAGTACATCTCTTGAATTAGAGGATAGTAAAAGTTATGAAGGTTTGGATAAAGAGGAAATGAAATTTAAATTAGAATTAGCTGAAGAAAAACTGAAAATGATGGAAGATAAACTGAAAATGATCGAAGAAGAAAAAAGAGATGATTTTAAGCACTTGACTGAGATGATACAAAACTCAAAACAACTGTTTAATGAAGCATTAGCAGTATTACAAAAAGAGAAATGCGTTTGTTCGTAATAAATTCAAATAACGTAAAAGATAAATTCTTTATTAATGTTTCTACGAAATAAAATATAATCTTTAAACCTTCTTTTCCAATAAATTGTGCTTGAAAAGAGTGCGCAGCGTTATTGACCTGTTATTTTGTCATTGCAGTGTACAGGGCTACTACGTCAAAAAATGTTACTAAATATCATCATCATCATCATTACAGCCCTTCACAAGTCCACTGCTGAACATAGGCCTCCCCCAAGGAATGCCACATAACACGATCCTGAGCCACCTGCATCCATCTACTTCATGCATATCTTACCAGGTCGTCACTCCATCTAGTTGGGGGACGCCCTACACTTCGTCCGCCGGTACGAGGCCACCACTTGAGAACCTTTTTTCCCCATCGATTGTCCTTTCTTCGAGCTATATGGCAGGCCTATTGCAACTTCAGCTTACTAATCCGTTGGGCTATGTCGGTCACTCTGGTTCTACTGCGGATATCCTCATTTCTAAGTTTATCACGCAGAGAATCTCTGAGCATAGCCCTCTCCATAACTCGCTGAGCGACCTTGAGCTTCCTCATCCGGCCAGCAGTAAAAGACCACGTTTCAGTTCCATAGGTCATCACTGGCAACACGCACTGGTTGTACAGTCTCGTTTTCAAGTTTTGAAGTATACCTAACGTGACCATTTATTATTTTTGTCAAAGCGGGACGTCTCTTGCGGAATTTTGGTAAATAAACGTTTTTGGTTGTTTACAATTTTTTTTTATTACAGAAGGTAATAATAATAAAAAATAAACAACGCACTTATTATAAAATAATTAAGTAGGTTGCATGAGTTACTAAGCCCTAATAGTGACGTGACTTCTACATAGTATTTTTGTATTTTTTTTTTTATAGGAGAGGGGGCAAACGAGCATGCGGCTCACCTGATGGTAAGTGACTACCGCCGCCCATGAACAACCGCAACACCAGGGGAATTGCAGATGCGTTGCCGGCCTTTTAAAAAGGAGTAGGCTCTTTTCTTGAAGGTCCCTAAGTCGTATCGGTCCGGAAAAATCGCTGGTGGTAAACTATTCCACAAGGAAGTTGTGCGAGGAAGAAAACATCTTCTAAATCGCACAGTGGTGGACCGCCAATCATCCAGATGGTGTGGATGGTATCGGGAGTTCTGCCGCGATGTGCGTTCGTGAAATTTGGCGGCTGGGATTAATCCGAATAATTCCTCAGAGCACTCCCCATGGTAAATACGAAAGAAAATGCTAAGAGATGCAACATCTCTTCGCAGTGCCAATGAGTCGAGCCGATCGGAAAGGACTCGGTCGTCGACGATTCGAGCCGCTCTGCGCTGGATGCGGTCAAGTGGAAGAAGCTGGCACTGGGGAGCCCCAGCCCAGAGATGGGAACAGTATTCCATGTGAGGCCGAACCTGCGCCTTGTAAAGTTGCAGGCGTTGAGCCGGCATGAAATACTGTCCCGCTCTGCTGAGCACGCCAAGCTTTTTAGAGGCCAATTTGGCCTTCTCTTCCAAGTGACCACGAAACTGCACGCTACTCGATATGTCGACGCCGAGGATTCCGATACTGGCTGAGGCAACAAGGGGAGTACCTTGAAACTGAGGAGATACGACAAAGGGGTTCTTTTTAGCGGTAAACGCGCAAACTTGTGTCTTCTGAGGATTAAACTGGACTAGATTTAGTCGCCCCCAATTCGAGACTTTGTCCAGCAAAGACTCGACTTCAGACACAAGTTTGTTCCGGTACTCGGTGACGTTTTCCCGAGAAATATTGGCACGGCCGGTGTATAGAGCATCACCAGTGCTGTCATCTGCATAGCAATGAATGCTACCAGCTTGCAACATATCATTGATATGCAGAAGAAACAGCGTTGGTGATAGCACGCAGCCTTGTGGAACACCAGCGTTAATAGGCTTGTAGTCGGAGCATGCACCGTCTACAACGACCTTGATGCTCCGATCTGCAAGAAAGCTGGTGATCCAATTGCATAATTTCTCGGGAAGCCCATAGGAAGGGAGCTTCGAAAGAAGCGCTTTGTGCCAAACCCGATCGAAGGCCTTCGTAATGTCCAAACTAACGGCCAATGCCTCCCCCTTGGACTCTACTGCCAACGCCCATCTATGAGTTAAGTAGACCAGAAGATCACCAGCTGATCGACCCCGACGAAAACCGTACTGGCGGTCACTAATCAGCTGGTGATCCTCAAGGTACCGCATGAGCTGGCAGTTTACAACGGATTCCATTATTTTGGAGAACAAGGGGGTGATGGCGATAGGCCTGTAGTTGGACGGATCTGAGCGGTCGCCTTTTTTAGGGATCGGGTGGACAAAAGCTGTCTTCCATGATTTCGGGACTACGCCTAGGGAGTAGGAGTACCGGAAAAGATGCGTTAGAACCGGTGCCAACTCCGGAGCACACGTCCTCAGCACAATTGGGGAGATTCCGTCAGGCCCACTCGACTTGTGGATGTCAAGGGAGAGGAGTGCTCTGCGAACCGAGCGCTGTGAGAATCGCACATCCGGCATGGAGCACTCACACCGCGGGATGGTCGGCGGTGTGTTCCCCCCGTCATCAACAGTCGAGTTGGACGCAAAAAGGGAGCCTAAAAGGTCGGCCTTCTCTTTTGCGTCGTGTTTGTCGGCTGAACAAATTAGTTTTAAAATATCGAGTCTGATTTTTAGGTATCTACATATGGAGCTCGGTACAGGATTTATTTATATTTATTTTTGTAATTGCTTTCATTATTGCGACACTAAACTGACACCCGTATTCAAGAACGATACTATGCGTGCGCACAGTAGGCTTTAACGCACAGTAGACGAAATTTTGTTTCATAAACGTCACTTGAGTGTTAGAGGACACTATGCGCTCATCAAAATGAACGCACAGATAAAGTAGCTCGCTAGCTACTTTACGCTACGCATAGTGCGACAAATCAACGCAAATGTCAAACTGGTATGGGGTATATAGCTTGTTTGTTGATTTGTGATACGCTGATTGGTTTTGTTTGAATAATTGCAATGGATTACAGCAGCGAAGATGATTTTGATAATTATATCCTGGAGAGAATAAACGTGCAAAGAACGATTAGCACAAGAAAAGTGATACGTGACTTTCAAAATCCTTTTGATTATTACAGTGCCAATGAATTTTAAAGTCAATGAGGTTTTCAAAAATTATCGTAATAAATATACTTCTGCCTCTAATAAATGCAGATCATTTGAAAGTTACTAGTGGCCTTAAGATTTTATTCATCTGAGAGTTTCCAGATTTGTAATAACAATTCAGTTAATCTACCTATCAACAGTTTCAAATCCACATTATTTTAATAATAATTATGCATAAGTACCCTATAATAACGGTACCAGTAACGTCTTTTACCTGAAAGAAAACAACACGTGTTATTATTTTTTACCTGTCATTCAACTCGAGTGAAGTCGCGTCACAACGTTAACCAATCACGGCGCCCCATTCACTGCTATGTGTCCGCACAACAAAGGATCCGCTAAGTATTGTTCATGAAATGAACGGCCTGCCATGACGAACGCAGTGAGAAATACCTTTTTTTTTGGAGTTTATGGCCTGGTATCTAGACCTTTAGGCCAAGTCTTAAGTATTTTTATTCGGTTTATTGTAATTTTCCCACTCCTTCATAGTATACTGCTTCACAATATGTTGATGCGTCACATTGTGCAGTTCTTGGGAGATTTTGGCGGCAACTTGATCCAGCAGACAGCTGATAGTTGGCGATGGTATCTAAAGGTGCCTATGCAAACAAACAGCTTATCTTGAGAATCCATCACCATCAGAGCACTTGTTTCACTGTTTCCACTAATAGTTCACATGCGTAGACACTTAATACACAAAATCGCAACACTTTTACATATCAAAGTCCACTTCAAACCATTATTTAAACAATAATACAGGAGCAGCAAACCGCCGCCGGTCAATTTCCCGCCAAAAAACTCTGAGAAATACCTTGCTTAGCATAGTGTTGCTACCATACTTATGTATGTATCGTTTGTGAATACGGGCCTGAGTTTTATCACTGAACCATATTTTGTTCATTAGAGAAAAAACTCTTTCTACCGGCGCATTACTTCTTGGCAGACACATAATATACTCTATAATTGTACAAAAGTTCGTTACGTGAAGATATTTGGCACGTAAGTGCTGGAATAATTAAACCCAACTGTCTTCAGTAGCAATATTCTCATTATTCCAGCCAGTGATTTCTTCACTGGCTGGAATAATGAGACTGGAATAATGATCTGTCGTAAAGTTGGAAATAAGCGAAAACTCGTCAAGGCCTTTCGTATCTTGGCTGCTGCTAATAAACCCTTGCGTGATCAGCAAATCCATTACTTTTTGTACCTCATCCCAAGTAGATTCTTTCGTTAAATTTGTCCATTGAAACAATTGTAGTTCTATGTTGAATTGACACCACGGCTCCAAATATTCTTTGCTTATCCTATAAATAATCAGCCGGTCCAGTTTCAACAGTAATTTCAGTTCTTTGTAATTTTACAAGTATGTTACGGACGGTGTGAGGTAGGAAAATCGTTTTTTTTATAGGATAGGGTGACAAATGAGCACACAGTCCATCTGATGGTAAGTGGTTGCTGTGGCCCATAGACATTGACCTCTATCCTCGTTTGCGAATCCAAAATGCAGATGCGTTGTCAGCCGTGAGGACTAAGATGGAATGCCTCTTTTCCAAAAAAGGTCTCCGGTTCTCCACACTCACCATACGAAACACAGCAGCATTGAGGTGCTATTTTACGCTGGTATTCTGTGAGAGCGTGGTCCCTCCCCGGTCGAGCCAAACTATTCGTGCTATAACTATACTACAAATATAGTTGCAGCATGGCTCTACCACGTATAGAGTGCTCTCTTTAAGTGTCAGGTTATCTCGGAGACGATTAATTACCTTCGCAGACTCTATTGCAGACACATTTTGCTCCTCAATTTTTAACACAGCTTCATGAAATGTCGCTGCTTGTGCGTGCAAGTAATAATATAACCACAACTCTGATCTGGGAATTCCGAAAAACATTTTTAAAATATTTGGGAATTTGTCGATACTTACAAAATAGCTTTTTAAAGGCTGAAACATTTTTAGAACTCTCTATAGCGCGGGCATTAACGTGAGCCTCCGCCTGTTTTACTTTAGCCCAGCAGTTTGTGTCAGTTGAATCACAACACTATTTCAAAGATTTGACTCGAACGCTATAGATGTAGAAGAATGAAGTTAGGTCTGTTTGCGAAAGCGGGACCATTTTGCCTTTGCTGGGGACAACAGGATAGACAGCCTGAAAGTGGAACTGTCCCACCCAAAGCGGGACGTATGATCGAGTAAGGTATACCTGACGAGAAGATGTGCCGTAATTTACCGAACGCTGCCCAACCGAGTTGAATCTGTCGATTGACGTTTCGGTCGAAGTCGGACTTACCTAGTCGGACTATTTATCCCAGGTAAACATACTCGTCAACAACTTCGAGCTTAGTGCTCCCAACAACTACCGGTATAGGTGTGACATGGACATTAAACATTATCTTTGTTTTGTCCATGTTCATCTTAAGATCTATTCGTTGGGAAACACTATTGAGGTCATTGAGCATAGTGCTTAGGTCCTCCAGCGATTCTGCCATAAGGACTATATCGTCGGCAAATCGAAGGTGAGTGATGTACTCACCATTGATGTTAATACCGTATCCTTTCCAGTCCAGAAGCTTGAAAAACGTCTTCCAATGCAGCGGTGAAGAGTTTCGGGGATATGACGTCACCCTGTCTTACACCTCTCTGCAATTGGATAGGTTTTGTACTCTGATTCTGTACTCGGATAGCCATCGTAGTCCTATTGTACAAACACTTCAGCACTTCGGTATACCGACAGTCAACATGGCACCGCTGAAGGGACTGCAGCACCGCCCAAATTTCGACGGAATCAAAGGTTTTCTCATAGTTCATATACGCAAGGCAAAGTGGCAGAGTATACATACTCCTGTCTTCTGTACAATTTGCCGAAGGGTGTGTATGTGATCTATGGTACTAGGAAACCGGCTTGTGTGGGAGGCTGGAAGTTGTGAAGTCTGCGCGTGAGACGATTCGTAATGACTCTCGAAAACAGCACGTAGACGCGGCTCAGAAGGGAAAGGTGCTGGAGAGCCATTCTAATCTCGCTCAGACTGACGTCCGGGATATCATCGGAATAGTGTCGGATAAGACTCGCTCTTGGATCGTTACTTACACTTGCGTGTGACTTCAACGATGATGTGTACAGCTGCCCATAGAACCTCTCAATCTTACTCAAAATCTCAGGTATCCCGGAAACGACGCTGCCACACTCGGTCTTCAGCTTCGACAGTTGGCTCTTTCTGGCAGACAGATCTCTAGCAAAGACTTTGGAGCCCTGGTTCCGCTCGATCACTTCTTCAATACAAGCAGTATTAAAGTTGCGTAAGTCCCGCCGCATGCATTTGGAGACCTGTGGGTTCAGTTGCCTGTATGCTGCTAAATCTACTGAAGACTGCAGCTTCATATCCCGTCTAACAGCCATTAGATTAAGAGTGTGATCGGAGAGTTTTTGTGTTCTTCAGCGACGGGTCTTGCAGAACTTAGTTCCAACTGCATGGACAGTTTCCACGAGCTTGTCATTCATATCGTCCACTTCATTGCAGTCTTCTAGGCACTGAAAACGGTTTTGTAATTCGAGCTGAAAGGTTTCGGGACTTTGGAACAGAGCACGAGGGGACGAAGCGTTGACTTCATTAGACGAGACCTCTCCAACTTAACGTTTAGGTTCAGTGTGCCTCTCACCATTCGGTGATCGCTGCCGGTTTTCACCCTCGCGATCACTGAGACATCACTGAACAGTTGTCGTCTATCAAAGTCAATCTCATTTTTTGTCCAACTGTCGGAGCTCGACCTCGGAAGTCTACTTCCTGTGGGGCCGCTTCTGAATGAAAAAGTTCATCATAAAGGGTCCTCTTTCTCCATGAAGTCGACCAGCGCTGGCCCCTAACTAAATCATTCAAAACTATGATAGCCAAGTGTTCTTACGAGTCTTATGTCTAGTTTTGAATTTGACAAGATTGATGATGATGAAGATTTTTGCCATTGAGTAGCATTGCTGTCAGGGGTTTTTTGGTATGGAAGTATGTTCAGCTTATACGTGCAATCTAAAACTGAGCCCCCATGTATTTTCAGGTTTAGGTTTACATAGCGCGCCTGGAATAACCTTTCAGTATCACTGTGTGGGGCTTGCACCATGAATAAGCTTTAAGCCCCTTTTTGTTCTTCCTGGTAACAGGAGGCATTCCGGTGTGTCTTTTCGCTATAAGCATTGTTATTGTTAGGAAGAATTCACTGAAATATAGGCAAAACAGCAGAAGAGATATGAGAGACTCGGGCAAATCAAAACAGTACAAAATCCGAACACCTATTCTCCGACTTTGGTAATCACTAAAATTTATTTTCTATTGCTTTTATTACTAAAACTGTTCTGCTCCAAGTTTCCGTACTTCGATTTATTGACACGCAATGATGACGAGATAGGGCGAGACATAAGGATTAGAATCAGTGCGGGATGGATAAAATGGCGACAAGTCACTGAAACAACTTGTAATCCGCGGTTTCCGATCAAACTGAATGGGAAAAATCTTTAAAACGATCATATAAAACCTGACGTATTGTAGTTTAGTATACGTTATAACCATAGTAGTTTGGGCTACGAGACGGATTAAGGAACAGTACATGTGGCTCAAATGCGAATGATGAAAGTCTAAAACGTTGGATGGACTGTTGTTGTTGGAGTGGGATGATATGCGTCAGAAAAGAAAGAATGAGTGATGATGCTGATAGAAGAGAATAGTGTAGCAAAACATACTATGCTGACTCCAAACTTGGGATAAGGGCAGAAAGTTGATAACCACATTATCAAAATTATTTGGCCGCCACTACAATTCACTTTTTTATTAAAAATCTCTGGGTTCACTTTACGTCTTTACGGGAAAAATTACTAAATAGTACCAAGTTGGTACTATTTTGTACTATCAACTATAAGTACGACTTGTCTACTAATATACTAGCAACATCTTCGGCCGCCATTTGTCATTTTTTGGCATGCGCGTTGGGGAGTGCTACGAAAATTGTGCTCGGGAGTGTTTTTCTAATAGTAAGCGAATTCAATACTGTGAATTGTGATAAAATTCAGTTGCTGTGTTTATTTGTGTCTTGTTTCATATTGTGATTGTGTATTAATTTTATCACAATGAATAAAACTTGCGCAAGATGCGAGAAAACAGTATATCCTACGGAGGAACTGAAATGTTTGGACAAGGCAAGTAGTTTTTTGTCATTTGTAAGAAATTATAATAACATTTAATTTAGTGTATTGATATTGTCATGTTATATATTAATCCAAGTATCGTTAGTAGTTGTACTAAAATATTGTGTTTTGTATTTTGGATGGCTAACAGATGTTAAAGAGTTAAGAGTTGTTGTCATACCGGTACAAATATTCAAAACAGTCCGATTCTGATGGGTGAGTCATTATTTTTAATGAATTAGCACTGATATCATAGGATGCATGATATGTCATCTGTTCGTGAGCAATGAGCATAAATTATTATGCTGTATTATTATTAATATATATCTGTATATTCCATCGATTATGCCGATAGTGGTATCTTCAATAATTACAATAAAAAGCATTTTTAAAAAGAACATATTGAACTAAATTAAAATTAATTAAAGTTTTCTTTTATATAATATATATATTTTGTCATAAACTATATTATCTATGATTAGCTTGATAACAAACTAATGGGCTGAATGTGATAGCTTATCTGAAGATAAAAAGTACATTACCTTAAACACTATTTTATATCATTATGGTAAATTTAATTTGTGAGTTTAAATACATACAATGGAAGATATCATTTTGGCTTTAATTTGTCGTTGAGAGCAAGAAAACATTTATTTTTCCTCGATTACTAGCTTTTTTTTCATCATTTATTTTAAAATATTGTAACCTATTGTTATAGCTTGAAAGAAGGTAAACAAAAGTATCAGCCATTATTTGTCCCATGGACAGCCTCCTCTTATTTCTGAGAGAAATTTTTGGTAAAGGAGAATCCATTACTTTACCCCAATGATAATAGACTTTACATGTCCTCAAAATTGCTTTTTAATTTCTCAGATATGCATATTTTGTGAAAGGAGGTAAACATAGCCGAATTTTTTTTATATCATATGACAATTATTGGATAATAGCAACCTTCTTCTTCTTTTAATTTGTAGCTTCTCTTGATAGAATTCTGCTTGTTTCAAATCAATCTTGAGAGTGACAAGTAAATAATTATTATATTAAGACTTCTCAATTTTAGAGTGGATTCACAATCTACAACAAAAGATGTCACATTTTTAAATTGATTAGTAATTTTACAGCTTAATATTACTAGTACAAGTAAAATCAAACAAAACATTTACAAAGGGAGTATACACTAAAGACAGCAAATATTGATAATTTACTGGAAGCAGGATGTAATTGGGTAGGCAGATGATTGACAGAATCCTTAGTTGGGATAGTCTCTTCAATGTCATTATAACCAATGTTATTATATATGCATTTAGTCTTAGATCATCTAAGTATTAAATCTATTGATTTTTTTATAAAACACATTGATTAGCTATTTGTATAAATTGCAACAACCAAATTCTTTTCTTCGAATTATGTATAAATATTTTGAAAATAAGCCATTTAGTTATTGCTTACATTTTCAAAAAAGATTTTGTTTTTCCACAACAAATGAAAGAATTGTACACAAAATAATGGAGATTACAATAAATATGGACCATGTGAAACTGGTAGACAATTTTCTGTATCCTCATTGTCTGATGATAAAGCAAATGCTCCAATTCAAATAAGAGGTAGATGTATTTCTAACTTTGTACAATTATATTAAAAGTTCTATTAGTAATTGTTAAATAACATGAAATGTACAATTCCTGATATTGAACCATTACTAATAGAACAACTCACAAATTTTTAGGCTGTTATTTCTATTGTCACTTCTATGAATGGCAGCAAAAAGAGTTTATGTCAGATTGTTTTACAAAATTTTAGTAAGTGTGTTTGATTTGTTTATTCTTATAATAGACAAAGAAAATTGTCTATTATAAAAATAAACAAATGTTAATTATGAAAATCTTAATTTAGCTGGATTTAATGTTTTATAAGAAATATTTAGGACCTTGTAGTGCAGAAATGATCTAACCTACAAAGTTCAAAATAATTACTCTGAACAGTTTTCTCAACTTGGGGGACATCCATTAATTACATATGAGGTGGTTTTTGCCAATTGTTCTTCCCTCACCCTTACAAATATCACGTGAGATCTTTCAAAATCTGTATTTTTAGTGTAATTTACATTGTGATACCTGTGCATGATTAAGTTGAGTTTATTTGAAAAAAAAAACATATTTTGCTTAATTATTTTAGGTATATAATTTGTGGAGTTTGCATAACCCCTTAACCATCCACCCTGTGTGAGTGATTCTCTCTTGACCTTTCCGCACATTAAATGTCACTATTTTTTACGACCGTGCGAAACTGTCTTCACAAAATCCATTACTACTGAAAAACTACTTTAGCTACATTCAAATAAAAAATATTCTCAAAAGACTCAAAGAATTCAAAATTTAATTTTGTTAAAAGAAAATTAGTCAAATTAAAAATAAAGGCTGAAAATAAAGCTTAAAAATGAGTATATTAAAAAAATCATATTTATTTTTTATTTCGAATTTTACAAGAAAAATATAACACTTACTGGAGACAATTATTTTATATTATAATAGTACATGATATTTCCTTTAAAATGACACCAATATCAATAATATCTTATATACTCAATATACACAAGTATATAATGTTTACCCAATATAAATATGAATAAATAAGTAAATAAATAAATAAAAAAGTTTTTAATAATTTCTAGACACATCTCAACAGATATTTTGTTTATAAATTGCTATCAACGTGTTAATAGTGAATCATTCTTTTATATTTAGCATTCATTTAACACAAAAACTGATTAGAATAGATTATATAATCAATAACAACATTAATCATTAAATGATGATCGCGTATAGTGATTAAAATTTAGAGCTAAATTATTATATGTAAACTTTTGGAATTGTCGTAGTGATACATATTTACTAAAGAAAATATCTTCACAATTAGTTTGATGTACAATAACATTAGAAATAACGTATAAAAACAGAAAAGTTATCACATTTTTGATCAAATTTCTCACATGTTAACAACATTCCACAAACAAAAATGGCGAAATTTAATTTTAACTTTTTTTCTAAATATTTTGTTACTATTATACCAATAAAATTCACTTTCACAGATGACAAATTTCATATAGCACCATCTATAATTTTTTACTGTATTAATAACAGCTATCTTTTGCGCTGTCCACGTTTAAACCGAAAGATGTCGTTTGGTAACTAGACAGGTGAGGCGATAATTGTTTTTGGGGACTGTAGTCACCGTGGACGGTGGAGTAGCTAACCGTGATAAATATTATTTTGTAGGGTTTAGATATACTCAACTTTTCACTACATCTTGCTACAAAAATTATGTGATATTTGCCGAGACCCTCCCTCTCCCCCACATGAGATTGGGTGAGATTTGGCTTGAGATTACCTCATGTAATTAATGGATGGGGCATCCATCCTTATGCCAATTGAAAAAGTCTTGAAAAGAACTATCTGTTCAGCAGTGGAACAAGAAAGATGTTAACGAAAAGGATGTCTAGATGGTAAGACTCCTATCTGCCTGAGTCTGTTTGGGTAGGTACTATAGTTTCGTGAAGTAAAAAAAAAAACTTATTTATGACGAAAAATAAATAAATAGGTATGTACTATGTACAATTAACACCAATACATTTTTAGCTATTTAAAATATAAAAAAAAAAAACACACATATGTAAATTTGCTAAATTAAAAAATTTAAACCATATGTACCTATATTTCTATATATATTGTGCAGTCAACAAGTGTTGCCAACTAGTAAAATTTATCAATTTTTTATATAAGCAAAATACTTAAGTACCATTTTTTTAAATTAAGTGAATGCTTGGTGATGTGAAAAACAGAACACGGAAAAAACTTCATAGGAGAATTATCAAAAAGACAAATATATTTGTGATAAAAATAATAAAATTAATGATTCCGGCCAGGATCGAACTGGCGACCTTCTGCGTGTAAAGCAGATGTGATAACCACTACACCACGGAACCAGTTAGCTTAAGTCTTAAAATTTTGGATTATATTATTATAACAGAATATAGACTTAATATATTTATTGATTTCGCATATTTACGCAAATACATCTGGAATACAAATAGTTTGGATTAACTCGGATTTTATCGCGTTTAATTTTAACTTTTTTTTTAATTCCGTACGTTTCGGCCACTTTAATGTCGGGAGTTAATAAAGTTAAAATTAAAGGCGATAAAATCCGTAAAATTAGATTTATTCCACATATATTTGATTAATATTGATTAAAAGTCACGTATTATTTTATATTTCCACAGTTTTTTGATGGAGTACTTAATAGTTAATTATATATTTATTTTTTTTATTTATTAATTAGCAACTCACAAAATTGAACTTTTTCTTTTCCAACAACAGCATACTCACGTTGAGAACTACGTCATTAAGGCACTAATAGAATTCTTGGAGGACAAAATAAGAGCTATCCTTGCGTAATAAGTCATATTGACATTACATGCTACATGTCTATATAAAAATCAATTGCTGTCCATTAGTCTCGCTAAATTTTTTTTTGTGTGGGTCTAGGTTGTTGTACAGCTTTTATAAATAAATTTGAAATGCCGAGCGAAGTAACAGTTCACCTGATAAGAAGACAATTCACGATTGGACCTGGTAGGTGGCGCTGTTTTCGAGTAGAAATCACCCGTGCAAAGCTGCGACGGATCCCTAGTAGCTTTTAATATTTAGATGTTTTACTATTTGAACGCGGGAGTAAAACAAGTGGTAAAATAAAAAAAAATGTACAACATACTTCAATATAAATTATTAAGGATAACTCAAAAACTGGTCAGACCTTGATCAAATTTATATGGGACCACATGAGAAGCACCAGCTTTCAAATAAAAAAGAATCATCTAAATTGGTTCATGTTGTCATCAAGAAGAAAGTTATAAGGTAACACACATTTAAAAAAACGTACAGTCGAATTGAGTACCGCCTCCTTTTTGAAGTCTGTTAAAAAGTGTGGTGCAATAGATGAGTTTAAGTAATTGGATTATTTAAAATCCAATTATTTAAACGGCTTCAGCTAACATTGTTAACGAATTTGGATTTTTTTTATAAAATTCTTATTTATATACTACTTAATTAATTAATTCCGTGCAATAAGTGACAATAATTGGACAACACAGATGTATATATAATCAGTTTACAGAAACAAGTACATTCAAATTTTTACCTACATATCTTCGAGACTGAATCTACTATAAATTTAAACCCCGAATCCCGATAAATCCCGATCTTATCCGTGATCTGTGTGCCTTAACCTAGATATTATCGAGGTTAAGGTGAGTGCCTGTGCTTGCATGTATATAAGTCGCGCGCTGAAGGTTTGTCGACGATCGCCCCTCCCATTTTCGACAACCGCGTCCCGCGTTTGCCTAAGCGGACTTAGCCAAGTTGACATTCTACAATCGTTTATGCTAATACGAAACTATAAAAATGTTTGGGAGTGATGTATTATATCACACTGATTTTCCGTCACTTCTATAGTTTTTTAATTGTGTACATAGTTACGGTATATGAATATCCACTACCCCATAACATCAAGAGGGTGTCGTAAGAGGCGACAGAGGGAAACAAAGTAGGAGATGGGCAGCAGCGTCTTCCTTATAACAACTAAGAATAAAAAATCGCGGTTGTCAACCCTCCTGCCTAGCGTGGCAATTATGGCAAATATCCCCCCTATGAGGCAATCTATCGGGGATTGCTGTGTTCAGTAGTGGACTTTTAATAGGCTGTAAGGGTAACGGTTAGTTTTTTTTTTTTGGTTTTCAACTGTAGAAATCCAACTTTGCTAAACCCGCAGTACTACCAACAAATCTTCGATAGATGTGTGACGTCATGACGAACCGTTGCCCGCATGTTGTACACTTGCGTTACTATACTAACTTCAGCTCAGTTCAAATTCTCCCGTTAACTATTTGAACGTCATCTGTTTCGAGGTCTTAAAACAAATATTCCTATCTGCTTAGCATAGCCTTGCATGCCTCACGTCGCGTGCGCATCAATACGTGAACAAACGACGTTTTTTTTCCGTGTGTGTGTTTGGGAAATTGCAGTGGCAAATTAATTTATTAGTCAGAAATAAGGACGCTTACGTTAGAAGTTGTTGTAAAAATCTATAAATCAAATTACCTACTTATTTTTATTCCATTAAAAGCTGCTTTTTACCATTACAATTTCGTTGCAAGTGTTTGTATGGCCTAGTGTAATTTTGTTTGAGAACCGCCTCCACGATACAGGGAAAAATCGTGTTGTGGGAGTAACATTTAGAAAAATCTTTGATACGTGGTAGAGCCAGCTATATTATGACTGTAGTACGAATGGAACAGCCCGAACGGTTATGGGCCACGCTCTCACAGAATAGCAGCTCAAAGCTGCTGTTTTTCGTATGGTGAGTATAAAGAACCAGTGATCCTTTTAACTGGATACGAGGCATTCCATTTTAATTCTCAGGGGTGACAACGCATCTGCATATTGATTCTTAATCGAGGCAATACTATTAATACACTTAACATCAGGTGCACTGTGTGCTTGTTTTCACCCTAATTCTATTAAAAAATAATTCGTTGTTTAGTATATTGCTACTTGATTGATGAGTTATATTATTTCAGAATACGCATATGTTTGTGGTATTTTAATGACACAGGCGCTCATACGAGTATGACCATATACGGTTCAAAAGTATTTGCAGTTAAATTGAATAGAAGACAGATGTTTTCTTGCGACACCTGTTTCTATTTTTAAACTTACTTTTAGTAATGTCAGCTAATGAAACTTTGAAAACAAGCCTAATGGGTTAAAACATTAATTATGAAAACCCGACTGCGTAAAACAGTTCAATGAACAGTGAATAATTATTTTATACTTTATTTATTTATTTATTCTTGTTTGTACACCAAAATACAAAATAACGAGTAGAGTTAAATCTAAAGTATAATATGTACAACAGGTGGTCTCATCACTCTGAAAGAGATCTCTTCCGGACAACTTTTGCATAGAGAATTGATGCAAACAACAGTTAAAATAGAGGGGATTATAAAACAAACAAAAAATATGAAAATACATGTAAATAAAAATAAGTGAAAATGACATATAATATGATATAATAGATTAAATGAAAAAAAGTACGAAAAAGGAAAAGTAACTTATCTAATAGCCTTCAAAGTAATACGATTTAACAAGACATTTGAAAGAATGAAGAGATTTAGCGCGACGAATGTGGAGAGGTAGTGTTCCACAAACGTGCAGCAGTTACAGTAAAGGATTTCTTAAAAAAGGAGGAAGAGTGCAAAGAAGTAGGGAGAGAAAGATTGATAGAGGATCGAAGGAACCGATTATGGGCAAGGAGAAGAAACTGGAAACTGTCTTTTACTACACTACAAAGTTATCTTGAACTACAAAAGCATCTTTCGAAGCTGAAGGGAAAGAAGCAGAATTAAATGGATTATTCAGGATGGAAGTGATTACAGGCGAAAGTAGATTAATGAGAGGGATGACCATTTTCCGACTAATGCAGTCACTATCAATTGAATTCGAATGGATGGACGTTAAATAAGACATTAAGAGTTGATAAGATTATAAGTTTCGTAAATTTAAGTGAGAATGGTTACTAACCAACTTTGAATCGTCATAGATCCTAAATGGCCTTTAAGAATGAAACCTAAAGATGACTTTCAAAGACTTATTCAAAGTTTTATATTCCCAACGTTTTAAATAATTCCAAACCGAACTTAGCCGTATAATAGCCGAAAATAAAATAAGTTAATAAAACTACATAAAGTCTGTAAAAACTAATTCAATGTGTAGTGTTGGCGTAAACTTTAGAAACCAACTTATAATTTATTATGGTTGTCAAAAAGTTAGAAACTTGCTTTAAAAAACACTAATTTAACATTAACTACATTTCTTAACTCAAACTACGCTGCTACTCGATCAGTCCACCCCTGCTCCTGACATAACAGCGTGTGCTTGTCATGATACGCCGCACGCTTCGCCTCACGCCCTGCCGAAAGTTCTCTATTGATGTCCTACCTTAAGCCTAAGGCCTCAGTTATAAGTTTGGTACGTGGTAGAGCCATGCTGCAGCTATATTAGTAGTATAGTTGTAGCACGAATGGGTCGGCTCGACCGGGGATGGACCACGCTTTCACAGAGTGCCGGCGTGGAATAGCGGCTTAATGCTGCTGTGTTTTGTGTGGTGAGTGTAGAGAACCGGAGACCCTATTTACTGGAAAAGAGGCATTCCATCTTAGTCCTCATGGGTGACAACGCATCTGCATTTTGAATCTTTATTGACGATAGATGTAGATGTCTATGGGCCACAGCAACCACTTACCATGAGGTGGCCTGTGTGCTGGTTTGTCACTCTATCCTATAAAAAAAGTAGCGGCACGAAAGTCTAGCGGTGACTGTTATTGCGCATAAGTCGCGCTAATTGGCTTATTGCGCATAATTAGAGCCAAGCTGCAGCTATATTTATAATATACATAGTTGTAGCACGAATGGGTCGGCTCGACCGGGGAAGGAACACGCTTCCACAGAATACCAGCATAAAATAGCAGCTTAATGCTGCTGTGTTTCGTATGGTGAGTGTAGAGACCCTTTTTACTGGAAAAGAGGCATACCATCTTAGTCCTCAAGCCAAACAACGCATCTGCATTTTGATTCGCAAACGAGGATAGATGTAGATGTCTCTGGGCCACAGCAACCACTTATCATCAGGTGGACTGTGTGCTCATTTGTCACACTATTTTTATAGAAAAAGTCGCGCTGATTGGCTCGAGCGTATCGTTCGCAGGCGTTGATTGGCTCTCCAGTCGCATTCGTGCAATTCAATTCGTGTGCGTCCTCTCCACATTTCGTTCAGCGCTAGACTTACGTGCGGCGACTTATAAGTGAGGCGTCTATCACAGCTGTGCGGCTCGGTATACATTTAGAACGGGCTGCAATTCAGGACTAGAGCCATTTCCCCGTTATTTATATAGATCACAATAGTCCCCATCTTGCTCTGGAACTTATAGACCCCATGTTTATGTGAGACTTGTAAGAAAATAATGTGCCAACTGTGTTACTTGTCGAGCATGTCGTAAAAGGCAACTAATGCCGTACTGGGTTTGTGATTGTGTGGGCGATAGGCAAGCCACCTGTCACATATATTACAATTTTATTTTGGTTAAACGTGGTCGGAGTAGCTCGCTGCTCTTTCGACACTGCATGCCCCTCGGGGATTACAGGTATTATGCTATAAATGTATATATCATAGATCACTATATTGTAAATATATATATATATATATATATATATATATATATATATATATATATATATATATATATATATATAAATATATAACAAATGTTAAGTTGCGTTGCAAAGTAGTCGTGGGAATGAACAAATAGAGTATAAAATGTTAACGCCTAATTTTATTGACGATTACAAGAGATATTCAACATAATTAATGTTATTCCTAATTTGTTATGATTCTAATAACATATTCAAAAATTCATTGATCCTATTTTATTTCCTCATAAAATCTTATACAGTGTAAACTATAGCCAGACTAAAGCGTTTTCGTTATATGGAGATTTTAAAAAAGAGTGTAAGGGCACAAAACACTTTTTCTTTTAATAAATATTTTTTTTTTAATAGAATGACGGTGACAAATATGTACACAGTCCACCTGATGGTAAGTGGGTGCTGTGGTCTATAGACATCTGCTTTATCCTCAATTAAAAATCAAAATGCAGATGCATTGTTACACCTGAGCACTAAGATGGAATGCCTTGTTTCCAGTAAAAAAGTCTCCGGTTCTCTACACTCACCATACGAAACACAGGAACATTCAGTTGCCATTTTACGTTGGTATTCTGTGAGCAACATTCAGTTGCTATTGTACGCTGGTATTCTGTAAGAGCGTGGTCCTCCATCCATATCCCACAAACCTCCACCTCTTACGACACCCACGGGACGTAGTGAATGATATCTTACGCTGCCACCTCACATTTTTAGGGTCGTGGTTTTTCATATTATTTTTATCTGCCAAGTAAGTAAAAATATAACGTAGATGATATATAAGAACTACATACAGGCTAAAGTAGAATTTTTTCTGCCTAGGAATTGGCTTTAGATACCACCCTCTGTGACATTCCATCTGGCTGTGAGGCGTTCCATCTTATTCCTCAGGTGACAACGCATCTGTAGCCTTCTTTGATTGAATTTGGCTGCAGGTGTCCATTTTTACGTAGTAGAGCCATGCTGCAGCTATATTGTGGTTGTAGCACGTATGGGTCGGCTCGACCGGGGAAGGACCACACTCTTCTAGAATACCAGCGTAAACTAGCAGCTTGTGATGCTGTGTTTCGTATGGTGAGTGTAGAGAACCGGAGATCCATTTTACTGGAAAAGAGGCAATCTATCTTAGTCCTCACGGCTTACAACGCATCTGCATTTTAATTCGCAAACAAAGATAGATGTAGAAGTCTATGGGCCACAGCAACCACTTACCATCAGGTCGACTGTGTGCTCGTTTGTCACCCTTATTCTATAAAAAAAATGGACTGCAGTAGCCACTCGTCATCAGGTGTGGGTTACGCCCGACACCTTGACTTTAACGTTCCTTTGTAACTGCTGCTAACTTCAAGTAATCTAACCGTTTTATATGAACAAAATTTCTCATTTGCAAACGTTACTCGGTTAATTTAAATAGGCGGACTAACAAGCTGATTATTATTTCCACGACGTGAAATTAAATCTGTTTTGGCGAATTTGTATCGAAATTGTGCTACTTTCCGCGCCATGAGAAAAAGCAATGGCGGCTATACGCTTTCATTTATAGGCATGTAATTTAAAATTGTAGCTTCATGTTTAACTACTCTTTTCCAATTTTATGTCTGTCACGTTATGCCGTGTAATGGCGGTGTAAGAACAACCACTACCCCATGTCATTCCGTGGGTGTCGTAAGAGGCGACAGAGGGAAACAAATCGGGAGATGGGCAGCAGCTTTATTCTGATAACGACTAAAAATAAAAATAAAAACTACGGATGCCAAGCTGCTTGCCAAGCGTGGCAACTGTGGAAAGTATCATCATCATCATCATTACAGCCCTTCACAAGTCCACTGCTGAACATAGGCCTCCCACAAGGAATGCCACAAAGCACGGTACTGAGCCACCTGCATCCATCGGCTTCCTGCATATCTTACCAGGTCGTCACTCCATCTAGTGGAGGGACGCCCTACACTTCGTCCGCCGGTACGAGGCCGCCACTCGAGAACCTTTTTTCCCCATCGGTTATCGGTTCTTCGAGATATATGGCCGGCCCATTGCCACTTCAGCTTACTAATCCGTTGGGCTATGTCGGTCACTCTGATTCTACTGCGGATATCCTCATTTCTAAGTTTATCACGCAGAGTGGAAAGTATGAGGCAATCTATTGGGGGGCCTACGTTCCTCCTACGTTCAGCTTCAGCAGTGGACTTTAATAGTTGTAACGGTACGGTAACGGTCTGACATAAGATAATCTGTAATCTCTAATGTATAAAAATCAATTGCTGTCCGTTATTCTCGCAAAAATTCGAAAATTCCTGGACCGATTTTGATGAAAAGTTTTGTGTGTGTTTGATCTAAACGATTTACAATTGCACCCGGTAGGTGGCGCTGTTGTTGAGATCCAGAAATTACCCGTGCGAAGCCGGGACGGATCGCTAGTCTGTTTATAGTTTATACTTTATAGGCCTTCGTTTATTATCTCTTATATAAGCATTAAATTACTCTAAAACTGTATTTTTCTATTGTTATTTGGTGAAGAGTGTAGAGAGATCAATTTTAAACAGTTTTTAATTATTGTTTTCACGATTTTTATGGATAAGGCGTTAATTACCAAGGCTTTTCAATGGATGCAGGACTTGTAAATGACTGTAATAATAAATATGATAAAGGATCATGAAAAGAATTGATTTTTATACCTACCAAGATCCGAGTTTTTTTTTGTAGTAGTTATGGTAGGTAGACGTTGAAGCATCGACTAATAAGTCGCATAAGTTTATGTATGTAATTACTATAAGCCTCTAAGCACATAAGTAATAATTTAAAATTTTGTACAGCCGACTTCAATATAAGTTATTATGAATAACTCAAAAACTATTGGTCAGACCTCGATCAAATTTATAAGGAACCGCATGTGAAGCACCAGCTTTCAAATTAAAAAAGAATTATCAAAATCGATTCATCTAGAAAATAATTCTGATGTAACACATATAAAAATACAGTCGAATTGAGAACCGCCTCCTTTTTTGAAGTCGGTTGAAAAAAACATCATCGGGCAGCGTACCATATATTTGCGACAAATTGCTAACAATCTGCTTATTAGCTAGCTATTTATTTTCTTGTAAAAGGAAGAATAATACTGTGTTAATTGTATTATCTACCGACTTCAAAAAGGAGACGATACTCAATTTGACTGTATGACTGTAAGAATCATCGAAATCGGTTCTCCCAGTAAGAAGTTATGAGGTAACACATATAAAAAAACAGTCACATTGAGTACCGTCTCCTTTTTAAAGTCGGTAGAAAACAATGTTAAATTAGATCAAGATGTGTTATAACTTATAACATGTTAATAAAGTATTAGCGTGAGATTGAACCAAGTTTTATATACAACCCAGGTGCTAATCAACATTTATTTTGTGATATGTAATATCTAGCCCGAAATCGAAGGAGCAGTTTTCACACGTGGTTAACTAAAATCATTTATTATGTAATATAATATACTAAGATGATCCGATACTAATTAAAAGTTTTTTTTTTAATAAATGCTCATTAGTTGTTTAGTTGTTCAGGTACAGGAAGGCGAAATTAATTGTTTTTATAAACGAACTTTGAATTGACTAAAGATTTTCCGATTTCTCGTCAATTACGGCAATAAAAAATGTTGATATCCCGTATTAACGCAATTAATCGCGGATTTGTTTTTCTCTTTACCTACTTTCTAACAAAAATCAAACTTTTTTTAGGGTTCGGTACCCGAAGGGTAACCTTCGGGACCCTATTACTAAGCCTCAAGATCCGTAATAGGTAGACAGTTGAAATTTTCGCAGAATTTGTATTTCTGTTGCTGTTATAATAACAAATAATAAAAATAAAATCAAAAATTAAAGGGGGCTCTCCTAGTAGAAACGTCTATTACGATGGTACGGATACGTCATACGCGAGTCCGACTCGCACTTGGGCGGTTATTTTTACTTACTATCTTCTCTTCTTACTATCTTATTGATCATAATATTAAAAATTCTCAGTTACAGCGGAGCCATAGTGCAATGCATAAACTTTTTATTTATTAGGTTTGTGTTGTGTATTGTGAAACCGTGTAGTGGCGGTGTAAGAATATCCACTTCTGTGGGAGTTGTAAGAGGCGATAGAGAGCAGATGGACAACAGCGTCTTACTAAATAAGAACAAGAAAATAAAAAAAACTGCGGTTACTAACCCGTTTGCTAAACGAAAATATATCCTTTATGAGGCACGATGAAGAATCCTATGTTCAGCGGTGGACTTTCATAGGCTGTAACGAATGAATAAATTAATTGTGTTACGTTTCGAAATGGTTTCTATTTATATCTACCAGTATTTTTACTGTTAACACTCGATGTTTTGTGTCGACGTATTATAAGTAGCGGCACGAAAGTCTAGCGGTGACCGTTATTGCGCATAAGTCGAAAATAAGGTATAATGGGGTAGTAAGCGGGTCGCGGAGCGGGCGAGCGTCGTTCGCACGCGCTGACTGGCTCGTGCGTATCATTCACACGCGCTGATTGACTCTCCAGTCGCATTAAATTCAATTCGTGCGCGACAGTACCTATGCGCAGCTATCCCCTCCACGTTTCGTTCAGCGCTAGACTTACGTGCCGCGACTTGTAGGCACTAAGAACAATTCAGTCCTGGTTCTACTAATTATGTGTACAATACAAAACCGTAGATAGTTAAATGCCTATGTTTAATAGTAAATGGCAGATCTGATTTTCCATAAATTGTTCTGTTTAGAATAATTTAAAAAAATTACCTATACGAAATATATATTGTGCAGCTATTCATTCAACAATTAATATTATGAAATATTATATTATAGCTTCACCATATCGAATCTGACCGTGTTGACATAAAACGGCATTTCATTTAACATTGAATATTAACGAAATGTTACCAGAGATATTTCCTCTCTTTCATCAGCAGATAAAGAATGGGGGCGATGATGACACGCTTTGCCGGGCCATTGTTTGCCTGTCGAAGGTCGCTCGGTCTAACGGAGCTACTTTTAATTGCCCCTATTCATGTCAGCTGATTTTAAACGACGGCTGTTGTCTGTTAAAGCTGGTACACACATATACTCGACTCTACAATAGTATTGCTAAACTCTATAACTAAAACAGTTAGATCGTAGTAAAGCTATAAACCGTCGTCTAGACAAAACAAATTATATTGTGTGAATATGACCTCAATTAATCGGTCAAGTTATTTAAAAGTTACACGTTCACTAACAGACGCAACAACGATTAGGTATATTATAAACTAGCTGTTCTCTGCGACTTCGCCTGCGTGGAATTTATTACGATTGGATTTTATTTTATAATATTTTTGCGCGGAACTCTAATTCATTTTCTAAAATAAAAGTAGCCTAAGTTACTCCTTATAACATTAGCTATCTGCCTTCAATATCGGTCCAGCCGTTTCGGAGATTAGCCGGAACAAACAGACAGACAGATAATAATTTTGAAAATTGTGTTTTTGTTATAAGTACATTACAAACAGACACTTCAATTTTATTTATTTGTATAGATATAAAAATACTAACTTAAAAAGTACCTTTGCATTGACCGTTACTTACAGCCTATCAAAGTCCACTGCTGAACAAGGATCTTCCCATAGATTGACTCATTAGGGGTTATTTTCCATAGTTGCCACGCTTGGCAGGCGGGTTGGCAACCGCACTTTATTACTTTTTTTTTATTAAAAGCTGCTGCCTATCTCCTTGTCCCTTTGGTCTTCTCTTACGACACCCACGTAACAATATGGGGTAGTAGATATTCTTACACCGCCACTACACGGTCGTAACCCACTGAAATCCCCTCTCTGAGGCAATCTATGGGCGAGGCCTATGTTCAGCAGTGGACGTTTAGGTTGTTATTGATTGATTGATAAGAAATGTAATGATGATTATGGAAACAACAATGCATCATACCGGCAGGGTCACGGGAAAGCTCGAGCATTAGGAGCCCTAACAGCGCTAACCGCCTCATGGCGGCCCCTACCCAGGCGAGGACAACTCGAGGAGTTGTTATGTGTTGTATGTTGTTATTAGCCTCATAATGCTAAACGCCGCGAACCAGCATCTCCACATCACAACGGGATATTCAGATGGTAGACATGAACATTTCAGGAAAACGAGATGTGAAATCGCGCGTTGCGCTCCCTAAATTAGTGCTCACTGATGAATCTTTATAATGTGTTTCTTAATTTTTTAATTTTACTGTTTTATGTTATCTTCATCCCCCGTGAAACCGAACACCTTTGTCAGCAATTGGCGCCATGCCGCCAATTTGTTTAGTGCACTTTCGTTACGCAACAGTGGCGGGTGCATTCATAACAATTTATTAACATTTTTGTAACTGTTTTAAATAAAGTGATTTTTTACTATTTCGAAGGTTATCAATTCAACATTCTTAACAAACAACCAGACAGACAGACACCCCCGACAACTACTACTGCGAACCTACTACTTTCTAAGTAGTGGTATCGAAACCACTATTCGACTAATGTCGTGAAACACTTCCAGTACAACGTTTTTAACTTAGTTGGAATAGGCTGCAGGGACCTGAATCGGCAGAGGTTACCAATTTAATTGCAGAGCTGACCTTGATTTACTTGAAACCAATCTTGTCACCAACGTTGAGCACAGGCGCAGAATAGTCATTCTGTCGGTGTTCTACAGAATGCATTTCTGAGAGCGCACAGGAATTACACGCCTTAATTTCTCCCTCCCCTTTCCATCATTTGACAACCAGGCGCTCGGCGAGTCTTCACCCCTATGCTGTTTTAATTCTACGCATTAGAGCCAAACTGTTTGCGTCGTTTTACGTAATGTATAAAACAAAAGAGTGGTATAAATTGCCGGCGTCTATCTTTCCATCCGATTACAATCTGGGAGTCTTCCAAGCAAGAATGAATAGACTTTTATTATGCTAAGACAGTAATACAGTGTGAGCTTGTAGTCAAGCACCGACTTATAATAAGGAAAAAGCTAAATAAAAAAAGCCAAAAGAAGAAAAACCTCAACTTTTTAATGTAGCTATTAATATCGAACTTGTGCTACTAAAATAATGAATGTAATTTGTAACATGGTCGTTAAACTGGGAGGTGTTAACGACACGTCCAATTATGTAATTGCTGCTATTAAACACAACGGATAACGTTGATGTTATTATACAATTTGATACATTTTATTTGTTGAGCACATGGTCACGTCCCGCAACGTTACGAAACGCGACAGAGAGCGAGAGAGAGAGAAAAAACACGGCGAGAGGAACGTGCAACGCCGTAACAGACCACTCTAATGGAGTGTGAAAGTGCCCGGCCAGCCTGTACTGCACCGGTTTACTGTTAACTGCAATTGTTAGCAAGCGCGTTAGAAAAATGAGAAAGTAAATTTGTTCCTAGCGAATCGCGCTATTCTAAACCGTAAGCGAGTACAGGCGTGAAGACAAATAAAAGTGAACTATAACAGCAAATGTTCTAATGCGGCATGCAGATCGGCCATTTTCATTTTTGACAAAATGCGCTAGTTACTACACGCAAAGAAGGAATAAGAAAAGAGTTGGGGATAGGGTTACCAGATGAAAAAAATCAAAAGTCCGGAGAAAAGGCCTGATTTCCATTGCAAAGTCCGGAGATTTTTACAGTTTGAGAAATTTCTCTCCGACATACTTAACAATTTAAAAAAAAGTCATGATATAATAGGTGGGGGCACCGCCCTTATGACAACAGTGTTGCACACTCAGTTCCACCCCATTGCGAAGATTGGACTGTTTTAACCATGCTCAAGTAAATCATCATCAATCAATCTCTATTTAAAATGAAATAATCAATACCATGCTTTAACCGTTTTCAAGACAATAATAGGTATGCGTAGATCGGAACAAAAATTAATAATTTTTAATCTGGAGGTAGCCGTGGTTAACTATGACATTGGGACGTCATACACCTCAGTCCCCCCCGTGACCATGGGTGCTGTAAAGTGCTTGAAACGTCGGGAATGTAAAATAAGTTAATATACGCGATAAAATCCGTAAAATTAGTTTTATTTAAATAATAGGTATTTCACGATTACCTGAGATAATGCGTATTTGTCAATATATATATATTTACAATTACAGCCCAGAATGCAAACGTAGAAAGAATTTTTTCTATTATGGGGGCTCAATGGTCGAATGAAAGAAACCGACTAACTGTGTCTTCAGTTCGAGCTATACTTTTAATTCAATATATGTAATTTGAAGAGTTTAACATGTGGGGAATTATATAAATCAATACTTAAAGAAAAAAACCTTACGTAAAAAGGTATCTTCACATATTAAATATAATAAAACTGTTTAAGTACCTACTAGGATAAATAACTTTTGATTTTAATTGTGCAATTATTTCCAAAGGAAGATTTTTTTTTAATTTGTTCAACTTTTTATTAAAGAGATCTTTAAAATGTAAGCTGTATTGTATTGAAAATTCTAGAAATTCTGAGATTTCATGAGATTTGCAAAATCAGTTTTTTTAACAGTGGTAGAGCCACGCGGCAGCTTTTGCTGTCGCACGGATGGGCCGGCTCGAACTGGGGAGGTACCACGACCTCACAGAAAACCAGCGTGAAGTAGAGGTTTACCTCTGCGTTTCGCTTGGTGAGTGCAGGTGGCCGGAGGTCCTTTTTACTGGAAATGAGGCATTCCATCTTAGTCCTCACGGGTGACAACGCATCTACGTTTTGACTTGTAAGAAAGGATGTATGTAGATGTCTATGGGCCGCAGAAACCACTTACCATCAGGTGGACTGTGTGCTCGTGTGTCACCCTTGTCTTATAAAAATATAAAAAAATCCAGCCGCAATCCTGAGAAGAGTCCAAAAATCCTGAAATCTCTGGACAAATCCTGAGATATGGTAACCCTAGTTGGGGAGGGTATTTTTAATAGAAATGACAGACAGCGTGCTCTGCTTGGTTTGTTTTTCAACAAATCTTATCCATTTTGGTGGCAAGCCAACCCCACGCAGCAGAGAATAATGATATATATATATATATATATATAATGGATATGCTCGATTGCATGCTGGATAAGATAGAAGGGATTAAGGCTATATTATAGCTGCAACACGTACGTATGGGTCGCCTCGTTCTTAATGAATAAATGAATACCAGCGTAACATAATAGCATAATGCTGTATTTCGTATGAGCAGAGAATCGGGGACCCTTTTAAGGCAGTAAAGAGGCTTTCCATCTTAGTATGTAGTAAGATGTAGTTGTCTATGGGCACAGCACAACAACTTATTGTCAGATGTACTGTGTGCTCGTTTGTTTGGTTTGGTTTACAGCCAACAAAAAATAATGCAATAATCAATGCGACGGGAAGCAACTAAGAAAATGCTAAGATTGTGTTAATAGTGATCAAAAATCTTAATACGTGAAGAATCCTACTAGCCCAGTATCAAAGTCCGAATTTCAGGATCTTTTTTTATTTACTTAAACAAGTGAGAGCTGCTATACATTTCTTCGTTAGTAAGTTGGTTCTAGGCTTAATTACCTCTATAATTGAGGCAACGAGTGTATTTTACCTCTTTTACTGAGACTATATTTTAGAGATTAGTTCTTTCGCTTTTTTTTATAGGGTAGGGTGACAAACGAGCACACAGTCCACCTGATCGTAAGTGGTTGCTGTTGCCCATAGACATCTACATTTATCCTCGTTTGCGAATCAAAATACAGATGCGTTGTCACCTTTGAGGGCTAAGATGGAATGTCCCTTTTCCAGTAAAAAGGGTGTCCGGTACTCTACACTCACCATACGAAACACAGCAGTATTAAGCTGCTATTTGACGTTGGTATTCTGTGAGAGCGTGGTCCTTCCCCGGTCGAGCAGACCCATTCGTGCTACAACTATACTACTAATATAGCTGCAGCATGGCTCTACCACGTATAAAAATTTAAGTTATTTGTCATAATTACCTCTATAATTGAGACAACGAGTATATTTTACGTCTTTTACTGAGACCATATTTTGTGTACCGTTTTGTTTACTAATTCTTATTCTACCCGCTAATTCCCTATACTACAAAAAATCCCCAAAATTCCAAAAAAAATCACTTGGCTAATTGTGTAAAAGTGACCCTCCAGCTCCAGTTTTAATTTGGTTTTGCTATCGTCAGGATATTTATGTATTATGTTTACAAAATACGTCATTTTATTTAATAATCGCACCTCTATAACTGAAATAACCTCTATTTTCACCTCTATTAATGGAACCCTCTGTAAATGAGCCAGATATTTATTTATACCTGGATATCTGAGACACTGGGTAAGTGGAATACCTCTTTAAGTGAGACAAATTTGCAGGTCCCTTAAGGTCCTAGTTAGTTATCCAGGTTTCACTATATAATCCATATACGAGTATAATTTACGAGGCAAGTGATGAAATTTCTTTAGAATCAGAGTGATATCAAATGATTGTATGAATAATTTGCATATCTTACCTCATAACTGATGATGCGTATATATCGGATACACACATCTCCGATTACACAAGAATGTTCGACAACAATATATTTGATATAATCTGATATAAGAAGCTCGTTACTATATCATGATCGCTATTTAATAGTTTCACAAAAGTGAATAACGACGTTCGTCGTCGGATGTGGGTTTGTTGTTTCAACAATTACAAAAATTTCTAACTTTAATGTGGCTAATGAGTTGATAGTATTAGATACGTGTTTAAAAGCAATTAAATACAAATAATACTAATTTTTACGGATTTTATCGCGTTTAAAACTTTTTAATTCCCGACGTATCGGGTGCTTTACAGCACCCATGGTCACGGCGGGGAATGAGGTGTTTGACGTCCCGATGTCATAGTTAGCCCGGCTACCTTCAGTTTTTGAATATTAATTTTTGGTCCGATCTACGCAGAATGAGTTTACAGTATCTTGAAATCTTGCAGTGGTATACTTGGATTTAGATTTAATTTTATTAATTATAGCATCCCAAGCTGATGGCCATCCATCTTTTCTATTGAAATTAGGATGTTTTTTTTTTTTAATTTAAATAGCCTCGCGAATCATCCTTGGTAGGAATCGGTGTTCTTTTGCGAGGATTTGTGGTCTATCAAATGTAATGTAATAGCGGGGACGATCTTGTACATGTTCCCGCACTGCAGACTTCCCGGAACGTCGGTGCTTCAAATCAGTTAAATGTTCTATACACTTCTTCGTTAATTTTAAGTTTTAATTAACTAACTTAATTTTAAATAACTAATGATTTCTTATATTTGTACGAATACTTGACGTTGAATAAAACATTTTACCATTCGTCAAGTGTAATATCCCTCTACACTACAAGATGCAGAAGTGTACAAGTTTTATTGTGAATGTGGTCTCTCTAACATAGGACAAACAAAAAGATTGATAAAAACCGGCGTTAAAGAAGCTGACGTGAAGCACTAACGCTCCGGGAAGTCCGCAGTCTGTGAACATGTTCGAGATAGTCCCTGCAATTACTGCAGATCTGAAAGACCACAAATGCTCTTAAAAGAACACCGATTATTGCCAAGGATGATTCGCGAGGCCATTGAAATAAAAAAAAAACATCTATCTAATATTCAAGTCACTGTATTTAGCTTTCACTGAGATACTTCTTTGCATTTCTAGAAAAATTGTAACGACAATGTAATTTATCTTCTGTTGCCAACGCTAGATTTTTATGTAAAATAGGTAATATTGTTTCTCTATTAACAGCCGGCAGAAACTAGCGACAGCTACATTGGAGATTAAAAGTGTTATGTCTTATACACGTTGGATGATTAATATGTCATCTATTGAGATCGTCAGTGAGGGATTGTAAGTTTTTTTTTATAGGATAAGGGTGACAAACGAGCACACAGTCCACTTGATGGTAAGTGGTTGCTGTGGCCCATAAACATCTACATCTATCCTCAATTACGAATCAAAATGCAGATGCGTTGTCACCCGTGAGGACTAAGATGGTATGCCTCGTTTCCAGTAAAAGAGTCTCCGGTTCTCTACACTCACCATACGAAACACAGCAGCATTAAGCTGCTATTTTACGCTCGTATTCTGTGAGAACGTGGTCCTTCCCCGGTCGAGCCAACCCACCCATTCGTGCTACAACTATACTAGAAATATAGCTGCAGCATGGCTCTGCCAAGTAACAAAAGTGTTACTAAAAATGTACATATCACCAACTCCATGATGTCGCTAGTTAAAATAAATAAAAATAATGACTGGCTAGGCGTATTACAAATAATTGCTAACATCTTCACCAGCCCTTAATAAATAAATTGTTTATTTTTATTTATTTTTTATTGCAGACTATTATACGCTATTGGCATTCTCTGCTAGTCAACCCTGGGTGCGGTAAGAACTAGTGGCGGATACATGTATTGTATATAATATAGGTACTATAGTAAAATTATTTTGTCTGTGCAGTTGGGGTCATAAATCATAGCTCGGCCTCAGCCCGGCTAGGGCGGTGAGCATGTTGCGCGGCGAATAAATACGTTGTTTTATCTTTTTTTTTTCATTTCTATCACATAATGACAAAACTAAATACACTATCGATGACGCTTATCGACAACAATAATGCGCATCACTATGCTCGGAGAGAGAGAGAGAGAGAGAGAGAGAGAGAGCGAAATACTCCGATGATTTATATAGTATTCTTATATAATATTCTTATTTTCTATATAATATTCTTATTTTCTATAATAATTATAACAAAAAATCATAACAGAGATAAATGTATACATTATTATAATTATTTCATTTTATTGTACATTCTATCACATAATTTCTGCATTTACTATTATTTCTTTTTGTATGTTCTTTTACTATTATTTATTCTGTGATATAATGGAGATTTTTGTTTATAATGATCTCTTTTTTTCTTGTGATGTTTCATTGCGTTCTCAAATTTTATGGCAAATTTCCTAGACTGGAACGCTCCAGTAAAACTACTGGAGCATTCTGCTCTAAATAATGGCTTGTACATCAAAAAGCTAATGTTTGTGTAATCGGTGAAGCGAAGAAGTCATTGCGCTCGAAACAATTGGAATTCAATAGGACGCAATAATAGATGCGCCAAGATTTTTATTTTAATGGGATTTGTTTCACAAACTATTTACCGCTTCTTCTTACAAAGACCCACAGTTTTTTTTTAATTTTCAATCAGGTCAATTTTGAATAAAAATGTTTTGACTTTGATTTTGACTGGATTAAAAATATTCAGTAATTGTTTTGAGCTTCAGTACGTGCTGGAGACCTAGCATACTCTCTAGGCGTTCATTTGGTCTGGTCATCCTGTTACCTATTTTTGCTGCAAATTAACAATGCTGGGTGCACCCAGCATTGTTAATTTGCGGCAAAAATAAGTCATTTCAGGGGTTAAGGAGAGCAAGCATGATTAAGACTGCGAGGTATTGGCCTTGAGGCCTTTGTTTAAAGTTAATTGCAGGTGTCCATGAGCTTCTGGAGTCACGAGCGAATAGACTGTTCGTTCCTTTGTCTATTCTGTAATTTTGTAAAAAAAAATGTTTACAATACCTATTTTAAAAGAAAATTTTAAAGTTATAAAGAAATGAAAATATAAAAATAAATCGTAAAAGAGAGTGCTGCAGCTACATTGATAGTATAGTTGTAGCACGAATGGGTCGGTTCGACCGGGGAAGGACCGCGCTCTCACAGAATACCAGCGTAAAATAGGAGCTTAATGCTGCTGTGTTTCGTATGGTGAGTATAGAGAACCGATGAATCTTTTTACTGGAACAGAGGCACTCCATCTTAGTCCTCACGGCGGACAACGCATCTGCATTTTAATTCGCAAACGATGATAGATGTAGATGTCTATGGGCCACAGCAACCACTTACCATTAGGTGAACTGTGTGCTCGTTTGTCACCCTTATTCCATAAAAAAATACTTATCTAAATCTAACATCTGTGTCATATATTTTATATATGTTTTATATTGTATATGTATGGAATATTTTGAGCACAAAGTTACGCAAACATCATCTATCAAACGATAATAACCGCTAATAATTAAGCATATTAACTCACTAATGTCTATGACTCACCAACACACTGCAGTAAATTGCTTGACCTAGAAACAATGAGTTCAGACTTGTACAATAATTTTGGTTTATTTACCCCAAAATCTTCTATTTTTGTAAATTCTAAGTCTTCTTTTTTAACTAGAGAGGTTCATGTCCTATGCTTACGTGCTCGATAGTTAAAGAAAGCATAGTGAGGAAACGCGCATATTGGATAAATTTAAAACGTTCGGCAACCTTTCAGACCTAGCCGCTCAAATAAATATATCTATGTCCTCCAAACCGATTTATGGTCACGGAGGTTTGTCTCAACGGAGACTAGCCATCCGCGTAGGACAGGATTGTAATGGTGCGCGTGTGTATGTGTAAGCATAAATCTAAAGCTCCACCAAAGTTTTGTTACCAACTGTTGTGTTGCCAACATGTGTTGGTAACAAATGTTTCTATATTTACCTAGTGTTGGCAACAAAACTTGAAACAATGTCGGGAACCGGGTTTCCATTTTCGGCGGCAACATCAAAGGAAAACGCTTGTTGCAAACATTTGTTCCCTCGGTGGAAACGCTTGCTGGAAACAGTTGTCGGCAACATCGGAAACAAATGTTGGTAACTTTTGTTGAATTGGAAACAGTTGGAAACATAAATGTTGTCAACATTTTTGGTGGATACGCGGCTCTATATTTCACACTCATAGTCCGATGGAACGGCAACTCGACACAACCGGAGAGATCAGGTGCAGGCAGGACTAACGGCTTTACGTGTTTTCCGAGGCTTTTAGGCGTTTAGTAGGGAAACATTCAACTAATTTCGATTCGACCCGAGATTCCAACCCGTGACCACATGGTCAGCAGTCGCGATTACGACCTTTAGACCCACAAGGCTCAAAAAAAAAATAACCTTTGCCCAACTGTGGATATTTTTGAGTTATTTAATCTTATAGATAGGAAAGTCCTGAGTTTGTCGGAACATATTTTGATCCTATAATCTTGGACCGCAAACGTCTTTGCATTTATTGATTTAATAATTATTCAATTTGGTTTGATAGTAACTCAATGTTGTTCCAGATTCTTTTAATTTCTTATTAAGGTCACACTTTTATGTCGTGCTCTGAAGATTGTGTATATGACAAATAATATGTCACATTATTTTAATATCTTGTTTTTTATTATTTACGAGCAGCTGTGCAGGTCTAGAGAGACCAGTATCACTGCGACCTAAAAGGTCTATTGTGATCGCTGCTATGTCCTTAATGAATAGGAGTTGCTTAGCTGTGAGTAATTTCACTTCTGGGCGAAGTATATAGTTTCCCAGATAAGTTCTGCGTTTGCGCATTAAGGGTCCGCATTTTGTCAGGATGTGTAAAGGCGTTTCCTCCTCTAGGGAGCAAAACCAGCACATCCTTGACTTGCTTAGTCCCATGATGGACATGTGCTTTTTAAGACAACAGTGTCCAGTCAGGGCTCTTACCAGGATGCGCAATTTATTAAGCCCAGGGCTTCCGAAGCCAGTTTACGATCGAAAGCCCGGATTAAGGTTTTAGAATGTTTAAGTCTGGTATATCAGACCAGATCTTAAGTGATTTATTGTGCTAAAGAGTTTCCAGGGTCAATCAGGCGAGGCTTTTTGAGATTCCACAAAATGGCTCGGGTCCAAATTGTGAACTGTTGGAGCCCTCCCGTGCGAGCTTGTCGGCAGTTTCATTGCGTACAATACCCGCATGACCCGGAACTAAACTACCTTGTTATTACCTCCCAAGGCGTTTAGGCGGTTCACGCAGTCTCCAACTAGCTTCGAGTTCACCAAGTTTGATCTCAGCGCTAGCAGTGCTGCTTGACTATCAGAGTTAATATAAATTATATGGTTAGCGTAGTGTTTTTGCAGATTGATTTCCGCACACTGGAGTATGTCGAAAATTTCTGTCTGGAAAATAGAGGTGAATCTACCCAAATTCATACTGTTTGAATTTGGGTTTCTCCCCATAAATTCCAAAGCCTAAGTTGCAGCCCATTTTTGACCCATCGGTATATCATATAAGGCTATCGACCTCACAGATGACCTGTCCATTCAGTCTTCTCTGGAGGGTAGTTCCACTGTATACTTTTTGTTAAAAGTATATAGTGGACTTTTTAATATCTTCTTTATTTCGTTTATGGATGCCATACACGATTTAGTTTACCGTCAAGTTTGCAGCGCGCTTGAAGCGGCGTCTGGTAAACTGGACGGTGTGTGGCTATCGGTGTGCATGATGAGTCTACTTGCAGCAAAAATTGAATTTCGATTCTGCCGACTTGATCAAGCTTGCTGCGTTATGTAAACTTGAACGTGTGTATGAGTATCATACATCTGTAGTAGTTTTCAGTCGACTGGTCATAAGTCTTTCTTAGGTGCTAGCAAGCATTACTGGGAACATTTGCCCATATCACGCTGACAGGCGGTGTACCTTTGAAACCCAAAGGGACATTCTATACTTTAAACGAGCAATTCTTGTACATAGTATTCCACTGCTAAAAATAGGCCTTCCGTAAGGAATGCCTTAAAGCACGGTCCCGAGCCACCTATATCCATCGTCTTCCTGTATCCCTTGATTCATCATCAGAATATATGTATTCGTTCATTCAATACAGCCTATCCAACCACTGCTAAAAATATACCTTCCCCTTAGATTGCCTCATAAGATTGTGACGTAGTTGCCACGTTTGGCAGGCGGGTTGGCAACTGCATTTTTGCTATTATTTTCGGTTGTTTTAAGGAAGATGCTGCCGCTCATCTCCTGTTTAAGTTTCAATCTGTCGCCTCTTACGACACCCACGGGGTAATATGGGGTAGTTGATATTCTTTTCTGCCGACTTCCAAAAAAGAGACGGTACTCAATTCGATTGTATGTTTTTTTTTATGTGTGTTACCTCATAACTTTTTACTGGCTGAACCGATTTCGAGGATTCTTTTTTTCTAGTACTTCTCGTGTGGTCTCATATGAATTTAATCAACGTCAGACTAATAGTTTTTGAGTTATTCTTAATAACTTATATTGAATTCGGCTGTACCAAATTTTTAATTTTAAATTATGTATGTAAATATATGTAGGTATATTATATATACGTAATGTAATTAGTTTCTCTAAAAAGGCTCTAACTAATTGTCTAAAATGTTGTACGTAGAATATGTTTGCATTCCAAGTTTATCTGGAAAGATGTCATACTTGAGAAAATTGTTTTTTTTTCTAACGCCGAGCAGATCTGGGTCGCTCAACTACTTGTGTGTAAACAACGATAAATAACAACAATTCATATTATGTTCCGTGCCGTGAGTTAGAAAGCAGTGAGACAGGACTGCACCGTGTTGACCCAATTTAGCCGCAGATGGCGCCGGTAAGGTCGATCGGAGGCCAGTACCAACGACTGCGCATAAACTTAAGTTTATTATTTTTACTTACAAATATTTTTATTATTATTTTCTAAATAAATTACTTATGTAATGAAGTTGATAATTTGACTTCTAAGTAGACTTGCAACGAATTGTATATTCGGCCACACGCCGAGTACCGATATTCTGGGGTCTTCCTGGCAGAATAACCGAATATTATGCAATAATATTCGGCCAGGAAGGCTCGTATATATACGTGGATATATCGGCGTTTAGCAGCTCTCAGCATCTGATTGCATCGATTTCTAGCAGCTTTATATGTTTGTCACTTTATATCAGTGCTATTCTTCTTAAAAGCACGAAGCAGTCTGTCACGTTTTGCCATAGCCATTCTTACGCCAGTCGTGATCCATGGAACAGAAGGACGCTTAATTCGAACGACACGCTTAGGGGCATGTTCATTGTACAGTCCTAATATGTTGCTGTTAAAGAAGTCAACTTTTTCATCAACTGTGGAAGCAGTGTATACAGATGATTAGTTAATAGCATGCGCATCACACTTAAGCTTATCTATATCTAGTTTATCTATATCTAAGGTAAGACTTCGAATAGACACGGATAAAGGCTTGGGAGACTTTAATTTATAACCCTTTCGAACCCGATAATTTTATTTTAATATTTATATAATTTTTTTGTTAAAATGAGTTTATGAGGGTGACACAAAGTACTAAAAAATATTAAAAAAATTATATTATTATTATGTATTTAAAATATATATATAACACGATTGTGCGACTTGGGTTTATCTTGCACTAACGCACAATTTTGTTGCAGTAAATTTGTTCAAGGTTTAATAAAATAAAATAAACATTTAAAGTAAACTACGCAATTAAACTTTAATTTTTTCAATAAAAATGAGATCACAATATTAGAAGTATACATTAATAATATCTTTGGCATGCAAAATCAACAATATCAGTACTAATCAGTCTCTTTGTTACATTTTTTGTTTCCAATCGAACTATAAATAAAGTTTGTCATTACTTAGTATGATATAAATAAAAACAGTCATTGCTTCGGCTTAAACACAAATAAATGTTGCATTTTCTGCATCTGATTTTTGTACGCGAGGAACAAGATTCTAAGCGACAACAACGAGGAGACGTAATGTCATCTACGATTGGTAGGTGGTCGTATCCATCGTACCTCTTACCCTCCGATGGCTTTGTTCCTGGTCGGTATCTGCGAATACCTGAAGCTTGTTCAACCGAAGGGGAGGGTGGAGTTGCCTCACGTCTATCTCTGGCCGGTACACATAGCAATGACTCACCAATTTCAAACCTAAAAGCCATGAGATCCATTATTTTATTATTTTGCACACCTTTTGCCAAAGAATGACATTTGTACAATCTCCAGGAATTTACTACAGCTAGATCTAGAAAATGAAGAATCACTTTCAAGGTCCATTTTCTGGTTTTCATAAAGGTTCTGTAATATTCCATGGACTGGTCCAAAACATCGACACCGCCCATATATTTATTGTAATTTGTAACAACTCTTGGAGCTTCTACGTCAATGTATGCCTGCCTATTTTTATCGTAACGTTTGACGAGATCGATACAGTTACCACCCGTGCAGTTGGATGCCATAACAATACATTTACTGTCTTTCCACTTGACTAATGCTATGCTGTCATCAAGAACCCGTTGGTCAACTTCCCCTCGCTTCATTTTCCTGTCCTCTTTAAAATTTATGTGAACACGGTCGGGTATACGATTAAGCATAATCGTTCCCGTACCATGGAGGTTCTGTTTAGATAATGTTTCCAACAGGGGTATCGTTGAAAAATACCGATCGAAATACAGGCAACTAGTCGGCGGCACCGCTTGTGCTAAACGTAAAATGATAGCTGGTCCAAGTCCTAAAGATCTGTCTGAGAAAGCGGGATTAGCTGCGTAATATATCTCAAAATCTAGCATTAATCCATCACTTGTAGTAAGAACAAAATTTTTGAGGCCGACAGGTCGTGGTTTGTTTTTTACTAACTGCCGAAGCTCACATTTACCTGTAAACGGTATTATTTGCTCGTCGACGGAAAATCTTCCTGGACATCTGTCAATTTTGTTACATGCATCTTTTATAATGTCAATTACAGGTTGTACTTTCCAAAGTGGATTCCTTGGACCAGCCGGTGGAGTATCAGATGGAACAACATGTAAAGCGTTTCTTAAAGTTGTAAACCTGTCCCTAGGCATAGCTGTGGCTATCATTTCCACTTGTATATGTTTACGCCAGTACATTGCAATTCTTGGATATGACAACATGCCCATTATTAGATGCATGCCGACCAGTTTCTTTATTTCTTGGCTACTGGTATTAAGAACCCGTCCAGTGTGGCGCATGTAATACATGTTGGTGCAAAGAGCAGCATTTTCAAAAAATGATTCGTCAAAATAATCACGAAAATACTCATTTGGAGAACGGATTTTTGCAGGTTCTGGATGCCCAGAATAATCATGGAATTTATCAATATAATAATCATTTTTCCAAATTCGCCTACGTAAAGGTAAAGTTCGTTGTCTACCTGTTCGCGTTGATGTGGATGGTTCTTGTGGCGGAGACGCTACATTTTGATCTTCAAACTGCTGAGCTGGTAATGATGGCTGTTCTGGACAGTTTTCATCACATTCCAAGTCCGAAATATCTAGGTCGGAATTATTTCCATCCTGCAGTAGATCCAATATTTGGTTATCGTCCAAAAGAACGCCTAAAAATATAAAATAAAGCGGTTACTTACCCATAAGCAAAAACATGCGTTACTATAATTAAAACCCACATAGCACAATTGTGCTACCTAATATTTTCGAAGAAAAATAACGCCTTAAACAATATTTACTAACGTGCAAATTATGTTTAAACATTAGATCAGAAACTTATCTAACTATAATTAATAAATTATAAAGAAAAAAACAAAATCTGTAATACAATGCTAATGTACTTACGAAAACCAGTAGCAGGATCACGAAACGCAGCCATCGCGTCGAAGGCCAAACAGGAGACTAAACTTCAAAAACTGTAACGGCTAATGTATAAAACGGTCGTTTGTTAAGCGCAGGATTCATGCAGCCCGGTTTGGTGCAGTGAAATAGACGTTTTAGTATTTTAATATTTTCTTAAAAGTAAGACGCACAATCATATCGGTCAGGTTCGAAAGGGATATGACAGGAAAAGCAGGTCATGGCGTGAAAATCCGGTAGCAAGAATGGTCTATAATTGACAACGTGTTCAACGGAGTAGACGGCAATAAGGTTCTTGCTCGTAGAATCAGATTGTCGATCCGAAGCAGCAGACTTTTCATACTGCGTCATGAGCTCATCGAGGTCCTTGGTGTCCGTCACCCGATGACGCTTACCACATAATACCAGTAAATATTACCAAAGATCAAAGGGAAAATCTTTGTCTGATACCAAAGTGCTTTTTTGCAGCTATGAATAAAATTTGACGCTGACGAGTAAGAAACTAGGAAAGCACATATGTACCTTTCAACTGTGTCTTCTTGGCCCAAATGGTTGACTTAACGGGCTGATAACTAAACCGTATTAGGACTGATCTTGCACAAGCTTTCGATACTGCACCCAGATGATGGCAAGCCACAATGGAGCTTGAAGAAAATTCCTGTAGTTGAAGCTTATCCTGCAGGACAGTTACCATTTTATCTAAGATGTTTTCATCAGATGATTCCGGAACTCTATTTAGCAGCAAATATTTTCTCCGATGCCGCATCTTAATATTGATATACTAATTTAATCATTTAGAGCAATTTTCTTCTTCTTATCTTCACGCACAATCCCTGACGGGGTAGCCAGAGAGAACAGATCGCCAAGTGTCACGATCCTTACAAACCTCTTTCGCTTCTTTCAGATTCATTATCTTCTTCATGCATGCACGTCTAAGTATCCGAGTACTTTTGACCCTACCCTCTTCGAGCAATATGCTCACATGGTCTTCGAAAGTTAGTCTCGGTCTACCTCGACACCTTTTAATATTAACTTTCGCGCTATATATTTTCTTCACCATTCGGTCTTCACTCATTCGCTCAACGTGCCCAAACCACCGAAGCACGCCCTTATCAATTTTTGTGATAAGGTCATCTTTCAAACCTGCCATATTGCGAATCTCTTCGTTTCGCTTTCGGTCGGCCATGGTAACGCCGCACATTTTACGAAGAGATCGCATCTCCACTGCATTCAACTTACTTTTATGCTTCTTCTGGCAAACCCAGGTTTCGCTGCCATATAACAAAGTCGGTACCAACACTGCGTTATGTATTGCAAGGCGTGCACTCTTCGTTACGCCTTGCCTTTTGACTAACGCAGTCAGGGCACCATTGACTTTGTTCCCGGCAGCGACACGCCTGTCCACATCTAAATCACATCTTCCATCCCGGCTAAAAGCACTCCCCAAGTATACAATTTCATTTACCTGTTCTAGACATTCCTGATTTACCCATATTTCACACTTCGTTCTCTCTTCGTCCCTTTCAAATACCAGAACCTTAGTTTTATTAGCATTCAAACGGAGACCTTTAATTTCACATTCCTCCTTTAGAGCAATGTGCACATTATTTACACCTACCGCCAAAAAAGTGATTACAGCAAAACAGTATTCGGCCGAATCGTACCTGGATATTCAGTATTAGACCGAATAGGATAAAAATAGTGGAACATGCCGTATACCGAACAATAGCCGAATATTCGTTGCAAGTCTACCTCAATAATTTTGATATATTTTGCTTTAATATGATGATATCTCGAATGATAATGACGATGATATTTTCGAAACATTTTCCTATTAAAGGGTAAGGTAACAGGTAAACGAAACAACTTTTTTGAAATAAGGCTTTTCTGGTTTTAAATGGAAACCGTCAAACTTACAGCTTCTTCCTGTAACCCTACAAATGCCTGTGTAGTAAGGTTAGACACGATCTTCTATTTCCCATGTTCATAGGCCACGTTTAAAATCAAAGGTTGATCGCTCTGTTGCCAGTCTATTTGCTTGATCTCCGTTACTAGTGACCTAGTGAAACAAGCAGGGAGTCGATTGATGCAATGGACTTGTAATGTGATAAGGTGATAATTAAATTGATGACTTCCCTACAAAATACGTGTACGTATCTCGGTCATTTCATAAATATCAGTGATAATTAAACTCTTGTTAGGCCTTAGTCTGATGTGATTAAACAGTACAGCACCGTTACTGTTTAGTTTTGCTTTTATTTTATCTACAGCCGACATAAATTGAGCAAACTCCGCAGATATGGTTTAATTCTCAGCCCCGTAATGCCCGTGTTTAGATAATGAAGTAATGTTCACTTTGAATACCACGTTATCTGCTCTGTGGCGCTGGTAGCGGGATTATGTCTACATTCATGACGTTATTGCGAGCTACCATATTTCTCAGAGCCGCCAGCACCGCTTAATTGTTACGGTACTGATTTAATCTTATACTCGGCGGTAAAACTTCCATTCGAAATCTGCTTGTCGGAATAATAAAATATTACGAGGACATACAATATGCATACACATATGATGCCCGCAAACCTAAGTAATGTGGCAGACTTATTCACTTGTATGTTTTAGAGACTTTTTGAGAGAGAGAAAAAAATATGAAAGAAAATTTAGATTTCTTTTTTCTAAAAAGTGTGAAAGAAAATATATAAACCAGACAGATTAAATGAGTGGTTAGCTACCTTCTCAAGTCAACGCCCGGACTCTCCGCTTCGCGATCGACATGCGCAATTGAAAATGTAACATAATATGGATTGTTTGATTTTGTGCTTCTATGTATATATATGCTTATATTCGACTTCCTACACAATAACCTTAATTAATTCTACCATACCATATATCTCAATTTACCGCCTGAAAATAACACTCAAAATCGAAATTCCACTTTGTATATTTTGCTAAATTTCAAAGATTACTTAAAATCTTTAAGAGAAGCTCATTATGTGCATTATATGACAAATGGATGAATAGTTCTGGTTAGATGATATATGAGATTGACGGACACCGATGTGTTCCGTCTTGCTAATTTTGGCACTGAACAGTTAACTAAGAATGTACTAGGTTGATCTTGATCAATAAGTTCTAGTTTCTCCATTTTGCGTACGAATAAAATTCCCGCCAAATGCAGTTTGAAAAAAAAAGGATTTACTTTTTAATTTGGTTTTTTCTGGCCTTGGCTATCTAACAAATTTAACATTCGAAAAAAAAAATAGAACGTATTTTTATACCTCATTGATAAGTGTCCTATTCCTAAAACTCATTGATCAACCTAGTAAAATATAAATATTTTGTTGATATTGAACAAAAGCTATAAGAAATTCAAGTAAATTAATAATTTTTAATAATAATATAATATACTTATTATTAAAAGAAACGCATGTTTTCCTCACATGTTATCGCTTTTCCTTGTTATGTCGACCAAGGCTAAAACGTAAACGAGAGTGTCATTTATTACAAATCGCCGCAACTAAAATGAACCTAGGTTATACTGGCATAATTATAGTGTATGCGTTGCCAAACATGTTGCTTTTAACACTAAAATTACAACAAAACAAAGTAACGAAGAGAAAAGTAACGCTCTATATATGTACGTCCTACTCCGACTTTCACTATTTAAATAGTTTTGACATCTCCGTGGCGCAGTACCTTAGCAATGAGTTAAGGCGCTAAGGGTTGCGGGCTTGCGGGTTCGTATCCCGCACGGAACAAGTATTTGTACGGCCTACAAGTAATTGTTCTGTGTCTGGATGTTTGTCCCTGTGCATTTTCTCCACGATACAGGAGAAAATCACGTTTAAAAAAAAGTGCTGCTATGATTGAACCATCTGGTGACGCTGACGTGAGCTGACTACTGATTCGCCGGTTCCAAGTTCCAACCCGCAATAAAAACCATAAAAGTATGGTAAAGATGATCTGGTCGGTGGGTTTTACGGGTTTTAAGTTATTTATTACAAAATACGAGGACAATTATATATTGTGTCGTATTTTCCCTATTGAAATTTATTTACAATTTAATTCTGTGTTCAGTTGTTGCATTGAACGTTTGATCTTTGAACGTGCATTTTTGCAGATGTTGTGACGCGTGACCTACATGTTGCAGCGTGGGATTATTACTGCTATAACGTAATTGTACGTGGTAGAGCTACGCAGCAGCTATGTTATGGTTGTAGCACAAATTGGTCAGCTCGACCGGGATGGGACCACGCACTCACGGAATACCAGCGTAAAATGCAGTTGTCTTTCGTATAGAATTTCGTATTGAGTGTAGAGAACTGGTGGCTCTTTTTACTGGAAACGAGGCATTCCATCTTAGTTCTCAGGGTGACAACGTATCTGAATTTGATTCTTAATCGAGATAAATGTAGATGTCTATGGGCAACAGCAGTCGTTTGTCACCGCCATTCTATACAAAAAACAATGTTTGGAAGTTGTCTATTTAATTTTCGGATTATAATCACGAAGACATGCGGATTTAGCGATTAGAATTCTAGATTCGAATTCTGGAATTTTAAAATTGATGAGTTTTGGATCTGGATGAGTTGTAATTGTTTTTTACCTCTATAGTTACTAACACTCCACATAGGCTCACTTCCGATACTTTTCTATTGACTTCAAAAAGGAGATGGTACTCAATGCGTCTGTATGTTCTTTTTTATTATGTGTGTTATCATAACTTTTTCTAGGGAACCGATTTCGATGATTCTTTTTTATTTTAAAGCTGGTGCTTCTCATGTGGTCCCATATAAATTTCATCAAGGTCTGACCAATAGCTTTTGAGTTATTCTTAATAATTTATGTCGAAATAGGTTGTACAAAATTTTTTATTTTAAATTATCGCTGATAGTTTACACCTGTACCACTAAAATATATATGTTAGGCCGTAATAAGTTTCGAAAATTCTGTGTCCAAGGAGTAGACAGAGTCAAGGAGTAGCGAGCCTCTTGGACCACATCTAGCCAAAGAAATATGGGTATAGATGGAAAATTGTAAAAGATTTATTAGTGGCTAGCCAATCGCCTACACAATCACAAACCCCAAATACCATTAGTCATCGTCTTTCATGACATGCTAGGCAATTGACATATTTGACATATTTTTGTTATAATAATATTCTACAGACCATATTTTGGTCACGGCGGCCAGTCTCAACGGAGGTTAGCTATTTTTTGTTATAAGTCTCACCATGAGACTCAAATACCAACATGGGAATAAACAATTTTCAAAAATAACGACATAACGATTGGTCGACATTGATCTAGAGTCATCCTAAAGTATGTCAACTCCAATAAACCATTTTTTTTTTAAGTATCAAACAAACTAATTCATTAACATTACAGCTTTTCATAAGTCCTCTGCTAAAAAGGCCATCTCCCAATGAACGCCATAATGCACGGTCTTGAGCTACCTGCAACCATCGACTTCCTGCATGTCTTACGAGATCGTCACTCCATCTAGTGTGATCATCCACAAGCGACTACAACGCATATATATTTCATGACATTACTTGTGTGCAATCGAGGTTATGATAGGTCAGGTTTGATTGTACGAGCGTTAGCGGGCACTAGTAGCAACCGGCTTAGTAGGTCAAATTAAAATTCATTAACACTGTATCACTTGAACTGACAATTCTAAAAGCGTATTATTTATTAATATTTTTTTTTTAGAAATAGATACTATTTTATTCGTTATAGTTTATAAATAATACTTATTGAAAGTCACTCTTATGTTTAATTTACCACTGGAAAAGAATGCGAAGGATGTCATGGGAAGAACCAGCAAGAAACCCAACGGTACATTTTTATATTCAATGGTTTTTTTTCGCATTTAAAATGTTGGGAAAATCTCTGTGTAAGAATGTTTTATAATGTTAACAACGAGTCAGTTTTGATTTAAAGTTTAGAACTAAAACCTTATCAATCATACATAAGTTATCTTGATAATGGACATCTTCTATAGTTTGTCCAATCGGCCACCGATCGGAAAGAAAGATTAACGAGTTTCATCTTATTTTAAGTAGTAGAGCCATGCTGCCGCTATATTATAGTTGTAGCACGAATGGATCGACACAACCGGGAAAGGACTACGCTCTCGCAGAATACCAGTCAATGCTGCTGTGTTTCGTATGGTGAGTGTAGAGAGCCGGATGCCCTTTTTACTGCATACGGGGCATGACATCTTAGTCTTCAGAGGTGACAACACATCTGCATTTTGATTCTTAACCGAGGATAGATGTAGATGTCTATGAGCCACAGCATCCACTCCACTTACCAGCAAAGAACTGGCAATGACCGATCTCTTTAAACTCTTTCAACACATAGCATGTGCAGATGGAGATTTTCAGGGTCGTATGCGTTCAGCACTGAACTTTAAGTATGTTGTTATGATCAATCCATTCATCCATTACGGCTTATATAAGTCAATTGTTTAACATAGGCCTCTCCCAAAGATTACATTATAGAGGTCATTTTGCCATACTTGCCATACTTGGCAACGCAAATGAGTGTTGTAAGCGGCGACAGCTACTACCGAATTCCATTCATCCTCATTATCATCAACACAAGGTCACTGCTGAACATAGGCCTCCCCCATAGATTGCCTCATATTTGCGGATTAGCGAATACGAATATATATACGGATTAGCGAATTTTATCTAAATCTAAAATAAATAATATATTTGTTCGTAATATAGACATCGTCCACATTTTATACTTGGCGAGTGTTCGTACTGAATATCCGAAATATAAACGCCATGTTGGTGTCACAACAGTAACTGTGATAATGAGGTTCATTCGAATTTAACTTAGTCATACATGAACAGCATTCAAGTTAGAATATGTTATTAATCTTCCTCAAAATAGTTTAGAAACTGTGTGTGCTTCCATCAACAAGCTGGAGTGTAGACGAATAATTACTTGTAGCAGGAAACTAGCATGAATGCGTTATTCGTGATCACTGACTCACTGACAAACAAACGTTTGTGTAGTGATGGGCGTGGCTTTGCATATTTCCAAACGCAATAAGTACACAATAAAATCCTACTAAACGATTTTAATGAACTTTATTCTTGTCTAACCTAAGATCCTTCCGCGGCTGTAAAACCCTAGATGATGATGATGGACTTATGTAGATACCGATTTATAGGGTAAAGGTTGGCTTTATGGTGATAATAAGAAAAAAACTTAAAATTTTATTTCAAAATTAACATTTATTAGAAAACCTCTTTACTTATTACAATAATCAGACTTTTCTTTTCAATAATTATTAATCACAGCAACTTAAATTCTTAAACATTAATAGGAAAATCAGATCAAACAAATCTTTTTGGTGTTGGCAATATGGAGATACGGGGGCAATTTGGTGATACCATATGTGGCAATATGGTGACAAGTCTATTCAGGTGCCCAATCACTGTCATCAGTGCCTGAAAAGTCTATTTTATCACAATTATCACACAGAAACTGTGGCGACTCTGTGCCAGTACATTCTTGGTGGTACCATTTGCCGCAGCTCATGCACTCTACCCATACAGCTCCGTTCCTAAGTGCCACATCTTGGGAGTAGTGAACACCGCAATAGTCACACATCGTACTTTTATTTGATTTTGGTGTTTTCTCTACCTTGACTCTTGGTAGTTTACGCTTCAGGTTGCTTTCAGTAGAAGGTCCAGGAGTTGGAGAAGCAGAGGGGACACGAATCGAGGAGACCGTTACGGTCTCCTCACTGGTAACGGCGACTGTGGTTTCGTTTGATATGGCGACGATGTTTTCTTCAGGACTGTCCATGTTGTTCGTGCTTTGAGGTGTTAAATATCGGGCCTGTGGATTCCGCTTAGCTCGTCGGGTACTAGAAGAAGAAGACTGTGGTACCTCAGGAACGGAAAGTAAAGAGAAAACTGAAGGTGACGCAGTTTCACCATTGACAGCAGAAGCTTGGGCATTATCAGTGGAAGATTCAATATTCTGTGACTGTAGGTCACTTGGCTGCATCAATGATGGGGCAATACTTTCAGCAGAAATGGCATTTGGATCAAATGGCGCAATGCCAGTTTTTCGAAAGCCGTTCATAATTATTGACGGCTGAAATGCATGCTCGTAGGCTGGTGTTAATAGGCGACAAAAGTCAAGCCTTGTTGGAGCACTCGTTGGATGTTGAAGCTTATAATCATTTAGCACTTTAGCCCATGCATTTTTCAGTGACTTGTAAACAGAAACGTCCAGAGGTTGCAGGAGATGGCTTGTGTGACTTGGAAAAGTGAATAGATGAATGCCATTTTTTGTAGCGAAATCTATAACATCTTGGCTGACATGGGTAGAGTGAGAATCCATGATTAAAAGTACCGGTCTAGCTGGTGGAATATGAGATTCAAAATGATGCATCCACTCCAGAAATAGTTCAGAGTTAATCCATCCGTTTTTGGATAATCTCACGATAGACCCTTCCGGAGCACCATTCGCTAGATCATTGACCATTCGGACACCTTTAAAAATGATCAAGGGGGGTACAGACGCTCCGCTCGCACTACAGCACCCAAGCACCGTTTGTGTGACACCTTTCTCTGCAAAAGTTGTACTGTAAATTACTTTCTTTCCAGTTTGAGTGACAATTTTTGACGGTTTTACGACGAACGTTACACCGGTTTCGTCGCAGTTATAAATCCTTTCAGGCTTTTGCAGAATATCCAGCTCAATAACGACGTCCAGTAGCTTTTTATAAAAATCGTCAATGTTTTGTCTGTTAGCAGTAACAGCTCGGCATGCTGCAAGCTTTTCTGGCGTGCGCAATGAAAGCCCGTACCGTTCTTTAAACGACCACCACTAATAAGGCCCAGCTTTACGTTTAGCATCGTTAAACTGGTGATCTTTTCCTGCTTGGACTGCTAAAGCGTAACATTTAGCTTTGATGTCTGTGACGCTGAGACCAAATCCTAGTTCTTGCATTTTAATTATGTAGGAAACAAACTTACATTCAAGGTCGCTGTCTAATGTGAATGGTCTCCCAAGTTTAGGTAAGTCGAAACTTTCACCTCCATGAGTAGCTATGTGTCTTCTCAAAGTAGACCACGGTATGCCATATTCCTTCGACGCCTTGTACACTGACCAATTATCCTTTATAACTTTCATATAAGCCTCCTTGAAGCGTGAAGAGTCGTAATTTCTGCGTTTCTCGCCCTTCATTTTCCTTTTATTTGCCTTTCCGGACTTGTTCCTGTAAGAAAAATCATCCAATACGTAAGACTATAACCCGGACTAATGAAACACAACCCGATATTTTTTTTAACAGAAAGATACATCAATTCGAGCTTCATCTACCCTGAAAACCCCATTCAAATTAAGCTTGAAATAAAATAAAAATAAGCTATGTAATGTTTTTGGTAATTTGGTGATATTTACGTATCGATTATCCTCCATTTTTTCGCATATTTTGGCGCGAAACAAATAAACCGCGTCCGGTGAGGACAGCGACCAGCGGCCAAATGAAAGAGAGATGAACATACTCGCCTTCAGTTCATTGAATGAACGCAAAACTCGCGCTGGGCATTATAAAGACCGTTGAAAGCAAAATTATCACCATATTGCTATATTTCACCATTTAGCCAACCTTTACCCTAAATTTGCAATGAGTTAGTTTTATTATCTAATAAATAAATTTGATTTGCGCGTTAAATGTCAAATTCCAAGAAATGAATAATTTATCAACAATGTTTGTTCTCATTTCCAGTTTTATTGGACATAACGTTTTTATGTAGAGTATCTAAAAATATAAAATATCTACAATGTGTTTAATAAAGATAGCTTTAAATAACCTCACTGTAAATGCAAGTATAGAATACCCCAATTTTTTAGTGCGTAATATCATCAAAACAACGTGTAAAATGCGTCTGACTATGCGCTTTACTTACATTGACACGGATATCCGATGTATAAGATAAAAACCATTTTGTGGTTAGGTGGTAACTTCTTATAGATATTATGATAATTTCTTTAGAAGAGCCAACATTTTTAGTGCGTAATGTATTGAAAACAGTGCCTAAAATGCCTCAGACTATGCGCTATACTTGACATGTACTTGATGTACGAGTAAGTTTAATATAAAATTAATTTTACGTAGCATGTAAAAAAAAAGAAAATTTTCCGAAATAAAACAAGAAAGAAAGAAACTTTATTCTGACATAGATCACTGACGCACACAACAATATAAAAGTTATAACTTAAATATGTACATTTTATATATTTGACTTTGCACGTCAAAGCCATGTCAAAAAAGGACATCAATCAGCCATGTGTTGTTTTGAAACCACAACGCTGATTTTCAATGATGATCAAAGTCGTGGGGAATACAGCCCCTGAATAAATTAATTCATTACAGGCCTTCACATGTCCACTGCTGCACATAGGCCTCCCCTAAGGATAGCCACAAAGCACGGAGCCACCTGCATCCATCATGGATAAAATAAATTGATATATAGAGAGAAATAAACTTAGGAAAATTCTTCACTCGGAACTGTATCAACCAAGCCAGGAATGCGTGGGCGTTGGGCAAGTCCATACTACAAAAAAAAAATGCAAAGAAAAACATGTAAAGGAAATAAATATTTATTTATATGGTAACTTAATACCTTCAAAGTATATTTTATTTGAGAGGGAGTAAGTATCAGAATGGAGATTTTGATTATTTGAAGGTTAATGAACAGAAGCGATAACTCTTACAGGCATCTAGAAGGTTGGACGTGATAATTTAAAATTAAACATTTTGTACAGCCGACTTCAATATACGTTATTTAAGAATAACTCAAAAACTATTGGTCTGATCTTGATCAAATTCATATGGAACCACACGAGAACTATCAGCTTTCATATAAAAAAAGAATCATCGAAATCGGTTCACCCAGTACAAAGTTATGAGGTAACACACATAAAAAAAAACATACACTCGAATTGAGTACCGTCTCCTTTTTGGAAGTCGGCAGGAAAGCAGAAGTCGCAGTAAGTAAGTTTTTCTAAACATGGCAATGCAACTATAAATGATTACGATTAGAGTATTGATTACAATGTTTATTTTTCAAGTAGTGATTCTGCTAATGCAGCTACTTTTATTGCGTTTCAAACCAGTTGAAAAAAATCTCCATTGTAATATAACTGGCATTCAAGTAGTGAAAAAAAATGTTGACATCATGCTGTTCACGTATTACCAAATCGACGATATTATGTAATCAATAAGACAAGGTCGTGAGGAATGCGGTCACACATTTCGCTATCCGAAGCGAATGTGCGGATTGTGGCCGAAATTCTTACTTAACATTCATTATTCGTATACTTGGCTGTTTAGATTTTATAGTAAAACATTATTGTACAACTAATATAAAGTACTTACTGCTGTTTTGTTCGGTTTAAGTAAACCTTTTAACGGATTTATATTATACCCTTGCCCTTGATAACATGTTTCGTATCATGGATTTATTTTAATTTTTTTTATCTACTTTCTTATCAGTTCCCATATTCGCGTTCGTCATGGAGGAAACTAAGACAAGATTTAATGGCCTCTTTGCGCTTATGATTATAAAATTATCTTACGTAATGTAAGAAATTTTCGAGATGATGCAATTAAGAATTCAAAACAAAGATAAGATTGTGATAGTGCGAATCGTTTTCCGGTAGGAATCACTAAGCAACTGCAATATAACTTATTGCAATGGCTTCTATATGAAATTTTGAGTGAGTATTACTCGCGCCTTGAGGTTTCTAAATAAACTTTTATGAATATAGTTCAACCATTCCGAGAATCATGTCTCGACCCGATACACAGATACCGTAAATTAACTAAGATAATAATCATTTATCTACCGTAGGATATATATTTTTTGCCATAGGTACGGATTAGACATGGGACGAGTACTCGGTTTGGATTCGGTACTCGGCGGATTCGGCTTTTTTAGGGTTCGGCCGAGTACCGAGTATTAACGGCCGAGTACCGAGTACTCGGCCTTAATTATATTCCAGAGAAAAATAAAGACAAAAATCCAGTTTTTATCATTATTATTATATTAGACACATTAAAACATCAGGAACATGAGAAGCAGCAGAAATATTTAGAACGTACATATGAATCTATAATAGAAATTATTATTACTAATATTTGAAATTTAAGAGAGGAAGATCAATAATTTTTCTAGATGTTTTCCGATAAAACGATTTTAATTCATTTTCGCGCCAGATAACGACAACTATCTCTCGAACATGAACTCATGTTGTCTCATTTGACAAGTAATCAGTAATTACTCATCAACAGTATCCGTGGGTGTGTGACTGATCGAGTAACGATACTAGTACTTTTTTTTTCGATACTACTTGGTACTAAGTTTTAAAGTATCGATACCCAAAGTACTTGGTATAGAAAGAAAAGTATCGAGTAATTACTTGTATTTACTCGTATCGTTCCATCTCTAACTCTGTGTAAGGGAAATAACCACACGCCGTCCGCTACCACGTTTTTTTAAAGCCGAGTACTCGGCCCAATCTAGGCCGAGTACCCGGTGGCCGAGTAATCGGCGAATCACTACTCGTTCCATGTCTAGTACGGATAACGATGTAAGTAGTAGATTTTTTCTTTCAATGTACTGAACTTTAAAAAGATGTCGGCTTATAATCGTTTGATATAAACAATATCAAAAATGATATTCTCTACCGAGAGCACAAAATACAATGAAACAAAACGTCATACGTTAAAACAAAGCCAACCATAATTCAAATGTAAATTTAATCGCGCTGCAGAAATGAGATGAGTGGTTTAGTTTAATATTGTTCGAATGTCTCTATTTTCATTATTAGTAAAAGCTTAATTTAAAAATGAAACAGCTCCTGGTTTCTTTATAAGCCTTTTCTTAATTATCTATTGAATATAAGCAAGATAGTGCAAATTGTAACTTAAAAGATTTGTTCATTGTAGTCACGCGAGACAGGCAAGCTGCAGAGCGCAAGTCACTACCTAGAGCCGAACTCATAAGTTTTATCATGAATCTTAGCTCAGTGGCTATCCCACTGTTCCATAAAGCTAATTCGGATGCATATTTGTTGTGATAGTTTATTATAAAATATACATGTGATTAAGTACCCTTACCCGACGAGCGTGTATACGTAAGATATATGGATGTAAAGGAGGCGAGAAAGGTGTGTCAGGATCGCGCTAAATGGAAGTCCGTACTCTCTGCCTACCCCTCTAGGTGACAGGCGTGAGTGTATGTGTCCTTTGTGTGACTATGTCCGATCTGTTTTGTATCTTCAAAAATAAAAATGTTTTTTTCTTTGTTATATTAATATATTATAATGTAAAATTGATCATTTTGTTCCATCCAATAAATCTACTCAAAATGCAATGGATGTGCTAATCTTTGGGGAATGTCGAGTGTATTGTTGTCGTAACTGTCGTATTGTTCTCGGTTGGCAAGTGAAACAGTTGGTTATTTGAGAAAATCATTACCTCAGCAATGGTGGCCAGTCATTGGGTCGTTTCATTCAGGTCAATGTGATGAAACCATCTGCTTATTCATTTAGGTATTTAAAGTGTTTTATTTCGGTTAAATTATGCCGTTGAGTAATCTTTTTTTTTTATAGTATAGGGTGACAAACGACCACACAGTCCACCTGATGGTTACTGTGACCCATAGACATCTGCATCTATCTTCGTTTGCGAATTAAAATGCAGATGCGTTGTCACCCGTGAGGACTAAGATGGAATGCCTCTTTGCCAGTAAAAAGGGTCTCCGGTTCTCTACACTCACCATACGAAACACAGCAGCGTTAAGCTGCTATTTTACGCTGGTTTTCTGTGAGAGTGTGGTCCTTCCCCGGTCGAGCCGACCCATTCGTGCTACAACTATACTACTAATATAGCCGCAGCTTGGCTCTACCACGCAAAAGGTAAATCGGTTTATTTAGGCAAAATAAAGTACGCGATTTTGTGTAGTGCGTAGTGTAGTGAAGTGAAAGTGTGTGTGTGTGTGTGTGTATGTGTGTGTGTGTGTGTGTGTGTGTGTGTGTGTGTGTGTGTGTGTGTGTGTGCGTGCGTGTGTATGCGTGCGCGTGTGAGATTTCGCGCGTGCGTGCGTGCGTGCGTGTGTGTGTGTGTGTGTGTAGGGGTAGTACCACGACCTCACAGAAAACCAGCGTCAAGTAGAGGTTTACCTCTGCGTTTCGCTTGGTGTGTGCAGGTGGCCGGAGGCCCTTTTTACTGGAAAGGAGGCATTCCATCTTAGTCCTCACGGGTGACAACGCATCTACATTTTGATTTGTAACAGAGGATAGATGTAGATGTCTATGGGCCGCAGCAACCACTTACCATCAGGTGGACTGTTTGGTCGTTTGTCACCCTTATCCTATAAAAAAAAATATATAGGTCTCCCCCATAGATTACCTCATATGGGGATTTTGCCATAGTTGACACGCCTGGCGAGCGGGTTGTCAACTGCAGTGTTTTTTTATTATTTCGAGTTGTTATCACGGCTCTTATGACACCCACAAGACAAAATGGGGTAGTGGATATTCTTACACCTCCACTACACGCCACGTAAGAGAATACATCACCCCGTTTGGTAGTCCCTTAAGGCCGACCACACACGTACGGAATTCCGTTTCAGAATTCCGAACAGGTCGGCCACACACATACGGAATCCCGATTTGCCCGCAAAATTTCGAACGGAAAGCTACCGGCGTGACGGATCATAGATTTTATATGGACTTGCTGCGTTCGAAATCCCGAAATCGGATTTCCGAAACGGAATCCTGAAACGGAATACCGTATGGCCTTAGTGTCGTAAAAGTCGACTTTCGAAAATGCAAAAAAGATCTTATGGCTTCCGATAGATGGCGCTGTAACGACCTCGTTTACGTCAGACGTAAAATACCCAGACCGGCGACGGGCAGCAACGTCAAATTTGCGAAACGTCTGATGCTGCGATTGTTAATCTGCCTGCTTCTGTACAGTGGGAAGGGCCCATGTCCAGGTGAAATTTTTACAGGCTTATGATGAATAAGAACAAAGTAGTGGGTTTGGTTTCCTGGTTTGGATGACAACATATTAATATACATATTAAATAAAAATATATGGTTTATTGTAATAAAATTTAAAAAAAAATGCCACCCAGTAGCGTAAAATCTCCCATTTCTATTTTGGTTTTAATATTATTGGATTTACCTTTGGTCCTCCGATCTAGACTATTGATTCTAGATGCTTACTAATACGAGCACACAGTTCACTTGATAGAAAGTGTATAATATACCACAGAAACCGACATCTAACTCCTCAATACATATTTGTAAATTCTAATAGAATGTTTCTTCGCTTGTTATCAGGTGTGGCACAAAGGTTGCTTCAAATGTCAGGAGTGCGGTATGACGCTCAACATGCGCACCTACAAGGGCTACGGGAAGCTGCCCTACTGCGAAGCGTAAGTATTTTAGATACATAATACTAGATGTTAAGGCACCACACATACTAACTAGCTCACAAAATAAACGCTCGACTTAAAGTAAAGTACAAAATAAGGTTGAGGTTCTATGCTACAAGGCAGGCCTAACTAAATGTTTTGTTAAAAAAAATTGTACAAAAAGAGTTATTAAAATATGAAAGACTACATAAACGAAAAAGACCTCTGGGAATGAGGTGAACGCCACCATGCTGGTTCTATTTAAACTCATTTAAAATTTGTACTAACAAAATTATTGTAAAGTGACATATTATGTTTAAATAAAGTCCCGCTGGGTTTCTTACTGGTTCTTCCCAGGACAGAGGTATTTTCCAAACCAGTGGTAAATAAAAAAAATTCTTTCAATAAGTATTATTCCGCCAGCGCAGATATGTCAGAATACTCTGCACCCTTTTCACAATTTTGAACGATCCATGTGCTCCCGAGTACATCTGAAATCCAAATTTCAATACCTGGGAGATTCTCATAATCGTTCTCTCCGTTCTTCGGCTAATCCTAAGTTGCTTACTCCTTTACACCGTACTGGTTATTTATTTGATTCTTTCGCCCTCACGGCCATCAGACTCTGGAACGACATCCCTCTTGACATTAAAAAAGCTTCCAACAAGTTTGTTTTTAAAAATCAAGTCCGTAAGCATGTGAAAAAATTGTTGCAAGTTTAAACTAACACAGCTCTTATTTTCATACACATATGTATATTTCATATTTGTTCTGACATAGATAATGTATATATGTAGTGTATGCATGTATATGTGTATGTATGTATTTATATATGTATATATTGTGTGCATTTAAGTATATATGTCTATGTATGTGTGTGTATATGTATATACAATTTTTTTAGCGCTTTCTATTTTGATTACTGCTGCACCGCCTCTTGTTTGTATATCTGTTTAGCATAATGGTTGACTCGGAGAGAATGTCCTATGGCATTAAGTTCGCCATATGTACAACTTTTTGCATGACAGATTAAATAAATAAATTATGTAATATTGAATAAAAATTATTCTATTCTATACCAAACTGAAGGACTAATGGTCCCCACTCACGGTCAGTTAAACTGTTCAGTTTAACTGACGTACATCCAAAAACTGACCGTGAATGTGAAATCTTAAGTTGAAATTTTTAACTGAAGGCAACACACGGATTTTATTCGGGCGTGCTGTCAGTTAAACTGCTCCGTTGAACTGAAGTACATCCAAAAACTGATCGTGAATGTGAAATCTTAAGTTAAAATTTTTAACTGACGGCAATCCACGTATTTTTCCGGGCGCACCGTAATCCGCTGGCTTCAGTTCGTTTTCATTATTGGTAAGTACATACTTTCTTACTACTTTCTTAGTAGCTTTTATATATATTTTATAATTTTTTATAACATTCTTTATGATTTTATATTATTTTATATATTTTTTTCATTCAAAAAAAACGTTACCCCCACACTAGGATTTTCTCCTATATCGTGGAGGCAGTTTACAAACACAAATTGCACAAGGACAAACATCCAGACCCGGAACAATCATTTGTAGGCCATACAAATACTTGTTCCGTGCGGGATTCGAACCCGCGCCGCAATTCATTGCTAAGCCACTGCGCCACCGAGCCGTCATATATATTTAGAGAAGTTGCTTTGACAGAGGATGGAGACCAAGGTGATGGTAATGATGTCACCTTCCTTATAGTGGACTCAGAAGGTGGGTAAAGGATCTCAGTGATGCTACTACGTGGACTCATTTTCAATTAGGTAAATGGAGACCTAGATGACTGTGATGATATCACCTTTATGTTGGTGCTATCCGAAGGTGGGTATAGGATCTCAGTAACGACACTAGATAGAAAGACCGCGTTTGAACTCATTTGAATGGGCTCATAAAGACCTAGGTGACTGTTAGACCTCACCTTTTTGATGGTGCAATCCGAAGGTGGGTATAGGGTCTCAGTGGCGGCACTAGATAGAACGGTCGTGTTTGAACTCATTTAAAAGGGCTCATAAAGATCAAGATGACTGTTATGACTTCACCTTTCTGATGGTGTAATCCGAAGGTGGATATAGGATCTCAGTGGCGGCACTAGATAGAACGATCGTGTTTGAACTCATTTGAAAGGGCTCATAAAGCCCCAGGTGACTGTTATGACCTCACCTTTCTGATGGTGCAATGCGAAGGTAGGTATAGGATCTCAGTGGCGGCACTAGATAGAACGATCGTGTTTGAACTCATTTGAAAGGGCTCATAAAGACCTAGGTGACTGTTATGACCTCACCTTTCTGATGATGCAATCCGAAGGTGGGTATAGGATCTCAGTGGCGGTACTAGATAGAACGGTCGTGTATGAACTCATTTGAAAGGGCTCATAAAACTTAGGTGACTGTTATGATATCCCCTTTCTGATGGTGCAATCCGAAGGTGGGTATAGGATCTCAGTGACGGCACTAGATAGAAGGATCGTATTTGAACTCATTTGAATGGGCTCATAAAGACCTAGGTGACTGTTATGATCTCACCTTTCTGATGGTGCAATCCGAAGGTGGGTATAGGATCTCAGTAACGGCACTAGATAGAAGGATCGTGTTTGAACTCATTTGAAAGGGCTCATAAAGACCCAGGTGGCTGTTATGACCTCACCTTTCTGATGGTGCAATGTGAAGGTGGGTATAGGATCTCAGTGACGGCACTAGATAGAACGATCGTGTTTGAACTCATTTGAAAGGGTTCATAAAGACCTAGTTTAATGTGATTATATTAACTTCATGATGGTGAACAAAGAAGGTGGGGTGAAAGATCTCAGTTATGCCACTTCGAAACACCATCGTGTTTGGGCTCATTTGGAAGGGCTCAAGAAGTAACTACACAAGTAATATAAATATAATAAATAGTACAAACAGTATTATTACTCACTTTATAATGTTTTCAGGCAATTAAAAGCAGCAAAACTCCTAAGTAGGTACAAAATTAGAAATCGACCATATATTTTACAGGCAATAAAAAAAGGCAGAACGGAAAAAGCATAACCAACTACAACCAGAAGACGAAAATATATGTGTACTTCAAGAAAACCTACAAGCACCATTAGCACCAATTCCTATAAATGACCAAATTACCTGTACGCAGTATTTAGAATTGAATGATTTTTGACTGATTTATTACACGAATACTACACATTTAATAAAACAAACTTTACGGATTTTATTTTGTATAACTTATTTTAATTCATGACGTTTGTGTGCTTCAACTTTAGTATGTAACACGTCGAGAGCTCAATTAGATAAACATAAAAAGCTAGGCCATCCTAACTATTTCCGTTACTGAAAACCGATAAGCATTATCTGGTCATCATAAGACCTTCAGAATGTGCCCATGCCCACGGGGTTTTTTGGGTTCACCGTAAACGGAGTGCAAGTTAGTATCAGTGGGGTGTCGCCCGCTCTACAGATCGGTAATTTAATAAACAGATAAAAATAAATAACACATTTATTATATAAATAAAATTTACCATAATGAGTAAAATTATCATAATATCTGACCCATTTCTTAAAAGTGTTTTAATACTAACCTTATCATGAATAAAAATATCTTTTGAAGTGTTAATATATCGGAAACGTTATTTATATACATATATACCTATATACGGAACGGATTTCATTTCTCGATCGATGAAGCCGCAGCCGTGCGCGTTTAGTTGACGTGACTCCTATAAATTAAAAATATCATTTCATATCTATTAACTAGCTGTTCCCCGCGACTTCGCCGTATAATTTATTACGATTGGATTTCATGGGTTTTAATTTTTTGCACGGAACCCTAATTCTTTTTCTAAATTAAAATTAGCCTAAGTTCCTCCATATAATATCCGTTATCTGCACTGAAAGTCTCGTCAAAATCGGTTCAGCCGATTCGGAGATTAGCTGGAACAAACAAACAGACAGACAAACAGACACAAAGAAAGATAGACAAAGATTTTAAAAATTGTGTTTTTGTTATAAGTACCGTATGTATTTTCATATGTATTTAGTAAAAAACTGTTATTTTGACATTACAAATAGACACTTTAATTTTATTTGTTTGTATAGATATATATTAATAGACAGAAAATGCTATTAAATAAGATTTAGGAATTATTAAATATCATTTAATTTATCTATATATATGATATTTTATAGGAGTCACGCAAACCAAACGCCCACAGCCACGCCCCACGTTTGAACTAGGACTGTTGCTAAAATATCGATATATCGAAAAACCTATTTTATTATTTAGAAATATCGATATTTATTTTTAATATTTTTGACGCCATATATTGAAATATAAGTTTGATATTGAAATATAGATATACGACAGTCGATATATTTTTTTAAATAATTTAATTTTTTATTTTTTCACGTAAATCATTTAATCTACAACACCATCGTAAACTTAAATCCTAATTCTTGATGGACCCAATCTACTATACTTTATTTACACTATATTATGTTTTTCATTTTTCCCCAGTTTATTTATTTGCTTATTATCTTAAAAAGAAATGTAATTTTGTAAAGTATATCTCTGTGATATTAAAATCACTATAATCTATGAAACTTAGTACTACTTTACTTACTGTGAGTTGTGGCAGGAGCTTGACCATTGACGGATGGTTGCTACTATTTTATCGTTTAAATAATCGTTTGAAGTGGATTTTTATCAAAGTGATGCGATTATGTGTATTAAGTGTCTGCACATGTGAGCTATTAGAGAAAACGACGAAATAAGTGCTTCGATGTTGGTATAAGCCTCAAGTTATTTTAATCGTTTAGGCGTCTTATGATTTTATTTAATTCCGTGCTATCAGAAATAGCTGTTAAATACTTGATTTCTTCAGCTGCATCCAAAGCATCTGAACGAATTACTTCTACAATCAATCTTTTAGTGCCCAATAATTTGAGTATTGAAACAGCTGAACATATAAAACAACGAGTATTTTTGAAAACTCTTACTGACAAATATTGGTAAACATAATTGTCTTATTTAAATTAAACAATAATTCAAGTTAAAGTTACAGCCTATATATGTCCCAATGCTGGGCACTCCTCAGCTGGGCAGGCCTCTCCTAATTTCTGAGAGGGTTTTAGGGTAACGTCCGCCTCGCTATCCCAATGCGTGTTGGCGAACTTCACGTTTTCTGAAATTTTTTATTTTATTTCTCAGACATGCCGGTTTCCTCACGATGTTTTCCTTCATTGCCGAGCACGTGGTAAATCAGCACTTAAAATTGCAATTAACAATTTCATTGGTGCCGGTGGAGATGGAACCCGGGTTGCTCGCGTACTGTGAAATTTACAGCGAGCGCTAACCATTTGAGATACCATGGCTCTTTAATAATTAGATTGTAGTTCTTCGTAAAATAATTACTAAGAACTATAACCTAATATTTTCATACATATATAATTTAATTTGTTTAATAAATATACTAAATTATAAACTGTGTCAATCATTTTTAAGCAGTAAGCATCAATATATCGCTTACGTTTCCGATATATAAAATTCCGATTTTGATATATTTATAATTATCGATATATTGAAAATCCGCTATTTTAAAAATATCAACAGCCCTAGTTTGAACTGATCAGTTGGAATGATCAGTTGAACTGACCGTGTGTGTTGAAATTTTTTTGGATTAAATCCGTTTGAAGTCATCAGTTGAACTGATGTCAGTTTAACTGACCGTGAGTGGGGACCATTACTCTAACCAGTCCTATAGTAGGAACTCAAACAGAATAATATACAACCCCAATGTTCGGAAATATATGGCTATATTTTTATTATAAAAAGTAAGTTTACCTTTTTAGTAAGGTTGCCTATAAATATGTTCCACTGCTGGGTACAGGCTCCGCTTCCGCTCACCAGATGTCGCTAGTTGACACTGAGGTAAAGTTTTTTGTCATTTAATTGAGAAGTTAGTTTTAAATATAAATTTATCAGTTTCTAAGAGTATTATACACAAATCAGTGCCTCAGTAGTTTGCTCTTTAATTTTTTGCACATTTTTAACACTTTATAATATTTACTTTTATGAATATCTGTGGTTTGGTTAATTTTTTAAGTTAATTAATATAAAATATAACTAATAGTACAGAAAGAAACATAAACCCTATGAAATCTGTCAAATATTACACCTTGTTTTTAAGTAGCGCCGCCAAAGATATTTAAGTAGTAGTATTAAACCGGATATCTGCAACAAAATGGTCACCTCTTACTTATGTCCCATATGGTATATTTCGGATTTGTGTCATTTAGTCTTAGTGACATCATCAAAATTTCAAGACGCATTCGTTTCCTAAATTAAAAAATAAACAATATTTTAAAGAAAATATGCCCGATTGTGCATTAAGGTATTGTACGTCCCGATATGTAGCAAAAACTGAATGTGGCTTATTATCACATATAATGTATATTTACCCCATAATTTTTAAATTTTATTATTTCTAGATTGTTCTAGAATATTTGTCAAAGCGCCCTCTGTTATCCAGTAACAGCACCAAATGAGTTAGTGATTGTCAACGTTTATCGATTGGTAATATCGATAAAAAATATTATACAGGATGCAGATTTTTATCACCTACAATATTCAAAGAGGTGAAACTGTAAACGATACTGTATCCATACCAATAAAGAAATCGGGTGGGCCTCTGTCGGGGCACACGGCCGTTGGTTGTAACGTGAAATGTCTTAAGTCAGCCCGTACAACCAGTCGACAAGATAGCCTTCTTTTTTAAATTTTAATATAATTCTACAGCACCAGGAGAATTGCAGATGCGTTGCCGGCCTTTTAAAAAGGAGTAAGATCGTTTCTTGAAGGTCGCTAAGTCGTATTGGTCCATAAAAATCGCCGATGGTAAACGGTTTCTAAGAAAACTCCTAATAAATCGCACGGTAGTGGATTGCCAAGCATCCAAATGATGTGGATGGTAATGTAAGTTTTGTCGCGATGTGTTTTGGTGAAATTTGGTGGCTGTAATTATTCCGAGCAATTCCTCAGAGCATTTTCTGTGGTAAATACGATAGAAAATGCAAAGGGATGTAACGTCTCTACGCAGCGCTAGTGAATCGAGCCAATCAAAGATAACTTGGTCGTCGACGATTCGAGTCGCTCTGCTCTCTATGCGGTCAAGTGGAAGGAGCTCGCACTGGGAAGCCCCAGCCAAGAGATAAGAACAGTATTCCATGTGAGGCCGATCCTGCGCTTGTAAAGTTGCAAACGGTGTGCAGGTATGAAATACTGTCCCGCTCTACTGAGTACGCCAAGCTTTTTAGAAGCCAATTTAGATTTCTCTTCCAAGTGACCATGCTACTGCAGGTCAATCGATATGTCGACGCCAACGATGCTGCTACTGGCTGCGGCAACAAGGGAAGTGCTCTGAAATTGAGGAGATACGACAAAGGTGTTCTTTTTAGCGGTAAACGCGCAATATTGTGAATTTGTATAATAATTTATCGTGTAAGGACTTTTAAGTTCAGTGCATTTCATTTTATTCATGACGTTATTCATGACTTAAAAAGTTTATATGATTTTTTGGTGTGATGGGAGTAATAATAAATAGATTTATACAATAAAAAAGCATGCATATTCCCTATTATTATATCATAAAGCATTACAAACTTGTAACCTTCAACAACATTATCGATACTTTAATGTCGTAACGGTAACATTCCTAAAACGGGTTTTTACCTTACATTTATTAGTGTCACCTACTGAGGAATAGCTGAAATGTTTTCCTAATAAATATTCAGCGTAGTTTTGCTATGTTTAGCTAGAGGGCGTCTCACATGCGCTTGCTCAAAGTTTTTCTATGCAAATGTTCCCTATGTCCGCTCTATAGTATACCTATATATTTAAATCTCTTTGGGCGCCGCCCTCATGGCAGCGTGGATGCCCTCATTAATCTGCCACGCTACAGTGCTTGTTGGCCGACTTCATATGCCCTCGAAGAATTTTATTCCTCGGGCATGCAGGTTTCCTTCACTGTCGAGCATGTAAAATAGCGCTCGACTAAAAACATCAAAATAATTGTCAGAAGAGTTTAATCTCCGTCGGCTATTGTATACCGATTTACCGTTTAGCCCAAAATGAAGGCAAACATCGTGATTAAATAGGCATGTATAAGAAATATTTAGAGGTCATATGACGCCTGACAACACGCAACCAAACAGTGTGGCTTACGGATTTAACCATCTCGTTTACCCCATACCGAAGATATGAAGGATCGACAAAGGTGCGAGACCTCTGATACCCCTTTGTCATATCGATTGCCAAGCGTGACGATTCACTCAACAACAGGAGAGCGTCATGCCCAGCTGTGGATTTAAAAGGACTGTTCAAGAAGAAAAGAAGAAGACTCAAAGATAAAGAAGCTAACTTTAACAACAACTAGCTTGATTACGTCAGAATTTTTTTAAGCTAATTCTTCATAAAACATGAAGCCTTTGCATCTCTTGATTATCCATATTATCTATATAACTAGGGATGCGGGAAGTAAAGACTGTGTAAAAACCTCCGAAGGAGGCGGAGTTATAGCCAAAATAAATTTTTTTTTTGTTTTTTGGCCATTTTGATAACCCCCCAGCTCGTTTCTAGTCTTTATTATCCATATTATCTATATAAATAAAATGATAGAGATTTACAGTTGTGCGCGCATCACGGAAAAACTACTGCATAGATTTCAATTAGGTTTTCTAAGTTTTATTTCTTAGACGCTCAACCCTAACCTCAAAACAAATTATTGCGATATCTTCATCTAATATAAAGTTATTAAAGTGTTAAGAAACAACGATTTTTATAAGCACTACATGTTCAGTGATGTGTGTAAGCAACGCAGACGAAGTCGCGGGTATCAGCGAGTCTTTCTTAGAATTTTACATCTTCCAAACAATGCTATAAATTCAAAACACAACATGTTATATTCGTTGAGCATTTTTGATCAAGCGTGTCGGATCTCGCCGCCCATCCGTCGAAGCATTTTCACTTTAGTGACGTGGCCAATTTATAGGCTGAATTATTTATTAACTTTCGTCCAATCCAATTGTCATGGGCCGTTAACAGTTCTCTCAGTTAGACCGCTATTAAATTATCACAATCATATGTATGATTACAGATATTATATGATTCATAAAAATATGACTAAACTATCACACAGTTTAGTTTGTACGTCATCATCATCATTACAGCTCTTCATTAGTCCACTACTGAACATAGGTCTCCCCCAAGCAATGCCACAAATCACGATCCAGAGTCACCTTCATCCATCGACTTCCTACATGTCTTACCAGGTCATCACTCCGTCTAGTGTGGGGCCGCTCTACACTTCGCCTGCACCGATACGTGGTTAGTTATATGGGTTAAAAAATACAAATTAAACTGTAATAGTTTTCTTATACATTTTTTAGTGTAATAGCGGCCTTAAAATATGTACTAAGCTACCGTAAAATGGGGTGAATAGAAATCGCGGGGTGAATAGACACAAGTCTGGTTATTTGATAAAGTTGTCTCTAGGTTTGTCTAACAGCTCGGGAACGTCTGTTTATTACTACTGTTTATTATTTGCTAACATTTTCCCTTTATTTTGGTAACCTTTTAATTAGTGTCAATTTTGATGACATTAAAGAAAAGGGCGGTTCTTATAAACGTGTGAGTACAAGTGGTTTTATGCTGTGTAAAACTTTTAGTTAAACATCAAGTTTTTCAGTGTTTCCTTTTTGCAAATCTTTTTTTAGGGAGTTGAGTTTCTCATCTATTATTAATACAAATATAAATATCGATATTGAACGATTTTATTCTTTTAAATAGTAAAATCAGGACACTGGTATTTTTTCTCGAATTCTAGGTGAATAGGTACGACTGAGGGGTGAATAAAAACGCCTTTGGGGTTAATAGAAACGAAGAAGGGGGTGAATAGATACGAATGAGGGGTTAATAGAAACATAGGGTTGTCAAAAACTATTTGTACCTACCATTTACTTACTACATAAATTATTTTAAGTAGTTAATTGAAACTGAAATTAAAAAAAAAATTTAAACCATATTAAAGGTATTTAAAAGTCTTCTATTATAAATGTTAAAGAACAATGGCAGAAAAATAGTTGACAAAAATTATTGCGTCTAGAAATAATTTATATATAAAATGAGTTTTATTATTTTTCTATGATTTTTCGAATAAAAATGTATTTTAATTAAAGCCACAGAAAAAAACAAACATTTTTGGGAATATCAAATGACTTAAATAATTTTACTCTATTCAAGTGTTGCCATTTACTATATACATACTATTTTCGTATACACTTTGCAAGACCACCAACACGACACAAACACAAAATATTTTTATATTAAGTTATTATTAGTAATACATAACTTTACTATCAGTAATAATAATAATAAATGTGATACGGTTGAAAAGAAGTCTCTTACAAAGAACATCCTACAATAATACATTATCTCAATCATAGTAATATGTAACAATTCTATTTAATGTTATGGTAACACTAGCTAAAACAAAATGTCAATGTTTTTTACTGGCTTTACGGCTCTGAGTTCTAGCCCTTCCGAGAATGTCACTGTATGACACAAAGGCCCTGGAGCTATGCCAGAAATATATATTTGTAGTATGAAAATATATAATAGAGATACAATAATCTAAAAACGCTCAATTATGTAGGTAGGGCACATTATGTTGAGAATGTATCTACCTAACATCTAACAACAACAGGACGCATGACTTTTTCCACGTGACATAAGACATGACCTAAAAAGGTTCAAATCTAAATATCTGTTTTTTGACGCCTTCTCAGGACAAAATTCTTTAACAGAGTTATTAAGGGAGTGACGCCTAACATTTTAAGATATTTTTGATATATAGACGCTACCATTCATTCTCAACTAATTTTATGTATGAAAGTCTGCCATTGTTCTTTGATATTTGTTAGGGTGCGTACAGATCAAGTAACATGTTGTATAACTTTTGTTTTATAACACGTTCACATTATGTAACATTGTTTTTCACATTGCAACATATAACAATACTGTACACATTAGAATAACAATGCAATATAACAATGTTACATAACATTGTCGTTTGTCGTTCTGCCGTTCGAGTTATAAAATATATGTGACACGTTATATAACACGTTTTATAACATTCAGCCTCCACATTATTGAAACATGTTATATAACAACGTTTTATAACATTATGTAATGTGTACGCACCGTTGTACATTAAAATTCCAAATACTTGAGGTTTTACCATTACACCAAATTCTATCTGTAGTGTTCCTGCAGTAAATATATTTAGTGTGCTCATATGATTTAGTTCTATCTTGTTGGTAAATATATCATTAATTATATTTGTATTTTATTGTTTAACAGAGACGCTCGGTACTTATACGAGTTAAAAAAGTATCTAAGCGGTGCGGAATAGGTGTGACGCGAGTTATCACAAGTCCCGATATTATGTCAATTTACTTTTATGTTTAGAGCTTACATAATTTTATAAATAAGTAATAGTGAACAATACAACTTAAAATAACCAAAGTTTATTATTCAAAACACGTAGTATTATAATTAGTGTTATATAGTTTAACAAACTTTGAAACATTTTTTTTATTTTTATTTTCATTACTTAAAAAAATATGTTCAAAACTATGTAAGCAGTTATTTATCTAATGGCTTTATGTCGGAAATGCTTACGCTGCAAAGCAGTTAAATAACATTACTCTGATATTTTTAACTTATATAATATGGAATTGTATAAATATCAGATTTATTAACTAATTAGTTTTTATAATGACAATTTTGATGTAGTTATGTTTTCTTTCATTTGAAAAGAGAAAAAATGCTAGGGTTATCTAGCATTTTTTCTCTATTCACCCCTATGTCGTATCTATTAACCCCGGATTCCCGATATAGAAACAGACTACTTTTTTCTAAAATACAACGTATTTGCATGTTTTTACTCGTTTGAAGCATTAGTATTCGATAAACTACAACAAGACTTACAACATTAAAGTGTTTTATTATCAGCTTGTATACAATATATGTAAGAAAAACAGTGTAGAAGTTAAAAGTTGTGTCTATTCACCCCATTTTATGGTACAGATTAAATAATGGTACTACGTAAACTAAGTGCAGTACGTTATCGATCATAAACGGCTTTTAAAGTAAGAGTGATTGGTCACATGACGAAAAGTAATGTACGTAACTACGTCCATTATTTTTTAATTTTTGCAAAAATGACCACTGAAATCTATTTTTGATGTATTGTGGTTTGAAGTAGATATATAATATCTGTTTATAGATGGCGTTTCAGTTTGAATGTAATTTTACCTTGTTTTCCTTCATGATAGTATTTTGATATATTTTTGTATGTTTGTATGAAACAAAAGTGACAAACGAACTTACAGTTCACCTGCAGGGCCTAGCATAGGCAGTAGACAATTTTATCCCCGGGGAGAAAATGTTTACTCTCTTAGTTTTATTCACCCTTCGAGCATGGGCACATCGGTGGATATAATATCCACAGTAGATAAAATGGGAGATAGACTTAGATAGATTTTTTGTATGGATATAAACTAACCCACGTCCAATGCAATACAATTAAAGCTTTAAAAGATTACATTGTGCCCTCACTTACGAAGCTCTTTAACCAATGTATAAAAGACGCTGTATTTCCTGATGCTTTTAAGAAATCAGTTGTACTGCCTATCCACAAGGGAGGGAAAAGAGACTGTATCAATAACTATCGCCCCATATCAATACTCTTTACTTTATCAAAACTCTTTGAAAAAATTATAAATAAAAGACTTATATCTAGAAAAAAGTAAATTACTGTCTGAAAATCAATTCGGTTTTAGAAAATTTAAATCTGCAGAAGAAGCAGTAAGAATGTTTGTAGATTACGTTGCAATAAACTTAGATTGTCATTCAAAAGTTAACTATATTTTTAGATCTTGCTAAAGCGTTTGGTACCGTCTCTTTCCCAGAACTTTTAGCAATTATGGAGAAATCGGGCATCAGAGGTACCCAACTTCAATTGCTAAGTGACTACCTACACAATCGCACTCAGTGCACCAAAATTGATGATATTTTGAGTGACGATTGCTGTATAATGCGCGGAATTCCCCAAGGCAGTGTTCTGGGCCCTACCCTCTTTTTGTGTTATATTAATAACCTCTGTCAAATTAACATTCTCAATTGTAAGGTTATGTGCTATGCTGATGAAACCACACTTACCTTTTACGGTCAATCTTGGGAAGAAGTTTATTCTGTTGCACAAACTGGTCTTAATACAGTCCAACAATGGCTTGCCACGCATTACCTATCTTTAAATGCAATCAAAACTAAATACATTCCCTTTTGTATTACCACACCAGCATTAAAAGGCCAAGAGAACTTAAACTTATATGTCCATGATTGCTGCACACACACACACACACACACACACACACACACACACACACACACACACACACACACACACACACACACACACACACACACACACACACACACACACGCACGCACGCACGCACGCACACGCACACCACATTATTAACATTTAATACATCTGCTTACCTTTACTAGTAGATTACTTAAAGCATGTTTTTCTTCTTTATATACCTAATAAGTTATTTTTACACAGTTTCTCCAAACTGAACAAGGTATATTTTAATGTAATTTTATTACACGTAGCTGAATTGATTATTAAATGTTTTACAGTTACAATATCACTTCTGTTGAGGGAGGGGCCTGGTGATCCCATAGCACAGGGAAACCTAGTTTGGGCACCAGTCTCCCACCTAGATCTTATTTAGCTAATATTTATAGCTGTTATTTAGTTGTATAGTTCATTGTTGTTTATTGTGATATACTGATCATAATATGTGGGAGAAAATAAATACCAATTATTATTATTATTATATTAGCTGGGAAAAAACTGAAGTAGGATAAAATTGTCCCTCTCAAATGTCAAAAAAGTATAATTTTTATCTTTCATTTGGCTCCATGCTACGGACGGGGGATATCTGTCTACTCGTTATGTCAAACGGGAATATACTTCTTCCCGTTGCCGTGCTTTGGCATAAGGCATCGATCAATAATAGTTTTCTATTAGTGATCGATGGCATAAGGACAAGATAATTTTTTCTCGTCAGCGGATATAATCGGGGGATAAAGTTTTTGTCCCCAGCCTATGCTAGGCGTGCTAATGATGAAATGTATACCAATTGAGGATGCTTGTTTCGAATATTGTTATAAGAACAAGGTTAAAGAGCTTAATTACATCACAGTATGCCTGCTTGAATTATTCACACGTTTTATTTATTGTAAGCATATTCTAGTAATGAACAAGGCGTTTACGATGAGTGAATCAGAGACGAGGCTCGATAGTGTTATTCATATCATAATTGCCAGATCACTATCCACTTTGTTTCGACTCAGTACAACGACTCGTAATTATTTGAGTGAATCATATCCATCGCGCAAATACTCCAGCGTTTTTCCTCCTACTTATTTATATGGTCGTTAAACACACGTGGGCTCGCTCAGCTGTCCAATATTGAAACTTAAGACCTTAAGAGGTTTCGAATCCAGAAAGGGGTCAATGTCAGCGCAATATGCACATTTGGGCATTTTGACAAACTAAGAGTCCAGTACATGAACACGCTTTATCTATACAAGTAAATAAAATTGAAGTGTCTGTTCGTAATGTTAAAATAATATGTTTTTACTAAATGCATACGAAAGTATATGTACGGTACTTATAACAAAAAAGAAAATAATTTTTAAAATTTTTGTCTGTTTGTTCCGACTTGTCTTGGAAATGGCTGAATCGACTGTGACGGGACTTTCACTGGCAGACAGCTGATGTTATGAGGAATAACTTAGGCTACTTTTATTTTAGAAAAAGATTTAGGGAAATTAAAACCTATGAAATCCAATCGCAATAAATATCACGCGAGCGAAGTCGCGCGGAACAGCTAGCTATGAACTTATGAATAACTTTCAAAACTTACCTTTTTTTATAAAGATTTAACAATGTTGGGGTGACAAACAAGGTAAGCTGTAATGTCCCACAGTACGAACAATACTATTATACTCGTATGCCTTTCGTGCTCAAGGCCTGTTGGAGTCAAACATTTTATAAAAATTAAACGATCAATCAAAAGTGAAAAAATAAAATAATAATTTCCATATAAAAGCTTCTGGAGTCGGTGCTAAGATGATGTATAAAAGAATTAATTTAAATATTGTTTTAATTGTTTTATTATTTTTAGATATATATATTTTTTAAGTTGGTTATTAGTTTTTATTAAAAGTTTTATTTTCGCCTCCTATAAAGTTACCCTGAACCTATATAGATATAGGATAAAATGTTTTCTTTAAATTTATTTGTAACCTCCCTTGAAGTACCTATATCTGTAGAATCAATAAAATTAGCTTTTAGCTTTAGAAGACTGAAGACACCGCGCAACATAGGTTATATTTCGAGCCCTTAGGTTAATACGGAACACGGTCAATAATAAATAAAGCGGCAATTGTCTCTGATTCTGGGAGACAGCTCCCGCAATAGCAATTACATTGCCGTATTGTTATCTAATAGTATTAAGTGGGCATGTGGGCGGACGTAGAAAGATTTCTCGTAAATAGTGATACCTGTGCTTAGCCCTTGAATTGCTGAAGGGAAGTAAAAAGCGCTTACAATATGAGAACAAGTCAAAAAGATTATGTCTTTATCTATCGAAATCACCACATCAGAAGATCTTGCGGGTATTATATTCTTGACTACCTTTAGTTAATTTTTAAGACATCATGGTATTTTCTAACGCCACAACCATGGGTCATAAAATTAATCAATAATTATAGTAATAATTTTTAACGTACGTGACCTTTGTAACTAAGTGAAGAAAATTGTTTGAGTCAATAAAGGGTTTTAAACGTCTTAATTGATTTCACGGGTGTTTTCCCTTAGAAGAGTTGTAAATGTCATCACGAAAAACGGAATGTTGTACAAGAAATACAAGTCGATTTAAAGTAAAATTGAACTCGGTTACGGAAATGTGTTTAGAAAGAGGAGTTTGAACCTTCTTAAATTTTTTATAGAAACGGAATAATAAAGCAGTGACACGAACCAGTTTACCCAGGGATGAATAATGTGATATAATTTCTACGTCTTCGTTAATTGTTTTTTCCGTCAACTTCTTACCAATTCCTGGGCAACATAGGTCGATAAAATGTACTAAAGCAGCTGTCGAACAATATTTCATGAAAAATTCCCCACTCACACGTCTCCAACAGCACTTTCCAACCACCTCACGTTCTGTTACAAATGAAAACGAAACCGCTCACGTACCATCATGCATGAATACAGGTTTTTATGTTTAGCACACGAGGCATTGTCGATTACACTATACCGTGTATGTGACCACTTATCTAGCTCCTAATGCGTATAGCACAATAAAAATGAAAGTGAACAAACTATATAAAGCATACACAATCGCGCATCCGTTGCCGCTGCGACAAAACGCCACAGTACTATTTTTTATATAGAATAAGGGTGACAAACGAGCACACAGTCCACCTGATCATCAGTGGATGTTGTGTTCCGTAGACATCTACATTTATCCTCAATTAAGAATCAAAATGTAGATGCGTTGCCACCACCGAGGACTAAGATGGAATGTCTCGTTTCCATTAAAAAGGGTCTCCCGTTCTCTATACTCACGATACGGCATTAAGCTGTTATTTTACGGTTGGTATTTTGTGAAAACGTTGTCCTACCCCGAAACTCTGGTCTAGCTTACCCATCAGTGCTACAACCATAATTTAGGTGCAGCATGGCTCTACCACGTAAAAAATGTGCTACAGTGCGATTCTTCCATGTAGAGCTTCAGCATCACATACTTATACTTACTAGGTGGGATTGTCGTCAAGCAATAGTTTATAAACAGTAAAAAAAAAACTTTGAATATATGTTTATACGTGGTGGAGGCATGCTGCAGCTATATTATGATTGTAACACGAATGTGTCGACTCGACCGGGGAAGAAGTCCATGCTCATACAGAATACCAGCGTGAAATAGCAGCATTAACGAACTGCTGTGTTTTGTATAGTAACCGTAGTGAACCGAAGACCCTTTTTAACTGGAAACGAGGCATTCCATCTTATTCTTCAGGGATGACAACACATCATCTGCATTTTGATTCTTAATCGAGGATAGATATAGATTGCTAATGGCCCCAGCATCCACTTACTATCAGGTAAACTATGAGCTCGTTTGTCATACTGATACTATAAAAAAATGTTAATGGAAATAACAACCATCTGCCACTACCACAAATGTTATTACGATAGTCTTTTATTAACGGACCACAAACAACAATTCAATATAAACTTTATATCAGGAGCATAGAGTTTAATTTGACATTATCTTTACTCCAAAGGTAATTGTTATGCACGGTGCAAACGAATTGAATATATTTTATGTATACTGTTTCTATTTGTTTATTGTAATTATTGTTATGTCACAATGAATGACAATGTAGTTTTATTAAGTAATCATAAGTAAGTTGTATGCCTTGAACTTATTAAAAAAAAAGTTATTTAACGAGTAAAAATGCAGAATTGCCACGTTGGTGTAGTGGTCGTAAGCGCGGCTTCTGATCATGAGGTCCAGGGTTGTAATTCTGGCTTGGGTCGAAATTAGTTGTTGGAGTTTTACCGTCAAGAAATTCTCAGTAGCGTGCCTGGGAAATAACGTAAAGCCATTGGTCCTGCGCCTGATCTCTTTACGGTCGTGTCGGATTTTCCGTCCCATCGGACTATGAAAGTGAAGGTATAGAGAGTACACTTATGTTTGCGCACACACTCGTGCACTATAATCCTGTCCTACGCAGATGGCTGGTATCCGTTGAGACTGACCGCTGTGACCGATTTCCAGCCTGGGGGCCTTATTACATTCAGACTAACATGCTGCCGACTGTATGTACGACAATCAGCAATACTTATATTAATCTATCCTATTACTTACAGTAGGATTTAATTTTCATTACAAATTCAATTATAGGTTTCACTTTTTTTCTCTTTGGAGACAGAGGTACGAAAATGCCAATAGAGTAACAGCTTTTGTTCTGTGGCTATCGAAGAAGTTAATCCTTCGTTATCGTTACATCATATTAAGGTCCACTGCTGAACATAGGCCTTATCGATAGATTGAATCACAGGGGAGACATTTGCCATAGCTACCACGCTTGGCAAGCGAGGTGGCAACAGCAGTTTTTTACTTTTAATTGGAAGACGCTGCTGCCCATCTCATTTGTTTCCTTCTTTCGCCTCTTATGACACTAACGGGATGATATAGGATAGTGGATATCGAAGTTAATACAAATATAGTTATGCTACAGATATTAAAATAGGCATATTAGTAATATAAAACAGATCAAGTTTAGGGAACCAGGGAAACAGAACAGATCAGGGTTACGGAAGAGTCATTGTTACGAAATAAGTCCTTTAGTTGCGGCGTTACAGTCTTCATGAAATTTCACATCTGCTGACCAATTCCATACTTAAAATTTTTGTTCGAATCATCACTGAAACGTAAGGAATAAAATAAATGCGGGATAGATGAAATGATGACAAGACAGACACAACTCGCAATGGGCGGTTTCCCCGAAAAAATATAAAAGATGATCATAAGACCTGTCGTATTATATGTTACCGAGTGCTGGCCTTCAGAGATAGTTGAAACAGTGGATACATATGGCTGAAATGCGTATGCTGAGATGGATGTTTGTGATGACGAAATTGGATAAAATCAGAAACGAATTTATCAGCGAGAGTGGCCCCAGTCACGGAATAGTTGACAATTAGTGATAGGCTAGCGTGGTATCGGCATATTATGTGCAAAGAAAAGAAAAGCAAAGAAGAGTTTTGAATATAAGAGTAGAAGGAGTCCTTCGGAAAGATGAATGGAATGAGTCAGATATTATATGCGTAATAAAGGAGTGGGAAACATGACGGCTAACAGAGGGAAATGGAAGAGGAAGACAGGTTATACCGACACCTAACCAAGTTATTTGGCGGTGGTATAAATTTTAATAATTATTACAAATAAAAAACTGTATACGTATACACGATGTTTGTTGTTTATAATATATGTGTACATATATACAAACATAATATACATTTGCCCTGAAAAATAAGGCCAGTAAAAGTTGTAACTAACATTTTGTCCTCGTCACAACGACTTGCATTTTTTTTTAAAAATAAAACCACCTCTCAAAAACTGGCCACCTGATGGTAAGTGGCTACTGCAGCCCATTGAAACCTGCATCCAACTTTAAATAAAGAAAACTATAGATGCGTTATATTACCACAAGCAGTAAAATGACATGCCTAATAGTAGGCAGAAAAAGAGCCCTATCATTTAGTAGTAGTAATAATTGGTATATACAAGATTATTTTTTAAAGAGTAGCCAAATTTTAAACTTAAGTTCAAATATATAATTAGTGTTATACTGTCATTGCAGTTTTAGAAAATACGAGTAAATAAGGTTTCCACTTTTATTTGAAATTATCCCAAATTGAATGTGATTTATGCAACAACGTTTTTGCCTACATTGTATGTTAAAAATACTGAATCTATGCATAAAATGTTTTCATAGTTAGGGAACTATTATAGCCCAAATAAAATACAGTAACCTTTAATATTTTTGCACGTTTCAGACACGTGCCGAAAGCGAAACCCACTACAATGGCAGAGACGCCCGAACTGAAACGAATAGCCGAAAACACTAAACTACAGAGCAACGTCAAATATCACGCCGACTTCGAGAGGAGTAAGGGCAAGTTTACACAGGTATATGTTTTCCTAAAATTAAAAAGAAGCCTTTAGTATTGGTTCAATTGTGGTGCTGCGTTGATTAATCAAAAGGATACCTTCTGTATCCCAAAAGATCGTCGCCACGATCTTTCCGGATGATTGAGACACCATATACTTCTTAGTATAAGGTGTCACAATCTCCTCATCGACTCTTGCTTTAACTCAGGTTCATAATGGTGAACCAAAATTTCGTCGCCAGTTACAATTCCGGGCCATAACTTTCTCCCTTTGCTGTCCACAGCGGTCCAAAAACTCGCGACAACTTTCGACGCGCTCGTGTTTTTGATGCGCAGAAAGCATTCTCAGGGCCCATCTTGCACCATCAATATATATGTACTACGTACTAGATTTCGCATTCCGAACATACACTATGTTCAACTAAACTGTACTGCAATCTGTACAGTGTGTCATTTAGTGTAGTTTCAATCTACTAGTTAGTCTGTGTTTTCAATATTCATGCAGTGTGGAGCGTCGCTAATAATACAAGATTTCAAATTAAAGCTTAAATTAAAAACTGCAGACACAACGCGCTGAAATCAAAAGTGTACGCGCGTCTCTTTATAATCAAAGGCGCTACTCTACTATCTCTCGCGCATGCGCGAAGACATGAGTAGTGCACATTTTTTTGTTTAGAATGGCTTCTCTAGCACGTAGTACATATAACTCAATGTCTTGCACAGACTTTAGTCATGTCAAGGTATTAATAAAGGATATTTAAAATGGTTGTTTCTGATATCACCTCAGTAGCTCTGCATATATGTATACGATACGGTAAGATCGGCTTATCGCACATTAAGACGTTGAACAAATTAAGTGTTTTACTCCTTTCCAGCGCGGATATACGTGCACTTTGTGAACTATGCTACAGTAACTTTTGATAAAAATATAAAGAAAATATTGGCGTTTTTTCGTATGGTGACGGCGAGAGTGCGTTATCCCACTTCGCGTTGGTAGGTGTCGTAAGAAGAACAATTATGGGAAGTTCCAAAAGGTCTCATGGCTATCAAAAGACGGCGATTCTGCCATCTCGTATTTTATATCAGATGTAAGATATTTATACCGGTAGCGGATAGCAACATCAAAGGTACGATTCACTTAGCCGCTTGCCGTAGAGATTATGGCAAATGTGGTCTTACAGAATTGGTCGTCGTTGATGACATTGATCGGGAGAACGTTACCTTTTTTTTATAAGATAGTTTGACAAATGAGCACACAGTCCACCTGATGGTACATGGTTGCTGTAGCCCATAGACATCTACATTTATCCTTAATAAAATATAAAAATGCAGATGCGTCGTCACCCGTGAGGACTAAGATGGAATGCCTCTTTTCCAGTAAAATGGGTCTCTGGTTCTCTACACTCACCACACGAAACACAGCAGTGTCAACCCGCCATTTTATACTGGTATTTTGTGAGAGCGTGGTCCTACCCCGGTCGAGCCGACCCATTCGTGCTACAACTATACTATTAATATAGCTACAGCATGGCTCTACCACGTATGAACCTAAAAGGGCTTAAATGATTGCTCAAATAACTTTTAACTGATACGATATTAATAGCAAAAATACATCGGCTTATATTAGCTTCGTACCGGCAAGCAAAGGTAGGGCGTCCACCCACTAGATGGAGTAACGACCTGATAACACATGCAGGAAGTCGATGGATACAGGTGGTTCAGGACCGTGCTTTGTGGCATATCTTGAGAGAAGCCTACATTTAGTGCAATGGACTTGTGAAGGGCTGTAATGATGATGATAATGACGATTATAAAACTGAAGTGAAAAACGAATTCACAGTCCACTTGATGGTAAGTTGCTACTGTAGTGCAAGGACACCCGCAACCAACTTCAAGCAAAGAAGACTATAGATGCGTTTTTATCTCCGAGGACTGAGATGAAATGAGGTATTTCATCTTAGTACAGGCTGTAATTATACTAACTCTCCATACTCTTCAGACCGGGAAATGACAGTGCCAGGCACTGCTGTTTTGTGGCAGAAATAGACAAGAGGGTGACATACCCGCCCTGACAGACTCATAGGTACTAAATCTTGCAATATACCGATACTGATGATACATTCACATAATAACAGTGTTAGAGCCACGCGGCAGCTTTTGCTGTCGCACGGATGGGCCGGCTCGAACCGGGGTGGTACCACTACCTCGCAGAATACCAGCGTGAAGTAAAGGTTTACCTCTGCGTTGCGCTTGCTGAGTGCAGGTGGCCGGAGGCTCAATCCCCCCCCCCCCCCATCAAAGTGGTAGTGAAATTAAATAACCGACTACCCTAGGAGGGTACCAGCACCCCTGGAAAATCCCAAACCACCAAACTACTCCACTCCTGAGCGTGGGTGCAATAAAGCAATAAAACCAAGGCGACCCCTGTCGCGCTATCCGTGAATTTTTGCGACATCAGGGGACTTCATTCCAACCTTAGGGCTGTCCATTACCATCTAGAGACGGCGAAGCCGTCCTTGCTCTTTATAACCAAGACTCAGGTGTCCTCTCCGGCTGATACTTCAAATCTCTCCTACCCGGGGTACAAATTAGAACACTCCTTTGTGCCCCGGGCTGGAGTCTGCGTATACGTCAGAGAGGACATCTGTTTTTGACGCCTCGGCAGTCTTGAAGGTACGGACCTGTCCATCCTACGGCTGCGCGTAGACAGCGACGACCATCCCCGCGTCTACGGGTGCCTCTATAGGTCTGCCGACACAGAGCGACTCATCGACCACGTCCAAATGGCTGCAGACTCCGTGCTACAACAGGTCCCACCGCAGAGATCGTGATACTCGGTGATTTTAACGCCCACCACGCTGAATGGCTTGGTTCTCGTTTAACCGATCATGTGGGTAGATCTGTATATGACTTTGCCTTGGCATGTGGTCTAACACAACTGGTTACTTCGCCTACGCGGATCCCAGATGTGGAAGACCATGTACCTTCCCTGTTGGACCTTCTGCTGACCTCTCACCCGGACGGATATCAGGTCTCCGTCGATGCCCCTCTGGGCTCTTCGGACCATTGTCTGCTCCGGAGTACGGTGCCACTCACGCTCCAATCGCAGTTGCGATTTGCAGCTTGCCGCCGTGTTTGGCAATATAGGTCAGCCGATTGGGACGGGATGCGGTATTTTTTTGCATCCTACCCTTGGGGGCGGGTTTGCTTCTCGCCGGAAGATCCCAGCGTTGTTGCCGATTCTGTTGCTGATGTGGTACTTCAGGGTATGGAATTTTTTATTCCATCCTCTGTGGTGCCCATCGGAGGCAGATCCCAGCCATGGTTTGGTCGCTCCTGTAAAATAGCATCACGCTATAAGCAGGAGTGCTACCAGGCCTGGGCTGACGCATCAACGTCTCGGGATGTAAGCACCAGCGCACTTAAAAAGAAGTATAATTCTACCTCCAGGTCCTTCAAAAGCGTCATTGCCAAGGCAAGGTCTGACCACATCGGCAGAATTGGCGAGAAGCTAGTTCGCCTTCCTTCGGGAACCCGTGCATTCTGGTCTCTCGCCAAGGCTGTCCAAAGGAATTTCTGTCCGCCATCTCTTCCATCTCTGCACAGAGAGGACGACTCACTGGCCCATGCCGTAAAGGAGAAGCCGATCTGTTGAGCTCTCTTTTTGCGTCCAACTCGACTCTAGACGACGGGGGGAACACAGCGCTCGGTTCGCAAAGCACTCTTCACCCTGAACGTCAGCAAGTCGAGTGGGCCCGATGGAGACCCTCCCATTGTGCTGAAGACGTGTGCTCCGGAGTTGGCACCGGTTTTAACGCGTCTTTTCCGGTACTCCTACTCTCAAGGCGTAGTCCCGAATTCATGGAAGACAGCTTTGGTTCACCCGATCCCTAAAAAAGGTGACCGCTCAGACCCGTCCAACTACAGGCCTATCGCCATCACCTCCTTGTTCTCCAAAATAATGGAATCCATTATAAACTGCTAGCTCATGAGGTACCTTGAGGATCACCAGCTGATTAGTGACCACCAGTACGGTTTTCATCGGGGTCGATCAGCTGGTGATCTTCTGGTCTATCTGACTCATAGATGGGCGGAGGCAGTAGAGTCCAAGGGGGAGGCATTGGCCGTTAGTTTGGACATAGCGAAGGCCTTCGATCGGGTCTGGCACAAAGCGCTTCTTTCGAAGCTTCCTTCCTATGGGCTTCCCGAGAAATTGTGCAAATGGATCACCAGTTTTCTTGCTGATCGGAGCATTAAAAAAATGTCGTAGTAGACGGTGCATGCTCTGATTTCAAGCCTATCAACGCTGGTGTTCCACAAGGCTGCGTGCTATCACCAACGCTGTTTCTCCTGCATATCAATGATATGTTGCAAACTGGTAGCATACATTGCTATGCATACGACAGCACTGGTGATGCCTTATATACCGGCCGTGCCAGTATTTCTCGGGAAAACGTCGCCGAGTACCGGGACAGACTTGTGTCTGAAGTCAAGTCTTTGCTTAACAAAGTCTCGGATTGGGGGCGACTAAATCTAGTCCAGTTCAACAGAAGACACAAGTTTGCGCGTTTACCGCTAAAAATAACCCTTTTGTCGTATCTCCTCAGTTTCAAGGCACTCCCCTTGCTGCCTCAGCTAGCATCGGAATCCTTGGCGTTGACATATCGAATAGTGTGCAGTTTCGTGATCACTTGGAAGGGAAGGCCAAATTGGCCTCTAAAAAGCTTGGCGTGCTCAGCAGAGCGAGACAGTATTTCATGCCGGCACATCGCTTGCAACTTTACAAAGCGCAAGTTCGGCCTCACATCAAATACTGTTCTCATCTCTGGGCCGGGGCACCCCAGTGCCAGCTCCTTCCACTTTACCGCATCCAGCGCAGAGCGGTTCGAATCGACGACCGAGTTCTTTCTGGTCGGCTCGATACACTGGCACTGCGTAGAGATGTTGCATCTCTTTGCGTATTTTATCGTATCTATCACGGGGAATTGTTCGGACTAATTCCAGCCGCTCAATTTCACCATCGCACATCGCGACAAAACTTGCGTTACCATCCATACCATCTGGATGATTGGCGGTCCACCACTGTGCGATGAAGAAGTTTTCTCCCTCGCACAACTTCCTTGTGGAATCGATTACCACCAGCGATTTTTCCGGACCGATACGACTTAGGGACCTTCAAGAAAAGAGCCTACTCCTTTTTAAAAGGCCGGCAACGCATCTGCGATTCCCCTGGTGTTGTAGTTGTTCATGTGAGCCGCACGCTCGTTTGTTCCCTCTCCTATAAAAATAATAATCACAGTATACCTGCTTGCATTATACTCACGTTTTATTTATTGTAAGCATATTCTAGTAATGAACAAGGCGTTTACGATGAGTGAATCAGAGACGAGGCTCGATAGTGTTATTCATATCAGTGTTGTTCATGGGCGGCGGTAGTCACTTACCATCAGGTCAGCCGTATGTTCGTTTGTCCTCTCTTTTATAAAAAAAAAATACAACAAAATAATTCATCAAATCGAAACCAACTACGATTAAACCAGAGTTACATAATTGAACTGTTGAACATTGGTTATATCGACGATATGAATACATTGTAATACCCGTCAACTTCCTCTAGAACTACATTAACACTGTTTTCTATTTTTTTGATGACGTTCAGTAACACAGTCAGTACTATCCGGGTTATGTAACTGAATATTCTCCAACATTTCAGGTTGCGGATGACCCAGAAACACTAAGGATCAAAGCGAATACGAAAATAATTAGTAATGTGGCGTATCACGGCGATTTGGAGAAGAAAGCGCAAATGGAGAAGCAGCGGCAGATCAATGAAAACGGAGAACTTGTCGGTAAGTACAGAACTAGTTAAAGAAGTACGACGTTAGTTGAATTACTGTTTCAAGTAACAAAGTGGCTTTTGTTAGAAAATTCCTAAAAATACCCTTAGGTTCGCAAAACAAAATTCAAAATCAAATATTATTACCAAGTATTTTTGAATTATGTAACTTTTATTCTTTTATGTGCAAAACTATTCTAGCTATTTGTGGTTAGTAGTGAGCTAAACCTACTGTAAATTGGTTTTGGATCAATTTTTTTTTACTCTGTTTCATCACAGTACATTATTTACACGTTCATTTATCATTTTGCACTTGTAACATCATAGCGTTTCGGGTTGGGACGTTTGTCTGTTGTTTATTTAAATGTTTGTTTGTCATGTCATGGAAGAGAATCACTACATTTGACATCTATAGTCTAATAAATATCATCCATGTTATTTCAACCAACTCTTGTTATCGTTACTTTGATAATCGAGACTATCGTCACGCTTGTAATCACCGAAGGGGTAGGTGAGTTCAAAGAGGAGGGAGCTACTCGGACTACGTTCAGCCAAACAATTACGGTTCTAAACTCATATTATTTCCGAGTAGCCGGAAAAGTGTGAAAAAAGTGACAGGTGGTTTACTCATCGCCTACACAATCACAAACACATTGAAACAGAAACAGAAACTTTTTTATTCAATATAGATTATAAATAATACTTATTAAAAGTAACTCTTTTACTTATTATACACACAAAAACACATATACACACATACTATTATTCGGCCTTTACGACGCACTAGGCAAGTGACACAGTTGGCGGCATATTATGCTTTTTAGTAATAAGTCCCATATTAAACATGGGATCTATAAATTACAGATCAATAAGGTACTGGTGAAGCATTTTAAAACATTACATTAGCTTTAACATCATTTAATCCACTGCGAAATGAAGGCATTTTTCAGAATGCGTCAGCTGGCCTGACCTTGAAAAATTGGCTAATATCTCACGCCGACCCGACGTCTTAATACACTCACTGTTCCCATCACCAGTCTGTCAGGTACCATATTATAACAAATTAAATTCTCTACTGTTAATAGTGACGATGAATACAAATAAAATAATGTTTAAAAGTATGTACAAGCCCTGTGTAAAGATTGAACATTTTAACACATATAGTAGTAATAACTTACATAATCTTTCGAACATTTTCCATTTGTTCCACTTACAAAGCTATTTTTGGTAATAAGGTCAAAACCAGACAGTTTTCGGACGCAGAATGGTGCGGGTGTCTGTTTTATGTATACTAAAGTTTATATTATTATAATTTACGTGGTAGAGCCGTGCTGCAGCTATATTAGTAGTATAGTTGTAGCACGAATGGGTCGGCTCGACCAGGGAAGGACCACGCTCTCACAGAAAACCAGCGTAAAATAGCAGCTTAACCCTGCTGTGTTTCGTATGGTGAGTGTAGAGAACCGGAGACCCTTTTTTTACTGGCAAAGAGGTATTCCATCTTAGTCCTCACGGGTGACAACGCATCTACATCTTGAGTCTTTATTGAGGATAGATGTAGATGTCTATGGGTCACAGTATCCACTTACCATCAGGTGGACTGTGTGCTCGTTTGTCACCCTATCCTATAAAAAAAAATACTTTCGGCAAAAATGTAAATATAGGTTATTTGCAAGTAAAACTTTTGCAACTGTTTCATTTAAATACTGACGTTTCACTGCCTGACTACCTACAAGCATCTCAATGCAGGCATAGACATCGTATTCATGAGATGGTCTTGTAGCTTTCACTATGCTGTTTTTAGTTCGTGTACGCTAATTTTTCGCACGATATTTCCCTTTAGCACCGGGTATGTTGTTAATGTCTATACAATTACTGTCCGTTAGTCTCGCTAAAACTCTGGATGATTTTTTGTGTGTGTTTGAATGGGTCCCTAGAGGGTTACGCTCACATTTGGAACCGGTAGGTGGCGCTACTGTCGAGATCCAGAAATCACCCGTGCGAAGCTGGGGTGGATCGCTTGTCATTACTAAAATTACGAATAAGTTTGAATAGTACCAAGATTGAACCATTGTTCACTTACCATGAAGTTGTAGTCAGATCCTGCTCGATTGTAGAAACCGGGAACAATAGTAAAAATTATATGTTAACTATAGATAAACACTAAAATCACAACGCATTATGTTTTCTCGTACGCAAACTGTCTGTGTTTGCAATCAATGTTGTTATGTCGCTAACTGTAACGCCCCATCGCTAATTTGTGTTTGTCCCATCACCGCTTCCATGTCTAGATGTCGCCACTAACGACAACTATCACCAACAAATCGAGAACTACGCCACGGAAATGCTACCGCCGCCAAACATGGCCGCTGCTCCCCACTTACCACCCAAGAACCATTACCAGACTCCAACGCCGCAGCCCCAGGTCCAAGCCGTCCAGCAAACCAGGCAGTACCAATCCGAGCAGCAGTACAGACAGCAGAAATACGAGGACTATGCGCACCAGCAACAGAAATACGACGACTATCAGAACCAATACGCTTACGGACAGTACCAACAACCGAACTACGGCCTAAACAATCAGCAGAAGATCGGCAGAATTCAGGATTACGATCCACTCAGCGACGGCCCAAGAGCACCCCCCAACATACAACACGCCTCAGCTACTGTCATTTACAATAGCACAAGGGATGGAAAGCAAAGAGGTCTGTATTCATTACGTCGAGGGCGACTGTTAAATATTCTACACTTAGTTTTTTTTTTAAATTATCTTAAATTTATTTAGAATGGCTATAAAATATATTTCTTATAAGGAAATTATTTAAAAACAAAGAACCTGAGTGCATTATTGTATAATAATAATAAAAGACAACAAATATCCACGTCCATAAAAATACTCTTCAAGTAATATCTATAGATCTTTGCAAGTTATATACATATTAGTATTATTATCATAAAATTTACCAATCCAATGATACCTTGTATTTCAAATTGGGGCTTACTTTTTGCAATCAGACCTTTGGGAAATGGGTTTTTATAATAAACTGCTAAGTAAATGTATCTTTTCCAAAATAACATATTTTACTTTTTGAATACATGAAATATACCTGTTTGTTAGTTATTTTCGAGTTTTCATCCTTTTGTTATTTATAAACTTATCTTGCGTTAAAATATGTGTTACAATACAAAATATTCCAAGCTTCTAATTTTCAAATTAATACTTTTCTATTTGCTTACGTGCAAGTGTAGATTATTATGATGAGATAAGTCGATATTAACTTCATATTATCAATAGTCACCCTCCTATGTTAGTATGGAAAAATTACCTACTAGCACAGCCTTGAACTCGAAATAGAGTCTGAATTCTAGACACAATTTACATATAAAAATAATAGTACTAATGTACCTTACAGTAGGACATAAACACTAGCCTTTGGAGACGTTAAATTTAAACGTAAATAACTTTATGCTAATGGTATATCATTTATTTTTTTAAGTCTGCAATAACTTTAGATTACTAGAAGTTATTGCAAAAAGTAGTTACCTGAATAAATAATACATTTATAATGGTGTACAATTTTTAACAGCTGCCTCTCCAACTCACAAGCTCTGTTCTTTTTAAATGTTAATTATTGTGTGTTATGTGTAAAACCTGTATTTATATGTCATGCTTAAACCATAAGGTTGAGGGCACCATATACTTGTTCTGTGTTTGCACCGCTATGTCATAAACATCAAAATATCATATTTTGTGAAATATTCCACAGTATCATTACCTACTTAGGTGGTTGGACTCCTCGTCTACTTAGGGTTCCGTCGGGGTACGTAACACCTTCTTACATATTTCTGCTGCTAAATTGCAGTGCTAACATTGTGTTCCGGTCTAAAGGGTAAAGAGTGCCAGTTCATTTACAGGCTGTGAAGCATTCCATCTTAGTCCTCAGAGGTACCAACACATCTTGTAGCCTTGGTTGTATGACGTTGGCTGCACGTGTCCATAGACTGAGTTAATTTATTTATTCAGTTTTATAAAAAGATTACACAATGGTATGAAATATGAAAACAAGTCCTCACAGGCTTAAAGTGTACAAGGAAAAACAAAAAGGTGTTGTTTAAAAATTACAAAGGGTTATCTTATTTAGAAATTAATGATTTCTTGAGTAGGTTTTTAGTTTTCTAAATAACGATTATGTTGCACATGTAAATATTTGTAACAAAACTATTGTTCTATTATATTGCCACATGTGAGTGTTTCACATCTGGTATATAACGGATCGTATACCGCTAGACCACCACCGTGTCATGTCCTCCAGATCGAATTGATCACGGTGTTTCGACCGAATTTACCGAAATTCGGTCTGGAGGACGAAATTGATCGAATTTCGGCCAGTCTCACCAGAAACTAATCATCTGCGCAGGACCGGATTTTAGCGCACAAATGTATGCGTAACACAGTTGCACTCTCAGACTGAGATCTATTGACCGTACTTTGACTTTGCTCAGACTTTACTTTCGAGCTAAGATAATGTCGGTATTTATAGAGCTAACTTCGAAGTCGTGCTGAGAGCGCGCTTAGCAAAGCCTAAGTCAACGAAATCGATGACTTACGTAAAACTCGGGATATTATCCGAAACCACTAATTTTTAATTGTTGTTTTAATGTTACTCTAATTATTTATAACAATAAATAGGTAGTTTTAGACCGTTTTCTAGTTTTAACGTAATTGTTAACTTATTACGAATTTTTAAAACCTTATTTATTTTTTTGATTTTGCACTCTTCTCATCCGTTCCCGTTCTCATATGCTCGTTTTCTATTTCACATAATAATAACTTATTTATTTATCAAATACAATTTCGACTGTTTTCGAATTTTGAATATTACATTTTTTAAATTTTATGCAATTAAACCAAGAAAATAATGCGTGGAATAAAGCATCCATAAATTTTTTGACTGTCTGGGCCTTAGCATAAGCTAAACTTAATCTTAGCCCGATACAATTATAAGTTCAGAACCAAAGATTATGCTAAGCGTATACTCAGCAAATTTTTCGTAAGTAAAGTCTGAGCAAAGTCAAAGTACGGTCATAGATCTCAGCCTCATAGTCCGATGGGATGGACCGGAGAAGAATCAGGCGCAGGACCAACGTTTTGACTTGCTTTTAGAGGCACTGGGGTGAAACACCGCTAACTTTTTCACTCTGTGCTGCAACTGTGAATTTCTTCACAGAAAAACCCAATAGGTGATTTTGACCCGATCCGGGATTCTAACCCGGACTACATGATTAGCAGCCGCGCTTACCACCTATAGACCAACCAGACAGTCGTAAGGCCCATGTGGCTCTTGGTAATCGCTTCGGACATCGACGGGCCGAAATGAGGGTGAAGGATACTCTTTCGCCCTCACTTACAAGGCAAAAACCATATAAACACTCAGTTACTCCATGTAATTGACGAGGAAAGAACATATTTTTAAATCTCGCATGTAATGTAAACTTCGTTGACTTTTAAAATTGACGTTGGTACTGTTTATTGTAGAAAATAAATATAAAATAGCATTCGCATAGTAAATTACTAAAGTAATTTGCACCAAATTAAAATAATTTGAATATACCAACGAAGTGTTTCAATGTCAACTCTACCAGGTGCCCACCAAGCGCAGCAGCAGCAACAACAGAGTCGACAGATAGGTCGGGTCACCGACCTGGACCCGTTGGCCTCCGAGCAACCGCGACCCACGAACAACCACCACCACGCCACCAACCAGGTAAACTACCGACATCTAGTCTTTCTCCCATTCATTAACAACCTATACACACAGTTTGCCATGTCTTATTTATTTGCAAGAAATGAAATTATATGATTTCATATTTAGGTCTATGACATAAGAAAATAAACTTCGTTTATCAATTTTTTTTACCTTAAATGAGAATGAGGTCCCCTCGACCGGAGAAACAGAGAAAGAAAGTATAAAAGGGTAGCAAAGGCAATCCCTCCTGACGAGTTTTTGAATGAATTAATCATATACACGCACGCACACACATAGATACACAACTCGTAATTACTTACGAATCTATGCGAGCAACATGTACCCAAATCCAACACCTGTGTAACATGTGTCTCATAACACATCTTGAATTTGCAACGGCGTTAATTTTTATCTAACAATAGAAATGCTTGAGTTCCCCTACCGTTTTTTTTTTATAGGATAAGGTGATAAATGAGTACACACGTGGTAGAGCCATGCTGCAGCTATATTAGTAGTATAGTTGTAGCACGAATGGGTCGGCTCGACCGGGGAAGGACCACGCTCTCACAGAATACCAGCGTACCAGCGAACCGGAGACCCTTTTTACTGGAAAAGAGGCATTCCATCTTAGTCCTCACGGGTGACAACGCATCTGCATTTTTTCCCAAACGAGGATAGATGTAGATGTCTATGGGCCACAGCAACCACTTACCATCAGGTGGACTGTGTGCTCGTTTATCACCCTATCCTATAAAAAAAAACAGTCCACCTGATGGTAAGTGGTTGCTGTGACCCATAGACATCCACATCTATCCTCAATAAAGAATCAAAATGCAGATGCGTTGTCACCCGTTAGGACTAAGATGGAATGCCTCTTTTCCAGTAAAAAGGGTCTCCGGTTCTCTACACTCACCATACGAAACACAGCAGTGCTAAGCTGCTATTTTACGCTGGTATTCTGTGAGAGCGTGGTCCTTGCCCGGTCGAGCCGACCCATTCGTGCTATATACTATACTACTAATATATCTGCAGCATGGCTCTACCACGTAATGTGTCTTAAATTGGAGTGAGAAGAATCCTGAACGCTTCCTCAATGCCAGTCGGCGTACCGCACTAGTCGATTTCGATTTTATTATGCACTTTTACTATTCTTTGCGTGTTATATTGATATGACTAAAGATTCTTATGCACACTCGCCGGAGTGCTCTCTCTTGGGCTCACTCGAGAAGCCTCGGGCGAGAGACTTGTGCCCGAGTGTGACCATGTACACTCACTAGATATTGTGCGCTAGACTTTGTGCGCCGGTCACTAGATCAGTTGAAATCTTGAAATCCGAGGAGATGCAAGTTGATGCTGCTGTTGCTCTGTGCACCATCATTTTTTTTAAACCGTATGGGTGGTAAACGTGCACTAAGTCCACATGATCGTAAGTAGATGTTGTGGCCCGTATACATCTACCACTATTCGATTGAGAATCGAAATGTTGACGCTTTGTCACTCCTAAGGACTAAGATGGACAACTTCACTCACCATACGAAACATAGCAACAACAAAGGCAATCCAATCCAATTCAAACAACATTAAACTGCTATTTTACGCTGTAATTTTTGTTAGAGCGTGGTTTCTTAAAATAATTTATGGAAATACCAAACGTTCGTATAAACTAAACGACGGACGGATATCCTCGTAAAGTGCTAATGATCGGCGAGGATAGAATTTAGGTTACTTGGGTAAAATATTTAAGTCGCCTAGCCCATGAGGAAGTCAGTAACGCAATTAATTGTATTATTTGTTACAGCGAGTGTACATAGCGATGTATGACTACGAAGCCAACGATAGTGACGAAGTGAGTACCTTTTACCATTACCATTATAATTATTTTATATACAAAGAGGCCACAACGGATAAGCCACCAGGGCGGCGCTACTTTGGAGTGAGGTGACATATTTGACAGATTTCATAGCGGGGGAAGTTGATTTGTTAGTAAAGTGTAGAGATTAAGGTTTCTTTTTGAAATAATAGTCATATTTTATACGAATAATAATTAGATTAGAAATGGATAAACTAAACTACGGAACGGAGGAATATCCTAAAGTAGAATTTAAAAGTAATTTAAAATTAATAATTTTGTACAACCAACTTCAATATAAATTATTAATAATAACTCAAAAAATATTGGTCAGACCTTGATCAAATCTTGGGGATTGATTGATTGATGAAAAAATGGGACCACTTGTGAAGCACCAGCTTTCAAAAAAAAAAAAGAATCATCGAAATCGGTTCACCCAGTAAAAATCTATGAGGTAATACACAAAAAAAAACATACAGTCGAATTGAGTACCGTCTTCTTTTTGAAGTCGGTAGAAAAAGCACACAGCAAACAATGAGGCATTGTTTTGTGTATATACATACACTTGAAACTGAAAAATTTATATTATATTAAATCGTTACTTTTTAATGATGATGATTATGTTTTTTTAACAAATAAGTTCACCTTAGTCCAAACTAGCGATATTTGGTAAACGTTATTAAAAAGGTTATTAGCCCTTATGAACCGTGTTGTGCAGGAATGTTTCAACCCACACAAACATAAAGTTATTCAGATTTGAGAGTTAAAATATGAATTTTTCTTGTGGCGGGTACCTTATTATATCATAATATGTATATCATTTTAAAGAAAATTGAATGTAGATTTTAGGAATAGAAATTGAAAAAACCTACAGTGAAATTATTTCGGTAAATACATACATACAAGCTAATTGTGGAAATATCAATGAAAAAGGAAATGCAATCGAATTGCTTTTGTCAGTTTGCACACGTATTTTTAATACAATCTTTTTTTAGTTTCATCGTTCGTTTAAAGAGGAATTACGTACTGCTGTGACCGGCAATGTATAAGGTAGAGAAGTAGTGAGAGTAATGCTTGGTGCAGGTTTCATTCCGCGAGGGCGACTACATCTCGAACGTGACGTCCATCGACGAGGGCTGGATGACGGGCGAGGTGCTGCGCACCGGGCGCACCGGCATGCTGCCCGCCAACTACGTCGAGCTGGCGCCCGCCCAGCCCGCCCACCACTACGCGAACTGACCCTAGGGCTTACGTAACCCTCATCTACACCACTACAACTGAACATGGACTATTTCATATGTCAATAAACACATCTCGATACATTTACAAACACTGCTATTTTTCATAACAATTCAATCTCACAGCATTTTTCAATAGTAAATTACTATCCTTGCTGTGTAATTATTTGTAGTATTCTACGCATTCAAAGAAATTTTAAAGGTCTGCACTCTGCACTGCTGAAAGAACAATGGCAGACTTTCATACATAAATTTAGTTGAGAAGAAATGGTAGCGTCTATATATCAAAAATATCTTAAAATATTAAGCGTATGTCCCTGAGTAACTTTGTCAGAAAAATTTGCCCTGAGAATGCGTCAAAAAAAAAGATATTTAGATTTGAATCTTTTTAGGTTATGTCTTATGTCACTTGGAAAAAGTCATGCATCCTTTGGTTATTTGATATTAGCTTAATACATTCTCAACATAATGTACCTACCTACATAATTGAGAGTTTTTAGATTATTGTATCTCTATTAAATATTTGCATACTATAAATGTATATTTATGGCATGGCTACTGGGCCTTTCTGCCATATAGTGACATTTTGTTTTAACTAGTGTTGCCATAACATTAAATGGAATTGTTGCATAGTACTATGATTGAGATAATGTATTATTGCAAGAAGTTCTTTGTTTGTAGACTTATTTTCAACCATATCACTTTTATTTTTATTATTACTGATACTATTGTTATTACTAATAATAACTTCCCATAAAAATATTTTGTGTTCGTGTGTTGAGTTGGTAGTCGTCTTACAAAGTGTATACGAAAATAGTATAAATATAGTAAATGGCAACACTTGAATAGTGTAAAATGATTATATTATATATAGTCATTTGATATTCCCAAAAATGTATGTACACATCTTTGGCTTTAATTAAAATACATTTTTATTTGAAAAATCACAGAAAAATAATTAAACTCATTTTATATATAAGTTATTTGTAGACGCAATCATTTTGTCAACTATTTTATGCCCTTGTTATTTATGTTCCAGCAGCGTTTCACATATTTGAGATGTATTATAAAGAAATTCTTATTTTTAATCCTTAATTGCAAATAATTAAGTTTCAATTATTGTTTTAATATAAAGCTGTTCTTTAGCAGTTGCAATAAATGATATAAAGTTAACTACAAAAATTTACAGTCAGCACATTCTATGTGTAGTATTTGCGTATAAAATTAATATGAATCAAAATACAAACTTAATCGATCATGTATATTATATTTTTTCACTTTAACTTGTTCTACCATCGTCAGTAATATATGTTACTAAAGCACGGTCGCGGAGCAGGATTTTTTTTATTGCTTTGCAATTTTAAACTTAATTCCCATCATAAAAGTTTTATTTCTATTGCCACTAAAATAGTTTTAGAACCTTTTGAAAGGTATTTGTGATTCGAAAACCGAGTTTATTCTCAAGTTATTAAAATTCACATTTGTATGGATAGCAATAATTTGAAATTCTTCCTGCTCCGCGATCACACCATAGCAAGTTCCTTAGTTTTAGTAAAAAAATCCATTGACTCTATTACGCTAACCCCTCCCCTATAAAAAAGTGAAACAGTGGATCTTCCAGGTCCTAAATCTATTTTCTTCCTCTCTCTTAATTCTTTGTAAAACCTATTTCCGCCCTCAACATTTGTTGTAGAATCGATTTCCTCTTAGGCCAAATTCAGTACTGCAAGCACTTATTATATGATATCATAATATGATAGTTGTTATCATATGCAAAATTGACTTAAAGAGTAAGCAAAATGTTTTTGACTTTTTAAGAAAAGAAGAAACCTGAAGTGTTAAAACTAGGGTTGCCAATTTTGGAACAGAATAAATTTAAGGGTATTTATTACATAACCTAAGGACATTGTGACAAGATTCAGATACCTATAAGATATATGTCCGGTAAAAGCATTTAAAATTTGTATGTTAAACTTTTGTTAAATATTCAAATAAATCTCGCGAATAGGCTTCGCTAGATTTTTTTTTGATTTACCCGAAAATGTACAATTTCGGCAGTAATTATAATGGTATAATTTGCATTAGGAAACTGACTTATTTTACAGTACTACAGTTGGCAACTACAGTTACAATCACTAAAAAACGTCTTAAACAACTCTGTGTAATCATGTAGGGAGGAAGAAATAATGACATTACGAGTATATACAAAGAGGATGGTATGGATCATGTTTGCTATGCTGTAAATACAGTAAATACAATTGTTGACATATTACACTGGTGCATAGTTTTAACACGTTAAGTAATGTATTTTGTGATATATATACATTAATATATATTATATAATTTTATTAGTGCGAGAATATCTTATTCTTGTTAAAATGACTTGCCAATAAAGTGAAGAATTCGGTTATATATCAGGCTAAAGCTATAATAAAATTGACTGAACCAAATAAAACGCTTGACCAGCAGGGCTAAAAAAGTATATGTTGCCATAGAAATGTGTTTACACTTTTTTCTGACAATTTCTATATAATGTTTGCCTTTAAATTAATATTATTACCGTGATATTTTTTCTCTTTAAGTCGAGGTAGAGTGGCGGGTCGCATTTGCGATTAATTTGTGAATAAAAACGGACAATAATTGTCTTCTTTACATAATATTTATATATATACAAATAAAAATATATATTTTTATACAAATTATACATATATTGTAGACGTATATTATAATTACTTATTGTAACTTAAATGAAAAAGGAATTATTTTCCTTTTATAGGACCAATATTTCTTAATCTTGCATTTATTTGTATTCATTCCAATGCAATATTTTATACTCTTTTAGACGTTTTCACCTATCAATATTTCATTATTGTTTTTTAAACCTAAACTTAAGTAGGTAAAGTTTCGGGATAAAGAAATATCTATTATATCTTTTCCCTGATGTTTGAAGTCTTACAGTCTCACTTTGTTAATAATTTAAAATTAAAATTATTTGTTACTTTTGTATGTGGCGATACTTTTAACACAAGCAATCTTAGTGTGGAAAGAAATATTCTAATTTTTATTTTAAAATAATTTATAGTCGTGATGTCATTCATACAATCTCTTAACATTATCTAGAAATTATAATGTGTGAATGAGAACTCCGGAAGCAACACACTTTCAAATAATCTGAACAATTTTTTTTGTATAAATCATCTTGTTATATTTTAATAAAATATATTTCTTACATTATAGGGTTGAAGATCCTCAGATCAAGAGATTCTTGCTTTGTAAATAATTTTAAAGTATGTACCTTTGTGGTTGCAGACCATATTTTATCGTTTTAAGTTAAAAATATTTTATTAACATTTTTTGTTTATGTTCACTAAATGTCGCCCTTGTAATGCATAATATTATACAAAAATAATATTGCAGAGGCGGGAAATAATATTCGACAAACATTTTGACTCTGTATGTTATCTATCAATGATCAGTTGCCAGCTAGCACGTATTTTGTTCACATATTTAAAAAAAGCGATAAAAAAATTGCTTATTATATTACACTTATTGTTAGACGCAATTGTTAAGCATCAGTAGGTTAGGAATATCTTATTTATTCTTATCTGTTGCAGAAAACGAAGATATTGTTGTCTATGGCGACAGATTTGTTTTATTTTAATAAAGTTAAAGTGTACATCACAAAAATACGGCATGTTTGAGGCTAGAGCGGACAAAATGTAATTTAAAATAAAATGATATTGCCTGTAAAAATTTATGACAGATATAAAGTCCCGTTAAATTAAAATCATATTTTTTCATGTATAATATATCATTTTACTTTTATCTAATCTACTTAAGAAGACCACTGCAGGCAGTGAAAGCGACGTCCATATAAATTACAATAATAAAATAAATTCTCCGCTGTAGCTTCCAACTGGGACCAAAGGCAACGAGATCTTATGTATTGGAACAGTATTACACGACCGATGTTATAGTGCCTTTGTAATATTTAATAAAGTTAAGCTGTACACAACAGGTTTTATTTCATTAACATTGTATATGATGGCTTATATCATAAAACTTGACAACCAGTGCTTGTTGTCAGTGATGACATATGGATCCTTTATTATTGCCGGCTTAAGAAATTGATGTTTTGCAATGTCTACTTTTTTTTTATAGGATAAGGGTGACAAGCGAGTCCGCCTGATGATAAGTGGTTGCTATAACCGATAGACATCGACATCTATCCTCAATAAAGAATCAAAATGCAGATTACTTGTCACCTGTGAGGACTAAGATGGAATGCCTCTTTTCCAGTAAAAAGGGTCTCCGCTTCTCCACACTCACCATACGAAACACAGTAGTGTTAACCTGCTCTTTTACGCTGGTATTCTGTGAGAGCGTGGTCCTTCCCCGGTCGAGCCGACCCATTTGTGCAACAATTATACTACTAATATAGCTGCAGCATAGCTCTACCACGTTGGAAAATCTGAGATGTGGTGCTTCAATGCTGGCCGTATGAGGAAGCTCAAGGCCACTCAGCAAGCTATGTAGAGGGCTATGCTCTGAGTTTCTTTGCGTGTAGACTGAGAAATGAGGATATCCGCAGTAGAACCAGAGTAACCGACATAGCCCAACGTAAACTGAAGTAGCAAAATGGGCCGGCATTATAGCTCTAAAACCGATAACCGATGACGAAGAATAATTGTTCTCGAGTGGCAGCCTTCTACCAGTAAGTGAAATGTAGGGCGACCCGCCACTAGATGGAGTGATGACCTGGATATGCAGGAAGTCGATAGATGCAGGTGGCTCAGGGCCGTGCTTTGGGGGAAGAGCAGTGGACTTGTGAAGGGCTATAACAATATTCATGACAACTTTACATATATTACTAAGCTGAAATACGGTTGGGTATGAATAATTTTATTATGTTAAATGATTCACATTATGTCATGCTTAGCACTGAGTAACTCTAAGATAATCGATTTGTTAATGCTGCTAGCTTAGTAATACATATATAATGTGAATCATTTAACACAATAAAATTATTAATACCCAATCGTATTTCACTTTGTCATTGAAATATTGAAAAAAAGATTGACAAAACAAACATTTAATTTGGAAATTACAGTGTAATGCCGTCATAATTTTAATAGCCTAGAAGTTCGTCTTGGTACCACCTTCTTGGCTGAAGGAAAATACTAGGTTTAACATGCCCAATTTTGTTTGGACCTTCTGAACATAGGATCTGCAGAACGTATGACGATGTCTTTCTAGATTGGTACTGATATGTTTAACTTATACAATACCTTTAATTTCTTTTACGTGGCAGAGCCACGCTGCAGCTATATTATGGTTGCAACACTAATATAGGTCGGCTGGGCCATGGGATGATGGGAGATCGAAGCTTTCACAGCGTAAAAAAGCCGTATGTACGTGTATAAAATCGGAACGTTCGTAAAAAAAGTCCATATTTATTTCAGAGGTGTGTTGATAATACAGATAAAAGATTTCCACATAGAGACGTAACGATTAAATTTTAGATTATGTAAAACTGTCTTTTTATTTTTCAGAAAAATTGTCCCATTGGGTGCGTAAAAGTATATTATAATAAACTTCCTGTTGAAATTGGAGAACTTCCATTAAAACCAAAGATGTTTTAAAAACATCTTTGCATTAAAACATTTTCAAAAAAAAAACTAAAACAATGGCTCATCCAAAATTGTTTTTATACTCTTTTATACGATGATTTTTATTGTTATAAACCAAAATGATATGTATTTTATAAGACATTTCGTGTAAAATTTACTAAATACATTTATATAAAATTATAATAACTATTGACATGTACACTTGATTTGATACAACATAAATATATATTTTTTGTTTAATTAATTATTGACATGACTCTTTGTGTCTTTTGAATTTTTAATTCTAAATTTATCATAAAATTATAATTAGACATATTTTTCTTTTAATAGAATCATGTACATTTTATAAAATTATGTATTTGCATGCCACTGGCGAAATATGCAGATATGCAGTGTATCGCTAGCAACGCAAAGTCGGGAATTTGCATTTGGAAAAATCCAAAATTAGGGGATTTTTATTTTTTTATTTTCCATTTACTACACTTTGGTTTCGATAATCGCTCAGCACTTAATTCCTTGCTATTAATATTTATCTTATGTCTAGTAACGTCATTGCGTTGCCTGCGACACGTTTTGCCAGCTACGCAAATTTCAATCGATCGTTGCAGTGAATATTTTAGAGCACCTAATTTTTAAACTTGGTATTTAATTAGCACCTAAAAAGCTAATTTGGGCTTTTTCTAAAAGCAATTTTGATTCTATTTTGATTTTCAGGAAATCTGAATTTTGCATCTGCTATGTTCTGAATAACGACTTTATTTTTATCAGAGGCGCTTTGTTATTGCCTATACTTGCAGCACCTAATTAGCACTTAATTCCTTGGTATTAATATTTACCGTATATCTAATAACTTTACTGCGTTGCTAGCGAGACGTTTTGCTAGCAACGCCAATTTCAACAGTTCGTTGCGGTGAAAATTTTAGAGCACCTAATTTTCAAACTTGGCACCTAATTAGCACCTAAAAAGCCCAGTCACCTTAGTTGACCTGAGAGGCTGACTGGGATTAGACCGTTCGCAGAATCGATGACAGGAATAATTTCGATCGGCAGACAACCCCACATGTCGGTCACCTCGTGAGCCAGGTCCTGATATTTTGTTCGCTTATCTGTTTCGGCTTTCACGAGGTTCTCGTCATAAGGAATGGTAATGTCGACCAAAAATATCCTTGACTGTGCCCGGTCCATCAGCACAATATCAGGCTTATTCGCAAGAATAGTCCTGTCTGTGATGATGACCCGACCCAGTAGAGCCTGGCGCGGTCATTTTCGAGCACGGCTTCTGGCAAGTACTTATAATATGGCAGTTTACGATCCACGAGACCATATTTCAGAGCGAAATACTGGTGTAAAATCCTGGCTACTAGGTTGTGTCTGTGCAAATACTGACAGTTAGTAAGCGGCGAACAACTGGAGATGACATGCCTAAGTGACTCACCGCGATGGCGACAAGCACGAGAGATGTCGACGGCGCCATATTTTAGAATGTATTTCCGATAATTGTTGGTCTTAATAACCTGAACCTGTATCGCACAAAAAAAAACTCGGTTTCCCCAAAGAGGTCCCCAAAACGTAGCCAGTGGAGGGAGGCTCATGTAGAGCCTTGTAGAATCTCCCATGGAGCTCCTTCTACTCCATTTTTTTTTATAGGATAGGGTGACAAACGAGCACACAGTCCACCTGATGGTAAGTGGCTACTATGACCCATAGACATCTACATCTATCCTCAATAAAGACTCAAGATGCAGATGCGTTGTCACCCGTGAGGACTAAGATGGAATGCCTCTTTGCCAGTAAAAAGGGTCTCCGGTTCTCTACACTCACCATACGAAACACAGCAGCGTTAAGCTGCTATTTTACGTTGGTTTTCTGTGAGAGCGTGGTCCTTCCCCGGTCGAGCCGACCCATTCGTGCTACAACTATACTACTAATATAGCCCTATCCTATAAAAAAAAAACTCATTAATCATCTGAGATCATCATTTATTATTAATCATCATCAGTTAATTCGACGGCCCCATTGGTCTATCGGCGCAACTGCTGATCATGTCGCGGGTTCGAATCCCAAAAATTCTCAGTAGTTTAAAGTCTGGAGTTGGCAAGTTAGCGGTGTTACTGATTACTGTCCCATCGTAATGTGTCTGTGCACACCCTTTTCACTTAAATCCTGCCCTGCGCTGATAACCATCTCCTTCAAGACTGGCCACCGTGAACAAATTTCAGGCTGTAGGACATAATAAATTATTCATACTATGTATGTAAATAAGAAACCATGAGTGAGTGTCGTGGAACACTCGGTTGGAACGAAGTTCCTTTAGTATTTATTATTGATAAACGTATTATATTATTGATTAACATATACAAATAAATTAATAATATTTCTTTCATGGCAAGATAAGAAAACGTTCGAGGGAGATGAAAAACGAAGAAAGGATTGTGACGGATAATTCTTTTCACTTTTTCTCGCCTAGCCCCCATCCGCCAAATTCATACCATGCGACAAGGAACTTCATTCCAAAAATAAATTGTTTAAAACGGTCTCGGTGCCATGCCATCTTTTATAAATCGTACTGTATTATGCCTACTTTATATGGCTTTTGGGCTGATCAGAATAATAAATTATTCGCTATGGTGGTTTGGCTTCCTTTTTTCCAAAATAAATAGAAACTTTATTCAATAAAGATCATTAATACTTATTAAAAGTCATTTTTATATTTAATTTACCACAGGTTCGGTAAATACCTTCTAGGTGGGTGAGACTAATTCTCACACTGTAGGTAAATTAAATAGGAGTCCGAAATTATAGTTTCTAACATTTTTTTTTTAGTAGAAAAGTATAGCAATTACTTCAACGACGAAGTTCAATCCGCGCATTTTCTACTAAACGCCTTATTTATTTTGGTCCCTTTATATGGTAGAATTTTTTTATTCTTGAATTTGAATTTTTGGTATCGGGATAGGTTCAGGGGTGTATAGGGACTGGAATTTGTGTAATATTCACTAGTTAATTTATTCGGATTTAGCTGTAGCGAGTTCCATATGAAACCAAGAATATTTAGGGAAAAATTCTAAATAAAACCAAGTCATAATTAAATGATTTTTATTTCAAATAACTATATTTTTGGTATTTTTTTTATCTTTAAAAATCTTAAATTATTAATTAAAGTGACTAAGTGTACTATTTATACAAAAATGACTCCTTTGTGTCATAAAACTAACAAAAATATCTAAATAATATAGCATAAAAAACTCTTCTAAATATACTTTATGAAAAACTACAACTATTTGTAAGTAACTTTCACAGAATATCTATTATTATAATATATATTTCTTAGGAACAACCTTAGGAAATCAACAGCCTTAGGACTCTGGTCTTAGAAAGCATAACTTTTAGGAATCGAAAAATCTTATAAATCCTTAGGAATAAAAATCTCTCAACCCAACAATCTTGGTAACTAACAGTCTTAGTTTTAGAAACCTTTAACAGCATAATCAGTCCTTCAGCCGCTAATATCCCTGACATAACGTTCAAAGGTAGATCCACATTCTCAGGATCTGAGTCTCCTCCAATGTTTGAATTTTCGGCTTGGACGTCATTTATGCCCTCGATCAAACTGTCTAGCGGACCGTAGGGTGTTCTTTACATCTAATACTGGTATAAACATCTATAAAAGGAGAAAATACAAAACTGTAAGGATTCATTTAGGTTGCACCTAACGCACAAACCTCATCGGTCTGCATACCTACGCTTTGACACCTAATATTATCTTTGTGCAAAAATATCTAAATAAACGAATTGTTTCTGGCATAAAGTGATAATTCTACTTTGAAAAGTTTACTGTAATAGCCTCAAATACATAAAATAAAGAAATAAGAATCTGAAATATGCACTTGTTCAAATTCAGACCTAAATATCCGTTTTACTACCTGTTGAGTTCAAATCGTTATAGTACTTTAAAGATACAAGTTGGGATTAAGATTTATATACCAAATTGAGGGAAAATAATTAAATTATTCATTAACTTACCTTGAAATACGCGAGACACGGTCACTTCCCCAAGTCGTAAATGAGACAGAATTATATATAAAAAAGTACTCTGTGGAAAGTACTCTGTGTGATGCGTTAAGCTGAGAACAAATTATCGGACGCGTCCGTCAGCCGCGGCTGACAGACGCAGCTTATTTAAATCTAGCCAGTACATTTAATACTACACTGTGCAAACTATCGGTCGTAAGCCGCGGACGTGCCCTTGGGTCGTCCTTGAGCGTTCGGACGTCCGAACAGAATCTAGCCGGCTGGATATTTGTGCGTCCTCGGACGGTGTGCACAGGCCACGGGACGCGTCCGCGGACGTTTCGAGCGTCACAAACGAACCGACCGCGCTCGCGACATGTCAGACGAAGAAAATTTAATTGAATGTGTTCGTGGCCACATAAATGCTACTTTAAAACAGGAAGTGTGGGAGCAAATTGCTGCTGAATTAAACATAATTTTCAATCAGACTAAGCAGAAACTTAAATTGGTTTTCATTAATTCTTAAGTACATTTTGTAACGTTCATTATCTTTTTGTAAGTCTGGATACAATGTATGAAATTCATCATACTCGAGTCGTTTTACATTAATATTGTGGACCCAAACACTCCTTTTCACTTTTTTTGAGGAGAACATAAGGCAGCTGCCGCTAGCTCTATAAATTCGTCCTCGCTGTCGCTGCTTGTCGTGTTTTTCGATTGAAACACCTTTATAGAATGAACGAAGTGAGGCGTCCGAAGACGCCGTCTTAACTACCGTGCACACCGCTAAGCCGCGACTGTCAGCCGCGGCTGACGGACGCGTCCGATAATTTGTTCTCAGCTTTAGCATCATATTAGTCTGTGTCTGTGTGAGTTCCTCATAGACATAGTACCTCTATCTACGGTGTTCCTATATATATAAAAATACTCTGTGGACAGAAGGCACAAACGTAACCACCAATATGTTGCATCTAACCAAGGAAATGTGACTAACTTCACTTTGATGGTTTCGCTTGTTCCTTGTGCCTGTTCAGGGACTACTCATTTAAACAATAAGGTCGTCTACTAATGCAAACAATAATAAATTATGAGCCTTAGAGTCAACCTTATCGGGTGGTTACAGCCGCGATACTACTTCCACTTCTGCCCTAAATGTCTACATAGTTAAAACTCTCTTACATAGCCATTTTTAGTTTAAAAGTTGTTACAGTATTAAAGTTAATACCAGAATTAAAATGTGTGCTTATTACAAAACGCAAACTATCTGAGGACCATAGATAAATAAATATGTAGCCGAGAACCAGTTTGTAGTACCAAAGTTAGTACCAGCTAGTACTGAATAAATATAACAAAACAAAAAAAATGAAACTTTCATTCGTTCATACAGGTTTCATTCAATACAACGTTCGGTTTCATTAAATATTAATATTATTTTCACACTTAATTATCCTTAAATATTTATTTATCAATACAAAAACATATCATAAATTGTTATTAGTTTAAAATTTATTGAACAAGCACGACCTACTTTTTTTACTTTTTTACGCGCTTTTTATAACTAGTTATTTTCATTTTAACGACTCTAGCGTGAAATGGAGAGGAGACGTTCAAAATAGCAATGGGTAGTAGCGGCTTTTTTGAGTAACGAAACGAAACTATCTATCGAATATCAATAGCAGCTTTTGAAACACTATTTTAATAGCGGCTTTTGAAATACTCTATTGTAATAACGTCCTAAATAGTGTTTCACGACGTGTTTAAAAACGAGGCGAATGAAACGATGGCCGGGTCACGAGAAAGCTTGATTAGTTGTTTGGTGTTCCCGTTTCGTTAAGATGACTGTTAACCAGATTATAGTGTTAAGAAGATTTATATTGCAATAAAATTTCCTTCATGCTTTATCTAGGCTTAGGACTGGCTGGTGACGAGTTAATTAAGTAACAATTAATACTTAAGTTAAATTTAAATAACAATACACATACACAATTGTATTCTCTTCATATCTTACTACAAATATTATTATTTATTGTTACACAAAACAAAATATATAAAATGGATAAGTCAAATGCAAAAAATAATGTATGAGTAGGTGGGTGTGAAAGAGACAAAACTTACCCGTGCCGTAAGTAATATTATTTATTCTGTGCCCGTGCTCACTCGACATTCGATCGCCGGTGGTAGTGGCACCTCAACAGCCGAAGCCGTTGCCGATGCGTCGAAAAAATAGCCGAATAAACGATTTGAGTAGTCTTGGGCATAGTCGATCGCCATTGGGAGTGCTCAATTTGGTTCGTAGTCCTACAGCGAAACACTTCGCTCATTTAGTTCGTTAGTTATTTTTTTAATTTTTCAGTAGATCTAATTAAAAAAGATGAGTTGATTAAATGTCAGTAAATAAAAATAAATTGATACTTTAAAAAATATTAATGATTTAATTCGTATGTAATATACTACATAATATATGCAAGATACTTATCAAGAACTATTTGATTATAATAGATGATATATTGTAGAAATAGGAAAGTAATATAAATCAGTTGGTTAGCCATGCAGTGCCACTCCATAATAGAGCGGACACCAGAAAAATAGGATAGAGTTCCGTTCTAGAGACACCGCCGATTGGGATGGAACATCGGGTATTTATTAGTCTTGGTGCACAATAAAAAAATCCCTAAAGTATTTTTGGGGTAAATACACCATAACATTTTTATGGGGGTTTAAAGTTTTCAGAATTTTTGGACCGTTTTTAATTATAATAATAATAGAGAAAAGAGCAATGGCAGAAAAATAGTTGACAAAAATTATAGCGTCTAGAAATAAGTTATATATAAAATGAGTTTTATTATTTTTCTATGATTTTTCAAATAAAAATGTATTTTAATTGAAGCCACAGAAAAAAACAAACATTTTTGGGAATATCAAATGACTGAAATCATTTATTTTTACTCTATTCAAATGTTGCCATTTAGTATATTCCTACTATTTTTGTATACACTTTGTAACACTACCAATGCAACACACAAAATATTTTTATATTAAGTTATTATTAGTAATAACTGTACTATCAGTAATAACAAAAATATAAGTAATATGGCTGAGAATAAGTCTCTGAGAACTTTCTACAATAATACATTATCTCAATCATAGTACTATGTAACAATTCCATTTAATGTTATGCCAACACTAGCTAAAATAAAATGTCACTGTTTTTTTTACTGGCTTTACGGCTCTGGGTTCTAGCCCTTCTGAGAATGTCATTATGGTACAAAAGCCCTGGAGTTATGCCAGAAATATTACATTTATAGTATGCAAATATATAATAGAGATACAATAATCTAAAAACTCTCAATTATGTATTATGTACACAGATTACCCCCTAATAGATACCGCATCATTGAATATTTGTTCTGTTTCGAGTTCACCAAATTTGGCCCTATGCAAGGGTTGCGGGGGACGTGGCAAATGCGCTGTGATTGGATATTTAAAGGTCAAACTTAGAATGTACCAAACCATAGTGATGGAACAGGGTTGGGACGTTGATCGATAAATCTATGTATTTTTCCATAACACTCTTAGCTAAATCAATGACATGATTACAACTTTCGTGATCGAATTGGTGATTTTTTTATTTCATTAAAAATATCCTCATTTACAAAACTGCTTATTTATTTGTTTAATTATGCTTATTTATTTTAATTATTATTTTTAATATTATATATATTATTTTATTATTATTATTATTATTTATAATTAAGCTTAATTGATTGTGTTAAAACGACAAACTTTCCTAGTGTTTTTACAGAAGGTAAAGAAGTATTAAATGTGTTGCGTACATAATTATAAGCCTAGCTGAGTAATTTATGGTGAGTGCAAAAGCTCTCAATTGTGGTGAATATTTTTTTTCTAACAATTTTGCCTGATTTTCTAGACTTTGAATTTTCTAAGGAACTTAATGCGTCATTGTTTTCCGCTGCTAATGAATTTTTGTTTTCTAATTCTACCAATAGTGACTTCAAAGAAACTATTTATGTTTTTAGTCTTCTGTTGGAATCACTTAACTTTTTAACTTTTTATCTTTTTTGTTCATTACGTTGGTTAATTCGATGATTCTTCGACAAAGACGTTTTTAACTGGAGTATTAAATGCAGATGGCGTATCAGGTATAGGAAAAAAATTTCTTTTTTGTTTTGTAGGCGTTTCTAAGCAATGACTCTGATTTTTAGGTGTTGGCGGGTTTTTCGCGTCTTTCAGCGGTGAACCAGTAATGTAAATCAGAAATACATATTCGTTTCTTTTAAAACATTACCGATATAGTATTATTAATTAATACACCATACGGCACGTCTTCTAAATTTAGATGTACTTAATAATTATAATAAGATAATACTGAAGTTCATGTAACACTAAATACCAAGTCAAAACAATAATCACATTATAACTTTTACAAGTTTTATGATTTATAAATCCGTTCAAAATTGCTTGATTTCAACGTGTAACATTTACCTAAATATAAGAATATCATGTTTCACTCAACCACTTAATGATATTATTGTGTAATTTACGTTAGTACTAATCTTTAAAAAAAATGCAAAAGTCCATACCAAAACTGGCAAGAATCCAACAGCTTTATACGGTTTTTCATAATATTATGAAGAAAGGTGGGAAACCATTCGTCCCCTCGACAATTTGCGTCGATCCACATCTTTTTTCCTTTCGGGGCATTTAGGAAACCTATAACATATAGGTACCACAATGATACGTCACTATTTTTATAAAATAATATGACTTCGATAAAAATAATTAAACGATGACCAAACAAATATCGACTTAAAAATCACAACACAATCGATACACGTGCTGTTGTTAGACAAAGACAACTATTGGAATTTACGTAACGAGTGAAAGGGACATTTCAAAAAGACATCAACGGCTGCTTAATTGTTATCACTTTGCACCATTGATATTCCAGTATAAGTTGATCTCCGGTGCATTTGAAATAGGTTTACGTGATAAGAATAGAATTTACTTACCAATTAAAATTTATGCCATCTTTTTGATAACTGGATGTCTTAGCTGACTTGTCACACCATTTTACTGCACAGGAAGCCATTTGTAATGTATTTTAGATACAAAACTATTTTTAAATTATCAAGAACTCGGACGTGCCTACGGATCACAAACTTGGTCGATACTGATGTCGTGATTCTTAGCTTCACTTCGTATGCTTGCTACAGCAAGTATGTGTTGCGCGCGTTTGTGGCCCTGTATGCAGAATCTATTAGGAGGTAATCTATGATTATGTATTAAGCTAACATCAAACAACCACAGGAAGCATGACTTTTTCCAAGTGACATAGGACATAACCTAAAAAGGTTCAAATGTAAATATCTTTTTTTTTGACGCCTTCTCAGTACAAAATTCTTTGACAGAGTTATTAAGGGACTGACGCTTAACATTTTAAGATATTTTTGGTATATAGACGCTACCATTTCTTCTCAACTAATTTTATGTATGAAAGTCTGCCATTGCTCTTTCACCGACTTGATATATGAATATTTATGGAGAAGAGATATTATAAATAATAAAAGAGATCCTTTTGAGGAATTAATAAAAATAATAAATTATGTTTACAACCAATAAAGAAATGATTTTAATATACTGTGTTTTATTTCTGAATTGTTTAAAACGGCCCAGAAATACTTGAACACTCAAAAATACTTTCACTTGTAATAGGTTAGAAGGTTGTGGCGGGAGCGAAGGCAACCTGATTTTATAGATAAGATATCTGATCTGATCGAATCTGTACTAAAATTGAATCAGCACGCCCCGACTTCACGTAGTCTTGTCTGCCCTACTCCTAGAGTGTTTTTGTAAAGCCGTAGGCGCGGAGGGAGAGTAGCTCCCTCTCGCCGTAGCAAGTCGCAGGCACCTGTGCGAGCCGTAGTGGCTGAGGCTGGTCGCCCAAGGCGACCAATAAACTGAAGCTAGGAAGGTGACCTGTGATTCGCTACCCAAGGGCGAAAGGGCTGCACTTCCCGTAGCGCCGAAGCCGTTGTAGAAGTAACTTTGGGTCAATATTCCTGTGTAAAAAAGTTTTTAGTCGATTTATCATGAAAAACTGCCTTAAAAATCTAAAGCTTCAAACCCTCGTAAAAAATTTCAGGGGCATTTGCGCCAGTAATCCCTTTAAGGTATATCATCGTTTATGTTGGTAAACATGAAAAAAAAAATTGGTCCAAATCGGAGGTGTCCCTAGAACGGAACTATATCCGAAAAATAAATATAGAGCGAGATTGTCGACGAACTAGTTCGCATAGTTCACCTAAAGGAGCGCTCTTCCCACCTAAGTCGTTTGCGAACTACCCAAGAGCCCAAGACTATTTCTTAGTTTGTTTACATTTCGTTCTGATCGCTCGTTCATGAAACGCAAATTGTATTACTGAGTAAAACATCTATTGTAATAGATAGTTTCTTTGGACTGCAATAACCCGCTGTCCGCTATTGCATGAATAGATAGTTTCAATAACTGTTTCATGTATATACAATGTAATCTGTGAATAACTGGCACAGACTAATATGCACAGAGTAGTCTTGGGCATAGTCGGTCGCCGTTGGGAGCGCTCAATATAGTTCGTTGTCCTATAGCATTCATTCATTTAGTTCGTTAGTTCTTTTTTAATTTTTCAGTAGATCTAATAAAAAAAAGATGAGTTTATTGAATGTCAGTAAATAAAAATTAATTGAATTTACGTTAAAAAATATTAATAGATTAATTAGTATGTAATATACTACATAATATATAATATATGCAAGATACTTATCAAGAACTATTTGATGATATGGAAATTAAAATAAAATATTATATAATTTATAGATTACATGTCGCTAATTAATTTAACATAGTAATACAGTGTAACCTTGATATAACAAGCCTCAATATAACGAATTCCTCGATTTAACGAATTTTTCGAAATCCTCTAGAACTGTCTGTAAAAGCTAACGCAAAATATAATTCTACATTACGACGTTACTATTTTAACTTTTTACGATTAATTTACGATTTTATCAAACACATCCTTATAACGAATTTTTAATCATTGCAACACACACACACACACACACACATATATATATATATATATATATATATATATATATATATATATATATATATAAGGTATTATTTACCTCTATTTAACCAATTTTTTTAACTTGCAATCTTGACATAACATATCCTATTAATTATTCCCACTTAATTCCGCAATAAATCATGTCATGACAGGTTCAGACACGTACATGACAGGCAGATGACTATTTACGTAATAGTGAAATTAATAAACAAGTTTTCTTACCTCGTTAAAACGAATTGTAGTTCCACCTAACCTCTATATAACAAACCTCAATATAACGAATTACTTAATTAACGGTGGTAGAGCCACGCGGCAGCTTTTGCTGTCTCACGGATGGGCCGGCTCGAACCGGGGTAGTACCACGACCTCACAGAAAACCAGCGTGAAGTAGAGGTTTACCTCTGCGTTTCACGAGTGCAGGTGGCCGGAGGCCCTTTTTACTGAAAATGAGGCATTCCTTCTTAGTCCTCACGGGTGACAACGCATTTACATTTTGATTTGTAACAGAGGATAGATGTAGATGTCTATGGGCCACAGCAACCACTTACCATCAGGTGGACTGTGTGCTCGTATGTCACCCTTATCCTATAAAAAAAAAAACTTGGTAAAATAACGAATACTTTCTAATTCCATTCAGTTTCGTTATATTGAGGTTTCATTTTGAATTTTACTTCGAATAAACTTGTTGTCGAAAAAACTACACATATTTTAATTTGAATAAACTTACCGTAAAATCATATTAATATTGTGAGCCAGCAATATTTGTTATTTGTTGTGAATTATGCACTAATAAATCTTTTATTAGAGACTTTAAATTATATACTTTAAACTCTGGTGAGAACGGTAAGAGTAAAAATAAATCAGTCGGTTAGCCATTTAGCGCTACTCCATAATAGAGCGGACGCCAGAAAAATAAATATTTAAAGAACTAAGAGCGAGATTATCGACGAACTAGTTCGCATAGTTCACCTAAAAGAGCGCTCTTCCCACCTAGGTCGTTTGCGAACTACCCAAGACTAGCACAGAGTATCTTTTTATACCAAGGACTAATATGATGCTTACAGCCACAGAACACTAATACCTTACAGCTTACACCTATATTTGGTTACGTTTTGTAACGACCACTCTTGGTTCAAAATAGTTTATATTGCGTCCTTATAATAAGTAAATGCTTTTGTTATTTTAATACATTGCTTAGGTACTATACTACATTGTGAGCTACGACCTACGAGCTTTTATTTATATTTTTAATACCTATAATAATGGAACAAAGGAGAAAAAGGAGTGAAAATTGGAGTCCTGATGAAAAAGTTAGTGAAACATCGAAATTTATTTGTTAGCAATGCCCATCCTATTACAATTATTTCGACTAAAAAGAATGTTCTTATTATTATAGATAATATTACGTACACTTATTGCTCAAGTAGCACATATTATAGAGGATAAGTCAACGAAAACATCGGTAAATATCCAAAAAATTAAAGAGTGGAAGAATATAACTAATAAGTAAGTGCTTATCGCATTTGTTATGTGTACAAGTAGGTAGACGGTATTGTTTACGTGATTTCTTATTCTTTTTTTTAGATTTAATGAGGTAACAGGTAAATGCCGATCAAATGCGGAATTGAAGTTGGCTTGGAAGAGAATGAAGTTGACTGCTAAATCTAATATTACCTATAGGAGGGAACAATCTAAGACAGGGGGTGATGAAAAACCACCATCACCTGCTCCTGAGGACTTGGAAATAACGGTAATTGCTCCTCACAATTTTGAAGTTAATGATTATGATAGTGATGCAGTGGTAAATAAAATTACTTATATGTCTTACACATTTAATTAAAATAAAATAACTTTATTTTCCATTGTTTAAGTACTTAGGTAGTGCTCTGAAATCTACCATTAAAGCATACAATTTGCAATTCAAAATTATTTTCCAAATATCCAAAACCTAATATACATAGTAATAATTTCACATACATTTCTTTATAATTAATTGCATTTATATTTAAAATAAAGTGCTTTGTGGCATTCTTTGGGGGAGGCCTATGTTCAGCAGTGGACTTGTGAAGGGCTGTAATGATGATGATGATGATATTTAAAATTGAAATGTCATAAATTCATACATAGTTGTCTATTTAATATCATAACACACATATTACTAGATTATCTATACAGTCTGATTATAATTTTCTATATTATAATTAACTAGCTGGCCAGGCAGACTTTGTTCTGCCCTCTTCGATGACCCTGTGGCCTATAAAATTCTTAAAATTTGTAATAAAAAATATTCTATCTGTCAAGTTGGACCAAACTGCACACAGTGTGCAAAATTACATTGCAATCAGTTTAGTAGTTTAGGAGTTCATCGTGGACAAAAAATGTGACATGTAATTATTATATATAAAGATAATTTATACTACCTATTGCCTTGGATCATAATATTTTTCTTTAACATAGAAATTACCTGATTCAATTAAGGGCAAAATATAGGTAATGACAGGAAAATATGTTAATAAACGTTTCAGTGATTTATTTTAGAATCCAGTAACTGCAACTGTAGCTACAACCTCAAAAGAAATATTTGCTGACCCTAAGCCTCGCTTCGGTTTTGAAAAAACAGACACAGCTATAGTTATAAATGTAGAAAATCCAGAACCCAATGTTGTAGAGGTGCAAGGTAAATAATAGTTATTGAATATTTTTTTAAAGCAAAATATATTATTATTATAGTTACAATCATATCTACACTTGTTTGTCTAAATATTATACATGTTTAATTTTCTAAAACAGTTATTATTTATATTCATTTTTAGAGATAGATCCAACTACAGATATGGAAAGACCCAAAATAGTGAAAATAACCAACAATAAAACTGTTATTACTCGGGGCATAACAAAAACAAAAAACAGGAAAAAGAGCTTGCAAAATAGGTATGTTGAACAAATTACCTACTCTAATACATCACATACTTATTAACATTTGAAAATTAGTACTTTGTACATGTCTAAAATAAAACAAAAACTTACATCAAGTATTCCATTTCATTTTACAGAAGAGAAGATATAGTCCAAACAATTGTAAAAAGTAACACAGATTTTAAAAAAAGAAAACTGGAAATGATGGAAGAGGAACATAAACACAATATTAAAATAGCTAACCTAAAAATTAGAAAATTAGAATTAGAAATATCTTTATTAGAAATTCAGAAAAACACAAGTTAAATAGCAGCTTAATGCTGCTGTGTTTAGTATGGTGAGTGTATACAACCAGAATATTCCCCATCAAAATACTCCCCAAGATTTATTCCATACTGTTGAAAATTGTAACATGTTGTTATTCTTTAACAGCTGAGAACGGCTCTGCAGAAAGAGAAAGATTTTCCTGTATAAATGGGTATTATTAAAAAAAATTACAATTTTGTAAATATAATTATAAATAGTTATATAAAGTTGTAAAAAAAATTGTTTATCTACTGAAAGTGAGTTTCAATAAACTGTTTTCGCCTAATATTTCCCCTTATTGATGGTGGAATATATCTTTGTAGTATAGGTTTAGATGAATATTGTTCAATGCTATCTCCCTCACCAGAAAATACATCTTCTCTCATGTTGATGACCATATTGTGTAGTACAGTACATGTAACGAAACCGTTACTTCCACATAGGATAACATCTTTCTACAGTGTTCCTGGTACGGATATGGCTCCTATTATATCTTTCTTCTTGTTGTGTTGTGAGGTTCAGCATTGGTGTAAATAGGTAAGGAGTACAAGGATAGCCACTGTTATCAAGTAATATTCCAGAGAATGCACCAGCCTTAAACCTCTGTTTTAGTCTACATTCTCGGAATATTCTGGAGTCATGTACACTGCCACGCCACCTGTTAACAATGTCCACGATTTTCAGGTCAGAATCACAAACCACCTGAAAAAGAGAGCTCATTACTACTTTGTTTTTCTGATATAGATTGAATATTTTAATATACATTTATTGTATTAAAATAGTCGTCAATACATTGTTTTCTATTATGGTAAAGTAGTTATTAAGAGACAATCACATCTTATTTAAAATATTTATATATTACCTAAACATTAATTTAAGAATATCCTTTTCTATTAATATATAACTGACATCATCATCAGCATTTACTTTCTCTACTCTTATGTGAGTATACAGATAATTGTGCCAATTACTATAGGAAAATTAACAATACTGCGAAATTTCCTAATGGTTTCCTGCTGTTCATTTAAAGTAGTAGGCATTTTAACAAATTCTCGGGACATCCGTGACAATATTTCCGCTACTTTTTTACATGTCCTACTGACTACTGGTTGAGACACACCATGTAAATCAGCTGTATCGTCTTGAATCTACCAATAAAACAATAATATGTATTTTTTGGCTTTTTATCTAGCGTAATGTATATGATACATTGACCAAGATTATAAACAGCACTTCATAGCAGTTGCATAATGTACAAACCACTTGCATTTCAGGATTAGGGCATCCTCGAGGATCGTGCACTAAATCCTCACGTAAAACACCCACTATTTTTTCTCCGAAACGTTTTGAAAACCTATACTTTTAAGTCAATCATGTTAAAGTACCGAAATTGCGGTTAGTACCATAGGGGTCTCAGAAGTTGAACTTTAGTACCATAGATAATCCGCGAATTAGAGATAATCTTCAGTTTTGTAATAACGTTTTTCTAAACTAGTACTAACTCCAGTACTATATTTAGTACGTGTTTTGGTATAAGGCGGTTTAGGCACATGAGTAAAGAAGTCGGGTCTATAAACAATAAAGCTGTAGCAAACCGTATGTATTCGGTACTGAGTAACGGGTGCGCCATCTACTACCGAGTAACGAAACGTTACACATGAATGTCTTTCGTTACTCGCATTTTTCGTAGTATGGGTACCCTACACTGTTTCAGTTCACGCAAGTACCGATGATACGTGATGCGTGTATCAGTTTCCACTTACAATTTTGGTTTGTCCCTATTTTTTTTAGGATTTATCCCTAAAATTCCCTAAACGATCTTAAAAATTCTTATTTTTAAGGAGCATATGTTTATTCGAGAAATTAAACAATAATTTATTATTTTGAATATTTATTAATAAATCAACAAAAGATCAATCACCAAAAATCAGATCAGACAGAAGATTTAGAAGCTGAAACAACTTTTGTAATGTTTTGCTGCACTTATCATGGCACTGTTGGGCTCTAAAATTGAGCAATTGTTTGCTTGCATTCCAAACTTTGTATGAAACAAGCCGTTCATAGTTTCGTTAGAAAGTCTATTTCTTTTATCTGTTTATTTTTTAGAATTATAAATAATTTTTCTACCTCAGTATTTGAAGATGGAACTGGTAGTAAAACTGAAATAACTACTTAAGATTTTCGTAAATGAAATTACCATGATAATCTTTCATGCTTAGAAGAACCTTATTCCAATAAATGTCAGCTGGCATGTTTTCTTAATTCTTCTTCGCTTTCAACTCCAAAATGCTTTAAGTTTATAAGATATTGATTTCTCCATTCCACCTGCTTTTTGCATGTTGCATTTTGTCGTTAAAAAGTTAAATTTATCAAACACATCTTTCACTGATTGTTTCTCCAGCCGGGCTATTCACAATCGTCTCGGAAAGCGAATTCGACTCGGATTCGATAACTTCTCGCACCGAAACCAATAAACGCTATTCACATTTAACGTTCGGATAAAGGTCACTTAGAAACATCCCATAACTGTTGTACGTCATTTAGTTACATGCATTTACGAATTTTGTAGATAAATAGGCTTTTGTATTTTTTTAGAGTAACGCCTAAACAAAAACATAATGCAATATTTTGGTGTTAGCCATTGATATCGAATATAAAAAATATATAATTTAACTATATAATAAATAACAAAAAACTGAGATATGTCTCGTTTCACATAGCATATATATATATATATATATATATATATATATATATATATTTATATATATCTATATATGTATATATATATATATATATATATATATATATATATATATATATATATATATATATATATATTTATATATGCTGCTTTGTGAAACGTGATAAAAAACTTATAAAAACACACCTTTCACAAAAATTCAGCTTTACGATTAAGTGCAAATATTGAAGTAATTATATGAAAATAAGTCTTATAGATAATTGTAATTAATTTTTGTTACCTACCTTATAATTAAAAGGGTTTATTTATCTCTTCTAATCATCAATATTCGAAAAGTTTTCGCCAGCCTCAGAGCTCTCGTAAAGTTTCCGATGCAAACTGTCACAATTATCGAAAACAAACGTCAAAGAAGTACGGTCACGCCCCATAGAAAAAAACCCAGACCCGACAGAAACGAGACATATCTCAGTTTATTTGTTATTTATTATATAGTTAAATTATATATTTTTTATATTCGATATCAATGGCTAACTCCAAAATATTGCATTATGTTTTTGTTCAGGCGTTACTCTAAAAAAATACAAAAGCCTATTTATCTACAAAATTCGTAAATGCATGTAACTAAATGACGATACAATAGTTATAGGATGTATCTAAGTGACCTTTATCCGAACGTTAAATGTTAATAGCGTTTATTGGTTTTGGTGCGAGAAGTTATCGAATCCGAGTCGATTTCGCTTTCCGAGACGATTGTGAATAGCCCTGCAGATCGGAGTACAGGGGATTCCCTTTCAAAAATGAACCGTGGGTGGTGGCACCATAGAGTTTGTACATACTATAACAGGGTTACCATCATAAGTTTTAATTTTTCCCCGAATTTCCCTAAATCCCTGTCTTATTAAAACAATCCCTAGTCATGTACAATTTCACTTAGTTTTCCCTAAAAGGGATAAATCCCTAAAAGTGGAAACACTGGCATGTATTGTAACATTTGCTGATCGTATGTTTTACGCATGCGCACACTTATTCGGTGAATTTAAATACGTACGTTACAAAGAGCGATGTTTGTTTATTAGGTAAAGTATGATTTGGAAATACGTCGTCCAAGTTTTTTACTGCTTATTGAAATTATTGTGTGTGTAAACTAAGTTTTAGATTGGAACAGCAAGAAGGTAAGAAAGTATTTTTCACAAATTAGAAATATGTATGTTTTTGTTTTTTATTATAGCGTATTTTCACGTTTTTTGTTTGTTCTTATCTTAAAAGAGATATTATAATAAAGCCGCTCTAATGGGATTTAATTGTTTCTTGGTTAACGTAAGCTGTTAATTATCAAATATTGTTAATTGTTCGTTCATTTTCGTCATTTACGACAAAATAGTAAATTTTAAATTTAGTAGATTCCGTCAACAGTTCACTTGTAGTTTTACACTTTACCTATTAAATTACACTAAATTTAGAATAACTTAAACACAAGTCTGGTTCAAAATACGCCGCGAGGTCATACTGTACGCGTACGCAATACGACTCGATTCGATGCTCTAACATAACAGCATGTTGTGAGGTATCAGAAGTAACGTAACGATATTATAGTAACGAGTACTAATTGTTAAAGTAACGAATACATACGGGTACGCTTTTTTTCGTTACTTTTACACCTCTAATAAACAAGGAGTTTAGCGAAATCCCGACATCGTAAATAAAGTCTTAAATCGGTATCACCATATACTAGGGATGGCAAGGGAAAAAATATCGATATATATCTCGTGATAAATATTGTTATATCGTCATCATTTGCGTACAGGATCAGGCCCAAAATTTAATATTACTGACGGTTAGATGACGAAAAAAAAAACTACAACCATACATGAATGCTTTTTGTAGCTCCTTTTATTGTTTCGTCCATTAATACGACATTTTAAAATATATCGAAATTGATACGAATTCGATACTCTAAAATAAATAACGATATATCGCCATTAAAAATATCGACGATATACAGAATGATTGGGAGATGGGTGCAAAGCTTTCAAGGGGCGCTAATATAGACAATTTAGAACCATTTAAGCCTTAAGCCATGTCAGTCTTAGATGAAGTCTAAACATTTTTTTAAATAAGTTTTTATGATTTTTAGCAAAAATGCCGAAAATTTTCTAATAAACTGTAATTTATGACCAAATTAAACAATAAAAGACATGTATTTTATTTTATTCTATTAAAGTCATGTGTACGCAATCCAATAAGACATGTTTTAAGCACATGCATCTTAAGATATTTTTTTAATAACGTTTGAAGTTCACGAAAAAGTTCTAAAATTTATAAATACAGTTTTTAGCTCTTATTTAAAAAAAAGACGGCTAGGTTTTTTCGTTCAAATCTTTTTGAAATATTCTTGATTATCGCTTTTTGTTTTGAGGTATCATTCATGCAGATATCTTAAAAAATGTTGAATCTAAGTCTTAAAAACCAATTTGAGGGAGTAAATTTAAATTTTTGGCTAACTTATTAAAACGAAATTTTATTTGAAATCTTTTATTATTCATGTTCAAACTGGCGGCCGTTATTTCTAATGCAAGCACGGTCCCGGTTTCTCACTTCTGTGGTCGTGATTTTAAGTTTCATCTCCGCCTTCATGGTTTTGAAATGCAGAATTTATTTAAGGTATTAGTTTTTCCTTTGTATTTATTTCTATGCTCGTAAAAACTAGTTCTTTGGCCCGGCCCCACACGTAAAAGTCGATTGGGCTCAGATCAGGTGACCGTGAAGGCCTAGGGATGGGTCCATCTCGTCCAATCCAACTTTTAGGGAAGTTGTTATTTACAAATTCTCGAACAGTCAAAGTCCAATGCGCTGGGCAGCCATCTTGTTGAAAAATGACCTCTCGATCTGTTTCAAATATCGGGGCACCGGATTGCTCCACAAGCAACGGTAAATCCATTTCCAAAAATTGCAAGTAATTCTCGCCATTTAAAGAGTCCGGCAAGAAGTGGGGCCCGAACAATGTTCTGCCTATTACTCCATCCCACACATTTACTGAAAATTTTCTCTGGAAGGATACTTTTTTTTCTAATGTGGATTGTTGTTCTTGTTCACCCATTTGTGCAGGTTATGGAAATTGGTGATTCCCTCCCTAAAAAATTTACTTTCATCTGTCCACAAGATTGATTTTAAAAACCATGCATCCTCAATATCCCTGTAAGTAGGAAACGGCAGAACTGCATCCTTCTTTGGAAATCTTGCACTTCCAGACCTTGCACACCACTGCCATGGAAAGGATATTTATCGTTTTGGTGCATTGTATGCCACACCTTCCATTGGGAAATGTTTAAATTTCGAGCTACTACTCTAGTACTAGTTGTAGGATCCGCTTCAAATGCTGCCAAAATATCATCTTCGACGCCAGGTGCATGTATGCCTGGGTTCACCCCAGGTTCCACTTGGTGTATCCCATCTTGAGTCAATCGTCGATACGTGTTGTAAAATACTCGAACATTCGGCACTCTGCGATTCGGATAGCGCTCTTGATACATCCGTCGTGCTAATGATCCATTGCCATCTGCTCTACCATACATAAAGATGATATCCGTATATTCCTGATTCGAAAAAGTAGCCATAGCCACTTAATAATCAAGAAAAACAGCGTAAGAGCGCACTAAATGTCAACTCAGTACATCAACATATTATGTAGTCCAAAATCAACACGTGCAGGAGCACAATGCTACGAATGGACACGGTGAACAAAGTTGTAAACAACTAACGAGATCAACACTTGCAGGAGCGCAGAGGGCTTCAACTGAACCAGGTTAAATATCAAGGCGATAACGTCCACTCACAAGGGCAGTAGTTATTTGACTAATGTTATGGCTTCCGGCTCTATTCAGTTAATTCTAACTGACCCTAACTAAAGAAACATTACTCTGTTTCCCTAATAACTAAGTCGGTTTTGCTTTAAAATTAAATTCATTGTGCGAGCTACCTGGAAATATCATACAACCGGCAGCTATTGTTTAGAGAATCCCCACAACTTTTTCTTAGAATTTTACTACGCTACATATTTGAACAGAGAAGTATTTGTAGAGCAAAAACCGGGTCTGTGCTTGTAATCAATAATCACGGCAGTTATTTTAAACATTAAAAATTGATAATTTCAGTTCAAATTTTATTTTAATTAGATTTTATCAAAATATCTAAACCGATTTTTTTGTACCATGCAAAAGCTGGTCACATACATCTATGCCTTTTTTTCGCTCATTGTAATAGAGCACGGCTTCCGGCTTCAAAATTGGCCGATATCCCGAAGACATTCGCATAGTAGCGTCATGGCATGTAGAAATCATTGCAACGTCGCGTTTGTCTCTCCATTTCATCACTGTTACATTGTCCTTCTGTCGAGCAACTACTTCACCTTTTTTAGGTCTTATTTTTTTCGATATTATTGCCCATGGAATTTCTTTTCTATTTACTCGCAAAGTGCCGCATAAGTCTGTCTTATGCTACAGCAAATATTTTGCTAATCCAACGGTATTGTAATAGTTGTCGCACACAATTATCCGTCCAGCTTCTAGAAGACCATCACATAGCTGAACTACGACACTTCCCGGCTTATCCAAATCAGCGATCTCAGGGTCGCGACCTATGTAAATGTCATAGTTCCAGACAAAACCATCTTCTGTGCAAAGTTTATAGATTTTCAAGCCGTATTTGTGAGCTTTTGTTGGGTTGTGGAAAGATATCCTCCCTCTAAATGGCATCATCGACTCGTCAATGACGATACATGCATTAGGTGTCAGTAAGTTCTTCCAGTTGTTGATAACAAGGTTCAAAAGTGGTTTTATTTTGTACAGACGTTCGTTTTGATCCCTCGGAACTTCATTATCAACAAAGTGCCAGCAACGTAATATTGATGAGAAGCGATTATACGACATGTTTACATTGTGAAATATTGGATGGTAGTAAATAGAATCTAATTCCAACACGATTCAATCGTCGGAAATTTCACAATACCCATCAACATGTACAAGGCAATAAATTTCAACATTTCTTCGCGTGTAATGTCTGTCCACCGATTCATGGGACTATGAACTGATATGTTGACGTTCTGTTTCAGTTGAGAAGCGTACAGATTTGTTTGAGTGACCATAAGATCTAACACTTCGTCGGTCAATATACGTCGATAAATGGAAACAACAGATTGTTCACCTTGGATATGAATAGTTGGGCTGTTTTTATAAGGTTGACGTGACAGTGGTAAGATGTCCTGACTCCAGCCATTTTCTCGTATCTATATCATTTATTTCTTGCAGAGTAAGCCGCATGATCTCACCAGCAGTCCGCCTTCTGCTCGTTTCTGGCCGAGGTGAATTTATGACGATATCGGATAAATTATCAGCTGTTGAATCACTACCAATGTCATCGGTTACAATGTTTGAGCGGGAAATTTCACCTGGTTCAAAATCCGGATCATCGATATCGTCATCTGCAAAAATACTCGGTTCTTGATCCGAAATATCAGAATCTGACTCGTTTTGTACATCACTATCGCCGCCGTTCGAATCCGTGTCATCGTTACTCAATTCATAGTCACTTTCTTCCAGTATTCGTCGCAAGTCCTCAGTTGATAATCTTCGCGGCATTTTGAACAACAAAATCGCGTACAATATAACCTATAACTTCATGAACAGAATTCATAAATATGACAGTGACATAACATAATTGACAACATATCTATAATCTATTATCTATGGAAAATATTCCACAGATAATCAAATGTGCACAAGTTCGTAAATATCGTGAAAATACATAAATAATAATAGTAAAGTAATTAATAAAATAAATACTTATGAAAAACTCATAAGTATAAAAAAATATTCCCTGAACCACATGTGGTTCATGAACGTGCAGGAGCAAAAATGTCTCTCTACGCTCATGAACCATATGTGTTTCAGGGAAATAAAGCCTACTTTTAGTTATTTTTTTTAAATGATATTATTACTAGGGCTACCCCCCTATGACTATAAAAAAACAAATTATTCAAAAAAAACCTATTGGACGTGTCGGTGAATTTTGTATTTTTGTATGGGACAGGAAACGTGTTTAAAACATGTCTTATTAGATTGCTTACACGACTTTAATAGTTAGAATAAAATAAAAAACATGTTTCTTTTATTGTTTAATTTGGCCATAAATAAAAAGTTAATTAGAAAATTTTGGGCATTTTCGCTAAAAATCATACAAACTTATTAAAAAAAAATGCTTAGACTTTGTCTATACTAGCAGCCCTTGAAAGCTTTGCACACATCTCCCAATCAACCTGTATATAGATATTTTTTGCCTAAGCCTACCATAAACAACACTGCATTTTTTTTGCTCTAATAATGTAATGTGAGGGTTATTTAAGAAAAAGAAAATGATTTTTAATAAAATTTATTCACTATACAATTACATGTATAGGTTTTCCATATAATTAATATTCTAAATACTAATTAAATTGTTTCATGCAACAGTAACTTGTGTATTTAATACGTTATACATAAAATCTAACAAAATATACTTTAATACTCCGTTATGCAACAAGCGCTACATCTGCCCATAAGACAGGCACGTATAAGGCACAAAATGTTAAAAACCGTCACAGGTTCTGAACATCTCTACACGAATGAAGGTGCGGTACCTCTTTCTAAACATTAATGTATGTAGACTAAAAATCTTACATTAGAAAGACAATATCAATAATCATAATTATAATCCATAGAAGAAGCTACAAATAACTGCCTTTGCGGGCACAACTAATATAAGGTTTATAATATATTGTAATTCTAATAACTTAGGTAACGGCATCATACACTCGCTCACATTAAATTCGTTTTCGTGCTCAAGATACGATTGGAAATACCCAACGTCTGCTGTGGTTTTTTGAACTATATTATTTCAGATACGTATGTATTAAATTTTTATATACGTGTTTTGTTTATAATTGCGATCTCCACCTTCGAAATACTAGGCTAAAGGTACCACTTTGTAATGGCTCGCTAATTCTTATAACATTTAAATAAAGAATTGTTCTGAAAAAATATGTCAGAACCTGAGAGGTTACCCCGACATTTTTCCATCATGTTATGCTCCAATCATAATCATCGCCTACCATCTAACGTATGTAACGTGGTACTACTACAAAGTATTTTTTTTTTGTTTTTATAGATTTAGTAATACAATAAAAATGTAATTAATGAAAATTGTTGTATCTTTATTTTTTCTACCGACTTAAAAAAGGAGACGATACTCAATTAGACTGTATGTTTTTATTCCTTATTTGTGTGTTTTACCACATAACTTTTTTCTGGGTGAACCGATTTTGATGATTCATTTTTATTTGAAAGCTCGTGCTTCTCGTGTGGTCCCATATAACTTTGATCAAGGTCTGACCAATAGCTTTTGAGTTATTCTTAATAATTTATATTGAAGTCAGTTGTACAAATTTTTTAATTTTAAATTACAGTTATAATGTGGATAAAATAATATTTATATATGATTGATAACACATCTAGACATGAATCGAAAATACTATGTCAAAACGCAAACCTGAAAGTGTGATAGTTTCTGAGTAGTGTACCACAAAAAAAATTGTTGTACACTTTACTAAGAAACTGATTGTGGGATAGTACAGATCAGTTGTGAATATTAGAAACTCGTTTAAACGAATGGAATAGGAGTTAGCACACAAAAACTTACGCTATAATATAAGCTTATCCACAACCCCAAACAGAGGAGTAGTAAGAGATGCTGCCACGCCTTCTGTTATTTTCCATTCTATATCATCCCCAAAACAAGAGGGTGTAAGCTTCTTTCATCCGGGGATCAATCACAAAAGTAGTTTTGGACAATTATGTTGAATTGAATGACAGTTTTTCAATTAAAACCATAGACAATATAAGGGCATTCTAGCTTTTTAAATTTGTTTTGTTTTATTCATGATGGCGATGTCTGCCTACGAGATGTCAGTTGTAAATATTCCTAACTTGTTCAAACGAATCAAATATGAGCAAGCGCATGAATACTTACGAAGAACAATTAAAACTAGCATAATAATAGTGGGAATAACTTCAGCTGCCCCTAATACAACTTTAATAAACTTAAAAATATACAATTGCACAATTAATATTGCATAATATAAGAATATAAAAATAAATGTGGGTGTATTTAATATTACGAAAAATCTAGGATATTTACCTACTTAATAAGCGATATCGTTAACACAATACATGAGAGTTAGTTTATATCATGAACAAATGAGGCGAAAGTTAGTGAAATTACAAAGTAAAAAATGGTCCTAATATTTGATTTTACTGCATGTCTGCAGTCTCAATAAAGAATCGCAGTATTACTTATTAAATTTTGTTCTTGTAATTACACAACAAAAATTCGGACTTCTACTTTCAAATAATAAAATTTATCAGACAAGACACCAATAACGCGGCACAATAAAGCAGAGTTCGCTATGCAAATCTCCGTTTAGATTATAATTTTAATTTATTCATTTTTTTTCATATTTTAGCGATTACTCAAGATAAATAAAAAAAAATCATACTCTCCTACGGGACGATTCAGGCACTATGTTAGAATCTTAAATCACTTCATAGACAAAAGAAAACCCCCAATTCTACAGGTGTCGAAGCGGATCAGGGATCGGTTGCTAATTTCTCGAATTTCGTCAACGAAAACAAAGTATTTTGTAAAATAAATTAGTTTATAAAAAGTACTGGTGATAACAATCAATCATATAATAATCGTCATCAGTATAATTTTAACCTTACTTTATTTTGTTTTTATATTTTAATAGTTTACAAAGTGACAAAAATTATTTTTTAATTAATAGACAATGTTGCATGAAATTCTATTCAGGTAGGGGATTAGTCAGTGATTGTTTGTGAGAGGCAAAGAAGATTGATTTAAGAACAAACTTCTAGGTAAATACTTAATAATTCATATCGGAGGATTCTTCACACACTCCACTCTTTGACTATGAATTTCAGCGTTAATCATCTGGTGGGACAGCTACACAGCATCGCATCATTTACTTAAAATTCTAAATACTTCAGAAAGAACAGAATATTCAAGTTTTATCAACTAACATATGCTACTGATACACGAACTTATAGAAATTTAAAACATCAGATTTTTCATAATTAATTTTTAAAACACCATTAAAAATATTCCAAGTCATCTTTACACATGAAAATATTGTTGCGCTCCACGATTAATACATGGTACATGGCGACACTAGTTACCACTAGCGCCCTCTAGTATCGAGTAGCAGAACTAGGGAATCAAGAACTTTCTAGAACTATCGACACCTAGTCAATCGGGAACGATATGTACTCGAACATTCTAGAAGTTTCTATAGTAGAAGGTTCTAGAAACTACCTGAGGCTCTATATAAGGCCGGTATAGACCGCAACCGAGTAAAAATTTAATTGGCGATACAAGCGAATACTTCGAAGCGATACAACTGCGAACTAAAGAGATCAGTAGTAGAATTGTGTTTTATTATTAGTGTGGTTTTAAGTTGTAATTAGTGTTGTGTAATTAAAGTGTCAATTTTGGTAATTCAATCGGCAGTTTTTAATTGTCTCGAACCCCAAGCTCGTAACAATATATAGGTGATCCGTTTCATCTTTTATACACTTGCAAACTTCAATGGTATGGAAGTTTAGTTGCTGGTCGCGCTCAGTAACAAAGTGTTGTCCTCCAGTTGTTCCAATTGGTAAGTGGAATTGTCAGGCATGTGGCGAACCAGGTCGTCTGTCAAACGAACCCTTGCGCCATTGGGCCCCAGTACCAATACTGTTTCAAAGTCCTAAAAAAAATAAGTTCAATATATATTATATATATATATATATATATATATTATTACGGGGTAGAGCCATGTTTACGTGGTAGAGCCATGCTGCAGCTATATTAATAGTATAGTTGTAGCACGAATGCGTCGGCTCGACCGGGGAAGGACCACGCTCTCACAGAATACCAGCGTAAAATATTAGCTTAATGCAGCTGTATTTCGTATGGTGAGTGTAGAGAACCGGAGACCCTTTTTACTGCAAAAGAGGCATTCTATCTTAGTCCTCACGGCTGACAACGCATCTGCATTTTAATTCGCAAACGAAGATAGACGCAGATGTCTATGGACCACAGCTACCACTTACCATCAGGTGGACTGTGTGCTCGTTTGTCACCTTATTCTATAATATATAAGGTGTCTATTATATATATATATATATATATATATATATATATATATATATATATATATATTATAGACACCTTAGATCATCATCTCCTATAATTAAAATGTGAAATTCTAATCAATGAATCTGGCCCCAGCACATACAGCAGAATACCAGCGTAAATAGCAGCTTAACGCTGCTGTGTTTCATATGTTGAGTGTAGAGAACCGGAGACCCTTTTTACAGGAAAGGAGGCATTCCATGTTAGTTCTCACGGGTGACAAACGCATATGTATTTTGATTCGTAATCGAAGATAGATGTAGATGTCTATGGGCCACAGCAACCACTTACCATCAGGTAGCTATGTGCCCGTTTGTCACACATCAAGTCAAGGTCAAGCCTCAGCCAACGCAAGCGTAAGCAAATTCTTAAAAGACGAGTGCTACAGTCTACATGTTGGCTAAGTTTGAATGAGTGAACATACTGACATGGCCAACTACCATGTGGATGCGATTTGCCGAGTGCAGGCGAGCGCCTTTGATTTGTGCACAGATGAAAAACCGACAGTGTTCTGTGTGAGACGAGTCGTGGCGAGCGATCCCGAGTGGTGGCAAAGCACGCCAAACGAACCGTATACACGTTCTCACTAGGATGTGTCGGTACACTCGGAGGCCCACTTATTATTTTGCTTTTATTTCATTATTTTTATTGTGTTTGTTAAATAAATGTTATTCTATTCTAAGAATAAAATTCTTCATTCTTATGGATACCTATTGTAAATACGAATATAAATGATAAACACAGGTAGCAAACAACTTTTCACTATGATGCTTCATTTTAAAATGACAAATTCCCCCGCATGCGGCGACCTTTGATATCGCGGCGGCGCCTTTGACAAGAAGTGGCAAGTGCCGAAGCGGCGCGACACAAAGGCGACCGTATCTAATTGAACAGCCTATATGTTACCTTGTTAACAGAGTTGTGAAGGAGCGCTCTGAGCTTGTGGAGCATCTCCTGCGCGCGGCAAGTGTGCAGGTACAGGGCGCTGTACACGCTGCCGCCGCCGGGACACACGTACACCGTCAGGCGTGGCTCGATACGTCTGCCGCAAAACACTCGTTATTACACAAAAAAACGTGTGCATTTCACACGTGGTAGAAGTTAAACCTTCAGGAAAGCACTGTTTACTGTATTTTATCTAATTCTCACGCAGACTAAATCCTTTTTTTAGACGTATATGTTTGTCACGTTTTAGTGTCGCTATTTTGTTTTATCAAGTCTCAAACCACAATGATTGTAAAGAAATTTTCACTTCAAAAAACATTTTTGCATATCACAAACCTGCCGGTAAACAGCGGTGAAACCTTTCTTGTATTTTGGTTTGAAAGATAAGAGAGCTTATTTACAGGTTTTCTACTCTAGACCTCAAGGGCGACAATGCATCGGTTGTCTAGGTCACTTGCAGCTGTTTGTACAAGAAGTGTAAGGAACCGAAGACCCCTTTTACTGCTAACGAGAACAGGGGTGACAATGCATCTACATTTTGATTCTGAATGGAGGATTGATGTAGGTGTCTATGGGGCACAGAATTCACTTACCATCAGGTAGACTATGTGCTTATATGTCACCCTTATTCTATTTCAAATAAATAGCTATACTACTTATTATCTTCTTTAAATTATAACACATTATTACAATACGATTAATACTTACTTGGCATGCAAAGCATTAAATAGGCGTATTCCGTCAGCTAAGCCACAGATCTGTATAATGTCATCGCGGGACAACCTGGTAACAATTTTAATCTTATTAGCATATGCATTTACGTGGAAGAGCCATACTGCAGCTATATTAGTAGTATAGTTGTAGCACGAATGGGTCAACTCGACTGGGGAAGGCCCACGCTCTCACAAAATACCAGCGTAAAATAACAGCTTAAGGCTGCTGTGTTTCGTATGGTGAGTATAGAGAACCGGAGACCCTTGTTTACTGGAAAAGAGGCATTCCATCTTAGTACTCACGGGTGACAACGGATCTGCATTTTGATTCGCAAACCAGGATAGATGTAGATGTCTATGGCCCAAAGCAACCACGTACCATCAGGTGGACTGTGTGTGCTCCTTTGTCACCCAATCTTATAAAAAAACTAGCTGTTTCCCGCGACTTCGCCCGCGTGTTATTTGGGGGTTTTAATTTTTTTGCGCGGAACCCTAATCTATACTAATATAATAAAGCGGAAGAGTTTTTTTTGTTTGTTTAAACGCGCTAATCTCTGGAACTACCAGTCCGATTTGAAAAATTCTTTTTGTATATTATAACCAGATTCATGTGGAATAGTATAGGCTATCTAGCATTAAGTTATATTACTCAGCTAGCCTTAAATATGGATATTTGTTAAGCAAGTCGGAAGAATAAGCAATCCCGAAATTATTTATGCGCGTACGCTGGTGTTATCGTTAGGGATACGTAAATACAATGTTCTAGAAAAATATAGACCTTTACTCCGTCTAAAAAAATGTCTGCGGTACCATATGTCTATTTCTTATACATAAGCCATAAATTGTTATTTTGTGACAAAAAAATATTGAAAATTTAAAAGTGATTTATGAGCGTTATTATTAGGCATGGACTATTTATCCTTACGAACGAAAGTTACTTCATCATCAAGACAATTTTATGAAGATTAACTTTGTTCTTTATACCATGTTATTTGGACGCATAGTTTAAGAGAGAATGTAAAATTAAAATAATTGAATACTTGGCTGGGCGCGCGAACAACGCTTAAACCCTAGCCGTTATAAAATGCTTGAACTTAGGTCATGTCGCGCACCTCGGACACGTGATGACGCGGGTGAAACCGCGGGGCACAGCTAGTTCTTTTTATAAAATAAAAGTAGCCTAAGTTACTCCTTGTGACATCACCTATCTGCCAGTGGAAATCCCGTCAAAATCGGACCAACCGTTTCGAAGATTAGCCGGAACAAAAAGACAGACAGACAGACAAAAACTTTAAAAATTGTATTTTTGTTATTAGTACCGTATATACTTTCATATGCATTTAGTAAAAAGTTGTAATTTTGACATTACAAACTGCCAATCCAATTTTATTTATTTGTACATAGTTGTAATTGGATATATGATAGAATTTGTAAAGAAGATATCAACAATGGAAGAAGAAGATATAGCCGAAATCAGCAAGCTGACGTGGCAATGGGCCAGCTACTAACTCTAAGAACCGTTAACCGACGGGTAAGATTCTCGAGTGGTAGCCTTGTACCGTTCGGCAAGCAAAGTATACGGCGACCCCTCTCTAAATCTAGGGACGATCTGATACGGAAGTTTACTTTTACTTCGATCTGATACGGAAGTTTACTTTTACTTTTCTATGATAAGTTCTCATTTTCTAATAAATAAACACTATAACTTTCATTCGCCATTCGCATATTGAGAATAACATTAATAAAGCTATACTATGCTCATAAATACAAAAATTATATTTTACCTATATTACATTCCACTCATATACTGTGGTAATATTCACCTGGCAGCGAGTATTCGTGTCTGTAAATACCTAGGGTCATGTAGAAATCATGAATAATAGAATAATTATTATCATGTTATACATGACATCAACAACCTGTCTTTATCTTGCACAATCACTGATTTGTTGCTTTGAATTGCTAATAATATATTTAATACTACATTGTTTGATGACTACAGAGCTACAAGCGCTCCCTTGCGCCATGCTGTGTGTTGCGTAGTGATGCTCGGTGTTGCCGTACACGCTAAATATGAAAGCGATGAATGAGATATATAACCAACATATTGTATTGCATCGTACCGGAGCAAGTCAGCGCCCGAAAAGTTGGCAAAGGTGGCGGCATGTTGCGAGAAACGGTTCAACGATAGCCACGACTGAGTCTCCGATGATGTCGCGTCCTTTGATAGTCCACAGTTCTGAGGACAAATTGAAATTGTTTTAACGGATAGAAACTATTTACACAATTAATACAAAAAATAATACAATAATTCTATGCATAATTTGGACTTGATAGACAAGTATTTTTATCTGTTTAATAATAAAGAATGGATACAGTTAAAGGGTGAAACAATCAATTTCATGATTGTTTGTATAAAATACATAGTCACCCAGCTCCTGACACCTAAACTATCTACATAATGTTACTTAATAATGACATTAAAAATATTACCTTGTCGGGATCTTCAGCAGGTTGTGGCAGATCTGGCAAGATGGCACCAGGCGAGTGGCATGGCGGACTGCTCACTTTAACATCGCTTTCACTGAAGTAACAAAAAGAATTAATGAATGGGTGACAAACGAGCACACAGTTCACCTGACGGTAAGTGGTCGCTGTGACCCATAGACATCTACATCTATCCTCGATTACGAATCAAAATGCAGACGCGTTGTCACCCGTGAGGACTAAGATGGAATGCCTCGTTTCCACTAAAAAGGGTCTCTGGTTCTCTACATTCACCATATGAAACACAGCGTTAAGCTGCTATTATACATTGGTATTCTGTGAGAGCGTGGTCCTTACTCGGTCGAGCCGACCTATTCATGCTAAATCTATACCAGTAATATAGCTCATGGCTTTACCATTCAGCAGCATGGCTCTACCAAAGCCTGATCTTTAATTCTGCTATACACTAAGTCTTAGTACTTCCGAATATGAAATTATTTATAGTTCTTTGAAGTCAGCTTTTACTTATTTTTTTCCTATACAAGCTGGGATGACTAAAATGTGAAATCCAAGTTTTCTGTAATAGCACAATCTAAGTAGAAATATCAGCACTGCAATTACTGACTTTTAAAGGCTGATGAATTAAAGTAATTTTGAGGTGAACTACTACGATACTTACTCAGGACAATACAGTGGTTTCATCTGGTTGGCGACAAGAATGCCTGCATCAAAAAAGGAAATTATATACAAAAATATTCTGTAGTCTTTACATTTATAAAATAAATAACTCTTATAAATGAATTTAAATTTTATTTCACTAAATTTATATAACAAGTATCCAATCACTAGATGGAGTGATGACCTAATAAGACATGTAGATAGTTGTTAAATACAGGTGGCTCAGGACCATGCTTTATAGCATTATTGGGGAGGCCTATATTCAGTTGTGGACTGTAATGATGATGATGATGATGTCTGGTGTTGTCAGGTGTCTGATACACCTGTTATTGTGTAAACTTGCAGCTTTAGTGTCAAGAATTATTGACATTTGATTTATCTATCATAAATATAAAAGCCACATGACACATAAACACAATTTTTAAGAAACAAAATTAACTATATAACATACATTTACACATAAATAAAATTTTTGATTAAACATGTTCATGCAATATATTGCTTACCAGGTTGTGGCAAAACAGGTTTGTTCACCACCATTGGGTTTGCAACTGCCTTTGGGGCCACACTGTAACAAAAATAAATAAGTAATCTTTAAATACAAATTTGGTTATTATATGTTAAAAATTTATATAACGAAAAAAAAATGCACTGTAAAAATGATAAATGGGTGGCTACTACAGATATTATGGCTACAGAATAAATTGGTGATTTGGGGAAGGACTAGTGCAATGGTAAACCAGCACAAAGCGGCAGCAGAATGCTAGTGTGTTTTGTGTAGTGAGTGTGTAGAACCAAAATCCCTTGTTACTGGTAACAAGGCATCGTTATTCTCCAAGTTAACGGCTCCGTGGTGCAGTGGCTTATCAATGAGTTGCTGTGCTGGGTGCTGAGGGTTCGAATCCTGCATGGAAAAAGTATTTGTATGGCCTACAAATAATTGTTCCGGGTCTGGATGTTTGTCCTTCTGCAATTTGTGTTTTAAAACTGCCTTCACAATATAGCAGAAAATCCTAGTGTGGGAGGGTTTACGCTACATACGTTTTTTAAGAAGAAAAGTAAAAGAAAATTCTAAAGTGAAGATATAATATGTAGGTATCTATGGGCCATAACATCTACTTATAATCAGGTCGACTGTGTGCTCATGTGTAATCCTTTCCGTTATAAAAAAAATAAATAAAGCGAGGTGCATAATAACTATACTGGTAATCCAACAAGAACAAAATGGTAAATATTGGTAGAAATACACAGGTAAAGGTGTATCAACGTGTACCCTAACAAAAAGAATTCCAAAACAAATAAATTTGATAAAACAAGTAGTAAAAGTAAAGAAGTGGTAAAATTAAAAAAAAATTACAACCAAATTTGATGTAAAAAAAATGAGACCATCATCAACATAGTTGAGGTCAATTAAATACTCATTATTAAGGATAACTCAAAAACTACTAGTTACATATGGTTCAAATTCATATGGGACCACATGAGAAGCACCAGCTTTCAAATAAAAAAGAATCATCAAAATCGGTTCACCTAAAAAAACATCTGAGGTAATACACATAAAAAAACAGTTGAATTGAGAAACTCCTCCTTTTTTTTGAAGTTGGTTGAAAAATCTTACTAAAATCAGTATTTGTGTCGAAATATGGTAAACCCTACATACTGAGGTGATGGGGAATAATAGCATTATCAGTACTCTAGCACTATTAACTTTCTAATGGTGCCAATTGTCACATGTTTGGTAATACCCGCTGGTTGGCTGCTACAAATCAATGCACCCTAGGCTATTTTTGATGTTATTAACAGTGTTATGTTCGGTATAAGTAGGTTGGCTACTGCTGTTAGGCAGTAACAATAGTTATGAAAAGAATTTCTGTAGTCTCAACAAATTGTTAAAGGGGTTAACAGTGTTATATTCGGTTTGCGTAGGTTGGCTACTGCTGTTAGGCAGTAATGATAGTTGGAAAAGGAATTTATGTAGTCTCAACAAATTATTAAATCATTTACCCCCTTCACATTGTGGTGTCTTAACACAGGCAGGACTCCAGCACAAACTTTTTGTTGTCCCAAATGTTACATCTATTACTGTGTAGATGTACTGCTTCATAGCATTTTTGGGAATTGATATTGTTGTAAAATTGGCCAGGAAGGAAGGGATCTAAAGAACTTACTTTTGTTTCTGTAATACCAATACTAGACACAGGCCGATGGGCAATTACATTACAAAATTATGCCCACTTTAAAGTTATAGCCTATATATGTCCCACTGCTGGACAAGGCCTCCTCTCATTTCTGAGAGGGTTTTAGGCCAAGGGTGTCCGCTGCGCTGCCGCAATATGTGGTGGTGAACTTCACATGTCTTCCGAAATATGTTTCTCTAATTTATCAGACATGCAGGTTTCCTCACAATGTTTACCTTCACGCCGAGCATGTGCTAAATCAACACTTAAAATTGTAACTATCAATTTCATTGGTGCCGGCGGGGATTGATCCCGGGTTGCTCGCGTACTGTGAAACTTACGGCAAGCGCTAATCATCTGAGCTACTATGGCTCAGATGGTTAGTGCCCACTTTATTTCTAATAATTTACAAGGCTTTCTTAAAATTTGGGTCCCTAATGGCCAAATACTCAAATGCTACTCAATTTTAAGATGTCGATAAGTCTTGTGGTGTCACAGTTACTTTGACTGAAAGTGATAAAGACAGCACTATATTAAGTACTTGCGGTGTCTTAAAATTGAGCAGCTTTTGAGTATTTGTTTGGACATATGTCTTTCACACCTTATTGTCTGTAAGATCATCATCTAGTGAGTATAACAATAACCAACACTACACCTATAAGGTAGTGTCCTATAAAGACTCCCTTTTCTGCCTAGGAATCTGTATGATTAGGTACCACCTTCTTATCTATTTCTGCCGCCAAATTTGTTTCTTTCTTTCTTATTCACAAAATAGCACTGATTACAACTAGCATATTGAAGTCAGCTGTTTTACAATTACAATGATGTTGTAAAGTGTACATAATGTAAAATTTTGTTTAAAATAAATATGCATGTTTTACTAAGGAAAAACTGTTAATTGCGTTCGTCGTGTGCGTATGTATTTAAAGTAGTATAATTCGGTAAAATCTGGATATTTACGATAGACGTGAGTAGCGCGCCGGCCTTACGTGTACATTAGCAGCTTTCAATCGTCGCGCGAGCTCTCGGTAGGTGTCGGGGTCCGCCTCGATCTCAACCTCGGCCTTTAGCAACGAAAATTTCATGCGCCAACCTCGCGCTTCTACTCCGTGCACCAATCGAGCTCTGAGAACTACCCCACGTCCTAAATGCCGCGCACTCAGTCTCTGCTCGAGAACGAGCATAATACTCGTCAGCTATAGTCCTGTCTAGTCAAATTGAAGAAGATGAAGGCTCCAGAACCGACACGGTACGCCAAACCACCGGCAACCACCATAGCTGATCCACGGGCCGCCTCAACAACCATTTGTCACGATTACGGAAGGTCCCGCACTTCAAAAGCTTAGTCAAACTAATGTATGTATCGTCTATTTAGTTCACTTGTCTAACATTATTTCCAAACGAAGAGCAAAGAAAGACTGGTAGCGAAGTCAAAATGTTTCGATGTACAACACTACGAAAATCAGAACAGTACAAATAAAAACTATGTAGTACACCGTGGGTTAACACTAGATAAATGCAGTTAGCGAATTTTCAGTTATCAGCGGAAAAATAATAAAGATAAACAGAAAAAGTTCAACTAAACACCCGACGGAATACGAACGACTGGCCTGGCCTGAATGGTCGCTGTCGCTGATTGGTCGGGTGACGGAGCGAGGCGCATTGTCGATTGGATCTAAACTGGATAAATTCGGTTCGCAGTGGCCAGACCCGGCTCGCGTTAGTGCATCTGGCAACGTCATAGCGAATAGCGATGGGCGAGTCAAACCATTTAATTCTAATTTATCTCGAGTTATTCCGGCAACGCGTTGAATCGAGTTGTGTTTTTCGAAGAACTCGAATTATCTCACTCGTTCCTTTGGCATAGTTACTACCTATTCCTTTGGGTTATTTACTACCTATTATAAACTTTCTTTGTTATGTCCACTCATCAAATCGGATGTGATAAGGTTGATTTCCTGCCGTGCTTACCTAATCCAAATCTTTTTTGTTGGCAAAATTTTGCTTGGCAAAATTATATGATTCGATGTCGATCATTCAGTAACTAGCTCCTTTTTTGTATTAAAACTTATTTATTATGATAAATTATTATATATAATTAAAAAACAAAGATAAAGAAATTCCAATTGTATGGTTTATTATAATATATTTTATTATAAGAGTGATTCATATTTAAATCACAACAGTAATAATCTAGTAAGTACGTATCAACCAACTACTTTGTCGATTTCATGTATCCATTCTCTTTACGTAGTATTCTCTCCTTAACACTGGGTCGATCCGACTTAATGTTAAGATCGTCGATCAGATCAAGTCGATTAAAAAAAAAATCCAACGCTAAAGTCGATTTCTTCAAGAAAAATATCGTTTTTCGATTCAATATTTTTGAGAGCAATAGAACCGATTCTCAATTGAATCGAACATTGCAAGATCGATTTTGAATAAATCGATCAGTAATTTTTTAAATAATCCGCGAAAGAGTATTTAATATTTATTTTACTATGTATACAAACAAAATAGCATAATAAGTACACTGACGGTGATACTAATATCACATAATTGTTGTGCCGTCCAAAATAAAAACTCTGTACCTCTGTACCAAATTATAATAAACAATGAACAATGATTTTCAAACAAGTGCTAAATACGAGGCCATTAGAACTTAGTGACTATATTATAATATAGTCATTAAGTTCTAATGGACTCGTCTTCGTCTTCTATGCTCTTTGCTTTGGAGGCCATTGCGATAAAAACAATGAGAATGCTGACTTAGTCAAAAATAATAAATAGCATTTACTTATTTACCACGTTTTACTGCTTATAATTAACACTTGTGAATTGATCACAATCATTTTACAAGTATCTAATTGCAATAAGTTACTTTTTAGTGCAATACCAATACCGAAAATAGTTCGGTATTGGTATTGCAGTTCAGTGCAAACTTTTTAAAGTGGCGACACCCTTGCATACTGATTAACTTTGTAGATATTATTTTGGTATACAATATAATAGAATACAAGTTAATACAATAGAATTGTACGCTTGCACTTTTGCCAGTGTCAAGTTTGTTTAAAAACTTCTTCAATGTCGAATGTGTCTTAATGAAAGATATTGACGATAGCTTATGCCAGCAGACAGTCGATGATGATAGTATGTAATGTACTCGTAAGGTGCAGGTATCTTAACCTACTAGAACCTTAAATAATTAATAGTACAGGGTAAGCGGACAAATTAGCTTGAGCTTATATCATCATCGGAGCACTCGCATTATCATTTTTTGTACTAGTTCAAATGTGTAGACATTTAATAGATAAAATCGCACCACTTTAAGTATTAAAATCCATTCAAATATTATGGAAATGATGTCAAGTTTAATACATAAAAGTTTTTAAAGTTGCCCATTATAATATAGGCTTACTAGGTGACTGAACTGAGCTCCTACGGACGGACTTTACACTGTCTGGAATACCACTCTTTTGTGTTATTTCTGTCGCTAACCAGCAGTGTACATCAGACTGGCTACGACCTGGTTTCGAAGGTCAAATATTCATCGTTTAAACAGAACCACTTTAAACGGGTTCAGATCTCTGTCGGAAGCGGTAGTGCCGAATTCAATGCGCCTAAATATAGCACAGCGTAATTAGAGACATAGGGAAAGGGAACCAAACTGTTCATTCTACACAACATGCTTATTCATCTTTACGCCGATAAATCATTTTCTAGCAAGCTGCATATCAAGTGTTGACAAACGAGCACACAGTCCACCTGATGTTAAATGGATGCAGTGGCCCATAGACATCTACATTTATCTTCGATTAAGAATCAAAATACAAATGCGTTGTCACCCCTGAGGACTACGATGGAATGCCTCGTTTCCAGTAAAAGGTGTCTCCGATTCTCTACACTCACCATACGAAACACAGCAGCATTATGCTGCTATTTTACGCTGGTATTCTGTGAGAACGTGGTCCTTCCCCGCTGTTTCCAATTAAAACAGGTTCTGTTATGTAAATTGCTAATAACAACATAGACTTTTACTGTAAGAAAGTATATCCGTCCGTCAGCGGTTTTGCTCAGAGACCCTAGGTGCTACAAATCTGTAATTTGATATAGTTATAGATATTAATCACGCCCAGAAAACTGTGACGTAAAATCTTAAAAAAACATATTTATTTTAAGTACTCCCCATACAAGTAAATGGAGGATGATTTTTTTTACCCGTCTATTCCATCATGAGGGGTATCGTTGGATAGGTCTTTCAAAACACTGGGGGTGTGGTACAAAATATTTTCGATTCAGGGGTCTGTTTGCGAAATATTTAGCTTTAAAGTGGTATTTTTCAATAAAGTCATGAGTAAAGTCCTCTACCAATTAAATAGCTGTTTTCGGAAATGTGAAAAGTATACACGGTAGTAGCACATAATATAATGAAGTTAAAATGAATACTATCACAGCTAAGTAGAATCAGAAAGTAGTAACATGGGATTATATCAGAAATACATACAAATAAATAAAATTGAAGCGTCTGTTTGTAATGTCAAAATAACAGCTTTTTAGTAAATGCATTTGAACGTATATACAGTACTTATAACAAAAACACAATTTTTAAAAATTTTGTCTGTTTGTCTGTCTGTCTGTCTGTTTGTTCCTGCTAATCTCCGAAACGTCTGGACCGATTTCGACGGGACTTTCACTGGCAGATAGCTGATGTTATAAGGAGTTACTTAAGCTACTTATATTTTACGAAAAGAATTAGGGTTCCGTGCAACATAATTAAAACACTAAATTACGCCCGGGCGAAGTCGCGGGGAACAGTTAGTACCAGAAATAAAAGTGTATCTTTTAACAACAAGCCAGAAAGTTAATTATAAATGGCAAATAAATAACCTGCTATAAAATAGCGTCAAAGTATCACTTTTAGCATCAACATTTTATTTTTTATAGTATATCTATAATTCTTCATCTTAATTTCTCTGTATGTTACCACGTAGTGGGATACTAGATAAAATATTATTTAAAATTGTTGAATATGACCTGCAAAACGTAGGCTTAAGCTACATACACACATAAACTCTCACATCTGTTACTCAGAAGGGTAGGCAGAGTTCCATGTCGCTCAGTCCTGACACACCTCTCTCTGTCTTCTTTTACATCTTACGCATAGATGCTTCTCGGTTAAGGGTACTCTTATTTTGGCCTATCATCATTATATCGCTAATGTGGTCAATAAACTTTCGCCTAGGGTGTACCTTGCCGACTCTACCACTCATTTCTGCAGCACAAATTTGATTTGTCACTCTTTCCTCATTCATTCTTTCTACATCACCAAACCACCGAAGTATTCCTTTCTTAATCCTAGTCCGCAACATCTTCTTGCTAATCACACTTTTCACACAATTTCTCAACCTATCATTCAGAGTCAGCTTTAACTTACTCCATAATAAATGCCTTTATATAGCTTAAAATACTGTAATTATTGGAAATATGAATCAAAATATTAAATAAATGTACCATCGTAATACACGTTTCTAGTAGGGGATTCCCCTTTGATTTTTATTTATTTTTGTTGTTATAGCGGTAATAGAAACACACATTTTGTGAAAATTTCAACTGTCTAATTCTTACGGATCATTTGATACAGCCCGCTGACAGACAGACGTACGGACGGACGGACAGCGGAGGCTTAGCAATAGTTCAACAATCAAACATGTTTGAAATTAGAGCTAACGATTTTTTTTGGAATTACAACTGTACCACCTCCTCCTCCATATGTACTGATATGTGTAATGTAATATAATTTATGGAAAGCGAGTGGTAATCATAAACGATGTGTAGTTACTTCCGATTATGAATTCGCTAAATAATATCTAACCAATTAATTGAAACTAAATTTTATGGATTTTATCGCGTTTAATTTAACTTTAAAATTCCGATGTTTTAGTCATCCGAAATCCTGATAACACTATTAGTCACATTGTGTATAAGAAAAAGACCGATATTTAAATGGTGATTCGCGCCATGATCCATCACAGTTAGCTACCATGGGAAAATCTTTGTTTCAGAGAGCACGAGGGATCTGTGAGAGAAAACATCTGGCCGCCGAGCTTCAGCACGTCGAGCAAGTATTGCAAGACAACAAGCTTCGGGTCCCGCGCATACGTCACAGTGAACGAGTGAAGCCGGCTACAGTCGAGCGTGTGCCTGCTGTACTACCCTATGTCAGAGGAGTCACAGACAAGGTTGGCTACATCTTGAGCGAGCTTCCATTAAAACATACTTCAAGTCGCTGAAGAAGATTAGTAAATTTTTACCATCCGTCAAGTGTCATATCCCTCTAAAAGGTTGTACAAGCTGGATTGTGAATGTGGTCTCTCTTACATAGGACAAACAAAAAGATCTATTAAAACCCGCGTGGAAGAACATATAGCTGACTTGAAGCACCGACATTCCGGGAAGTCTGCAGTGTGAGAACATGTTCTAGATCGTCCTCGCCATTACATTAGATTTGATAGACCACAAATCCTCGCAAAAGAACACCGATTCCTACCAAGGATGATTCGTGAGGCTATTGAAATTAAAAAACCATTCTAATTTCAATAGAGAAGATGGATAGGTGCTGCCATCTGCTTGGGATCCTATAATTAATAAAATTATATCCAAACCCAAGCATACCACTGCAAGACTTCAAGATACTGTAAGCTCATTCTGCGTAGATCGGACCAAAAATTAATATTCAAAAACTGAAGGTAGCCGGGCTAACTATGACATCGGGACGTCAAACACCGCAGTCCCCTCCCCGCGCCCCCGTTATCATGGGGTTATCATGGGTGCTGTAAAGCACCCGAAAAGTCGGGAATTAAAAAGTTAAATTAAACGCGATATAATCCGTAAAAATTAGTTTCAATTAATGTGTAGTCTTCGCGTAAATATACTCGTAAGAAATCATTAATATCTAACCCAGCCGTAGATATGAGAGCCATGGTATATCAGATGGTTAACGCTCGCTGTAAATTTCATAGTACGCGAGCAACCCGGGTTCAATGCCCGCCAACACCAATGAAATTGTTAATTGAAATTGTTATGATTTACCACGTTCTCGGCGGTGATAGAAAAAACATCGTAAGGAAACCTGCATGTCTGAGAAATAAGAAAAATTTTATATAATAATTTTAAGAAATATTTCGAAGACATGTGAAGTTCGCCAACACGCTTTGGGGCAGCGCGGCGGCACTTCCTTGCCCAAAAACCCTCTCCAAAATGAGAGGAAGCCTGTGCCTGGCAGTGGGACGGTAGGTCTATATATTTATATATAAAAATTACGTGTCACATTGTTTGTCCGCGATGAACTCCTAAACTACTGAACTGATTTCAATGAAATTTGCACACTCTGTGCAGTTCGGTCCAACTTGAGAGATAGGATAATTTTTATCCTGATAAGTGACACTCAATATTTGTTTATTACGAATTTAAGGATTGTTTATATGAAGGGTCGTCGAAAAGGGCAGAACAACGTCTGCCTGGCCAGCTAGTATATACAATATGTAACAAAAACCCTGTGGTTCCCGTTAAGTACGTTATCAGGATCATTATTCAAACGTTTAGAAATAACTTTTTTTTTTAAAACTCCAACAATAATTTTTTTATTTTATTTAAAAAAAATTGTATGCAAATTGTATGTGGTTTTATTACCTCTGCATTGTCTGTGGAGTAAGAGGATTGTCAAAGACCCCGTTTTACTTAGCTTTAGCATCGGCTAGTGTCAGTAAGAAGTAATAAAACCACATAAAATAAAAAAAAACATTTTTAATAAAATAAAAAAATATGGTCGATTTTTTAAAACAATATATATATATATATATATATATATATATATATATATATATAGGTTGTTACTTTTATATAATATATAGAATGAACTTTTAACTTTTTAGCCGTAGATACCTGATTGTTCTATTATTAAACGCTAGTGTTGTCCTTACTCATGTTTAATAAAGTATCGGTTTTTTTTTGCAATAAATCTTTCATTAGGTATTTATTTTATTACAATAAGTAAGGAGACTGGCTAGTTCACTTGATAAAGGAAGCCTGGCTACGTCTGTTCTGCCAATATCTTCGTAGCATGGCAATGCATTGTGCTCGCCTCGTTACTCTTACGTTAGTTAGTTTACATAAGCTTCAATATTGAAACATTTGACGTAATCACTTCCTACGACTCAAATGGAAAAACATACTGGTTTATTTTCTAAGGTGTTTGTAACTAGACAACTTGGACATTTATTTTGATATGTTGACTGGTAGAGAATGCCACAAGGCCGTCCGGCCTTTATATCCCTTATTATAAGGCGTGTAGAAAAGATTACATAAAATAAAAATATGTTACATTTTTCTAAGATTACAAAAAAATCTTTGGTTTCTTTTTTTTAGGTACTGTAGACAATTTTCGAATTTTATCGTTTTGTTGTACAATTTGTAAACAAATTCGAAAAATCAATGCCCGCTTTCGCCAACCAGCCTGGCCGCCGTGGTACGTATCAGCAAATCTTCTAAAATATGCATACTAGCTGGTATGTTCATTAAAAGTTCTATCCGATTTACTAGTGGATACTTAAATAGCTAGTGACAAAAATAAAAAATCTTCACTGTTATGAGAAAAATTAGTGTCCAGTTAGGTATATACTATATATATATATATATATATATATGCAGAAAATTGCTTAATTATTTGGAAGACTTTTTTATCATAGTCCAGTTTATAATAATCTATTTCTATCTAAATTTAATATCACTTACGATATAGATACAACATTAAATTAATAAGAAATGAAAAATCCTTGGAGTGTAAGATCCCTAACTATTTATATCTATAATTGTCTGCAACAGGCAAAAACTTGCAATGCAAAAGGGGATTGTCATCTAAACTAAATTTCACTTTGTGCCTTCGAAACAGGATCATTGCGCCCACACAACAGCGCGCATGGTAAAAATTACGCAACCGATTCCGCGTCTGACCCTATAGTTTTGGATGCGCGTTGCCCGCGGTGACCTCTTTCCAGTCATAGCTTGAAGTAGGTAGCCTCTATCATTGTTAGCAGTGCAGGCTGCAATTGATCGCGGCGCGGGCACATTAGTCGGAGTGTCGGGGTCGCGGAAAGGTCATTCTAATGCGGACGAATATTTTTATCTCGCTCGCTTCCTTTTATTGGGATGATAATATAGGGATGCTATTTTCAGTAGCTTTGTTGTAAAAGTGTCACTGTACTATGACTGAATAACTGCTTCTATGGGTTCGAATAAAAGGTATACTACTTTTTTTACGTGGTAGAGCCATGCTGCAGCTATATTAGAAGTATAGTTGTAGTACGAATGGGTCGGCTCGCCCGGGGAAGGACCACGCTCTCACAGAAAACCAGCGTAAAATAGCAGCTTAACGCTGCTGTGTTTCGTATGGTAAGTGTAGAGAACCGGAGACCCTTTTTACTGGCAAAGAGGCATTCCATCTTAGTCCTCACGGGTGACAACGCATCTGCATCTTGAGTCTTTATTGAGGATAGATGTAGATGTCTATGGGCTACAGCAACCACTTACCATCAGGTGGACTGTGTGCTCGTTTGTCACCCTATACTATAAAAAAAAAAACTAAAGAATATTTTAATTTAAAAAATATACTTATTTTAAGTTAAAAATATTCTATATTAGGTATATTTTAAAATGTATACATAATAGTTTTGCCCCGAAAAATGTTTTTGCGGGGAGTATTGATGACTGATTTTTAACGATATTATCTAAAATTTAGGTAAAAATCAGCTGGGAGGATAAACGTGAGGTGCGTAATGTTTTTACGTACCTTGATTACCCGATATCTATAAGGTAGGCATGCAATCATAGTACATACTAACACTACTTAATCATACACATTTCGGTGATCAGAAAATAAGAGACGTCTGGTGGCCCTGGGATCTTGGACTAATTTGGTTTGGTCACACTCTAAAATTAGAACGGTCAAACTACAGTAATTGAAATGAACGTCGTAGTTCGAGAAGACGCCACATCAAACGTTTGGAAATTAATAAGTTAGTAGCTAGCTGGGCGTCTTGTCTGTCTACGGTTTAGGTTACATTTTAATGATATTAGATTGGCCCCTATTAAGAATAAAGAACCACGTCAATTATGTGTGATTTGTTTGTTATGTTATACAGGGTTATTTTTCAAAGAGTAGCCAAATTTTAAACTTAAGTTTAAATATTATATAAATAATGATATACCGTTATTGCAGTTTTTGAAAATACGAGTAAATAAGGCTTCTAATTTTATTTGAAATCATCCCAAATTGAATGTGCTTTATGGGCAACAAAATTTTGCCTACCGATCGACGCTTGCGAATGTGTGCGTGCGCAGTGAAATCAGTTAAAATAATGCATTACAATTTACAACGCATATTGAATTTAAAAGATACAAAGGACAGAATGTTTGAGATTTTTTAAAATTTATTTTTCTTCACTATTTGCCTATATTACTTATTCTGAACCTTCTCTGCAAATTTGGCTGGTTATTGTAAAATAACCGTTTATAGTAAAAGTCTACAGATGGACAGGCCAATCCCATCGATCGCCTCAGTTTGGATTTTGCCATAGTTGCCACTCTTGGTAGGCGGGTAGGCAACCACAGTTTTTTATTTTCTAGTTATTAATAAGACGTACGCAGCTGTCCAGTTACTGGTTTGTTTCCTTCTGTCGACTGTTACGACACCCACGAGATAATATAAGTCAGCCGATACACCGCCACAAAATGGTCAACGTGATATACAAATAGTTGATCAAAAATGTGGTATCATTCTTTCTCGTTAGTCGCTTACAAAAATTACAACAACCCAAGACAACTGTGTCAATATACATTCAAAATTATTTACTCACTGTATGTACGTAACATCTTATGCTGCTCTTATATTGCACAATTTAACGTTAAGCAAGAATGTGTGCCTAAATTATATAGTTATTTTTTATTTTATTTTATTTCTGCCGCCAAATAGCAGTACCTGCACTGCTTTGTTCCGGTTTGAGGAATATAGAGAGCCAGTATAAAGCAAATTTATGTTGCAGAAGTGAACGGCAAGGTCGGGAAGGGACGTCCTAGACGAAGGTTTATCGACCAAAACGGCGATACATTAAAAATGGGCAAGATTAGGAGTACCCATAACCGACGAGCGTGTATGCGTAGATATGTGGATGTAAAAGAGGCGAGAGAGGTGTCAGGATCGCACCAAATGGAAGTCTGTAGTCTCTGCCTACCCTTCTGGGTGACAGGCGTGAGTGTGTGTGTGTGTGTGTGTGTGTGTGTGTGTGTGTGTGTGTGTGTGTGTGTGTGTGCGCGTGTGTGTGTGTAATTTCTAGCTGTAATGGACACCATACACGATCACGTAAACTGGATTACATCTTAGTTCTCAGAAGTGATAAGACATCTGTAGCCTTTTTGTCTGAAGTTGTCTGCACATATCTATCTATAGGCTGCGGTAAGCATCTGCCTTCAGGGGCACTGTAAGTTCGTCTGTCATTTCTGTTTTTAAAAAAAATAATTTCGACTTTATCTCATCGATCATAGCTTTAAAACCGAGCCTTAAATTTTCGGCACTGATACAAGACAACTAATTTGTCAGGTAGGTACGTGATAATACGGTCACGTTAAGGCGTTTCCCCGATCAAATAACCTTGAGCATGCAGTGCACTGCCGCCCGCACTCTGCTTACGCCCATTTATCATAGAATTCACACAATTTCTGGAATAAATTTTATTTAAAAAAGAAAAGCGAACTTTAAAAATTAAATAAAACGTGAATAAAAGATATAGATTTTAAATTATCTATCCATTAGTGCAATCCTCAAATGATTAGAGCGTTGCCTTTAGCAACAGATGCATGTAATCAATAATTTTAGTCATTTTTAAAAGTATATTTTAAATGTATTTATAACCCATAAAACAAATTAGAACGTGGAATGTGATGGTAGGATATCGAACATTAATAATGTGCTTTTACATGTAGTTTATTTCTCATAACTAATGAGATAATAGTCTCTGAATAACGAAGAAAAACGCACTATCGCATGGTTTTGGTCGGCGTATCGCCTTAAGCTTTGTCGCCTTATAAAACCAAAACTAAGAGGAGGACAGAGAGACAAAAACACAAAGTCGTATACAATAACTAATATATTAAAAAAATAGTAAATAAGCTTTTTTATAGGATAGGGTGACAAACGAGCACACATTCCACCTGATGGTAAGTGGTTGCTGTGGCCCATAGACATCTACATCTATCCTCGTTTGCGAATCAAAATGCAGATGCGTTGTCACCCGTGAGGACAAAGATGGAATGCCTCTTTTCCAGTAAAAAGTCAAGGTCTCCGGTTGTCTACACTCACCATACGAAACACAGCAGTTTGAAGCTGCTATTTGACGCGTGTTCTGTTTGATTCTGTGAGAGCGTGGTCCTTCCCCGGTCGAGCCGACCCATTCGTGCTACAACTATACTACTAATATAGCTTTGCTCTACCACGTGTAAAAGCTTTGACAATAATTAGGAACACTTCAAAAAATCTACTTAAGAAAACTAACTATACTACATACATACTCGTAATAGGACTAAAATATTTATTATAATATCAATGATAAAGCAGCGCCCTTTTGACTCTTGAAGAGCTTTGATAGCATAAGGCCTTAAGATAAAATAAGCTTATAAGAAAGTGACCATATTGACCGGATGACTTATAAATATAATATTACCCTCACGTACTATAATTACTGCCAACTGCCAAGCATTATTTATTATTTATAGCTCTTGGGTGCTAACTGTTGTCAATTAAAGCAGCTGTGCCAGTATTGTAGTTTCATGAAAACCGGTTAATAGAGCGGCGCCGGAGCGAAACTGGTTCGACGCAGTGTACGTCTGCTCTCGACCATTGCCTCAGCCTCGATATCTTGATCGAGTTATTCCCTCACTACATTTCCGTTGCATACACTCGCTCTCCGTTGCCACTTTTACTAGTTGACTCGAGATAATGTTATAAAGAATTAAGTTATTTAAATATTTCTTGGCGGTTTAATATATTTAACAAAAATGTAAGTAATGTGCACAAAAACATAAGGAGCATTGTGAAGGAAAAAAAACAATTATGATGTATATACTAGGAACAAAAACACATGCTTTAGAATATATTCTAATTATTACCGACGTAGCAACATTTTTGAAGTAAATATATAAATATTAAAAAATGTGTATACTTTTTTGTGTGCGAGAAAACTATTATATTAAGATATGTTTGTAAAATTTAAAATATCTAATGTCACGGCGGCCAGTCTCAACGGAAACTACCCATCTGCGCAGGACAGGATTATATTAAACAAGTGTGTGCACAAGCACAGGTGTACTCTCGCCATTTGACTCAACCGATGAGGGATCAGGCGCAGAACCAACGACTGTACACGTGCTTTCCGAGGCACGGGGATGAAACACCGACAACTTCCTGATCCTGCTACTGCACATACTGATTTTGGCCCATAACGGGAACGAGCCCAGGACCCCTTGATCAACAGTCGCGCTTACGACCACTGACCAACTGTGCGGTAACCCAACATCTATACATATAATAAAATTGTAAATAGCAGATGTCTGTACATTTTATATTTTTGTAATAAAAGTGATTGAGGGGTACTAAAAATAAGTAATTAAATACATTTCTACCATTTTTAGAATTTTCTGTCTGTCTGTCTGTCTGTCTGTCTGTCTGTTTGTTTGTTAACGTATCACGTTTAAAGTACTAATTTATATCATAAGAATTGTTAAGGAAATTATAAAGTAAACCTTCGGGTTACATTCAGTCTTTATTTCATTAAAATCGGTTCATTCCATCAAAAGTTATGATAAATATTCTGAAGTATGGGTAGGGAATTTGCTCAACGGTGGCTTTGTTGGAGTCATCAAGTTGATGTTAGCAGCGCCATCTCTCTTTAAATATATACATATAATAAAAATGATGATAACATGTGTCTCTTTCTGTACATTGTATATATTATATATTATGGTGACTAAAATCATTATGGGGAACTAAAAATAATTAAATAAGTACATTTTTATAATTTTTAGAATTGTCTTTCTGTCTGTTTGTCTGTTTTTATATGAAAGCATCACGTCTAAAGTAAACATCTTTTTTTTTTCAAAGAAATCGTTAAGAAAATCATAAAGCGTATCTTCGAGTTACATTTAATCTTTGTTTTATTAAAATTGGTTAATTCTATCGAAAGTTATGATTATTATTTTGAAATGTAGGTTCGAATTTGTTTAATGGCGCCACAAAATCTCAGAAATAGTAATAAAAAGATACGTGTGTAAAAAAACGTTCTATTATAATATATTTATACTTAAAACACAGTAAAAAAATATATGTTTTCCTTAAATTAAAAAAGGATGTTTTCTCACAAAGAACGTAATAGATGGCGTTGTACAAATTACAACCTTTTCTGAATTGCGGTGTTAAAATTTTTCGCAGGTGAATCGTATTGACACTCACTGAAAAAATTTATGTTCATGAGTCCGACGAAGCTGCAAGACTGTGAGAGCCGTGTAGGCTAACAACACAAAGCACAAACACCGACAGAAACAGAAAAAAGAGACGTACCGCGTACGTCGAAATTATTCAACAAAACTCGAAAACTCGACTAAAAGTAGTAAATTTGCAATAAACCTCTAAACCTCTAATACCAAATAACTTTCCTTACAGTTTTAAGATAGGGATAATAACATCGATGATGACATCGATGTTGGCATCGATAGCTCAACATCGATGTTCGATGTTTAGGCTACTCAAAACATCGATGATGACCATTATCGATGGTTTTTGTATATGTGTAGATACTTACACATTGTTTCAAAATTATGTGGGTGTACACATCAAGGGAAAAGTAACTATTAACTTGAATATCAATTTACGTAGAATAGTTATTATGCGACAACCCACAACGACACTACAAAATAAAGCGAAAGCAGTGACCATTGTGACATCACAGGTGACACTTGACAATTAAGTTTGACTCACCATACTGACATTTTTTTAGGTTAACGATGCGTTCAGGAATTCTGAATTATTCAAAATTTTTAATCTTCAGAGCAGATGCAAGATTTAGTTGATATTGATTTCGCGAGTTCGCATTGTTTGCAAGTTCCCAATTATCGATTATGGGTTCATTGACGTCGATGTTTCGATGTTTGACATGTGTCAACATCGATGTTAAAACATCGAAGTTTTAATTTTTAACATCGATGATCATCTAACATCCCTATTTTAAGTGTGTTTCCCACTCAGCGTGTGTTATGCGACGATCGTAAATAAAGCGCAAGGTCAAACTTTACGCGTTGTAGGAGTGGACCCCAGTACTGATTGTTTTGCACATGGCCAACTCTATGCCAACCTTTTTCTGTACGCCCCGGCTAAGTCTACTTCTATCGTCGTTTACACGGAAGCTCTATCATAAACGACTTAGAACTTTGAGCGTATCGATTTATTTTGTTACCACTTATTCATACAGTAATGATATAAATCGTTTAATATTCTCTTACCCTAAACGTCAAATTCTTTAAGTAAAACCTATATTCGCGAGCTACGCCGCGGGCACAGCTAGTAATAAATAAGTATAAGAATAAAAAAACACATACGTAACTATTTGATGAAATCACGATAACGATTAACACTATAATTGAAATTTATCCTTCCTTTAAGATGTCTGTGATCTCTCCATTCTAATTTTTTTTAATTAAGGACAACAAACAGTTGTATAATAAAAATTACAATTAAAATCTTATATAAACAGATTAGCTAATTACACAACCAACACCGTTATCCACAAAAATACCGTAGTGATTAAAAATATAACACAAAAATTAAACAAATAAAACAAAAATTCATATCTAGCCTTTAAGGTGACACTAGTCGACATTATTTCCATAGAAATTTCGGAGGGGTTTTACTCCGCTGTTTGACAGTGTACATCCAAAATTAAACATGATATCGTTTTGTCTCATTATTAAATTTGTCTGTACGGAAACAGAATAGTAAAATAAAATGTTATTAAAAAGTTACGAGCTACCAAAGATTCGTTTTTATTGCCAATTTTAACACAACTTTGGGCGTAAATTAGTAATAAAAGAAGTGTAAAATTTCCAAAACAAAGTCGGTACCGACACAGGTAAATTATCGAAGAACTCAATAAATTTTATTTGTAATTGATTAATGCAGTGGTTTTTTCATAAAACCCCTTCTTCCAAAGGCCTTTTCGTATTTTTTTACGCGCGCATGTTACTATGAATTATCGTGCATCTCACTGAATAATGTCTCCCCCGGTGCGGTGCGGGAGGACGATGCTTACACACACATGCACAGGCGGTGACGCGCGCTTATAAGTATTCGAGTTTTATTCGAAACGAAAAGTTTTGCTATTTTGTAATTTGGACGCCAAAGACAAAAGACGGCATGGAAATTGATATAATTGAAAGAGATGATGCGTTTTGGACGACAGACAATATTTTAAAATTTTCGTCTGTAATATAATATAATTATAAAAGTAAAAAAAGTAAAGTCTATATTCGATTACTATATAAAATTGCAACAATTTCATTGGTGCCGACGGGGATCGAACCCGGGTTGCTCGCGTAATGTGATACTTACAGCGAGCGCTAACCATCTGAGCTACCACGGCTCTCAATGCAAGTGTTATAAATAAATAAAGAATTACAAAACAGTTTAATTATTTATTAGACGACTTTTGCGGCGGATAAACAAAGTATATTATGTGGGATTTTCATAGGTACCTACTGTTATTACCTAGATACCTACAATCAACAATACAACAAAATGTCACAAAACCTCGCCGCGTCGTGGCCACAAAATTGTAAACTTTAGGTAGGTACGTCGGTACTAAGAAAACAATCTTGATGGGTCACTTGTCTTGATAAAAACCTGTGTTTACGTTTAGTGATATTGAGTATATATAAAAAAATAAGAAGCCAGGTAAGTAAGTATTTTTGAAAACAATTTATAGGTAGGCAGACCAATTACGATTATTATCTAAATATTATAAATGCGAAAGTTGGGATATTTGGATGGACGGATGAATGGATGTATGTTACTCAATCACGCCAGAACGGCTGAAGGGATCTGGATGATATTTTGCTCAGAGATAGGCTATAGTCCGGAATTTTTTTTTCAAAAAAACTTTACCCCACACTAGGATTTTCTCCTGTATCGTGGAGGCAGTTTACAAACATCCAGACCCGGAACAATTATTTGTAGACCATACAAATACTTGTTCGATTGATTCGAACCCGCGGCTCCCAGTACAACAATTCATTGCTAAGCCACTGCGCCACGGAGCTGCCAAATATCATATATGATACCGTTTATTCAGATATTTCGTTGCCGTGGGATAATTATCGAGTTACACACGTTCGAAGCCGAACTCTTGAGTGATTGCTGCATGACCACTCGGGGAAAACTAAACATAATAAAATAAGCAATCTATATTAGGTATATAGAGCCACAGACGTATACCTAATAATTTCGTGGATTCACCCGCGTCATCACGTGTCCGAGATGCGTGGCATGACATGACACCTAGTTCCAGCATTTTATAATTGCAATCAAATATTTTATTTGATTGTAATATATGGAAAAATTGTCATGATTAATGGAGTACTTTTATTTTATCTGTCGGCATATTATGCGCGGTTTTTTTCCAGTTTTAAAGAAAAACGTACACGATTCATGAAAAGTGTGTTGGCAAGAAATGATTCTTGATAAATTTGCTATCAACCTCTTATACTTATTAATTAATTAAATTTAAACTTTCAAAATACCATAGCAACGTGAAATTAAAGAGTTCAGAAATAAAGATGTAACTAATCATTCATACGGTCACCCGGGAGATAGATAAAAGTACTCAATTAATTTTGAATTTATTTTAGCTACTAGCTGTACCCCGCGACTTCGTCCGCGTTTAGTTTAGGGCGTTAATATTGTTGCAAAGACACCTAATAATTTTTCTAAAATTTAAGCAGGCTAAGTTACTTCTTATAACATGAGCTATCTACTAGTGAAAGTCCCGCCCAAGTCGGTCCAGCCGTTTTGGAAATTAACCGCAACAAACAGACTGACAGACATACAAAAATGTTAAAAATTGTGTTAATGTTATAAGTACCGTATACAGTTTCATACGCAATTAGTAAAAAGCTGTTATTTTGACATTATAACAGACACTTCAATTTTATTTATTTGTGTATATATAGATAACGATTGAACTAACGGCTAACCTAACCTCGCTCATAGAAGCTTTCAATACTGGCTTCTCAGTTCGCACCGGGCTAGGGGTTATGCGTTGTTTGCGCGTCAAGCCAAGTAGGTATTGAATTATTTTAATTTTACATTATTTCTTAAACTATGTACTATATAAACATGGTATAAAGAACGAAGTTTATCTTCATAAAATTGTCTTGATAATGAAGTAACTTTGGTTCGTAAGGTGCCTAATAAATAATAATTAAATTTTCATTTTTTTTGTCACAAAATGCCTAATTGTGGCTTATATATAAGAAATAGACATATGGTATCGCGGACTTTTTTTAGACGGAGTAAAGATCTATATTTTTCTAGAACATTGTATTTACGTATCCCGAACCATAACAGCGCTTTTTCTTCTGACTTCCTATATATAGCCTAATGCTGTATAGCCTATACTATTCAACATGAATCTGGCTATAATATCCAAAAAAAGATTTTTCAAATCGGACTGGTAGTTCCAGAGATTAGCACGTTTAAACAAACAAAAACCCTCTTCTGCTTTATTATATTAGTATAGATGTTGCATCGTGTTCGTGTAACTTCGTTTTTATTCTAACGGTTCGGAACGCCGTACGTACAAGACATGCGTGAATACTAGTGTCGATATGCTCATCACTGATACTATCTCTGTCGGGCACGATGCCAGGTGAGACAGCGTGCTTTTTGGCCGCGCCCACCAGCGAGTTCGAGCCCGCGACTTGTGCCACCTTAACAGCAAAATCGTGAATATAATGTTTATTTAACTGAAACTTATTAATTATTATTAATTAGAAGTTAATTCTCACAGAATACCAGCGTAAAAGCACCAGCAGCTTAATCCTGCTGTGTTTCGAGTGGTGGAAACGATGCATTCCATCTACATCCATATCCATTCATATTCCTCAGGGGTGACAAAGCATCTGCTTTTGATTCTGATTCAAATATAGACGTAGATGTCTATTGGCCACATCATCCACTTACCATCAGATGGACTGTGTCCACATGAATACATAAGCATGATGAATCCAGTATAAGTAATTAAATAAGTAATTTCTGTACTGCCAGTTTAGTATACGTGTAAAAAATGATGCTACTATTATTGTTTAGTCGATACAATACTATTCCTCTGTTTTTTTTAACTTTATAATGACACTTGAGCAAATATTTTCACGGTACAATCTACCACCGCCATGTTTTTAGGCTTGTAAAATATATCGATATATCGAAATATCGATATTATTATGAGAAAATATCGAAAAAACATCGATATTTTAATCGAATTTATAGCGATATTCGATTTTATTTTAGAGTATCGAATTCGTATATCTATTACATATATCAATTTCGATATATTGTAAAATTGTATTAATCAAGCAGCTACAAAAGAATACAGTGGTAGAGCCAAGCGGTAGCTTTTGCTGTCGCCCTGATGGGCCAGCTAGAACCGGGGTGGTACCACGACCTCACAGAATACCAGCGTGAAGTAGAGGTTTACCTCTGCGTTGCGCTTGGTTAGTGCAGGTGGCCGGAGGCCCAATTCCCCCCCCCCCCCCTCATCAACATGGTAGTGGAATTAAATAAAAGACTACCCCAGGAGGGTACCAGCACCCCTGGAGAATCCCTCGCTGAGCATCCACGACCAAACTACTTTACTCCTGAGCGTGGGTGCTCAGGCTGCCCAGCGTATTCTGGGGGGGGGGGGGGGGGGGCAAAATTCCGCTCGCGACTAATGCTGCTCAGGGCAAGCGGAGCAATACAACCAAGGCGACCCCTGTCACGCTATCCGTGAATTTTTGCAACATCAGGGGACTTCATTCCAACCTTAACGCTGTCCATTACCATCTAGAGACGGCGAAGCCGGCCTTGCTCTTTTTAACCGAGACAGGTGTCCTCTCCGGCTGATACTTCATATCTCTCCTACCCGGGATACAAATTGGAACACTCCTTTGTGCCCCGGGCTGGAGTTTGTGTCACGTCAGAGAGGACATCAGTTTTCGACGCCTCAGCAGCCTTGAAGGTACGGACCTGTCCATCCTATGGCTGCGCGTAGACAGCGACGACCATCCCCGCGTCTACGGGTGCCTCTATAGGTCCCATAGCGGTAATGCCGACACAGACCGACTCATCGACCACGTCCAAATGGCTGCAGACTCCGTGCTACAACAGGTCCCATCCGCAGAGATCGTGATACTCGGTGATTTCAACGCCCACCACGCTGAATGGCTTGGTTCTCGTTTAACCGATCATGCGGGTAGATCTGTCTACGACTTTGCTTTGGCATATGGTCTAACACAACTGGTTACTTCGCCTACGCGGATCCCAGATATGGAAGACCATGTACCTTCCCTGTTGGACCTACTGCTGACCTCTCATCCGGACGGATATCAGGTCTCCGTCGATGCCTCTCTGGGCTCTTCGGACCATTGTCTGATCCGGAGCACGGTGCCACTCACGCTCCAATCGCAGTTGCGATCTGCAGCTTGCCGCCGTGTTTGGCACTATAGGTCAGCTGATTGGGACGGGATGCGGTCTTTTTTTGCATCCTACCCTTGGGGGCGGGTTTGTTTCTCGCCGGAAGATCCCAGCGTTGTTGCCGATTCTGTTTCTGATGTGGTACTTCAGGGTATGGAACTTTTTATTCCATCCTCTGTGGTGCCCATCGGAGGCAGATCCCAGCCATGGTTTGGTCGCTCCTGTAAAATAGCATCACGCTATAAGCACCGGGCTACCGGTGCTACCGGTGCTACCGGGCCTGGGCTGACGCATCAACGTCTCGGGATTTAAACACCAGCGCACTTAAAAAGAAGTATAATTCCGCCTCCAGGTCCTTCAAAAGCGTCATTGCCAAGGCAAGGTCTGAGCACATCGGCAGAATTGGCGAGAAGCTAGTTCGCCTTCCTTCGGGAACCCGTTCATTCTGGTCTCTCGCCAAGGCTGTCCAAGGGAACTTCTGTCAGCCATCCCTTCCATCTCTGCACAGAGAGGACGACTCACTGGCCCATGCTGCAAAAGAGAAAGCCGATCTGTTGTGCTCTCTTTTTGCGTCTAACTCGACTCTAGATGACGGGGGGAACACACCGCCGACCATCCCGCGATGTGGGTGCTCCATGCCGGATGTGCGATTTACACAGCGCTCGGTTCGCAAAGAACTCTTCTCCCTGGACGTCAGCAAGTCGAGTGGGCCCGATGGAGTCCCTCCCATTGTGCTGAAGACGTGTGCTCCGGAGTTGGCACCGGTTTTAACGCGTCTTTTTCGGTACTCCTACTCCCAAGGCGTAGTCCCGAATTCACGGAAGACAGCTTTGGTCCACCCGATCCCTAAAAAAGGCGACCGCTCAGACCCGTCCAACTACAGGCCTATCGCCATCACCTCCTTGTTCTCCAAAATAATGGAGTCCATTATAAATTGCCAGGTCATGAGGTACCTTGAGGATCACCAGCTGATCAGTGACCGTCAGTACGGTTTTCGTCGGGGTCGATCAGCAGGTGATCTTCTAGTTTACTTAACTCATAGATGGGCGGAGGCAGTAGAGTCCAAGGGGGAGGCATTGGCCGTTAGTTTGGACATAGCGAAGGCCTTCGATCGGGTCTGGCACAAGGCGCTTCTTTCGAAGCTTCCTTCCTATGGGCTTCCCGAGAAATTGTGCAAATGGATCACCAGTTTCCTTGCTGATCGGAGCATCAAGGTCGTAGTAGACGGTGCATGCTCTGATTTCAAGCCTATCAACGCTGGTGTTCCACAAGGCTGCGTGCTATCACCAACGCTGTTTCTCCTGCATATCAATGATATGTTGCTAACTGGTAGCATTCATTGCTATGCAGACGACAGCACTGGGGATGCCTTATATACCGGCCGTGCCAATATTTCTCGGGAAAACGTCGCCGAGTACCGGGACAAACTTGTGTCTGAAGTCGAGTCTTTGCTTAACAAAGTCTCGAATTGGGGCCGACTAAATCTAGTCCAGTTCAATCCCCAGAAGACACAAGTTTGCGCGTTTACCGCTAAAAAGAACCCCTTTGTCGTATCTCCTCAGTTTCAAGGCACTCCCCTTGCTGCCTCAGCCAGTATCGGAATCCTTGGCGTCGACATATCGAACAGCGTGCAGTTTCGTGGTCACTTGGAAGGGAAGGCCAAATTGGCCTCTAAAAAGCTTGGCGTGCTCAGCAGAGCGAGACAGTATTTCATGCCGGCACATCGCTTGCAACTTTACAAAGCGCAAGTTCGGCCCCACATGGAATACTGTTCTCATCTCTGGGCCGGGGCACCCCAGTGCCAGCTCCTTCCACTTGACCGCATCCAGCGCAGAGCGATTCGAATCGTCGACGACCGAGTTCTTTCCGATCGGCTCGATACACTGGCACTGCGTAGAGATGTTGCATCTCTTTGTGTATTTTGTCGCATCTATCACGGGGAGTGCTCTGAGGAATTGTTCGGACTAATTCCAGTCGCTCAATTTCACTATCGTACATCGCGACAAAACTCGCATTACCATCCATACCATCTGGATGATTGGCGGTCGACCACTGTGCGATTTAGAAGAAGTTTTCTTCCTCGCACAACTTCTTTGTGGAATCAATTACCACCAGCGAATTTTCCGAACCGATACGACTTAGGAACCTTCAAGAAAAGAGCTTACACCTTTCTAAAAGGCCGGCAACGCATCTGCAATTCCCCTGGTGTGGCGGTTGTTCATGGGCAGCGGTAGTCACTTGCTCGTGACTACCGCCACAACATGCTCGTTTGCCTCCTATTCTATAATAAAAAAAGAAAACATGAGCTATAGTCATTATTTTTTCGTCGTCCAACCGTCAGTAATAAAATTTTGGACCTAATCCTAGTATATCATGCAAAAATGCCCGATATATCGATCTATTTACCACGCGATATATTTATCGATACTATTTAAAAATATCGATATGTTTTTTTCCCTTGCCCATCCCTCCATGTTCCTATGGCTTTTTCATAAATATATTTTAAATACCATACCGCCATACTCCCATACCGTTCGAACGTTGTCAACTTATTGCTTGCGAACGTTATAGGCATAGTACAATTAACTTACAGTAGTTAGCGCGCGTATCGTACTGACAAATTAAATTGAAAGTTATATAATTATCATTTAATTTTAATACGTGGTAGAGCCATGCTGCAGCTATATTAGTAGTATAGTTGTAGCACGAAAGGGTCGCCTCGACCGGGGAAGGACCACGCTCTCACAGAATACCAGCGTAAAATAGCAGCTTAACACTGCTGTGTTTCGTATGATGAGTGTAGACAACCGGAGACCCGTTTTACTGGAAAAGAGGCGTTCCATCTTAGTCCTCACGGGTGACAACGCATCTGCATTTTGATTCACAAACGAGGACAGATGTAGATGTCTATGGGCTACAGCAGCCACTTACCATCAGGTGGACTGTGTGCTCGCTTGTCACCCTATCCTATAAAAAAAATACATTTATTAACATACCTCATTAAACAATATAACTCTTCCAAATTTAAAATTATATTTCCACAATTATTTCTTCCGCGGCAGCAAATCGCCGGGTACCAACTAGTCGTTAAAAATCTATTCTTAATAATTCTTGCAGCCCGGATGTCCTCTTACAGTTTGGTTTAATAGATCAAACGAAGAATATAAATTGCTTTATTAAAATCAATTTGGTTTTACAAGGGCTCGGTCGCCAACCGGTGGCGCCGGTGTTTATTAAAACTGAGGGGACGCTCTGGGTATATTTTTGGGATCTTTCCTGTATTAGAATGTGTTCCGTTACCGTTATATAAATTGCCTCATAGGATATCTGGCACAGTTGCCACTTGCCACGCTTGGCAATCGGGTTGGCAACCGCAGTTTTTTATTATTAGTCGTTATTAGGTAGTCGCTACTGCCCATCTCCTGATTTGTTTCCCTCTGTCGCCTCTTACGAAACCCACAGAATGATATGGGGTAGTAAAAATATCCATCTTACACCGCTACTACATGGTAGACTGGTGTGTCTCTTCTATGTGTTGGGAGTAAATGTGCTGGGATTAGTGGTGACGGGGATAGTGCAAGCAAATGAGGTAGGGTAGAAAGTGCTCTTCAAAGTCAACTAAACACATCATTTTATTTTATTACGTGGATATAAGCAAATTAATTTTTAAGATCTTTAATATAATGCATTTCCGCAAAGTAACGCCAGATCCTATTAATTATATTGAATATTTTTATTTTAATTATGCTGTAGTTTTCTAATAAAAAAATTTAATATTTATTTATATAATATCTTGTGCAGATATTTGCATACTGTAATCTATAACTGCAGTAAGTAGCTTTTAATTTATTATGTAAGATATTTTTGTGGATTTCTTTTCTTGTTTGGAGTTCTATTTTATTAATTAATCGTGGTGCCTGGAGATAGGGATCTCGGAATATTTTATTTGCTGCAGCTTGAAAAAACACATAGAATAGTCGATTTTGTTACAAAAGAAGGCAGTTTGTATTCAAAGATTGGTGGCGCCATCAACCATCATCAACCTCACCCTCGGGCACGATATTATATGCCTATGCATATAATATCGTGCCCGAGGATTTTCTCTAGTTTTCTTTCTATTGATATAAAATACTTACCAATTTAAAAACTTTGCAGTTTAACAAAATATGTAGACATAAAATTCAGTAAACATCTCATCATCATAATTAATAAAATTAATAGGGGTCGATTGTTAGACCTCGTCGACTCCCAAAATTAGTTTTCGTTTATGACGAACCCTGGGAAACCGATTTCGAACCCAAGGGGTCGATATCGATCACTTTGGGAATCCCTACCATAAATGATTATCTTGGGTCTAAGTATCTTGATACTACAACAAAAATAGACGTAAGTCGGCTGTAATATATAGAAGAGCCCCATTCAAGCTAAATTTCGAAATTTTTAATGAAGATAAAATTAAACTTACCACAGCTCCGGGGAGTACGGCGGTGATGTGGTGACCAGCGAAGGAGGCGGCATAAGCGCATCGTTCGACAGCTGTCAAAAAAAATAATAGCTAACTAAATTCTGCACGACCTATTTCTCCTCGTCATCCGTCCCGACTCCACAATGTAAAATTTGTAGAGCATAGTATGGACTAGAGTTAGACTCAAATTTTGATGTTGTGGGATTTGAGTTCAACTTCGAGATCTTCTCTGAATATTGGGCCTTAATCAACATGTTGGCAACTGAACAGACAGATCCCTAAATAAACATGTTGGCAACTGAACAGACAGATCCCTAAATACATGTGCCAAATTTACGCAACGTCAACACGGTTTGTATCGAAGAAGCGGTTGAGCGGTGCTAAGACTGCCTGCAGGCAAGAGCCAACTGTCGAAATGGAAGAAAAACACCTGAGATTTTGAGAATGATTGAGAAGATCTATGAACAGCTGTGCATTCCTTCGATAGAGCCCCACGCAAGTGTGAGTAACGACCCAAGAGTTACTCTAATGTTGATAATTGTTAGTCTTTCTTTGGAAAAAATCTCACCGTAGTAAGCACGGTGGCCTCACATCCCGGCTGGTATTTCTCGAGATCGGAACGAGGTCTTCGCATCACCTTCTCGCGGTCTTGTTTATGCTTTCTGTCTGCTCCTTTCAATTTGAACACCTGCAAATAATTTGAAATCAGTATATTATGCTCCTTTAAACAACCCGTTATCAAAATGAACATGGAGTAAAGTAACAGGCTACATGCATCACACAGCTGCACAAAGGTCTGCAGCACTATTCCAGTGCGAACTGGCGTATTTCATATGACCTTAAAATAATTTTAAATCCTAAGACTAAGAGGATTTATTCTGGGTGTTTTCCTTTATCGCTGGTCTGTGGTCTAGGTCTGAGCACAAGTTTACGATACAACCTTTTTCGAATCTGGTTGCTCGCGTATTATGTAGTTTTATACGCCCGGCAAATGAGTTATAAGGCTCAAATGTACAAGAATATTTAAAAAATGTTTATGGCATCTGGTTTACAAAATAGTGACGAATGAGCTCTCATTGCAGCCTACTCTGAAGCAATTTTTTTTAATCTTAGTCTACGCATAAGAAAAAATATAGGGGAAAGAATAACGCCTTGCGGCACTCCGGACTGCATATCAGACCAGGCCAAAACACGCTGTCATAAGGCGAACGAAATCGTTAATAGTGACCGTGGTGGTCAAACTAGAAGGCTGAGTACGAAAGTAAAATAAGGTTTTTATAGTTAAGGAGAAGGATATTGTGATAAACTGTGTTAAAAGCTTTTGAAAATTTAACAAGTGTTTCCAATTACTTAAATATTCATTATAAATCATATTACCTTGATCTGACAGGCAGCGGCGTGAAGGCGGGTAAGGTCGTCACTGGCGAGGTAAGTTTCAACTTGTATGCGGAAAGGCACGCCTTTCTCACCGCCATGTTTCTTAGCCGTAAATTCTGTGGAGATGCAGTTCACCTGAAAAATAAGAATTTATTTAACTTCTCCTTTCTTTTTTCTTCTTTTTAATCAGCCCTCAACATTAAGTTGCTGAAAATGAATCTCATTGTTGGCAAAAGCCTTCATGGCCATGCTTGGCACGCAGGTTGGCAATCACAATATTTCATGTCTTGTATTTACGCTGTAAGCAACGCTGCTCGGCGTCACCGGTTTACGTAATTTAGATCTGGCATATACGAGATGGTATATTGCCATTTGTCGGAGGCAATGACGCCTTTTTTGGCTTCCTCATAGTGGCTTTACACTACACCTCACGGGACAAAATCATACGGTAAGATATCAATAAATGAACTTATAAATAAGAGGTTGCTTTTGGATCGTCATTAAATAATGGTTCTTGTTAGAATTGAATAGAGTAAGATTTACCTTGATGTAGACACCAACATCCTTGGTCGGATCCCAGAACACATGGAGGGCGTTGAGGCTTGCCGGATGTTCCACTCTGATCACACCATACGACAGAGGCACGTCCACCTACAAAGGAGATACTAGTTTTTAACAGCCAAACAAAATAGTTTTCAAATTTAGATAAATACAATAGTTGAATTCAAATATATTGTTTTCAGTTAAGACTTTTTTCGTGCTGATATTTTTTTATGTAATATTTTTTTATTTAAATTTTATGATATATTTATATGAAGGTAAAAACTACTTTCACTTTGAAAATTAATCCAAATCCTCAGTGAGCAACAGAAACCTACCTCGACACATTAGGCACTACACTAGGAAACGTATTTTTCATTATCTTTTCATTTTCCTTTGTTTAAATAAAAGCTCACCTCAACGATTCTCTCGCCGGGCCGTTCGGCGTGCCATTGCGCGATCTGCTCGCGCTCCATGTACTGCAACCGCCGCTCGTGGAAACAAATCTTGATCACGCTCTAAAAAAAATATTAATTTATCAAAGTGTACACGAATCTTCGCATCTAGAGAAATGTAGTCTTTTTTACTTATATTTTAAATACTGTAAAAGGTTGTTATAAAAGTGATAACCATTTATTCATTTCAGCCTATAAAAGTCCACTGCTAAACATAGGCGACCCCCATAGACTTACGCATAGCGGAGATTTTGCCATAGATGCAATCGAAGTTTTTTATAATATTGAATAGTTATCAGGAATACGCTGCTGCCCATCTCCTGTTTCAGTTTCCCTCTGTCGCCTCTTTCGACACCCGAGGGGCGATATGGGGTACCACAAAAAGAAAGAGGTTCTCAAGTGTATGTTTTTTTTGGTATGTATATTACGCTATATCGTTGCAGATTATGAACCAATTTTTATGATTATTTTTTATTAAATAGGTTATAATTCAAAGGGTGAAAAAGTAAAGAGAAAATCTTCACCCCTAACGGTAGTAAATAAATAACTTCTTTTTCAGCAATTTGCAGTCGGTTTTTTCTTTTTGTTAAAAGTTATAATTATTATGTGTAACTTTCATTGTTTGTTAGCACCCGAAAAGTTTTAACCAATAATGAAAGTGATATTGTTTGTCATGGCGAGTGCGTGAATATACTGTCGTCGTGTAATGGCGCCGTAAAACAATCCACTACCATATATCATTCCGTGACTGTTGTAATGAAACAGGGGATGGGCAGCATCTTCCCGATGCCAACCCAAACGTGGCAACTACATTATAATAAATATCCTCCCTATGAGGCAATCTCTGGGGGAGCATAAAATGCAATAGTCTTTTGATAGTCAGTGAATGAATATAATACATATATTATATTTATTTGTCTGTGAGTGAGTACGTGCAAGTGTGCGTGCGTATGCGTGCACAATTGTATGTTTGTTCATTAATGATTTTGCCTTTTTTTTTAAAGAGAACCATTACCCTGAATATTTTGCCTTTATAGTGTGAGAGATCGCCGAGTTTCTTGAGTTTGATCTCGTAAGGTTGGCCTTGATTGAGATAGGTCAGCGTCTCTTCGTTCTGTTTCGTGGCGATAGACGTAGCCGCAGCCAGTACGTACTGGAACCTGACAAAAAAAGGCACTCGTAATAAAGTTGAAGTCACACCTGTGTTTTAACTAATTTTATTCCCTTTTCTCTTTTAACCATATCTTCTAGTAACCTTTAAAAACTGTCAATCTCTGTTTAATATAACGGTAGTGCGTGTTCTCCTATCATCATTCTAAGAAGTGCTTAGAAGGATTTTTAGAGTGGTATTGAATAACTATTGAATTTATTACTCGATAAATTAAGATTTAAAAAATACATTTACTCGTAATATAGCTATTATAGTCTCCACTATAATGTTTCCCGCAAGATCATATTTTAAAGGCTAGTAAAGTACCAAAAATTGATTTTGACGATCGATCGACACTGCTTCTTTCGTATTTTGCGTTTTAACATCCAACAAATATGAATAAAAATGGAGACTTTCTAAATAAATACCTAATCTATAGTAAATATGTCTTTTATTGAGCATTACGTATTAATATTTGCATATTGTTTTTTATAGGGCACGCCTCATAACGCGAAGCATTATTTAGGTATTGCTTTACTCTCGACACGTCAAGGTCAAGCTATTTTGTGTTCTTAAAATGCCTCTATTATAACCACATTGCACTTATACGATAATATGAGTAGCCGTATATCAAGAAAATACTCTAACTAATCCATATTATACTTTCTAAAAAATCATTACATGTTACTACGTTGAAAAAAAAAGGTTTGAAAAATTTTTTACGTGGACGTTCGCATGTTGATTTTGTATGTGGTCACGATAACTCCCGAAAAAGAGACCTGTTTTTTTTTATTAGCTTCAGAATTACATCAACTGGTTTCTGATTTCATATCAATACACCTAGTAAACTACTACTAAACTACGTGAGTTTGTTATAAATTTTTTTTTATAGGATAGGGTGACAAACGAGCATACAGTCCACCTGATGGTAAGTGGTTGCTGTGGCCCATAGACATCTACATTTATCCTCGTTTGCGTATCAAAATGCAGATGCGTTGTCACCCGTGAGTACTAAGATGGAATGCCTCTTTTCCAGTAAAAAGGGTCTCCGATTCTCTACACTCACCATACGAAACACAGCAGCATTAAGCTGCTATTTTACGCTGGTATTCTGTGAGAGCGTGGTCCTTCCCCGGTCGAGTGGCTCATTCTTGCTACAACTATACTACTAATATAGCTGCAGCATGGCTCTACCACGTAAAAAAATGATTTTCAACTTTTATAAGTTTAATTGCTATTAAAAATTCATAGGCACTTTCATATTTTTTAGGCCTTGATAGACAAAGGACAAATATACCATACATCCTGTATCGACTTTATACTTTGTGTTATCGATTAATTTTGGTAATTTAATTTTTTAATCAAAATGAAATGAAACACTCATGAGGCGTGCACTTTTGGATTTTCCAAACTATTTAATTTATTCTAATGAGGATACATCATCTATTGCCCGTAAGCTACGTTTGATATATCCATTTAAGTAATGGATGGAATCGAATGAATGAAAGGTTTGTATTTTTCATACATGGGAAATTGGAGAGTAGAGAGTAGGGTTAAAATGATAAGATTAAAGCTATCACAAATTCAATTCTGAAAAAACGTCTATTTAGTGAATTGTATAGATGGCTCTGTTCTAAATGATATTAATCAAGAGACTAAAACTAAAAATTTTATTGCCTTACCTTGTGTCGTCTTTGAAGCTAGGCTCGGAGCGCTGCTGTACAGGTGAGTGCAGAAAACCGTCCAGCGAGTTCACAGGCGAGCACATCAAGAGTCCTGCGTCTGTATGTTCATTTGTTTTTATTTAATCACAGACCAAAGAAAGATAGACGAGAACGATGCGTACATTACTAGTGACATAGAAACCAAGTCAAAACCATCAACTTATTTTAAGAACACGCATTCAGGCACATAGAAATGCATCTAAAATATTTGCAACCAACAACAGGGTTTTAGGTACATATTATGTGTGAGCTGATGACACTTCTTAACCAAACAACGTGAGAAACGCACTATCCGATGTGACTTACGATGATAGTGATATATCATAGAAATTATCTTTTCTTCAGTAATTTTTATATCTGCCTAGCTGCATAGCAGTGCTGCTTGTTCCGATCTGAAGGATATAAAGAGTCAGCATAATTACAGGCTGTGACGGGTTTCATCTTGACCCTCAAATGAGATAATGCATCTGTCCTTCGCGCCCTTTTTTCATTAAAGATAGATGAAGGTGTACATAGACTGTCATTTACCAACAGATGGTCTGTAAGTTTATTGCTACTTCGGTTTTATAAAAAAATTACATCAAAAACTTTTTTTTGATTGGACATTATAAAAAAAACATCAGACACGTACTCTTGTTCTCCTGAGAGCCAGGCGAGTGGTAGCCGCTCATCGGCATTAAGGCGCCCGGAGGCATGGCAGGTTGGCACTGAATCTCCGGGCTGCCAGCTGCGGTAAGCGTAAACAAGTTTGAATTTTATCACCATATACATAAAACCGTAAACCGTCAACACAGACATGGATTTCTACAATACTACACCGCAGACTTTTTGCACCTTAGACAATGCTTCCCAATATCGAAGGTACAAGATTTTTTCGCCGTTACCATACGGTTAAATAACTTTATATATATATATATTGACTTGACTTGGTGTCACATTCACTTTGACTTAAACTGACAGAGACAGCACGAGACTTAACGGCATCTTAAATCTGAACAGTGTTTGAGTATTAGGGCATAAGAGCCAACTATGCGTAATGCAAGACAGACCTTATTGATTCCGATAGATAGCGGTCAGGCCAACAAATAAAAAAGATGTAACTCTGCGTGTATTTCAAGTGACGCAAAAGTCAAGCAAAACCATGCTCAACTTATTGTCAGAACACGCACTCACATATAAATATGCATTAACACATTTGCCAAAATCATTCAATCATTTATTAATTACAGCTTAAAACTCCTTATCTTAGATATGCCATAGTCACCACGCAGTTTTTCATTTCCAATTATTATTAGGAAGACGCCGCTGCCCATTTCCTGGTTTGTTTCCCTCTGACGCCCATGACGCTATGACTGACCAGATCGTCCCGTGGATGACATAAGAATGTCAGCCACGGGACGATATGGTGGTGTTAATATGCTTACACCGCCTCTACACGGTAAAATGCTAGCAACGAAAATCATTTGCAACCAACAACATGGTTTTAGGTGCGTTCAATAGTGAATTGTGAACTTTTACGGGCTGATAACGAAAAAAAGAAGAAAGATGTGTGCGTGAGTGTGAAGTTTTTTGCGTCACTTGAAATATAATCATCGTGTGTTCCACATTGAACATAGAGTTGAACACAGAGTATGTCCAACGAGACAGGCCTATGATATGAAATAGATTGTGTTCTAGTCTTATTAAAAATGTCAATAATCAACTTCATCATCATTCATTTATCATTACAGTCCTTCACAAATCAACAGCTCAACAAAAGGCCTCCCCCAAGGAATGCCATAAAGCACGGTTCTGAGTCTCCCACATCCATCGACTTCCTCATCTCTTCTCATCGCATCTCTAACCAGATCGTCACTCCATCTAGTTAGGGCCGCCCTACACTTCGCTTATCGGTACGAGAAACCTTTCTTCCTATTCGGTTTCTCTACAGTTTATACTACCCCAAGGAATGCCATGAAGCACGGTTCTGAGTCTCCCGCATCCATCGACTTCCTTATCTCTTCTCATCGCATCTCTAACCAAATCGTCACTCCATCTAGTGAGGGCCGCCCTACACTTCGCTTACTGTTCTAGGAACTTTTCTTCCTATTCGGTTTCTCTACAGTTTATACCACCCCAAGGAATGCCATGAAGCACGGTTCTGAGTCTCCCGTATCCATCGACTTCCTTATCTCTTTTCATCGCATCTCTTACCAGATCGTCACTCCATCTAGTGAGGGCCGCCCTACACTTCGCTTACCGATACGAGAAACCTTTCTTCCTATTCGGTTTCTCTACAGTTTATACTCCCCCAAGGAATGCCACGAAGCACGGTTCTGAGTCTCCCGCATCCATCGACTTCCTCATCTCTTCTCATCGCATCTGTTACCAAGTAGTCACTCCATCTAGTGGGGGCCATCCTACAATTCGCTTACCGGTACGAGGAACCTTTCTTCCTATTCGGTTTCTCTATAGTTTATTCGTAAGGCTCAACAGCGGTTTGCGTATCGCTTACACACTGAAATTTTGATCTTTATTAATAATTTGTACATCAATAGTGTCTCTAAAGTCCCGTCATTTTATCTCATGGTGTACTTACAATGCTGCGTCATCATTGCGGCGTTGTGTGGTGGCGACTGTTGGCACGAGCCCTCTTCCATTCCGTCGCGATTCACATTATCGACCACCATGCTGGTAATCTGACAAACAAGAAATTTAATTACAATGAAATTATCCAATATGGCTTATAGGAAAGTGTTAACAATTGAGACAAGATAATTTCTTTTCAGTGGACTAAAATATTTCACAAGCTAACAAGGTAACTGGAACGTCGTCTAAATGTTACATTAAAAACTACATCCCTTATTATCCACCGTTGGGTAGGTGAAATTTTTCTTCAAATTTATGTGGAATCACCTTGAATTTTTAACCTTTTTAAATCTACTAAAATTACTTAAAAAATCTCTCGATGAAAGATCTCGCATGATTTTTTCTATATTGCCTTCTTAAACTGAAGACGCTCATGGATGATGGAGTTTTCTTTTGCCATCATCACATGGTAATAATGATTTTATATTTACAATGGTATAATTTATTTAACGGTTTAAAGCTAATGCTTGACTACTATACCAACAGATAGTAAGTGGTGATCTTGCCGAAATTATTGAGTGCGCTGACTAACCAAAAGCCTATTCCCTTTAGCCTTCAATACACTCACATTATAATCTGATTGAAAGACAGATGCTAGCAAATTATTCCACTGCATTGACCAAGCAAACCGCTTGGTTTGAGTTCATAATTTTAGATTTGGAATGAGTCAAATTTGGCGAAATCGGACAATAGAACTAAAGATTTCTATTTACACTACTAGACTGGCTCTGGGAACTTAATAAGTTCCGCACTAACTTACGGTCAATTCTCCGTAACTCTTTTAGTCGACAGCGAGCGGGCGAGAAGACTAGTACTTTGTTTTGAAAACAGCGAACATTGTTTTCAACAATCTAAAACTGATTTTGTTTAATGTGACTAAGAAAACGCTGTTATTATATATATAGGCAATTTGTTAATGTCAGTTGAATTTTATTTCAGATAATAATAATCTAACTTTATTGCGTATTTGCCCGCGACCGAACCCGCGCGATCCATAGTTGTGACACGGTTTTTGTTCCGAATTGCTGGTTGGTAGCATACGTAGAAGTGTTTGTATAGAACACAGTCTCTCACCTGTCGTTCATCCAGGCGTCGCGTGCAAGGCCAAGCACGCCGCGGCGGAGACAGCACGGCTCCCGTCGGCGATGGCGCCTCTTGCTTGAACACCGACAGCGAGGGCAGCGATAACAGGGCCTCGCTGACCGAACAGAATATATTTTTTATAATGTCTGAATGATATTATCTTTGGACGTATTCAATATTATTAATTTCAATAGCAGCCTTAACAGAGACTAGCCATCAACGAAAGTCAGGATAGCGCTCGAATGTATGTGCAAGCAAAGGTACTCTACTCTCTACTCTCTCACTCCCAAAGTCCGATGGGACGGTAATTCGACAGGATCGGAGAGAGATCAGGCGCAGAATCAATATCTTTCAATGCTTTCCGAAGCACGAGGGAGAAATACCGACAAATGTACTAACGCCGGACTTTTACTGAGTTTTTTTGACAGAAAAACCCAATAACTTTTGAACGACCTTGGATTTGAACCCAAGACCTTATGATCAGCAGCCGCACTGTCGACCATTAAACCATCGAGACAGTCAAAATAGTTATTATCAGGTAAAACAGCAGACCACGTACTGTACGCACACACGTTGATTGAAAGAGATGTATAGAATAGAATAATTTTTATTCAATATGGATTACAATAATATTTCTTAAAAGTTCCGTCCTGCAAAGAACCAACAATAAACCCAGCGGGACTTTTTTTTAAACATTCATTTACAATATAATATTTTTTGTAAATAAATATTGTTGAGGGCCACCATTATTGCCTGGTAAATGGCAACAGTAGTTACCACTAGCCCCCTCTAGTATCGGGTGGCAGAACTAGGAGAGTCAAGATGCTTGTAGAAATTTTCATGAAAGATCTGTCTAGAACTATCGACACCTAGTCAATCGGGACCGATGTACTTGGACATTCTAGAAGTATCTATAGTAGAAGGTTCTGGAACTATCTGAGGCCTTATATAAGGCCGGTATAGACCGCGACCGGCGTCAGCTGTAATTAGTGTTCTGTAACTAAACTGTCAATTTTGGTAATCCACTCGGCAGTTTTTAATTGTCTAGAACCCCAAGCTCGCAACAATATGCATATTGTAAGTGTGCTTATGAAATAAAAAAAAAACACTCTCTTCTATATCTGTCTTTTTTTTAAAGCAATTTTCTCAAGTAATATAATATGAAAAAAGCAACTTACTTCATGGACAGTTCACCGGGCAGATCGAGGTCTAGATCGTTGACCTGCCATCCCGGCGACATGTGCGACGACGACGAGCTGGCGCCGCTGCCGCCCATCTCGCCCAGTGACGCTGTAAGGAGAAGAAAAGTTTTCGTATATATATTCTATACTTCGCTTCCTTATTTTTATTGGGTTGTAGAACTCTTTTTCTGTCATCGAGTTTGTCTGGGTGTGTTCCTGCACTGCTGCGTTCCTGTTTAAAGGGTATAGGGAATCAGTATAATTACAGAAACGTCACGTAGAAAGAATGAACGAGGAAAGAGTGACAAAGGAAATTTATGTTTCAGAAGTGAACGGCAGGGTCGGGAAGGGACGCCCTAGACGAAGATTTATCGACCAAATCGGCGATACGTTGAAAATGGGCCAGATTAGGAGTACCCTTAACCGACGAGCGTGTATGCGTAAATATATGGATGTAAAGTAGGCGAGAGAGGTGTGTCAGGATCGCGCCAAATGGAAGTCCGTAGTCTCTGCCTACCCCTCTGGGTGACAGGCGTGAGAAATAAGCCTGTAATTGTATTGTATATAATTACACGCTTATTTGTTTGAAATTGGCTGCAGAAGGCCACAGTCTGCTCTAGCCACTTACCATCAGGTGGTCTATGGGCTTGTTTATAACTCTTATTTATATCAAAAAATCTATCTTAGGCCCATATTAATAAATGTTACTCAGCCCAAGTACACGCATTTGAGTACAATCTTGAGGTTCATCATCATCATTACAGCCCTTCACAAGTCCACTGCTGAACATAGGCCTCCCCCAAAGAATGCCACAAAACACGGTCCTGAGCCACCTGCATCCATCGACTTCCTGCATGTCTTACCAGGTCGTCACTCCATCTCGTGGGGGGACGCCCTACACTTCGCCTACCGGTACGAGGCTGCCACTCGAGAACCTTTCTTCCCCATCGGTTGTCGGTTCTTCGAGCTATATGGCCGGCCCACTGCCACTTCAGCTTACTAATCCGTTGGGCTATGTCGGTCACTCTGGTTCTACTGCGGATATCCTCATTCCTAAGTTTATCACGCAGAGAAACTCCGAGCATAGCCCTCTCCATAGCTCGCTGAGCGACCTTGAGCTTCCTCATATGGCCAGCAGTGAAGGACCACGTCTCAGTTCCGTAAGTCATCACTGGCAACACGCACTGGTTGTACAATTTCGTTTTAAGGTTTTGAGGTATGTCTGACGAGAAGATGTGTCGTAGCTTCCCGAACGCTGTCCAGCCGAGTTGAATCCGTCGATTGACCTCTCGGTCGAAGTTGGACTTACCCAGTCGGACTATTTGTCCCAGGTAAACATACTCGTCAACAACTTCGAGCTTAGTGTTCCCAACAACTATCGGCATAGGTGTGACATGGACATTAAACATGATCTTAGTTTTGTCCATGTTCATCTTAAGACCTATCCGTTGGGAAACACTATTAAGGTCATTGAGCATAGTGCTTAGGTCCTCCAGCGATTCTGCCATAAGGACTATATCGTCGGCAAATCGAAGGTGAGTGATGTACTCGCCATTGATGTTGATACCGTATCCTTTCCAGTCCAGAAGCTTGAAAACGTCTTCCAATGCAGCGGTGAAGAGTTTCGGGGATATGACGTCACCCTGTCTTACACCTCTCTGCAATTGGATAGGTTTCGTACTCTGGTTCTGTACTCGGATAGCCATCGTAGCCCTACTGTACAAGCACTTCAACACTTCGATATACCGACAGTCAACTTGGCACCGCTGAAGGGACTGCAGCACCGCCCAAATTTCGACGGAATCAAAGGCTTTCTCATAGTCCACATACGCCAGACATAGTGGCAAATTGTACTCTTCGGACTTCTGTACAACTTGCCGAAGGGTATGTATGTGGTCTATGGTGCTAAAGCCCTTTCGGAAACCGGCTTGTTCGGGAGGCTGGAAGTCGTCAAGTCTGCGCGCGAGACGATTCGTAATGACTCTCGAAAACAGCACGTAGACGCGGCTCAGAAGGGAAATCGGTCTGTAGTTCTTCAAGAGAGCGTTGTCACCTTTCTTGAAGAACAAGACCACCGCACTTCTGCTCCACGCCTCCGGTGTAATGCCACCATGGAGGACGGAATTAAAGAGCTTCTGAAGGACTTCAAGTACCGGTCTTCCACCCGCTTTCAGAAGCTCCGCTGTAATTCCATCCTCGCCTGGGGCCTTACCGTTTTTAAGGTGCTGGAGAGCCATCCTAATCTCGCTCAGACTGACATCCGGGATATCTTCGGAATAGTGTCGGATGAGACTCGCTCTTGGATCGTTACTCACACTTGCGTGTGGCTCCAACGATGATGTGTACAGCTGCCCATAGAACCTCTCAATCTCACTCAAAATCTCAGGTGTCCCGGAAACGATGCTGCCACATTCTGTCTTCAGCTTTGACAGTTGGCTCTTTCTGGCAGACAGATCTCTGGCAAAGACTTTGGAGCCTTGGTTCCGCTCGATCGCTTCTTCAATACGAGCTGTATTGAAGTTGCGTAAGTCCCGCCGCATGCATTTGGAGATCTGTCTGTTCAGATGCCTGTATGCTGTCAAGTCTGTTGAAGAATGTAGCTTCATCTCCCGTCTAACAGCCATATGATATTATTAATAAACATGTCTCAAGATGCGATTTAGGTTTACGATATCAGCTGAGTGCCACACTGATTTAAGCGTTTCCCACACAGAAGCGGCTTGCGGTGGCGGCCGCGGTGGCGGCCAGTTGTATTCGCTAGCAATGTAAGTGAGTCTCCAAACCCATGCGGCCATGGCGCGGCCTGCGAGCGGCTGGCCGCGGCCGCATGCTCCGCCCCATTTGCCAATGCGTGTGTGTTAGCGCGTACGCGGTCAGTCGGTGGCTGCAGCGCGGTCAGTTGTAAATTTTTACAACAGGCCGCGTGTACCGCGTGAAAAATGGTGCTAAATTCAGAGATTTTAATAGAAACAGTGCAAAATTATCTAGTACTTTATGATAATTCGCATTGTGATCACAAAAGCATTAGTATTAAAACAAAATATATGATAATATTGCTGAATATAATAAAGACTTCGTCACGGTTTGTCATGTTCGTACGTCCGATCGTAGCACAGACACCACAGCGAATGGCGCTTCAGGCCGCCACTTGGGCCGCGGTGGTGTGTTGTTACAGCGGCTGCAGCCGCGGTCCGCGGTTAGCCGCCACCGCAAGCCGCTTGTGTGTGGGAGACGCTTAATAAACGAAACTCGACTCTCAAGTGTGTGTACTTGAGTGCAAGTCACAGAACAGTATTCCTAAGTACAGCGTTTTGATATACTGTTTTTATGTTTTTATTAATTAGCAACGATCTTCAGATGCTAATGTCATAATGAGGGCGTATCAAATGATTACGCACTTCCGTTCGTCGTTGAGTAATGTTTATAAATACGGGTCTTAGTGTTCAAAATCATAAATGAGAGGAGGCCTGAGCCTAGCAGTCGAACGTACAAAGGCTTTTTTTTTACTTTACTTTTAAATCTACATTGCACCTGAAGTAGCAGCAAATATCCATAAACTATATTGTGTGTTTTTATCTTAAATGACATAAAAGGGCTTAATAGGAACGTGACGATGTTTTAAGCAGTTTTTGGGGTTCTGGTGTCAAGTATAAAGAACGAAATTACCTTACGGAAAAGAAAGGAATATCATTTATATAAAAGGCCAATTTTACTTTCTCAGTGGTATCATTAGTAGCCCAAATTTTTATTTACGAGATTGTCTCGTAGATTGTCAACGACGACGGAATCTACGGGGGACGCTTATTTTGAACAGATAGACCTTCTACCTTTAGGCGTTTTACAAGATACATTTCAGAGAATGTACGCAGGAGTTTCATGACCTAATTTCTCCCTCTCCGTTCCATCATCGCACTACGACATGCACGGCTGGTCTCTAGTCTCCACCCCTTCGTTCTCGACATAACGCGCATTCGAACGGTTTGTGCTTAGTTGTTCGGTAATGCGTATAGGAAGGGGTAAAATTCGTATGATCTGTCTTTTTATTCCATTACAAACAGAGTGCCTTTAAAGCAAGAGTGAATAAGTTTCTTTTGCGTTATGTCGCTGCGCATTGCCACCTTCGACTGCATCGCCACTTACCATCAGGTGGGATAGTAATCAAGTACTGACTTAAAATATCTATACAAATAAATAAAATTGAAGTGTCTGTTTGTAATGACCAAATTACAGCGTTTTACTAAATGCATATGAAAGTATAAACGGTACATAGAATACACAAAAGTACACTTTTTAAAATTTTTGTCTGTCTGTCTGTTTATTCTGGCTAATCTCCAAAACGGTGGAACCGATTTTGACGGGACTTTCACTAGCAGATAGTTGATGTCATAAGGAGTAACTTAGGCTACTTTTATTTAAAAAAAATAATTAGTGTTCCAAAAAAATTAAAACCCGAACCCGAACCCGAGGGGAACAGCCCTTTAAAAATAAAACTTAATAATTTATTGCAACATTGTAAGGTAGGACAACGAAAGAGTATATAAAAGGACTAGGGATACCAAATCATTTATACCAAATATAGTATTTTCGAAGCTATCACTTGTCAACATACAGTAAATAAAAAAAATATTATTGATTTATTTATTATCGAAATACAGTATGTAAATGTTTTATTGAAAAATATTCGAAATGACGGATTTAATGTGATATTTGTTAGATAAGAATGCGACTCTGATAAGCTTTGATGTTGAAGATTGCCTAAACCTAAAAATATATTAGGTAAATAAATTCCTAATCAAACATGTGGCTTCGCGTGGCTACGACACGAGACAGTTTTATCAGTGGGGTCGCTGGCAATTATATGAACGATTGCTCTGAGCCGATTAATTAACTGGTTACTCTTATCGCCATTGTCCAGTTCTCTGGTGAAATGTGAAGACGGTAGGTAATGTTTGTTTTGATATGGCCTAGATTATTACTGCTAAGTTTGATAATGTTTCTAGTACTTACTTATCACACTGTTGGAAACATACTCACTTACTGTAAAGTTTAATTTTTATTATTATTGGTATGATCTCGATTACATCGCCACCTATCGGGTCAAATTGTGAAACTATACCGTCCAGGGTCCCACTCAAACGCACACAAAAAAAAAATCATCAAAATCGATCGAGCCGTTTACAAATTTTAGCGAGACTAATGGACAGCAATTGATTTTTATATATAGAATAAAGATATATTATTAAAGACCAAGCCTTTTTTGGTTTTTTTCCCATAGTGGTACTTCATTCCATTGGAATGATAGAATTGTAACGTACAGAAACCAAGTAACCGTAAGCGCAGGGAGGCAATATGGTAATTTGAAATAAATTCAGCTAACTGATACGTTGGGCTATGACGGTTACTCTGGTTCTACTGTGGATATTCTCATTTCTAAGTCTATAATCGCATTGAAAATATTACGCAGAGAAACTTCGAGCGAAGCCCTTTCCATAGTTCGCTGGGACAATTTGCGCTTCGTCATACGATTACGGCCAGCAGTGAAGGACCACGACCACGTTTCGATCCATATGTCATCGTACCAGTGTGCGTGTTACTAGTAGATTTTATGTTCAATATAACATATTACAATTTCCTGCTTATAAATGAGATTATATATACAAAACTGGAAGACATTAAAACTATGCTTCTTAATCTTTAAGAGGCATTGACTGTGTAATATACTTTATTTATTATACTCTCTCCTTGTCCGAGACATTCTTTACAACTTGTAGTACGTCGTATTTCATGCCAGTATCACAATATCCAAGCTCCTAAAAAAAATTGGAAAAGCAGACCGTATGCACAACACTATATCCACCCGTCCGTCAAATGCAATGTCAAATAGATGAGTAACCCGAACCCAGGGAGGGTTAGGCTGGGAGTACCGTCTCGGACAAGGAGCTTCGTATAATTATGGTTGAACTTCACTTAAGGTAAGTTCGTTTTACCATTTAATAATACTCTCTCCTTGTCCGAGACATTCTTTACAACTTGTTGTACGCCGTATTTCATGCCAGTTTCACAATATCAAAGCTCCTAAAAATTTTGGACCAGCAGAACGTATGCACAACATATCCACCCGTCCGTCAATTGCAATGTCATTACGTTTTTTTTTTTGTGCCAGCCGTCACAGTGTTTTTTATTATTTATTTATTTATTTAACAATTTATGTACACACAAAGTAATGTTACAATGAAAAAAATTAAAGATATTCTGTACAAAGGCATTGCTTATTTTATATTGAAATTTCTTCCAGCAGGCCTGATACTGGACAAGTTCAAAGAGAAGCGGATCTAGTATGCACTCTCATAATAAAATTTTAAAATATTAATATACTTAATATAAAGTAAAGATAATAAAAACATATATCCATGCAAACATACATATAATTAAATACTACTATATATATATAATAAATACATATAGATACACACACACACATATATATACAAGTCATACATTAAATCATTGGGACGACAAAGAAAGATAGTGCTCTTTAACTCGCCTTTTAAGCACGAACACTGTATGAGCCTCTCGAATTGCAGCAGGAAGAGAATTCCATAACCTAACTGCATGTACTGTAAAAGAGTGAGAATAGGACTTAGTTCTGGAGGAAGGGAAATTTAGGAGGGTTTTTTAATGTGATCTGCAAACCGCATCGGGGGAGTGCGCAAAGTGGAATCGACCACGTAGATACGGTGGTGATGTTGGATTGTATAGTATGTTAAAGAGGAGGCATAGGATTCGGGTATTCCTGCGAAGTCGGATTGGGAGCCACTTGAGCTGTTTGCGATAGGAGGAGACGTGGTCATACTTTTTAGCCCGAAAATATAACGAATACATAAGTTTTGCAAGCGCTCAAGTTTGTTTAATTGCTCCTCAGTCGCATTCAAATAACAGACATCAGCATAATCAATCAGCATATAATTTTTGTCATAAAAATCAAATATGTTAAGTGTAATAGTAATGTTTTGTATCCAAAACCTACCACAACTGAATTTATTACATGTCTGGATAGTAATATTTAGGTTACACTTTGGAAACGGAAGATATTCAAAATGGAGCAAACCGATTAAAGATAAACAAGAATCCTCTTATTTCGGAGGTAGGTAAAACGTGTAAATATTAAAAAAATCACTTATTAATAAAATCAGATTCACTGTGTATCGAAACAGTTAATTACAATTATGATTAATTATTATCAATGAAAATCCACTATTAAACTTTAATAACATAACCTCGTCACTCGTATAATATGAAATAATAAATACGTATTTCCAATCAATAAATATTGGTTGAGATATTATATATAGAGATACGTTGAGAGATTTGAAGTGATAAATTTAATATGTTTTTCTTACTTTCGTGTTCAATTCGTCTTTTGAGCATTTAGTCGGGCAGTCGCCATTTATTATAGCAATTGGACAAAATTGTTTTCCGCTTTTGACATATATAGGTAATGTTGGACAGATATTACGCGGTACAGGGATGCAAAAGCGAACACTAAGGATTTTTAAACTGCTGGAAAAAAATATCTAGCATGAGTTATATGGATGCTACATATGGACCATTAGAACTAGACTTAAGAGACTTAGAATATACATGGTTTCATGTATCTATAATACCTATGTCTCATGTATCTATAGTACCAATTTTGTAGCAAGTGTAATGTAAACTCTTGTGATTTTTACTTGAGTTATAAACATAGACTTAATGATAAGTTAGTTTTAGATTATTTAACATTAAAATATTGGAAAAAAGATTTGAGATTATAAAAATTTACAAAAACTAGTAACAAGCTTAGTAGTAGGTGAGTCACAAGGTCATAAATGTATTAAATATTGTCCTTCAAAAATATTACATTTATTCCAAGTGGAGCTCAGATGTATAGTTAAGATATAAGGTAGAATTCACTTCAACAGCGATTGCATGGGGAAAAATTAAAGGAAAGAAGCTTAAGCCTTTCCTGTGAATATTTTAATAGAAAACATAACACAAGATATTGATGAATTTAATATTAACTCACCAGAACCCATTTAGAAAAGCATTTCTCAAGTTATAAGATGCTAAATTAAAATTTACTTAAATTAAACTGGAATAGATATTCTAGATCATTGCTTTTTTTTCCAATGATAGTTCTTTTACTAGCCATTTCTGCTGCAAGTTGGCCTTACGTGTATAAGGAAATGTTATAAAATAAAGATAATTTATTTTATATTATTGATTCAAATATATAATATACATACCTACAAAACTTTTTAGAAAATACGGAAAATTGTAATTTTTTCCATTAATTGGTAATTCGCAACCCTGTTTTGAAACATCTACAAGTTGTAAAGAATGTCTCGGACAAGGAGAGCGTATAATTAAATGGTTAAACGAACTTACCTTAAGTGAAGTTCAACCATAATTATACGAAGCACCTTATCCGTGATAGTACTCCCAGCCCAACGCTGCCTGGTTTAGGGTTGCTCATATAATTCCTTGCTTTAAACATAATGACATTGCATTTGACAGACGGGTGGATATAGTGTTGTGCATACGGTCTGCTGTTCCAAAATTTTTTTTGGAGCTTGGATATTGTGATATTGGCATGAAATACGGCGTACTACAAATTGTAAAGAATGTCTCGGACAAGGAGCTTCGTATAATTATGGTTGAACTTCACTTAAGGTAAGTTCGTTTAGCCATTTAATTAGTTATTATCTAATGTATTTTTTTATTTAAATTACAGAGCAAACCTATCTATATTATATAAATTTTATAGATCCCTACGTTATGTATCCCTTCTTGGACTTCAACCAACAGTGTTGAAATGTGAAGTAATAGCTCGGGTCTTTGTTATCAGCATGCTTTGACCCCGGGCGCAATGGCGGCTGAATAGAACTAGTTACAACTGAACACTTATTAGAAATAGTCCTTATGGATTGTTTAAATAAATTACTTCTCTTTCACATGATAAACAAAGATGTTAAGTCACACATTATAGATAAATAAAAAATTAAGATTTATAAGAAAGTGTTTATAAGTAAATAAACACGCTTGCGGTACAACGCAAGTCCTTGTTAATGAATAGGGATGTATTAAAACAAATCAAAAGAACTAAATGTTGTTGTTTTTATTAGTATTATTTGAAGGAATCCATCATCTAACCAAATTAACCACAATAATCATCGAAATTAATGAACCAAAATAGTTATGGAGCTTTACTGTCAAGAATTCTCAATAGCAGCCCGGAGTCGGGAAGTTGGCGGTGCTTCAAACCGTTGGGTCTGCTCCTGATCTCTACGGCCGTGTCCCATCGAAATATGATGGTGAAGAAATAGTGTGCATGTGTTCTAGCGCACACACTCGTGCACTATAATCCTGTTCTGCACAGATGGCTAGTCTCCGTTAAGGCTGGCCGCCGTGATCGAAATTCGTTCTGGATGACTTTTAAGTATTTGATTGTCTAGTTTTTAAAATTTTTATCTTTTGTAAATATATTTTTTATATATATCTATTATAATGCAAAGGATATAAAAAGAAGATACGCGGAAACTATCTTTGGCCTTTCATTTTCCAATCAGAAGAACCTCATCTTTACTATACACAATAACAGAGTAGTAGCTGTAGTAGACAAATAAATTTACACAATCTTATTTCTTTTTTTATTACGCGCCATACACAAACTCTATTCATGTGGTACTTCTAATGATTATTTTTAAAACTTCCAATAATCGTCAATAAAATATAATCGATTATGATCATTGTTATTGTATTTCAATATATCTTCAATATATTCAGCTACAGTTCAAAACAATATGCTAGCAGCTATGATATCTAGTAGTCAATAAAAGAACAGAGAAAAAACAATTAAAAGAAAATTATGACAGACATCAAAAACAAGATTGTACAAAGAAAATTACGTGATGCACTTCACTTATTAATTCAACGACAGATCAAATGCCATACAAGAAATGGTTCTGGAGTGGAACGGAGAAGATGACCGGGTGCTATGCCATATACTTGGGATCTCATAATTAATAAAATTAAATCCAAACCCAAGGATACTACTGCAAGACTTCAAGATACTGGAAGCTCGTTCTGAGTAAATCGGAATAAAAATTAATAATTAAAAGTTGAAGGCAGGCTGCGTTAACTATGTCATCGGGACGTCAAACACCTCAGTCCCACTCGTGACCATGGTTTCTGAAAAGTGTTCGAAACGTCGAGAGTAAATAAAGTTAAAATTTAACGCGGTAAATTCCGTAAAATTAGTTTTATTCCATGATAAAAATAAAAATAAAGGTCCCAAAAATCTGTTCTATTTCATTATATTTGTTTAGAAATACGGGGGCGACACTGAAAGTTTTTAAAACTGGCCACTTGTAAACGATATAATAAAAAAATCAGTCCAAATTTTTAGAATGTGTACCTCTTTGACAATATTATTGTATGTATTTTATTAATTTGTCATTTGTTTACGCTTTGGCGGCAAATTGAAAATAGTCTGTGTCACGTCAACATGAATTTAACGCGAGAAAAAATTTCGTACAATGATGTTTTATGACTTTCTATGTCATTTAAGTCAACAAGAAAGTTATGATCAAAGATAGTTAAGTAGTAGTAGTAACAGACCGGACATCAGCAGCAAAATTGTCGTCTGTAACTTATGTCCTATAGGATATATATCTCCGTTAGTCTTAGTGACATCGTCATAAAGTCAAGACGCATTCTTTTCATATCTTTAAAAAATATTTTTATAGAAAATATGCCCGGTTGTGCATTAAGATATACATAAGATAGTACATAAGTCACGATATGGAGCAAAAAATGAACGTGATTTTGGTTTGTTATCGTAAGTATAACGTATATTTACCGAATAATCTTTAAATTTTATTATTTCTAGTAGATTGTTCTAGAAAATTTATTGTACTAAGCGCCCTCTGTTATCCTGTATCGTCACTATTTATTTAAAGTTAGTGATTGACGACGTTTATCGATTGGGGTTATCGATAAAAATAATATACAGGATGCCGATTTAATCATTTACAATATTTAAGGAGGTAAAACAGTCAAAGATACTGTACCCATACCAACTATGCTAAGTAGCCTACTTTATGTGGAAGGGTGGGAAATTTTTTTAGGCATGATGATGAGATTTTCTGTGTTGCTTATGAACATGCTAAGGATACTTGCTGTGTTGATGTTAGTTATGAGTTCGATGTACAACAATTTAAACATTTTTCTAAATAAATACCGTTGAAAGTACTGGAATAATTTCATTTCTTATAATAATACTAGCCTGTATTAGCCTACTGTAGCGCAAAGTAGTCTTCACATACAGGGAAGTAACGAGCATTAATCACAACACTTGCTTAGTGCATGTTCGTGATTTCAGATAATAATGTTCAGTATTCCTCACTATGCTTTCTTTCACTCAGTCAGTAATGTCTCAAGTTGTTGAGCATAAATCTCTTTGAAGAATATTGGTACATAACATACCAGCGTATTTATAATATGAATGTATGAATATAAATGTATAAAATGATTTATCGTGAAACGGCTTTTAAGTTCAGTGTTTTCCTAAATATGTTAGATTTGAAGTGTATTTTTGTAAAAGAAACGAATTTAAAAACATAGAGGCGCTCCCTTATTGAATTTGGCGTTTCTTGATGTGTCTTCAACGCCGATCGACCAATCATATGCTATTATTATAGCTTCTAATGGACCCAAGATGCCACCAAGGCGGCAACCAAAGTGACTGCTGTTTGAATTTGAATTTTATTCCCTATTATTATATTTTAAAGCATTTCAAACTTAGTAACCTTCAACAACATTATCGATACTTTGCTATCGAAAGGGTAACATTCCTAAAACGATCTTATATTTTAAGCGTCACCTACTGGGGAATAGCTAAAATGTTGTCTTAATAAATGATAGCGTAGTTTTGCTATTTTTAGCTAGAGGGCGTCACACACGCACGAGCTTATGGTTTTTGTGTATAAATTTTCCCAATGCCCGCTCTATATATATATATATATATATATATATATATATATATATATATATATATATATATATTTTTTTTTTTTAATTTTCTTTGATTATGATAGACTTCGATTGGCCTTTCACGATGAAGCCCCATCTCGTGCCACTGTTTACAACTGGTTTAATGAATTTAAACGTGGTCGCACTAATCTCACCGATGATCTGCGTGAGGGACGGCCTTCTACGGCGATGACTGTAGATAACATCAGTGTTGTGCGGCGTATGATAGAGACTGACAAAAGAGTGACTTATCAGCAGATTCGGACAAGCTTAGGTATCGGTATGAGTCAAGTGCTTAAAATGCTCCATGAACTTTTAGCAGTCAGGGAGCTTTGTGCCCGGTGGATACCTCATAATATGACAGAGGCCCAAAAACTCCGTTGTGTTGATTGCTGTCGTGAAATGGTTCAAAGATTTAACGGAGGTGACTCAAATGCTGTGTTCGACATACTTACGTGTGACGAAAGCTGGATTTATTGTTATGATCCTGAAACTAAGAGACAGTCTGCTGTCTGGGTGTTTCCTTCTGAGGAGTTGCTAACTAAAGCGAAGAGGTCGAAGCGTGAGAAAAAAGATGGTGGCCTCGTCCTTCGGAAGGACAGGTCATTACGCAACAATTGTTTTAGAGGATCGAAAAACAGTTACTGCAGAGTGGTACATTAACAATTGTTTGCCAGTTGTCTTGGAAAAACGCCTCGTCGCACACCGCCAAGCAAACAATCGACTACTTGGCGACGTGAGACCTGGAATTACTGGATCACCCGCCCTATAGCCCCAACCTCGCACCTAGCGATTTTTATTTATTTCCGAAATAAAAGAAAACCTTCGAGGAAAACTTTTTATGAACGCCGAGGAAGCAGTGGCTGCGTTTCAAAATGCCGTCGAAGAGACCCCTAAGGACGTGTGGGCAAAGTACTTTTCTCAGTGGTTCTATCGGATGCAGCGATATATTGATGTAAATAGACACTATTTTGAAAAGATATAATAAAACTAATAACTTACTAGTTTGTTCAGTTTTTGATTTTCTAAGAACTTTCAGTGTCGTATAGACCTAATTTAAAATAAAATATATGTTATTCGTTTATTTTTTTCTGCAAGAACCACATAAAATATAATGGAAAAATACTGTAACTAAGCAAATTTTTTCTGCAATAATGACACAAGTAAATACTACTACAATATACTCGTAACAGTAATCATCTTTGTATTGTTATATTTTTATTTTTGTGTTAACAATTGTTTTTAATATCGACATGTGTAATTTGTAGATGTTCCTCATATGTTTCAAGTGTACGACCGTTACTATATAATCATAGCAAATAACAGACTCTCCTAATGACAGGTACTTTAGCCGTAGCGTTTTACACGGAATTTTATATTTTAATATAGTAAATTTAGCAAGTAAGGCCCTTAGGTTTAGCATAAATGTATTCCACGTGTGGTTTAAAATTAAATATATTATTATCTGTAATTGAACTAAATCGAGTTTTGGACAGTTACTCAGAAGGTCGTATGGGTTGACAAGTGTGTTCTTGGGCCACATGAATTAGAGTATGCACTATGTTCATATGGAATGAGTGAATCTATACAAATAAATAAAATTGAAGTGTCTGTTTGTAATGTCAAAATTACGGCTTTTTACTAAATGCATATGAAAGTATATACGATACTTATAACAAAAACACAATTTTTATAATTTTTGTCTGTCTGTCTGTCTGTTTGTTCCGGCTAATCTCTGAAACGGCTGGACCGATTTTGACGGGACTTTCGCTGGCAGATAGCTGATGTAATAAGGATTAACTTAAGCTACTTTTATTTTAGAAAAAGAAAAAGAATTAGGGTTCCGCGCAAAAAAATTAAAACCCCAAATAACACGCGGGCGAAGTCGCGCGGATCAGCTAGTATGCAATAAATATTTTTTTTAGCATTGATGACTGGACCAACATCATGTGCCCATTTACGCGATTGATCAAATTCGTGCTGCATTATATTTTGTGCCTCTAGTCTATAGGATATTTCTATGTGAAACGACTAAGCATCGTACAACAACTCATATAACATGATACATCGGCTAATTGATACACAGCGACCTGTGATAGAACCTTATATACACATATTTGTAATATGTGGAAGCTTGTAATTAGCAATTCTTATCACTATTTTGTAACTTTACGAAGATATAAGTCTGTAAACCTTCCTAAAATGATGAAACAAAATAAATATTATATACATAAATCAGGCACTCGGTCGGATTTATAGCATAATGTGAGTACTAAATCTAATATATAAAAATTAATTTTTGTTTCCTCGTATTTTATACGCAGCTATACCGTTCATCAGATTGCGCTAAAACTTTGTCAACTTATTGCTTGCACTTGCGCGAAGGTTATAGGCATAGCACAATTAACTTACAACAGGTGGCGCGGGTATCGTACCAAAAATTTATTTGAAAGTTATACGTCACTCAAATTCAATTAATGTATTATCGTTCCTAATTAAACTTAACTCTTAGAAATTTAAAACGATATTTCGACAATTATGTTTTCTGTGGCAGCAACGTGACTGGTACCAGCTAGTAAATAAATAATGATTTGAAAGTTATACGTCACTTAACTTGAATTAATGTATTATCGTTCCTTATTAAACAATATAACTCTCACAAATTTAAAACGATATTTCGACAATTATGTTTTCTGTGGCAGCAACGCGACTGGTACCAGCTAGTAAAGAAATAATTATTTGAAAGTTATACGTCACTTAACTTGAATTAATGTATTATCGTTCCTAATTAAACAATATAACTCTCACAAATTTAAAACGATATTTCGACAATTATGTTTTCTGTGGCAGCAACGCGACTGGTACCAGCTAGTAAATAAATAATTATTTGAAAGTTATACGTCACTTAACTTGAATTAATGTATTATCGTTCCTAATTAAACAATATAACTCTCACAAATTTAAAACGATATTTCGACAATTATGTTTTCTGTGGCAGCAACGTGACTGGTACCAGCTAGTAAATAAATAATGATTTGAAAGTTATACGTCACTTAACTTGAATTAATGTATTATCGTTCCTTATTAAACAATATAACTCTCACAAATTTAAAACGATATTTCGACAATTATGTTTTCTGTGGCAGCAACGCGACTGGTACCAGCTAGTAAAGAAATAATTATTTGAAAGTTATACGTCACTTAACTTGAATTAATGTATTATCGTTCCTAATTAAACAATATAACTCTCACAAATTTAAAACGATATTTCGACAATTATGTTTTCTGTGGCAGCAACGCGACTGGTACCAGCTAGTAAATAAATAATTATTTGAAAGTTATACGTCACTTAACTTGAATTAATGTATTATCGTTCCTAATTAAACAATATAACTCTCACAAATTTAAAACGATATTTCGACAATTATGTTTTCTGTGGCAGCAACGTGACTGGTACCAGCTAGTAAATAAATAATGATTTGAAAGTTATACGTCACTTAACTTGAATTAATGTATTATCGTTCCTTATTAAACAATATAACTCTCACAAATTTAAAACGATATTTCGACAATTATGTTTTCTGTGGCAGCAACGTGACTGGTACCAGCTAGTAAATAAATAATGATTTGAAAGTTATACGTCACTTAACTTGAATTAATGTATTATCGTTCCTAATTAAACAATATAACTCTCACAAATTTAAAACGATATTTCGACAACTATTTTTTCTGTGGCAGCAACGTGACTGGTACCAGCTAGTAAATAAATAATGATTTGAAAGTTATACGTCACTTAACTTGAATTAATGTATTATCGTTCCTAATTAAACAATATAACTCTCACAAATTTAAAACGATATTTCGACAACTATTTTTTCTGTGGCAGCAACGTGACTGGTACCAGCTAGTAAATAAATAATGATTTGAAAGTTATACGTCACTTAACTTGAATTAATGTATTATCGTTCCTAATTAAACAATATAACTCTCACAAATTTAAAACGATATTTCGACAACTATTTTTTCTGTGGCAGCAACGCGGCTGGTACCAGCTATTAAATAAATAAAGTTCGTCACTGAATGCTTTGAAATTTTGAAACAAACGAAAGTAAACGTCGAACGTCAAACACTACTTCTGAATGCTAACTGCTCCTAAGTGTAGCCACGTGTGCTGTGCACGTGTGGCTAACATTATAAAGCGTGCAGGTATGCAGTTCTAAAGATGGGCGTATTAACGATAAACATATAATGTAACAGCACTTTTCAATATATGCAATTTAACAAATGAAACGATAATTGCTTGTTCCTAAATAAAACAACCTTGCCTGCATTTTGATGAATTTTTGAAACAGCACCATCTACGACGATTATTAATAACAATGCAGCTATCAGACAACCAACCCCAAACATAATTATTCGTATTATATTCAGACAATCTTAAGCCTGTGTTAAGTACGAAGGAGAGTTCGTTGAATTTATAATATAGTGAAATAGATCAACAACAAAACATGTTTTTACATGTAGTTAATACAAGTCATTAAGCTAGCAGTAAATAATGTTCTTGTTTATGCACTTTTTTAACACCGACTCAAGTTTAATAATAAAACGAAAAAAATAAGCGCATAAGTTTGTTGTCCATTTTAAGCCGTTATTCCCATCTCTAATGATAACATAGTGCCCTCGGTGGCAATCACGCGTGGCCGCGCTCGACGCCGCAGCGCAAGCGCCTGCAAACTTAACATCATTCCCTTAAAATCAGTGTTACAGGTGTACTTACGTGACCACCCAAGGCATTCAAAAGCCTTAACCTAGCCCTGCTCAAGGCCGGATGTAACTCATGCGATGATATCGGGAACACGCTAGGCGACTGTGCCAAATACATGGAAGATAACAACATACTTGTAGAATGTTTATACACGGTAACAAAGAAAATGAGAATGGTTCAATGATTTGATCTAATGATTTTTTGACAAATGATAACCCTTTTGATGCAACAATTAAAAAATTTAAAACTACCATAAGCATTGTAAGTGATGCTTGCGAACGCGTGCGCTCCAAACTCGGCGAAGCGTCGACCTTCCCGCGCTTCTCGCGCAGCAAACTGTAGCACTGCTGCAGCGGACACCCTGTCTGACTGCGACGTTGGGGAGTCCTCCACCATGTTGACCAGATCGCCCCTTGCTTATGGATGGTTGTCACTTCACTTGCCTACTATCTCATCTGCTTTTGGTGAGTCCATCTATGGTAGGTCTCGGACATCCGGCGTCTTTTTATGGTTATTTGAGTAAAAGTTTTTGAGTCGGTTATGAGAGTAAAAGTTATTTCAAAAGGTTCACAAAAGTACTTCTTCGTTTTTACACACAGTGAGAGATTTGTATGACAGATGCAATGTTCTATATTCCAACTTCCAATATCTTTATTATAGTATGAAGAATAGGCGCTTTCTGCTTACTTAAGTCCTGTGCACAGTCTTGGAAGAAAATCATTGAGTCGCTGTCATAAAATACTGCTTCTTTTTAACGTCCATATGACGATCTCTTTTAAGAGGATCCAATACGTATTACGAATTTTATTTTCACTTTTCAATGTTTGCATTTTATATGAGTGTTTCGTTCACTATATATCACTGATCAATTTCAAGCAGAAGAATGTTTGCAGTCTGCATAAATTCAGAAAATTACATTCACATACGAGAATGTATTTTTTTAATCTACACTTATTAACAAAATTGAAGAAATTGAATCTCTAATATCGAAAGAACTGCTTTTTATTGTGCTGAGGGGGTTAAATGCTTGCCATTAAGAGATGATTTTTTTAACTTTTATCTGTGGTTTATTTTTTTATCGGAAATACATTCCGGGCTAATATTCGGAATGGCTAAACAGATTGAAAGTAATCTTGGCTATATTTTATCCCAAATATTTGAAGATTTCATTTCTTAAGAAATCGAAAAATTGATAAAATAAGTGCTATATGATGATTATTTTAAATCTAAATAACACTACATTAATAGATTCAACCCTGGCGAAAAATCAAGGCCTGTTTTACAGCCTAGTTTTACATAATTTTATGGCTCATATTTAAGGCTCATGGTAGAAATAGTATTGATGTGATGCGTTACCGTTATGAAAGAAAGTAAAAGATAGATTAAGATTAAGTTAAATTATTACACAAAGATACACAGTACAGATATACAGTAGGTATAAGTAACGCCACGAAAGCCTAACGGTGACCGTTATTGCGCATAAGTCGCGCTGATTTGCTTATTGAGCATAAGTCGCGCTTATTGGCTCGTGCGTATCGTTCGCACGCACTGATTGGCTCTCCAGCCGCATTCGTGCAATTCAATTCGTGCGCGTCCCCTCCACGTTTCGTTTAGCACTAGACTTACGTGCCGCGACTTGTACACAGATAGATATCCTCCGTATACTGGATATCTCATTATCTAGAATATGTTGTACGTTACGGTTCTCAACACTGAAATTCATAGTCAATTTTCATCACGCACAATTTAATTAAAACAAAATTATTTAAAAGAAATGATATCTAAAAAGTCAGGTAACGTGATTATTGCGTAATCCATTTGTCGCTTTATCTTAACCCTTTCATTATTCCATGTATCACATATGACACATTGCTATTGGCTTACTGTTACTGGTTGTGTGTGAAAGTGTTAAACAGACATACTAAAATATGTCAAATCTATATAAGGAAGCACACTGGTACACCAATTCGCCTGGCAAAGCGTGTATCGAGTATATCTAATACTCCTTAGATTTGTAAGAAATCTATGTGTCTTGTCGTTTACTTGTTGGCGAATATTTACACTAAACTAGCGACCCTCGGATTCGCACGGGTGATTTATGGATTCCGACAGCAGCGCCATCTACCGGGCCCAATTGTGAATCAAAACCACCCAGGGACCAATTTTTGCGATACTAACGCACGGTAATTTATATTTATATATACTAAACTAGCTGACCATGGAGACGTTGTTCTGCCCTTTCCTGAGATGATCTTTTCTCCAATAATAAATCCTTAAATTCCTAATAAAAATGAAAAGGGTCACTTATCGGGATAAAAACTATCCTATCTCTCAAGTTGGACCAAACTGCATACAGTGTGCAAAATTTCCTTGAAATCAGTTCAGTAGTTTAGGAGTTCATCGCGGACAAACAATGTGACACGTAATTTTTATAAAATACGTAAAAAAAAGTATTAGAAACTGAGACCTAACCCTGTGGGTCTTCCAAACTATGTAGTGGCGGTGTATCCACTAACCCATATCATCCCGAGGGTGTCGTAAGAGGCGACAGAGGGAAATTAAAAAAGAAGATGGGCAGCGGCATCATTCTGATGATAACTATTCAAAATAATAAAAAACTGCGGTTGTCTGCGTGCAGCGGAGTGCCGCTAAGCGTGCGTTTTTTTAATAGAAACGTGACAAACGAGCACACAGTTCACCTTATGGTAAGTGGCTCATAAAGGTGGCGTTGCCACCCCTGAGGACTAAGATGTAATGCCTCTATTCCAGTATAAAGTGTCTCCGGTTGTCTATACTCACTATACTAAACGCAGCGTAATTAAACTGCTATTTTGCGTTGGTTATCTGTGAGAGCGTGAACTTTCTCCGGTCGAGCCGGGACTTGGGCTTCTATTCGTGCTGCTACGATAATATACCCGCAGCATGGCTCTAACACGTAACAACGTGTACCACATTGCACGACATACAACATCGTGCTTGATCATGCACGATGTTGTATATCAGTGTCCTGAGCACCGGCTGCTTGAGCTTCCAAACACTGCCACGATATACGCTTTCTCCAGCTTAGTTAGTCAAAATAAATTTTCTACAATCGTTAACGCTTTAGAAAACTTGTTGAGGTATCATTTCTATTCATTTTTATAGTTTTCTATAAGCGTTGACGATCGTAGGTAGTCAATTTGGCTAAACCGCTGGCCTTAACCTAACTCTACAATTTTGCACTATTGTACTATACAAAAACAGCTGTAAAATTCATCATATAGACTAATTTATAGGGGGAATATTTGCCATAGTTACATCGCATAGCAAGTGAGTTGGCAACCGTAGTTTTATTTATTTTGAGTTATTATCAGGAAAATGTTGCTGTCTGCTATCTGCTGCCCATATCGTTTCTTCTACATCCACGGGATCTTATGGAGTAGCGTATTCTATTACGCAAGGTAATTATTTACACGAGGTAAAACACACTATAAACATTCCTAATCAACAACAGAGAACATTACAATAATTTCTTATTCATATTATAGTCTCCCCTTGACCATGGAATGCCGCGAATTTAAAATAAGTTGAAGTAAACGCGAAAAACTCCTTACAAAGTATTCAATGAAGACCTATAGTAACTTCAAAGTTTAAACAGATCATATAAGATGACGCGTCGATTTAAATGGTGCTAATGTTACATAACAATGTGTTTTACGTCAAAGGTGATAATTTTTCGTGGCTGAAGGCAGCAAAGATTAAATGAATGATGCAGTCTTGAAGAGTAGAGTTACATTGAGGTAAAATGCAACTTATGATATTAAAAACCCATCCAGTCAAATAAACTAAGATCATATTAGCAAACCCACAATGGGATAATGTTGGCAAATTGTTATCATGTAATTATAAAAATAAACAACCCGCCTGCCAAGCGTGACTACGGGAAATACCTCCTACTGTAGTAGATTCCCATTTAAATATTAATGTACAAGGATAAAAAGAGCATGTCATAATTTACTTTCGATGTTTATAAATCTTAGGTAAACTTGTCGGCGCGTCTATAAAAAAACCCAACCAAGTGCGATTCGGACTCGCGAATAAAGGGTTCCGTACTTTCGTAAAACACGTTTCTAGTAGAGGAGCCCCCTTTGATTTTTAATTTATTTTTATTATTTGATGTTATAGCGACAACAGAAATAACTATTCTGTGACGGATACGGATCATGAGATACAGCCCGCTGGCAGACAGACAGACAGACGGACGGACCAGCGGACAACAGACAGGCTTCGTAATAGGGTTTCGTTGAGTACCCTTCGGGTACGTAACCCTAAAAACGTTTAAGCTAAAATAAAGTTTCAAATCAATCAGTACTAATAAAATGGTTAAAATCGGAATATCAGTAAAATATTTTTCTGATATTCCGATCTTAACCACTAAGTCACTGAATTCTTCTCCTGCCCTCGCCGAATCATTACTTCAACAAAATGTATATAAATGCGTGTACAAAGATTTTTACATCATCAAAAGATATTGTAAATTATATTAAAACTATTGATATTAAGAAAACTATAGATATGTGGGGGATTTTCGTTAAAGTTATTGCATCTATAATAGATACAATCGTGCCTCATCTTGCTATTATTTTTAATACTTGTATCGATTCTGGTGAGTTTCCTGATATAATGAAGTATAGTAAAGTAACACCTTTATTTAAATCTGGTAGTACATAAGACCACGCTAATTTTAGACCCATTTCTATACTACTAACACTTAGTAAAAATTTGGAAAAAATTATTGTTTATCAAATGTTAAATATTATTTAATATAAATAATTTACTTCATAAAAATGAATTTGGTTCTACAAGGGGTCGCTCGACAACTGATGCCGGTGTTGAGCGGATTAAACATATCTTTAATGCATGGGAGAATTCACAGGACGCTTTGGGAATATTCTGTGACCTATCCAAGGCCTTCGATTGTACTCAACATGAAACATTAATCAGGAAACTTCAACACTATGGTGTAAGAAGTGATGTTCTTGAATTAATTATTTCATATTTAAGTAACAGAACGCAAAAAGTTGTCACTAACCGTATGAGCTCTTCCGGGTCGATGGTACAAAAGGGCGTGCCTTAAAGCTCAAATCTCGGCCCCTTTCTGTTTCTTGTCTGCATTAATGACTTACCTTACATAGTAGGGGATAATCATGTTATAGTATTATTTGCTGATGACACTTCTTAAATTTTCTAATTAAGACAACAATTACTAAAATATGACGAAGTAAATAATACTATATCTATATTAGTAAATTAGTTCAATGTTAATAATTTGCATTTAAATGGCACTAAAACGAAATGTATGAAATTCATGACTCCAAATGTGAAACAATTAAATACTAATGTAATTTTAAATGGGGAGAAACTGAGTCTTGTCGATACTACCATTTTTCTTGCAATCACACTAGACACGAAGCTTCAATGGAGCCCTTATATATCAAAACTAGCAAACAGATTTAGTTCTGCAGCATATGCTGTAAAAAAGATTACAAATCTTACCGGTGTTGAAACAGCTAGACTACCTAGTTAACTTTAGTTATTTTCACAGCATAATGTCGTACGGTATTTTGCTATGGGGACAAGCGGCTGACACTGAAATTATATTTATTTTACAGAGGAGGGCCATAAGAGCAATTAATGATTTAAAGCCTACAGAGTCGCTGCGACAAAAATTTAAGGAAATTAATATATTAACTTTGGCCTCTCAATACATTTATGAAAATGTACATTACGTACATAAAAATAAAATAAGTTTTACAAAAATAAGTGATATTCCTTCTGTAAATACTAGGAACAGACACAAGCTAGTAGTAACAGTTACTTGACTCCACCGAATCAGTAATTAATTCTTGGGGCGACGTATACGCTTTTACGACAAAATCTGAACCACTTCTAACACAAGCATTTTAAGCTTACCAGAAAAGGTTAAAGGGAATATTAGTAATGTTTAATAAAATTACTAGTATTAAAAAAAATAATAACAAAATAATAAATAAAAAATAATAATAAATCAAATCAAGAAGTCGCAGCGGTGTTTGAGAAATATTTCGCTGATATTCCTATCTTGACAACCGAGTCATTGAATACTTCTCCAACTGTCGCCGAGTCATTACTCAAACAGAATGTTAACGCCTGTTTAAAAGAATTTAGATTTGAAATTTATCTATATCTATTATCGCAAGATGTTGTAAAATACTTCAAAACCATTGATGTAAAGAAGACCGCAACTTTGTGGGGGATTTCCGTTACAGTTATTGCGTCCATAATAGATTTCATTGCACCTCATCTTGATATTATTTTTAATACTTGTATCGATTCTGGTGTGTTTCCTGATTTAATGAAGTATAGTAAACTAATACCTTTATTTAGATCTGGTAGTACATTGGACCCCGCTAATTTTAGACCTATTTCTGTACTACCAACTCTCAGTAAAATTTTTAAAAAAATAATTTTGGATCAATTGTTAACTTTTTTTAATACAAATAAATTACTTCATAAAAACCAATTTGGTTTTACAAGGGGTGTTGACCTTATGAAATATATTTTTAATGCCTGGGAGAATTCACAAGATGCCTTAGGTATTTTCTGTGATCTTTCCAAGGCTTTCGATTGTGTTCATCATGAGACATTAATCAGGAAACTACAACATTACGGTGTAAAAAATTTAGCGCTTAGACTAATAAGTCTAAGCGTTAAATTTTTTACAATAAGTAATAACTTTAAGTAACAGAATTCAAAAAGTAGTGATTAATGGTAAAGGTTCCTCCGGATCGGTAGTATCAATGGGCGTTCCTCAGGGCTCGATTCTTGGCCCATTCCTGTTTTTAATCTATATTAATGACTTACCTTATCTTGTAGGGGACAATCACGATATAGTATTATTTGCTGACGATACCTCTTTAATTTTCAAACTCAAACGACAGTTAATTAATGATGACGATGTAAATAATGCTCTATCGAAATTGGTACATTGGTTTAACGCCAACAATATGCTCTTTAACGGCAATAGAAATAACGGCAATATAAAAAAGACGAAGTGTATTAAATTTACAATACCTAATGTAAAACATTCAAATACCAATGTGCTGTTAAATGGGGAGGAGTTGAGTCTTGTGGATACCACTGTTTTTCTTGGTATTACTATTGACGCGAAACTTCAATGGGGCCCCCATATATCTAAATTAGCAAGCAGACTTAGTTCTGCAGCATATGCTGTAAGAAAGATTAGAAGTCTCACAGATGTTGAGACAGCTAGATTAGTGTATTTTAGTTACTTTCATAGCATAATGTCTTATGGAATTTTGCTATGGGGTAATGCGGCTGAAATTGAAGCTATATTTGTTTTGCAAAAGAGAGCCTTACGGGCGATATATAATGTCTTATGGAATTTTGCTATGGGGTAATGCGGCTGATATTGAAGCTATATTTGTTTTGCAAAAGAGAGCCTTACGGGCGATTTATAACCTAAATTGTAAAGAGTCCCTCAGAGAAAAATTTAAAGAAATAAACATATTAACTTTGGCATCGCAATATATTTATGAGAATGTAATGTATGTGCATAAAAACATAAATAGCTTTAATAAGAATAAGGATGTGCATACTTTAAATACTAGGAAAAAACATAAGCCTTTAATGCCAGTTACTAGACTCCACAGAATCAGTAATTCATTTATGGGGCATTGTATACGCTTTTACAACAAAATCCCAAAACATATTCAAATTTGTCAATAAACAAGTTTAAAAGTTTTATTAAAGAAAAACTACAAAAAGGGTTATTATAATATCACGGAATACATGAATGAAAATAACCCCTGGGAATAGGGCGATTGCCACCATGCTGGTTCTATGAAAAATCATTTAAAAATTGTCATAAACCAAATTATTGTTAAGTGAAATTATGTTTAAAAAAAAAGTCCCGCTGGGTTTCTTGCTGGTTCTACCCAGGAATGAGGTATTTTCCGAACCAGTGGTAAATAAAAAATGACTTTTAATAAGTATTATGTAATAAACAATATTGAATAAAAAATTATTCTATTTTATTCTATTCTATTTCATCGCAAATTCACCCCGATACATGACAAAAATCAATAAGAAAAAATAATTTAGAAACTGTGGTTTAGAAAATGTGGCGTTTTGAAAATTTTTGGGGCTACTTTGAGTCAAGGGGTGAATTTGATATGTGGGTATATTACAGTGTAAGCCACCGAGATATGCCAAATATTTTTTATTATTATTTAAGAAAATTAAGTAACAGTAACGACGATTCGAACAGCTCTGCGCTGGATGCGATCAAATGGAAGGAGCTAGCACTGAGGAGCCCCAGCCCAGAAATGGGAACCGTATTCCATATGCGGCGGAACCTGCGCCTTGCAAAGTTGCAGGCGGTGTGCCGGCATGAAATACTGTTCCGATCTGCTGAACACGCCACGCTTTTTAGAGGCCAATTTGGCCTTCTCTTCCAAGTGACCACGAAGCCCATAGGAAGGTTCGAAAGAAGCGCCTTGTGCCATACACGATCGAAGGCTTTCGCTGTGTCCAAACTAACCGCCAAAGCCTCCCCCTTGGATTCGATCGCCTGCACCAATCTGTTTGTTAGGTTAAAATAAAATTGAGGGGAATCTATGGAGAATCTGTTGATGTTTTGTCCTTAAATTGGAGAATTTGACATGGATTTTCGGAGAATTTAACAAATTGGTGTTGGCAATGCTATCATGTTGCACCTAAATTTACCAACTAAGATTTGTTTGCAGGCGATATAAGAATTAGAGGCGGCAATCTCAATAAAACTTGCAAGTAATTTTTAATAGTTTGACGTACCTCTTTTTAAATTCAAAGCTTTGGACGGATTAATAACGTAAAGTCAATTAATTTTAAAGTTTCGTAAAGTCGATTATAGTCGTAGGGATAACTAAACTTATAAAATTAAAGTTGGCAATGTCGTAACGGTTTAACGATCTGTGGAAACGATCAAAGTGCTTACCGCAAGGACGTTAGGACGCACGCACTTAGCGGTAGACATTTTGGCGGGGTTTGTTATTAATTTTAGTTTTTGAGCCAGTTCCGTGTTGACTACCACGTACGCGTGAGCGACAGTCGTTTTGTTTATTGAATTCTTGTTGTTATTAATTGTTATTATTCTTGTTGTTACGTTTTGTGTTTCTTGTTTTGTTTTAATAATACCTAACGCATACGTTTATAGTGCTAAAAGAATTGTTTTTAAAATAATTTTAGTTCTTACATTACAGACTTTTATTATCTTAATTTTTAAATTTTACAGCATGTGAACTTCGATTTCCGACGGAACTACTGAAATTGTTAATTGAAATTAAGAAAGATTGTTTAACTAAGAAATATTTTTAACATTGTGAAATTTTGCGAAAATCTGTGTTTAAAATGATTGCAATTGGTGTAGTAGTTCTGTTTTATTTATGAATACGTAACTACTACTTAATTGGTCGAATGTACTTATGAATGATTATGATCTTTATGTTACATTTTAATACTATTATCATTCAAAATGAGATGAATAGGTAATTGTTCTTTTTGTTCTAAAATTAAAAATGTTGTTGATTAATTTACCTAATTTTTCAAATTCAAATTTTATCTATTTATGAATACAGGTAATTTTCAGTACTTTAAAATCAATGCTATTTAAAAAGCATAACAGTCAATATATATAGATAAAAGATAAAATCCGTCTAACCGAATTATACTAGATAACCGAAGAATAAGTGATAAAACTTGAACAAACACACGTGTTTATGTTTTTGATAACTTTTCTCCAATTGTCAGGTCAGACAGGTTTTTAACGTGGTTAACGATTTGACAAATTGTTATCTCTCCTAAACTGTTAAAAATTATGTTAAATGAAACTAAGTTTTACGGATTTTATCGCGTTTAATTTAATTTTTTAATTCCCGACGTTTCGGGTGCTTTACAGCACTTATGATCACGGGGAGAACTGAGATGTTTGACGTCTCGATGTCATAGTTAGCCCAGCCACCTTCAGTTTTTGAATATTAAATTTTGGCCCGATCTACGCAGAATGAGCTTACAGTATAATGAAGTCTTTTAATTTTATTAATTATAGGATCCCAAACAGACGGCAGCACCTATCCATCTTCTCTATTGAAATTAGGATGTTTTTTTAATTTCAATAGCCTCGCGAATCATCCTTGGTATGAATCGGTGTTCTTTTGCGAGGATTTGTGGTCTATCAAATCTAATGTAATGGCGGGGACGATCTTGAACATGTTCATACACTGCAGACATCCCGGAACGTCGGTGCTTCAAGTCAGCTATATGTTCTTTCACGCGGGTTTTTTTTGTTTTGACGCACCAATTACGGATAACGACGCGTTAGCCATCGTAGGCTTATTGCTCCGACTAACGTTATGCATACTTGACCGCTCATACACACGTTTAAGTTTTTTGGAACAAAGTTCTTTATCGGACGGTACGAATTTGGCGGATGGGGACTAGGTGACAAAAAGTGTAAGATTTTTCCGTCACGATCCCTTCTGACGTAGTGTAGACGGCCTTGGCGGCTTTAAGAAAGCGAGATGGAATAATATCCATCTCCCTTGAACTTTTTCTTATCTTGCCATGAAATAAATATTCTTTTATTTTAATTGAAACTTCATTTTTATAAATCCTAGAAATTCATTTATTTGTATTTGTTAGTCAATAATATAATACGTTTATCAATAATAATATACTACGAAAGGAACTTCGTTCCAACCGAGTGTTCCACGAAACTCATGCATGTTTTTTTAATTTTATTATGTGCGAGCAGCTATGCAGGTATAGCTAGATAGAGACCAGTATCACTGCGATCTAAAATATCTATTGTGATTGATGCTATGGCTATAGTTCACTGCTAAGCTCTACGTCCTCAATGAATAGAAGGAGTTGCTTAGCTGTGAGCAATTTCACTTCTTCTGGGCGGGGTACATATAGTTTCCCAGATGGGTGTTACGTTTGCGCATTAAGGGTCCGCAATCAGGTAAGATGTAGGCGTTTCTTCTTTAAGAAACAAAACTGGCACGTCCTTGAGTTGCTTAGTCCCAGGATTGACATGTGCTTTTTAAGACAACAGCGTCCAGTCGGGGCTCTTACCAGAATGCGCAAATTATTTTTACCTCATCCCAGGGCTTCTGAAGCGAATTTACGTTCAAAAGCCCGGATTAAGGTTTTAGAATGTTTTAAGCCTGATGTATCAGATCAGGTGAACTTGACGGTGTAAGGCTATCGGTGCGCACGACAGATCTCCTTGAAACAAAAATATAATTTCGATTCTGCCGACCTTCTTTTCTGGCCTTTTAAATTATGGCTTCTCTTGATAGAATTCTGCCAGTGTCAAGTCAGTCAAACATAATTGTTACGTGGATGGATGTTTAACGAGCAAACAAAAGGATTCAGATATATAATTTTTTAAGTTACCGACGGATAATGAAAGGTGAATATATTTCTTTTGTTAGATAGGTACTTATGGCGAAAAACGAATTAAGTACAGAAGTAACTAAGTACTTCATTACAAAAGTTAGTTGAAACTTATTTCACTATCCAAGTACCTACTTACATACCTATACTTGTCTTTTGTAATTAAAATATTTCAAGTTATAATAACTATTTACGTAAACAGCGTTAAAAAAGTTTAACATTCAATCGCCTAGAACGCGCTAGCCCGGACTGCGTTCTGGCCCGGGGGCGCTTCGCGATTGTAGGTATTACACGCAGGTAGCAACAGACAGAGGTCCGCTATTATTTATTCTGTGATTATAACACAATTTGTAATTAATTTACTTTTACTTTAATTAAAAAATAAATATAAAACACCTAATTTATTATATAAGAAAGTAAATATTTAAATAAAATAGTATATATAGAAATTATGTTCTATTAGAAGAGAAAATCTTATAGGTTTTTTTATTAAATTTGGAAAGGATTTAAAAAAAAATCTTTAGTATATGAAGGATTGTACTGAATGCGATCAGATCGAATTCGATTTATCTAGTTCACATTTTGGAAAATACAATTTTACGTCCTTATAATATGTAAAACTATATCACACCAAGTACCGACTCTTTTTTTAAACATTACCTCCACACTAGGATTTTCTCTTGTATCGCGGGGACAGTTTACATACATAAATTGCACGAGGACAAACATGGCAGACCATACAAATACTTGTTCCGTGCGGTATTCGCATCCGCGGCCCTCGGCGCTGGTACTCATTGCTAAGCCACTGCGCCAAAAAACCGTCATTCTATTATACGTATTGATTTTTTTTATAGAATAAGGGTGACAAATGAGCACACAGTCCACCTGATGGTAAGTGGTTGCTGTGGCCCATAGACATCTACATCTATCCTCGTTTGCGAATTTAAATGCAGATGCGTTGTCAGCCGTGAGGACTAAGATAGAATGCCTCTTTTCCAGTAAAATAGGTCTCCGGTTCTCTACACTCACCATACGAAACACAGCAGCATTAAGCTGCTATTTTACACTGGTATTCTGTGAGAGCGTGGTCCTTCCTCGGTCGAGCCGACCCATTCGTGCTACAACTATACTATTAATATAGCTGCAGCATGGCTCTACCACGTGGATATTACATTATAATATTAATTCTATCATTGGCCTCAAAATTCTACTGCAGGCTAAGCTTGGCAGATGAATCGATAATGATTGTACCGGACCCTAGGAACTAGGATAGCATAAGCGTCAAATATACATACAATACCTCATTTTCATAAAATTTACTAATTAGCCCATGAACAGACAGGGGTAAGAATGTTTCTCTCAAACTGAATATAATTGTAATAACTGCCTTTGGCGGACGGATTGGTAGGTATATAACAGCAAACATTTTATATGTGGCAGAGCCATGCTACTGTTATATTATGTTTGTAGCACGAATGGGTTGGCTCGACCGTGAAAGGACCACGCTGTTACAGTATACCAGCATAAAATAGCAGTTTAATGCTGCTGTGTTTCAGACCCTTTTACTGGAAACGAGGCATTCCATTTTAGTTCAAAGTGACAACGCATCTGCATTTTGATTCTTAATCGAGGATAGATGTACATAGATGTCATTTTTGTTAGTTTTACAGAATAGGGCGACAAACGAGCACACAGTCCACCTGATGGTAAGTGGTTGCTGTGGCCCATAAACATCTACATCTATCCTCGTTTACGAATCAAAATGCACATGCGTTGTCACCCGTGAGGACTAAGATGGAATGCCTCTTTTCCAGTATAATAGGTCTCCGGTTCTCTACACTCACCATACGAAACACAGCAGTATTAAGCTGCTATTTTACGCTGGTATTCTGTGAGAACGTGGTCCTTCCTCGGTTGAGCCGACAAATTCGTGCTACAACCATACTACTAATATAACTGCAGCATGGCTCTACCACGTATAAACACTGGTTTCACACCTCTTCTCGCTCCTCCTCCAGCTTTGTATGCAAAAGGGTGATGCAAAATGGAGTAGGAATGACTTTAAATTTAAGTGTGTGGCCATGAAATATTTCCAGGGTTTCCTGTGAGCCGATTTTTCAATTTTCCACGAGGCGAGTTGTGTCCGCTACACGGACAATCTCCGACATACTTTCTTTTAAGGTTTAAGTATTAAAATTAAACCTTTTTTTTAAAAAGCATAAAGATTTGGTAACACACATAAATGGCTATTGTATTAGCAACATGAATTGAATTTTGGCAAACTGCAAACATTAACATTGTTTTATATCGTAAACACTAACACCAAAATTTCACTCATCACAAAGAGCACCGTCTATGACATATCACATCATAAACAGATTTCAGTATCAATGCACATAAGGTCACGAGCACAAAGCCGATAATGTATTTAAAATGAGCGCGCGGCGATCTGCAGCATCGCGATGTTTGTCACTGCTTTTGCATGAAAGTTTATAATTTGTCTGCTCATTATCAGTTGTCTCAAAGAATAATGTACACATAATACAGAAAATTATACCTAAACATTCATGTCTCTGAGAGATTAACTTTCTGTGAAGTCAAGAATTTAGTCTCTTTTAATCTATGGAGGTTAATTCGATACTTATATTTTCTATTCTTAAAAGTGAATATATTGTTAGAGTACTATTAATTTTATTAATAAAACTGAAGTGACAAACGAGCTTAGAGTCCATCTGATGGTAACAGGCTACTGTAGCGCATGGATATCTGCAAACAACTTCAAATAAATAATGCAAAGATGCGTTGTCACCTCTGGAATACCTGACAGACTGTAACTATACTGACTCTAACAATTACAAGTTTTAACTTCAACTTTAACTTCATGTGACATCTATCTGTAGTATCAGTAAAGCCACCAGAATAATTAGATATTTGTATAGATATAGAATAGATAATTTTCAAATTTAAAATATAAGTGACGCGTATGTTTTTTTTAATATGTTCACCAATTTTATTTAAACAGCTGAGTCGATTTAAACGATTCTTTTTTATTAGGTTATTTTCACTTTTACTTGTTGCCTACCTCGAACTTGTGACCATTTGTTAGAACATTCAAAAGGGTAAGAAAAAAGTTTTAATAAAAATTAAAAACCGTCTTCTGATAAATAAATAAAAAATAATTTCTACATGATAGTTGCAGAAGCTGTTTATTTAATTCAGTCTTATTTAAAGCTCATAATATAAACGTCACAATTTACACCGGCTCGCAAGACCTCAAAGGATTATGGGGTATTTCTTGTTCATTAAGCCAGGTGACAATTTTATTTACACTTACGATTTATAATAAAACAATATAAAATCAAAGGTCAGTAAGTTTTAAAATGTCAGTGCGACTATTTTTAAAGTTTTAACACCGACTTTAGAAACTACTATGTAGCAATTATTTTATTTTGTTAGTTTTTGAAGTCGTCTTTTACTGTTTTATTATATCCTATAAAAAAAAGTTATTAAGTTATTACCTACTATATTAAGCATCTCCCCGAGCGTAACATTACTTCAGTGTATGATCTATGTTGATATACGCAACGGTCACGTCTTTACGTTATTGGTTCATTTATAGCAACAAACATTCAGAGTGAACTGTCAATGAGGGCTAATAATTTTCCGCTCACCAGATGTCGCTAGTTGACACTGAGGTGCAGTTTGTTGTTACAAAATGTCATTTAATTGAGGAGTTAGTTTTAAATAAAAGTTTATCAGTTTAATAATACACAAAACAATGCCTCAGTGGTTTGCTCTTTAATTTTTTGCATGTTTCAACCCTTTTTCTAAGTTTTCTACTTTTATGGATGTCTATGGTTTGGTTTATCTATTTTTAATCTAATTAATATAAAATATTACTAATAGTACAGAAAGAAATATTAACCTTTACATTTTTCAAACAAATTAACTTCACCGCTATGAAATCTGTCGTCTATTACACCTCATTTTAAATGGCGTCGCCCTGGTGACAGAAAAAGTCGTGGGCATCCATCGAGTCCAATTAGTTGTAATTTTAAAGATGGCGACTCAGAAGAACTTATAAAAAAATAGTAAAATAGGTTATTATGTCTAGTAGAGATTATTTTATGATCTTAAATTAAGAGAAGCTATGCACGTCTTTTTGTTGCAGATCTTCATATTTTAATTTATGAATTGGTTACTTAGGAAATGTAGATAGTGATTATCAAGCGTCTAATATTTAGTCCTAACTAACTGTACAGTAAATGTTTTTTGATGATTAAATGATAATATCAAAAAATACAGTTTTTGCGATAATACCAAAAACTGAGTTTTTGTGGTAATACCAAAAACTGAGTTTTTGCGATAATACCGAAAACTGAGTTTTTGCGATAATACCAAAAACTGAGTTTTTTCGATAATACCAAAAACTGAGTTTTTGCGATAATACCAAAAACGGAGCTTAAAGTACTACATGTACTGTAACTGAGGTTGAACTACTTACCCAAATACCACTATTTTAGATCTGTAGGTTTAGATCTGTAGGGTAAAGGCTAGCACATATTAATTAAACATTTTTAAATTAAAGATCTAAATAAAACATAAAAAAAGGTGTGACAAAGATATGTATCACACATTTTATACATATCCCAATATTTAGGTTTTTTATATGACTTTGTATATATGAAAAATACTGCATTGCTGTTCGCCGATAATCTATACTGGTATATTATAATGAGAAAGCTTGGTCCTAGAAGCGACTCATTTACGAGTAGCCGGTCTACAACTGCAGCTACATCCATCCACAAATACACCATTACCACAATCGGTTTAGAAGAAGAGCGATGGTTAGCGAGAGAACAAACCAACAGACTTCGTTGTCTAGAGAATGGGAGAGGATGGGATGATGAAACGAGGGTACTTGGGAGTGCTGGAAGGCCGACGGCCAGTCGGTCGTCCCAGGTACCGTACCGCTGGAAAGATGAAATAGAAAATAATCTGCGTGAACTTCAGACCCGAGGCTGGCAGGAGTTGGCAAAATAAACTCAAGTGACATCTTTATTATCAGAGGTCAAGTTTCTTTTTGGGTCACTGCGCCCCACGTTAGTTAATCAGCTAAGCATTGAACAAAGAGCTATGGTCCATGTAAGTAAAGATAAGTACGTACCCATAACTTTCTTTGGTGGCATCTTCCTTGGCTCCTTTTCGTCGCTCTCCTCCCGCCGCATGGTCTTCCCGTCGGCCTCGCCCTGGTGCCACTTCCTCTTCCGGCCCTCTCGCTCTTCCAAATACATCCCTAGTTCTTCCTCTCTCCCCACAAGAGTGAGCCTCACTGACGACTCCCACGTGAAAGGGTCTTCCTTGCGACCGTCATGCATAATAAGCTCCGTATAGTCTCTGTCTTGTTCATACAATGCCATTACACCCGGGCCATACCGCCCGCACTACACTAAAAGTCACTGAATGAATGATGAATGATGATGGATGATATGTTTTTCGGAATGCGGCGATTAGGTTAAAAGAGTACGAAGAACGAGTTGTACAACTTTTTGATGCCTGTCGTCTCTCTTTGACGGTGACTTTGCAGCAGTTCGTTCTCGATTTTCAATAGCATGTTTGTGTTAGAGCGACAGAGGTGGTATTGTATGTGCGGGACAAGGCCCGGGAACACTTTCTTCGTGAACCGATTGCCGATAAAATACGTTCGCTGACAGTTGGGAATGGTCTCCATGGGTTACACTTGAAGAGAATTGCAGTCGAGTTGGTATCCTGTACTCGATATAGTTATGCCTCGTTGGCGCGATTAGCTTTTTGGTATTACGGCTCCTGCGAACAAATAAAAGGCAGGTGAAAAAAAATCAGTTTACACATCCTACAGAAACTAGACTTTTGCTGTGTGATAGGATTTCTTTAGAACATTAACCTAAACGCTAGTGTGGGTAGACACATATTTCTATCGCTAGCACTAGTTGTATTTCGAAGAGCATAGAGAACCAGTGTGTTACAAACTGTAAGGCATTTTAAGACGAATAACTCTTTTTCAGACGACGTATCTATATTCAGCCATTTTTGTTTGAAGTTTTTTTTTCATATGATACGGTGACAAAAATGCACATAGTCCATCTGATGGTGAGTAGTTGCTGTGACCCATAGACATCTACATTTATCCTGAATAAAGAATAAAAATGCAGATGTGACTAAGATGGAATTTGAATTAAAATTCCAGTAAAATGGGTCCCCGGTTCTCTACACTCACCACACGAAACACAGCAGCGTTAAGCTGCTATTTTACGCTGGATTTTGTGAATGTGGTCTTACCCCGGTCGAGCCGACTGCTGACCCATTCGTGCTACAACTATACTACTAATATAGCTGCAGCATCGCTCTGTCACGTACAGAAGTTAGTCGCAGGTGTCCATGAGCTGCAGTAGCCATTTACCAACTGTACTGTACTGTGTACACTACTGTACGAGCTTTCCACTTTAATAATATGTTTTTTTTTTAATTAAAAGCGTACTATTAATACTGTTAACACTACTTATACTGCCGGTATCCAGCTTAGCTTAAAATGCTTGCGCTAGAAATGGTTCACGACAGTAGCTAAATCCTCGAACTCGACTTTTTAGTTTGTCAGTCCTTATCCTTAATTATTAGGCTACTGTCGCTTCTATTAAACACCTTACTAGCAATAAAAATAATAAATACATTTTTAAAATATTTAAATTTTATGTAATGGGATATGGTTGGGCTAGGCAGCTAGCCACCTTTCACTTCATTCACAATGTTTATGTTTATTTACTCTGCCTCGGAGATCACCGGCGTGACCCGATGTATGTAATGTATGATGTATGAATGTAATTATTTATTATATATAAAACCGTTTTTAGGTTGAGACTAGAGTAAAATATAATCCTTCGAACTTATTTATAGGTTAAAATACAACATAAATAAAAGATTACAGTCAACAAATAAAATAGTTCAACTGTTTCACTTTTATATTAAGTCAGTTCATTTAATAGATGGATAACTTTTATCTCATTATTGTAAAATCGGTCCTAAAAGCAATAAATTTAATCTGACTAAGTCCATGATGTGACCGCAACCAGGTTAAAATTTTAGGCCCTAGCAGAACATACATGCGCGCTTCGCGCTTAAGGCATGCAAAAAATTCTCCTGACAAGGTAGAAAGTAGTGTAAGGTATAAGATAATATTTGCTTGTAATGTATAAATTATAGCCATAGTTACAATTGAGGTGTAACTATGATAACTAATCAAGACATATAAAAATTAATTGCGAAATATGATCATGAGGTGACGTTTAGTTTGTGAACGACAAGTTTTTTATATGTACTATGAAAGTTCTTACTTCACGTATTTCAAGCTTTTTTTTTATATAGGATAGAGTGACAAACGAGCACACAGTCCACCTGATGGTAAGTGGTTACTGTGACCCATAAACATCTACATCTATCCTCAATAAAGAGTCAAGATGCAGATGCGTTGTCACCCGTGAGGACTAAGATGGAATGCCTCTTTGCCAGTAAAAAGGGTCTCCGGTTCTCTCTACACTCATCATACGAAACACAGCAGCGTTGAGCTGCTATTTTACGCTGGTTTTCTGTGAGAGCGTGGTCCTTACCCGGTCGAGCCGACCCATTCGTGCTACAACAATACTACTAATATAGCTGCAGCATGGCTCTACCACGTAAAAAAAAGCTTTATTTTTTTATTAAAGGGACGAAGCAAACGTAGTTTAAAAACAAAACCCAACCTAAAAACCACAACACCATCTGTCCCACATATGTGTTTTCAATCTAGGATTGGTGAACGTGACTACAGGCCACAGCATCCACTAACCATCACTGTGAACTGTGTGCTCATTTTTCAACCTCATAAAACTCCTTAAAACATTATATATTAATATGAAACAAGAACATAGATAATCTAGACATATGGATCACTCCATTTGTCTAGAATATCTATATATACCTATAGGTGTAAAATATGAATAAAGCTATTGGTAAATCCAATTGTGCATGCCCTAGCGCATTAAAAAAATTATGTATAAAATGATTATGGGGATTTTTTTTAAAGTGGTTTAAATACCGTAAATAAGTTTTCACTAAGAACTTTTTTATTATACTTCCAAATTTCCAAAATTTTATGTAAACTTCATTTAAAAAAAATTTTTGGATAATCCAAAAGTGCAAGACTCAGAATGCTCATCATTCAGGTAACTCCATAAAGCCCAAGACATATTTAAATATAAATATATTTAAATATATACATACTACTTACTTTTAGTACGTACTACTATTATTTATTCTGTACTTTTAAAATATTGTAATAAAAATCTCTGATTATTATAATAATCAAGTATGTATGAAATTTTTTGGAATATTTTGTATTTGTACAGCGATCTTTTTGAGCCGCTGCAAATAACCAATACAGTATCCACTCACGACGGCAGTTGACGCTGAACTGAGTGAGGCAATCAGACTGCCGCAGTCTATTTACAAATAAATTAATACAAGGCTGCTAAAACACCGAAAATATCGACTTTTCATAGCCGAAAATAATTAATTATAACTAAACAAAACAAAATTAAATTGCCATTTACATTCCATGGCTTCTCACATGATAGACGAAGAGATTAAAAATAGATTGAGTTAAACAACTGATATTTTCAAAAGTTATCGTGTTTACCATTCCATGCGGACTTGATAAATCTACACCATAAGCCACTAAAATCACTTTTTATGTAAAAGTAGCAATTAATCGATTTAAAAAAAATAATATTAATAAGTTCAACAATCATTTATCTTTATGACAATGTGCTTTTTATATCATTTATATATTCAATATGACTGTTAGATACGATTTTATGCGACAAAACAAAACGTTGGAATCTTGATTTTTAGGTGCTAGTAGAACATACCTACGCGCTTTGCGCTAGGCATGCAATATAAAAAATGATACTCAATAATACTCAAGGAACCTATTTCATGTCAAATATTGAAAGTATATATTTTTAATAGACATGGGCCGATTATGGATTGCACCGAATGTGAATATTCGGCCGAAAGTTTGGTAATACTTTTACCGAACCGAATATTCGACCGAACATTATTCGGTAAGATCACCTCGGTACCTAACCAATTCATGTCGAAACTTGTTTACATAAAGCGCGCGGGATTAGCGCCGGACCCCGCCCCTCGCTCACCCCGTCATACCTGATATGTTATTGCATCATCTAGTACTGACGAAATTGCCGGCACCACAGAATAAATAATAGTACTAACGTACAGAAGTTGCACTCTTTTGATATTGACTGCTTGCCGACGTTTTAATAGCCTACATAGTTATTATTAATCAGATAAATCGTGCACTCAAGCTAAATAAAACTTTATCGCTGCGTTCTAGTGTCCGTGTTATTTTGCATCTTTTCTCCTCACAACGGACTTTCCGTGGTTGCTAAGGGCTGTTAATAAAGAGTAAAAAAATACATTGTGAAATGGTAAGTTACTAAAAGTACCTATGCTGACTATAATTGACATTATTATCTACTACGTGAGTTCTGTGATGCCCAACCATGAAGCTAATACAAAGGGGAGACGGCATAAGCAACTGTGCACTGTGATTCTAAGTAGGTCCTGACGTCATCATAGTGGGCGTGGCTTTAGTTAGTATACTGTCAGCATTCGTCCTGTGCGCTTATGTGTTGAAAAAATCGCAAATCGGTGTATTTTCGTAGTATTAAGAAGAAAAGGATGAAGTGTTGTGTTTTATTGTGTAAAAACTACTCAGATAGACGCTCTGATGTTATGGATGGCATCACATTTCATTTGTAAATATTTTTACACCTAATTTATTAAAATAGTTCTAGAAAAATCTCTTTGCGTCGGCTTTCAAATATAATTAAATATATTCGACACTAGATGGCGACACTTTGTGTCATGTGAACTAAAAATGTAAAGGTAGAGCTCAGTATTGGTAAAATAATCATACGAAGGTGCTGAAATTTGTTTTGCATTCAGACATAAAGAAATTTTAATCGCAAAATATCATTTTTATAGTTTATAATAATTTTGAGAACAGGCCGTATTCTCGTCAAGTAAAGCTCATAAAAATGACAAAAGACAGGGCCCTAATTAGAATTCAATTATTTTTCCCAGTAATCCAACTTTTAATATTAAATGCAGGAAATTGTACTTAGGCTGATTTTTACGAAATGTTTAAGTTATATTTAAGTGCCATTCTATATGCAAAGAATCACTTAAATACAATTTAATGTTCTTTGTAATATTTGTAAATAAAATTATATTAATTATAATAATTTGTCTATTATTTGTTCTCCCTCAGAGATATTAAGTAGTATAACCCACACATAAATAATAATCCAGCCGTTTCTGCGTGAAGAAATTACACATACTTAGTGTGGAATAAGCTCAAGGAGACAGAAAGAGCACACAAAATTTCGCCTTTATAATATTAGTGAGATAAGTAGGATATTTAGTTCCAAATTAAATATCCTACTTAATATTGAACGTAGAATATTTAGTTTCAAAGAGACTTTATTTTATGGATAAAAAAAATATTTCTTGGTTGACTTTCACGAAATGATAAACATATTTAAATTGTATTTAAGTGATTCTTTGCATATAGAATGTCACTTAAATATAACTTAAACATTTCGTAAAAATCAGCCAAGTACAATTTCCTTCATTTTAATATTGAATGTTGGGTTACTGGTTAAAATAATTGAATTCTAATGGCGGCCCTGTCTTTTTGTTATTTTTTATGAGGTTTGCTTGACGATAGATGGCGGCCTGTTCCCAAGATTATTATGAAAACCAGGCGTGTCACTTTGTAAAAATCTGAGGTATGGAAAATGGTGGCGCGATTTTCAAATTTGTTCGCATTACTCGTGGGGTATTAAGGTTTAAGAGTTTGCAGTGTATATACTCAACTTATTTATTGAACTATAAGATGTGGGGTATTGAGGTTTAAGGGCTTGCGATTTATTTATATGGGGTTTGTAGTAATATGCGATTTATTTCCTAATTTCAGCTATGGAATTCCATACCTTGAAAAACTTGAGGTATGGAGTGCTCCATACCTTCCATAGTGGAAGTGACACCCCTGATGAAAACTACGAAAATATTATATTGGCGATTAAAATTTCTTTGTCTGAATGTATTTGCTTCATGAGATAGACGCTCCGATGCTATGGATGGCATCACATTTCATTTGTAAGTAATTTTACACCTAATTTATTAAAATAGTTCTAGAAAAATCTCTTTGCGTCGGCTTTCAAATATAACTAAATATATTCCACACTAGATGGCGACACTTTGTGTCCTGTGAACTAAAAATATAAAGGTACGTAGAGCTCAATAATGATAAAATAATCATACGAAGGTGCTGACATTTCTTTGCATTCAGACATAAAGAAATTTTTATCGCCAAAGTGTTATTTTTAAAGTTTATAACATTTTGTGGACATGCCGCCAGCTACCGTCAAGGTAGCTAAGCTACATTGCAACATCGATATGGAAAGATTCGAGTAGTTTTACTATTTATCGGTAGATGTAGATAGTGTAGTGGGCGGGGCTTTGCATCCCCTCACCCCGCAAATTGTCACGCGTTCTTACATAGTGAAATTTAATTACAACGTCTCCTCTTTGTATTTGCTTCATGTGCCCAACACATGCAACTTGCAAGGCCATTCGTCGGCAATCGCGATGCTTGGTTTGTATAGGTAGATAGCGTAAACAACAAATAAACCCGAAATACGATTCCTAACAGAAATATGATCGTAATCTACTTTTTCCCGAACGCTGTCCAACCGAGTTCAATCTGTTGATTGACCTCTCGGTCGAAGTTGGACTTACCTAGTCGGACTATTTGTCCCAGGTAAATAAACACGTCAACAACTTCGAGCTTAGTGCTCCCAACAACATGATCTTTGTTTTGTCCATGTTCATCTTAAGACCTATCCGTTGGGAGACACTATTGAGGTCATTGAGAATAGTGCTTAGGTCCTCCAGCGATTCTGCCATAAGGACTATATCGTCGGCAAATCGAAGGTGAGTGATGTACTCGCCATTGATGTTAATACCGTATCCTTTCCATTCCAGAAGTTTGAAAACGGCTTCCAATGCAGCGTTGAAAATTTTCGGGGATATAACATCACCCTGTCTAACACCTCTCTGCAAATGGATAGGTTTCGTACTCTGGTTCTGTACTCGGATAGTCATCGTAGCCCTACTGAACAAGCACTTCAGCACTTCGTATATCGACAGTCAATTTGGCACCGCTGAAGGGACTGCAGCACCGCCCAAATTTCGACGGAATGAAAGGCTTTCTCATAGTCGACATACGCCAGACATAGTGGCAAATTGTACTCCTCGGACTTCTGTACAATTCGCCGAAGGGTATGTATGTGTTCTATGGTACTAAAGCCCTTTCGGAAACCGGCTTGTTCGGGAACCTGGAAGTCGTCAAGTCTGCGCGCGAGACGATTCGTAATGACTCTCGAAAATAGCACGTAGACGCGGCTCAGAAGGGAATCGGTCTGTAGTTCTGCAAGAGAGTGTTATGACCTTTCTTGAAGAACAAGACCACCGCACTTCTGTTCCACGCCTCCGGTGTAATGCCACCATGGAGGACGGAATGAAAGAGCTTCTGAAGGACTTCATATACCGGTTTTCCACCCGCTTTCAGAAGCTTCGCTGTAATTCCATCCTAGTATGGGGCCTTGCCCTTTTTAAGGTGCTGGAGAGCCATTCTAATTTCGCACAGACTGACGTCCGGGATATACTTGAGTAGTGAAGTAAATTTCAACTACATTTTGTAATAAAGTACTTAGGTATTAATTCTGTAGTTAATTTATTACTTAATTATCTTTTCGCTATAAGTACCTATCTAACAAAAAAAATGAAATAAATTTACCTTTCATTATCCTTCGGTAACTCAAAAAATTACATATCTGAATCCTTTTAATTGCTCATTAAGCATCCATCCCCGCATCAATTATAGCAGTATACATATACCTATATTATTCTCAAATTACATTAAAACTTTTTCAACTATTTTATCCTACAATTAAATATACTAAACACTAAACAAAAACTATTTCGACAAGTATTTCAACAAGTATTTACAAAAAATTATTTACGTAAACAGCGTTAAAAAAACAATTTAACACACACTAACAATATAATATAAGATATCAGTGTTCCTCCAAAATTCGACCTACATCGAGCCAAGTGTAGCAAAGCACTCTCATGCCGCGGCCATACACATCGCGCTAGCCCGAATATTCGCGTTATCGCAATGTATGTGGCCGGCCCTTCGTGAATACTTTGTCACTTCGTGCAAAGTTTCAAGAACATCGCTTCGTTGTCGGTAAATTGCCGCACTTCAAAGGGTTTTATCGGGATGGACTTCGCATTCGCGTGTGCGGCTGCGGCCACACTTCAGTCTGCCCACAGACATCGTGCGTACCGGATGTGTCAAAGTAAATTAGGGTTTGCGACGTATTTCTGACATGAATTGGTGTAATTTAAACATTTTGGAATTTATAAGTAATTACAAGTTTGAGCCGATTTTATTTATACATTTTTTTATTTTTTAAAAATTGACACAATAATAATTATTCACTGCCATATAATATAGAGCGACCGCGGCGTCCATTTTGTTTTTAGCGTTTTTAGCGCGATAAAATTTTACAAGGCGCAGTGTGGCCAGGCACCTTCGCGCTAGGCCGAAGGCGAAGTTTTATCGCGATAATTCTATCGCGGTGGGTGTGGCCGAAGCATTAGAGCCTGTCAAAATAACGTATTGATATTTGTGATTGAATGATACAGCTTCTGAAATAGCTATCAGTTCAGCATACATCAAGTTAACATTAAAGGTGGCTACTGACCTGCCTGCCGCAGGGGCAATCTAGGGTGTAGGAGTGGGGATGACCCTTAATTGCCTCCTTAATTGTGATGTGGGGCAAGAAGGGGCAATTTTTTAAGTCAGCCCTGCGGCCTTCGATATTGCTCCGATCGCTGTGCTCCCTAGATTGCCCCTGCGGCAGGCAGGTCAGTAGCCGCCTTAAGAGCCAGGAATTTTAATAGATGACGTCAAAAAAGAATCAAATTTGCTTTTAGAGTTTTAGAATTATTTTCAATTTCACTACGAATTTAAATTCAAATTTAATTTTACTACGAAAAGATACTATTTTTAATACTGATGAGACCACCTGATGGTAAGTGGATAGTGTGGTTAGGGTTGCCAACTTTTTAAAACGTAACCATCCCGAGGCGTGTCACATAGACTAAGAATTTCTATTCGTTGTCACTACTAAGGACTAACATGAAATACCTTGTTACCAGGTTCCCGATTATATTATTTTAATATAAGAAACACTACGACTATTGCTATTTTACGCTACTATTCTCTAACAGCGTGGTCCTTCCACGGTCGAGCCGACCTACTCGCGATGCAGCCATAATACAGCAGCTTAGCTGTACCATGAAAAACCATGCCAAAAATGTTCAATATAATAAAAAAAAACACCCGACAGCAGTGATTTGTTCATAATGTGCTTCAAGCAATAAATTGGGGCTGAATCTAAAATAATAAGTCCGTGAACTAAAAGATATCAATCATGTTATAGTTCGCGGACAACCCAAGTCCGATCCCAGGAAGCGACTTGTGTTGTTAGCTGCAATTTTAAGTTTTTTTTTCACACGTGCACGTCGTTGAAGGATAACATCGTGAGGAAATCTACATGATTAAAGGAGTTCTAAGACGATAAAGCAGCTTGTCACAAATCACGTATTTAGTTTCGTTTTGTTTGGTGAAGTCGCTTGATGCACATGTCCGGTCGCTTGAGCAAATATTTTTTTCGGATGTGCAAGACTAGAGCAATGCTTGATCAAGTCGATCACGAACACGACTTGACAGTGCAAGTCGCCGTCAAGTAAGAAAAAAAAATATAAAATTGCATCAAGCACGTGGCAGGCCCGTCAATGCTTCAAGCATCAAGAAAACTGTAAATGATCAAACACGCCGCCAAAACGTTTCGGAGCCCCTTCAAAAATTATCTTTGAAGGGCAGTTAAAAAGAGCACACCTCCTTTAACTTGAATAAAATCTTACTACTAAAAACTTAAATATTTATATAAATAAAAACACTTACGGCGAATTTAAAGCAAACTCCATTAGTAATACCTAAAAATCAAATTCGCAAGGCCATATGAAAGCAATGACACAAATATTTTCTCACCTTAAATATGAGTCCCTTGCAATACACTATAATACTTTAAGATGTCCAATATGATCGCGTAAAGATACATTCAAGCCATATTGGCGAATTTCCACTTGAGCACAGGCATGGTCCGTCCGTCGCCTTCTTTAAGGAACATCGCGTCAATCCACCATTTCGAAATTATGCAGGATGTGTAATAAACGTTATGCCAATTTACGATTTGATACTCTGATCATGAACTTCAGATAATGGCGTATTTTTGAAAACTAGGCAATGATTTCTCGGTTGTGAGCGCGTACGGTCGTCGACGATACGAGAGCGGATCTCTATTGCTAAATTGATGGTATGAAGACGGACAAATGAATAAGTACGCAATATTGTCATTAATTCCCCGGCCAATGGCGAGGAGAGGAGCAATGTGTGGACGTCGGGAATTGGGAGCACTTGGACGGCAGGGTCATATGATCGCCGGGTCAAGATGTTGGCGTGGGGTACCGTTGTTGCGGGACGCGGTTCCGTATACTTAAGTGTTTCAGGTGTAAAAGGTGTATGCAAGGATATCGGGTGTTATTTTGTAAAATATATAAATATGATAATAAAAAAAAGAATATAAATGTGAGTACGATGCAAATCGTAGATAAAATGTTTCTTTAGAAGTAATTAAACCATAATATACTATAATTGTTGCTAGTAGGGAAAATGCGACACATTTCATCGTGATGTATCTTACAATCTTAAAATAGTTGAACAACCATTGCATATTGCCTGTTCCAGTGATTGATGGAACTGAGATGTAGTTTTTTATAGCTGATCCTACGGCGAAATTAAAAATCAGTATGCTACTAATAGGACACTGCTCAGTTTCTCTGCGTGATAGAACTCGTAACGAGAATATCCGCAGCAAAATGATGGTAGGTATACAATATGCGTAATCAATAAACCGGTAGGTTAGCCATAATTGTTGAAGAACCGATGAGAAAAAAAAGACAAGTGGCAAATTATAATTAAGTTTCTACGTGGTAGAGCCATGCTGCAGCTATATTAGTAGTATAGTTGTAGCACGAATGGGTCGGCTCGACCGGGGAAGGAACCACGCTCTCACAGAATACCAGCGTAAAATAGCAGCTTAACACTGCTGTGTTTCGTATGGTGAGTGTAGAGAACCGAAGACCCTTTTTACTGGAAACGAGGCATTCCATCTTAGTCCTCACGGGTGGCAACGCATCTGCATTTTGATTCGCAAACGAGGATAGATGTAGATGTCTATGGGCCACAGCAACCACTGCCCATCAGGTGGACTGTGTGCTCGTTTGTCACCCTATCCTATAAAAAAATTTTGTACAACCGACTTCAATATAAATTATTAAGGATAACTCAAAAAATACTGGTCAGACCTTGGTCAAATTTATATGGGACCACATGAGAAGGAACAGCTTTCAAATAAAAAAAAGAATCATCGAAATCGGTTTACCTAAAAAAAGTTATGGGGTAATACACGCGTACAGGAAGTCAGGTTAATGCAGGTAACCCTGTAGCTACATTATAGTTTCATAAAAGAATGGGTCGGTTCGACCGGGGAAGGACCACGTTCTCACAAAATACCACCGTCAAATTAGCAGCTTAATGATGTGTTTCGTACGGTGAGTGTTCAGAATCGGAGATCTTTATTACTTGTATGCATGCACTAAATCTTAGTCCTCAGGGATAATAACATATCTACATTTCAATTCTTAACCGAGATGTAGGTGTCTTTGGGCCACAGCGCCCAATTACGTGAGGTAGACTGTGTGCTCGTTTGTCATCCTTATTCTATAAAAGAGGTGGCTCAGTATTGAAATAACCTATGAAAGAGAACTATGTACAACAATGGATTTATAGTGGCTGTATTATGATGACGTATTATTTACAGATGTGATGTCGATAAACTTTCAAGGTTACATGCGTTTAATTATTAGTTTATTGTGCAAATTGAACTTAATGTTTATATTCAATAGTGAACATATAGAAGTGGCTGATAAAGCAGATGAAAATAATACATAGACATACATATAATAGATCGGGGAAAAAGTTTCTTCGTATTTTGTTAGTATAAAATTGAAGAAAAATCTCTTTGTTTGTATCTGGCTGGTTTTAGTATCAATACATATAAGATATTAATAAAAAGAAAAATAAAAAGTAAAAGACACTTTCCCGCCATTTTTCAATTGTTTTTCTGTTCGCCAAAATTAGTGAATCTCATGAAGAAATTTGACTATGAAAACAAACACATACATTCTGGAGTTTTATAACAAAAAAGGGAAAAATGCGACGCAATCCGCGAAAAAAAATGATGACGTTTATGAACCTATTGCAGTGTCAGTGGGAGTAGCACAAAGTTGGTTCAAGCGTTTTCAGTCCGGGAATTTTTATGTCAAAGATGCATTTCACTTTGGTCGCCCTCATACGGATAAAGTCGAACTATTTTTAAAAATATTGACCATTGGTGATGAAAAATGGATCACCTACGACAAGAACGTGCGAAAAAGATCATTGGCCAAAGGATAGTAGGGCATCGTTTATTATGAGCTTTTACCGCTAGGCATAACCATCGATTCGGATCTCTACTGCCAACAACTAATAAGTCTCAACTCAAGCAAGAAATTGAAAAAAAAAACGGCTGGAATTGAGCAACAGAAAAGGAGTGCCCTTTCATCATGATAACGCCAGACCACACACACATCTTTGGCCACTCAGCAATTGAGACAGCTTGGTTGTAAAGTGTAGATGCATCCACCATATAGCTCTGATCTTGCACCCTCAGATTTTCACCTGTTTCGTTATCTTCAGAATTTTTTCAGTAGTGTTAGGTTAACATCAAGAGAGGATTGTCAAAACTACTTGTCGCATGTTTTTATCAAAAATCCCAAGATTTCCATAGCAACGGGATTATGTCACTACCATAGATGGCAATAAGTTATCGAACAAAATGGCACATATATCTTTATATATAAAAATTACGTGTCACATTGTTTGTCCGCGATGAACTCCTAAACTACTAAACTGATTGCAATGAAATTTTGCACACTGTGTGCAGTTTGGTCCAACTTGAGAGATCGATAGTTTTTATCCCTATAAGTGACCCTCAATATTTTTTATTACGTATTTAAGAATTTTTTATAGGAAGGGTCTTCGGAAAGGGCAAAACAACGTCTACCTGGCCAGCTAGTATATATATTATAATTAAATGTAATTAAATATTGAAAAAAAAAAATGTCCTGAATTTGTACATAAAATACGAAGATTCTTTTTCCCCGACCTTTTATATAATTAAATACATATTATATTTATTCAAGCTTGTTTGCTTATTCACATATAAATTAAATTAAATTATAAAAAGGCGGAAAAAGGCTTGAGACAACTTCAGAAGTTCATCTTCATAGACGAGAATTCAAAGAATTGCAGCGTCAAAATAAAATTTAATACAATGTTAGCTATATCACTTTAATACACTGGCAGCTATATCAATGCAGCGTTAATAATCACTTTATAGACTCGACAAATGTACCTGATAACTATCAATGTAACTTAAGTAAGCTGAAGTTCATCGAAACTACTTCCGCATCTATATTTTTAAACCCTACCGACGAAAATAAAATAATCAAAATTATAAACACTCTGAACAACACAAACTCCACAGGTCATGATGCGATATGTAACTACGAAGATAGTTAGGGCTTACGCAAGTGAGTTGGCACTTTTGCTGGCACATTTTGTGAATTGTTGCTTTGAAGAGTGTAAATTTCCGAGCACTCTTAAGATGTCCATTATCAAGCCACTATTTAAACGCGGAGAGAGGCATAACTTAAACAACTACAGACCCATTGCACTTATCCCAGTTTTGTCAAAGATATTCGAAAAGATCATGCAGGTCAAATTAATTTCTTAATTCACAAAACACTGCATAATTAGGGAGGAACAATTTGGGTTTCGCAAGGAAAGGTCAACAGCAGTGGCCTGTTACTCCCTTATTAAGAAAATATCGATCTATATGGGCAACAGGGTTCTCGTATCCATCATCCTCTTTGATATGAGAAGAGTATTATGATTGACTTTGTCAATCATAATACTCTTCTGAATAAGCTTGAGCGTTATGGTGTGCGAGGACCGGCCTATGATTGGATAAGGAGCTATCTCAGTGAAAGGACTCAGTTTGTGGAAGGACCGAGGCTGGATGATGGGTGTCAGAGTGTGACGTACAGATCGGAGATTAGGGCTAATAAATCAGGTATCCCACAGGGCAGTATATTGGGACCATTACTCTTCATTCTGTACATCAATGACCTTCCAAAGTTTACGCAATATCCTGTTACACGCTATGCTGACGATATTTCTATAACTATACATAAAAAACCTAACACTAACTACCTAGTCAGGTCGTAAGTATTGTCACACAGTAAAAACTTTTCTTTTAGAATGCTGGCACCAAAAAAGTTTATTGAATTCGAATTTCGAATTGTTCATGAAAATAAAACTGTATACATTTTAGAATTTTACTCATTTTTAAATATGGAGTGGACGCTTAAAGAAGATTGTGTTGCAGTTATTGCGTTGCATCGTTGCGGTTACGCGCCAATTCAAATTTTTGACATACTGAAAAGTTTGAATATAACCAAAAGATTCGTTTATCGTACCATCAAACGATACAATGAAGACTCTAGTGTAGATGACAGGTCAAGAAGTGGTCGCTCTCGGTCTGTTAGGACTGCAGCAGTGATAAAAGCTGTGAAGGCGCGAATTCAAAGAAATCCCAAACGTAAGCCGAAACTGTTGGCCCTTCAGACGGGGTTAAGCAGAACCACGGTGAAAAGGGTGTTAAATGAAGACTTAGGGCTTCGGGCATATCGAAGAAAAACAGGACATCGTTTGAATGCTCGTCTAATGGACCTGAGACTGAAGAGATGCCGCGCTTTGTTGAAGCGGTACGCAGGAAAAAAATATCGGGAAATTCTTTTTTCGGATGAAAAATTTTTTACCGTAGAAGAGAGCTACAACAAACAAAATGATAAGGTGTACGCACACAGTAGTGAAGAAGCGAGCAACCGTATTTCCCGTGTCCAACGAGGTCATTTTCCATCCTCGCTCATGGTATGGTTGGGAGTTTCTTATTGGGGCTTAACAGAGGTACATTTTTGTGAGAAAGGTGTAAAAACGAATGCAGTTGTGTATCAAAATACAGTCAAAAATTTTCAAATCTACAATAACATTACAACTATGGCAAATATCCGCCCTACGGGGCAATCTGTTGTGAGGCCTATGTTCATCAGTGGACTTTTAATAGGCTGTAAGGTATGAATGTATAGAAGATAATCTACCAGGAGCACATGACTCAGTAAGAAGTGAAATTTTCAAATCTACAATAACATTACAACTATGGCAAATATCCCCCTATGAGGCAATCTATGGGGAAGCCTGCGTTCAGCAGTGGACTTTTGATAGACTGTAACGGATAAATGAAATAACGAATTACACAGTTTCACTCTCGAAAAAAATTTTTTAAAGGATAGGGTGACAAACGAGCACACAGTCCACCTGATGGTAAGTGGTTGCTGTGGCCCATAGACATCTACATCTATCCTCGTTTGCGAATCAAAATTCAGATGCGTTGTCACCCGTGAGGATTAAGATGGCATGTCTTTTTTCCAGTAAAATTACGAGAGGTTTTAAACGAATGTTATTTTAATATATCTTTTTTTACTTATGTTCTTTTCAAGATACGGCATAAATTCTTGATATATATTTTATAAGATAATAGTTGATATAATGTTGGATTTATTAATTACACAGTCATGAGAACAAAATTAATTTGCAAGTAACGTACAATTGCCACTCAGTGGTCAATTGTAGGGGAAAACACGTGGCATAGACTTTGACCTCATTTTTTCTACTCGTATCTAATGTAACAGATAAGCGATAACATCGGTAGGGTCGGACTAAGCGAACTGTGGAGAGGGCTATGCTCGGAGTTTCTCAGCGTGATAGACTTCGTAATAAAGTTGTTAGCGTGATAGCCCAATATAGATGAAGGGTCATCTAGTTGCAGTCTCGTATCACAAACAAAAGTGTAATAAAGAGAGAACCTGCTTAGTGATGCAGAAAGTTGAAGGATGCAGGTGATTTACAAATGACTATGAGAAATACCAGAAAAATCTATTAGTATAGACGACAGTACAACTGTCTCGTTTATCCAGACCTAAAACGCTGAGACCTGCGACGGGCAAAAGTGCGCGACGTCTAGGACTACAGCCGTGAATCCGCCTGCCAACTGTGACGGTTAAGGCAAATCTGCCCCTATAACGCGAGAAGAGAGGCCCATATCCAGCAATAGACTTTTTCGAGCTGATGTATGATCGAGAATTGGCTTGAATTTCACGACTGTATACAGTATACGAACTGGTATGATGTTTTTACTCATCACTGACTACCAAACGAACTGTGAACCAATCGAATAGCGGGAGTTCTGTCCCCACTACCACTCTTTCACCCCCTACTCTCATTTATGCATTCATTTCGACACATGTTGGCGTAAGTAATGACCTTCATAATCCGTGTCGCTTGTAATCAAATCCACCTGTATCTAACGACTTCCGGCTAGTTTGTATACTAGGATGTCGCCCGTAGTGTATTGTGGCCCATAGAGATATACATCTATACTCAATTAATAGGGGTTATTACCCCTGAGGACGAAGATGGAGTGCCTCGTTACTAGTAAAAAGGGTCTCTAGTTCTCTACAGTCACGATACGAAACACAGCATTATTTTGCTGTTTCTAAACTGACACTCTATACACCTTTGCGCAGCGTAATATTATGTAAGATATAATAATAAATAAAGATCTTAAAAAACAATAATAAAAATTTTATTCTAATCCTCCGTTTACAGCATAGCACTGCAAATCTTATAAGAAAGTTCTTCTCGTCTTCGTGGAAACGAGAGGGAGGCTACAATTATAATAAAGACTCGACTTCATTCGTTGACGATTCTAATTGATATATATTGGCGACAATTAAGGCGCGTTTTGCGAGACGACTTTAATATCAATTTCAATAGAACTCTTAACGACTGCAGTGAATTTTTTTTTAAATAATGGGCATGGCTCTACCACGTAATAAGATTTATGTGGTAGAGCCATGCCCCAGCTTGTAGCACGAATGGCTCCGCTTGACCGGGGAGGACCACGCTCTAGCAGAATACCAGCGTAAAATAGCAGCTTAATGCTGCTGTGTTTCGTATTGTGAGTGTAGAGAACCGGAGAACCTTTTTACTGGAAACGAGGCATTCCATCTTAGTCCTCACGGGTGACAAAGCGTCTACATTTTGATTCGTAATTGAGGATAAATATAGATGTCTATGGGCCACAGTAACCACTTACCATCAGGTGGACTGTGTGCTCGTTGGTCAGCCTTATACTATAAAAAATAAAGATGGAACTTTCCTTAGAAGGATATACGGGCTGTAAGGATTTGAAGAATAGGTTTTTAATGATTAACTGTCGCGCTGTGCGACGAACGAGCTAAATAACCGTGGGATACATCTGCTGTTCAGACTAATTGTACCCATGAAAAAGTAACAGAATCAGCAAACCATTTTTGCTGCATCTCCATCCAAAACTGAACGGATTTTAATTTTTTCAAGAGCAATATATGACTTATTATGGCTGTCTTTATGTGTTATTTTAAATATTTTTGAAGTTTATTGGAGTTTACTCCTCAAGAATCGTTTCCTGTATAGCGCACGGTATGAAAAATAGATGGGTAGTAAAATAAAACATTAACAAAAAGTGAAGCCGTTATGGTTTTCCTCTGCGCAACATACCGGCGCATCATACACACACCTTGGCACTGGTTTTTACACCTTTTTCACAGAAAAACACCATAGATAAGCCTGAATATGAGATTCCAAGACAAACCATGAGTGACGAAGGATAATGTCCTCGTTAAACCCTCGGAATACGCGTGCTGGTTTCTTCACTGCTGTGGGCATACGCCTTATCATTTTGTTTATTATAACTTTCTTCGATGTTAAATTTTTTTCATCCGAAAACAAAGTTTCGTGGCATTATCTTCCCGCGTATCGCCGTAACAAAGCGCGGGATCTATCCAGCCTAATTTTTATCAAACACTCGTTCAAAAAATATCCGGTCTTCTCGTAGCTCGTAGTCCTAGGTCTTCATTGATCGGTTAATCTTTTGACCGTGGTTCTGCTTAGGCCCATCTGAAGAGCTAAGCTTTTTTGTTTACGAACAGGATTTCGTTGGATTCGCGCCTTCACTGCTTTGATGATCTTGGGTGTCCTAACTGTATTAGGTCGGCCGGTCCTCTTACGATCTTTGAAGCTTGAATCTTCAGTGAATAGTTTGATAGTGCGATAAACAAATCGTAGGGTTATTTTCAATTTTTGTAGAATATTGAAAATCTCTTTTGACGCGTAACCACAGCGGAGCAACGCGATAACCGCTACTGTATCTTCTTTCTTCGACCACTCCATATTTGAAAATGAATGAAAAATTAATGTCTTTTTTATTTTCGACAAGCGCAAACGTTATATTTTTAAAATTGGTGTTCATCTAGCCAGTATTTAAAAATTTTAAATAATAAGGTTTTGACAGAACTTATGACCCAACTAAGTATATAAGTATTAGACGGCTCCGTGGCGTAGGGGCTTAGCAATGAGTTGTTGCGCTGGGGGCCGCGGGTTAGAATCCCGCACGAATCAAGTATTTGTATGGCCTAGAAATAATTGTTCCGGGTCTGGATGTTTGTCTTCGTGCAATTTATGTTTGTCTTCGTGCAATTTATGTTTGTAAACTGCCTCCACGACACAGGAAAAAATCCTAGTGTGGGGGTAACGTTTTTAAAAAAAGGAAAAGGAAAAAGGAAAAGAAGTAAATATATGTATTATAAATATACCTCGGTTATTGCAAAATAACCCTGTATAAGTCCCACTTAAACATGGGATCAATAAGTGCCAGAACAACACGGGCCAAAAAAGAAATAAATATATGTATTATAAATATACCTCGGTTATTGCAAAATAACCCTGTATAAGTCCCACTTAAACATGGGATCAATAAGTGCCAGAACAACACGGGACAAAAAAGAAATAAATATATGTATTATAAATATACCTCGGTTATTGCAAAATAACTCTGTATAAGTCCCACATAAACATGGGATCAATAAGTGCCAGAACGACACGGGACAAGAAATGATATTATATGTTTAAGCTTAAAAAACATATTACAAATTTATTACAGACAAAACGGAGCGTTGCCGAGGGACTAAGATAAAATGTCTCATAGCCCGTGATTATACTACTAGCTCTCCAAACTCTTCAGGCCCGGACCACAGCAGTACAGGCACTGCTATATGGCGGCAGTAATAGTTAAGGGGGTGGTATCTACCTGGACGAACTCCTGGACAGAGGAGCCCTAACACCTTGTACATGAAAAGTGTTTGGTTTAAATAAATAAATCGTGGTTTAGTAGCAGCGTGAGCGACTCCACTGGCCTATATCATTTTTTTTATAGAATAAAGGTGACAAGCGAGCACACAGTCCACCTGATGGCAAGTGGTTGCTGTGGCCCATAGACATCTACATGTATCCTCGGTTACGAAGCAAGATGCGGATACGTTGTCACCCGTGAAGACTAAGATGGAATACCTCGTTTCCAGTAAAAAGGGTCTCCAGTTCTCTACACTCACCATACGAAACATAGCAGCATTAAACTGCTATTCTGTGAGAGCGTGTCCCTTCCCCGGTCGAGCTGACCCATTCGTGCTACAACTAATATATCTGCAGTATGGCTCTATCACGTACAAGTCGTAAGAGACGAATGAGGAGATGGGCAGCAGCGTCTTCTTAATAACAACTCATAATAACAAAAAACCGCGGTTGCCTATCCTTTTTTTTTTAAAGAATGTGGGTTACAAACGGGCGCACAGTCCACCTGATGGTAAGTGCATGATGTGAGCCATAGCAATCTACATATACTCGTATCTTAGATTAAGAATTAAAATGCAGATGCGTTGTCACCCGTGAGGACTACGATGGAATGTCTCATTTCTAGTAAAAAGGGTCTCCGGTTCTCTACACTCACCATACGAAACATAGTAGCATTAAGCTACTATTTTTCGCTGGTATTCTGTGAGGGCGTGGTCCTTTCCCGGTCGAGCCGACCCATTCGTGCTACAACCATTATAAAGCTGCAGCGTGACTCTACCACATAAAAAAAACGTGCTTGCCAAGCGTGGTAACTATAGCGAATACATTATCTCCCTATTAGGCACACTATGGGGAAAGCCTATGTTCAGCAACTGACTTTTGATATGCTGTAATGAATGAATGAATGAATTATTATATAATAATATACTAATTATTATTGGAACGAAGTTCCTTATCGGACGGTACGGGTTTGGCGGATGGGAGCTAGGTGACATAAAGTGTAAGAAGTTTTCGTCACTACCCCTTGTGTCATAGTGTATTTTAAATGACGCCTCCTTTTAATAGACGCTAGTATTTGTATTTGTTAATCAATAATATAATACGTTTATCAGTAATAAGGAACTTCGTTCCAACCGAGTGTTCCACGACACTCACGCATGTTTTTTTTCTTTATAAAATTATTATCTTACGTAATTCCAATATTTTGAGTTCCCAGACAATGGGCAGTGGGAATGGCCATATCTCGAATACTCGGCAACTGATAGGGAACAAAGCTTCTCGAGTGGTAGTCTTATATGTAAGAAAAGTACTGGTGTGTCTTGTGTCTTTGTGTCTTGTGAAATATTTAAAGACGATGGCAAGGGGCCCGACGGTAGGTATGACTTTCGTCCCTTGGGAGAGAGGTAGAGCCCTAGTGTGGGATGCTACTTACGTAGAATCTTTGGCAACCTCTCATATCAGAGGTACTCCGTTTAGAACTGAGGCGGCATGGCATCAGAGTCAGCTGAACTAAGTAAGTGGCGCAAATATGATTATTCTGAGAGATGGCTACATATATGTGTCCGTGGGGTCCACGTGCGGTGAAGTTCCTAAAGGAACTCCGTCCGCGGCTTATCGTTGCTGTTGGTGATAAGAGGGCTGGGTCTTTTCTCGCTCAAAGGCTAAGTATAGCTATTCAGCGAGGAAACGTAGCCAGCGTTTTTGGCACGATACCACGGGGAGTAGGACTGTATGACAATTTAGTATTTTGTTTTATTACAGTTTTTTTAATATTGTACATAATTCATTAGATGTTGATATTAAATGAAAAGTTAAGGCTCTGCTGTGACTGACCAGTAGCGGGAGGGCGGGAGGTGCTCTTCAAACTAGGTAGGCACATCATTTTATTTTATCGAGCGGAAGTACGCGAGGTAACTTTTTAAAAACTTTAATTTAGTGTGTCATTTTTCTTGTTCGTCTATTCAACATATTTGTAAGGAAAATGAGAGGCGCGGCGATAAATCAAACTAACAATACGACGCAGGTTGACAATAGATGGTACAGGGGCCGGAAATGAGTAAACTGTAATTGACAACTTCTAGTATAATGTGTTCTGCATAGAATTTAATAGGAGCACTATGATAGACTAGCTGTCCTTGTGGTTTAATTTTTTTGCGCTGAACCCTAATTATTTTTCTAAAATTGAAGTAGCCCAAGTTACATCTTATAACATCAGCTATCTGCCAGTGTAAGTCCGATCAAAATCGGTTCAGCCATATCGGAAATTAGCCGGAACAAACAGACAGACAGACTAAAATTTTACAAACTTGTGTTTTTGTTATATGGTACCGTATACACTTTCATATGCATTTAGTAAAAAGCATTTTGACATTACATACAGACACTTCAATTTTATTTATTCGTATAGAATTTCTATGTCATGGGCATGGATGGGTAATAATTGGAGTAGTTAAAGATTTATGGAAATGGTTGCCAATAGAAATATTTAATAAAAATAAAAGACAGAAAATCAATACATTCGAAAAATAAAACTTCGAAGCGCCTTTAGCTTTAATAGAACATTGTTTACCCACAACAGAACGGAGGTGTTTACGTTAATCTCCAAGACGGTTAAACCGATTTAGTAAATATTTCTGTAAAGGGTTTGTGATTCATCGGCTATGGTTATTATGGTGTTTTTTTTTTGGTTATGGTGTTAACTTGTCAGGGGGCGTTGCAATAAACATATTTTCGCATTTTTCCCCTGGACGTTTTGATTGATTTTGATACTGTTTTTTTTTCAAACATTAGCAGAGCGATGGTTATCATGGCGGGAATCGGGGTTGGCTTTGATTTTTCAACAGTAAGTTGTTTGCGAATGATGGTTCGCATTGCCGCTAACCCTACAACCACATTTTACTTCTGTTTTCGTCGATTTACTCAATTAAGTTTAAAACAGCTCGGACATCCTTTCATGTTCTACAGGATACATTTCGGAAAGTGAGAGACTTCCCAAGCAGTATTCAAACTGTATACGAGCTGTATTGAAGTTCGTTTTTATACTGGAGGCTGTATTTTATGGCTGTATAAAAGCCGTATAAGCGCTTATAGAGTTATTATAAGTAAAAAATTGGCACAAATTAGGCAACTTTATGCGTTAGTAGCGCTGTACAGTAGCAGTACAAGCATGAAGGAGGCTGTATAACTAATGTATTACAGCTGTAATTTGGTGTACAAGGAACCTATTACACGACAGATATTGTCTTATAAGTAACTTATAAAGACAAACGTTCTAAATTGCTTTTTGTACGGAATTACAAATGATTATAAAACAAAAATAACTTTTATTGAATGATGGCGACATACATTTATTAACATATATTTAACATATTAATATTATATTGGGATTGGAGTTGAGTTGTGACGGTGATAATTGGAGAATTGAAAATTTATTTATTTATTTATTTAAATAAAATGCAAAATTAAATTTACGGTAAACTTGTATATGTTTTCTATCAAAAAATTGTTGCGCCAGTTAAATAACATAATAATATAAGGACAAAATACTAAATACGGTAAATAAATTTTGGTTGTATACGTTAAAATAAAAAAAATGATGGATACGAAGGTACAGTGATCATTAGTCAAACTGAATGTAAGTAAGCTTAGACTGATGTCTAATATTCCAAAAATTATTACACACTACTACAAAATTAATTAGGTTTTAAAATGGCGGCAATTTGCTAAACAGTCTGATACCTATTTCGAGGGTTTTATAGGCTTAGTAGCTGTACTAAAAAAAAAAACTATATATGTTATGGATTATATGCAGCCATTGGTTTTTAATCAGTTCAATTTTATTATTTACGCTGTATAGCAGTTTTTTCAACATAATAATATATAATTCTCTTTAGAGATACGTATAAAAGATGAAAAACCTTTGATCTTTTAACGGCACCAAATCTTTTTCTTTTTTTTTTCATATATTGATAACAAATTAATTTTGTTCATTAGCACAATATAAACACAAAACGCCTGCAAAATAGCGATATTTTGTCACTTATACAGATTTAAGGCTACTATAGCTGTTATTTATTTTTTTAGTTTTACTCGTACCAATATCAGTACAAGGGACTAGACAGTTCACCTGTGCTTGACATGGGCATTATTATTAGAGAAAGAATGTCAAAGCATTCTCACCATCGTTCTCTCCTGTTTTAGATCTGGTAATTGTAAGTTTCGAATTATATATGTCGAACATATAAATCCATCTGCCGACATTGCTAAAATTGTAATTGACAATTTTATGGACTGCCTCACCTTGTACTCGGCTGTGAATAACATCGTGAGGAATGTTCGGGTGGTACGTGATACGTGTAAAGTTTGTCAATTCTTACCAAAGCAGCATAAATAAAAGGAGAACGGTGTCAAGAAGAAAGAACCTTATTGTCTGTTGCACTAAAAGATTTCTTTAGTATTGTTCTTTGATACTCACGAGAAAACTTCCCTCAACAGAACTGACAGCAATGATTATAATAATATAATTTATTAAGATAATTTTGGCCTTGTATTAGTTTTAAAAAAATAATTGGCTGGAATACTGTTACATAAGCTAGTAGTAGTAACTGTTCTTATCCCTTCCATAGTACCAACATAAACTTAGTACAACACAGAACATGCTCCGTGACTCTCTCAGAAACAAGGTATCAGTAATGGCACGTCTATAGATTGTTAGTTATTTTTCTTATTTTTACAAAATATAGTCTTACCATTAATTGTCTAACACCACCAAGAAATAAATTCCTATAGTCAGTCCAAAATCTTCAGCACAGGAAACACTATCTTCATTACCAACATAAGAGCGCAAATGTCAGTCTTTTCCATTAATGTTCCGATCGCGTCGGTCTCGCTAAAGTATCGCTTTCCGCTGTATGTTAGCTTTATCTAGTTCAATCTTACTCGTACTGGACCCAGTTAAGGCACTTTATTGGGTGGACTTCTTGTCAGCAAATCACGTTCTGTGAAGGAAAAATAAGCATCAATTTATCGCTACATGTATACACGTATAGCTAAGAACTATCAGTTTTAAAAAAATGATGAGTAAAGAACATTGTAGGTACATTAAATAAGGTTTTTCGGAAAATCGAAATAATACGCATCCTTTAGGAAAACAGATATGCTTAATTATAACGCTTTGCCTAGTGACCAATAAAACACTTTATTTGTACGGTGTCTAAGGCCGCTTTTACATTATCATGTATATGGTCATAGAAATATGAGAAAACTATGGCAATGGAGTTTATACCTATGAGTAAAATGTATCATATATCTAGTAAAATATAGACAAACAAAACTAATAATAATTTTGGTTATTCTGGTTCTACTGAGAACATCATCGTTACAGATTCTATCTTCATAAAAACTGAGCACAGCACCCTTACAAAGATCTCCGTGATTGAGCTTCCTCATACGGCCAGCTGACTCAGTTGAAATCACTGGGAAAATGCATTGATTGTACACTTAAGGTTTTCGGGATTGCTGGGTAATGTCTGGTAAAGCGATCGGAAAACCCTCTTCAATATCACAGAAGCCCATGTCTACGTAGATTATTATGTGCTAATACACAATCAAAAAATAACAACAAAATAACAACAAAAAGTTAATTTCAAATAGTACATACGTTTGAGATGAAATATAAATTTTTAAGTCTCAATTATTATATGAAATGTTTTTTTTATAGGGTAGGGTGATAAACGAGCACACAGTCTACCTAATGGTAAGTGGTTGCTGTGACCCATAGACATCCACATCTATCCTCTTTTCCAGTAAAAAGGGTCTACGTTTCCCTACACTCACCATACGAAACACAGCAGTGTTAAGCTGCTATTTATATATTCTGTGAGAGCTTGGTCCTTCATAAGTTGAAGAAGTCGTTGCAGATTAAATACCAACATCTATCGAAGGACCGTACGATCTTTTCGGCTTTTTTTCATTTGACCACACCTACGGGCCGACATCAAGGCCATCGATTTTCTCACATTTCACGTGTTTATTTAACAGTAAAAACAAACCAATATTAATGTCATTTATGGATAGTTCCAATTTTGAGTTGACAGACTATTCGTGTTTTTATTTATTTGCCGTTCTATATTGTATTCTGTACCTCACTCAAAGTATTTAGATTGATATTGATAAGTTATTCTTCTTATTCCTTCCGCATTTAGTAGATATTCTTAGAGTTAATCGAATATTATACAATAATTTCAATTATATTAAAGTAAAAAAAAAAAAAACAATCCAAAATGTTAGACAAAATTTGAGTTCATTTCATTTCATAAAAAGGAACGCACGATATTTGTACTAGAAAAAAAAAACGACGACAGTTAAATTAATACTAATCTTTTGTTAGAATCTTAAACCACTCAAAAGGAAGACACTCGTTTCGCGGTTAATGATTAAAGTGGCTGTTTATATGAAGCTGAAGGAATAAAATAGAAATAGACCTTGAGTTAAGAAACCTAAACTAGACTTTACAACGGAGTACATGAGAAGATTCAAGACCGTACTTCGAATATTTAGTTTTCTGTTCGGTTTGAACTAGAATTCGCCACAGTTCAGAATGTTGTTTCATGTACGAAAGAAATATCTTGAGAAAATTCAAACTTTTGAAATTTTTTAAGTAAGATAGCTAAAGTCAAACTAGTCCATAAGTACAATCCATAAGGATAGTGTCGCTTTTAAGTTACTTACCGTTATCTATAAATAAACTTAATTTCATTCAACGTGTAGTCATCATCATGATCATTACAGCCCTTCACAAATCCACTGATAAACATAGGCCTCCCCCAAGGAATGCCACAAAGCACGGTCCTGAGCCATCTGCATCCATCGAATTCTTGCATGTCTTACCAGGTCTTCACTCCATCTAGTGGGGGGTCGCCCTACACTTTGCCTACTGGTACGAGGCTGCCACTCAAGAACCCTTTTTCCCCTTAGGTTGTGGGTTCTTCGAGTAATATTGCCGGTCCATTGACACTTCGGCTTACGAGTACCTACTTCACGTACATTTGGCATTATTAAAACAGATAAATAAATGTTAAATAAATTTGTCAAACCTTGTAATTAAAAAAAAATCTTTACGTATATTCCAATTGAATTGCCACGATATTAACAACTACACGTAACTTTTATTAACTACACACTCATTTATTTAAATAAAGGACCTACATAAATCTACAATTAAAATTCCATTGATAAAAAAAAAAACTTACCAAAAAGCGTCATACGCGTCAATAAACCAAAAGACACTCATTTTGAACGTTACTTTTTAAGTAAGAATTAAAAACAAAATTAAAAAAAGACAAAATTACAGTGTGAATGCAGAGAGCGCGTGCTGCGTCGAATTCCGGTGGGAGTCTGGATTGCAGTAATACTCTGTACGCCTAATCTAAATTGTCCCAATAAGGGGGAGCCTTACAATTGGTGCATTACAATGACCACTAAATAGTTGCCATGACACCTTTCAGATATTGTCGAATTTATTCCCTGTGTGTGACGTGTTAGAACAGTATACACGCGAGCTAATGTTCTGTACACATTCAAAAGGATTAAAAATAATTTAAAATTAAACATTTTGCCCAACCGACTTCAATATAAATTATTAAGAATAACTCAAAAACTATTGGTCAGACCTTCATCAAATTTATATGGGACCACATGTGAAGCACCAACTTTCAAATAAAAAAAAATCATCGAAATCGGTTCACCCAGTAAAAAGTTATGAGGTAACACGCATAAAAAAACATACAGTCGAATTGAGTACAGTGTCCTTTTTGAAGTCGGTAGATTACACAAAACATTAGAAAAGGAACGCATAGTTAACTGGCGATTCACAAGGGTTCACCTGTTATCCGAAATAAATCTTTCTGCAACAAATTGATGATTATCGAATGCAATCTGTTCGCTTACGTGCTGTTGCCACTGTGAACGATAGGTACTACTTGAATGCATGCATCGGGTATGGTATAATTTAAAATTAAAAATTTAGTACAGCCGACTTCAATATAAGTTATTAAGAATAACTCAAATAACTCAAAAACTATTGGTCTGACCTTGATCAAATTTAAAAGAGAAGTATCAGCTTTCATATAAAAAAAGAATCATCGAAATCGGTCCACCCAGTAAAAAGTTATGAGGTAACACACATAATACATAAAAAAATATACGCGTCGAATTGAGTACCGTCTCCTTTTTGGAAGTCGGCAGAAAATTACAACTAGACTAAAGATGAAGTGAAGACTGAGTGCAGTGCATAGAGTGACTGGGACTCTATTCTATTGTATGTCAAACAACGCACTTAAGGCAACGCTGAATAAATATTTATGTATGGTAGTGAAAATTGGGTGTGGCAAACAGTAAAATTAAGAAGTATGTTAGGGGTGACTCTGTGGAATCGCTTACCACTGGCGATTGTTCCGGACGGATACGACTTAGGGAACTTCAAGAAACGAGTTTACTCATTTAAAAGGCCGGCAACGCACATGTAATTCTCCTGGTGTTGCAGTTGTTCATGGGCAGCGGTTGACACTTACCGTCAGGTGAGCCGCATGCTTTTTGCCTTCTTCTATATAAAAAAAACGAATTTAAAAGTGTGGTTTGCAAGATGTTGTGACCAGAATTAAGAAAGGAATGCTTGTTCTCCTAACACGCAGGAAGTATGAATGAAAAAAGAGTGACAAAACAAATTTATATCGAAGATCGAGTGACTGAGTTGGCAATAGTTGCCCAAGACAAAAGTTTATCGATTAAATTGGCGAAGATGGGTCATTATGGGTAAAAGTTAAAAAAGCAAAAGTGCAGCCTATTTACGTCACACTGCTGGGCACAGGCCTCCTCTCATTTCTGAGAGGGTTGTAGGGCAAGGAAATGTCCGCCGCGCTGCCCCAATGCGTGTTGGCGAACTTCACATGTCTTCGAAATATTTTTTTCTTATTTCTCAGACATGCAGGTTTCCTCACGATGTTTTCCTTCGCCGCCGTGCACGTGGTAAATCAGCACTTAAAAATGCAATTAACAATTTCATTGGTGCCTGCGGGGATCGAACCCGGGTTGCTCGAGTACTGTGAAGCTTACAGCGAGCGCTAACCATCTGAGCTACCACGGCTCGCATTATGGGTAATTAATCTTATTTGTAGTTTTCTATTAAGTCTAATATATTTAATTTTCTGATGAGAAAAAGCTACTAATCGGAGATTAATAAATGTTTTCTTGCTCTCCTGTAATTTTTTGAATAATTGATGTTCGCCCCTTTGCGGCGTCAACGACGAATTACACCAAGGCACCTTGCATTCCACGAAACTGGTATCTCACAGAGACAGCCCTATAATAAGCCGGGAGATACTTGATCTGTGTTTCTTGCATAAAATAATGAATTCCGCAGTAAGCTGCTTGAACAGGTTCCTCTATCAGTACCAAGTAGATATCCTCGCTATTGCAATACTTCTCGAAAAACATTTCACATACTTTTCACTAGAACTCATCTTGGTAAGCAAGCTCCCATAGTTCACATCCACAACTCTTATGCTGTCTAAATAAAACTCACCGATCATCTATCGGTGAGTCCGCATTTACATTGAAAAAAAGAAAAAGGAAAAAAAAAGAAAATATATATTTACTATTTTTTTCCTTTTGTTGCCTTCTCAAAGTTTACATGTATTTTTGTTGGTAAATGTTATGTACACTTGTTATCGATATACATATCAGTGAGCGTGTTACTTGTTATATCGGGTGTCCCAGAACTCAACGTCAAGCCGAAACGGGGTGACAGGATTGATTGTAACCATCATGAGAAAAATCAGAAAAAAAATCTTTAGTTTTTTACTTTCTTTACTCACTTTAGTTACTGTTAGCAATTATAGGCTTTCCAATAGTCCAGATACGCGAGGCAAAGGGGCAGGATTTTGGTCTTCGGCCTTATATATATACAATTTGCTGAAGGGTGTGTATGTGGTCTATGGTACTGAAGCATTTTCGGAAACAGCTTGGTCGGGAGGCTGGAAGTAGTCGAGTCTGCGCGTGAGACGATTCGTAATAACTCTTGAAAACAGCACGTAGACGCGGCTCAGAAGGGAAATCGGTATGTAGTTCTTCAACAGAGCTTTGTCGCCTTTCTTGAAGAACAAAACTACCGCACTTCTGCTCCACGCCTTTGGAGTAATGCCACCATGGAGGACGGAGTTAAAGAACTTCTGAAGGACTTCAAGTACTGGTTTTCCACTTGCTTTCAGAATCTTCGCTTAATTCCCTCCCCGCCCATAGTCTTGCCGTTTATGAGCTACTGGAGAGCCATTCTAATGTCGCTCAGACTGACGTCCGGGATATCATGGGAATAGTGTCGGAGTAGACTTGCTCTTGGATCGTTATGCGTATGTGCGTGTGGATCCAACAATGACGTGCATAGCTGCCCGTAGAACCTCTCAATCTCAGGTGTCCCGGAAACGATGCTGTCACATTCGGTCTTTAACTTCGACAGTTGGCTCTTTCTGGCAGACAGATCTCTGACAAAGATTTTGGAGCCTCCTTCAATACGAGCTGTATTGAAGTTGCGTTAGTCCCGCCGCATACATTTGGAGGTCTGTCTGTTCGGTTGCCTGTATGTTGCCATATCAGCTAAAGACTGCAGCTACATAACCTGTCTAACAACCATGAGATTCAGTGTGTCGGAAAGTTTTTATGTTCTTGGCAACAACTTAAAATTATAAAAAACTGCGGATGCCAACCGCCTTCCAAGCGTGGTAACTACGACAAAAATTCCCCTATGATGCAATCTATGGGGTTGGCCTAAGTGGCCTTTTATAGACTGTAATGGATGGATTAACTTTATAAATAAAATAGCTACAACAACATCAATAGTAAATGGATTTCAAGCACGCTTGCATGTTAGACCCGTTTTTATATACAGAAACATTTCAAGTGTGTTATTTTTATCTAGATTTATTTTTGTTTGTTTTGTAGCTTTTTGTTGTAAATATTTCTTATGTTCATCATCATCATCATTACAGCCCTTCACAAGTCCACTGCTGAACATAGGCCTCCCTCAAGGAATGCCACAAAGCACGGTCCTGAGCCACCTGCACCCATCGACTTCCTGCATATCTTACCAGGTCATCACTCCATCTAGTGGGGGGACGCCCAACACTTCGCCTGCCGGTACGAGGCTGCCACTCGAGAACCTTTCTTCCCCATCGGTTGTCGGTTCTTCGAGCTATATGGCCGGCCCATTGCCACTTCAGCTTACTAATCCGTTGGGCTATGTCGGTCACTCTGGTTCTACTGCGGATATCCTCATTTCTGAGTTTATCACGCAGAGAAACTCCTAGCATAGCCCTCTCCATAGCTCGCTGAGCAACCTTGAGCTTCCTCATCCGGCCAGCAGTGAAGGACCACGTCTCAGTTCCGTATGTCATCACTAGTAACACCCACTGGTTGTACAGTCTCGTTTTCAAGTTTTGAGGTATACCTGACGAGAAGATGTGCCGTAATTTCCCGAACGCTGCCCAACCGAGTTGAATCCGTCGATTGACCTCTCGGTCGAAGTTGGATTTACCTACCTAGTCGGACTATTTGTCCCAGGTAAACATACTCAAACAACTTCGAGCTTAGTGCTCCCAACAACTACCGGCATAGGTGTGACATGGACATTAAACATGATCTTTGTTTTGTCCATGTTCATCTTAATACCTATTCCGTTGGGAAGCACTATTGAGGTCACTGAGCATAGTGCTTAGGTCCTCCAGCGATTCTGCCATAAGGACTATATCGTCGGCAAATCGAAGGTGAGTGATGTACTCGCCATTGATGTTGATACCGTATCCTTTCCAGTCCAGAAGCTTGAAAACGTCTTCCAATGCAGCGGTGAAGAGTTTCGGGGATATGACGTCACCCTGTCTTACACCTCTCTGCAATTGGATAGGTTTCGTACTCTGGTTCTGTACTCGGATAGCCATCGTTGCCTTACTGTACAAGCACTTCAGCACTTCGATATACGGACAGTCAACTTGGCACCGCTGAAGGGACTGCAGCACCGCCCAAATTTCGACGGAATCAAAGGCTTTCTCATAGTCCACATACTCCAGACATAGTGGCAAATTGTACTCCCCTGACTTCTGTACAATTTGACGAAGGGTATGTATGTGGTCTATCGTGCTAAAACCTTTTCGGAAACCGGCTTGTTCGGAAGGCTGGAAGTCGTCAAGTCTGCGCGCGAGACGATTCGTAATGACTCTCGAAAACAGCACGTAGACGCGGCTCAGAAGGGAAATCGGCCTGTAGTTCTTCAAGAGAGCGTTGTCGCCTTTCTTGAAGAACAAGACCACCGCACTTCTGCTCCACGCCTCCGGTGTAATGCCACCATGGAGGACGGAATTAAAGAGCTTCTGAAGGACTTCAAGTACCGGTTTTCCACCCGCTTTCAGAAGCTCTGCTGTAATTCCATCCTCTCCTGGGGCCTTGCCGTTTTTAAGGTGCTGGAGAGCCATTCTAATCTCGCTTAGACTGACGTCCGGGATATCATCGGAATAATGTCGGATAAGACTCGCTCTTGGATCGTTACTCACACTTGCGTGTGGCTCCAACAATGACGTGTACAGGTGCCCATAGAACCTCTCAATCTCACTCAAAATCTCAGGTGTCCCGGAAACGATGCTATCACATTCTGTCTTCAGCTTTGACAGTTGGCTCTTTCTGGCAGACAGATCTCTGGCAAAGACTTTGGAGCCTTGGTTCCGCTCGAGCTGTATTGAAGTTGCGTAAGTCCCGCCGCATGCATTTGGAGATCTGTCTGTTCAGTTGCCTGTATGCTGTCAAATCTGTTGAAGAATGTAGCTTCATCTCCCGTCTAACAACCATGAGATTAAGAGTGTGATCGGAGAGTTTTTGTGTTCTTCTGCGGCGGGTCGTGCAGAACTTAGCTCCGACCGCATGGACAGTTTCCACGAGCTTGTCATTCATATCGTCCACTTTATTGCAGTCTTCTAGGCACTGAAAACGGTTTTGTAACTCGAGCTGAATGGTTTCGGGATTTTGGATTAGAGCACGAGGGGGACGGAGCATTGACTTCATTAGACGAGACCTCTCCAACTTAACGTTTAGGTTCAGTGTGCCTCTAAACATTCGGTGATCGCTGCCGGTTTTCACCCTCGCGATCACTGAGACATCACTGAACAGTTGTCGTCTGGTCGTCATAATGAAGTCAATCTCATTTTTTGTCGAACCGTCGGGGCTCGACCAGGTCCACTTCCTGTGGAGCCACTTCTTGAAGAAAGAGTTCATCATAAGAGTCCCTCTTTCTCCATGAAGTCGGCCAGCTGCTGGCCTCTTGGGTTCCGTTGCCCTATTCCAAATTTCCCTACTTTCAGCTCATCATTCTCTCTTGTGCCTAGTTTTGCATTGAAGTCTCCCATTAACTTTTTACTCATTTTACTATGTTTGGAGGAATGCATGGCTCTAGAGATATCCTCATACATTTCCTCCACCTCCTCATCGGGGTGTGCCGAGGTTGGTGCGTAAACCTGTATGACCTTCAGCGAATACCGTTTGGTGATTCTGAGTATAAGGTACGCAACCCTCATCGACAGACTCCCGATCTTTACAACGTTGTTAACGAGAGACTTGTGGACGATAAATCCGACACCTCCTTGGGACAGATGGTCGCCCTCCCGGTGATAGAGCAAGTTGCCGGATTCGAGGATTACCGTGTCCTCCTCCTCTCTTCGGAGTTCGGATAATCCTATAATATGCCAGCGTAACTTGTCTATCTCTTCTTCCAGCTCCACAATCCTTTATCCATTTGGGGGGTATTTGCCATCGTTGCCACGCTTGGCGAGCGGGTTGGCAACCGCAGTTTTTTTATTGTATTTTTGCTGTTATCAGGAAGATGCGGCTGCCCATCTCCTGCCTGTTTCCCTCTGTCGCCTTTTACGACACCCACGGGAAGATATGGGGTAGTGGATATTCTTAACCGCCACTACACGGCACTTCTTATGTTGTTTTCATAAAATTTATTATACAAAAACACTTAACACTTACTTACTAAATAGATGCAATAGGTATGCCATAAACAATAGGTACACATTACAATATAGAAGCATACTACATCAGTACACCAACTACGCATTGAATAAATATTTTATTGGATCACAGATTTATGAAATAGGCCCGGGAATTAGAGACGCAATAGACGCAATACTGCGTTATTACATTATGGTCCACATTCACATCCTCCCTTAGGATAGCAGCAATGGTAATCGATTTATTTTGTAATTAATCTGTTATTCCTACCGTCCCTGACCGCTCCTAGCACCACCGGTTTTGGCTTAGCTTTTGTTATTAGCGGGATAGAATTATGCCTACGATATCTGATGAAATCTGCAGCTTCTTATCCCGTCTAACAGCCATGAGATTAAGAGTGTGATGGGAGTTTTTCTGTTCTTAAAAATAACAGTTCGCAATAATATATTACATTACACAATTAACAAAACAAATCATATTAGAAATAGCTTTACAGCGACCACCTCATTCGCAGGGGATATTGTCGTTCATAAAATCTTTAATAATATAATAACCTTTTTTAAACGATTATTGTTTAATAAATTTTTTGAACTTGGAAGCGGATAAAATTTGTATATTTTCTGGGATTTTGTTGTAAAAGCGTATGCAATTAAAACGTGGTAGAGCCATGCTGCAGCTATATTATTCATATAGTTGTAGCACGAATGGGTCGGCTCGACTGGGGAATGACTACGCTCTCACAAAATATATAAATAGCAGCTTAACACTGCTGTGTTTCGTGTGGTGAGTGTAGAGAACCGGAGACCGTTTTTTCGAGGATAGATGTAGATGTCTATGGTCCACAGCAACCATTTACCATCAGGTGGACTGTGTGCTCATTTATCATCCTTACTCTACAACAAAAAACATTGCCCCAAGAATGAATTACTGACTCTGTGGAGTCGAGCAACTTGCACTGAATACATATCACTTTTTTTACTTAACGATTTATATTTTTGTGTAAATACATTACATTGTCGTAAATGTATTGAGAGGCCAGAGTTAATATACTGTCTTAAATTTTTGGTTTAGATACTCTTGTCGTCTCTCTCTCACTCTTAGGATTTTAATCAAAGATTGCTCTTATGGTGTTATTTTGCAAAAAAAAAATATATAATTTCAGTGTCAGTCACGTTTCTCCATAACAAAATACCATACGACATTATGCTATAGAATTGGCTAAAACAAACTAATTTAACGTTTTCAGCGTTAGTAACATTTTTAATCTTTTTACAGCATACGCTGCAGGGCTAATTCTGCTTGCTAGTTTAGATATGGGAGCCCCATTGAAGCTTCGCGTCTAGAGTGATTTCAAGAAAAATTTTAGTATTAACAAGACTTAACTCTTTCAAAAATAATATACCTAATAGAAATATGAGAGTGTAAGATCAACATGAGTCATGTACTATATTAAACTTCATAGTATCTACAGTTTAAATGCTTAATTGTACAGAGCAATCAATTGATTTATGAAAGATTGGAGTAATTTAGAACTAGAATACAGTAAAATGTTGTCTCATCCATACGTGATAACAAGTAGTAAATATAAAAATATTGTACAACCGACTTCAATATAAATAAAATGAGAACATTATCAATGTAGTCGAAATCGGTTAAATAAGTATTATTAAGGATAACTCAAAAACTACTGGTCATATCGTGATCAAATTTATATGGGACTACATGAGAAGCACATTTAAATAAAAAAAGAATCATCGAAATCGGTTTACCTAGGAAAAAGTTCTGAGGTAACACAAATAAAATACTGTCGAATTCAGTACCTCCTCCTTTTTTGGAAGTCGGTTAGTAATAATTTGCAGGTCTTTTGGTCCTTAATTTTAAGTAGACGTAATATGGCATAGGTATATCTATTGTTAACAATTAATCGTCTGTTTAATCGGTCGGCGTTTACTTTTTATTAAAAGTTATTTTTATCGCAAGAATACATTTATATTTTTGAAATAAGCCAGCTGAAGCTGAACTGCTAAAAGGTGACTTATTGTTGATATTTCAACAACTGTCACCTGCACAGGTGATGTTTTTGACTCTAAATCGTATAGTGCTGCTGTTGTCGAAAATACTTAGAAATATACACAAAAAATACACTACAATGAGAGAAATAGACGATGTTGTTGGTACCTACCCTAACTACATTATGCCGAGACGAGGCTTGAGCCCGGAGGGGATCGAAAAGACTCCGCCGCAAAATGCGATTCATGGACTTCATGCGTCTTATTTCTTGGACCTGCCTACTTACTCAGTGTTTACCTTCACTAGCAAGAATGTGTTGTAAAACAGCACTTACTTGCACTTGATGGGATACGAACACGGATAGCTCGAGGGTTGTAAAATTTTAGATAATTTTGGTGAGTTGCCAACTGTGAGTTCAACGACTTGGTAATTAACTGCTAAGCATTAAAAATGCCTACAAATTATTGTTCCTCGATGTTTGTTAGTGTGCAATTTATGTTTGTAAAACTCATTTTTATACGTTTTCGGGATATTCCGTTTATCCACCCTGAGATGTATACTACCTTACTGTACTAATAATAAAGAATATATTTAACTTATTTTACCTTAGGATGTCTGGTTTAGGATTGATAAACGGAATAACCCACGTTTTCAACCGACTTCAAAAAACAACTGAGGTTTTCAATTAGACTGTAACTTTTTTTATGTGAGTTACCTCAGAACTTTTTTCTAGGTGTACCAATTTTTTATTATTTTTTTTTTATTTGAAAGCTGGTGCTTCTTATGTGGTCCCATATAAATTTGATCAAGATCTTTTTGAGTAATCTTTAATAGTGCGTATTTAATTGACTTCGACTACTGATGTTGTTATAAATCGGTTACCTATATATTAAAGTCGGTTTATTTTTTTTTAATTTTACCACTTGTTACCTTGCCAAGTCACAAAATATACTACGAAATTCTTACTTAATGTTTAAACTTAGTAAAATTAACGTTTAATATGGCGTTAGCAAAGTAATTAAAGGAAGTCGTTTTGCAGTTATTGCATTTTGATTTATCGAAGGTAAGTTTGTACCTAAGTTTATCATTCTATGTAGTGTTTTATGGGGATTGTCATCAAAACATCACATTTTATAATAAAAAAAAAACTCCTATTCATATAATATAACCTTTCCCTTCCTATAAAATAGGAATGTCAGACGCAAAGTTTGATATAATTGTTACAAAATAGGAGAATTTATAGGATGAATATGAACAATTTCTTTACATTTAACAATTTTATTTTTAAAATCTATACATATAATAAAACTGTAAATAGCAGATGTCTGTACATTTTATATTTTTGTAATAAAAGTGATTGAGAGGTACTAAAAATAAGTAATTAAATACATTTCTACCATTTTTAGAATTTTCTGTCTGTCTGTCTGTCTGTTTGTTTGTTAACGTATCACGTATAAAGTACTAATTTATATCATAAGAATTGTTAAGGAAATTATAAAGTGTATCTTCGGGTTACATTTAGTCTTTATTTCATTAAAATCAGTTCATTCCATCAAAAGTTATGACAAATATTCTGAAGTATGGGTACTAAGTATAGGTACGAATTTGCTCAACGGTGGCTTTGTTTGAGTCATCAAGTGCATTTTAAACTAATATCATATCATAAATCATAGTTAAATTATGTAAAATAATGATATAATTATGTATATCTAAAACGCAGTAAACAAAAGTATTAAAGAACGTATTAAATATATTATCCAAAAATATATTACCTTATTAACTAAATGACCTTATTAACTAAATCTGAAGCACAATAGTTAACCCATTTCTTCGATAGATGGTGGTGTTGTGAAAATGTAATGCAATTGCAATGTGTTTTTTTCCTGTAGATGAGTTTTCATATTTACTGCTAAACTTTATTATATTACTCGCTGCCCTACTGCGTGTTGACAAACTCAATTTATTCTTTACCGCCGAGTACTCTATGTGGTAAATCAAATTTTAAAAGAGCTATTAACAATTGCGTTGGTTTTGGCGAGAGTCAAACTTTATTTTTTGCTTACTGTGCAGGCACTGATTTATAAGTTCTCTTGCGTTTTATATAATGTATCAATCGCGTCAATTAATCTCTTTTATTTTTAGAATTGATGTTAGCAGCGCCATCTCTCTTTAAATATATACATATAATAATAATGATGATAACATGTTGTGTCTCTTTCTGTACATTGTATATATACTTTGGTGGCTAAAATCATTATGGGGAACTGAAAATAATTAAATAAGAACATTTTATAATTTTTAGATTTGTCTGTCTGTCTATTTGTCTGTTATTATATGAACGCATCACGTCTAATGTAAACATCTTTTATTTTCAAAGAAATCGTTAAGAAAATCATAAAGCGTATCTTCGAGTTACATTTAATCTTTGTTTTATTAATATTGGTTAATTCTATCGAAAGTAATGATTATTATTTTGAAATGTAGGTTCGAATTTGTTCAATGGCGCCATAAAATCTCAGAAATAGTAATAAAAAGATTTGTGTGTAAAAAAAACGTTCCATAATAATTAATATATTTATACTTAAACACAAAAAGAGATTTAAAAAGGATGTTTTCTCACACAAAGGACGTAATAGATGGAGTTGTACAAATTACAAACTTTTCTGAATTGCTGTGTTGAGATTTTTCGCCGATGAATCGTATTGAGACTGAAGAAATTTGTATCCATCGAAGCCATACAACGGAACCCGACCAAAAATAAAAATTTTACAACGAAATGTCGTGATATTGTATTTATAATATACGCAAAATCAGTACTGCCATTTTAGCGCTTTGGGAACTAGATTTAGCGCTTTTTTGGAATGTATAGCGCGCATTTCGAAATTTTAGCACCTAGCTTAATCCAGCGCTTTTTGGTGTATTTAGCACACATTTCAATATTTTAGCGACTAGCGGGTTATTAACTCTTTTATAGCAGCACTGTTAGTCCACATTACCGATAATAATAATAATGACCTTTATTATTTTTTCCCACAAATAGTACATTGCAGTTTATCTTTTTCAAACATATTTTTTCCACAAAACAAAGAGCATGGGAGACGAGTCCAAACTAGGATACCCTGTGCTATGGATCTCCTGGCTTCCCCTTTAGGATGATCAACTTGATTTTTTTACCGACGACTATAAGCGGGGACTATAAAAGGTGAAATCCCCTTTATTAAAGTTTTCGTTCATGGTTTTGGCAACGCATTTATTTTGCTTTATTCAGTTTCAGTCAGTTGCTTAGAGCACAGCTAAGTTAAAAGTTACTTAGAAGTTATAACACAAAGAAAGTGTGTAGCAACCGCAATCAGATGCTGACATTTGAAACTAAGTTGCGAAGTACATTGCACTTTAAAACAATTAATGACATTTTTATTGTTCGTACAGTACTAACTACTGTTGACAGCAATTGCCATAATTATAAGTCGATGTCCTGCGAAGTATTGATACATCAAAAAAATATTGCCAGAAAAAAACTTCATGTTGTTTTCTTTATTATGATTATATAAAAAAACACAAACTTTGTTTGTAGTTAATTTAGCGCGAAATCTAGGGCTTTTTTAAAGCGCTGTTTTCATGAAATCTAGCGCTTTTTGTGTTGTCCTAGAGCTGAATGAGTTTTTTTTATCTGGCAGCACTGCCCAAAAACCCTCTATTAAGAAGTAACTTTCCTTTCAGTTTTAAGCGCGTTCAGTTCCCAGTTACAGTGAGCGTGTGTTATGCGATGACCGTAAATAAAGCGCAAGGTCAAACTTTACGCGTTGTAGGAGTGTACCTCAGTACTGACTGTTTTGCACATGGCCAACTCTATGTTGTTTTTTCCCGCGTTAGTAGCCCCCGTAACCTTTTTGTGTACACCCCGGCTAAGCCTACTTCTAACATCGTTTACACAGAAGCTCTATCATAAACGACTTAGAACTTTGATGATAATGATTTATTTAGTTACCACTTATTGATACAGTAATGAAATAAATCGTTTAATATTCTCTTACCTAAACGACAAATTCTTTATGTAAAACCTGTATACGCGAGCTACGCCGCGGGCACAGCTAGTATGATAATAAAAAAGGAAACACTATTCTAATCAAAAAATCTACTGTGATAAATAATATTAATAATTATACATTAATTTATATAAAAAAAAATTGTGTGTATAACACTCAATTTTTTATATTAAATTATTACATAATATTCACCATTAAATTAATTAAAAACGACAAAAGGCCAAAAACCCATAGAAAAATAATTATGTATTGTTTCCATGTCCGTCTGGCTGCATTGAATGTATGTGGAGGAATGAATGATAAGATGGATGAAGTATGCGATATGATGTATGATAGAGGAATAGACGTGTTATGTGTGAATGAGACGAAACGGAAGGGAAAGGATGCCACTACACATGGCATGTATACCGCGTACTGGTCTGGTGTAGACGAGACCGAGCGGGCATGCCAGGGAGTCGGTATCATCCTTTCAGAAAGAATGGGTCATTGTGTAAAAGAGTTTGAATGTGTAAGCCCGAGACTGCTATGGATACGAATGAAAGTGGGCTTAAAGTTGTTTGTTTTAGGGGTCTACGCCCCAGACATGTCTAAGCCCACTTACATCCGAGAGCAGTTTTGGGAGTTGGTAAGGATGGTGCTAATGAATGGAAATAATGGAAGGGTTGGGGTGAGGAGGCTTGGTTATGAAAGGATATTGGGAACGTTTGGGGATGAAAGTATAAATGAGAATGGTGAAAGCCTTCTCGCCGTATGCGTGGAAAAGAATCTTGTTGTGACGAACACTTTCTTTCGTCATAAGAAGATTCACACGTATACATGGGAAAGAGGTGATGATAGAAGTATGATAGATTTCATAATTGTTGATGAAAGAATGAGGAGCGCGGTGGTAGATACAAGGGTTTACCGGGGCTCTAACGTAGGGACGGATCATTACTTGGTCTTATGCCGAATTAATGGTCTTTTCAGACGTTGGAGGCATCGGACATCTGTGTCTACCACAGCGTTACAGCGTATAAGAACAGAGAGGTTACAAGATGAAGGTGTGAAAGAGAAGTTCAAATGTAGATTGAGAGAAAATATAAGTGGTATGGCTGAATTGTGTAGGAATGATTTAGACTTGGAGACTGTGTGGTATAATGTCAAGAAAGGTTTAGTGGATGCAGCTACCGAAGTATGTGGTGTTAGTAAGAGAACGAATGAAAGGAAAAATAACACGTTATGGTGGGATGATGAGGTACGGATGGAAGTTGAAGCAAAGAAGAAAGCATGGCTAGATTTACTAGCAACCAAGGCTAGCAATTCTAGCAGTATGAATGATGATATTGAAAGGAAAAAGGCAGTTTTTAGACACCTAAATAAGAAAGTAAAAGAAGTAGTTGAAAGGAAAAAGCAAGAAAGAACGGATAAGAATGATAGAAGAATATCGGATAACTTCCAGGCAAACATTAAAATGTTCTGGAAACTCGTAAGAACTACCAGGGGACATTCACAACAGCCTAGAATGAATGCTATACGAGACCAGAATGGCTGTATTCTGAATGACGAAGTTTTGAGTTTAAGGAGATGGAAGGAATACTTTGAAAGCGTGTTTATGAGTGATGAGACGTTTGAATTAAATGAAATAGAAATTCCGAAAGAAGAGGAAATAGATAGAGATATAAGTATAGATGAAATAATGAAAGCAATGAAAAGTATGAAAGCAGGTAAGGCAGCCGGTTATGATAGAGTATCTCTCGAAATGCTAAGGGCTGGAGAAGGAGTGGTGGCAGACCTGCTGTATACCTTGTTTAATTTATGTTGGGAACTTAAGCGGGTACCGGGAGACTGGTGCAAAGCCGTGATAGTCCCAATATATAAGGGAAAAGGATCACAGCAGGACTGTAAAAACTACCCTGGTATCAGCCTTCTTAGCATTGTGGGAAAACTGTATGCTAAGGTACTAATTGAAAGAGTTATGAAATAAACTGACGGAAAGATTTGGGATGTGCAAGCGGGATTTAGAAAGGGAATGGGATGTACGGATCAGGTCTTTTCCATGCGCATGATCGCCGAGAAGTTTTTGGCCAAAAACCAAAAAGTTTTTTGTGCGTTCATGGACTTGGAGAAGCCTTATGACAGAGTGGACAGGGATGTGTTATGGCAAACACTGAACTCATTTGGGTTGAGCGCTGGTCTGATACAGGCATTGAAGTCTCTATATAGGGACTCTAGTGCTTGTGTCAGGATCAACGGGGCCTACTCGGACTGGTTTGACATCCATAAAGGTGTCAGACAGGGCTGTGTGGCTTCCCCGTGGTTGTTCAACCTATTTATGGACAGTTGTTTGGAAAATTTGAAAGTAGAAGAAGGCGGGTTAAGAATGGGTGAGTTAACCGTCAAATGCCTTTTGTACGCCGATGATCAAGTCATACTTGCGTCGTCGGCAGCCGAGTTGCAAATGATGGTTACATTAATGAACAAGTAAGACGAAAGTTATGGTTTTTGAAAGAGAAGAAAGTAAAACGATATGTGAAATAAGAATAGAAAGGGAGTTGGTAGAGCAAGTAGATGAGTTTGTATATTTGGGATGTGTATTTAGCAGGGATGGTAGATAAGGATATAGAACGACGAGTGAATGCAGGAAATAGAGTGAATGGGGCTCTACACTCTATTGTGAAAAGTCAGAATGTGTCCAAAAAGGCACGTATGGCAATTCACAATGCTGTGTTAGTACCTACTTTAATGTATGGTAGTGAAAGTTGGGTGTGGCAGAAGAAGCATGAGAGTAGAATAAATGCTGTAGAAATGCGGTCATTAAGGAGTATGTTAGGGATGAAGCTGAATGACAGAGTGAGAAATTGTTTAATAAGAGAAGAGTGTGGTTTGCAAGATGATGTTGTGACCAGGATTAAGAAAGGAATGCTTCGGTGGTTTGGCCATGTAGAAAGAATGAATGAGGAAAGAGTGACAAAGCAAATTTATGTTGCAGAGGTGAACGGTATAGTCGGGAAGGGTCGCCCTAGGCGAAAGTTTATCGATCAAATTGGCGATATATTAAAAATGGGCCAAATCAAGAGTACCTTTAACCGACGAGCGTGTATGCGTAGGTATATGGATGTGGAGGAAGCGAGAGAGGTGTGTCAGGATCGTGCCAAATGGAAGTCCATAATCTCTGCCTAACCCTCTGGGTGACAGGCGTGAGTGTTTATGTTTATGTTATGTTCCATGTGCTAAGTTAAAGATATTATGAATAAAAAAGTATAGGATAAGGGTGTGAAATAGATAGTTTTTAACTATAGACTTATTATATTATTGCGTAGTTTTAACATCTAAAAACAATCTAGAAGTAGACCAGACCAGTACCAGAAGTGAGGGTTAACAAAAATTTTTTTATAATAGTTTTTATACCGAATCTATCCTATTTACGATTAACAGATTCAATAATTGTGCAAAATTTTAAATAATTGCTGGAATTTCTTTGCGTCGCCTGACGACTCAATTACATAATTTAGTGAAAATTATATGTAATTTGCATGAAACATTTATAAATCGTAACATAACAAACTCGAAAAGTCGTGGGTTCGAATCTGCCATTCGACAACTGTAGTGAACTCGTACTCCTAGCGTAGCATTTTTTTTTAAACTAATTTGCGAGTAGTTGGCGGGAGTATTAGCAATATTAATAACCGTTGCTTCTATTCTTTTTCCGTTTGTCCCAAATTTAAAACATAGTAAATGTTTTCGTCAAAATAATGTTAAAATTAGATAATTCTAAAACTAAGCGTTTTCGGAATGTAATATTAGAGGATTTATTTTATATTATTCTAACTTTGTGAATAATTAAACTGAGTAATTAAACTGAGTGACAGGATAAGAAATAGTGAAATAAGGAAACGTTGTGGTCTGAAAGAAGATGTAGTGACAAAAATTAAGAAAGGTATGCTGAGATGGTTTGGCCATGTCGAGAGAATGAATGAAGAACGATTGACCAAAAAAGTGTATAAGGCGAGTGTGAATGAAAGTGTTGGAAGGGGTAGACCTAGGCGGATGTTTCTAGACCAAATCAGGGACGTCTTGAAAAAACGTCAGGTCAAGAGTACCCCTAAACCGAAGAGCATGTATGAAGGGAATAATGAAAGTGGACGAAGCGAAACAAGTATGTAAGGATCGTAGCAAGTGGAAATAAGTGGTCTCTGCCTACCCCTACGGGAAAGAGGCGTGATTATATGTATGTATGTATTATTCTAAGCCAGTGCGTAACTACAATCCGTCCTTATGGAAAGTGGTGATGTAGCCTAAGATGGTGAAGCGCACTGATTTAACAAAAGAAACACAACCTAACGAAACACTAATGCCGGCAACTTATTCCACTCCTTTGCTGTACGCATGATGAACGATGTAGCAAACCGTTTGGTTCGAATGCGTGGTAAGTCTACAACGTAGGGGTGGAGACTGACCGAATGTCTGGTTATCCGATGGTGGAAGGGAGAAGGAGTAATTAAATTGTGCAATTCCTGCGCACACTCCGTAATGCATCCTGTAGAAAACCGAAAGGCTGTCTACTTTGCGCCTGTGTTCGAGACTGGTAAGATTGGTTTTAACCAAATTCGGGTCACCAATAAGCCTCTTAGCACGTCTTTCGATTGAGTCCAAAGCTGCTAGGTGGCATTTTGCAGCACCAGCCCATATGGCAGCAATACTCCATGCACGACCGGACTTGCGTTTTATATAAAGAAAGCAGCTGACTCTTAGCTTCCTTGCAGCTGCTTTGGCCTTGGGACTCAATGAACCGCCCGAAGTTCATATTTGAGGATATCTCAACCCCCAACAACTGAAGGCGGTCGACGTACTCCAGTGATACATTTCGGAAAGATGGAGCCAAGTTGAGCTGGCTCCTTTTTGCAGTGAAGAGACACGCTTGTATTTTGGAGGCGTTGAATTTCACAAAATTGGTATCTCCCCATTCGGAGACTGCCTGTAGTGTAAGATTCACACGCCCTACCAGTTCCTCTTTCGGACTGCATTTGAGCCTGACTGTCCCGAGGACTTTATTGGTATCTCTCCACAACTGTGCTATCCGGACCGGGCATAAGCAGATCATTAATATGCAGCAGGAAGAGAGTTGCGGAGAGGACGGTCCCCTGAGGCACACCGGCGTTAGTCGCAACAGCATCCGATGAGCAGCCATCGACGACGACCCGGAGTGACAGTTCACTCAGAAAATCCTTTCTTTACCCAGTCAATCAGACCAGGAGATAAGCCGTACGCTGAAAGCTTACCCAAAAGGCTAGTGTGCCAAGCTCTGTCAAAGGCCTTCGAGACATCAAGGGAAACAGCAAGTGCTTCCCCACTGTTCTCGAGTGCCTCGCCCCATAGGTACGTGTGTGGCATACGCTAGAAGGTCCCCAGTTGACCGATTTCGGCGAAACCCGTATCGGCGGTCACTAAGGAGGTCATTCTGTTCTAGGTAAGCCATTAAGCGGGCGTTCAATATACGTTCCATAAGCTTGCCGAGTATGGAGGTAATTGAGATTGGCCGATAATTAGCAGGGTCGGCACGGCTGCCTTTTTTTGGAACAGGCTGCACGTCGGTCAGCGTCCAGGAATTTGACACTATTCCAGTCCTAAATGAGAGGCGGAACAAGCGTATCAGCACAGGAGACAACTCAGGTGCACAAGCCTTTAGAACTATATCTGGTATACCATCTCGTCCACTAGCTTTATTACTACGTCTAGACACAGCAAGGTTTTAAGAACCTCCTTATTTGTGGTAATTTAGGTGGAACGTTGTTGCCACTTTCCAGACGTGAATTGTAGACAAAGAGAGACGCGAACACGTCCGCTTTCCCTTTAGCTGTATGCGCCAGTGTACTATCCGGAATTACCAGCGGAGGCAGTGTAGGCCGACAGAAGTTTGTCTCGACCGCTTTGGAGAGAGACCACAAAGCTCTAGTGCCGGATGGTCTGGCAGAGAGTTTTACGCGATGTTTAATGCGATCGAGACTAGCTTTCCGTAATGCTTTTTTGTAAGACTTGGCAGCCTGGTTGAAAGTTCTTTTCTGGAGCTAATATCCGGAGCTTTGCAGTTTCGAGCGTCCACCCAGGATAGGTACGCTAATTGCTTGCATTTTTCAGCTTGGGCGCATTCAGCGTTAAACCATGGGCGATAACACCAAAGAAAATGAATATGCCTCTAATTCATTACAATTTTGACCTTCAAATCGAATGGACGTTTTGTGCAGTTAAACCAAAAACATGGTACAAAAATGTATTTACTTGGATGAATAAAATAATAATTTCTGTTTTCAAAATTTTATGTCATCCCACCATAAAATGTAAAAAGTTCGGTACAAACACTATTTAGTGGTGATAAAAGTTGACATCTGAAGGGGCGCCATGTTACTACATAGCCGTTCCAAGAATGGGCTTAGTTTTCCATTGACGTCCATCTGGAGGTTGATATTTTTTTTACAGAAAGGTTACGTTATTATAAGCACACACGCAAAGTTTCAACATGCGGAAACGCGTACTTTTTGAGAAAAAAATTATTGAAAACCAATTATTTTTGCAATATTTATGCCAATCCCCATTGACGTCCGTCAAGTTAGGTGTTAATATTTTTTTTTAGAGAAAGGTTATATTATTATAAGCACACACACAAAGTTTCAACTTCGACATTGTATCAAAATATGTATACATTAGGTGTTGGATACATATCAACCCCCAACTCGACGGACGTCAATGGAAAGTCGTACCCAAGAATGTTGTACAATCCTATAGATCCTATGATTTAAGCATATAATCAGAATCACATTTTTCATAGATTTGACTCGTCAATTCTCCTCATGTTAAATACAAAAATAATGCCCAAATATTTTTAATTTTTCCAAAATCATTTTACTTAACTCATCAAACATGGGTGTAAATGTAAATGTGGTATTCTATAATTTATTACAGGAAGTGTTTGGTAACACTTAATGGCAATTATTCCTTTATATTGCTGACAATACTATTACCATAATTGTTTTCATTTTGTAATGGTGGGTGACAATAATATATAAATATTGCATTTAAGAATAACTCAAAGTTCTTTATTAGTTTTAGAATTATCATTTTACAAATTATGCAAAAACATGATTTTTTATGTTACAAAAATAGACTTCAAAAATTTATTAACACTATACATTGTCCAAAACTTTACTTGTAGTGTTGTGTAATTATTTTGAGAAATACTGGCTACTTTACTACTGTTTTGTTAGTACCTGGTAGTTTTGTATATGGCTGAGCCATGCTGCAGCTATATTAATTGTATAGTTGTAGTACTAATGCGTCGGCTCAACCGGGGAAGGACCACGCTCACAGAATACCAGCATAAAATAGCAGCTTAATACTGCTGTGTTTCATATGGTGAGTGTAGATAGCTGGAAACCGTTTTTACTGGAAAAGAGGCATACCATCTTAGTCATCACAGTTGACAACACATCTGCATTTTGATTCGCAAATGAGGATATCTATCCTGCATAAACAGATGTCTATGGGCTGTGACCACTCACCATCAGGTGAACTGTGTGCTCACTTGTCACTTATCCTATTAAAAAGAAAACCTATTTAAAAATAATTTCATATACAATCAATACATACATGAATCTCATCAGTTAAAATTTAAAAAAATGTATATTTGTAGTAATATTTAGCTACAAAATTATAATTACAATATTTGTTTAAAATTGTCATTCATTTGATTCTATTTACACTATTCAAACATTTATTGAGATAGTCTTATATATATATGAAAATGTATATTTTTTGTTCATATTTTAGGCGCTGCCATACCATTCATCAGATTGTGGTAAAAGTAAAACTTTGTTAACTTATTGCTTGCACTTGCACAAAGGTTATAGGCATAATACAATTAACTTACAGTAGGTGGCGCGCATATCGTAATTACAAATTTGTTTGAAAATTATATATCACAAGTCCGCGACTGTATATATTTTATTAATGGGATCTACAAACCCGTAGTACATCATTTTGTTTTATTGTCAATAGTTTTTGCAGCGCACTTAAAAATAGGCTTTCGATTTTACACCTTGTGTTACAAAATAGCAATTTTATTGCGTATCCCTAATTTTGAAAAAAAAAAAACATAGCCTATAGCCTTCCTCGATAAATGGACTACCCAACACTGAAAGAATCATTCAAATCGGACCAGTAGTTCCAGAGATTAGCGCGTTTAAACAAACAAAAAAACAAACAAACACTGCAGCTTTATAATATTAGTATAGATAATCATTATCATTCCTAATTAAACAAGAGTTATATTGTTATTCAAATTTTAAACAATATTTTTACAATTATTTCTGAGGCAGCAACTTGCCGGTCATCAAGTAGTTATGAATAAAAAGAAAACTAAATAAAAATCTAATTGTTAAATTATAAAAATCCTGTAAAAACTTCAAAATGATGATTTAAAGATGAAATGGTATGAAGTTTACTTTTTGATTTCAGTGCACCATCAAACATATTATCGAAACAAAAGAATATTCTTTTTACTCGCGCATGAACTAATGCCATTGAACACATAACACAAGGCTCTCTTATTAGATAAGCGTAATATCCAGTACATAAGTAAGGGCCATCGCTTGGATTTCCATTATATTCATCACTAGATATATCGCATTTACTTATAAATTTTCTTGCACCAAATCTGACACTGGGATATCTAGGTTTTAAGTAATTTAGTAATTCTTCACTTATACCACTCAATGTCCTATCGGGATTAATATCTTCAGTGGACCAAACTCCACCATTCTGTGTCTTTGCTACATTGTCTATGGCTAACATAGATGAATGTTGAAGAGGGTTAGCATCCCTATTATCAAAAGATACAGCAACCACTGATTGTGTTGTTGGATCAACAATTACAGCACTATTGATATTTCTAAAAACATCATCTTCATTAGTGTTTAGGTTTAAATGTAGAATATACCATCTAGATACTTCAAATGCTATTTCCATATAAGTTCTATGAAGGTTAAGCTCTGTGGGAGCAAAGAAGTTACCACTTACAAGTTTTTCCAGGTAAACATTAGGATGAAAGTTGCAGGACCAAATTTTGTTCCATTCTTTAAACTGTTGTTTTACTTTAGGGGGTGAAAGGGGAACATCTAACTCTTTAAAATACTGAAATGTGTCCTTTAGTTCTTCTACATTACATTCAATGTACTGTTGAATAGATGACATGCCAATAATAAAGTTGGTAGGACACAATATAACCTCTTTTTTCCTAATTCGCTTTAAATGTTGCAACTCTTTCAAAGGTATCTTTTCATTTAACATCAAAACAGTTCGTGATAGATCTTTCGGATCTTTAATAATACCAACAAACACTTTTATTAATGGTATTGACTTCTGAAAGTCATCACTTAACACAGGTTCTAAGTTTTTTTGAGAATTTTTAATGTCTTCAATACATTTATCTATTATTTTGTTACAATAATCATCTTCATTAGCAAATGTTTTTGCTTTTTTCACTGGAGGTTCAATTTCAACGGACATTCTGTGTAAAATATCTTCTTAACCCACTGGTGTACTGAACTTTTCTGCTGAAAATAAACAATAACAGCACTTTTTCATCACACACACACACGGACACTGTAGTAATCACTTTTTGATTGAAAACACGATTATAAGAACTATCATATTTTATCTAAGAAAAATAAAAATGTTGATAGTATAAAAATTAGGTTATGATCTCAAAAATGGCTACAGAAACGCAATTTTAAGAAAATGGATAAGATACAACCATCCGCATTTCTCTTTGCAATGATGCCAAAACAAATAGAGAATTGTCATGAATAACCTGAACAATTTCAAAAGGGGCATGTTAACAATTCGTAAATTGAAATTATTTACTGACTGTATTTAATTATGTTTATAAACTACACGCAATGTGACACATTTTAAAATAAATTAACTTTTACATTTGAATCATTTATCAAACAAAAATATATAACTGGATTAATTTTTGAATTTATTATTTTTGCTATTGTACTATTTTATTATACAATATTAAAAAACTGTAATAAAAAAAACTAAAACTAATGACTTAACTATCATACAGTCCTACTTCCCCTGGTATTGTACCAAGAATGCTGGTTGCATTTCCTCACTTAATGGCTATACTTAGTTTTTGAGCAAGAACCAGCCCTCTTATCACCAGCAGCAACGACTGGCCTGGGTAGAGTTCCTTTAGGAACTTCACCACACATAGACCCCACGGACCAAGTCTCTACAGCTAATAGCACAAATATGTAGTCATCTCTCAAAGACTCATATTGGCGCCACTTACTCAGTTAAGCTTCCTCTGACGCCACTCCAGCTCTAAACGAGGTACGTCTACGCAAGTAGCATCCTACACTAGGGCTTTACCTCTCTCCCAAGGGACCAATATAAATCAAAATAAACGTACCGTCGGGTCTCCTGCCATCGTCTCTAAATATTCCACAAGGCTCTAAAACCGATGGAGCAGTTATAGAGACAAGAGCCCTTTGGATGACATCGTTCAAAGAACCGTTGCATGAAAACCTACCAGCACTTTTCTTATATGAAAGTCCGTGGAATTTTGTATGTCCAAGTTTAATCAGTAAATAATTATTTGATCAAAAATCTAATTAACGACATGCAATCAACTTGTGACGAATATTTAACTGCATGCCTACTTTATTTCGATGATAAATAACTTAACATTAACATATAAATAGGAAATTAGTGACAAATTTACCTCGGTTTAGACTTTTTCGATGCCAACGAAAACTCCCATGTAACAATTTATTTAACTAAAGTCACTTATAATATAACATTATTAGGTTACACCTGCACCAGCTGGATAAAATATGAATATGTTTTATCAACAAAAAAAACGAAAGAAAATTTAATTTGCCACACATGTAAAACGCCGAGAACATAAGCCATAAAATCTGTTTCCAATTTCATAACTTCATCAATATTTGAATTAAGAGTGATTTGTATTAGTTTGTTCAAGGTTCATTTGATTTAATAAGCCAATAGCATGCTAGCTACGATTTGATTATAAGTTAACGATAATAAACTTTTGACATTTATATTGTAATCGAGAACAGGCGTTTTATTATCGTCTACATAGAGCATAGACTAAGGCATAGACACTCTATTAGACAAGTAACAGACAGAAAACTATAAAATCTATGTAAGTAACCCTTATTTAATAAGGGTAGATTACTTACATACTACAGACATAGATTTAGCGTAATCCAAGTTCTATAGGGCTAATATATTCCACTCACCAGAAGTCGCTAGTTGATACTGAGGTGAAGTTTTTTATAAGACAATGTCATTTAATTGAGAAGTTAGTATAAAAAAGTTTATCAGTTTCTAGAGTATTACATTATTACACAAAACAATGCTTTCGTGGTTTGCTCCTTAATTTTTTTGCGTATATTTAACTCTTTTTTTATATTTATCTACTTTTATGGCTATTTGATATGGTTTGGTTTATTTATTTTTAATCTAATTAATATAAAATGTAATTAAAATAACATTTTTGAGCAAATTAACTTCCCCGCTATGAAATCAGTCAAATATTACACCTTCCTGTATAGGACAGTTACTATACTCTTTGATTACACCTCATTTTTAAGTAGCGCCGCCCAAATGGCAGAAAAAGTCGTGGATTTTCATTTATATATTTTGGCATAAAATTGGATGTGTTCCGATATACACTGTGACTACTGTAAGATGTGACGTCAATTCAGTATACTGTGAAGAAGTTACTTTTAAGTTTACGATACTGGTTACTGTTTAAAATGGAACGCAGTCCAGAATACTGTCATCCCCCTTAGAGTGTTTATAAACTATATAGCACGTGAAAGCAAGTCAAAACTGTAAATAAGTGGTAGAACTTAATAGATATTCATAGATTACCTCCTAATAGATTCCGCATACAGGGCCACAAACGCGCGCAACACATACTTGCTGTAGCTAGCATACGAAACGAAGGTAAGAATCACGACATCAGTATCGACCAAGTTTGTGATCCGTAGGCACGTCCGAGTTCTTGACAATTTAAAAATAGTTTTGTATCCAAAATACATTACAAATGGCTTCCTGTGCAGTAAAATGGTGTGACAAGTCAGCTAAAACATCCAGTTATCAAAAAGATGGCATAAATTTTAATTGGTAAGTAAATTCTATTCTTATCACGTTAACCTATTTCAAATGCACCGGAGATCAACTTATACTGGTATATTAATGGTGCAAAGTGATAACAATTAAGCACCCGTTGATGTCTTTTTGAAATGTCCCTTTCACTCGTGACGTAAATTACAATAGTTGTCTTTGTCTAACAACAGTACGTGTATCGATAGTGTTGTGATTTTTAAGTCGATATTTGCTTGGTCATCGTTTAATTATTTTTTTCGAAGTCATATTATTTTATAAAAATAGTGACGTATCATTGTGGTACCTATATGTTATAGGTTTCCTAAATGCCCCGAAAGGAAAAAAGATGTGGATCGACGCAAATTGTCGAGGGGACGAATGGTTTCCCACCAAAAATAGTGTACTATGCTCAAAACACTTCACAAAAGACAATCTTCATAATATTATGAAAAATCGTATAAAGCTGTTGGATTCTTGCCAGTTTTGGTATGGACTTATGCATTTTTTTTTAAAGATTAGTACTAACGTAGATTACACAATAATATCATTAAGTGGTTGAGTGCAACATGATATTCTTATATTTAGGTAAATGTTACACGTCGAAATCAAGCTATTTTGAACGGATTTATAAATCATAAAACCTGTAAAAGTTATAATGTGATAATTGTTTTGACTTGGTATTTAGTGTTACATGAACTTCAGTATTATCTTATTATAATTATTAAGTACATCTAAATTTGGAAGACGTGCCGTATGGTATATTAATTGATAATACTATATCGGTAATGTTTTAAAAGAAACGAATATGTATTTCTGATTTAGATTACTGGTTCACCGCTGAAAGACGCGAAAAACCCGCCAACACCTAAAAATCAGAGTCATTGCTTAGAAACGCCTACAAAACAAAAAAGAAAATTTTCTCATATACCTGATACGCTATCTGCATTTGATACTCCAGTTAAAAACGTCTTTGTAGAAGAATCATCGAATTAACCAACGTAATGAACAAAAAAGATAAATAAGTTAAAAAGTTAAGTGATTCCAACAGAAGACTAAAAACACAAAAAGTTTCTTTGAAGTCATTATTGGTAGAATTAGAAAACAAAACTTCATTAGCAGCAGAAAACAATGACCCATTAAGTTCCTTAGAAAAATCAAAATCTAGAAAATCAGGCAAAATTGTTAGAAAAAAATATTCACCACAATTAAGAGCTTTTGCACTCACCATAAATTACTCAGCTAGGCTTATAATTATGTACGCAAAACATTTAATACTTCTTTACCTTCTGTAAAAACACTAGGAAAGTTTGTAGTTTTAACACAATCAATTAAGCTTAATTATAAATAATAATTATAATAAAATAATATATATAATAATAAAAATAATAAATATAAATAAATAAGCAGTTTTCTTAATGATGATATTTTTCATGAAATAAAAAAATCAATTCGATCACGAAAGTTGTAATCATGTCATTGATTTAGCTAAGAGTGTTATGGAAAAATACATAGACATACTCGTAAGATTACTCTACTCATCCAGGAAGACAGATCCTAAGAATTCTGTGAGACAATTTTATTCTAAGATTATCCATTTTAAAAATCAGTCAAATATATATTTATAAATTAAATGTACAAATATATGTATACAATGTTTAATTTTTTAATAAACATCAAATAAAAATTGATCAATATATTTATTTATCATTATCAATAATCAAGAAATCCCAAATTTATCGATCAACGTCCCAACCCTGTTCCATCACTATGGTTTGGTACATTCTAAGTTTGACCTTTAAATATCCAATCACAGCGCATCTGCCACGTCCCCCGCAACCCTTGCATAGGGCCAAATTTGGTGAACTCGAAACAGAACAAATATTCAATTAGTCTTGTGCATAGTCGGTCGCCATTGGGAGCGCTCAATTTAGTTCGTAGTCCTATAGCGAACTAGTTCGCTCATTTAGTTCGTTAGTTCTTTTTTAATTTTACAGTAGATCTTATTAAAAAAGATGAGTTTATTGAATGTCAGTAAATAAAAATTAATTGAATTTACGTTAAAAAAATTAATGATTTAATTAGTATGTAATATACTACATAATGTATAATATATGCATCATACTTATCAAGAACTATTTGATGATATGGACATTAAAATAAAATAGTAACACAGTGTAACCTTGATATAACAAACCTGAATATAACGAATTCCTCGGTTTAGCGAATTTTTCGAAATCCCCTAGAACTGCCTGTAAGAGCTAATGCAAAATGTAACTACATGACGAATAGATTTTATTATATTATTTATTGCGGAATATATATATATATATATATAAGATATTATTTATCTCTTTTTAACCAATTTTCGTGAACACTTCGAGCTTAGTGTTCCCAACAACTACCGGCATAGGTGTGACATGGACATTAAACATGATCTTTGTTTTGTCCATGTTCATCTTAAGACCTATCCGTTGGGAAACACTATTGAGGTCATTGAGCATAGTGCTTAGGTCCTCCAGCGATTCTGCCATAAGGACTATGTCGTCGGCAAATCGAAGGTGAGTGATGTACTCGCCATTGATGTTGATACCGTATCCTTTCCAGTCCAGAAGCTTGAAAACATCTTCCAATGCAGCGGTAAAGAGTTTCGGGGATATGACGTCACCCTGTCTTATACCTCTCTGCAATTGGATAGGTTTCGTACTCTGGTTCTGTACTCGGATAGCCATCGTAGCCCTACTGTACAAGCATTTCAACACTTCGATATACCGACAGTCAACTTGGCACCGCTGAAGGGACTGCAGCACCGCCCAAATTTCGACGGAATCAAAGGCTTTCTCATAGTCCACATACGCCAGACATAGTGGCAAATTGTACTCCTCTGACTTCTGTACAATTTGCCGAAGGGTATGTATGTGGTCTATGGTGCTAAAGCCTTTTCGGAAACCAGCTTGTTTGGGAGGCTGGAAGTCATCAAGTCTGCGCGCGAGACGATTTGTAATGACTCTCGAAAACAGCACGTAGACGCGGCTCAGAAGGAAAATTCGGTCTGTAGTTCTTCAAGAGAGCGTTGTCGCCTTTCTTGAAGAACAAAACCACCGCACTTCTGCTCCACGCCTCCGGTGTGATGCCACCATGGAGGACGGACTTAAAGAGCTTCTGAAGGACTTTAAGTACCGGTTTTCCACCCGCTTTCAGAAGCTCCGCTGTAATTCCATCCTCGCCTGGGGCCTCGCCGTTTTTAAGGTGCTGGAGAGCCATTCTAATCTCGCTCAGACTGACGTCTGGGATATCATCGGAATAATGTCGGATAAGACTCGCTCTTGGATCGTTACTCACACTTGCGTGCGGCTCCAACGATGACGTGTACAGCTGCCCATAGAACCTCTCATTCTCACTCAAAATCTCAGGTGCCCCGGAAACGATGCTGCCACATTCGATCTTCAGCTTTGACAGTTGGCTCTTTCTGGCAGACAAATCTCTGGCAAAGACTTTGGAGCCTTGGTTCCGCTCGATCGCTTCTTCAATACAAGCTGTATTGAAGTTGCGTAAGTCCCGCCGCATGCATTTGGAGATCTGTCTGTTCAGTTGCCTGTATGCTGTCAAGTCTGTTGAAGAATGTAGCTTCATTTCCCGTCTAACAGCCATGAGATTAAGAGTGTGATCGGAGAGTTTTTGTGTTCTTCTGCGGCGGGTCTTACAGAACTTAGCTCCGACCGCATGGACAGTTTCCACGAGCTTGTCATTCAAATCGTCCACTTCATTGCAGTCTTTTAGGCACTGAAAACGGTTTTGTAACTCGAGCTGAAAGGTTTCGGGACTTTGGATTAGAGCACGAGGGGGACGGAGCGTTGACTTCATTAGACGAGACCTCTTCAACTTAACGTTTAGGTTCAGTGTGCCTCTAACCATTCGGTGATCGCTGCCGGTTTTCACCCTCGCGATCACTGACACATCACTGAACAGTTGTCGTCTGGTCGTCATAATGAAGTCAATCTCATTTTTTGTCGAACCGTCGGGGCTCGACCAGGTCCACTTCCTGTGGGGCCGCTTCTGGAAGAAAGAGTTCATCGTAAAGAGTCCCTCTTTCTCCATGAAGTCGGCCAGCTGCTGGCCCCTTGGGTTCCGTTGCCCTATTCCAAATTTCCCCACTTTCAGCTCACCGCTCTCTCTTCTGCCTAGTTTTGCATTGAAGTCTCCCATTAACACCGTATATTGGGTTTTGGAGGAATGCATGGCTCTAAAGATATCCTCATACATTTCCTCCACCTCCTGATCGGGGTGTGCCGAGGTTGGTGCGTAAGCCTGTATGACCTTCAGCGAATACCGTTTGGTGATTCTGAGTATAAGGTACGCAACCCTCGTCGACACACTCTCAATCTTTACAACGTTTTTAACGAGAGACTTGTGGACGATAAATCCGACACCTCCTTGGGACAGATGGTCGCCCTCCCGGTAATAGAGCAAGTTGCCGGATTCGAGGATTACCGTGTCCTCCTCCTCTCTTCGGACTTCGGATAATCCTATAATATGCCAGCGTAACTTGTCTATCTCTTCTTCCAGCTCCACAATCTTCTCGTCAGTCCTCAGGGTGCGTGCGTTGTATGTTGCCAGGTCGAGACGTCGTAGGTGGCAACCGAACCTCCACCGGAGATTCTTAGCAACTAAGATAAGTCCAACTTCGACCGAGAGGTCTATCGACGGATTCAACTCGGTTGGGCAGCGTTCGGGAAATTACGACACATCTTCTCGTCAGGTATACCTCAAAACTTGAAAACGAGACTGTACACCCAGTGCGTGTTGCCAGTGATGACATACGGAACTGAGACGTGGTCCTTCACTGCTGGCCGGATGAGGAAGCTCAAGGTCGCTCAGCGAGCTATGGAAAGGGCTATGCTCGGAGTTTCTCTGCGTGATAAACTCAGAAATGAGGATATCCGCAGTAGAACCAGAGTGACCGACATAGCCCAACGGATTAGTAAGCTGAAGTGGCAATGGGCCGGCCATATAGCTCGAAGAACCGACAACCGATGAGGAAGAAAGGTTCTCGAGTGGCAGCCTCGTACCGGCAGGCGAAGTGTAGGGCGTCCCCCCACTAGGTGGAGTGACGACCTGGTAAGATATGCAGGAAGTCGATGGATGCAGGTGGCTCAGGACCGTGCTTTGTGGCATTCTTTGGGGGAGGCCTATGTTCAGCAGTGGACTTGTGAAGGGCTGTAATGATGATCATGATGATGAACCAATTTTCTCAACTTGAAATCTTGACATAACATATACTATTAATTATTCCTACTTAATTTCACAATAAATCATGTCTTGGCAGGTTCAGACACGTACACGACAGGTAGATGACTATTTACGTAATGTTGAGATTAATAAACAAGTTTTCCTACCTTGTTAAAACGCATTGTAGTTCCACCTAACCTCCATATAACAAAGCCCATTATAACGAATTACTTGGTATAATAACGAATACTTTCTAATTCCATTCAGTTTCGTTATATTGAGGTTGCACCGTATTCGAGTATTTAATAAAATTAGTGGAAAAAGAAATGTAAAATATTAATTTTGAATAAACTTACCGTAAAATCGGTATACGGTATTTATGTACTGCTTACTATCACTTTCATATTAATATTGTGAGCCAGCAATAACTGTTATTTGTTGTGAATTGTGCACTAATAAAACTTTAAGTATAGACTATAAATTATATATTTTAATAAGAAACTCTGGTAAGAACGGTAAGAATAAAAATAAATCAGTCGGTTAGCCATGTAGCGCCACTCCATAATAGAGTGGACGCAAGAAAAATAAATAATTAAAGAACTAAGAGCGTGATTGTCGACGAACTAGTTCGCATAGTTCACCTAAAAGAGCGCTCTTCCAACCTAGGTCGTTCGCGAACTACCCAAGACTAATATTCAATGATGCGGTATCTATTAGGAGGTAATCTATGTAGATATTTAATAGAATTATCATGGTGAAATGTGCAGAGAAAGTTGCAAAAACGATTCACGGAAGCGAATAAGAATAACTATGTAATTTCTTCTCAACGTTATGTAATATTTCGATAAGAAAACACTGATTTTACCAAAATTACTTAGGGCGTCAAAGGGTGCGCGCAGCCGGGGTGACAGCACGATCAGCACGTGCCCCGTGCCTAGCGCTTCGGATTTTCCCCGAGTCAGAGCGAATATTTTTTAATAACATGATTCCTTCCGTAAAAATAATAATATAATTATAGTATTAAAATAAATATATAAAGATAGATTTTAAAATAAAACATTTAATAGCTTTGTTATATAGAAACGTAACAAATTTTAATGCGGTTAAATACTTATCTAATTTTAGTTTTCCGAAAAGCCGTGAATGAACAAATAAGTGGGTGAGACAGACAAAAAGGACCAACTGGGAGCCTAACATTAGTAATACCGTATGTTCCTTGTATTTCAGTGCCTTTTCCATCAAATCATCATATTGTCATCAAAAATATATTGATATTAGAATAAAATATCTTGTTCGCAAAACTGCGATAAAGCTAACAAAAAGACAGCTATATATTAACTTGAACCTTTTTAAGGAGTGGTTAATTAGATTTTTGTGTTTATGTAATAAACATCGTTTTATAAATTTATTCCTGATTTTTTTACTGACTTGCGAAAACCTACCATATATTTACTTACCTATAAAAATATTTTTTGCATAAAACATGGTACATTTTTGGGTTTTATAATAAAGTGTGAACATGCATGTTTTACAGAATTATCGGTATGCAAATATTACGTCGACATGCAATTGAATAATTAAAATTACGAAATTGCATTTACGTTTACATATATTACATATCAAAATTTAATAAAACAGTATATGGTGTAAAAAAGAGAAAAAAATAAATATATACAGGCATGGTCATGTTAAACCGTAGTCTATGTGTTAAACTCATAATGCATAATGTCAAACTAGTATAACGTCAATCTTGCAAATTCTAATTCATTTGTCAATTTAAAAATTCAAATATCAACAACAATTCGCTTGAGGTGACCGTCATGGCAGAATTTGATAAATTAACTTACGTCATAAAAACAGTTTTCAATCAGAGTCCCGATAATAACTTTTAAAAAGATTAAATGTCACGTTTTTAATATGGTTCGGAAGTAAATTAAATAGTCGAACGCATATGCTCTATTTCTAGCAAAACAAGTTGTCGCTGTATATATATATAGGGAAGGTAATGTAAGAATTTTCAACTTCTTAAAGAGAGGTCTACATGATTCCATTTGACCGACACCGCATATAGATCATATACATCTCTTCTGTAGTGGTACAAAGACACAGGAAATATGTGTCGAATTTCCCCACAGAATCAATCCATTCCTCTGTATAGAACTAACGTATCCATGGTATGCTATCAGAGTTGTATTAAGGTTAGCTAATTTTCCTACCCAATATTTACTAAATATTTACCTATTACTTTAACTAATTAAAATTATAAATGAAACAAAAGCGTCAATCATGGCGCACCACTATTTAACCACTTCATCTACTACTGAGACACTTGGCATAATAAGCAGTGAGCACTACGCGCGCTCTATAGCTTGCTTATAAATACTCTAAGAACATTCCCATTTTGCGACACTGTTTTCCAATTAAAATATTTATCATTTACATGTTTTCATTTCAACAAGAAAAAATATTATTTGAATGTTGTTGTTTTTACCCGCGACGGAACGGAGAAGGTGTATGCGTTTAGGGTGAGAGGTTGTTTTTTGTGTGTGCAAACGAATGTTTCCATTTATCTCCAATACGGCTTAACCGATTTCAGTACGGTTTATGCAAAGGGCACAGATTACCCCCTAATAGATTCCGCATCATTGAATATTGTTCTGTTTCGAGTTCACTAAATTTGGCCCCATGCAAGGGTTGCGGGGGACGTGGCAAATGCGCTGTGATTGGATATTTAAAGGTCAAACTTAGAATGTACCAAACCATAGTGATGGAACAGGGTTGAGACGTTGATCGATAAATTTGGGATTTATTGATTATTGATAATGATAAATAAATATATTGATCAATTTTTATTTGATGTTTATTAAAAAATTAAACATTGTATACATATATTTGTACATTTAATTTATAAATATATTTGACTATTATATATTTGACTGATTTTTAAAATGGATAATCTTAGTATAAAATTGTCTCACAGAATTCAGGATCTGTCTTCCTGGATGAGTAGAGTAATCTTACGAGTATGTCTATGTATTTTTCCATAACACTCTTAGCTAAATCAATGACATGATTACAACTTTCGTGATCGAATTGGTGATTTTCTTATTTCATGAAAAATATCCTCATACAATAACAACTCATACAAATAAATAAGCAGTTTTGTTATGCTTATTTATTTGTTTAATTATGCTTATTTATTTATATTTATTATTTTTATTATATATATATTATTTTATTATTATTTATAATTAAGCTTAATTGATTGTGTTAAAATTACAAACTTTCCTAGTGTTTTTACAGAAGGTAAAGAAGTATTAAATGTTTAGCGTACATAATTATAAGCCTAGCTGAGTAATTTATGATGAGTGCAAAAGCTCTCAATTGTGGTGAATATTTTTTTCTAACAATTTTGCCTGATTTTCTAGATTTTGATTTTTCTAAGGAACTTTATGCGTCATTGTTTTCCGCTGCTAATGAATTTTTGTTTTCTAATTTTACCAATAATTACTTCAAAGAAACTTTTTGTGTTTTTAGTCTTCTGTTGGAATCACTTAACTTTTTAACTTTTTTATCTTTCTTGTTCATTACGTTGGTTAATTCAATGATTCTTCTACAAAGACGTTTTTAACTGGAGTATCAAATGCAGATGGCGTATCAGGTATAGGAGAAAATTTTCTTTTTTGTTTTGTAGGCGTTTCTAAGCAATGACTCTGATTTTTAGGTGTTGGCGGGTTTTTCACGTCTTTCAGCGGTGAACCAGTAATCTAAATCAGAAATACATATTCGTTTCTTGTAAAACATTATCGATATAGTATTATTAATTAATACACCATACGGCACGTCTTCCAAATTTAGATGTACTTAATAATTATAATAAGATAATACTGAAGTTCATGTAACACTAAACCCCAAGTCAAAACAATAATCACATTATAACTTTTACAAGTTTTATGATTTATAAATCCGTTAAAAATAGCTTGATTTCGACGTGTAACATTTACCTAAATATAAGAATATCATGTTTCACTCAACCAATTAATGATATTATTGTGTAATCTACGTTAGTACTAATCTTATAATATGACTTCGAAAAAAATAATTAAACGATGACCAAACAAATATCGACTTAAAAATCACAACACTATCGATACACGTGCTGTTGTTAGACAAAGACAACTATTGTAATTTACGTAACGAGTGAAAGGGACATTTCAAAAAGACATCAACGGGTGCTTAATTGTTATCACTTTGCATCATTAATATACCAGTATAAGTTGATCTCCGGTGCATTTGAAATAGGTTAACGTGATAAGAATAGAATTTACTTACCAATTAAAATTTATGCCATCTTTTTGATAACTGGATGTCTTAGCTGACTTGTCACACCATTTTACTGCACAGGAAGCCATTTGTAATGTATTTTGGATACAAAACTATTTTTGAATTGTCAAGAACTCTGACGTGCGTACGGATCACAAACTTGGTCGAAACTGATGTCTTGATTCTTAGCTTCACTTCGTACGCTAGCTACAGCAAGTATGTGTTGCGCGCGTTTGTGGCCCTGTATGCGGAATCTATTAGGGGGTAATCTATGGCAAAGGGTTTATGACTCATCAGCAATGGTAATTCGGTAAATGATATGGTGTTAGTTCGCCAGGGGGCGCTGCAATGAACATTTAGGGTGCAAACAAATGTTGCCATTTATCTCCTAAACGGTTTGACCGATTTCGATATGGTTTCCTGTAAAGGGTTTGTAACTCATCAGCGATGGTTCTTAGGTAAATGTTATGATGGTAGCTCGCCAGGGGGCGCTGCAATGAACATTTAGGGTGCAAACGAATGTTGCCATTTATCTCCAAAACGGTTTGACCGACTTCGATACGGTTTCCTGTAAAGGGTTTGTGGCTCATTGGCGATGGTTGGTGGAATGGGAAATTTTACCACGTCCTCGACGGTGAGGAAAACTTCGTGAGGAAACTTACATGCCTGAACAAATAAACTAAAGTATTTCGAAGACATGTGAAATCCGCTAACTCGCATTGGGGCAGCGTGGCGCACTTCTTTGCCCTATCCTCTCAGAAATAAGGAGGCCCAGGAGTGGGACGTATATAACTTTACTTTGTACTTAATTTTTTTTTTACTTTTTTCCTAAGTGTAGTGAATTCTTGTCTCTTTTGCTTAGCATTCACTCATAATGTTATTTAACATACTAACAGCTTTCGCCTTTAGTTCTCTTCGTATCGAATTTTGTGGAAAGATAAAAGGTTCCCATTTATCTCGAAAACAGTTTGACTGATTTCGATGCGGTTTTCTGTATAGTGTTTGTGACTCATTGGCGATGGTACTCAGATAGGTGTTATGGTGTTAGCTCGCCAGGGGGCGCTGCAATAAAAAAATCACTCCTTAAAATTAATTGTAGCGAATTTTTTCCTCAAGACGGCTCCACCGATTTAGATGCGGTTATTGATATCTTATAACATACTAGCGATCTGCTCCGGCTTCGCACGGGTGATTTCTGGATTTCATCAACAGCGCCACCTACGACGGATGTAAAAGTTGTAATCGAAAAAGGATTAAATAAACATATTGATAAACTCCGGACTAAAAGGAAGTAAGTCACGAGAGATAAAAATAAAAAGAGTTTTTAAAAGGGTTGATTTACCGCGAGGTCTGTCATTACAAACAACTAATTATGTCTTTCCTTAGTCTTTTCTACCTTTGTATTTTTTATTCGTTTTAGTTATTTGTATTAGTTTGTTGTAGCGATAGACACAGCAATAATATAAAATATAGGTATTACACCTATTCACCTACCTATTAGGTAATATACTTATAAATCAAAAAAAATCCGTCGGGGCTGCCGTTCCCTACCCTGAAATGAACTAAAATTGTACATTTTTATGAGTTTGTGACTTACTGAAATGACAGCGAGTACATAAATAAATGTAGACTTTAATTGATATAAATGGCTGTTTTTCTTAGCTTTTCTTCTAAATTGAAATAGGTAACAAAGATGGCAATGGCAGCCCCGACGGATTTTTTTTGATTTATAAGTATATTACCTAATAGGTAGGTGAATATCTGTATCTGTAGGTGAATATAGTAAATCTGTTTGAGAAACGGCAAAATAAAATTACATTTTAATAATTAAATTTTATCGATTCATTATACTCGAAGTATTTAAAATAAATATCGACATTAATTTTGATATAGTTGAGTTAGTCCATAGCGTACATGTAAAATATTTTGTATAAAAATGTATTTACCAAATTAATGCAAATTATCAACAACGTGACTTTTTTCTTTGCAAAATACCAAAATTAGCAAAGTAATTGAAAACACTATATACTCGTAACATAAATTTTAACCAAAAATAGACGCGTCATAACATTGACGACGTCTTGAGAATTTACCTGTGTAATGTGCAATTATCAAGTTTATTTCTATTATTAACACCATAGTTACTCACAGATTAAGTAAACATTTTGGAAAAAGTTACTAAATATAACCACCATTATACAAATAAATTACAAAATATCTAGGAGCTATTTCTTGCGTGCCGACTTGTGCCGATCTGTCATTCAAAATCTGTTAGAGATTTAAATAAAACTAATTTCACGGATTTTATCGCGTATATTAAGGCGCTGCTCCATGCGAACAACCTTAAGCATACCATCCGCATAAAAAGTACTCTGTGCCATCCGCCGCGCCGACTCGCTACATTATATCGCGTAAGAAATATGCAAGACGCCACCTACTGTACGAACGTAGTATTATTTTTTCAACATAAATAAACTATTTTATGGAAATTCACACGACGTACAACGATAAATGTATTTTAATGTTTTTATTCGGTATATTAGTTGCATTATATTAGAATTATGTATTCTCATATATTATCTAATTATGAAATTTTATAATTAATTATATATTAAAAATGAAGCATTGAAAATTGTGAGTTTAAAAGATACCTACTCACTATAGGTAAATAGATAGATAGCTCGCCTTGTACAAATATTTGGTGCAATAGAGAATAAATAAATAAATAGGATGTTTCGCAGATGTGTTTTTGATTATTGTTAATTTTTACGTGTCACGTATTGAAAAGTAACATCTACTACTACCTACCTATCAATTTTTGGACTGAGCACCTAGTAACTTAGCCTGCTTATTACTTATGCTGGCTGACATTATCATCACCCCAATTATTAATAAGGATGAAAAAAAACTTGTTTGTTTTATTTTTATTCAATTTTATTTCTACATACGTAATTATATTTATTTATACATAAGGGTAACTTTAATAAAGGTAATACAAAAATCAACAAGAAGTATAAGGGTTAATCAGTTCATCAGTTCGTTCACACTAGGATTTTCTCCTGTGTCGTGGAGGCAGTTTACAAACATAAATTGCACAAGCACAAACATACAGACCCGGAACAATTATTTGTAGGCCATACAAGTACTTGTTCCGTGCGGGATTCGAACCCGCGGCTCCCAGCGCAACAACTGATTGCTAAGCCACTGCGCCACGGAGCCGTCGCCGGGTTATAGATAAAGTGACGTACGTCCCGTTTTGAACGGGACTGTCCCTTTTCTCGGTCACCTGTCCCATTGTCTCCAAACAAAGCTCTGGGACCCAAAATTGTCCCGTAACTCGATGGAAGTATTCAAAGCCAACAATCTTCAACATAATTTTTTTTATTCGAATATATTTTACGTCTACCTGGTACAAATGCTCCAGTAGAAAGAGTATTTTTCTATTTTGAATAAATTGTGGACGTCTGAAAAACACACTTAAGGTTCCAGTTCTAAAGGCGATGTTGTTAATAAAGGTAACAATTGAAAAAACTTGCCCAGACTTTATTCTTATTTAAAATCGTCATCAACTTTATTAAAGCAAATTTAATCCACTGACAAATGTAATTAATAATTTTAAAAAAATGTTGCATTTAATAATTACCGTCTATGCCGAATATAATTTTATAGTGAATACTAATTGTATAAAGTTATAGTTATTACATACATAAACACTCACGCCTGTCACCCAGAGGGGTAGGCAGAGACTACGGACTTCCATTTGGCGCGATCCTGACACACCTCTCTCGCCTCTTTTACATCCATATATCTACGCATACACGCTCGTCGGTTATGGGTACTCCTAATCTGGCCCATTTTTAATGTATCGCCGATTTGGTCGATAAACCTTCGTCTAGGGCTTCCCTTCCCGACCCTGCCGTTCACTTCCGCAACATAAATTTGCTTTGTCACTCTTTCCTCGTTCATTCTTTCTACATGACCAAACCACCGAAGCATTCCTTTCTTAATCCTTGTCACAACGTCATCTTGCAAACCACACTTTTCTCTTATCACACTATTTCTCACCCTGTCATTCAGATTCAGCCCTAGCATACTCCTTAAGGAACGCATTTCTACAGCATTTATTCTACTCTCATGCTTCTTCTGCCAGACCCAACTTTCACTACCATACATTAAAGTAGGGACTAACACAGCATTATGAATTGCCATACGTGCCTTAGTTGACACATTCTGACTCCTCATAATAGCGTGTAGAGCCCCAATCACTCTATTTCCTGCGTTCACTCGTCGTTCTATATCCTTATCATATCTACCATCCCTGCTAAATAAACATCCCAAATATACAAACTCATCCATTTGCTCAATCAACTCCCCTTCTATTCTTATTTCACATAAAGTTTTACTTTCTTCTCTTTCAAAAACCATCACTTTCGTCTTACTTGCGTTCACTTTCATACCCCTTTCTTTCAATGACCAATTCATTAAAGTAACCATCATTTGCAACTCGGCCGCCGACGATGCAAATATGACTTGATCATCGGCGTACAAAAGGCATTTGACGGTTGACTCACCCATTCTCAACCCACATTCTTCAACTTTCAAAGTTTGCAAACAACTGTCCATAAATAAGTTAAACAGCCACGGGGAAGCCACACATCCCTGTCTGACACCTTTATGAATGCCAAACCAGTCCGAGTAGACCCCGTTGATCCTGACACAAGCACTAGAGTCCCTATAAAGAGATCTTAATGCCTGTATCAAGCCAGCGCTCAACCCAAATGAGTTCAGTGTTTGCCATAACACATTCCTGTCCACTCTGTCATAAGCCTTTTCCAAGTCCATGAACGCACAAAAAACTTTCTGGATTTTAACCAAAAACTTCTCCGCTATCATGCGCATGGCAAAGACTTGATCCGTACACCCCATCCCCTTTCTAAATCCAGCTTGCACATCCCAAATTTTTCCATCAGTTTCTTCCATAACTCTTTCAATTAACAACTTAGCATACAGTTTACCCACAATGCTAAGCAAGCTGATACCACGGTAGTTTTTACAGTCCTGCTGCGACCCTTTTCCCTTATATATTGGGACTATTACGGCTTTGCACCAGTCTTCCGGTACCCGTTTCAGTTCCCAACATAAATTAAACAAGGTGTGCAGCAGGCCTGTAACCACACCCTCACCAGCCCTTAGCATTTCGAGTGATACTCTATCATATCCGGCTGCCTTACCTGCTTTCATGCTTTTCATTGCTTTCATTATTTCATCTACATTTATCTCCTTACCTCTCTCCACTTCTTCCGGAATTTCTATTTCACTTATTCCAGACGACTCTTCACTCTTAAACACGCTTTCAAAGTATTCCTTCCATCTCTTTAAATTCGAAACTTCATCATTCAGCATGCAGCCATTCTCGTCTCGTATAGCATTTATTCTAGGCTGTTTTGAATTTCCCCTGGCAGTTCTTACGAGCTTCCAGAACATTTTAATATTTGCCTGGAAGTTATCAGATATCCGTCTATCATTCTTATCTATCCTTTCTTGCTTTTTCCTTTCAACAACTTCTTTTACTCTCTTATTTATACGTCTAAAGTCTGCCTTTTTTCTTTCAATCTCATCATTCATACCGCCAGAATTACCAGCTTTAGTTGCTAGTAAATCTAGCCATGCTCTCTTCTTTGCTTCAACTTCCATCCGTACCTCATCATCCCACCACAACGTATTACTTTTCCTTTCATTCGTTCTCTTACTTATACCGCATACTTCGGTGGCTGCATCCACCAAAAATTTCTTAACATTATTCCATACATTCTTCAATTCTAAATCATTCATACATAATTCATTCAACCCACTTATATTTTCCCTCAATCTGCATTTATACTTCACTTTCACACCTTCATCTTGTAACCTCTCTATTCTTATACGCTGTAACGCAGTGGTAGACACCGATGTCCGATGCCGCCAACGTCTGAATAGACCATCAATTCGGCATAAGACCAAGTAATGATCCGTCCCTACGTTGGACCCCCGGTAAACCCTTGTATCTACCACTGCGCTCCTCATTCTTTCATCCACAATTATAAAATCTATCATGCTTCTATCATCTCCTCTTTTCCATGTATACATGTGAATCCTCTTATGGCGAAAGAAAGTGTTCGCCACAAAAAGATTCTTTTCCATACATACGGTGAGGAGGTCTTCACCATTCTCATTTATTCTTTCATCGCCAAACGTTCCTAATATCCTTTCATAACCAGACCTCTTCACCCCAACCCTTCCATTAAAATCTCCTAACATAATAATATTTTCATTTTCCTTACATTTCATCAACACCAGCCTTACCATGTCCCAAAACTGCTCTCGGATATAAGTGGGCTTAGACATATCTGGGGCGTACACCCCTAGCACAAACAACTTCTATAAGCCCACTTTCATTCGTATCCACAGCAGCCTTGGGCTAACACATTCATACTCTTTCACACATTGACCCATTCTTTCTGAAAGGATAACACCGACTCCCTGGCATGCCCGCTCGGTCTCGTCTACTCCAGACCAGTAAGCGGTATACATGCCATGTGCAGTGACATCTCTTCCCTTTCGTTTCGTCTCGTTTACACATAACACATCTATTCCTCTATCATTCATCATTTCGCATACTTCATCCATCTTATCATTCATTGCTCCACATACATTCAGCGTGGCCAGACGGGCCTCCGCAATCCACTTTTCGCCCCCCCGGGAGACAGTACGTGACGGGTGGCGAACCTCGTCGCCGGATTTTCTCCCGGAGATTCTTCGCACCCCTGCCCCATTAAAGGGGCGCCGGGAACTCGGGACCATTTCTTTTCCTTCTTGGCTCATGGTGCGAACTAAAGGGTGGTAGATTTTATGCCGCTACCATACGGCCAGGAGCCGAGGCTGTCGTTTCGGCTTTGTCGCTCGTTTAGCACCACCCGGGGGACACGTGTAGGGTGGGCCTAGGATTAGGTGGTCGAAGCCTACGGACGCGAGCGACTCGTTATAGTTATTAGAGTATAAATAAATCCATGTCCTGTTTTGAGTTAAAAAATAAATGGTCAGTTTAGTTTTTTTTTTAGTTAAATTTAGTTTAAAAATATTTTAAGTTAAATAGGCGTTTTTGGGTTGTAATTAAATGATGCCCGGGTAGGTATTAGTACTTACTTAGTAAAAGTAGGTAACTATTTAGATAACTACCTTTTATCTAATCATAATACCTACATAGGTACCTATTATGATTAGTTATACTGGGTAGATATATTAATACCTACTTAGATACTTTTTACCGAATTACTATACCTATTAAGATATTGTGGTTAGGTATTAGGATTATTTTTAACTGTAAGTATACTATACTGATAATATTAAATTAGCTTTTTATAGTGTAAATTATAATATTTGTCGAAATTTTAATTATGGATTCAAACCTTACATGCTAATGGTGTTTAATTTTTATATATGCATTCACTTCAAAGAAAATACACGCAAAAAGCTTCATCGCGCATTAAAAAGCACAACAAATATATGTATTACTGATACGAAAAATTATACCCAAAACAAACAAATAATACTACCTATAAATAACCTAATAAGTAATAATAATATTATCGACTGATAAGATGACGTGAGCGTGTGCGCTGGCCGACGCCGTGACTAACGAACGACACGGGTTTCACCTTCAAGAGCTTAGCACTCACTGACTCCAGCTAGGGATGGTCGATGTCAAGAATGAAAACATCGATGTTTTAACATCGATGTTGCCACATGTCAAACATCGTAACATCGATGTCATTAAACCCATAATCAATTATTGGGTACTTGTGTATCCGCGAAATCAATATCAACTAACTCTTGCATCTCCTCTAAAATATTTAAAATTTTGAGCAATTCAGAATGCGTGAACGCATCGATAACCTAAAAATATATCATTATGGGGTATCAAATTTAACTGTCGAGTGTAAACTGTAATGTCGCAGTTGTCACTGATTTCGTTTGTTATTGGTGTCGTTGTTGGTTATCTGTTTCTTTATCGGTTGTTTAAAAAAAACCCGTTGGTTGATATTAAACACGATCCAATGCACGTTTAGAACAATGTTATCGGTTCTACCTATCTAAAATTAAAAAGAAAACTTGCGGTGAGATATTTGACCACAATCGCTACATCAGCGCCATTTGAGCGGTTATCCACCGACTTCAAAAAGGAGGAGGTACTCAATTCCACTGTATGTTCTTTTTTTAATGTGTGTTACCTCATAACTTTTTTCTGGGTGAACCGAATTCGATGATTCTTTTTTTATTTGAAATTTGGTGCTTCACATGTGGTTCCATATAAATTAGACCCACATCAGTCCGACCAATAGTTTTTGAGTTATCCTTAAGTCAGTTGTACAAAATTTTATTTTTAAATTATTTTCAATAGCTGGCTCAACTCTTTATCAACAAAGAAACAGATTAAAAGATACTTCTTTGTCAAAATTACTATTTCTTCAATCAATCTGCGAAAATATTCGACATTATAACCAGTGAATTAGATATTTGTGAACTACTTCCAATTTTTTTTAATTACTGTGTTATACTACATTGTTTATTAATTTCTTTTATTTCATTAATTATGAACCATAAACAACATGACGAATTTATTTATCTAATTCGAACCTATTAAATACATGTGCAAAAAAACATCGATAATGGCCAACATCGATGTTTTGAGCAGGATAAACATCGAACATCGATGTTGAGCTGTCGATGTCAACATCGATGTCATCATCGATGTTTCTACAACATCGACCATCCCTAACTCCAGCAACCCTGTGGGCAATGAATACGCCCAGTTTTTAAAATAATTTCTTAATAAAATCAAATTTTGGTCTTTTGAAAAAATTTTATGATAGAAATGTTCATTAATAAATTGCCTATCCATTAGTGTCAATCGCAAAATAAAATAATGCTTACTTTACAAGGAGATGCATGTTATCAATAATTATTTCACATTTATATGGTTTCGTTGTAAGGAGATTATTTTAATATTTATTCCTTTTGAAAAAAAAATGGATATGACTCTTATGGAATCAAGAATATGTAGAAATATAATGTGTTTTTTATTAGTTGATATATCTTTTTAATAAAAAGCATATAGCTCCTAAAAACTGCACAAATAACGACTAGCGCGACATTTTGCTCAACCATGCGCCTTAACTTATTTTATATTCCCGACGTTTCGAGCACTTTTCAGTACCCATGGTCACGGGGGGACTGAGGTGTATGACGTCTCAATGTCATAGTTAACCACCTCCAGATTAAAAATTAAATTAATTTTGTGCTTGAAACGTCGGGAATATAAATTAAGTTAATATAAGCGATAAAATCCGCAATATTAGTTTTATTTAAATGTGTAGTGTTCGCGTAAATATAAGAAATCATTATCTGTTACAGAGTCATGAGATTTGGTATCCTTTTCTATCTTGCATTTTTGCCATAAGGAATTTTCTTCTCCCTTGCACACTATGTCGGATAATACGCCATTATATTCTAAGTCTATGATGGCAAGCCTACAAAAAATCGTCTCAAATTAAAACAATAAATTGCGGACGCTGTAGGCTCCGTCCATTTTTAGGGTTCCGTAGCCAAACGGCAAAAAACGGAACCCTTCTTTAGCGATGTGAAGACAATCGAATCGAGAGAAACGACTTAAAATTTAGTGATACCTTTAATATTATGTATTTTTATTTATTTATAATATTAGTAATATGTAAAATAATATTTTCTCTAATGGTTAGCGAGGTTAGGGGATTATGGCGGGAATTTAAGCGCCAGCGGATTGTAGCTCCTGTTTTATCGTTTTTGTAATTGTTCGCGCAAAACGTTGATGTCGGAGTCGACACCAGATGTCACTCGGCTCGGCGCGATTCCGGTTTGAACTTCGGCTGGGGCGTGGCACGAGCGTGCGAGTCGCGAGCGAAAAGGCAGTCGTCCTTAAGCGGTGCTAACGATTGGCACGCTGTATTCTGTTAGGGAACTCGGAATAATTCGGCGCGGCCAGTAAATATACGGTCTATCATTGTGACGCGCATTCCTGCTGGAGAGCTTCCCAGGGACTCATTGTGTTTGACTCAGAATCTGCATAAGTGCATTCGACAATATTAGCTAGTGCGGCCTTTGTATTCTATAACTAACTGTTGAGAAGCGAAACGGTAGTGACCTTTAATAAACTGTAAACTCCGTGTGCGTTTTGTGTGTTAACCTTATAACCCGCGATAGTTAGTGGCTTCTGTAAGTTAGTAAATCGTACGATAGAGTTAATTGACTGTCAACGTGACGAAAGAAGAAAGTGACTGTGGACAACCTCGAAAGGCCCCCTCAAGTTGGAGCGGTGTCGACGCTCGGGCTGCTGCCGACGGCCAAGGTCTAGGTTCAATCACCATCAGTCACACCCAGATACACATCACATCACTTATTTCCCTTTCACTACACAACCACATGTGACCTGACCGACTCCGGAGGGACCAGTCGCCTTGGATATAGGTAAGTGAACTCCGCCTAATTCCTCTGCCGGTCGACTGGCCGTAGTATAGAACGCTCTCCCATATATTTTATCACATTGTCACATTGAGGCCCGACCTACGTCTGTTCGGGAGGTCTTCAGCTCATGGGCCCCAGAGGACTGGATCCTTTAAGGGAGCAGCCGTAGGCCGTAACAAACTGGTAGCAGAGCGCGGTTCCGGGTTCGATTCCCCGGTCGATCCCGGTTTAATTTGTATCTACAATCACGCCCGTCCGTAATACGTAAAAATATTTTTTTTTGTACGTAATAATAGAATTATTTTCCTTTGTTGCTTTGTTGCTTGCCTTTTTTTGGTTAGAGGGTAATTTGAAAAGCCGCGCCCTAGGTTGTGCAAGCGGGAGTTTTTCTAGAGATATACGTCATGTAGGTAGATGGTTATTTTTACGTAATCGGTTAATTATCGTTGTCGGATAGTTGTAGTGGATTACTTATCGAAGGTTCGATTTCCGAGCTAGGCATTTTTGTTGATCGACCGTGATGTGTATCTTCGTTTATACTGTAATTTGTATTTGAACTAAAGAGTAGTAATTGTATTTGCGTACTTTGAATTTAACTTGATTTCATCGCACTAGTATTTGTTATTTGTTAATTTGATTGTGTCTTTTCTTTTGAGCTAACTTGTATTTGGTTGATACGTAGTAATTCGTATTTGTGTAATTTCTATTCAACGCGATTTGATAGGAACTGCATTTATTAACTGTTAATTTTTGTTGTATTTTTTGTTTGTTATCTTTGTAATCTGTGCTCAAGCCGCGTCGTAATTTGTATTTAATAGTGATGACATCGCCTAAGCTACTGATCCGTTGTCTGCGGACTGAGTTGCGCTGGGCCACAAGCGCCCATGCTTTGATAGGTCGACCGGATAGGGTCCATAACTTGATGAAGCGGTTCGAGCAGGTGGATGCTCGAAGGGCCGCAGTGGAGGAGGCTTACGCTGAGCTCGAGGATTCGGATGTGGAGAAGGGAGTCCTGGACTCTTGCTTTGCGGACTATGAGCAGTTCTTGTGGCTCACGGACGAGTTGATCGAGGCTGAAGGCAGGTATGCCGAGGAGGCGCGTGAAGCTCGGATGAGTAACCTGACCGAGTCCTCTCTGAAGCAGCTTCAGCCGGAGCTGTTGGGACGACTCCCAACTCTGGACCTGCCAAAGTTCTCCGGGGTCCTTTCCGAATGGCTGACCTTCGTTGGTCTTTTCGACAGCCTAGTGGACGCCCGGAGTGACTTGACCCCGAGACAAAAGATGGCGTACCTCCTGGCCTGGAGGGGGAGGCCCTGGGCGTCGTCGGCCACTTGAAATTGTCGGACGACGCCTACCAGACTGCTCGGGACCTCCTAGCCAGAAGATACGCCAACATCCGGCGAATTGCAGACGAGCATGTTAAGCAGCTTCTAAGCCTCCCGCTGCTTAGTGACCGGGCCAGACTGCGTCCGGACCTGTTGGATCCAGTCTTGGTGGCCTGTAATACATTGAGGCGGCTGGGTTTACCAGTGGGCGAATGGGCTTTTTTGTTGCTCCGCATCGTGCTGTCCCGTCTACCTCTCGACCTGCGAATCCATTTTGAGGAGAGGTACGGCGGGGACGAGGCCTCCTATATTCCGCCCTTCTATGACCTGCTGCGGTTTTTAGAGGAGCAGTGCCGGCAGATCGAGAACGCAGCGGGCACCGTTGACGACTTACGAGACGTGCCCAGTGAGAGGCTGAACCCGCCAGGCAAGTCGTCGTCAACCCCCCCCCTGCTCCTATTGTCGAGCATCTGATCACCGGGTAACGTTGTGCCCGAAATTATTAGGTAAGCCGGTTCCAGCGAGGCGAACTATCGCCAAGGAGCGCCGCTGGTGCTGGTCATGTCTGGGAGGGCACCTCCAGCGAGACTGTCCGCATCGACGGCCCTGTCTGCATTGCCAGGGCAATCACCATGCCGTTTTGTGCCTGGGTGCGAACGGCATCTCCTCTCGGGGCTCTGCCAGGCCCTCGACCCCCACGGGCGGGGGCGCTCAGCCACGCCCTCTGCAGGGTGACTCTCGGCGCCCGCCGGCCAGCCACCAGGCCCCTAAGTTTGAAAGGAGTCCCTCCCCCGACCAGTCGGGGGGTAATTCCCCCAGGGGCGGGGGTGTCATCACCCCCCCTCAGCGTGTGGAGAGGAACTTCACGGCCACTCATCGGTCCGCTGGACCCTTCTCACTTCCGTTAGCTGAGTGGCCGCGACTGGTGTACCACTGTTCCCCATTTGATGGAGGCGGCCCTGTCTAGCTGCTGCCTTAGTTCCCACCACGGCCGCCTCCACTGAGCCTTAAGCCGTCAACAGTCCACTTGTCAAAATGTTCTGTTGCCGACGGCCTCAGTGAAGGCGTACAACCCGAGTGGCAACTGTTAAAGGTTGTGCTCTATTTATCTCGGGTTCACGCCATGTGGCCTCCCCTTGGTGGTGGGAAGATTAGGGCCCCCCTGGAGCGTTGAATCACGTTGCCAAGGGGTATTAGATTTGGTTTGGCCGAGCACTTAGTCAAAAAATACTTGAATTAAAATTAAAAATTGCTTTGGGCTTTCCGCGAAATTTTCCTATTTGTAGCGGTTTAAATTAAAAGAATTGAATTTAATCTACTCCTTTAAATGCTACTGCATGTGTTTTGTACATATATTTAATCACTGTATTTGATTGTTGCGTCTGTTTGCTGAAAGGAAAATTTGAATTCATCTGAAATTGAATGGCGCACTATTTGAAAAATTATGTTTATGTTTATGATAGTGTTTAATCATTTTTCTTTGCGAAGAAGTAGGGCTGTCCCTTACGTTATTGTTTTGTTTAATTTGCAAGTTGACCTATGCGCATCGGTGATTAATTTGGTTGAATTAATTCTGTAGTTGAACATTGATGCTTTTGAAAAATTAGTTGAAATATGAGCATAGGACTACTTGCCTAACAGGCTAGCTAGTTTTGGAGATTATCAGATTGAAATCAGCTGCCGCACTATTTTAGTAAATGATAATATGGTGGGTGGCCTGGCTAGGCCTACTTGTTGAAAATTCATACTAGGGACTATCTGTGCGTTTCGTTCGGCTCTCCACAGACGACGTTCATGTGGAATTGGTGGGTGCTCTTTGCACTGAAGCTTAGGAGGCCGCTCGGGGCCGCTTCTTGTCGCGTCGCTGTTTGCAGACCTGATCCGGTCGGATTGTGGAACTAATCATAGGGGCACAGATAGGTGTTTGAAAGAGGTCGTCGGACTTCTGTCCAGTACAGGACTTGATAAAGTGCTGCGATGCCCAGGAGGGGCATCCAGTGGAGGCTGACCCTCCGGCTTGCCACGTTAGGGCTATCTTTTGAGGCGCTGGTTAGGGTTGCAAGACCTGATGGGTTGCCTAAGGTGGCCTAGTTTGGTTGTAGATTCGGTCTTGCAACTTGCAGTCTCGACCTTGTCCCGCTGACCGGTTTGCTCGCGTACCTAAATCCTTATGTTCGGGACGGGGGTTTGTTCGCGCAAAACGTTGATGTCGGAGTCGACACCAGATGTCACTCGGCTCGGCGCGATTCCGGTTTGAACTTCGGCTGGGGCGTGGCACGAGCGCGCGAGTCGCGAGCGAAAAGGCAGTCGTCCTTAAGCGGTGCTAACGATTGGCACGCTGTATTCTGTTAGGGAACTCGGAATAATTCGGCGCGGCCAGTAAATATACGGTCTATCATTGTGACGCGCATTCCTGCTGGAGAGCTTCCCAGGGACTCATTGTGTTTGACTCAGAATCTGCATAAGTGCATTCGACAATATTAGCTAGTGCGGCCTTTGTATTCTATAACTAACTGTTGAGAAGCGAAACGGTAGTGACCTTTAATAAACTGTAAACTCCGTGTGCGTTTTGTGTGTTAACCTTATAACCCGCGATAGTTAGTGGCTTCTGTAAGTTAGTAAATCGTACGATAGAGTTAATTGACTGTCAACGTGACGAAAGAAGAAAGTGACTGTGGACAACCTCGAAAGGCCCCCTCAAGTTGGAGCGGTGTCGACGCTCGGGCTGCTGCCGACGGCCAAGGTCTAGGTTCAATCACCATCAGTCACACCCAGATACACATCACATCACTTATTTCCCTTTCACTACACAACCACATGTGACCTGACCGACTCCGGAGGGACCAGTCGCCTTGGATATAGGTAAGTGAACTCCGCCTAATTCCTCTGCCGGTCGACTGGCCGTAGTATAGAACGCTCCCCCATATATTTTATCACATTGTCACATTGAGGCCCGACCTACGTCTGTTCGGGAGGTCTTCAGCTCATGGGCCCCTGAGGACTGGATCCTTTAAGGGAGCAGCCGTAGGCCGTAACAGTAATAATTTGAAGACAATTTTGATACGTAATATCCGGATATCAAGTTATGCTTGTATGCTAGTCATCTATCATCTATTTTCGAGATATTAGTGCTGTAGCCTATGCGGCTCTTACAGGCTTACCTTGACAAAGGGCCTTTCAGGCCGCGATCTATTATACTCTGGCTTCATATTATACAGAACTAGCTTTATTTCTGGGCTAGTAAGGTAGTGTCTAGTCAGGATAGTTTAATAGGATGGGGTTCAATTTTTTTTACTATTCTAAGCCAGCGTTTAACTACAATCGCACCTGATGGTAAGCGGTGCTGTAGTCTAAGATGGTGAAGCGCACTGCCCTCATTGTAATCCGATGGAAAGACAGATGATGGCAACTCCTTTGCTGTACGAATGACGACCGATGTAGCAAACCGTTTGATTCGAATGAGTGGTAAGTCAACAACGAAAGGGTGGTCACTGGCCGAACGTCTGGATGTTTGGTATAGAACGGTGGAAGGGAGAGCGAGGAATTAAGTCATGTAATTCCTGCGCACACTCTCCGAAATGCATCCTGCAGAAAACCGTATGGCTGACTACTTTGCGCCTGTGTTCGAGGCTGGTAAGATTGGTTTTAACCAGATAAGGGTCACCATTAAGTCTCTTAGCACCCGTTTTCATTGAGTCCAAAGCTGATAGGTGACATTATGCAGGACCAGCCCATATGTGGCAGCAATCCATGCACGGCCGGACTTGCGCTTTATATAGAGTAGTAAGCAGCTGTCTCGGCAGCACTTTTGCAATGACTTCTAGTTTCTTTGCAGCTTTGGCTTTGGCCTTAGACTCTACGAACCGCCCGAAGTTTAGGTTTGATAATATCTCAACCCCCAACAACTGAAGGCGGTCGATGTATTCCAGTGACACATTTCGGGAAGAAGGAGCCAAGGTGAGCTGGGACCTTTTTGCAGTGAAGAGACACGCTTGTGTTTTGGAGATGTTGAATTTCACAAGATTGGCATCGCCCCATTCGGAGACTGCATGTAGTGTATAGAGATTCACACGCTCAACCATAGCTTCTCTTTCGGTCTGGATTTGATCCCGACTAGCCCGAGTACTTGGTTCGTATTTCTCCACAACTGTGTTGTCGTCTACATACCCATAAATACCGGTCATAAACAGATCATTAATAATACAGCAGGAGGAGAGTTGCGGAAAGAACGGACCCCTGGGGAACACCGGCGTTAGTCGCCACGGGATCGGATGAGCAGCCATCGAAGATGAGCCGGAGAGATCGTCCATTTTTGAGCTTAGTTGCCCCGCCCACCACTTATTTTACTATTCTGGATTGTCCACTAGCTCCGTGTGGCTCATAAAGCTAGTACCTTTTTTAGATATATTAATATTAATATATTGAAGAATACTAGTTGTTAACTTGTTTAAATTAGTACGATTTTTCTATTGTAGATGGCGTTGAGCGATATATGAATTGCGGTATAAAGATGTTATTTCATTTACGATAAGTGTGAACTGTAATTTTTTGATGTTGGCCCGGTTAGGCATAAGTCCCCCATAGCCACGATGGATAGCCTATCGTGGTATGCGTAATGCATTTTCTGCCTCCCTACGTAAAGGGTAGCCCATTTCCAATTGCTTCGGGCGCAAAAAATGACATTTTATTTATATTCCACCAATTTTGATATTATTGGAATATTTTCTTTCGTATACTAGCCCTTATGATAAGTTATAGTAATGTTACTTGTAAGTTATAACGTTCAAATAACGTTCTTTCTGCGGGTCTGACTTGAACTCATACGTGTGTTCCGGGCGAAAGTCGCAACGAACTGATTGAAATTGCTTCAATTGCGCTACACACGAGACAGCGGCAAGGCCGATCTAGGGAACAAGGAAGGTCTTGCGCTCCTGCCGCCCTGCCGCAGGGCCGACTTAAAAAATCCCTGTTTGCCTACACACATCACAATTAAGGAGGCAATTAAGTGTCATCCCCACTCCTACACCCTAGATTGCCCCTGCGGCAGGCACGTCTCGTCAGTAGCCGCCTTTAAACAGTGGACTTTTATAGGCTGTAATGGATGGATGGATGGAGTAGGAAAAATAAATAAAGTTACATTTTTGTTAGCAATTAAAAAATAGTTTAATTTAATAGAGTAATATTTTTATAAAAACAACATGACATGACATTTATAATCAAAATCTTGCATTTGTGTAACAACAAAAGTAAGAAATTCAAAAGCCTAAGCATAACGAAAAACGTATTTATGTAGATTAATTATTATTAAATTCTTCAGTAAAAACTGAACTAGTTGATTTGGTATATTTTGCATGTTTCGTTCAGGGAAACTGGCTTAAAACTAAAAGCTTTATGTAACTCAAAATAACATATAATTAGAAACATTTGCAGTCGCCACCCAAGCACATGCCGCTGTGGTTGTTCATTTCCTGACACATGCGATTACAAATTGAATTGTTACAGGTATTAATCGTCAGGAAGTCACCAAGTTCATCTGAAAAAAGAATTAAATACATAATTACATAGACCTCCACGACTGTCATTTGAAGGGTAGGTAGAGAGTAGTCTCTGATAGTACTTTAAAAGTCCATAGGGAATTTCCTTAAAGCACGATTATGACAAAAACAAATACGTATTACTTTTATCGCACTTACGTATATGGCAGTGGGCATATAATAAGTACTTGAGCAGGCGCTGATTAGATATTGTATTATTTATTATATGTTATACAGATTAGATGTAACTATTAGCTGTAGCATGATACGACTTCAACACGATTGCATTAACTAAACCGGGGGAAAACCACGCTCGCAAAGAATACCTGAGTCAAAGAGTGCCTTTATATATACTGAAAACCTGAATGAAATAACTGGCGTGATTGTTATGGTAAGTGAAAAGAACGAAGACTCATTTTAGTGGTGACAAGGCATTTCATCTGAATCCTCAACCGTGACAGCGCAACTACATTTTGAATGAGAATAGATGTAAGTGTCTATGGACCAAAAGAAGTGTTAAAAATGGTTACCATCTGATGAACTATGTACTTCGCTTGTTCAACCCTAATTGAAAAGATAGTTAAGCTACGAATCACATTCTTCTTATTTAATTGTTTACTATTATAACAAAAAAAATATATAATAAAAGTTTTAAATAAGCAATTTAAAATATGCAATGCAATGAAATTCACCTCTGAACTTTTGCAAGATGTCACATTTGCATTTTCCTTTAACGCAGGCGCCACCCGGAAAACCACTACGGCGACATTGTTGCTCACATCCAAGAGGGTTGCAACTTCTTAGAAAATTTTGAGTCCATTGCGTTACAGTATCTAAAATAAACAGATTTTCATGCTTTTAATGTATTAGTTAAAGACCTGGCATTTCAGTTGACGGTATTTTGTCTTAAAAAGTGCATACAATTAGAGGTAGTTGATCCGCCGATTAGTTCCAATTATATAATGCCCATTAATTAGTTTCATGAGGGAACATATTTAAGAGATTAAAAATATTTGGAAAAACTGTGATATACTCATATCCACTTTTAAAATACGGCTACTATACATACATACTCTTTTCGGTTCTGTAATTCTTTTAGAAATCAAAAATTATCGTATTTCAATAAATCTCTATATTTTTAATCTGAGTGTGTAAATTACAGAGAAGTAAAATGTGATCAGATAAACAAACATAAGATTCTGTCAAGTATGATTATAAAGTTTATAATATTCAGTTAAGGCTATTATTATTTATGTCCCAATTTCCACATAGCAACAAAACTTATCTAGCTATAGCATACCAATATATAATAAATTGTATAATTTAAATATTTTTTATCTTGTTCAAAATTCTGTTGTTATAGATTGAATGAATTTATTTTTATCAAACGACTTCAAAAAAGGAGGCGGTCTTCAGTACGTCGTAGTCTTTTTTTATGTATGTATGTTTACCGATTACTCAAAGACGCCTCAACCGATTTGGAAAATTCTTTTTTGTTTCAAAGGGTATACTTCTCAGGTGGGCCCATTAAAATTTTATCGAAATCGATCGAGGGGCTTTTAAAAAATTAACAATAAATTATATTCATATTGAAATTGTTTGTACAAAATATTGTTGTACCACTTGTTTACTTACTTGATTCCTTTTTCAACATGTAACAATTGCATTCATTATTAAGGCAGGCACCGCCGGGATAACCAAAACGTTGACATTTTTGATCACATTCGTTTGCGTTGCATGTTTTAAAAGAATTAATTGCGCCATCCATACCCGATTCTTAAATAAAAAATACCTAATTAAGTTACAAATAAGAAAAAAAATTATATTTCCCAAATCTCACTTAGTGTAGTACTCGTAGTGTCCAATCATTCCGATTCGATTTTCTTGTAAGCCTACGAGAAAATTTGTTACAATTGTCTATCTAGCTATAACTACGCACCGAGGTGGGATATTTATATAATAATACTAAAATCTAGTTTTCAGATGGGTTATGCAGATCCATTCCCATATCAGCCAATCTCCTAAGAAATTTTCAACATAGAGGACATTGCCTTAGTGTAAACGAGTGTTACGATAGTAATAGAGATAGCAGTAATTAACTTGCAACTGTACAATTCTAAAACAAAATTAACTTGTGAAAAATATAAAAACCTGAGTAAAATTTAAATACCGTTACCTCTAAGACTTAACATTATATCACATTTGCATTTGCCGTTAACACAAGCCCCACCAAGGAAACCAATGCGGCGACATGACTGGTCACAGTCCAAAGGACTGCAACTACTGTACTCCTGTGTTAAGCTTTCTTGATTAAAATCTAAAACAAATACAATTAAATTTAATAATAAGTCTTCGCTTTTCCTCGATCTTTTTTTTTTCCAATTTCTCAAAGTTTTTAGTTGTATAGTTTTTCATTGTTACATAATTGACCCGAGTCTCAAACACCGTAATATATCAAATAAACTAACAAAAACCAGAAAATAAAATCTAATCTGTTAATAAATCGTTATAATCAAGTTTGTAACGTATTTTTTTAGTATAACTATCCACAAATATTAAAATGTGTATAGTTATTTTATTTGTTTTTACTAAAAATTATTTAATTAAAAGAAAACAGTTAATGTATAATAAATTTTTATGGTACTTATATATGCAGCTTGATTCGATGTTATACTACAATGTAAGTTTATACAAGAAAAATTTTCCATGACAAAAATAATTTTTCCCAAAAAATTAATCTATTCTATGACAAAAACAAAAATTGTCGATCCTCAACGGAACGGATATTTTGAAATAGCATCTACGAAATTTTTTATACCAATCTACGTATTTGCAGAGATTTGATTAAAGGTTCTCGGAACCGGTATTTAGAACCGGTACATCGGAACCCAAACCGGAACCGATACCGGAACCGGAACCGTACCGAAAAGAGGAACCTTTATAAGAACCAAAATGAAGAACCAGAACCGAAATTGGTACCGGTATTCAATCCCTGATGGGAAACAGCAATCACTTACCATCAGGTGGACCGTGTGCTCTTTTGTCACCCTATCCTATAAAAAAAAATAGGTGAGGTAGGTGATCCGCCGATTAGTTCCAATTGTTTAAGTCGATTTACTAGTTTCATGAGGGAAAATATTTGAGAAATTAAAAATATTTGGAGAAACAGTGAAGTACTCATATCCGCTTTTATGAAACATCTTTACTAATAAAGGTTTTAACAGTGGTAGAGCCACGCGGCAGCCTTTGCTGTTGCACGTATAGGCCGGCTCGAACCGGAGTGGTTGGGTGGCGGACCTCACAGAAGACCGGCGTGAAGTGGAAGCTCTGCTTCTGCATTTCGTCTGGTGAGTGCAGGTGGCTGGAGGCCCAAACCTCACTCCCTTAACATGGTAGCGGAGTTAAATAATACACTACCCCAGGAGGGTACCAGCACACCCGGTGGCGGGGGATGCCTCGATGAGCATCCACGCCCAAGCTATCCTACTCTTCTTGAGCGTGGGTGCCAGGGAGGGGGGGGGGGGGGAATTCCGCTAGAGACTAAACCTGCTCGGGGCAAACGGAGCAATAAGTCAAAGGCACCACCTGCCACGCTATCCGTGAATTTCTGCAAGTTCAGGTGACTTCATTCAAACCTTAAAGCCGTCCACTACCATCTGGAAACGGTGAAGCCGGTCGTGTCTCTCCTACCAGGGGTAAAAATTAGAACACGCCTTTGTGCCCCGGGCTGGAGTTTGCGTCAGAGAGGACATCTGTTTTCGACACCTCGGCAGCATTGAAAGTACGGACCTGTCCGTCTTATGGCTGCGCGTAGACAGCGACGACTATCCCCGCGTCTACAGGTGCCTCTATAGGTTCCATAGCCGCAATGCCGACACAGATCGACTCATTGACCACATTCAAATGGCTACAGACTCTGTGCTACAACTGGTCCCGTCCGCAGAGATCGTGATGCTTGGTGGTTTTAACGCCCACCACGCTGAATGGCTTGGTTTTCGTTTAACCGATCATGCGGGTAGATCTGTTTATGAGTTTGCTTTGGCATATGGTCTGACAGAATTGGTTACCTCGCCTACGCGGATCCCAGATGTGGAAGATCATGTGTACCTTCCCTATTGAACCATCTGCTGACCTCTCATCCGGACGGATATCAGGTTTCCGTCGATGCCCCTCTTGGCTCCTCGTACCATTGTCTAATCCGGAGTACGGTGCCACTGACGCTTCCATCGCGGTTGCGTTCTACAGGTTGCCGCCGTGTTTGGCATTATAGGTCAGCCGAATGGGACGGGATGCGATCTTCATTTGCATCCTACCCTTAGAGGCGGGTTTGCTTCTCGCTCGATGATCCCAGTTGCTGATTCTGTCGCTGATGTGGTGCTACAGGGAATGGAACTTTTTATTCCATCATCTGTGGTACATATCGGAGGCAGAACTCAGCCATGGTTTGGTTGCTCCTGCAAAATTCTCCTGCATAAGCAAGAATGCTACCAGGCCTGGGCTCACGCATCAACGTGTCGAGATGCAAATACTACTGCTCTTAAAAAGAAGTATAATTCCGCCTCCAGGTCCTTCAAAAGTGTCATTGTCAAGGCAAAGTCAGAGCACATCGGCAGAATTGACGAGAAACTAGTTCGTCTTCCTTCGGGAATACGTGCATTCTGGTCTCTCGCCAAGGCTGTCCAATGTAACTTCTGTCAGCCATCTCTCCCATCTCTTTACAGAGAAGACGACTCACTGGCCCATGCCGCAAAGGACAAATCCGAGCTGCTGGGCTCTATCTTTGCGTCCAACTCGACTCTTGATGACGGGGGAACACACCGCCTACTGTGCTGTTTATCCAACGCTCGGTGCGCAGAGCACTCCTTTCCCTGAACGTCAACAAGTCGAGTGGGCGTGATGGCGTCCCTCCTATTGTGCTGAAGACGTGTGCTCCAAAGTTGGCACCGGTTTTAACGCGTCTTCTTCGGTACTCCTAGGCGTAGTCTCGAAATTATGCAAGACAGCTTTCGTGCACCCGATCCCTAAAAAAGGTAACCGCTCTGATCCGTCCAACTATAGACCTATCGCCATCATTGTTCTCCAAAATAATGGAGTTCATTATTAACAGCCAGCTCATGCGGTACCTTGAGGATCACCAGTTGATTAGTGACCGTCAGTTCGGTTTCCGTCGCGGTCACTCGGCTGGTGACCTTCTGGATTACCTAACTCATTAATGGACGGTGGCAGTAGAGTCTAAGGGAGAGGCATTGGCCGCTAGTTTGGACACAACGAAGGCCTTTGACTGGGTTTGGCACAAAGCGCTTCTTACGAAGCTTCCTTTCTATGGGCTTCCCGAGAAATTGTGCAACTGGATCACCAGTTTTCTTGCAAATCGGAGTATCAAAGTCGTAGTAGACAGTGCATGCTTCGATTAGAAGCTCATTAGATCGGGTGTTCCACAAGGCTGCGTGCTATTGCCCACGCTGTTTCTTCTGCATATCTATGACATGTTGCAAACCGGTAACATTCATTGCTATACAGATGACAGCACTGGTGATGTTTTATACACATCATCATCATCACCATCATCACAGCCCTTCACAAGTCCACTGCTAAACATAGGCCTCCCCCAAAGAATGCCACAAAGCATGGTCCTGAGTCACCTGCATCCATCGACTTCCTGCATGTCTTACCAGGTCGTCACTCCATCTCGTGGGGAGACGCCCTACACTTCGCCTACCGGTACGAGGCTGCCACTCGAGAACCTTTCTTCCCCATCGGTTGTCGCTTCTTCGAGCTATATGGCCGGCCCACTGCCACTTCAGCTTACTAATCCGTTGGGCTATGTCGGTTACTCTGGTTCTACTGCGGATATCCTCATTCCGAAGTTTATCACGCAGAGAAACTCCGAGCATAGCCCTCTCCATAGCTCGCTGAGCGACCTTGAGCTTCCTCATACGGCCAGCATTGAAGGACCACGTCTCAGTTCCGTAAGTCATCACTGGCAACACGCACTGGTTGTACTATTTCGTTTTACGGTTTTGAGGTATGTCTGACGAGAAGATGTGTCGTAGCTTCCCGAACGCTGCCCAGCCGAGTTGAATCCGTCGATTGACCTCTCGGTCGAAGTTGGACTTACCTAGTCGAACTATTTGTCCCAGGTAAACATACTCGTCAACAACTTCGAGCTTAGTGTTCCCAACAACAACCGGCATAGGTGTGACATGGACATTAAACATGATCTTTGTTTTGTCCATGTTCATCTTAAAACCTATCCGTTGGGAAACACTATTTAGGTCATTGAGCATAGTGCTTAGGTCCTCCAGCGATTCTGCCATAAGGACTATATCGTCGGCAAATCGAAGGTGATGAGTGATGTGCTCGCCATTGATGTTGATACCGTATCCTTTCCAGTCCAGAAGCTTGAAAACGTCTTCCAATGCAGCGGTGAAGAGTTTCGGGGATATGACGTCACCCTGTCTTACACCTCTCTGCAATTGGATAGGTTTCGTACTCTGGTTCTGTACTCGGATAGCCATCGTAGCCCTACTGTACAAGCACTTCAACACTTCGATATACCGACAGTCAACTTGGCACCGCTGAAGGGACTGCAGCACCGCCCAAATTTCGACGGAATCAAAGGCTTTCTCATAGTCCACATACGCCAGACATAGTGGCAAATTGTACTCTTCGGACTTCTGTACAATTTGTCGAAGGGTATGTATGTGGTCTGTGGTGCTAAAGCCCTTTCGGAAACCGGCTTGTTCGGGAGGCTGGAAGTCGTCAAGTCTGCGCGCGAGACGATTCGTAATGACTCTCGAAAACAGCACGTAGACGCGGTTCAGAAGGGAAATCTGTCTGTAGTTCTTCAAGAGAGCGTTGTCACCTTTCTTGAAGAACAAGACCACCGCACTTCTGCTCCACGCCTCCGGTATAATGCCACCATGGAGGACGGAATTAAAGAGCTTCTGAAGGACTTCAAGTACCGGTTTTCCACCCGCTTTCAGAAGCTCCGCTGTAAATTCCATCCTCACCTGGGGCTTTACCGTTTTCAAGGTGCTGGAGAGCCATTCTAATCTCGCTCAGACTGACGTCCGGGACATCTTCGGAATAGTGTCGGATGAGACTTGCTCTTGGATCGTTACTCACACTTGCGTGTGGCTCCAACGATGACGTGTACAGCTGCCCATAGAACCTCTCAATCTCACTCAAAATCTCAGGTGTCTCGGAAACGATACTGCCACATTCTGTCTTCAGCTTTGACAGTTGGCTCTTTCTGGCAGACAAATCTCTGGCAAAGACTTTGGAGGCTTGGTTCCGCTCGATCGCTTCTTCAATACGAGCTGTATTGAAGTTGCGTAAGTCCCGCCGCATGCATATGGAGATCTGTCTGTTCCGATGCCTGTATGCTGTCAAGTCTGTTGAAGAATGTAGCTTCATCTCCCGTCTAACAGCCATGAGATTAAGAGTGTGATCGGAGAGTTTTTGTGTTCTTCTGCGGCGGGTCTTGCAGAACTTAGCTCCGACCGCATGGACAGTTTCCACGAGCTTGTCATTCATATCGTCCACTTCATTGCAGTCTTCTAGGCACTGAAAACGGTTTTGTAACTTGAGCTGAAAGGTTTCGGGACTTTGGAACAGAGCACGAGGGGGACGGAGCGTTGACTTTATTAGACGAGACCTCTCCAACTTAATCCCGGTGATAGAGCAAGTTGCCGGATTCGAGGATTACTGTGTCCTCCCCCTTTCTTCGGACTTCGGATAATCCTATAATATGCTAGCGCAACTTGTCTATCTCTTCTTCCAGCTCCACGATCTTCTCGTCAGTCCTCAGGGTGCGTGCGTTGTACGTTGCCAGGTCGAGTCGTCTAAGGTGGCAACCGAACCTCCACCGGAGATTCTTAGCACCCCCTGCCCCGCCGTTACCATGGTCGCCACCGTAGTCAGGATTAGCGGGGCCGCCGGGGACTGGGGGCCGTCTGTTTGTTGCTTTAATCATTGGGGGGTATTTGCCATAGTTGCCACGCTTGGCGAGCGGGTTGGCAACCGCAGTTTTTTTATTGTAATTTTGGCTATTATCAGGAAGATGCTGCAGCCCATCTTCTGCCTGTTTCCCTTTGTCGCCTTTTACGACACCCACGGGAGGATATGGGGTAGTGGATATTCTTACACCGCCACTACACGGCAAATTTTTTACACCGGCCGTGGCAATATCTCTCGAGGAAACGTCGCCGAGTACCGGGACAAACTCGTGTCTAAAGTCGAGACTTAGTTGAACAAAGTATCGGACCTGGTGGCGACTAAATCTAGTCCAGTTCAATCCCAAGAAGACTCAAGTTTGCGCGTTTACCGCTAAAAAGAACCCCTTCGTCGTATCTCCTCAGTTTCAAGGCACTGCCCTTGTTGCCATAACCAGTATTGGAATCCTCGGCGTCGACATATCGAGTGACGTGCAGTTTCGTGGTCACTCAAGAGAAGGCCAAATTGGCCTCTATAAAGCTTGGCGTGCTCAGCAGAGCGGAAAAGTATTTCATGCCGACACACCGCCTGCAACTTTACAAGGCGCAGGTTCGGCCTCACATGGAATTATGTTCCTATCTCTAGGCTGAGGCTACCCAGTGCCAGTTCCTTCCATTTGATCGCATCCAGCGCAGAGCTGTTCGAATCGTCGGCGACCGAACTCTTTCCGATCGGCTTGACTCATTGGCACTGCGAAGAGATGTTGCATATCTCTGCGTATTTTATCGCATTTACCACGGGGACTGCTCTGAGGAATTGTTCGGACTAATTCCAGCCACACAATTTCACCATCGCGCATCGCGACAAAACTCGCAATACCATTCATACCGTCTGGATGACTGGCGGTCCACCACTGAGCGATTTAAAAGAAGTTTTATTCCTCGCACAACTTCCTTGTGGAACTGACTATCACCAGAGATTTTTCCGGACCGATACGACTTAACGCCTTCAAGAAAAGAACGTACTCCTTTTTAAAATGCCGGCAACGCATCTGCAATTCCCCTGGTGTTGCAGTTGTTCATGGGCGGCGGTAATCACTTACCATCAGGTGAGCTGTATGCTCGTTTGCCCCTTCTCCTATAAAAAAGGTACTCTACTCAGTTCTGAAAGTCTTTAAGAAATCAAAATGCATCGTAATTTATCATATTTATATAAACAAGCAGACTGATTCTTCTTAAATTCTGTCAAGTATGATTCCAAAGTTTATAACATTAAGGTTGACTAAAAGAAAAAAGTAGGGTTATACATCCCAGGTTTTTTGAAAAATAAATTTAAATTAAATAACCGTTACCTTTAAGACTTAACAAGATGTCACATTTGCATTTGCTATTCACACAAGCCCCACCAGGGAAACCAATGCGGCGACATGACTGGTCACAGTCCAAAGGACTGCAGCTACTGTACTCCTGTGTTAGGCTTTCTTGATTAAAATCTAAAACAAATTTTACTATTCCAGATAAGTGAATAATAATAAATAATGATAATATAATAATGTATATTGATCATTTTCATTAACAATTATATATTTATACAGGCCATCCAGATGAGAAAACTATATAGATACCCCATTTCATAATACATTTGGGTGAAATGTAATGTTTTAAATTAATATTGTGCTAACGTCTTAACTACAGCTATATTACGGTTGCAGCAGAAATGTTTAGGCTCAACCGGCGAAGAACCACCCCGGTTGAGCACTCATATAATACCAGCGTAAAATAGCAGCATAATGCTGCTGTGTTTCGTATGGTAAGTGAAGAGAACCAAATACCCTTTTTACTGGTATCGAGAAATTCTCAGTCCTCATTCACCTCATGAGACAATGTATTCGCCCGGTAGCACATAGTGTGTGTAGTGAAAGGCTATTTTCTGAAGCATGTATACTCAATTTATGATGAAAAGCGCAATCTGTTGCTTTCAACAAACGCTGAAAAAATTGTTTTCATTCATCACAACTTACCTCTGATAAATTTAAAGTATTAATTATAATGTTTTGTTGGTAATATATATATATATATAGGTGTGACATTTTTTCATGATTTGGTGTTCGGTATCCGGCCCAATACCGAATATTAAACAAAGTGGCCGAATAGGCCGAATACCGAATAGAAACCGAATATTCGTGGCATCTCTATTTTTACACCGCCACTAGAAGATGAAAGCTTTAACTATTTAAAAAACTCTAATAAATGCGTAAATTACTGATGAATTCCTACAAGAAAAGAATGTTAAATAAAGCAAGTATATTAGTTATATTTTAGCACATGAAGAGCTAGATATATAAACATAAATTTCGATTACCTTTTAAGTGTATTCTGTATATGCATTGACAAATGTCACCACTACACCTGCCTCCAACAAAACCAAGTATTTGACACGAGTGCTCGCACGACTGTGTGATACAACTGCCGATTCTGAGATTGTTGCTAAGAAGATTCAAGTCTACAAAAAAGATACATTAAAATTGCAACATAACCTATTCATATTTACTATATCTTTGGTCATTTATGGTTAGTTCTTCAGAAGAACGGTCTTAACGGTCTGGAGACCGTTAAGATCTAATCAATAATAACGGTTAAGACACAATGCTTGGTGTAAAGTTTTATAATCACCACCCTTGGCAACCGAAATATCCGTTGTCTGAGGGTAAAATAACTTAGGCATAACAAAGTAAATAATGTCCTTATTTTCTTTAAAATTCAAAATGCGTGGTAAGGCATTATTTTACTACGCACGCAAACATTCGTAAGGGTCGATCGGTAATCACATTCAATTTGGGATAATTTCAAATAAAATTAGAAGCCTTATTTACTCGTATTTTCAAAAACTGCAATAACGGTATATCATTATTTATTATACTTATTATAGTACCTATATATACTATATATACAGCACGTCAAGCACCTAAAGCCGTTGGTCTTGCACCTGATCTCTCTCCGGTCGTGTCGGTTTACCGTCCCATCAGGCTATGAGAGTGAGGGAATAGAGAGTGCACCTGTGATTGCGCATACACTTGGGCACTATAATCCTGTCCTGCGCCGATGGCTGGTCTCCGTTGAGACTGGCCGCCGTGGCTGAAATACGGTCTGGAGTACATTATTATTATATATACAGTATAGTATACTATAGATTTTGTATATTTTGTTTGTATGTGCGTTCGTACCACTATCATTAACTACTGAAGGGATTTTCATTGGGTTTTGAACAATGGACAGACTGATTTATGTAGAAGGCTTATGTGTATTATTTATCAATATTTTTTGCAAATTAGCTAATGTCATTATGATATTCGTATAAGTCCAAAAAATTGTGCCTACTGAGAGCTTCGATGGCGTAAGCTTCGTATATCGATAAAGTTATTTGCAAATTAAAGTATGGCGATATTGTCTTCTCACAGATCTCTAGAGAAAATTCCGCGAAGCAATAAAAAAAAATTATCAAATACACGTAGTAAAATTCCAATTATTGTAAGTCCTGTGTGTGTAATAAAGTTCAAATTTTAATTAGTTAAAGAGTAAACAATGCACAAAATGATGATTAAATTTATGTATTTTATGCATTTTATATATATATATATATTAAATCTGTATTTATTCTGAACCATTTGGACACACTCTGGGAAGATAATACACTCAAACATTAAACTATGTTCCCGGTGACAGTAGAGCTTTCTATCAGCGGGGCCAAGTTCTACAGACCATCTAGTTGGAGATAAATAGTGTTCCCATGCGGAGCTGGTGCGGGTCGTTAGTGTTATATGAAATGAATTATTGCAAGTTTATATTATATATACCTAGTAACAAAAGATTGTAGTAATAAACTTGCATTCTAAAACAAAATTAAATTGTGAATAATATAAAAACCTAAGTAAAATTTAAATGAAATAACCGTTACCTGTGAGACTTAACATGATATCACATTTGCATTTGCCATTCACACATGCCCCACCAGGGAAACCAATGCGACGACATGACTGGTCACAGTCCAAAGGACTGCAGCTACTGTACTCCTCTGTTAAGCTTTCTTGATTAAAATCTAAAACAAATTTATTATTACAGATAAGTGAAGATAATACATTTGGGTGCTAGTAATGTTTTAGTAATATTGCGCTAACGTATTAACTAAAACGGTTGCAGCAGAAATGGGTCGGCACAACAGGAGAAGTACCCTCTCACAGAATGCTGCTGTGTTTCGTATGCTGAGTGAAGAGAACCAGAAACCGTTTTTACTGGTATCGAGAAATTCTATCTCAGTTCTCAGTTACCTCTTAAGACACTCATGTGACGTTATGAGAATGTGAATATTCCTACACCGCCTCTACAAGTTGAAAGCCATGATACTATCCTCTTCAGTCCCTAGGTATCATATTTGATACCTACGGTTATAATTTTTTTCTGCGCTCTATATCATGCGATCGTGTAACAACCGAAGCTATCACATATGATATGATTTAGCAGTTCTAAGAAAAATCAATTGGCAACACTGAGACGTAAACTTTTTAACAGCAGCTTGTCAAAGTCATTGGTCGTGAACCGTTACAATGTCGGGACATCGTGATGGTAAGTTTTATTTTGTTTTAGTGGAAATCGGCAGTATTTTGATTGTATTTACATAATTACTAAGCTATCTACCTTATGACGTCAGAAATAAGTTTGTGGCTAAGAAATACTTGTCTGTGGGGTCATTTTAGTTGTGTATCCAATATGATACCTTTGGATTCAACGACGTCGTTTTGATACAAATAATGTTTTATTATTCTTTTATTTGTTTTGGATTCCAGCGTTATCAGAAAGAGAAATTGAGAACTATTTGGTCAATTTTGATTCTGAAAACTCTGATTTGGACATCGAAAACGACAACGACGATGAAGAACTCATAGCAGGCCCCTCCAGGACTCCTTGACTGTCAGATGAGGAGCAGTCATCTGATGATGATGATGATGAAGAGAGTAACATTCCATTCTCCCAATTGCGTGAAAGATATCCAAAATGGCGCCACAAGGATGATTTCGACCCACCTCTTATTCAATAAATCTACGCAGACCTTGAAGACGTATTACCCACTGTTGGAAACACGTTTTAATATTTTAGTCAATATTTTGATGACTCCTTCTTTGAAGAGCTCGCGTTGAGTTCTAACACTACTTACATGTCTCGCAATGGAAAAGATCTGCAGACTTCTACCAAAGAAGTGAAGAAATTTTTTGGAGCCAGTATTATTCTGTCCTTGTTAGGTTTTCCACGACTTAGAATGGCTTGGGAGTCCCGTACAAGATATCCACTTGTGGCCGATAACATTGCAAGAGACAGATTTTACCATCTTCGGAACAATCTTAGAATGGTAGATGAAAATACTGTTACAACAGAGGTAAAGGAAAAAGATCGTTTCTGGAAAGTTAGGACTCTCTGTGATAAAATTCGCAGCAAATGTTTGCAGTATGAAAGACCGGCCAGTGTCAGTATCGATGAGCAAAATATTCCCTTTGAAGGTCATGTTGCTATGAGACAATACGTCAAAGGCAAGCCTAATACTGTAGGCATAAAAAATTTCGTTATGACGTCAATAAACGGCTTGCCTTTAGACTTTTTACTATACGAAGGATAATGTAGAAACATAAAGTCAAACAAAGTCCCTATGCCTGAAAAGCTGGATGTTGGCGGTAAAGTTGTGTTGAATTTAGCTGATACCCTACCAGAGAAAACGCATATCTATATGGATCGCTATTTCACCTCAACAGCTTTGTTTGATGCACTGTTGAAACATCGTAGCATTTTAGCGTCCGGAACCATTATGGCTAGTCGTATTTCTAAAAATGTAAGACTGAAAAAAGATTTAGAGCTCAGAAAACAGAGAGGTTCTTATAACCAAACGGTAAGAAATGATGGAGTGATATCCCTTGTCAAGTGGTTTGATAATAAACCTATTCACTTTTTATCTACTGCTCATGGGGTACAACCCATCGAAAACTGTCGTCGTTGGTCAAAAAAAGACAAGAGATATATTGAAATACCTAGACCTCACGCCATAAAACAATACAATCAATGTGTGGGTGGGGTAGACCTACTGGATCGAGTTATTTCCAAGTATGCCATGAGGGGAAGAACCTTAGTCCTTAACCCATTTCTTTGACTTTGTTGCAGCTTCTTGTTGGATTCAATACAGGCAACAAGCTCAACTGATCCGGTGGCCTAAAAAGCAAATTTTATCATATTATTTCTTTAGATTAGATATAGCAGAGCACCTGATTTACAGCAATACCGATGATGACCAGACTTAATCAGATTCTGGTGATGAACCGCAAGCTAAACAGCGTAGAACGGTTCCTCTACCACCCAAGGTTGCAAGGAAGACCAAACATTTGCCCGAAATGTGTCATGATGAACAGGCAAGTAGGTCTAAATGTCGTGCTGAAGGATGCAAGAGCCTAACATTTGTTCGTTGTGACACCTGTAAGGTGTTTTTGTGTTTCACCAGGGAGAGAAATGTTTCAAGAGATTTCATTCGATTTTATTGTAATGACAGTCTGAAATAAAAGCTTAAGAATTTTAATTGGTTTGACATGCTTGAGTGAGGTATCAATAGTGATACCTACCTTAATTCCTAAAATTATACTTAAAGATTTTTTTTATTTATTTATTGTCTTTATTTTATCTATAAGAACGTAAATTAATCAAAACTTTCAAGATATATCATATTTTTAAAGGTCGGGACTGAGGAGGTTATTTGAAAGAAGAATGTGAAATAAAGCAAGTATTTTTGTAACTAGCTTTTGCCCGCGACTTCGTCCGCGTAGATATTATACTTTAAACCATAGGTGATCCATCAATAATCGCACTTTCATAGTAAATTCCATCACGCTCTTCAGGGATGGTTCCCGTGATCAAAGCTATCCTATTTCCTTCCCCGGGACTTAAACTATCTATCTATAATCTAATCTAGGCTATAATCGCCACTGCTTGGTAAACGGAATGGCGATCGCAGTACTAGATGCCTCGCACGATTGCACGGTGTAAACGAGATGATTATGCTGGAAGCCATGAGATTTTTCTGGTAATTTCCACAGTTGCTTCCTACAACATTCACAGAATGAAATGGGGCGATAGAATACCTCAGGCCACCACAGCACAGTTGTATAATATATTACGCTACCTAGATTATAGTAAATATCATGTTATTATAAATTAAACTCCATGTAACATCCTTAGTCAAAACTACTTTTGTCCGATTATTCGCAGTTAAAAGTGGTTTTGACCGGTTATGAGTTTTGACTGTAACATATATACCTAGAATAAAAGATTGTAGTAATAAACTTGTAACTTTACAATTCTGAAACAAAATTATCTTGTGAAAAATATAAAAACACGAGTAAAATTTCAATTAAATAACCGTTACCTTTGAGACTTAACATGATATCACATTTGCATTTGCCATTCACACAAGCCCCACCAGGGAAACCAATGCGGCGACATGACTGGTCACAGTCCAAAGGACTGCAGCTACTGTACTCCTGTGTTAAGCTTTCTTGATTAATATCTAAAATACATTTATATTATTATTTATTATAAATAAGGGAACATAATACATTTGAGTTTTTTTTATAGGATAGGGTGACAAACGAGCACACAGTCCACCCGATGGTAAGTGGTTGCTGTAACCCATAGACATCTACATTTATCCTTCATAAAGAATCAAAATGCACATGCGTTGTCACCGGTGAGGACTAAGATGGAATGTAAAATGGGTCTCTGGTTCTCTACGCTCACCAAACTAGTAGAGTGCTAGTAATGGTTTAAATTTATATTGCGCTAACGTCTTAACTACAAATATATTACGGTTGTAGCAGAATATAGGTCGGTTCAACCGGGGAACAGCATAATATCTGCTGTGTCCGTATGGTAAGTGAAGAGAACCAGATAACCTTTTTACTGGTATCGAGAAATTCTATTTCAGTCCTCAGATACCTTTAAAGACACCCATGGGCAGTGGCGGCATAGCGTGGGTTGGCACCCAGGGCGGTTATCTATCAAACACTCCCGAAATAAAACAAGAAATTTTAAACACGCTTACCGGACTTTATTTCGCTAAATTATTCTATTCATTATCGTTATCATTCAGCCCCTTCTCAAGTCTCAAGTTCTCAAATGCTGAACAAAGGCCTCCCCCAAAGAATGCCACAAAGCACGGTCCTGAGCCACCTGCATCCATAGACTTTCTTGTCGATAGTTTTTGTGTTCTTCGGCGACGGGTCTTGCAAAACTTAGCTCCGACCGCATGGACAGTTTCCACAAGCTTGTCATTCTTACCGTCCACTGTATTGTGGTATTCTAGGCACTGAAAACGATTTTGTAACACAAGCTGAAAGTTTTAAGGGATTTGGATTAGATCACGAGGACGGAGCTTTGACTTCATTAGAAGTGACCTCTCTAGCTCACTGTTTAGGTTCAGTGTGCCTCTCACCATTCGGTGATCGCTGCCAGTTTTCACCCCCGTCAATCTCATGTTTTGTCGAACCGTCGGGGGTTGATCAGGTCCACTTTTTGTGTGGCCGCTTTTGAAAGAAAGATTTCATCATAAAGAGTCCCTCTTTCTCCATAAAGTCGGTCAAATGCTAGCCTCTTGGGTTCCGTTTCCCTATCTCGAAACTCCGTACTTTAAGCCCAGCGTTCTCTCTTGTGCCTAGTTTTGCGTTGAAGTCTCCCATTAACATCGTATATTGGGTTTTGGAGGAATGCATGGCTGTAGAGATATCCTCATACTTTCCTCCACCTCCTCATCGGGATATGTCGAGGTTGGTGCGTAAACCTGTATGACCTTCAGCAAATACCATTTGGTGATTCTGAGTATAAGGTACGCAACCCTCGTTGACAAACTCCCAATTTTTACAACATTCTTCAATTATCCTTGGGATAGATCGTCACCCTACATATAATAGAACAAGTTGCCGGATTCGAGGATTACCGTGTCCTCCTTCTTTTTTCGGACCACAGATAAATCTATAATGTCTCACCGCAACTTGTCTATGACTTCTTCCAGCTCCATGATCTTCTCGTCAGTAATCAGGTTAAGTGCGATATATGTTGCCAAGTCGAGTCGTCTTTGGTGGCAACAGAATATCCACCGGAGATTCTTAGCACCCCTGCCCCGCCGTTACCATAGTCGTCACCGTAGCCAGGAGTACCGGGGCCGCCGGGGACTAGAGCCGTCTTTTTGTAACTCTCGCCATGGGCGGGCATACAACCGCAGTTTTTTTAGTGCTATTTACCTGTTAGTAGAACGACGCTGCTGGACATTTTATACTTTATTTCCCTCTGTCGCCTCTTACGACACCCACGTGAAGTAGGTGGGGTAATGGATATTCTTACCCGTCACTACACGGGGGTAAAATTTAAGGTAAAATATTCTATTACATTATTAAAATTTATTTTCTTGTTCTTTGCGACAGATAAAATGGAAAGGTTGATTAGTCGTGCTTGGCTCATTGTGGACCTTAAGTAACATTTTATTAACTTGAGTTTTGAAAAGATTCTTTCACATGAAGCTACCGAAACAAAAATTAAAAAAAATCTAGGTCCCATTTTACGATGAATCTGAGAAGCTCCAATGAAGTGCAACGGTTCTACAGGAATATGCGACGGTTATAAACAAATCACTGATTGACCGTTTGTTGTTACTCGCGCTACCTCGATCGCGTTACTCACTCAACCAAGCGCTACCTAACTTATAATTATTTATTTAGGACATTAAATTATGTTCGAAAGTAAAAAAAATCGTGAGTGTCGTGGAGCACTCGGTTGATAAACGTAGGTATTATATTATTGATTAATAAATACAAATAAATGAATCACTAGCGTCTATTAATATGAAGCGTCATTTGAAATAAAATAATATTTCTTTCATGGCAAGATAAGAAAAAGTGTGAGGGAGATGGATATTATTCCATCTCACTTCCTTATTTCGCCGCCAAGGCCGTCTAAACTATGACACAAGGGGTAGTGACGAAAAAATTTTACAGTTTTTGTCGCCTAGCTCCCATCCGCCAAACCAGTACCGTCCGATAAAGAACTTTGTTCCAATAAATTTGCGATACATATAAAAATATAATATTTGTGTACAAGTAGATACTATAGTAGTAGCGGAGTAAGTTTTTTGTAATTATTGTCTGGTTGTGCGAGTGAGTTGTCGTGTCATACGCCGCCACTGCCCATGGGACGCCACTCCAAGTTGAAGCCATGATACTATTTTAAATAAATCTAATTAATGCATTCAATTACTAATCAATTCTTAAAAAAAGTGATATAAAGCAAGTATATTTATTATATTTTATCACATGATGAGCTAGATATATAACCCTTAACTGGTATCGGGGTTCACAAATCACCCCAAGCGAACACATTTCTCATCATATCTTTCCACTCTACTCTTTCCTCGCGTCGCGAGGTGCGGCGGATGTCGGACGTTTGTCGCTCTACTATTGCTGATAGCAGAGGTACGTACACTGCTGGGGTCAAAAATCACCCCCGACACCAAAGGTGTTCATTTCATTGTAAAGGCATTTTGTAATGCCTCCTCTACACTATTCGCGAAGTAGATCGAAGTTGAACGAGGCGAATAATGTAGAGAGGTACTTCGATTCACTTTGTCCAACCTCACTTCGACTCGGGCGACTTCCGATCGCTGTCGGTTTTTTGCGCCAGAGTCAAAGGACTTCGCGATGTACCCCGAAGTTACACGAAGCGTCTCACTACACTACTCGGCTTACGCCAGTTATGAATATTTTTTTTATATATAAATAATAAATATGTAGCTTTCTACATAATTATTTATTTAGTTAACGCATTGACGTCGTACTGGTCACACAATTAGATACCAATAGCAGCTGCCTCTTGATCGTCATTCATGTTAAGGGTGCAGGAGACTCAAGACAAATGAGCTCTTTGCGAAGTAGCACGAGTGTGTGGTCACGTTCTTCGGACTGCGATCGACTTCGACAAGCACTTCGTCGAAGTTACTTCGCGAGTAGTGTAGAGGAAGCATAACGTTTTATCTTTTTTTTGGCAATAATCGTCACGATGGCTGGTGTTTTAAATTCAAATCAAATTGCGCAACTTTTGGAAGACGAAGATAAACAATCTGATATTTGAATTTTGAATTCACAGAAATATTACAGGTGCTAACTGGTTTCCATCGGTTGAGCTGGTTGACAAATTGAAAGAAATTGGTCTGACGTATGTTGGAACTATGCGGAAAACAAACGTGAGGTGCCGCCTGAATTTTTGCCACATAAAACGCGTCCTGAATGCGGTTTTACTTTATTCGGATTTATCAACGATAAAACACTGGCGTCGTATGTTCCGCAAAAAAACAAGAGTGTTGCTATGATTTGCACCATGCACCACGATCAATCTATTGATCCAGAAAGTGACAAGCCGGAGATCATACTTTTTAAAATATCCCAAAAGGAGCCGTACATGCCTTTGATAAAAAACGTGCAAATTATTCGGTAGCCAGGAGAACTCAACGATGGCCATGTGTTATATTTTCGGCTATCCTGAATATTTCGATGGTAAACGGTTACGTTTTGTGGAATGCAGCAAACCCAGACAAGCGTCTAAAATGAAATATAAAGACTATTGGAATTAAGTTAGTAACACCATTTGTGCAAATTAGACAGAAAGAATCTTCCAATTTCTCGGCAGATCTATAGAGGCGTATAGAAACATTTCTGAAAGAACATCAAGAGGCAGGAAGAACCGGAACTAAATATGCCTATTTCTGACTCTCAAGTTAGCAACCGTAAGATAGGAAGGTGCTAATTATGTGATCGCAAAAAAGACCTTAAGTATACCAAAAACTGTAGCAAGTGCTTACTTTTTATTTGTAAAGAGCATACTGCCAAAGCAGTCACATGTACCAAATGTTAGAAAGTTTAGAGGTAGTTTTTGGAACTTTTGTTCTATGTTGCCATTTTTTTATTTTTAGTAGATCTGAAAAGAAGTTTCTACTTTTTGTTATCTAGGCTATATAAGAAAACGAGAGAAGAAAAAAATAACGTTATATTTATTTTATAATAGAAAGAAGAGTTCCTAAATTAACATGTACCTACATAATTACAAAAAAGAAGGATATATGTTCACTAAAAAAAAATATAATTTAAGATTAATTTGGGCTTAAATACTGATTGATCTCTAGATTCAAAGTTGTAGTTTAATAAATAAAAGTTAAAACTAAAAAGATGTGGTTATTTGTAATATTTATGTATCACTTAATTATAGGGGTAATTTTTCACCCCCGATACCAACTACGTTGCCTATTTTAGCGATTCCAGTAGAGGGTTAAGCATGAATTTCGATTACCTTTTAAGGCCCGTATTAATAAACGTTCCTCAGCTCAAGTGCTCACACTTGGGAACAATCTTGAGGCACAGAATAAATACATACATACATACATAAACACTCACGCCTGTCACCCAGAGGGGTAGGCAGAGATTATGGACTTCCATTTGGCACGATCCTGACACACCTCTCTCGCTTCCTCCACATCCATATACCTACGCATACACGCTCGTCGGTTAAAGGTACTCTTGATTTGGCCCATTTTTAATATATCGCCAAGTGAACGGCATAGTCGGGAAGGGTCGCCCTAGGCGAAAGTTTATCGACCAAATTGGCGATATATTAAAAACAGAATAAATAATTTGAGGTTATAATTTTATTAATAATACCTCAAGTTGCGGCTTAGGCTTACGTTATCAGCCGAGCGACGCATTATTTAATAAACGAAACTCGACTCTCAAGTACACAATAGGACAATAGGTGTGTACTTGAGATGCTAAAATCTGAGTACAGGCGGTCCGTGACTTGAAATCGTGATTGTAGTACCGCGAATCATGGAGTTTGAAATATTTTGAGTGATGTTATAATTATATTTGAGAAATTAAAAATATTTGGAGAAACTGTGATATTGCTGTTGCACGTATGGGCCGGCTCGAACCGGGGTGGTACCACGACCTCACAGAATACCAGCGTGAAGTAGAGGTTTACCTCTGCGTTCCGCTTGGTGACCGGAGGCCGGAGTGGCCGGAGGCCCAATTCTCCAAAAGAGAAAGCCGATCTTCTAGGCTCTCTTTTTGCTTCCAACTCGACTCTAGATGACGGGGGGAACACACTGCCGACCATCCCGCGGTGTGAGTGCTCCATGCAGGAAGTGCTGTTTACACAGCTCTCGGTGCGTAAAGCACTCCTCTCCCTGGACGTCAACAAGTCAAGTGGGCCTAATGGAGTCCCACCTATTGTACTGAAGACGTGTGCTCCGGAGTTGGCACCGGTTTTAACGCGTCTTTTCCGGTACTCCTACTCTATTGGCGTAGTCCCGAACTCATGGAAGACAGCTTTGTTGCACCCGATCCCTAAAAAAGGCGACCGCTCAGATCCGTCCAACTACAGGTCTATTGCTATCACCTCCTTGTTCTCCAAAGTAATGGAAACCATTATTAACAGCCAGCTCATGCGGTAACTTGAGGATCACCAGCTGATTAGTGACCGCCAGTACGGTTTCCGTCGAGGTCGCTCAGCTGGTGATCTTTTAGGTTACCTAACTCATAGATGGGCGGAGGCAGTGGAGTTCAAGGGGGAGGCGTTGGCCGTTAGTTTGGACATAGCGAAGGCCTTCGATCGGGTTTGGCACAAAGCGCTTCTTTCGAAGCTCCCTTCCTATGGGCTTCCCTAGAAATTGTGCAATTGGATCCCCAGTTTTCTTGCAGATCGGAGCATGAAGGTCGTAGTAGACGGTGCACACTTCGATTAAAAGTCCATTAACGCTGGTGTTCCACAACGCTGCATGCTATCACCAACGCTGTTTCTTCTGCATATCAATGATATGTTGCAAACCAGTAACATTCATTGCTATGCGGACGACAGCACTGGTGATGCTTTATACACCGGCCGCGCCAATATTTCTCGGGAAAACTTCGCCGAGCACCGGAACAAATTTATGTCTGAAGTCGAGACTTTGTTGAACAAAGTCTCAGACTGGGGTCGACTAAATCTAGTCCAGTTCAATCCCCAGAAGACACAAGTTTGCGCGTTTACCGCTAAAAAGAACCCCTTTGTCGTATCTCCTCAGTTTCAAGGCACTCCCCTTATTGCCTCAGCCAGTATCGGGATCCTTGGTGTTGACATATCGAGTGACGTGCAGTTTCGTGGTCACTTGGAAGAGAAGGCCAAATTGGCCTCTATAAAGCTTGGCGTGCTCAGCAGAGCGGGACAGTAATTCATGCCGGCACACCGCCTGCAACTTTACAAGGCGCAGGTTCGGCCTTACATGGAATACTGTTCCCATCTCTGGGCAGGGGGGGCTCCCCAGTGCCAGCTCCTTCCACTTGACCGCATCCAGCGCAGAGCGGTTCGAATCGTCGACGACCGAGTTCTTTCCGATCGGCTTGACTCATTGGCAGATGTTACATCTCTTTGCGTATTTTATCGCTTCTATCACGGGGAGTGCTCTGAAGAATTGTTCGGACTAATTCCAGCCGCCCAATTTCACCATCGCGATACCATCCATACCATCTGGATGATTGGCGGTTCACCACTGTGCGATTTAGAAGTTTTCTTCCTCGCACAACTTCGTTGTGGAATCGATTACCACCAGCGATTTTTCCGGACCGATACGACTTAGGGACCTTCAAGAAAAAAACCTACTCCTTTTTAAAAGGCCGGCAATGCATCTGCGATTCCCCTGGTGTTGCAGTTGTTCATGGGCGACGGTAGTCACTTACCATCAGGTGAGCCGCAGGCCCGTTTGCCCCCTCCCTTATAAAAAAAAATATTCATCATATTCGCTTTTAAGAAACGTCTACTATACTAATATAGAGTATATTCTAGGTTCTATAACTCTTTAAGAAATCAAATATCATCGTAATTTAAAAAAAATCTCTATGTTTTTAATCTGAGTGTGCAAATTACAGATAAGTAGTATTAAACGAAGTCAATTATTGCAAGTGTATATATACCTAGTAACAAAAGATTTTAGTAATAAACTTGCAACTGTACAATTCTATAACAAAATTAATTTGTGAAAAATATAATAACCTGAGTAAAATTTAAATTAAATAACCGTTACCTGTGAGACTTAACATGATATCACATTTGCATTTGCCATTCACACAAGCCCCACCAGGGAAACCAAGGCGGCGACATGACTGGTCACAGCTCAAAGGACTGCAGCTACTGTACTCCTGTGTTAAGCTTTCTTGATTGAAATCTAAAACAAATTTTATTATTACAGATAAGTAAAGATAATACCACCTCTCACAGAATACTGGCGTAAAATAGCAGTATGTTGCCGTGTTTCGTATGGTGAGTGAAAAGAATCAGATACCTTTTTTACTGATATCGAGAAATTGATACTATTTTAAAAATATCTAATTAATGCATTCAATTACTAATGAATTCTTACAAAAGAGTGAAATAAAGAGTATTTGCTATATTTTACCACATGGAGAGCTAGATGTATAATATGCGTGCATTTCGATTACCTTTTAAGGCCCGTATTAATAAACGTTCCCCAGCTCAAGTGTACGCACTTGGGAACAATCTTGGGGTGAGATAATATGACAATGTAGACCATTTCGTGGATATGACTGTAGTCAGCGTCGATGCTACTCGTATCTTTGCTCAAAATTGACCTCAGTTATTTGATCAAATGTCAAATACGGTTGTGTTTTGTTACTGGCAAGAACCCGCTAAATTTTCAACTTGATTTGCATTCCAAAAATGAGTATTTTTATTATTCCCCTAAATAAAATACAATTTTTTCGTAATTTATAGTTTTATTTTAACTTATTTGTTACTCCCCTATATAAACCAAGTATGTTTTAACGCAGTTGGCAGTGTATATGCCAGGTCATACATGTTTTTTTAAAGTAATTTTTAAAGCAAAATATTTAAAAAAATTCAAAATAATTTAAATTTTTTAAAGCATTCTTTTTATATATTTTTAGTACCCGTTTATCGATCTAAACTCCAGTTCCATTCAAGGTATTCATATTTTTAAGATTTTTTTTGTCTGTCAATTAAAGGGTTAAGAAAGTTACGCGACGCAAAAAAAAAGTTATAACGTACACGTACTCAGAATATAGAAAGATTTCTGAGAACACGTAGTAAAATTCCAATTCTCGTGAGTCGTGTGTGTGTAATAAAGTTCAAATTTTAAGAGTAAACAATGCACAAAATGATTATTAAATTTATGTATTTTATGCATTTTATCTCAATTAAATCATTATTTCTTCCGAACCTTTCGGACCAATAATTTCAAGTGTTGTTCATTATTATGCAAAAATCAGCCCTGCGCGTTCCACACTGGGACGATAATATACTCAAACTTTATGAAGGTTCCAGGTGATAGCTGAGTTACGTTAAAGTCAGCGAGACAAAAACCCACAGACCATCTAGTTATAGATAACTAGTGTTCCCATGCGAAGCTGGTGCGGGTCGCTAGTATTATATGAAGTCAATTATTGCAAGTTTATATATAGATAGTAATAAAAGATTGTAGTAATAAACTTGCAACTGTACAATTCTAAAACAAAATTAATTTGTAAAAATATAATAACCTGATTAAAATTTAAATTACATAACCGTTACCTGTTAGACTTAACATGATATCACATTTGCATTTGCCATTCACACAAGCCCCACCGGGGAAACCAATGCGGCGACATGACTGGTCACAGTCCAAAGGACTGCAGCTACTGTACTCCTGTGTTAAGCTTTCTTGATTAATATCTAAAACAAATTTGACTATTACCGACAGGTGAAGATGATACATTTAGCTGTAATGTAATGTTTTAAATTAATATTGTGCTAACATCTTAACAATAACTATATTACGATGGCAGTAGAAATGGGTTGGCTCAACCTTGGAAGAACCACAAAATACTAGCGTAAAACAGCATAATGCTGCTGTCGCGTATGGCAAGTTAAGACAACCAAATATCCTTTTTACTGGTATTGAGAAATTCTATCTCAGTCCTCAGTCACCTCCTAAGACAACGTATATTGCTTCCCGCTGCTAGATTTGCCTTAATCTTTATTTAGAAAGCGATTGACGATCGCGGTACAAGACGTTCGCACCTTGGATGCTGCTACTAGGGTTGCCACCCGTACTATAATATATAGTATCGTACTATGTTTCAGTCAATTGTATTATATATTATATAAAATAATATTGTACCAAAAATACTATATTTTTTCCCCTAATCCAAATGTCGCCATTGTTTATATTAACTGTGACTGGAAGTCTGGAACAATTAAGTTTAACGGAAATAATTTTTCCGTCATGAATGTTAAATGGAAAGAAGGAAGAAATAGATAATAAATTTAATTAAAAATTAATTGCTAATTTATTTTAATATGAATCTAAATTGCTCAGATTCCTATAATTATTTTAAGGGTTGATATCCGAAGCGAAAAGCAATAACAAATTTATATGGAAAATGCATAAAGATTAAAAATAAATGAGTTCTTTTTTTTCTTGAACTTCGCAAAAATACTATATTTATTCAAAAAAAAAGGTGGCAACCCTAGCTGCTAGCCTTCGTCGGCCTGGATGTTTTACAAACGAAAGAGAATATGCTGTTCTTAGATGACATATATATCTATTTATATTTCATAAAGCTGTTCTATAATTAGGTACGTATAATCTTTATAAAAATATTGTGTGTGTAAACCTATTCTAGTTTTATTAAATAGGTACTAGCTGGTTCCCGGGGCGTTGCAGCTGTAGAAGAAGTAATTGTGGAAATATAATTTTAAATTTGGAAGAGTTGTACTGTTTAATTAGAAATTATAACACATTCAATGTATCTCATGTAAATCATCTCTCTCGTGTCAATCAAGCGAACGTTATGGTAGCGCGTAAAATATGAACAAACAAACATTGATTTTTATATATAAGATAAAAGAAGCATACCTAGCGTAATATAAATTATCCTTACCATTATCATATGCGTTTATTGACACCACAACAAATAAAATTCGGCAAAAAACATTCATTTCAATTACTGAAACTGTTCACACTTATAGCGTAAAATAAACGAAATAAACTAAACTTGTAATGCAATTCCAGCTCTATATATAATGAAGATAAGGAGCCGGGAAGTTACCGGATAAAAAAGAACCGCATGAATCACACAACCTTCTGTTAGTCAATCAACGTACTTAGCTTCGTCTTTCATTAGGAAATATTAAGTAAGCATCTAAACGAAAGGAAATGTATGAGATTATATGAGGATATATGTAGCTTTGAAGAAAGTTAAAAGCATAACAAACAAACCTAGCTTTGATTACCTGTATTGTATATTAACCATAGAATCATACCTAATAATTTCTATAACCATAGAATTCATTCTAAATTTATAACATATTGAATATATGATGTTCTGTATATAGATTTCTGATTGAGTTTCGCTATGCTATATTATAAAATTATACTTTTCTGTTTAGAAACTTTTTTTGAATTAATTCAATATCTAAATTTTTATTCAATAAAAGTTGCTTCTAAAACTTAAAAAATAAAAGAAAAGCTCCACGTAAGTAATATCTTCTGAAGAGGGTGCTAAGGTACAGTGTATCAAGAAAACCGAGTACCTATAACCAAACTGATCTATTTCAAAAACTATTATGATTTTTTTTGTTTAACTTTCAACTTTGGTTTAAATTTTATTAAAAGTTTAATAATTTTACACATATATAGTTCTTCCGGGTCACCTGTACTAATGGGTGTCCCTCAGGGCTCGATTCTCGGGCTTCTTTCTTTCTTCTCGGGCTATTTTTAGTGTATATTAATTACTTACCTTCCCTTGTAGGGGATAATTATGATATAGTATTATTTGTTAATGATACTTCCTTGATTTTTAAACTTAAACGTCAATCATTTAAATGTGCCGAAGTGAATAATGCCATATCAAAATTAGTGCATTGGTTTAACGTTAATAACCTACATTTAAACGAAAATAAAACTAAATGTATTTACAAAACCGAATGTTAAAAATGTGAATACCAATGTGTATTCAAATGGGGAAGAACTGAGCCCTGTTGAATCCACTGTTTTTCTTGGCATCACTCTCGACGCAAAGCTTCAGTGGGGCCCCCATATATCCAAGCTAGCAAGCAGACTAAGTTCTGCACCCTATGCTGTAAAAAAGATTAGAGGTCTAACTAGTGTCGAGACAGCTAGATTAGCTTATTTCAGTTATTTCCATAGCATAATGTCGAATGGGATATTGCTATGGGGAAATGCGGCTGATTTACAGAAGACGGCCATTAGAGATATTTACAACCTAAAACCGAGAGAGTCTCTTAGAGATAAATTTAAAGAAATAAATATATTAACTTTGGCCTCTCAGTATATTTACGAAAATTTAATGTATGTTCACAAAAACAAAGGTAGTTTTAGTAAAAAAAAGTGATACATTCTGTATACACTAGGACAAACACAAGCTAGTGATACCAGTTTCTCGACTCCACGGAGTCAGTAATTCATTCTTGGGGTAATGTATACGCTATTATGATTATATCCCAGAAAGTGTACAGGCTCTCTCTATTACAAAGTTTAAATGTTTTGTTAAGCTGAAACTGTATAAAAAGGGTTATTATACTATAAACGAATACATGGTTGATAATAAACCCTGGGAATGAGGTGGTCGCTTCCAAGCAGTTTCTAATATAAATTTTGTAAATAGTTTGTAATCATTTATATTGTAAAATTTATTTTAAAAAAGAGTCCCGCTGGGTTTCTTGCTGGTTTTTCCTAGGACCGAGGGTTTTTTTTTCGAACAAGTGGTAAATTATAAATGACTTTCAATAAGAATTACACATGTGATCTATATTGAATAAAAATTATTCCATTCTATTCTATTCTATATGGAAGTCAACCATATTGGATTTAGAGCAACGTCACTTAATTTTCGTATTCTTCTCAGCAAACCCTTTCATTTGATACCCATATCATGTGTGATCATCCATATGTCATCACTTAGCTAACGCTACATTGTCATCCAAAATAAACATGTATGCAAAATTTCAACTCAAGCGGTTGAGGATAACTGCTTTAAATTTTTTTTAATTTTTTCAGTTTCAAGATGTGACCCTAACAAACCAACACGTTACGTGGTAGAGCCATGCTGCAGCTATATCACTGGTATAGTTGTAGCACGAATGGGTCGGCTCGACTGGGGAAGGACCACCCTCTCACAGAATACCAGCGTAAAATAGCAGTTTAACGCTGTTGTGTTTCATATTGTGAATGTAGAGAACCAGAGACCCTTTTTACTGGAAACGAGGCATTCCATCTTAGTCCTCACGGGCGACAACGCATCTGCATTTTGATTCGTCATCGAAGATATATGTAGATGTCTATAGGCCACAGCAGCCACTTACCATCAGGTGGACTGTGTGCTCATTTGGCACCCTTATCCTGTGGAAAAAAAAACATTGCAGATAAATGTTTTTTTTATAAAAAAGTATTATTAACATAATAACATATACTGTTTTTACGAAATCAATCTTGATAAATATATAATCTTGAAATAAATAAGTACAAAGTGCTCCTGAAAAATACTGATAGTGATGGTTCAATGTGTCATCGTGATCGGGTAAATACCGTGGTTTAAATATCACACTTCGCAACCTTGTTTCGTTGAAGTTCCTATTACGGGCAACAATCAACAAGGCATGACACATTTATTTTACGGGTGGAAACTATATCTAACTATATCTATTCATACAGTAAATTTACTTTTTTATTTATGTATACGGCCGGTAAGTAACCAATGTGGTCTATCCCATGTGGTATGCAACAGCACAAACAGCATGTAACAGTTCATTAGAGGACGCGAGTTTTTTGCGTAAGCGTAACCATCATGCTTTTCATCAATCGCATTTTTTGAGCCCAGAAGTAATGTAAAGGGCTACCCTCCGGGAAGCGGGGGAGGAAGGTTGTGAATGCTCTAAGCATACCACGCAGCCGGCTGCGTGGTTATGTGGGACTCACTGTGAAACCTAAGTGCCTACCCACTAAACACCACCTGGGACTGGCTTTGGCTTGTATGGCCTTTCTGCCGAATCGGAAGCAACCCCCTTTAGGGAAAGGGGGGTAGGTGGCGATTAGCCGTTGGGAGGCGCGCCTAACTAAGGCAAATTAAGAATAAGGAGAAGATTTGGCCTGAGCTGCCAGGAGGCAGTCCAGGTCGCTGCCTCACGAATGAGATGATTAGAGTGAGACTCTGAGGCTTTGAAGAAGTTTTCTGAGAGTATTTTTGTTTGGAACTAATTGAATTTTGTTCAGGATTTTAGGCTTAGCGTGAGCAAAAATGGGAGGCAAAAATAACTGGATACGTCCAGTATCTGGACCTTATATAGGGTTCGCTTGTTTCGGAGGGACATTTTACTGTATCAGCCCAGCATGCTGTTGAGCATACTCAGATTAAAGCGCGCGTTGTGAGTTACTTTCTTAACATGGGGCTCGAAAGTGAGCCTCGTGTCAAGGATGACACCTAAGTATTTGGCGGTCGTATGCCAGGGTACAGGGGTCCCTAACATACGGATTGGTGGAAAGATAGCGGGGCGGCATCGTTTATGTTCGAAGTAACCGGCGGAGCTCTTCTCCGGGTTCGCACCAATACGCCATTTTTGGAACCAAGCTCCTAAGTCACTAACTGACTGTTGGATCTTATTCCGTATAAAAGGTATTGAGATACCTTTACAATAGAGGACAGTATCGTCTGCAAAGAGGGAGAGCTGAACACCATTCGACGGGGTAGGAATGTAGTTGGTGAACAGGATATATAGAAGAGAGGCAAGCACGGAGCCCTGATGGACACTGGCTTTGATATGAAGCTGAGAGGAGTGCTTGCCTTCGTGTCTGAAACGAAAGGTACCATCCTTCAGGTAGGAGGCCACGAGACGAACAAGACGATCAGGGGGTCCAATTTTATAAAGTTTGTAGATAAGCCTTTGCTATGTCAAAAAAGAACGTGATGGTCTTATGACGACGAGGATAAAAACTGCTGAGGATATATTCCATAATACGGTAAACTTGTTGGGGACAAGAGTGTATCGCTCGGAAACCAAACTGGTGGGGGACGACAAGAGGATCGCCGTCTGTGGAAAACAGATGGCGCCTCATTTGAGTGATGATGACTCGTTCGAATAGTTTGTCCATGGACATGAGGAGGCTGATGGGACGGTGACTGGAGAGAAGGTGGTGAGGCTTTCCTGGCTTGGGGATACCAATGACAGTTGCCTCTTTCCACGTGGTGGGTAAGTAACTGAGGTTGAAGCAGGCGTTAAAGATAATAGCCAATAAGCTGTTCCTGCTCAGGAACAAGTTCGAGGGCTTGTTTGAAGATACCATCCGCGCCCGGAACCTTTGTGGGCTTCTGTCCTTTGATGATGGATGCGATCTCACATCTCACTAGACACAGTGATAGGGTCAGAGGCTGTAGGGGGTGCGTTCTGGCGGCGGATCTCATCCTCTACTGCCTGGATGTGGGAGGGGTCAGTAGGGATGTGAGCTGGCAGAGCATTGAGCGGCGATACTGTCTGCAAAGCACTCAGCTTTTTCCTCGTCCTCGAATGCAATAGTATCGTCGGGACGGAAGAGAGGGGGGTTGTGAGTGATAGCGTCTATGCGGAGGGCTCTCGCCATCCGGTAGTACGCTATATGAGAAGGGGAGATATTCTCCATGAGTTTATTCTTTTCGAGGTCTCGAAGTTCGAAAAGGCGTGGACGGACTTCTCGTTGAAGACAATTGGCCGTACGCCTATAGTCAGGGGTGGGATAGAGTGCTGCTCTCCGGAGAGCAGGTCTCTTTGCTTTTAAGAGGTTGCTAATATTAAGGGGAATACTATTATTATTAGCAACAGGGACGACCCTTTCGTTCTCCTTAAGGGAAGATTTTATGAGGGTGGTGATCGATTCGACCGCGGTGTCGATTTTTTCGGCACTGTCGTAGAAATCCGAAGAGAGGGTTATGGGTGAGTCCGGAGAGTCCATAGCCGAGGCTAGGGACTCCTTGAGGCCCTTCCAGTTTGTGAAGGTTTTGATGGAGGGAGTTGAAGGGGTGGCTGATGGCCAACTATGAGGGAGACAGGACGGTGGTCGGATCCTAGATTGTCAAGAGTCTCGATTGCCCTGAACTTAAGGGAAACTCCTTTTACCAGCGCAAAGTCTAGCATGTCAGGAGCGTAGTCGGTGTTATCAGGATAGTGAGTGATACCGAGGCGACTGTAGACAGTGAGGTCGAGAGACTGAGTGATATCAAGCAGTATCTTGCCACTACGAATAGTAGTGAGACAAGTCCATTCAATATGCTTGAGTTAAAATCTCCAAACATAATGATTGAATTGCCTAATGCAAGGATGGCTTCGAAATCGCTCTTGAGGGGGAACATTCCACTAGGGATATAACTAGAGGCTATGACGATGGACTGATGTCCAGACAAGGCAAACCCGCATACCGTGGCTTCCATATAGGTAAGCGGCGGAGTGGGGATGTGGGAGCAATGAAGTGCCTTCTTGTAGTAAATAGCAGTACTGCCGCCTTGGCGGTCAGGTCAGGCCTTTGAGGTCCTTAGGTTTGAGGTTGGTCTCCTGGAAGAGGAAGAGGTCGGTTTCACGATCTCGAAGAAAGAGCTTAAGCCCGAGGAGGTTTTTTCGCAAACCGCAAATATTAAAGGAAACAAGCGAGCCTAAGGCTTTATCGCTTGTTTCATTTAATACTCATCAATCGCAGTATAAAACGTCTCTTATAATACCTTTGTTTCTCTTCGCATGTTTGAGAATTTAACATCTGTTATATTTGTGATAATCTGTTTTCTGAGTATGTTTCCCGCAGGCAACAGTGAAATGGTGAATTACAATTTAAAGTATTAATTAACCACACGCTTGCTGGTGAACTAGTGAAGGGAAACATCGTGAGAAAACCACAAGTATTAGAAGTTAAGAATATCTCAAGAATATTTTGTAAAGTTGGTCACCACGCATTGGAGTAGCGCTACGGAATTATATTTATTTATTTGCACACCAAGTACAAAAAGGCGGACTTAATGCAACAGGCACCATCTAGACCACTCCACCTCCAGGCTAAGCAGATAAGAAGGAAGATATCGTGGGTGCAAATATATAGCCTTAAAAGTCCTCCCAGTAATGAGAGTATACCATTCTACGAGTGTACCTGCATCTTTCATTGTTTCTTCTCTCTTCAGAGAAACCTCATTACAAAACGAAAAGAGATTTGAATGTTTGCGGAATCCCTGAAGACTTTAGTTGTGTCATTAGACCATTTTGGTCTAATTTTGATAATATTAAATTTTAATAATTAATCTTCTTTCTTATAATTTAAAGTAAATTAATATAGGTACCTATATTTGACTTTTTAAGTATTTTACCTAAGTTGAGTTCAGGTGATGATGAAACATTATAGAACGATTAACATCACTTTGACGATCTTCTGCGATCTATTTCGACAATCGAGGTCGCTTCTATACTCGCCAGCCATGTACCTTCCTAAATTTGTCATTTGTAATGGTATAACGGCCCCCCAGTAGATGGAGTGACGACCTGGCAAGACATGCAGGAATTCACCGGATGCAGGTGGCTCGAGACCGTGCTTTCTGGCATTCCTTGGAGGAGGCCTATGTTCAGCATTGGACTAGTGGCTAATGTCGATGTAGATTAAAAAAATAGCTTTTTTTCAGGGTATAATTTACACGAACTTTTATGTAAGAAAAGTGCTGGTAGGTAGGTTGTCTCATCACGGTTCTATGAACGACGTTATCCGAAGAGGTCTTGTCTCTATATATGTTCCCTCGATTTTAAGGCCATGTAGAATACTTAGAGACATGGCAGGAGAACCGACTGTATGACTTTGGTCCCTAGGACGAGGTAAAGCCCTGGTGTGGGGTGCTACATGCTTAGACACTTTGGCAATTTCTCATCGCAGGAATACCTCGCTTAGTGCAATGAGATAGGTGTAATCATAGGCGACTGAACTTAGTAAGTGGCCCAAGTATAAATATTTGACAGCTACTTATTCGTGCCTATTGCTGTAGAGGCTATCGATCCGTGAGGGCCACATGCGGTAAAGTTCTCGGAATTGTATTTCGCTCAAAGGGTGAGCGAAGCTCTTAATTTTGTAGAAATTGCTTTCTTAAACACACTATAATCACATTGATAATAAACCTTATTAGATTGGACTGTTTTTCTCCCATTGGGTGCACGCAGACGTTATTTTAATATTATCTCGTAACTCTGAGCTCTTCAAATAAAATGTTATTATAAAAATAAATAATACTGACGATTAATTTAATTTTACTGCCAGTCACGTCGCAGTATATAAGCTGAGAGAAAAAAGGACTGGACATCAGACTCGTCTTGAAGCTTCAGTGTTGACGTCGAGGGCTAAAAGGAATTTCTAAGGTAAAAAGATTTTGAATTATCATTCATATACTCATCATTATCACACCTTTACCGTCACAGCCTATTAAAGTCCACTGCTGAATATAGCATAGGCTTCCTCCATGGAATGTCTCATGGGGGTGATATTTGCCGCGCTTAGCGGGCGGGTTAGCAACCGCTGTTTTTTATTTTTAGCGTTATTAGGAAGATGCTGATGTACATCTCTTGATTTGTTTGCCTCTGTCGGCTCTTATGATATCCACGAGATGATATGGGGTAGTGGATATCCTTACGCCTTCGCTATACGGTACATCATCATGATCAGCTCATAAAATTCTACTGGAACATGGGACTCTCCGATATCAGGGAGGATTTGCTTTACACATACGCTTGATAAGCAGGTTGACGATCGCAGTACCACCAAGCATTTGGCACCTTCGACGCTGTTTCCTATCGCCGGTCTGTATCACACAAAAATCAATAATGGTACCCACTCCATAGTTTTATAAACCGGAGTTTTTTGTGTGTCACACCAAAACAACAAATAATCTTCGGTAAATTATCGCCAATGTATTTGTTGCACTATGACTCGTTTGATAAGTTATTCAGCATGAAATCTTAATTTTTTTTGAAATTACCTTTTTATTATTTTTATTAATTATTATTTTTATTACCTTTTTATTAATTATTATTTTTTAAAAATTACCTTTAAACGAGCAGTTCTTGTATTTATCTGAATCGGATTCTCGGAAACGGCTCCAACGATTTTCATGATATTTAGTATGCAGGGGGTTTCGGGGGCGATAAATCGATCTAGCTAAGATTCATTTTTAGAAAATGTCGCTTTATCCGTGTTTTCAGGCCATGAAAAACTGTTACAATATCATTAGAATACGAAGGTAAATTTTCCCACTATCTATTAGGTTATAGAAGCTCAGGTGGGAATTCTGGCGGTATCGAAACCAGAAGACCCCGGTTTGAGTCGAGATGTCTCCAGTCCGATAATCTTTTTTCCCTTTCTTTTTCAAGTTCTTTCTTTTGTGAGAAAGACTATTATTGGGAGCCCTTTTGGGGAAGAAATGAACGAGTTTTAAAAAAAAGAATACGGTAGTAATTACATTAGTAAACAAACCGACATATTTTTATCCTATTGGCGATGTTTCGGTACAAAGATAAAAGTCAAATCAATAACTCTTTATCGATAATCAACTTAAACATAAACTGAAAAATATGACTGCCTGACATCCATTGGCGAGTAATATTATTAAATAATATTAAAAAATAATACTATTATTTTTTAATTGAAATATAATTTTCCAAATAAAATACCGAGCATAGCTCGGTCATCCTGGTACTTACTTATTAATAAGTCTTCCCACTTATTGCCGGTCCTCAGCCACCTGCGTCCTGCTCTACTCTCTGTATCAATTAGAATGTGTAATTTTAAAGTGCGCAATTTAATATCCAGGATTTATTTATATTTCAGGATTCAAAATGCGTGCAGTCGTTGCCTTATGCCTTATCATTGTGATCTATTGCCTGATCTCTCCAAATGAAGCCAACTATCGGAAACCACCTTTCAATGGATCTATTTTTGGAAAGCGAGGAAATATCGGTAATAATTTAATCCATCAATTATGAAATTTTTTACTGATGATAGGTACTACGAAGCTTATTATGATCATAGATATTGAGTATATTCAGTCCAGTACTCAGTCAGAGTATAATAGTCCCTGAATTTAATTAATATCATTCATAATTAATATTATTTCGTAAAAAAACTTCATTTCTCATAGATCCCATCTCCTGTGTCAGTATCCCTCGGACATCACTTACGACATCCAATCCACGTATAATACGACAAAAATTACGCCATAACTAAAAATTTTTGGTAAAATTCGGACAATACCATGCTTAAAATTATTGTGCTTGTGTTTTTCAAAGACCAGCGGTAATTCGATCGATTCGAGATAATGAGATCGCTTTTTATTTTTAACATGAAATTTTTTCAAGCTCTTCTCTCTTTTCTGCTCTTCTGTAAATGTACACATTCTAAAAATTACCTTTTCCTTTATTAACAGTTTTATAAAATATGATAAGTTAATGTCGTAACTAAAATGTATCGTGATTTGATGATTATTCATATGAGTAGCATATATTATTCATTTATATATTATATTAAATATATATATATATATTTTTATTTTATAGAATTAGGTTGACAAACAAGCATACAGTCCACCTGATGGTAAGAGGATGCTGTGGGACATAGACATCTACATATATCCTTAATTAAGAATCAAAATACAGATGATGTCACCCTTGAGTACTAAGATGGAATCGCTAAGATGGCCTCGTTTCAAATAAAAAGGTTCCTCTACACTCATCATACGAAACACAGCAGCATTGCTAGCTTGGCTGCTTGGCTCTACTACGTACAATGTAAAATTGCTGTTTTATTTGCTTATTTACCTCGTGCTCGCTCGGTAAAAATAGTGAAGAAACCTACATATCTGAGAAATAAATTATTTGAGGGACATTTCATGTAGAGTCCACAAACACATTGGAACAGCGCGGCGAACAGGGAACTATAAATAATAACTCTAAAACACGCTCACGCGCAAGAAAGTCGTAAACACAGATTACTGGGTCGTAAATGGACTGTCACTTTAATTTTTAAAACCTTTACTAAAAATTAATATTGTTTACCTTTCAGAATATGATACATCTGAAAAAGCTATGACGGCGTTGTGTGAAATTGCATCAGAGACCTGCCAAACCTGGTTCCAGAACTTAGAGAATAAAAAGTAAAATTATTATTGTAAATTCCAAAATCTAGCAATGACAAAAAATTGCCTTTGAATCTTATAATAATATGTTTCAGAGAAGTGAATAAATTTTGAAGACATTAAACGACATATAATCAATATCAGATTTCATTTATTCCTTGTAGTTAAATTATACTATTTAGTTTGTTATATTATTTATATATAACAAACTAAATAGTATAATTTATAATATTATATATATTATATTATTTAGTTAAATTATATTTAAATTAAGACTGTAACTGCGTGGCATATTATCATCTCTGCTGCAGCGCGCTATATTGACTATCCAACTACAATCCAAGCATAAATCATAATCTCCACGAAAGAGAAAAATCCAAAAGAATTTTTTTAAGTTCAATCACAGAATAAATAATAGTATAAGAAGTTCAATATAGGTTCCAAATAATACTCCTTCAAAGTTATTCTTATGTTTAATTTGACTAGTGGTTCGATAAATACCACTGCCCTGGAAAGGACCAGCAGGAAACCAAGCCGGACATTTTTGGACGTGGGACTAGAGAACAACGCTCAATGTATATCAACGCTGCTATAGATTGAGGGTTGTTTGTCTTAAGCTAGACTTGTAACAAATAGTATATTCGGCCACACTGAATACCGAATATTTTGCGGGCTTGTTGGCCGAATAGCCGAATATTAGAAAAAGTATTCGACCGGGAAAATAGTAGTGTTTATTCAGAGGAGTAAATAAACCACTGTCTGAAAATATAGAAAAATTTGCCTTTCTCCTTTTTATAATGTTAATTCAAGTGCATAGACATTTATTTCATTGTTTTTTTTTTGTTAATTTTGCAAGTTTATTATGTAACTATGACTAATGATTACAAGAAAAATACATTATTATAAAATAAATCAATATTTTCATTTTACCAATACTAACAAACATTTTACTCAAGTATTCGGTATTCGGTCGAATACCATAAGAGTAACCGAATAGGCGGAATACTGAATAATAGCCGACTATTCGTTGCAAGTCTAGTCTTAACTCTTAACCCTTCGACCATTACATACATACCTTGTGCTACATACAATACAATAGGTTTCTTTCTAAAGGCTGTTTCTAACTATATGCGATATAACCTTTTTTGTGATCATTCCTAAATCAAGTGTTCGAAGCGAAATTAAACACTAGCGGCCGGTTAGCGTTCTTCCCGTACTGGCTAAATTTTTTGAGCCCCTCATATGTCCTTGATCCTTGTTGCACCCTAAAGGTATAAAATAGATGATGAAGTTTCTAATGTTAGGCTATTTAGACGATATTCCAGTTGTTACCTTGAACTTTTAATATACAGTAGTTCAATCCAAAGGAAAAAAACAGTTAAAAAGACTTCAAAAATTAAAAAGAATATAATTTAAAATTAAAAAAATTGTAAAACCGACTTCAATATTGATTATTAAGCATAACTAAAAAACTATTGGTCAAACCTTAATCAAACTTATATGGGACTACATGAGAAGCACCAGCTTTCAAATAAAAAAAGAATCTTCGAAATTGGTCCACCCAGAAAAAAGTTATGAGGTAACACACATTAAAAAAAGCATACAGTCGAATTGAGTACCTCCTCCTTTTTGAAGTCGGTAGAAATATCATTTCTACTTATTAGCTTCTAAGTTGAAGTTTAATACTTTGAATAATTTTGTATTAGCAGTGTCTCTTAGTATTTCCACATCTTTTAAGTTTTTTGAAGACGGTTCTGTTAGTAAATAATACAATTTAGGTTACTTGATCCGTTCATAAGTTACAACTAATTGTCGTATAAATAATCACTTTTACTTATTAATTTCACTACACAACACAAAAACACTAAAGTCTCTTATAGTTTGAACACCTTATAATAGAATTAGCTTGCTACATATATATTTATCTATGAATAGAATGAATCCAGCTATGGTGGTGATAGCCAATTTTATATTTTCTTTAAGGAGTCAAATCCGAAACTATTACAATAAAAATCTTACCGGATATTCAAAGATACAAAAGCGGAAATCCGATTTACATTTATTAAAGTTAGAAGTTAGATGTATGTTTCACCAGACAATTACATTAAAATTAGGGTCATTCAGTATATGTTTAATAGGCTATTTGACTAATTTTGGAAAACCATTTTAAATGATTCTTTATTACGTAATAAGCATACTACATTGATATTTCCGAGAGATCTACTGTATTAACAATAAAAATCAAAGTTAAAGTTTAAATTTCCAAAACCGCGGCAAAAACGCTTATTCTGTAATGGCGCTGGTCATATTCCGTGTGACGTCACACACAAGTAAAAAGGTCAATAACCCTAATAAAACAGTGCAGCTGAAGTGAATTTTATTATTTTTCTTCAAATTTATTCGATAAAATGGTGTATAAATGGTGTGTAGTGCCACAATGTACTAATACGACTATAAGTAGTCCACACAAACTGTTTGTTTCTGTTCCAACGAATCCCAAAAGACGAAAAATGTGGTTACGATTAGCTCGAAGAGACCCAAAGAGCATTTTAGCTCATACCAATGTTTTTATGTGTGAAGATCATTTTAATGTAAGTAATATATAACTTTATATATACTAGACTAGATGGTAGCCTAATATCGGTTTTTGTATAAAGTAATAACATCTTTAATACCCAACCTCCAAATATGGCTTAATCTTACAGCATAAGTTGGAAGGATACTTTTCACCCAAACCCTACAGGGTTCCCTGTAGGGTTTCATATGTTATCTGTTATGTTATTTAGCTTTCTTAATAATTTTCTTATGCTGTCTTGTAATGTTTATTGTCTTGTCAAACATAATATAGATACTTCACTCCTTACATTGGCAATAATGTTGAATTACAGATGGAAAAGGACACAATTAACTACTTGAAGTACAAAATGGGCTTCAGTCAGAAGATACTTTTGGCAGATGAGGCTGTGCCAACTAAATTTCATTGTCAAGAGGATCGTAGAAGTCTGCTACCTGATGCTGGACCTTCTCGAGAAGTTTTCTTTAAAAGGCAAAGAATTGATATTGTCACAGAATGTCTGCGAAGACATAGTACTACAACCCATACAGAAAGCTTACAAAATGATGATATGATACAAGAAATCATTGAGCCTAAAGGTTATGTTATCTATATAATACAAATGTCATAAGATATTTTTTCACATTTAAATGAGTTAAGTTTATGTTATTCACATTTAAATTAAGTAATTAATTTGGTTTTTTGTCTTTTCAGAATTACCAAAAACTCAAGACAAAGAAACAATCACCGACCCTATCATAACTGTAGAAAAAGCTGTTCAAGCAACAAAAAAAGTGAATACGCATTTTAGGAGCAAGGCTGTGCAAACTACATGCCAAAATAAAAGTATTTCTACCTCACCATGGAAAGTTTCTACAATATCTCATTTCACTTCACCAATTAATATTAAACCATGCCATCTTCAACCATTAAAGTCAGAGGTTGTTAAAGCAGTTAAGAGAAATATTTTCCTTGTAGATGAAAAATCTGATAGTGATATTTCTTGTTTTGAAAGTGGTCTTTTATCACCTTTTGGAGCTACATCAGTAAAGGTTACTGACTCTGATAGTAATGTTACAGATACCAATGAGAATATTGAAAAATTACAGTGCCTCAAAAATACTTTGCGTTTAATTGAAAAGAAACCATTGATGTATATTGGTATTTCCAAAGAATGTTATTTTTTAATTGAGTTGTTGCATAGACACACAAATATAAATAGAGAACATATTTTGCTATGCTTGAAAAAAATTAGATTAAACAGCACATTTTCTGAACTCGAGGATAATTTTGGTATATCATTATCTTATGCCAGTAAATTATTTTTAAGAAACTTACCAATAATAAGTAGTTTTTTAAAACCATTCATTGTAAACTTAGACAAAAATTTAATAAAAAGGAATCTTCCTATTGCATTTAGACATAACTATCATAATGTAAGCTGCATCATCGATTGTCTAGAAATTGATATACAAAAACCATCAAAGGCTCTTCATCAGGCTCTGACATGGTCAGAGTACAAAAAGGGGAATACTGTGAAGTATTTAATATCATGCACACCTAATGGTTTGGTTAATTATGTTTCTCAAGGGTTTGGGGGTAGAGCAAGTGATGTTACCATAGTAGAGAACTGTAACTTTCTAGATGGATTACAACAGGGAACTTGCATCTTAGCTGACAGAGGCTTCAAGCACCTTGAACAGATACTTCATGAAAAGGGCATAAAACTATTAAGGCCACCCAGTGTAAATGCTGGTGCAAAGTTATCAAAAACTGAAGTTCGACAAACTAAAATTATCGCTAGCTTGCGAATTCATATTGAAAGGGTAATTAGGCGAGTAAGAGAATTCCATATGCTAAAGCAACATTCAGTGATAAATACTGACATATGTCGTGTACTTGATCATGTCATTATTATTGCATGTGCTCTAATAAATTTGCAGGATTCTCTTATTAAATAATGTGAAATCATAAATAATAAAACAAGAAATACATCATGATTTTTATCGGCTGATATTGAAGCTATATTTGTTTTGCAAAAGAGAGCCATACGGGCGATTTATAACCTAAATTGTAAAGAGTTCCTCAGAGAAAAATTTAAAGAAATAAGCATATTAACTTTGGCATCGCAATATATTTATGAGAATGTAATGTATGTGCATAAAAACATAAATAGCTTTAATAAGAATAAGGATGTGCATACTTTAAATACTAGGAACAAACATAAGCTTGTAATGCCAGTAACTAGACTCCACAGAATCAGTAATTCATTTATGGGGCAATGTATACGCTTTTACAACAAAATCCCAGAACATATTCAAAGTTTGTCAATAAACAAGTTTAAAAGTTTTATTAAAGAAAAACTGTACAAAAAGGGTTATTATAATATCAAGGAATACATGAATGAAAATAACCCCTGGGAATAGGGTGATCGCCAACATGCTGGTTCTATGAAAAATCATTTAAAAATTGTATAAATAAATTATTTTTAAGTGAAATTATGTTTAAAAAAAAAGTCCCGCTGGGTTTCTTGCTGGTTCTTCCCAGGACTGAGGTATTTTCCGAACCAGTGGTAAATAAAAAATTACTTTCAATAAGTATTATGTAATAATCAATATTGAATAAAAAATTATTTTATTCTATTCTTATTCTATTTAATCATTATCACTGAAAAGGAAAAACGGGCCTCCATCGCCCGCCCTGCGGCAGAGATCAACCAATTAGTGTCCTATTCACAGATCCTAATACCACACGACGTTGGGTTCCCTGACCCCTGAGTAGGTGTGCAACTCGGGGCAACATAAAAATTTTCAAATATTTAGCAAAATATAACAATTTTACAAGCTATTTTTAGAGTCATAAATCTTAAATATCTATCACACACATTCAAAACAATGATCTTTATTAATAAGCATGAATATCTTAATACAATTGTTTAATTCAAAAATTAAAACTTTTAAGCAGTATTAAAACTCTTTATTTTTTTTAAAAAATACTAGTAATGCTATTAAACCTTACTAATATTCCCTTTAACCACTTCTGGTAAGCTTAAAATGCTTGTGTTAGAAGTGGTTCACGACAGTAATCGAATGGCGGATTCGAACCCACGACCTTACGAGTTCGCGGTCCACGCCCTGCCATTAGGCTACTGACGCTTCTAAGCTTCTTCTGAAGCTTCTTCTTCTTTATTTCAACTATAATTTTTATTTAATATTATTAATGTATTATAATTTTTATATATTAATATTATTCTAGCCATAACACTTAACACATTTCTTATCTTATTATTCTATACAATAATCCTGTAACATTTATTACAATACTAATTAAATCTCTAATTTATTTAATACATTTACATGTTATTGAAACTTTCATAAAATAATTGTTTCTTTAAATGCAATTATTTTTTTAAAATTTTAGTACATTATTGAGATGCCAGTTCTAATCCCATACAAAATGAACAACCAATTTCTACATGACCCTCAGCATCACGGTAGGTGGCTAGAGTTATCTCTATCTAATATTACAGCTATCTCTGTTCATTTAGCCATTATGTAACTTATCTCTTATCATAAGAACATAACATGTTTTCACTCAAACAAATGTCTTATACAATGCAATTCTTTTATTCGTATTACATACCTGATTACTACATAACGCGTGACTTAAGTTAATTTATAAACACATTTTTGACAAGCGGGGATTTTTATCATTATATTGAATTTATTTACTTTTAACATATATTATTTTTTAATATGAAATACATTTGCTTTTTACATAAATTGTTATTAATTCAAATATGTGGAGTGGATAAAAGTGGAAAAATAATAAACATTAAAGCGTGTCGCCAACAATCACAGACTGGTACCATACAAAATAGGGTAAATATTTGTTTGCCAAAAAGTAGCTAACTTTGGTATTAAGTTATTAACATAATCACTATCATATGTCACTAAAATAATGTCAACATTTTTCGTTTCTTCAAAGTTGCTATCAGCAACACAAAAATAGCTCTTTTTTACCCCTGTTGCATACATTTGCAGATGCACCTGTGCCTTACATTTTTCTGTGATAACACCGTTTTTCAAATAACTGTCTTTTGCTTTTGCCTTGCTAGGGCATTTTATTTCAATAACGGCACCTTTTATTAAACCATCAGGTGATGCCGCAATCATGGGATTCTCTTTGCACACATAAAGCCCACATGGGGTGATTTTTCTTTTCAATATATTACTGACTGTCTTTCGGACAGACAGTTCTAAATTTCTACCTCTTCTCATTGCAGCTGTATCAGGTATTTTTGCCCCCATGATAGAAGCCACCAATGAACCATCTGGTGTATGACAAACACTTACTTCATGTGCCCTTGAAGCTGTGATACGGCCATATCGCATCTCATACCACAAGCTGCTTTTGTTCTGCCTCCTTGTTGCTTCTTCAATGGTACTTATCACAGCTTCAGTAAATGTTGCTTTCATCACGTCAATAAACTTGTCTACATCTGCTTTAATTTCTGGAGATTGGTCCATTACTAAACAGTGCAATGAATACTGCATCACATTACTATGCTTAAAATCATGCTGATATTTTAGCAATTCACAGTTATCAATTTTTCTCTTTTTGGCTTCTGAAATAAATTCAGTATAAAGTGCTGATGAACTCGGTCTGTGAGGTACTTCTTTTTTAGACATCTGCTGCACAGTAATATATTTTAGCGTAGTCCCTACTTTGGACAATGTAGGCTTTTTCCAATAGCACTCTATGGAAGTACATGCAGGTTCATCAGAACGGCGAAGGACCCACATCAAAAAAGCAACTGCATGCTTGCATCCTCCAGCTGAAGCAGCACAGTCGTGGCATTGACAGCTCATAATTTCGCTGTCATTTTCATTAATAATCATCGTCACATTATATGGTTTGGTTCTAACTTTATGCTCTGGGCACATTTTACACTTAACTGTACAAACCCCATGCTCCCGTTGTAGTTGGACATAGCCAATCGCATCGTCTCCATAGGATTCCCTTGCAGACCTGTAAAACAAAAGTAAAGCCCATTACAAAGAGAATTTACAAGAAATTTCTAACTATATCAACATAACCTAAAATGAGATATTACAAAACTTCTGAATGACAATCATATTTATAGGTTTGTAAATAAATAATTCGTACATAGTACTTACACTGCTGTTTTCACATTCTTATGTTCTGCAGCATAGTAATCAGCGTTATTCTTAAAGAAATCTGCAACCATAAATCCGTCTATCTTAGGCAAGTTGCTGTTATCGGCTCGCACAAAATTTGATTCCATTTTGAGATACAAAACGAATATTTATGCCGCTAGTTATCAAATTTATCAGAAATACTAATTCAGAAATAGCTCAAAGATCGAATATAGCACCCAAAAACGTAGAACTCGAACTACAATCACTCAAAGCAGCTATGTTTACTCGCGTGTGACGTCACCAGAGTCGAAACCAATCACAGGGCGTTCTCGTTACAGATAAAATTTAAAAAAAAAATTATGTTTTATTTTCGTTTATTTTGCATAAAATATAAATATCTTAGGTTAAAATAAAGTGAAATATATTTTTTTACCCTATTATCTGATAGGATGACCACAATTTATAGTATATTTTCAATGTTGTCAAATAGCCTATTGTTATCTATACATATAATAAATCTGTAGAAAAGTCGTGTCTGTAATTCTAATATATTCTTGAAAAAACAAGTCCAGGGGACTAAATAAAGGGTTCTGAAGCCAAATTAATGGTTTTTAGAATTTTTGTCTGTCTGTCTGTCTTTCTGTCTGTCTGTCTGTCTGTGTATTCCGGATTCACGCAAAAACTACTGAACCGATTTACATGAAATTTTGTATGTAGGTAGTCAGTAACCCGGGGCAACTTATAGGCTACTTTTTATGCGATTACGGAACTTCAAAAAAGGAAGGTTAAGTTTATTAATTTCCTTTAGATGTTAATTTTCTGTTGTATCTTAGTTATAGGCGGAACGACGGGTGTTTTTCAAATAAATACCATATTACCATATTTGTAAATAAAGTTTAAAATATAGTTATAATCTTGGTAAAATAATTTGAAACTACACCGATTTCGTATTCAAAACAGCGCCATCTATCATCAAATGGAAAAAGTTGTATATTTTGCCTTCAGTTAGTAATAAATGAAATAATATAAATAACTTACATTTATATGATTAAATTATTAGGTTTTTAAAATTATTAAAAAAATTGTAACGTTCAGTTTTTTAGTATTTTGTTATTTTATTTTAAAAGTGTAATAATTTCAATAGATAATAGTGATGTCTATCAAAAATATGAAAATTGATAAGGTATTTATTTCAATTACTAATATATATGTAAAGTGATAAAAACTGGTCTGTCTGCAATTGTTGCAGAATTTTCATTATCATCATAGTTTTATTAAAGAGATTTTTATGTAAGTCGTGCCCAGATCGTAGAATTGATCATATATCATAAAGTAGTCTATCATTTCGTGAAAACACTGAAAAAAGGACTGAAATGAATGTGTTACTAACACTACCACTATTTGATGACCGTGTCATTATATAGCTTGACCAAATCAATGAATAGAAATCTTTTGAAGTTATTAGTAACTAAACACAACGTTGCTATTTCATAATATGGTCATATGACGATATCATTATCATTTTTCACCGCTAGCGGCGCTGATAGCTTATTTTTAACAGAAACAGAACTTTTAAGAGAATTGACATCACTTTATCCCTTATTGATTTGATATAATAAATAAATGTTCGTTTCTATTGCTGATATTACTAGATGGTATAGTTTTGGCTTTCATTATTTCATGTAATATTAGCGCCACCTACTTACTTCTAAATAAATTAAAATGGCAAGACATTGATAAAATGAAATAATACAATGCTACTGAATATACGATGTAAATAATTGAATCATTTACATTACGTTCATCCCGCGTTGGAATCAGTGCAGCGAACTCTTTTTTTGGCCAAAAACTCTACAGCCTGTGCCCAGTAGTAGCATGTATGTAAGCTGCTTTTTCATGGGGCAATATATGCAGTTTCTATTTCATTCGTGTTTTCGGGTATGATAATTTATGTTTTCACTCTACCTTAAATATTAAGGCTTGCAAAGATGAGTAGAACTCATTATCGTCAGCCTATGAAAAGTCCACTGAAATGAACATAGGCCTCCCCCATAAATTGTCAAGTAGCTGGATATTTGCTATAGTGGCGGGTTGGCAACCGCAGCTATTATTATTTTGATCTGTTGTCAAGAAGATGATGCAGATCATCCCATCTACTGTTTTTTCCCTATGTCGCCTCTTACGACGGGACGATATGATGTGTTGGATTTTCTTTCACCGCCACAACAGTGCGAACATTTTTCTACTCCCGTTCATGAGTGTAGTGTTCCTCACGTTCACTGTGTATAAAATTTATAAGGAATAAAAGTAATTTTAAGGATTTTATTCGCGTTTAATTTTAAATTCCCGATGGTTTGGGCAATTTATAGCACCCATGGTCACGGGAGAGGTGGGAGAACTGAGGTGTTTGACGACCTGATGTCATAGTTAAAAGAGAATAGTTAAAATGCAGTAGTAGTTTGAATTTAATTTTATTAATCATGGAGTCCTTAGCAGATAGTAGCACTCAGCCATCTTCCCCATTAAAATTAGGATATTTTTATTTTCAATAACCACGCGAATCATCGTTGGTAGGATTCGGTGTTCTATTGCAAGAATTTGTTGTATATAATGTTTGGGACGATACTAAACATGTTTACATACTTTAGACTTCCCGGAGCTTCGGTGCTTTCATTCGGTGAGGAGTCAAGATGCGTAAAAAACCCATAACATTAGTTTTAATCCATGTGTGGTATTCATTATTATAGAACTGTATTTATGAAATTTTCAAGTCTACTCGAAGTAAATAAAAATATCTATATCTTTTTATGGTGCCAATCAATATTAAATAGGACCAATGATATGAATAAAATATCTCAAATAAACATTAATACATTTTGATTTCAAGACCTTTCTTATGGATACATCGGAATCGGAAGTCACGCCATATATAAAAAATAGTAGGAGTTTCTATACATATTATAAGTATATTCACGTGTTTCTGGAGCATGTTACCAATCATCTACGTCTAATAGTATTTTAGAATGAAAAAAAATCTCTGACAGACATAGAGACATAGTCACCAAGGTGACTCTAAAAGTGATCGAATATTTCTAAATTAGACACGGAACAGCATTTAATGATGTCCCTAAATTCAAGCGCACGCGAGCGAAGCCGCGGGCAAAAAGCTAGTTTATAAATAATTGCTAACAATCGGTCTTTCCTGACATTTTCACGTCCCGTAAAAGGAAAATAGAAAATGTATTATCATATTAAGTTAGTATTATTTGTAATATTACCGTTTATTTTAAATTTATAAAATTACATCGCAAACGATATTGAAGCCCTATTCTTGTCTTCAATATACACATGTATGAGACCCCTTTATGTTCTCAACAGACAAGGAATAGGTAAGGAAGGAATACTGAAGTCCCATTCATGGCTTCAATATTCACCTGCATGAGACCCCTTCATGTTCTCAACAGACAAGGAATAGGTAAGGAAGGAATACTGAAGCCCCATTCATGGCTTCAATAATCACCTGCATGAGACCCTTTTCATGTTTTCAACAGGCAAGAAATAGGTAAGGAAAAAATACTGAAGCCCCATTCATGTCTTCAATATTCATTTTCCTAATAAATTATTATACACATTTATATAATATATTATGTTAAATAAAAATAATATGCTTTCTTTTTGTTTATAAACAAATATCAGGATTGTTTTTACAGCTAAAATTATTTAAATAGTAAATTATTTTATCTTTTTTTTTTTTTTTTTTATAGGAGAGGGGGCAAACGAGCATGCGGCTCACCTGATGGTAAGTGACTACCGCCGCCCATGAACAACCGCAACACCAGGGGAATTGCAGATGCGTTGCCGGCCTTTTAAAAAGGAGTAGGCTCTTTTCTTGAAGGTCCCTAAGTCGTATCGGTCCGGAAAAATCCCTGGTGGTAAACTATTCCACAAGGAAGTTGTGCGAGGAAGAAAACATCTTCTAAATCGCACAGTGGTGGACCGCCAATCATCCAGATGGTGTGGATGGTATCGGGAGTTCTGCCGCGATGTGCGTTCGTGAAATTTGGCGGCTGGGATTAATCCGAACAATTCCTCAGAGCACTCCCCATGGTAGATGCGAAAGAAAATGCAAAGAGATGCAACATCTCTTCGCAGTGCCAATGAATCGAGCCGATCGGAAAGGGCTCGGTCGTCGACGATTCGAGCCGCTCTGCGCTGGATGCGGTCAAGTGGAAGGAGCTGGCACTGGGGAGCCCCTGCCCAGAGATGGGAACAGTATTCCATGTGAGGCCGAACCTGCGCCTTGTAAAGTTGCAGGCGGTGTGCCGGCATGAAATACTGTCCCGCTCTGCTGAGCACGCCAAGCTTTTTAGAGGCCAATTTGGCCTTCTCTTCCAAGTGACCACGAAACTGCACGTCACTCGATATGTCGACTCCGAGGATACCGATACTGGCTGAGGCAAGAAGGGGAGTGCCTTGAAACTGAGGAGATACGACAAAGGGGTCTACCACTAAATCAAAAATAAAGGAAGAAGGTGAGCATTGTAACACGAATAACAAATTATTTGTAAACATATACTTATTTATTCATCGGTATTACTACTTGAACTTTGAGTATCCGACTCATAGCTTCGTAGATAAACCAACCAAGGATAAATTTTATCAACTGAAAATATACCACTAAAACGTCTACCCTTGCGTGATATAGGTGTATCTTCGACTACATATTATCTATCGTTATCAAGAACCTTATATATACGATAAGGACTGCGAACGTTAGAAATTAATTTTCTGCTTTTGCCTGTTGAAGAATAGAATAGAATAGAGTAGAATGATTTTTATTCAATATGGATTATTACATAATACTTATTGAAAGTCATTATTTTATTTACCACTGGTTCGGAAAATACCTCTGTCCTGGGAAGAACCAGCAAGAAACCCAGCGGGACTTTTTTTTTTAAACATAATTTCACTTAACAATTTTGTTTATACAATTTTAAATGAATTTTCATAGAACCAGCATGGTGGCGATCACCTTATTCCCAGGGGTTATTTTCATTCATGTATTCCTTGATATTATAATAACCCTTTTTGTACAGTTTTTCTTTAATAAAAATTTTGAACTTGTTTATTGACAAACTTTGAACATGTTCTGGGATTCTGTTGTAAAAGCGTATACATTGCCCCATAAATGAATTACTCATTCTGTGGAGTCTTGTAAGTGGCATTACAAGCTTATGTTTGTTCCTAGTGTTTAAGGTATGAACATCCTTATTCTTATTAAAGCTATTTATGTTTTTATGTACATACATTACATTTTCATAAATATATTGCGATGCCAAAGTTAATATGTTTATTTCTTTAAATTTTTCTCTAAGGGACTCTTTACAATTTAGATTATAAATCGCCCGTACGGCTCTTTTTTGCAAAACAAATATAGCTTCAATATCAGTCGCATTACCCCATAGCAAAATTCCATAAGACATTACGCTATGAAAGTAACTAAAATACACTAACCTAGCTGTCTCAACATCTGCGAGACTTCTAATCTTTCTTACAGCATATGCTGCAGAACTAAGTCTGCTTGCTAATTTAGATATATGGGGGCCCCATTGAAGTTTCGCGTCAATAGTAATACCGAGAAAAACAGTGGTATCCACAAGACTCAACTCCTCCCCATTTAAGAGCACATTGGTTTTCGAATGTTTTACATTAGGTATTGTAAATTTAATACATTTTGTCTTATTGCCGTTTAAGAGCAAATTGTTGGCGTTAAACCAATGTACTAGTATCGATAGAGCATTATTTACATCGTCATATTTAATTGACTGCCGTTTCAGTTTGAAAATTAAAGAGGTATCGTCAGCAAATAATACTATATCGTGATTGTCCCCTACAAGATAAGGTAAGTCATTAATATAGATTAAGAACAGGTATGGGCCAAGAATCGAGCCCTGAGGAACGCCCATTGATACTACCGATCCGGAGGAACATTTACCATTAATGACGACTTTTTGAGTTCTGTTACTTAAATATGAAGTAATAAGTTTAAGCGCCAAATTTTTTACACCGTAATGTTGTAGTTTCCTGATTAATGTATCATGATGAACACAACCGAAAGCCTTGGAAAGGTCACAGAAAATAAGAAGGAATCTCTCTCTCTCTCTCTCTCTCTCTGTCACTCTCTTTCTCTCCCTATTTTAACCAAATCACCTAGAAAGTACTTCTGCTTCTTATCAAACTGCTTCTTTTGTTTTGTTTGGTCAATTTTAATTCGTTGCGATATTTCATTCCTAATACTGTCAATATTATTAGTATTTTGTGCATTTTCATTATTGGAATCATTTAAGACATTATTAAATCTGCACCAAAGAATCGTTGGTTCCATTGTTTTATTCGTTGTACTATTTAATCCCCACTGAATGTCACTTAAATATTCGTCTCATAAATGTTTATATCGCTCTATTTGCCCAGTAGCACGAGGAGTGGCAACAGCATTCAGCACGTGCTTGATACCTAACGAATCTAAATATTCATTGAACCGTTTAAATGTAAATGAGGTTCTTCTAGAGGAAATGAGTCTTCTTGGAACGCCAAAAGTGTGAAAATAATTTAGAACATCCAAAAGTGGATGCTTCATGAGCGTTTTCTTTCATCAATATTAAATGAAATTTATAATGAAATCAATAAATAACTTTTAAACGATGTCGAGTTCAATAACAAAAATCAATAGGGATCCTCCTTAGAATATATAGAATCTTATAATAATACTGTATATATTATCTCAACACTTCTATTAAGCAAGAAGACTCATCGACGCACGGACCAACTGACGACATTCCAGTTTTTTTCATTTACTTTTTTTTTGTTAAGTAATCTAAAGTGAATCAATTAGAAAATAAACTAATCCTATAATTCAATGCCTGTAGATATTGTAACGTTAATAATAATATGGATTTGATGTCTAGCTAAAAGTATAAGAACAATTTTATGTAGCGAAATTGAGGTATGGCCATATACATCGAGAGTAGAGCATGCAATAATGCAATAAATTCGGTACTTTACTCTTAAACGGATCGAACTCTCGATGTATTACGCTCACGCCGCGCACGTATGGATGCACTTCGGTCACGCTGCATACGCCTGGAGACACTGCGCTTGTTCAGCGAACAGCTGGAAGCACTACGCCCACTGCACCGTAAGCGCTTGCATCGAGTGGTGCTGCAATAACTGTACTGTTTTAATATCAGAACTACATGCTATCGGCTTAAAGACTTTCGGTCGTCTGTTGTCAGAGGTGCTTGCTTGAATTGTGGTGATTTTTAAGTCTCCTAACAGTTTTAACATTTCTTATAAACATTAATAATTTATCTGATACCGTAAATTGAGCCGCTTCGGTACTTTTTCTAACAAACCAGTCCCCAACGCCATGTAAAATACATGCCATAGCATTTTTACCAAATAAAGTAATTCAGTAAAACAATATTTTCATAAACATACTCTTACTAAAGACTTACCAAATCGAGCCCTACATGCAAGCATTTCTGTCAACAGTTGATGGCCAACTGTTTCAAAAATTTTGATTCCTTGGAAATGCTGTTTACCCTACCATTCAGACCAAGAAAACATTAAAGTCATCTGATTTTGGGAAAAGCATAATGGATTACCTGACGTTCTGACCAACCATAAATAGCCGCACACTCATCCACTTAAAATATCCAGGTGTCAACGTTTTGATTACTCTTAAACGGATCGAACTCTCGGTGTACTGCGCTCAGGCCGCGCACGTATGGATGCACTTCGGTCACGCTGCATACGCCTGGAGACACTGCGCTTGTTCAGCGAACAGCTGGAAGCACTACGCCCACTGCACCGTAAGCGCTTGCATCGAGTGGTGCTGCAATAAGATCTATATATTGATCTCGACATTTGCTCGGTCCCACTGCTAGACGACATTGGTGACGAGCTCGAGCGAGGTCTCGTGTTCGTTCGCTTACGAGATCGTCTGTATTGTCTCATGTTTTTTTTTCACTGAAAAATTAACAGAAGACTAGAAAGCAAAATGTTTAATGTATAGTAATAACGATTTTTCGTTTTTAGTTTAGCACAAATTTTTGACCGATACACAAAACAAAAAATTGACATAATTTACCAAATCGCATTTGAATATTGGTGGTAGTTGCCAAATGTCAACAATGTACGATGTGGGTAGATGTAAACAAAATATAACTTATGTTTAAAGTAGAGGAAATAAAACTTACCAATTTATCTTTTGTATAATGAGACCGAAGTACCGAGTTATCTTAGCTCGATACTATCCCACTCCTGACTTTTAGGTTTCATTATATCACTTTTATTTGATCTGTTCATAAGTTACAACTAATTGTAGTATAAATAAAAAAAAAAAATAATAAAAAAAAATAAAATAAAATAAACCTTTATTATTTTCTCCCACAAATTGTACAATTGCATATTTTATCTTTTAAAAACATATATATTTTTTATAAATTAAAAATAAAAAAATAATCACCTTTACTTATTACTTTCACTACACAACACAAAAACCCTAAAGTCTCTTATAATTTGAACACCTTTTAACCGAATGAATCCAGCTTAGGTTTTTTTTTGCGCCTAATGCAAGGCTACCCTTTGGAAGCGGGTGAGGGAGATGGTGAATGCTCATAGCATACCACGCAGCCGGCTGCGTGGTTATGTGGGACTCATTTTGAAGAAGTACCTACCTACTAAACACCACCTGTGGGACTGGCTCCGACCTGAGTGGCCTCTTCGCCACATCGGAAACGACCCCCCTTAATCCCGACGGGGACGGGAGCGCGGGTCAACTAACACAGCCGCACGGGGGCGACGGTGCTAGAGGAGTCAGGGTGTGGGAGTCGCATGAGCGAACATGCACTCACCGTACGGGGACAGTGAGCACGGGCTGCTAACACAACCGTACGGTGGCGGCGGCGTTAGCGGAGGCGGGAAGTGGGAGGGAAGGCACTCCCCGTACGGGGACGGTAAGCGCGGACGGCTAACTCAACCGCACGGGGGCGGCGGCGTTAGCGGAGGCGGGACGGCACTCATTGCACGGGACCGGTGAGCACTGGCACCTAACACAACCGCACGGGGGCGGCGGCGTTAGCGAAGACGGGAGGGCATCCACCGTACGGGGACGGTGAAAGTGGACAGCTAACACAACCGCACGAGGGCAGCGGCGGGACGGGACGGGTCTGACGTTCTATCCCTAGACTGGACCGACCGAGGAATTCCCGTACGGAGATGGGAATTCCTCGGTCGGCTAGCGGACTTCGGTAGCGCACGGCCGCACGGGGGCGACGGCGCAAGCGGAATTATTTTGATGATCCAGCTTAGGTCGTGACAGGCATTTTTATATTTTCTTTAAGGAGTCAAATCCGAACTGTTACAATAAAAATCTTACCGGAAATTCAAAGATACAAAAGCGGAAATCCGATTTAGATGTGTTTCACCAGACAATTACTTTAAAATTAGGGTCATTCAATATTGTTTAATTGTTCTTTATAAGTAATTGCTAACAGTTCTTATTTATTTTTTTAAGTTAGTTTTATAATTTTGTATATTATATTATAATAAATTTGAATTTTTTACACTCTGTTTTTTTTTATTAAATATTTGAGCTAATGTTGTGCCGCTTTGCAGTGTATATTCGATAGTAATTTTTAGGTACATTAATATTATGTAGTTTGTATGTAATTCAATTAAATAAATATTTATCATAAATATTTTATAATTAAAATTTTCTCTTTGAGTTCCCTAACGTCCTCTAAAGCCTTTTACGGTTCGGTCACTAAAAGATAAATGTATGCTCACTTCGAATTTTGTGAGGGCGAGAGGATATAAGTTTCTTAAGGACAGAGATTATAATTAATGTACTTACTAAAACGTCTCGTCAACCTATATAACCTACTATTTCACTTAGTGAACTCTTGATACTCGTCTGTTCGCAGATCATGCCGGCATACCGCTTGCAACTGTATAAAGCGCAGGTTCGGCCTCACATGGATTACTGTTCTCATCTCTGGGCCGGAACACCCCAGTATCAGCTAGACCATATATAGTAGTGAAAGTGTTTAGGCGCTTCTTTAGTTTTACAGGAGGTTGAGTTATGTTGAGAGTTGCGCTCATTATCATAGGTTGAGACGGTGCACTTGCGCCGCTATTTAACTCTGTAGGTATTTTACTGCGCATCACCCACCCGCTGAAATCACCCTGACTTTTAAGTGAAGGTCTTTTCGTACAAATAACTTTCCACATTCTATTTGTAAATTGTATATTAACCTAATACAAATGTAAGGAGACCTGTGTCCAGCAGTGGCATGCATAATACTCACGCGTGCATCTATGTGCATAATATTAGGGTGTAACATTTTTATGTAAGCCCATAAAAATATTATGTTGAAAGTAAAATGATATTTTCTACCGACTTCATAAAGGAGCCGGTACGCAATTCGAGTGTACGTTTTTTTTTATGTATGTGAACTGATTTCGATGATTCTTTTTTTATTTGGAAGTAGTGTTGCCCAAATGCAAGAACAAGACGAGACTCAGCAAGTCTTGGTCTTGGTCTTGCGCCAATACACCTGGTCTTGGTCTTGGTCTTGGTATTGCGCTCCCAGTCTTGGTCTTGGTTTTGCAGCAAGAGTCTCGCAAGTCTCGCAATGATCTATTAGCCTATTACTATTTATTAAACGTTACTTTAGATCTTAGAACAACTTAACAGAGTAGGTACATATTGAGCTTGAATTAACATAGCCATAGTAAAGACCAACCATATTAATAAATGTCTAAACATTTAATGAGAAATTCGAAAAATCAACTGACACCGGGTGGGGTTTGAACCTACGACCTAAGCGATCCGTGCCGATGCTCTAACCAACTGAGCTATCTACCGTGTCCCACGGCCACGGGCGTCAGTTTCTTAATAAACGTTTACATTTAATAAGCTTACATGTGCTAAAACATGGTTAAACATACATATAAAAACAAATTAATGGCAAGGTAGTTAACACTGTATTTTAAATAACATTATCTCTCTAGAAAGAGATTGATGGACCCTCACCATATATGAAATGGAATAAAAGAGTTATACAATATACAATTTATTGAAATAAAAAATAAAATACGATGCAAATTAAATTACTTCACAGTATGTACACAACAGCTTTGACATTACTGTTACTTTATATTTATTCTTTTGACAAAGCATTAATACAAAGTAACCATCTGGCTGAATCATTGTTCAATTAAGGAACATGAATAAAATAGGCGACTCACACGATAGGCAAATTGTATATTTAAAAGGAATGAAAAATACAAAATATTTGGTGGCGATCGGGTCGCGAGCTATCGGCGAGTGCCGGTCTTAGGCGTGGTGGTGAGAAACCCCCCGCACTTCACATACTCCCCGCAAACACCGTCGGTGCTGTCGTAACGGCGCCGACGTACTCCCGGCGCTGGAAAGCTTAACAGCTTTCAAGATCTTCCAACTCATCGGGCTTCGGTAGTAGGACGATTCTGTTTAGGGCGCGCCGCACAATTCCTCTTGCAGTGTCTATATCTGCGACGCGTGTCAATCCGTCAGATCCCGGGAAGAGTTTTCTTACACGTCCGAGACGCCAATAGAGCGGTGGAGCGTTTTCCTCTTTCAAGAGGACTAGGTCGTCAATTTGTAGGCTCTCTTTGGACTTCGTGCGCCACTTCGTCCTCAACTGCAGCTCCTCAATGTACTCGTGGCTCCAGCGTCGCCAAAAGTGTTGCTTAAACTGCTCGATGCGCTGGAATCTGTCGAGACGATTGGCATTAGCGGATTGTAGACACGGAGATGGCAGCGAGCTTAGTGGTCTACCAATTAAAAAGTGGCCCGGAGTTAAGGGATAATAGTCCGTGGGAGAGGAACTTAATGGACATAGGGGGCGGCTATTTAGGATACATTCTATTTGTGTGAACAAAGATGACAATTCCTCATAGGTTAGGTGCGTAGTCCCTAATATCCTAGCCAGGTGGAATTTGGCTGACTTTACACCGGCCTCCATCAAACCATTGAAGTGAGGAGCGTATGCAGGCGAAAAACAAAATTCAACGCCTTCGTTAGCGGCAAAATTAGCGATAGTTTTGGCATTAACTTCAAAAAACTCTTTAAGTTCCTTTGAAGCAGCTACAAAGTTTCCACCATTGTCGCAGAATATCTGCTTTGGTAGCCCTCTCCGTGAAACAAAGCGTCTCAAAGTTAATATAAAAGCATCCTTGGACAGCTCACTAACAGCCTCCAAATGGATGCACTTATACCTAAAACATATGAAAATACACAAATAACATTTTGTAATTTTACAACCACGACCTTTGCGATCCGTGACCATAAATGGCCCAGCGAAATCAGTCCCTACTGTAATAAAAGGAAAGTCGGGCATTAGTCTTTGAGCAGGTAGGTTGCCCATTATGTTTTTCATAGACTGACCCTTAAAACGCCTACATACGGTGCAATTATGCACAGTACGTCTAGCCAGACTTCTTCCACTAATGGGCCAAAAACGCGTTCTAATAGAAGCCAGTAAGGCTTGGGGCCCCAGATGTAGAAGCCGTACGTGTTCTTGTTGGAATAAAAGTTGAGTAAAATGGTGTTTAGAGCTTAACAACATGGGATGCTTCATATCGAAACTATATTCAGAAGCCTGAATTCGACCACCTACTCTTATCACTCCTTCATGTAAAAATGGATTAAGTGCCGAAATGTGCGACTTAGGACTTAGGGAATTTCCTTTTAATAATAAGTCGTATTCTTTAGGGAATGCCTCTAATTGGGAAATATACACTAATGAATTAAGAGTTTTATTGAGCTCGGCGGTAGTTAAGGAACCTGTAATTTTAGTTTTAGAATTTTTACAGTTATTAATAAATCTATGTACATAGGCTAAAATGTGTTGTAATTGTTTTAATTTAGAATATTTGTTAAAGTTAATAATTGATTGATAATTATCACAAATAGCAACTGGATGTGCTTTAACTTCCGGCAAATTCTTCATCTCAATAATAGTCTGCGACTGCATAGAAGGCCACTCGGACTCTGGCAACGATAAAAACTTAGGTCCATACCACCACATATCACATGCAGCGATCTGTTGTGGGTTCACGCCACGGGATAGCAGGTCAGCTGGGTTGTGTTCTGTAGGAACGTGGTGCTATGAATTTGCGTCAGTCAGCTCTCTAATGGCGGCGACTCTGTTGGCAACGAATGCTTTCAAGTTAGAAGAACCGCAGCGCAACCAACTAAGAACTACGCTCGAGTCAGTTCAATAGACATGACGCGATATTTTACGTCGCAAGGCTTTGGTCACAGATGAGCTCATTTCAGCTGCCAGAAGAGCACCTGAAAGCTCCAAACGAGGAATTGTAATAGGGCTGGATGCTGGGGCAACGCGAGATTTCGCACATAAAAGTTGGACATGTATTTGTCCTTCTTTATTTGTAGAGCGAAGGTACAAGCATGCACCATAGGCGCGTTGCGATGCATCGCAAAAACAGTGGATTTCAGCAGAGACTGGATATTCTATTGATACCCATCTAGGTATATTTAGTGAAAAAAGGCATTTAAGTCCATCAACAAAAGGTCTCCAGACATCGACAATATCCTTTGGAGCGGGCTCATCCCAGTCCAATTTGAGAGACCATAAGGTCTGAATTAAAATTTTGGGAACGATAGTGGACAAGGATAGGAGGCCCAAGGGATCGAAGATCTTGAAAGTTGAAGAAAGTATAGTGCGCTTGGTGACGACGCCAGACTGATCCACTGTAATGGGAAAATTAATGCTGTCGGTCGAAGGACTCCAATCTAGGCCCAGCGTATTTGTAGACTGACTCAATGTCAGGTTGCCGGATGACTGGACAACGTCTGAAGGCAGTAAAGAAGGTAAGTTGGATCGGTACTTACGCAAGTCAAAACCAGCCATAGAAAGAGCCACATGTGTTGATTTCTGTATAGACCGTAATTGATCTTCATCATCGCTAGAAGTTAGTAAGTCATCAACATATATGTCCTCCTGTATGACTGCCTTAATAACGTCATCGTCACACTCCTCGCCCACTTGCCAGAGACACCTGGTGGCAAGGAAACTAGCGCTAGCAAATCCGTAGGTGACCGTGTTAAGCCTGAGTGTTTGTAATGGTTTGTCCTCCGCATCACGCCATAAAATCAGCTGTAGGTTTCGGTCAGACTCATCTATTAAAACCTGCCGGTACATTTTTTTAATATCCGCTGACAACACATAACGATATTGCCGGAACCGGAAGAGGATATTGAAAAGAGAGTCTTGAACTGTAGGGCCTATCATTTGAATGTCGTTTATAGACAAACCAGATGAAGTGCGAGCTGATGCGTCAAAAACGACGCGTAGACGTGTTGACTCACTGTCTTCACGAATGACAGGATGATGCGGAACAAAATAGGCAAGCTCAGGTCGGTCTACCTCAGATATTGCTAGATGTCCTAGTTTGCGATACTCCTCAATGAAATCAACATAGGCGGACTTAAGTTCCGGTTGCTTGCGAAAGCGACGTTCCAGGTTTATAAATCGCCGCCTGGCTATGAAATAGGAAGTGCCTAGGCAGTCTGGTTTGTCGATCAATGGCAGCTTGACACAAAAACGACCTTCTTCAGTGCGTTTTGTGTGCTGTAAAAAATGTTGTTCGCAAGCTTTCTCTTGGTCTGTAAGAAGGGGCCTTTGTGGCAAGCTTTCAAGCTCCCAAAACCTCTTCAAATCATTGTGAAGCTCAACTAAAGTATTGTTGCTTTCAATACTTACAAAATTACATTTCACTGGGGAATTTAAATTGAGATTGTCATTTTGAATATAGTGCATGGGACCTGCGATAAGCCATCCTAATTTAGACTCATGTAGAATAGGATTTCCTTTGCCTAAAGAGTGCTGTTTGGTTCCAATAATGGACCAAAATAGGTCAGCACCGATGAGCAGTCCTATGTCAGACGGCTCATAAAAGCTGGGGTCTGCTAATGCAAAGGACTTCAGGTTAAGGTGTGTAATAGACACAAGAGACTTAGGTATCTTACCTGATATTTGGGGTATGACTAAACATGACGTCATAACGCTGAAAGAACCTACCTTTGAATGAATTCGAACATTGCAACGTTCAGCATTAAGCTTGACAATAGTGTTACATATGCCGACCACATTCCTAACATCAGACGTGGAAGAAGTTAAATTTAACTTTGATTTAAGTGATTCTGTAATAAAGCTAGACTGACTACCGTTGTCTAAGAGAGCTTTAGTGGTAATGTAATTGATTGTTTTGGGATTAAAAATATCAACCAAAGCCGTACATAGTAGTGTCTCAGAAGCAGAAACAGCTGACATTGAAACTGGCTCAGAGACTGCAACATTAGTGACTGCCACATTGGTATCAGAATCCGTAGGTTTGTGTAAAAAGGTATTGTGACGTTTTTTGCATATCTTGCACGTACCTGGAAGCTTGCATGCGCGCGTATTATGCCCTTTGCGCAAACAGTTGGGACACAACTTTAGCTCGGACACTAATGAAAGTCTATCGTCAATAGATTTCGATTGAAATTGTGAGCACTCATAATTACGATGACCTTGACCACAGAAAATACACTTGTGAGGGGCAGTTGCTGATGAGTCGCCCTGCTCAGCGCTAACGAATGACTTAGTATGAGAAACGGGATTTTGTTTGACGCCTTGATTGTGATTCGGGTTTGACTTTATATTTTTGTCTTGTTTACTGCGATAAACAGACTCTAAAACTTCAGCGCGGCCCTTAATGAAAGTCATGAAATCATCTAGGCTAGGCATATCCGAAGCATTAACATTAGCTTGAATGTACTCCTCCCATTTAACACGCGTGTTGCTGTCTAATTTCGCTGAGACTATGAATATGATCAGGGTATCCCAATGATCAGTTGGCTGTTTTAAAGTATTTAAAGCACGTAGGTTTTTTGTGACGTGGTCTACTAGAAATCATAATGACTTGTCAGACTCACGCAACGGCTCAATATTAAACAAAGACTTCAAATGATTATTTATTAATTGACGAATATTATTAAAACGCTCACAAAGAAGACTCCATGCCTCAGGATAATTATTGTCGCAAACTTCTAAATTACATATTACACGAGCAGCTTCACCTTCTAGATAGGAATTTAAATAATGAAATTTGTGTATATTTTGTATTTTTCATTCCTTTTAAATATACAATTTGCCTATCGTGTGAGTCGCCTATTTTATTCATGTTCCCTAATTGAACATAGTGGCGACCGTGATAAATTAAAATATCGAATTACGATTTCGCCGCGTAATACGGTCCAAAGGTCGTAGCACTTACCCCGCGTTTACAACGTCGCGAACGCAAGTACTACGAGCTACGAGAACAAAGGAAGCCACGCCGATCTACTACATCAGCTAAGAAGATTATTAAATTGGCGTACCATCCCGAGTCCTAAGAACAACAAAGCGGTCAAAAAGAATTCATCTGGAGCGGAGAGAAGACAAGAGGACAGCTATTGAGAACCGGCCAAGCTGAGGTCCAGCGGAGTCTACGCGCCACAGCAGCGGTTTTTGCCAACTAAAAGTGAGCCCGTTCCTATTATTTTGCCTCTTCGTGTCCCACTATTCCTAGAAATTCTATTTGTGTGAACAGGGAAACAAGGAATCTAGTCCTATTTTTGTTGCCTTACCCTGCCTACCTATTCTTGGGCAACATCCTTTATATTCCTCAGTTTTTTTTATTTACATTTATTCACTTAACCTATTTCTATGTTTTCTAATTACTAATGATTCTTTAGAAAATAATCTCTCAGCAGGTACTGAAGTTGCAGGTATTAAAAGAAAATCATGGGCCATCTTCGATAAAATCGGATATTTTGTCTCATGCGTCCTCCAACAGTCTAAAATGTCTTCCGAGATGACGGCTTTGGGTTTACCTAGGTACCCCTCCAACTCCTTAATAACTAAGCCTTGAAGACAATCCAGATCCATTTTTACACATTTCAAGTGTTTTAAAAGTGCTATGGTGTCAACCATATTTATCAAATGTGTGACGACATATTCGAGCACTTTGTGTTTTAAAAACACATACTTGCAAAGGTCGAGATTTGCAGTGAACTTACTGAACATGTTTATCTTTTAGGTAATAATAATAACAATAAACCTATCAAGCTAACAGCATAGCAAAGTGGCGAAGCAATCAGCTTAGTCGCATGTTTTTGATTTTCTTGAATTTTTCAAATCGTTCATATGAGAGGTGATGTGAGAGGTGATGTGAGAGATGGCTTCTAAGGCCACCTCTTTGGGTGTCAATTACATCTACAAGGCCCCGAAGGGCTAGCCTAACGGTCGCCTGACTCGACGGCAGCCGGCCTAAACCTACTCTAGGTGGAGCGAGATTCGGTCTATAATCGCCTAGCACGCAAAGAGGAATTTAAATTATTAAAAACCTGAGTCTATTTTTTGATTAACGCGACGCGATGAATTAACGAAATTCTCCACTGAATTAACAGTTTCGAATACCGGGTTAACTAAATGATTTTTACTAATACGAAACGGACGTCAGAACGTAACCTTTACTTTTTAAAAAAAAATGAATTTTTAATTTTAAGTTTAAAGATTAAAGTATAAAATTTAAAGTTTAAAATTTCAAATTTCAGATTTCAAGTTTAAAGTTTACGTACCACAAGTTTACCACAAGACGCCGCACACTATCAAAGTGCCGATGGTCAAAACTAGGGATGCACTCTTTTTTCTTTTAATGGATATTTTCATTCGCTATGTATGTTTATGGTATTGTTCGTAATGCGCATGAGTTCAATTTTCCAATTTTTTTTTCGTTATGTTTTATTGCATCTCATAGAGTCCCTAAGCGTATACCCGAACTCCTATACTCCCTGAAACGACACTTAATCCTAACTGCAAGACGCAAGAGTCTCGCAAGCTTAGTCTTGTTCTTGCGCAAATCTTGCACGGTCAGTCTTGGTCTTGGTCTTGCTAAAAAGAGGCGGTCTTGTTCTTGGTCTTGGTCTTGCAAAAATGCAAGAACAAGACCAAGACTGCAAGACTAAGACCGATTTTGGGCAACACTATTTGGAAGCTGGTGCTTCACATGTGGTCCCATATAAATTTGACCAAGGTCTGACGAATAGTTTTTGAGTTATTCGTAATAATTTATATTGAAGTTGGTTGTACTAAATTTTTTATTTTATATTATAAGTTCTACAAAAACATGGGATCTAGAAGTTCGAGACCAATATGGTATTGAGAAATAAAAATTAATGGCATGCTGAATGTAATTTATAAGCCATATTTTTTTTTTGTTTGTACTAATTGTAATTATAAAAATTATATTAACGTATATATTAAAGTAATGCAGGTAGCAATTACATATTTTATGTTTTAAAAAGTTCTTCTGGACCTTTCGCAAAAAAGTATCGTTTCACCTAACCTAAACATTTTGTTTGTATGTGGGAAAACTAATATGTGTGACCGCACCCAAAAAACGTTAGACTTAATAATGCAGCGTATTGATTAATTAGTATGTACTTACTAATATTTGTTATGTTTTTATTTAACACTGTTCTAGTAAGTCATTCTAAATATAGTTAGAAAATTTGTGAATATACTACTATGATACTTCTCTTTAGATTCGAACATCGACGTTGTGTCATTGAAGACTGCTGTTTGTCGACATCGGCCATCATTCCACTTACTGTGAAAAAGAAACCCCTAGTCCTAATCACGGTCACGTGAATCTACGAGATTTTGCAGTGAGAATATCTGACCTCTATATCCATTTCCACTTTCCGCCCGTTGCCTAAAGTCAAATGGTACAGACATCCCACGCCTATTTATATCTCATCATCTCCCTGTATTTACAGGGTTATTTTGCAATAATTTGCAGAGAAGGTTCAGAATAAGTAGTAGGTATGGGGAAATGGTGTAGAAAATTTTATTTAAAAAAAACTGAAACATTCTGTCGTTTTTATCTTTATAATTCAAAATGCGTGGTAATACATTATTTTAAATGATTTTACTGCGCACGCAAACATTCATAAGGGTCGATCGGTAGTCAAAAACATTGCTGCCCAGAAATCACATTCAATTTGGGATGGTTTCAAATAAAAGTAGAAGCCTTAATTACTCGTATTTTCAAAAACTGCAATAACGGAGTATCATATTTTATATATTTGAACATAATTTAAAATTTGGCTACTCTTTGAAAAATAACCCTGTATAAAAATAAATTGCGGTCCGTTAGTCTCGCTGAAACTCAAAAAACGGTTTCATCGATTTTGATGAAATTTTATGTGTGTGTGAATGTCCCTGGATGGTTTAGATTCACAATTGGACCCGGTAGTCGAGATCTATAAATGACCCGTGCGAATCCGGGGCGGATCATTAGTAAGTATACATATTCACTTTATGACTAGGGCTACGACTTTTAGGGTGATAGGGAACTAGGGTTGTGTGAGGAGTAAGGATGCTTAGGTTATAGCTCACTCTACTATTTCTTTATAGGCAGCTAGCTATTACAGGAAACGACAATAATACATAGCGACATTTCAAAAAGATACCCAAATTTAATAAACACCCAACACAGTTACCCTACTAATAACTTTTAAGCTAGCTTTAGGACGAAATGTAGAGTCACGTTGACTCTACATTTCGTCCTTCGAGCATTTATTAAAAGTTTGAACCGTATATTAAATTCGCGGTCTTTTACGTGGTAGAGCCACGCTGCAACTATATTATACTTGTAGTACGAAAGGTTCGGCTCGAACGGGGAAGGACCAAACTTTCACAGAATAACAGCGTAAAATAGTAGCATAATGCTGCTGTGTTTCGTATGGTGAGTGTAAAGAACCGAGAACGAAGACCCTTCTTACTGGAAACGAGGCATTCCATCTTACACTTTAGGGGTGACAACGCATCCGGAGGACACGGTGGAGCACACCGTGGAGGTGTGCCCTGCCTGGGCGGAGCACCGCCGTGTCCTCGTAGCGGCGATAGGCGGCGGCGACCTCTCGCGTCCAGCCCTGGTCGAAGCCATGGTCCGGAGCGAGACGAAATGGGATGCCGTCACCACCTTCTGCGAAGCAGTGATGCTAGCGAAGGAGGTGGCGGAGCGGGAGAAGGAGAGAGCAGCAGCTTTCCTTCCCGGCCGCCGCGGGAGACGCCCCGGGCGTCGGGGGCTACGTCGTGGCCCCCGGCCACCGTAGGCGCGGGCCTGTGGACGGCGAGCAATGGGTAGCTCGCCGTCCGTCCGTCTAACGACGACAGGCCGTGTCGACGGCGCGTTTTGTTCCACGCGCGCCTCAAAGAGCTGTCAGCAGCGTGAAGGGGCCCGCAAGGGCCGACGCCTGCCGGGGCTGCGGGCTGTTCGAAAGAGATACCGCGGCTCCGGAACGTAAGGGCACTGAAGGAACACGGATGGTTTTTAGTCAGTAAAAGTCTGACACTCCCTTCCGCTCCACCCAGAGCGAAAGGCGTCATTTGATGATTTTCCATCCGCAATTAATCGAGGATAAATGTAGATGGGCCACAGCATTCAGTTACCATCAGGTGTGTCTGCGTGCTCGTTTGTCACCTCGATTCTATAAAAAAGAATCTTGTCCCGCGCGTAGCTTGGATTATACATTTGGTCCTTTGAGTTTTTATTTTAATTTTGAAGCAGTAAATTACATTCGTGGTTCTCTTATGACGCCTTCCATGGATTGTTTATCGCTTACTTTTTGTACAAAAGGAAAAAAAAAGAGTAAATATGTACATGTATGCATATTAATTATTTATTTTTCTTATGACTATCTTACATGTTTGATATACAAAAATTGTTACAGTCATAACATTTAATTTTCGTGTCATAAAAAGATATTTAGGGAACTGTGAAATAATAATTTATTTTTTATTTTCTAAAGCCTGGAACCACGCTTGACAAGTGTCGGATGCGATCTCGCACAACGCCGACATAGCTTTTCCAGTCGTGTCATATTCTGAAAGAAAGCAAATACTTTTGTTGAGACAAAATACTAGTACATTTAATAACGAATTTGATGTGTTTGTTTACATAGAAAAATTGGTACAAAGGCGAACTTAATGTCAAAAAGGCATTCTCTGCCAGCTAACCTTGTGCGAAATATAAAATAATTATATGAAATACATCAGAGACTGTAAAATTATACATTCCTCAAAGAAATTAAGTGATAAACAAACTCACAGTCCATCTGAAGATACGTGCCGACTACAGTCCATGGACACCTGTAACTAACTTCTAACAAAGAAAGCTACATATGTTTTGTCACCTCTGAGGACTACGACGGAATGCCTCAACACTTGAAGATATACTGTTTCTCTATAACCTTAAGACTATAAAACAGCAGTGCAAGCACTACTATTTAGCGGCAGAAATAGGTAAGAGTTAATTACGAAAGAAGAAGAAGAGTTAGACCCGTATTAGTAAACGTTACTCAACGACGAACTCAAGTGCGTAATCATTTGATACGCCCTCATTACGATATTAGCATCTCAAGATCGTTACTAATTAATAAACACATAAAAACAGTATCTCAAAACGTTCTACTTAGGAATACTGTTCTGTGACTTGCACTCAAGTACACACACTTGAGAGTCGGGTTTCGTTTATTAATCAGTGTGGCACTCAGCTGATATCGTAGTCTTAAACCGCATCTTGAGATATGTTTATTAATAAGATCATAACCTCAAGATTGTACTCAAGTGCGTGTACTTGAGCTGAGTAACGTTTATTAATACGGGACTTAGTTAATTAAGAGAGTAATTATGGGCAGAAAAGCAGTCCTACCAAATAGCACTTATTTTAATCCCCATAACATTAAAACCGAACCAGGTACAACAGTGGATGTTCCGCTACTTGTTGGCAAAATAGGTATCCCAGACGGACCTTTAGGCAGATAAAGAAGCCCTACCGTCTAGTGTAGTGTGACCACTTGAAATAGAATCAATTACTTTCATAAGACAATGGAGAATTTTCGAGATATTGCGGCATAAATTGATAAAATATTATATCATACAAAAAATACATCAACTACGCTACGCTAGAGCTAAAAAAGCCGCTCCTCTACAAATTTTTGTATTTATCTTAAAATTAATCGGTAAATTGGTAAGCGTTAAGCTGCTATTTTACGCTGCTATTCTCTGAGAGGGTGGTCCTTCCCCGGTTGAGCCAACCCATTCGTGCTACAACTATACTACTAATATAGCTGCAGCATGGCTCTACCACGTACATAGGTATTTAGTAATAATTATTATTTAAGATTTTTACTGGCATCTTATATAAGTTACATAGGAAATGACTCCTCTTGTCCAAAATGTTGCCCTCTATAATGTGTCGCCCGGGGCCATGGCCCCATACCCCTAGCACACCCCTTTACTACACTACTGCATGAATCAGTTTTGTGCGATCATCATTAAGTTCGCTGTTTTACCTCAAAATAAATATTATAATTGAATACATTACCAATATTTCCTCGTTTTCCAAAAATGGACCCATTGAACGGTGGTTTTCTATAGTTAGCTTCATTTGGAGTGATCAGGCAAATGATGACAATGATGAAACACAAGGCGAAGACTACACGCATATTGATTCTGAAAGTTTATTACACTCTATTTTAATACGTAAACCAAGTAACGTAAAAATTACATAACCGATACAATTAAAATATAATTGTATCATGAAAAGCGAGTTTAATATTTATTTTACCTTTAGATTGTTCTGAGTCTTTGATGGGACCACTGCAAGCTTCAAGATGAGTGTGATACCACGTCTTTTCTCCTCAAGCTTTTATACAGCGACATGAGCGCCAATGTAATTAAGCTATCATCTCTATGAAATTTCTGTAATTACATTTAATTTCAATAACATCGAGTAAAATGTTATAAAAAATTGTTGAGTGTCCTGTAGCGTTGGGATTGAAATAATAATTTTCTGATTCAATAAATATTTTAAGATCATCAGTTCACAATATTAGGTACTATACGAATTAGTACTTTGACGAGTAACATTGTAGACTGGAACAGAATAACATAATTTGCATAAGTTATATTGTCAATAACACTGTAAAAACATCTTATTTAATACATTTAACAGAATATAATTTACTGGCGCAGCCTTCTAAATCGACTAACATGCCTTTTATTTAAAGACAAATAAATTGAGTTAATCATGGATACTGTAAAGCACACGAAACGTCGGAAATTAAAAATATGTAAAATAAGTTAAACTAAACGCGATAAATTCCGAAGATAATCTGATGAGATAAGTGATCTGTAATATTAGTATGAAAACTAGCCCCGATCACACCAATTAATCATCTTCGTGATGTTTTCAAGAGCTTTAACTTTGTAATCCGAATAAACGACATTAATAATACGCGGACTAAGATTGCTGACAACCATTTCGGTTTTGAGCATATTTTATACGTGATAGAGTCATGCTGCAGCTATATTATGGTTGTAGCACGAATCGGTCGGCTCGACTGGGGAAGGCAACGCTCTCACAGAATACCAGCGTAAAATGGCAGCTTAATGCTGCTATGTTTTGTATGGTATTGTAGAGAACCGGTGACCCTTTTACTGGAAATAAGGCATTCCACCTCAGTACTCAGAGGTGACAACGCATTTGCATTTTGATTATTAATTGAGGATAAATGTAAAGGTCTATTGACCACAGCAGCCAGGTGGACTGTGTGTATGTTTGTCATCCATATATTAAATAAAAAATTGTGATGAAGAACTCAAAAAGATTTGAAATTTTAAGAAAATCTCCATGTTAGATGACAAATTTCAGATTATTTATAATATAGGTGTAACGAACTTATATTTATTGAAAAAGTGACAAACGAGTACTCAGTCGACCTGAAGGTAAGTAGATACTGTGGCTCAAACAACAAACCCACAACATGAAGCACCCAGTGTGGACAAATCAAAGATCCAGAGCAATTATTAATTGCTTCTTTGGGTTGGTGGGCGTAAGCGTGAATACTAATCATGTGGTCCAGGGTTCAAATTCCAGGTCAGGTCTAAAATCTGGGTAAATCTCGGGATTTTCTGTTAGGAAATACACACCCTGAAATTTTATAACATTAATAATAATTTAATTTTTTAATAATGACTTCTTATATTTACGCGAATACTACACATTAAATGAAACTAATTTTTACGGATTTTTTCGCGTTTAATTTAACTGTTTAATTCCCGACGTTTCGGGTGCTTTACAGCACCCGTGGTCAAGGGAGGAGGAGGGAGGGGGACTGAGGTTTTTGACGTCCCGATATCTTAAAAAGTTAAATTAAACGCGAAAAAATCCGTAAAATATAGTTTCATTTATTTTTTTAAATTATAATTTTAATTATTGTCATTCTTGCGCCCGATTTCTTTCTCCGGTAGTGTCAGATTGCCGTCTTATCGGCCTTTGAGAGTGAGGGAATAGAGAGTGCAGTGGGTTTATGCACACACTTGTACTCTATAATTCAGTCTTGCGCAGCTGGCCAGTTTTCGATAAGATTGGCCACCGTGTTCGAAATTCGGTCTGGAGGACATTAATTTGGACGTTATTATTAAGGACATAGTTATTTATTATGTAGGTTATGTTTACACTTTTTTTTATAGGATAAGGGTGACAAACGAGCACACAGTCCACCTGATGGTAAGTGGTTGCTGCGGCCCATAGACATCTACATCTATCCTCTATTACAAATCAAAATGTAGATGCGTTGTCACCCGTGAGGACTAAGATGGAATGCCTCATTTCCAGTAAAAACGGCCTCCGGCCACCTGCACTCACCAAGCGAAACGCAGAGGTAAACCTCTACTTCACGCTGGTATTCTGTGAGGTCGTGGTACCACCGCGGTTCGAGCCGTCACATCCGTGCGACAGCAAAAGCTGCCGCATGGCTCTACCACTCTACCACTGTTAAAACTTTTGTTATGTGAGATGTTTAGATTCATTTGCTTTACCGTTTAGTACAGTTAAAAAATACCATGCGAAGAATTAAAGCCCCCGAATGCAGAATCCTCTTAGTTATTTGAAGTCGGTGTTTACTTTTTATTAAAACTTTATTTTTTACTCTTTTCGGTAGACTAAGGAACATCACAAGCACAAGGTAGGGTGGATGCCCCTATACCAGCCTTTTAGTGTCAATTTCAACTTGAACTTTTTTAATAGATAGGTTATTTATCCACAAATGTAATGGAAATTTATTTACAATCATATTAAAAACGACGTTAAGCAAAAAAGGCGTTATGACTCAAATTCCAACCACCCTGAACCGAATGCCGTCCTTTTGTGTACCTAATGTCAGCATAGCATAGGATTATGCCTTTTGTGTTTTTGGTAGTTACCTATTGTAGGTAATTTAGAGGCACAGAAATAAATTCTAACAACTTTTAATTTTGAATCTGCATGTCACAAGCATGAAATTTGTATTAAGGCAGACGATAACATAATTTTATTTTAATGTTTTACTACTTACCTTACTGTGTTTTAATTTAAAGCAATTCAATAAATTAAAACAAATTATGATAAAATAATATGTAGCACATCGATTTCTAATAATTTAATCCTCCAAGTTTTCAAATCATCATCATCATTACAACCTTACACAAGTCCACTACTGAACATCCTCCACCAATCCTCCATAGACTGCCGCAAAGCCTGGTCCTGAACCACTTTCCTTGTCATAAGTTTTTCATTTATGTTCTAAGTTATAATTAGTATTAAGTTATATTTTTTGTTTGTTTTTTCTTCTTTCTCAAAAAATAGTTGAATACATAAGGTAATAATATACACCGAATGTCAGATAGAAAAGCTAGTACATCTTTTGCTAAACTTTAAAATCAAAAACCAATTTTAAAACATAGACGAATTGATCATAACTCCCTTAACTATAAAATAAGTTACGATCTAATTAATGGTGTTCATTCCAGTTTATGACAGCCTTGATTTATATTACGTGGCTGAAATTATGTATTTCTTACTAGGTACGTCAAACCAAATAACAGCCTGACGGCTGACATTATGCACTGCATACATTTCGTATATCTAATTACAGCCCCATTAATTTCAACTAAAAGAAAATAAAAAACTTGTAAATTTATACAAAAATAACTCCATACTATACTATTTCTACTATGCCTAAATATGAGATAAGGTAAAGTAAGCATAATTTTACCAGGATCACAACTTGTTAAAATATTTGGAAAATGAGCGATTTTCGTTGCGTAGGTACGTGTTTTGATTTTTAAATTAACACTGTGAGGTACTCGTAATATTTGAAATATACTTTCCTCTAGTTACGAAGAATTTTTTAGGTGACAGCTATGGGTGACAGTATTTGTAGTTAAGACTACTAGAAACTTTATTTACGAAGTAAAAAGGCGAAAAGGCTGGAATTAGGGGCATGGCTGGTATTAGGGGCATCCACCCTAACAACTAAATAAATAAATGGTATAAAGTTTTTAATGTAACATGTAAACAGTTAATTACATTAAAAAACTGTTGATGAACTGAAGCTTTCCTTTTCCGCGCAGCACAGACACACGAGTGTAATAGAGTAGCAGACCAAACATTCGCTAAACATTGCGTAGCCATTACGCACACCTAGGTAGTGTTGTCATTACAGGGCCGAACTAGAGCCGGTTGCTGGTATTATTTAACGATATTGAAACAAACGATATACTTACTGACAAACCGCAAAAAAAAATACTTATCAATAAAGTCTTAACGAATGGAACAACCCATCTATTCCCGTGGTTATTGTAAAAGGCGACTAAAGGAGTATTTTAAGAAGACGATGGACAGCAGTCAACTCTCCTCGCAAATGCAGCTTTTCGTTTTAAAATTTAGTAACTTAGTTAATATAAATTACCATAGTTACTATTTAATAGTTTCTTACGCGAATACCTTTCTTATAACTCGGCGTAAAATCTACCACCCCTTAGTTCGCAACATGAGCCAACAATTAAAGGAAATGGCCCCGAGTTCCCGGTGCCCCTTTAATGGGGCAGGGGTGCGAAGTATCTCCGGGAGAAAAACCGGCGACGAGGTTCGCCCGTCACGTCCTGTCTCCCGGGGGGGCGAAAAGTGGATTGCGGAGGCCCGTCTGGCTACGCTGAATGTATGTGGAGCAATGAATGATAAGATGGATGAAGTATACGAAATGATGAATGATAGAGGAATAGATATGTTATGTGTAAATGAGACGAAACGAAGGGGAAGACATGTCACTGCAGATGGCATATATACCGCTTACTGGTCTGGTGTAGACGAGACCGAACGGGCATGCCAGGGAGTCGGTGTCATCCTTTCAGAAAGAATGGGTCAATCTGTCAAAGAGTATGAATGTGTAAGCCCAAGGCTGCTGTGGATACGTATGAAAGTGGGCTTAAAAAAGTTGTTCGTGCTTGGGGTGTACGCCCCAGATAGGTCTAAGCCCACTAATATTCGAGAGCAGTTTTGGGACATGGTAATGCTGGTGTTGATGAAAATATTATTATGTTAGGAGATTTAGGAGATTTTAATGGAAGGATTGGGGTGAAGAGATCTGGTTATGAAAGGATATTAGGAACGTTTGGCGATGAAAGTAAAAATGTAAATGGTGAAGACCTCCTCACCGTATGTGTGGAAAATAATCTTTTTGTGGCTAACACTTTCTTTCGCCATAAGAGGATTCACATGTATACAACATGGGAAAGAGGGGATGATAGAAGCATGATAGATTTCATAATAGTGGACGAAAGAATGAGGAGCGCAGTGGGTGATACAAGGGTTTACCGTGGGTCCAATGTAGGGATGGATTGTTACTTGGTCTTATGCCGAATTGATGGTCTATTCAGGCATTGGCGGCATCGGAAATCTGTGTCTACCACTTCGTTACAGTGTATAAGAATAGAGAGGTTACAAGATGAAGGTGTGAAAGAGAAGTATAAAAGCAAACTGAGGGAAAATATTAGAATGTTGAATGAATTATGTATGAATGATTTAGACTTGAAAAATGTATGGAATAATGTTAAGAAAGTTTTGGTGGATGCAGCCACCGAAGTATGTCGTGTAACTAAGAGAACGAATGAAAGGAAAAGTAATATGTTGTGGTGGGATGATGAGGTACGAATGGAAGTTGAAGCAAAGAAGAGACCATGGCTAGATTTACTAGCAACCAAAGCTGGTAATTCTGGCGGTATGAATGATGAAATTGAAAGAAAAAAGGCAAACTTTAGACGTATAAATAAGAGAGTAAAAGAAGTTGTTGGAAGGAAAAAGCAAGAAAGGATAGATAAGAATGATAGAAGGATATCTAATGACTTCCAGGCAAATATTAAAATGTTCTGGAAGCTCGTAAGAACTGCCAGAGGAAATTCAAAACAGCCTGGAATGAATGCTATACGAGACGAGAATGGCTGCATGCTGAATGATGAAGTTTCGAATTTAAAGAGATGGAAGGAATACTTTGAAAGCGTGTTTAAGAGTGAAGAGTCATCTGAATTAAGTGAAATAGAAATTCCGAGAGAAATGGAGAGAGGTAGGGAGATAAGTATAGATGAAATAATGAAAGCAATGAAAAGCATGAAAGCAGGTAAGGCAGCCGGATATGATAGAGTATCACTCGAAATGGTTAGGGCTGGAGAGAGTGTGGTTGCAGGCCTGCTGTACACCTTGTTTAATTTATGTTGGGAACTGAAGCGGGTACCGGAAGATTGGTGCAAAGCCGTTATAGTCCCAATATATAAGGAAAAGAGGTCACAGCAGGACTGTAAAAACTACCGTGGTATCAGCTTGCTTAGCATTGTGGGTAAACTGTATGCTAAGGTGTTAATTGAAAGAGTTATGGAAGAAACTGATGGAAAAATTTGGGATATGCAAGCTGGATTTAGAAAGGGGATGGGGTGTACGGATCAAGTCTTTTCCATGCGCATGAAGGCGGAGAAATTTTTTGCCAAAATCCAGAAAGTTTTTTGTGCGTCCATGGACTTGGAAAAGGCTTATGACAGAGTCGACAGAAACGTGTTATGGCAAACACTGACCTCATTTGGATTGAGCGCTGGTTTGATACAGGCATTAAAGTCTCTTTATAGGTACTCTAGTGCTCGTATTAGGATCAACGGGGTCTACTCGGACTGATTTGGCATTCAAAAAGGTGTTAGACAGGGCTTATCAAAATTGGACGCTGTTAAAGAAGCCAATACTGTGCTGTTATACCGTTCTATTTGCCCATTAGCACGAAAATTGGCAACAGCATTCAGCACGTGTTTGATACCTAACGAGTTAAAATATTCATTGAACCGTTTAAATGTAAATGATTCACCTCTAGCGGAAATGAGTCTTCTTGGGACGCCAAAAGTGTGAAAATAATTTCGAAAATCCATAAGTGCACGCTTCAGGAGCGTTTTTTTTTAATCAATATTAAATGAAACTTTTTGTTCGCGCCAAACGCTAATTTCAAGAATTGACGCCAGAGGGCGCACGGCGCGGTGCATTCGTACCGGTTTGACGTTCACGCGAACGCAGTTGGTTGCTACCGGTAGCTGGGTCGAGTCGAACGGTTGCTAGAATACTGTGCTGTTCAGAGCACGTTGTGAAGTCGCCGATTTCAACAGCCCAGTCAGGTCTATCACAACCAACACCACAAAAACACCACTATACTGAACACATACACACCTCCGACCTGACCGAGCCCTGAGACAGCAGTCGCCTCATATACAGGTAAGTAATTTCTATTTGACTAGCCTCCTCATTAAATTGTAGTGGGATAAAACATTTTCCATATAGCTTAGTATTATAGGAAATTCTTCCATATAGCCACTCGGGCTCGAACCTGCGGCTTCTCGTTGAATCTTACGCTCATGGGCCCCGGGAGATTCGACATTTGCAGGGGCAGCTGTAGGCCGTAACACTTTTAATGAAAACAATAAATAACTTTTAAACGGTGTCGAGTTCAATAACAAAAATCAATAGCGATCCTCCTTAGAATATATGGAATCTTATAATAATACTGTATATATTATCTCAACACTTCTATTAAGCAAGAAAACTCATCGACGCACGGACCAACCTGACGTCATTCCAGTTTTTTTCATTTACTTTTTTTTTGTTAAGTAATCTAAAGTGAATCAATTAGAAAATAAACTAATCCTATAATTCAATGCCTGTAGATATTGTAACGTTAATAATAATATGGATTTGATGTCTAGCTAAAAGTATAAGAACAATTTTATGTAGCGAAATTGAGGTATGGCCATATACATCGAGAGTAGAGCACTTTCTCATGTTGTGAGGCATGCAATAATGCAATAAAGATTGCTTTATTGCTCTGATGGAATTAATTGTTTTTTTACTTTTTTTTACTGGTATTTGCATAATAAATTTAGTGAATGCATCAATTATTAGTAACAAATAAGAGTGTTTCTTTTTACTGCGCACAAAGAGCCCTAAATGACCAATATGGATAGTATCAAATGGTCTATTAGCTCTCGGTATTGAATGCAATTCTCCAGCTATCTTACCAGCTGGGTTTTTGCTGTGAGCACATTCTAGACAAGAATTTACGTAATTTTTTTTATTCTAATAGATTACTTTATTGAAAAAGGAAAACATTGTCTAAATTTGTTTAAAACATTTAGTAATTTAATTATATCATTATGGTCCAAGTTTTTATCTATATTTAACATTGAAATTTCTACTAATGTAACAGGCGAAACAAAGTTATGTTCAATTTTATTTACATAAATATTCTGATCATTTTACAAACTTGAACAAGCAGCATATTTTTTGTTAGACGATATAAAGTTGAAGATACACATTTAATCACTACGCGTCCCTGACCATTGTTTAGTTCTATGACACTCTGAATGTATTCGTTTAGGTAATTGACAACTACTAGCTTCTATAAATAACTGCCCCTGGTACCTTGGAGGGGATGGTTTCAAATAAAAGTAGAAGCCTTAATTACTCGTATTTTCAAAAACTGCAATAACGGTGTATCATATTTTATATATTTGAAAATAATTTAAAATTTGGCTACTCTTTGAAAAATAACCCTGTATAAAAATAAATTGCGGTCCGTTAGTCTCAAAAAACGGTTTGGTCGATTTTGATGAAATTTTATGTATATTTGGATGTCCCTGGATGGTTTAGATTCACAATTGGGACCGGTAGGTGGCGCAGTAGTCAAGATCCATAAATCACCTGTGCAAAGCCGGGGCGGGTCATTAGTAAGTATATATATTCACTTTATGACTAGGGCTACTTCTGTTAGGGTGATAGGGAACTAGGGTTGTGTGAGGAGTAAGGATGCTTAGGTTATAGCTCACTCTACCATTTAAATTTATAGGCAGCTAGCTATTACAGAGAACGACAATACTACATAGCGACATTACCAAAAGATACCCAACTTTAATAAATACCTAAAACATTTACCATACTAATAACTCTTAAGCTATCACGTTGACTCTACATTTTTTCCTTCGAGCGTTTTTTAAAAGTTTTAAACAATATATTAAATTTGCGGTCATCTTTTACGCGGTAGAGCCACGCTGCAACTATATTATAGTTATATCACGAACGGGGAAGGACCACGCTCTCACAGAATACCAGCGTAAAATAGCAGCATAATACTGCTGTGATTCGTATAGCGAGTGTAGAGAACCGAGAACGAAGACCCTTCTTACTGGAAACGAGGCATTCCATCTTACACTTTAGGGGTGACAACGCATCTGCACTTTAATTCATAATCGAGGATAAATGTAGATATCCATCGGCCACAGCATTCAGTTACCATCAGGTGCGTCTGTGTGCTCGTTTGCCACCTCGATTCTATAAAGAAGAATCTTGTCCCGCGCGTATCTTGGATTATACATTTGGTCCTTTGAGTTTTTTTTTTTAAATTTTGAAGCAGTAAATTAAATTCGTGGTTCTCTTATGACGCCTTCCATGGATTGTTTATCGCTTACTTTTTGTACAAAAGGAAAAAAAAGAGTAAATATGTACATGTATGTAAATTAATTATTTATTTTTCTTATTGTCTATACTATCTTACATGTTTGATATACAAAAATTGTTACAGTCATAACATTTAATTTTCGTGTCATAAAAAGATATTTAGGGAACTGTGAAATAATAATTTATTTTTTATTTTCTAAAGCCTGGAACCACGCTTGACAAGTGTCGGATGAGATCTCGCACAACGCCGACATAGCTTTTCCAGTCGTGTCATATTCTGAAAGAAAGCAAATACTTTTGTTGAGAAAAAATACTAGTACATTTAATAACGAATTTGGTGTGTGACGGCTCTGTCGTCGCGCCACAAGCGAAACACATCAAAGCCTAAATCGCGCTAACAAAGTTCCGAAGTTAAAGCAGTATATATGGAATAGCTTCGAACTACCACTCGGGCAGAAGAACACCTTGCACGGCGGGAGATCTCCCCTTGTCCTTCCACCGGCTACAGGTGTGTTTGTTTACATAGAAATTTAAAAAATTAAAAATTGGTACAAAGGCGAACTTAATGTCGAAAAGGCATTCTCTGCCAGCTAACGAAATATGAAATAATTATATGAAATACATCAGAGACTGTAAAAATAATACTTTCCTCAAAAAAATGAAGTGATATACAAACTCACAGTCCATCTGAAGATAAGTGCCAACTACAGTCCATGGACACCTGCAGCCAACCTCTAACAAAGAAAACTATAGATATTCTGTCACCTCTGAGGACTGAGATGGAATGCCTCAACACTTGTAGGTATACTCTTTCTCTATACCCTCCAGACTATAAAACAGCAGTGCAAGCACTACTATTTAGCGGCAGAAAAACTTAAGAGTTAATTATAAAAGAAGAAGAAGAGTTAGGCCCAATAATAAACGTTACTCAACGACGAACTTAAGTGCGTAATCATTTGATACGCCCTCATTATGATATTAGCATCTCAATATCCTTGCTAATTAATAAACACATAAAAACAATATCCCAAAACGCTGTACTTAGGAATACTGTTCTGTGACTTGCACTCAAGTACACACACTTGAGAGTCGAGTTTCGTTTATTAATGAGTGTGGCACTCAGCTGATATCGTAGACCTAAACCGTATCTTTAGATATGTTTATTGATAAGATTATAACCTCAAGATTGTACTCAAGTGCATGTACTTAAGCTGAGTAAAGTTTATTAATACGGGCCTTAGTTAATTAAGAGAGTAATTATGGGCAGAAAAGCAGTCCTACCAAATAGCACTTATTTTAATCCCCATAACATTAAAACCGAACCAGGTACAACAGCGGATGTTCCGCTACTTGATGGCAAAATAGGTTGAAGATGAGTACGCACCCAGACGGACCTTTAGGTAGATAAAGAAGCCCTACCGTCTAGTGTAGTGTGACCACTTGAAATAGAATCAATTACTTCCATAAGACAATGGAGAATTTTCGAGATATTGCGGCATAAATTGATAAAATATTATATCATACGAAGGATACATCAACTACGCAACGCTAGAGCCAAAAAAGCCTCTCCAAATTTTTGTATTTATCTTAAAATTAATCGGTAAAGGTTTTCTATAATCTTAAAGTGTTATTTAAAATTGAATAAAACATTTAAATGTATTTTAGTACATTGTGTCCCTACCCTTGACAAGTTTATGCAGATTACCTTTATTTTTAGAACTTTCAAAGCTGAAGGCTTCGTTATTTTTTTAATCAAAGGTAAAGTAAAGTAAAGTTGCAGCCTATTTACGTCCCACTGCTGGGCACAGACCTCCTCTCATTTTTGAGAGGGTTTTACGGCAAAGAATTGTCCACCGCGCTGCACTAATGCGTGTTGACCATAATATAGCTGCAGCAGGGCTCTACCACGTAAAACATAAAAAAAATATTAACTATGGCATCGCAATATATTTATGAGAATGTAATGTATGTGCATTAAAACATAAATAGCTTTAATAAGAATAAGGATGTGCATACTTTAAACACTAGGAATAAACATAAGCTCGTAATGCCAGTTACTAGACTCCACAGAATCAGTAATTCATTTATGGGGCAATGTATACGCTTTTACAACAAAATCCTAGAACATATTCAAAGGTTGTCAATAAACAAGTTTAAAAGTTTTATTAAAGAAAAACTGTACAAAAAGGGTTATTATAATATCAAGGAATACATGAATGAAAATAACCCCTGGGAATAAGATGATCGCCACCATGCTGGTTCTATGAAAAATCTGTAAAAACGAAGTTATTGTTAAGTGAAATATGTTTGAAAAAAAAGTCTCGCTGGGTTTCTTGCTGGTTCTTCCCAGGACTGGGGTGTTTTCAGAACCAGTGGTAAATAAGAAATGACTTTCAATAAGTATTATGTAATAATCAATATTGAATAAAAAATTATTCTATTCTATTCTATTCTATTCTATTATATTAGCGTATCTAAGCTCCCTACGACTGCCAATACAACGCTATCGAGCTTATTTGGGCTTGTTACACGCTTTTCCTTTACGGCAATGCTTGCGCTTAACTGTAGGGATCCGACTAGGAGCGGCGATCTGTCAACATCATCAGTGCCCTTGTGGTAACGGCGTCAATGACCTTAGGTAAGGCTTTACGAACTTTCATGTAAGAAAAGTGCAGGTAGGTAGGTTGTCTCGCCACGGTTCTCTGAACGACGTTATCCGAAGAACTCTTGTCTCTATATTTGTTCTCTCGATTTTAAAGCCTTGTAGAATACTTAGAGACATGGCAAGAGAACCGACGGTATGACTTTACTCCCTTGAAAGAGGTAAAGCCCTGGTGTAGGATGTTACGTGCTTAGACAATTTAGCAATTTCTCATCGCAGGAGTACCTCGCTTAGTGCAATGAGATAGGTGTAATCAGAGGCGACTGAACTTAGTAAGTGGCCCAAGTATAAATATTTGACAGCTACTTATTCGTGCCTATTGCTGTAGAGGCTATCGATCCGTGAGGGCCACATGCGGTAAAGTTCTCGGAATTGTATTTCGCTCAAAGGGTGAGCGAAGCTCTTAATTTTGTAGAAATTGCTTTCTTAAACACACTATAATCACATTGATAATAAACCTTATTAGATTGGACTGTTATTCTCCCATTGGGTGCACGCAGACGTTATTTTAATATTATCTCGTAACTCTGAGCTCTTCAAATAAAATGTTATTATAAAAATAAATAATACTGACGATTAATTTAATTTTACTGCCAGTCACGTCGCAGTATATAAGCTGAGAGAAAAAAGGACTGGACATCAGACTCGTCTTGAAGCTTCAGTGTTGACGTCGAGGGCTAAAAGGAATTTCTAAGGTAAAAAGATTTTGAATTATCATTCATATACTCATCATTATCACACCTTTACCGTCACAGCCTATTAAAGTCCACTGCTGAATATAGCATAGGCTTCCTCCATGGAATGTCTCGTGGGGGTGATATTTGCCGCGCTTGGCGAGCGGGTTAGCAACCGCTGTTTTTTATTTTTAGCGTTATTAGGAAGATGCTGATGTACATCTCTTGATTTGTTTGCCTCTGTCGGCTCTTATGATATCCACGAGATGATATGGGGTAGTGGATATCCTTACGCCTTCGCTATACGGTACATCATCATGATCAGCTCATAAAATTCCACTGGAACATGGAACTCTCCGATATCAGGGAGGATTTGCTTTACACATACGCTTGATAAGCAGGTTGACGATCGCAGTACCACCAAGCATTTGGCACCTTCGACGCTGTTTCCTATCGCCGGTCTGTATCACACAAAAATCAATAATGGTACCCACTCCATAGTTTTATAAACCGGAGTTTTTTGTGTGTCACACCAAAACAACAAATAATCTTCGGTAAATTATCGCCTATGTATTTGTTGCACTATGACTCGTTTGATAAGTTATTCAGCATGAAATCTATTACCTTTAAACGAGCAATTCTTGTATTTATCTGAATCGGATTCTCGGAAACGGCTCCAACGATTTTCATGATATTTAGTATGCAGGGGGTTTCGGGGGCGATAAATCGATCTAGCTAAGATTCATTTTTAGAAAATGTCGCTATATCCGTGTT